>JAEOAD010000035.1:3967500-5282500 GCA_036365145.1 Orientallactaga sibirica
CCATGGGTATTAGTCAGGGTCCTCTAGAGGAACAGAAGTGATAGAATGAGTTGTTTTAAAAGCAAATTTATTGGATTAGCTTACCACAGTCAAATAATAGCAGTTTGCCTGCCTGAGAGTCAAGGAACCTGATAGCTGCTCAGTCCATGTAGCTGGATGCCTCAGCAGTCCCATTTCAGCACTGAAGGCCTAAAAGCTTCCTGGAGAGCCACTACTATTCAGCCCACACTGGTCTAATTCAGCAAGCGGCAGCACTGGTATCTGGGTGGGAAGAAGGGATTCTTTTCTCCCAGAGCTTCCTTAGATAAAGCCTCCTGCCATGCCATGCAGAGGGGCCACCTACTCTGGGGGAAGGGTTCACCCTGGGGGAATGAATTCCTCCTTCTGTTAATCCTTTCTGGAAACAACCTCAGAGATCCACTCAAGAAGAATGTTGACAATACAACTTAACCATCAAACCATGGGACCTTTTAGTAGACACTGCATTCATTTTTTCTTTTCTTCTGCAAGCCAAGGTATGGAGGAAGGTGATTACATTCTGTTTGTTAATTTTCATTTATTCATTTTTTTGTATATGTATGTGTGTTGTGTGCATATGTACATGGACATGTTTATATGTGTGTGGGTGTACGTGGAGACCAGGTATCAATGTCAGGTGTCTTCCTCAATTGTGATCCACCTTCCTCTTTGAAGCAGGGTCTCTCACTAAATGTGGAACTCACTGATTCATCTAAAGCAGCTCTCCAGCAAGCCCCAAAGATCCTCCTGTATACCTCCCGGGCATTGGGATCACAGGTATGTGGTGCTACATTTATCTCTTATGTAGGTGCTGGGAATCCAAACTCAGGTCCACATGCTTGAGTGGCACACACTTTACCAATAGTCATCTTCCCAGTCCTATGAGTGTATCTTAAAGAGAAAGAGTAGAGACTTGAAAAAGAATCAGGTCATAGGCTCTCCTTATTGGAAACCTCCAGTTGCTTTCCACTGGTTCTGGAACAAACTCCAGGCTTCCTTATCTTAGCTTATGATACATTATGAGCCAGGTACCCTTTCAGAGTTCCCTTACCCGTGAACATCCCTTTGGTCAAAGCTCATTTTCGTATTAGGATATTCTCCTTGACCCCAAAGTTCTCCATGAGTCCCACAAGCTGCCTTCTTTGGTAGCTGTCATCTCAGCTTCATGGTCAGCTTCTTCTCGAGTTCCTTACCCTGTTGGAAATTACCCTGCCAGTCTCTTGTCCCTTGCTCTATTTCTCTACATAGCACTTATCACCACCTGATACTTTCCCCCTCTGTTTGAGGGTTTATTTATTTTCTGCATTTGCCCACCAGAATGTGGTGTTATGACCTATCGTATCTGCAGAGACTGGCAAACTATATGTGCTCAAAGTTGTGTATTGGATGAATAATTGTCAGGTGCAGTGGGACAGTTAGACTTTTTGTGTTCATCCACTCATTTATTCACTTGGAAATTCACCCAGTGTTTGAGTCTATCTTAGGTCCAGGTGAGCTTGAATACTTTGGGTGATTTATCCCTCCAACATAGATTCTAGCTTTCTCTTTTATTAAATGAATATACAGAAGCCCTACCCTGTGATTTCTATGAATAGGGAAGGAAATAAACTGGTTCATGTCAAGTTTTGATGAAAGGATGGGGCACAGCCCTGCTGGAATGTGTGGCACATAATACATTGGTTTATTATTGAACACGCAGTTCCTAGGACTAATGGCAGTTTTCAAATGCTCTGTGACAAACATTAATTAACAAAGATTATTATTATTATCTGATTTTATTTATGAGAAAAATAGAGAGAGAAAGAAAGAGAGAGGGAATTGGCATGCCAAGGCCTCTAGCCACTACAATAAAACTCTGGATGTGTGTGCCATCTTGTGCATATGTGTGTCCTTGTGCACATGTGTCACTTTGTGCATCTTGCTTACATGGGTTCTGGGGAGCTGAACCTGGGTCCTTAGGCTTTGAAGGCAAGCGCCTTAGCTGGTAAGCCATTTCTCCTTCCATATTATTATTATATTTTAAGCAAGAAGGTTTTTATTTTTGGCTTATAGTTTCAAGGAATAATTTTATCTTGGTGGGGAAAACATGGCAGGAGCCGGATTCTAGCATCCCATTGTCACATGAGCAAAGAGGAAGTAGAGAAGAGGAAGGCTGCATGCTCAGCCAGCTTTCTCCCTTTCACACATTCCAGGACCCAGACCAGGATGGTGCAGTGCACAGTTAGTGTGCGTCCTCCCACCTCAACTACTCTAATGCAGAAATCCCTCAAGGACATGACCAGAGATTTGTTCTCATGGTGATTCTAAATCTGTGAAGGTGACAACCAGAGATTAACTGCCATCATACTAGTCCTCCTCCATGCTGGGCAGTGTCTTACCCCTTCTTAATAAATTGTCTCTGTATCTACGACCTTAAGATGTAACTTGTCTCTGTATCTACGTCCTTACAATGTATCTCGTCTCTGGATCTACGACCTTACAATGTATCTTGTATCTGGATCTATGACCTTATGATGTAACTTGTCTCTGTATCTACGTCCTTACGATGTATCTCGTCTCTGTATCTACGACCTTACAATGTAACTTGTCTCTGTATCTATGACCTTACTATGCATCTCGTCTCTGTATCTACGTCCTTACAATGTATCTTGTCTCTATATCTATAACCTTACTATGTATCTTGTCTCTGTATCTATGACCTTACTATGTAACTCGTCTCTGTATCTACATCCTTACGATGTATCTTGTCTCTGTATCTATGACCTTACGATGTATCTTTGGGACAATTCCTTGTCATGGGAAATGAGAACCTGGAAACTTCAGCAGGCAGTGAGTTTGTTGAGTTTGTTAGCTCAGCTGTGTCATTCTGCTTTGTTAAGGAGAGAGAGAGAGAGAAAGAGAGAGAGGGAGAAGACAGAATTTCCTATGGGCAGGGAAGCAGGACAGATAGGAGCAATGATAATGATATCGACTTGGGGAATGGAGATGCAGCCAGGGGTGAGGAGGGGACATTTTCTCTTATGATTGCTATCAACGAATGCATATGCTACATGTGTATCACTCCTTCATTTCTCTTGTTCCTCAAATTATAACTTTTTACCAATGGTTAGTGTAAGCAAGAGGACAAGTCTGTATTCATTTTAAGAATGCACATCTTCATCTTGGCCCCTCTCCCTATTCCCCAGCTTCTTTTGCTGCAGGCCAAAGAAAAAAATCTTGGGCTTCCAAACTATTTCTGGGGAGAGTTTCTGAAGGCTTAATCAGGCATGCTTGGGGGAGTCTAACCCTAGCACTTTATACTGCCATGGGAAGATTTCTGTCCCCAGATAGCTCTTGGCCTCACCAGCTGGAAGTGGGGTAGAATGGTTCTTAAGGGATCTTAAGGGAAAGGACTCTGGTGCTGGACTAATTTGGTTTATATCTGGCTCTATCATATATTAGACTTGTGACCTTGGAAAGAATATTTAACATCTTTGTACCTAACTTGATTCACTTATAAAATGGAAATAATAATAATAATAGTTTCTATGCCCATAGGCTCATGTGAATATTATATATGCAAATATAGGTATATATGTATATGCATGTATACATACCATATGGAGGAGACTTAGAACAGTGTTAGCTCACAATGGGGTGTCACATTAGAGGGGATGTATATTATTAGTAATTATACCAACTTGTTTCTCTTGTTTCTTGATTTAGTAAACAGTGCTGATGAAACTTGCACTGCAGGATTGTTGCAGAGTTAAGATAACACTAGAAAGCTTATTAAAAATTGACTGGTACCTAGCTGGGTGTGGTGGCACACACCTTTAATCCCAGCACTTGGGAGGCAGAGGTAGGAGGATTGTCATGAGTTCAAGGCCACCCTGAGACTACATAGTGAATTCCAGATTGGCCTGGGCTAGAGTGAGACCCTACTTCAAACAAACAAAAAGAAAAAAAGTGACTGGTAGGGTTGGAGAGATGACTTAGCTGTTAAGGCATTTACCTACAAAGCCTAAGGATCCATGTTTGACTCTCTAGGTCTCACGTAAGCACAAAGTAATGCAAGGTCACAAATGCGCACAAGATGGTGTATGCATCTGGAGTTTGGTTGCAGTGGCTGGAGGCCCTGGTTCACCAATTCTCTATCTCTCTGTCTTTCTCTCTCTCACACATAAAAATGTGACTGGTACATGGGCTGCCCTATTATATTTGTCCATTATTACTCATTCTGGTTTTACTTTCTTTCTCCCACTATTTAAAAAAATATTTTATTTATTCATTTAAGAGAGAGAGAGTGAGAAAGATCTCCACTGTGGGTGGCACACTAACCTATCTAGGGGTTAAGCAACCTGGACACCAGCCCTAAGTTTTCCACCCAGATATTCCAACCTTTTTGATGCTCCATATTCTCACCCACAAAGTCGAAGTATGAAGCTGATGCTACGTATCTCATAGGGTTGCCCAGTAAAAGGAAGCCTCAGCTATGATGTGTCTGAGCCTGCTTAAAGGGCTCTTCATTCTTATAGGTACATCAAAGAATGTAATGAGGTAATATGTGGCCATAGGCCCAGCTAGGGCAAGAGTATATTCTTTATGCTCTTCTAGGAATTTCTCTTATGACTGCCCCATACACACACACTTACACTCCTTTTACCAAATTATTATTACCAATGGCTACTGCCAATGAGATAACAAATCTGCAGTTGTTTGAAGAAGAGGGTATTTATCAGTGCTGCGGTGATTGTTCAGTGGTTAAAAGTGCCTGTTGTACAAGTCTGATGACTAGAATTCAGATTTCCAGAACCCACACAAAGCTGGAAACAGGAGCTTCCATGTCTGTAATTGCAATGCCGCCATGGCAATGGGAGGTGGAGAGAGGAGAATCCTGAAGCTTGCAGACCAGCTCATCTGGTGTTCACAGAGGTGAACAACAAGACAGAGTCCATATTAAGAAAGGCAGAAGAGCCATGCACACCGAGGCTATCCTCTGACCTTCACATGTGCATACCTACACATACATGCATGCATACATACACACATATGCACACACAAAGATATGCACTTATCCCCCTGTCTTTGAAACTAATCACAGTTCATTTGTCTGCTGTGGTTCAAGTAGGACAGAAAATGCCCAGCCTCTTCCTGAGGTGTGATTCTGTGACATTGCAAGCCACATGGACATCTCTGGGTATAAATACTATTTCATCAACTTGATTTAAAACACTCTTAAAACTTGTTTTGGATTGTGAAGAAGCTTATTTTTTTTCCTTTTTAAGTTTAAATTAAATTAAAATTATTTTTAAGTTTAAGCTTAATGTGTTTATAAGGTGCATATGCATACATTGTTTAATGCTCAAAAAAATAAATATAAATTTATCATTTCTTTGTGGTGCAAAAATTCAAAACCTGTTCTTCTTGCTTCTTTAGCTATCCAGACATTGTTACTTAGAGTCACTTTCCTGATGAATCTTGAAGGAAGGAAAGGCTTATGAACTTTGGTCAGCTCTTTATGTCTTCTCTTGAAATTTCAGAAACAACCCAACATATCACAGAATAAAGCCAACTACAAAACGAATAGCTTACTGGGGAGATCCAAGACCCACCAATTCAACAGGAAAAGATGCTGACTGCTCACCACAAGAAGTGCCACCACTATCCCATTGACCAGAGTCCAGGAGAAACCACAGAGGAAACAGCAACATGCATGCTGCTCCCAGTGCTAGCCCGACAACTGCCTCCAAGGAAGCAGCAACAAACATTGAGGGGAACTAACATACACTGAAACCGAAATACAGAGACTGGGGGGAACACAACACTAAAACAAACTGCTTTAACACCCAAAGCCCAGCAATTCCTATGCATGAGGGGGCAGAAATATTGTAAAAGCCACAGGATGGGTAGAAATATCCTGAGGTACAATCCACCTAGAAACTAACAGAGGCCTTAAATACCCCACAGTTACACCAAGGACCCTACTGAGAAGGGCCTTCAGGGAAATGGGCACCGTGGGTGAAGGGTATAAAAGTATAACCTATGTGAAAAAATTATATATATATATATATATATATCTGATTCCATCCCAAACTGGATGGAAATGACCATCCTTGAGGGGGTTACTTCATTTCTGCTGAAGTTATAGATGGGAAGGGGTATATGATAAATTTTAGGAACATGAAAGAAAAGTGCCGAGTCAGGATACCTAATCCACCTTGTGCCTTGAAGCCAGAGCCAACTCTTGGCCTTGGACCACCAGCTTCTACCATCACGAGACGCAGAGCTTCCAACGCTCTGGGATCAGTCTGCTGGTGAGGAGCTTTGGCACAGGCGCGCGTGGGCCTTCTCAGCTTTCTCTTTGTTTCATACACCGTGGGTGTGTTTGTTGGCTCCACTACTTAACCTTTCCTTGCCCCAGCTGAGGTTGTTTTTGCAGGCAATGTGCACCTCTGCTTCCTTGCAGAATCTTGGATCTTCTCAGGGAAAGTCGTGTGCTGGGCCAGTGGTGAAGTGAGAGGGAGCTATGTACACACAGCCGAAAATGACTTTAGCTCAGAGTTTATTTAATACATCCTCCAAATTGTGTTTTGAAGCCTCTGTTAACAAGAAAGCACTCTCTTTTTGAGCAGCGGGAGTGTTTTATAAATGGAATTTGCAGACCAGCAACACTCCCATTAATTTCCCCTGTCTACAATTACTATCATTACATTCTTAAAGCGCTTTTAAAATAAACTACTCCATGATGTCATGTGTCCACTCTGGGCTCTAGTGAGAGGGACAGCAGGGCAGCAGCATCTGGACCCTGGACTGCTATCTTTTAGGGAACATCTTGATGGCTGTAATTACTGTCATGTTATGGGAACCTAAAAAAAAAAGGCGCCAGAGTTCCAAATAAAACATAAAATGGCTTTGATATAACAAATGTTACTATCGTTGTTTAAAAATGTTGTGACCCGTCTGCTATAGTTTCTGAGAAAGATATTTTCCAGCACTTGATATTTCCAGCCCCCTCTTTCTTTCATATTCTATTACAGCAGATAAGGATGAAGAAAATCCTTAGGACAGACTTGTTTTAAATCAACGGAACACAATGCCAGCATTGTCTCTCTTCAAGATGAACTATCAAATTAAATTTGGCATGAGCTTTACCAGAACTCCGAATGGCTTTGCTCCAGAGACACTGAATCTACCCTATTAGGGAGAATTAATAATTCAAATGCCATGGTTGTGGTTAATTGCACTCATTAGGATAAGGCAGAAGCAGAAACAATTTCTTGCAGGGTGCTACCCACATCCCTTGTCTAAGACAGAAGAGTTTGGGCCACTCCAGGGAGAAAGAAGCTATCCCAGAATGAACACATGGTATAGATGTTTTTATCCCATGGGATCCAGTTTGGGAAGGGTCCATAATGAATTTGGTCCCAGGCATTGGACCAACTTCTGTATAAAGTTATGAAGAAGAATCACATGTATATGGAAGAAGTCATCTACTGTGTGTGTTGACCCATGGTGGGATTCATTTAACCTCTCATAGAAGTTGACCATGAAAAATTCATTCAACCTTGTGAAATCTGAGTTCTTGTTTCATAATGGGTCTTAGCAACTTTAAGGAAGGTAATGCATCTTACTTAGGCAACTGGTTCACTTTGACAATAGCTTGTGCACAGAACCCAAGTGGAGTAATCTGTTCTGCGAATCATTTTTTTTTTTCTTTGCTGGTTCTCTGATAACAACTTTCAGTTTGAAGATGGACTTTCTGATGCAAGAGTTGGGACTTGACCAGGAAAATATATATTTGACCTGATCTGGATTTCATCATATTCAGTAAGTTTGTAATCCTTTCACAGGTCACAGTAACTGGCTATCTCTCCATGTTCTCATGGGTAGTGATTACTCCTATTGTCATTTGTTTCCCTTGTCCTCAACATTTTGTCCATATGTCTTCTCTCTAGCTAATGAGCTGCTAATGAGGGCAACAATGGCTCGATCACTGGATAAGTATGTGTAGTCTCACTCATTGCAGTCAGCCCTGGCTAGCTCCCTAGACAAAGCCTGCATGGTTATCCCAAGCCAAACCAGGTGGGGACTATGGCTGGATCTGGTAAACCACCTGTAGGAGTCAACTTCATGTTGCTGGGATGAAAATCCAACCAAATATACTTTTATGGGAGGAAGGGATTTATTTCAAGCTTACAGATCCAGAGGAAGTGCCATCAGTGGTGGAAGAAACTGGTTCTCATTCATAAATCCAAGGAGAGAGAAACCACCACCAGCCAGCAACACCAAAAGGCTGAAAAAAAAAAAAAAAAAAAAAACAGCAGCAAGCAGGACCCCCAGAGCTCAAATCCCTCTCTGTGTATCTTTGGGTTAGAATTCAGATCTTTCCCCAGACACATCTTAGGGCTGGACCCCAGGATCCATCCCCAGTGACACCTCCTCCAGCCAAGTGGCTGTAGACCCAAGTTAGAAGCTTTAACAAGACACCTGAGTCTATGGGGGATATACATTCAAACTACCACATTCCACCCTACTGAAAAAATTTAACCACGTTGAAGCTCTGCTGATAATGAATGTGTTAGACATTCTTTGGGCATATACCAGAGTATGTTGATGTGATCATAAATCTGTGGTTTAGAAGATATACTCAAGAGATACTTTCTTGGAAGTGGGACTTAGTCATTGCTCCTCATAATAATATCAGTTTGGAAAAAAAAAAAAAAAACCCAGCCTTGTGGAGTAGTTTGAAGAGATATGTGGTCAGTTAATTGATGGGGAGCAACTTGTACACTCTCCTAAGGTTCAAATCATATTTTTAAATTTTGCTTTGTGGTACCTATTTAAAAATACTCAAGCTTACTTTGTCTCATAGCATACTTCTGTTCTTACAATGTTGTTCCATCCTGTATGGCTCGTTACAAATGTTAATGTTTTCAGGATGACTCTGAAGTACTCAATAAGGGCTGATGGATGGCTAGAATATTTTTTGACAGTGGTATTTCCAAAAAAAATAATTTTTCCATAGAAACAACATTATGCCATTTCAGCATTGAGTAGTACTTCGTGAAAAGACTTTAGTAACACTAAGTGTTCAGTCCACTTTCTGTTTGCTGAAGCATTTATGGCTCTCACTCAAGACAAGAGAAATACAAGGAAAGAAATGACTCTGAATACAGAACATTTTATTACACAAATAAAAAAGAGAGCGTATCTGTTAGCTCTTGCCAACTTTTGAAATATGGATTCCATTTGTCTTTATTATGGTCTATTCCCACAGTGCCTTTTTTCTATTTATTAATTTTTGAATGTTACTATTACACAGAGATATGTGCCTACTGGAAATAGTCAGTGTTATTTCAAGGAACTTAACAAATGAGAAAAATATATCAACTCATTTTCCAATTTTTATGTCAATAAATTAAGAGGCATGTAATTACTGTTGCTTATAATCTCTTTGTTAAAAAAATCAAATGCATTATCACAATAAAGTGCCCTGTCAGATCTATAATAATCATGATGACTCATAGATACGTGATTTTTCTTATTAAGAAAGAAAAAAAAAAGGACAGGAAATCCAATATAAATGAGCTGTTTTCCTCAGTAGTGTAATAAAACTTGGGTACTAGTATATGAGTTTTTGATTATATCATCCACTGATAATCTCTGGGCTCATTTCCTCCCAGTGAAGAATCTGTCTCCTTCCTTCCTACACCAGCCCCTTTTGGCCACTAACCTTTTAGCAATCCTACTCCCTTGCTGGGGGAAGAGGCCGCCCAGTCATAGCCACCACAGTATAGTATATTTTAAGGGCTGTAAATTTTTACCGTCAGATTTGAGCCAGGGGTGTTAAGCTCCAGAAGATACACATCTGCTTCCTACTCAAATGATCTTTTGTTGTGCTTTTTAGGAGAGGGAGGGAGGAAAAGAGAGAGAGAGAGAGTCCACAAGAATAAATCCCAAAGAGGATAGGGCTGAGAGTTCTGGTACTTCGTGAAGAAATGCTCATGACTACAAATAGAACCAGCCTCAATTCTTTTCTTTTCTGAGGTCCACGATTATATTTTATTGCTCTTTAATGAACAGAGTGAGTCACTATTAAATATCTGAAGTGAAAAATTATTTGTAATGTGACTCATAACCTCTGAATGTATCTGGTTTCTAAGTTTGGATTTACTAATGTCAGGTTTTCCTAAATAGGATCATATGAATACAGGGCCAGAAAACGGAACAAAAGAAATATTTAAGCAATTACTTGGGACTAGTGCCTACTGTGCATGCCAATATATCCAGCCCATGAGTGTTTATTAAACACTCCCAGGTTAATCAAAGATGCTCTCTCTAGTCTAATGCCTCATTATCCAAGAGGAAATTTTTATAGCTAACAGCAAGAAAAGAGATAAATGTAGTCAACCCTCAATTTACAAATGGGTTTTGTTCCAAGCTCTGTTTATACATCTTTCTTTTGGATCTGTCAATGCATTTTCCCATAGAAAGAAAATTATAAATGGTTGTTGGGTTTCTTAGCCAGCCCACAGAATGCCTTTAACTCATATGTAGCTGAAAAATAGCATGACAGAATTTGATGGCCAAGTTTTTGGGGAAATATACATTTACTTATTTACTCAGATATGTGCTGAGTTCCCACTTGGTTGGAATCCAGAGACATCTAGGGTCCAGGATGGGAAGGGAGTTGTGGTTGAATCAGGCAATGATTGCCTATGCCTCACCTGATGCTTCTGGATGAGACAGCACAGGTGCTGTGAGTACACAAGACAGGAAGATGGAGGTAAGGGAATTGACTCTTAGAGGGTGACTGAGATGCTTGGGCTTTGCTAGGTAGGAAGTATGGGGTCAATGAAGGGAGGATAAAAAAATTGCTTTGGGAATGAGTACAGATACCAATATGATGTTTTACAAGATCTTAGCCCATTGGGGAGGTTGGTTATTATGTAAGTGAGGGTTAGACTCAGGGGGCTGAACAAATATGGAATTTCACATGGAGGACAGTTGTAATCATATTTTCACTTTGAAACTTCATTTGGTCACTTTATTGATGGTGAATGGGAGAAGCCATCAGCTCAGAATAGAGAGGAAGCCTGAAAGCTGGTTGGAGTCATATCAGGGTATATGGAAGAGAGACTGGGGCTGGATTGGAAGGAGCAGAGGGATAGATTAAGGATTCACAGGTGATGAATATACAGGATCTGAAGACAGATTGGATTGGTAATGAAAACCATCAGAGATAAATAAAAAGGGAACGCAATAGGTTAAGGAAATGGGGAGTATAGACTTGGAGGGGAGCTCAGTTACAGTTGTGTACTTGGGTCAGTGTGTGTGTGTGTGTGTGTGTGTGTGTGAGAGAGAGAGAGAGAGAGAGAGAGAGAGAGAGAGAGAGAGAAGAGATTTATTTATTGATTGATTGATTGCAGATCCAGTAAGGGAGAAACTCAGTGGAAGTGTTTTCATGTTAAGAACAGAGATTGGCGATTGGTGGCGACTGGTCGGGGTTTCAGGCATAGGTTATCAACAAGGTGATTGTTATAAGGAACTATGTCATTTTTACCCAAAGGACAACATTTTAAACAATCATGACAAGAATGACCCCTAAACTACTCCTCAGGACATCCAGGTTGGCTCTCCTAGGATTCATGTCCTCCCGCTTTCCCTCCGCAGTCCTCCTCTTAGCATTTTGCCCCTTCTTCATGCTCTTCTATCTCCCAGTGCAGTGCTATCTGCCTTCTTGTCATGTCAGGGTAATCCATCTGACTGTTTATCCTGCATTAAGCCACTGACCCACCGAAAGAGTAGTTTCTCACAGCTTGGTGCAGTCAGTACTTTCTTGGACCTTTATCAACCAACCATGTGGACCACAGATAGCATCTGTCCCCCTCCTGGACTATTCAAGGACATGAAGGTGTTTTTTAATTGGGATATGCTACGTGTCTAGCACAGTGTTTGCTCATGATGTGCACGTGAGGTTTAAGGACTAACATTTATCCGACTTGAAGGGCAGTTGTAGAGATAATTTGCCCAGCAAGAAGGAATCCAGATCATACTGAAGCTACAGTGAGGACCTCATTGCTGCGTTTCTGAAGGAGTGTGCCTAAATGCTAGGAAAGCTTTCTTACACAAGAAGCACACAGCTTCCTCATGCTGTGTCTTTGGAGGTAGTTGGGTAGCCAGCGTGACTCATAACCATTGATCTAAGCATCTAAAAGAGTCAGATTTATTTTAGGAGAATCGGTGTCATCTTTTGTAAAAAAGAGAAGTGCACATGTGGCCTTGGCAACATCTTTCACGAATCTGCCAAATGAATGAAGCTCTGTGGGGTAATCTCGTCCATAACCTCTCCTGATGGGCGTGCAGTCTTTACTATGAGATAGAGATAAGCCACACTTTTTTTTTTTAAATATATTTTTAAAAGATTTTATTTTTATTTATTTATTTATTTATGAGAGAGAGAGAGAGAGAGAGAGAGAGAATGGGAATGCAAGGGCCTCTAGCCACCACAAATGAATTCCAGATGCATGCACCACCATGTGCATCTGGCTTAGATGGGGACCTGGAGAATTGAACCGAGGCCTTTAGGTTTTGCAGGCAAATGCCTTAATCACTAAGTCATCTCTCCAGCCCAAGATAAGCCACACTCTCTTTCTTGAGAGCTTGTTTGGAGATTCTAGCAAGGGAGTGCAGCTTTTCATATACCCTTGACTGAAGACAGATCCTTTTCTATTTGGGGAAGGTCATCCTCCATTCGGGGAAGGTCATCCTCCCTAACAGAGTGCTCAGCTTTGGGAGGGACAAGCAGAAAGGGAGGAAGAGGACATCTGCCTAGCCAGCTGGATCAGCAGAATCAATTCTGGCAATCAATGGGGTGACAGATATCCCAGCCAGATTGCCCTTACCTCCCAGACTTACTTTCTTGACCTCCTGGACACGGTGATGGTTCGTGACACTACTCTATGAAGATGACTCAGTGGCAGGAAGTTAACACAGATGTGTCTGGGTCCCAAATATCCCTTGAGCAGAATGAGTGGAGGGCTCAAATACCATAGAGTTTTTTCAGTGTCCTTACCAGGATGAGTTAAGTTAAGAAACCGTCAGTGTAATGAAAGGGCTGAGTTCTGCGTCGTTTGGGTTCTGGCACCAGAGATGCCCATCTCATTTTGGGTTATAGTCAACTCAACCAAATTGCATGGATGGTGTCATAGAAGTTTCACTTTAAAACTGGGAATTAAGGAAGTGTGTAATCTAACATCATATTCCACTTGACATTAGATGATGGAGTCTCGCTTTCAGAGTTTGTACTTGTATGACTTTCAGTCAATATTACTTGGGCTAATGACCTCATTATGAATCAGGGATGATGGTACCAAATAAAAATACTATACTGGCATTCACTAAGAGCTTCCGATGTGCTGAGCTCTCCTCTGCATGGGCCAGTTCTCCTCTGTGCCTTGGATGCCAGTGTCATTACACAAATGAGGAAATTGACATTTACAATGATCTGTCATTTTACAGCGAGGCACAAATAAGGTTAGGGCTTCAATCCAAGGCCTCCTCAATCTGTGATTGAGCTTGTAGCTCTTTGGATGTTGCACTTAATGAAGTGCAATCTTGATGCAAGCATACAGTTACAATGTATGAAGTACTAAATTGTATTTGATTACAAGTTACTTTTGAAAATCACCTCTCTGTAACTTCCTTCTGCTTCTTACTTCATATGGATAAAAGCTCCCCCACAAACTGGGTCATAACTCCATGGTTATTGCTTATCCAAGTGTGAAAGGGCTGTTGAATGTGACTCATAATTTTAGATGGGACATTTCTGAAGGGACTCAGAGGAGGGAGAGTCAAGGAGCAGGTCCTTGAGGCATCACTTCATGCAAAGCACCATCACAAAAATAGCTTATATATGTCTACATGTATACAGATATCCTTCCATGTACAATGAAAAACTTACACATGTTTGTTTTAGAAATAGAAAGTGAAGAAAACAGATAAGCAATAAAATAAAATAAAAAAATAAAACTCATATTACTGCAACTTCTTAAACAAAGCGGATCATGAATATTGTTAGAGTTAACATAATAGTTCCCATTTATGCAGGCCTGGTGTACCGTGATGGGACAGAACAGAATGACAAACTAACAATATCCACTGGACAGAAGAGAGTAGACCCTCTCTGTTTAACACTATATATGGTTCAAGTGGCAGCCTGTTAAATCTCAGAACCAGGTCTTCCTTTCTCCCAATTATTTGTGGCATTCACATATTGGAAATCTCTTTAGTCCCAGGGTCTCATAGCATTGCATATTCTTGGCCATAGGGGGACCTAGAAAGAAAGTGGAGATGACTTAGTACAAGGTGCCAACACTCCCAGCAAAGAGCACTCCCCACGTGTCCTCCAAATGAGCTGGAACATGAAATACTATACATGGTAATGAGTAGGTCCCAGTTGGAGTCTTGTTGGTATAGGTTTAGGTTTTACATACCTCTTTGATATCTGAGTGATACAATTAAATACTTTATAGATATTAAATAGACCCAATAATTAGTAATTATCACTTTCTATCCAGTGTTCTCTGGAGAAGTTTTTTTTTTTTTTTTTACAGCTCCCAATCTAAACAAAGATTATCTATATTGCTGAGAAGCAATGATTATAAACTAGGTGGTTTTCTTATCAGCAGATTTAAGCAGAGCAACCTCTTTCACTTCTTACACAACTCTGTGTAGAAAACTTTTATCATAATCAGATGAAGGATCAGAAGTAACTGGTGATGAATTCTGACTGAGTATAAGTTTCTTAGATAAATCCTAGATTGGCAGAATTAATATTGTGACAGTGGCTATATTACCAGAAGTAATGTACAGATTCAGTGCAATCCCCATCAAAATTCCAATGACATTCCTCACTGAACTGGAGAACTCAATCCAAGAATTCATATTGAAACACAAAAGACCACGAATAGACAAAACAATCAAAGAGAAAGAACAAACCTGGAGGCATTACAATGTTTAACTGCAAATTGGACTAAAGAGAGTTAGTGACAAAGATAACGTGGTACTGGTACCAAAACAAACATATAGCCCAATCAAAGAGAATATAAATAAACCACGTAAGTTTTGACAAGCAAGCCAAAAATATTTAGTGGGACAAAGGCATCCTTACTCCACAAATGGTGCTGGAAAAATTGGGTATCCAGCTGCAGAAGAATGAAATTCATTCTGTATCTTTCATCTTGCACAAATATCAAGTCAAAGTGTATCAAAAACTTTAGTCTCAAACCTCAAATCTTGAAACTGCTAGAGGAAATAATAGGTAATATACTTCACGGTATAAGCATAGAAAGTACTTTTGAACCAAGCTGTAATAGTCCAGGAAATTATTTTCCTGTGCTATTTTAATAGCCTCAAGAATTAACAATGGAATTACATGAAATTAAAAAGTTTCTACATAGCAGAAGAAATCATTACCAAAGTGAACAGACAGCTTTTAGAATGGTAGAAAATTGTTGCCAGATATACTTCAGGCAGGGATCTAATATCTAGAATTAAAAAGGATTGGCAAAAATTAAAGCCCGGTCTGGAGAGATGGCTCAGCTGGTAAAGGTGCTTGCTAGGAAAGCCTAATAGTCTGTGTTCATGTCCCCAGTATCCACATAAAGTCACATGCAAAAGTGACACATGCATCTGGAGTTCCTTAACAGTGGTATGAAGCCCTGGGGTACCCATTTCCTCTCTCTCTCATTAATATTCTTTCTCTCCCTATCATGCTCTCTCTCTCCTTGAAAATAAATAAATGAACCATTAGTGCATGCCTTTGATCTCAGCACTTGGGAAGCAGAGGTAGGAGGATTACTGTGAGTTTGAGGCCTCCCTGAGACTGCATAGTGAATTCCAGGTCAGCCTGGGCTAGAGCGAGACCCTACCTCGAAAAACCAAAAAGGAAAAACAATGGCCAATAAGCATTTTAAAAAGTGTTCAACACCCCTAGCCATCAGAGAAACGCAAATTAAAACTACTTTGAAATACCATCTCACTCCAGGCATAATGGCTATCATTAAGAAAGCTGACAACGAATGTTGGAGAGGGTACGGGAAAGAAGGAATCTTTATACATTGCTGATTGGAGTGCAAACTAGTACGGACATTATGGAAATCAGTATGGAAGTTTCTCAAAAAATTAGAAATAGAACTGCCATACGACCAGCACTACTACTGCTGGGCATGTACCCTATAGACAACACTCTACTACAGAGATATTTGTGCATCCATGTTTATTGCCGTTCTACTACAATAGCTAGGAAATGGAGCCAGCTTAAATGCCCATCAACAGAGGAGTAGATAATAAAAATGTAGTACATATACACAATGGATTGTTACTCAGCAGTAAAGAAAAGCAAAATCACGAAATTTTCAGGAAAATGGATGGATATGGAAAGAATTGTATTAAGTGAGGTGGTCCAAACTCAGAAAGCTCCAGACTGCATATTCCCTTTCACATGTGGATCCAAGCTCATCATGTTTACATGCATGAGTATCAAGAGCAGCAGGTGTGGGTAAAGCTAAAAAGCTAGGAGGGTGACCAAACGTGTGCAATAAGAGATGAAATGGAAGTGGGTAGGGAAGGGCAAAAGGACCCATGTGGCATATAAACAAAAAGGGGGAAATACAAAAAGGATAGAGGTATATGTAGGGGAGAGGGAAGAATTGCAAACAGATTGTGTTTGAAAATGCCTTAATGAACGATAACTAATATGCTGTATGCTAACCTCAAAAGAAAAGAGGTCATGGAGCCAGTAATACTGTGTGAGTGGAGCTGGGGCATCTGTAAATGAGGAATGAGGAATGAGGCTATTCCTGAGAACTGGACAAACTGTTCCCTTCTGGAGAGAGTTGCCAATAAAATAAAACAAAACAAAGGTAAAAATAATCTCTTCTGCCTATAGGTGCTTTAATTCTACACAAAGGAGTTCAAACAGCAAAAATGCTGGGTTAAAGGACATGTAAATTTCAAATTTTGATTGATAACACACATTTGCTTTCCAAAAAGTTTGTGGCAACCCAATTGCTCTTTTCTACCCTGTCACCCTTTTGGTAATGCGTGGGGAGCCCATTTCCTTGCATCCTCACCAGTGCTATGGTTTGAAATTTTGTCAATGTGGTGAAAACATGCATTCCATCTTTATTGACATTTCTCTTACCATTCATGACATTGAATAATTATTTTTCCATCTATTAGTATTCTCAAAATTTATTTCTCTGAACTTCCTGTTCTTATGCTTTATCCATTTTTCTACTGACTCGTGTTTTTATTCCGATTAATTTTAGGTGTTCCTTGTATACTAGGGATTACTTTGTCACTAGGCTGAAATTATTTGTTCTTCTAATTTATTGCTTGTATATTGATCTGTTAATTTTTAGATAGTCAACATTGTATTCAATATTTAGCTTTCAATGTTTTTGTTATGGAAGAAATATGATTTCACATTAAACCTTCAAATGACACAGTGAAGTGTGGAATAAGGAACAAAAGCCTCCTCGTGGTTGAATTTGTTAGGTCAGCATCCCAGGGGTCCTCATGCAATGGCTTCTTCTTTATCAGTTTGGAATTTTTTGCGTGTCATATAAGTCTCTCTCTCTCCCTCCCTCGCCCTCCCTTTTCCTCTTTCTCTTATCACTAACGTTTACTCAGCACCTAATATATTAGAAGCTGTTCCAGGTAGTATAGATACAGGCTTAAACTCAGCAAAGTTTCCGCTTTGGGCACTTATATTGCAATGGTGGTCAATATTAAATAAGTAAGTAGATAAAATAATTCATTTCCAATAATGTTAAGCTCAGCAAAGAAAATAAAGTTAGTGTTAGAACACAGGAAACATTGTGGGATGGAACATTATTTTAGAGAGTATAAGGAGATTTCTTTTAGAGATAACTATTTAGTAGAGATCTGAGAGATGGGACTAGGCAGTGTGTGTTTAATTGCTCAATATCATTTCCATTTGATGATAAGATAGAACACGTAGATTTATCAGTGCATGTAGATTTACTTGAATGGGAAGTTTATGTTCTGCTCACACAAGATGGTTAGCTTCAGTTTTCTGTAGAAGACATTTGTCTCTTGCAGTCATAACACACTTAGGGCTACATTCGCTTGATCACTTGATGGGGGTTATTTCCGAGTCTCTCCACTAACCAAACTGGAGGTATGGGAGGTGGTCTGGGCAAGAGTTCTCACCAAACAAATCACTTTATTGGCAGGGGCACTTGTTGAATGTTCCGGCTCAGGAAAGGTTGAAGCTGCCTATGGCTGTTTAGCCAGCTTATTTCTAGCTCTTGTGAACATGGATATTTAAGCGGCAACTATTTTCAGGCTGAAAGCAAACAGCTTAAAATTCTTCTTTTCCCTCAGGTATGGCCACTTTGAGAAAACAGAAGTTCCTGTGGTGACAAAAAGGGTCAGTTGGCTAACTAGGCATCTCTTGGTTGTGGTTCAGAGAGCTGGGCCTGGTTTCTGGGAAAGCAAGCAATGTGGAAGTGATTCTCTCCTCTCATGCTATCAACACTAACAGCTTCGCCTATTTAAAGGAGGAAGGAGAAGTCTAAGCTGCTCAGTGTGGAGGTTATCTGTGCATTCCTGCTCTTCAGCTTCAGATCTCCTCTCCAGTGACTTGTGGAGAGTGTGGGATTGCTGTTGTGAACAAGCAAACAGTCGACTTACAGCAGATACAGTATCATGCATTGTTCCATAGCTACCATTTCCCGCTCTGAGAGGGGTGGGGATGTGGCTCAGTGGTCGAGCACCTGCCCAGCATTCAGAAGGTCTTGGCTTCCATCCCTAGTACCCCAGAATCTCTCTGCTCTGACGGGCCTCAGTATGTGCCCTTGGGTCATGTCTTCAAAGCAATCTGTTTCAGGCTGAGGTGGCTATGCTGTAGAAATGTCGTAGAAGATTTGTCTGTCACTCTGGTAGACCTGGACAGTACCAGGTGTAGTTGGGTAGTCAAAACTCTAATGAACTTCCTTTATTACAACAAGCAGGGGAGCAAAATGATCTTGGGGAGATGTGCTGCAGACTTCTTAACAACACCCTGGGATGATAACACATGTTCAAACCATAAGAGTCACTGATCCAGGTGAAGGATGGTTTGTGTTCACCTGATCATCAATCCCCTCACTCTGTGGGTGTGGGGCAGGTTAAACCCGTCAGGAACGAAGATCAGTGGAGTATCTAAATGCAGGTCTCTCATAGAGGGGCTTGGTTAATACGTAGGATCATTGTGAGTGTGTGCGTGGTGGGGGAGGGTGGTTGAGGAGATATGGAAATGGCAAGACAGCCAAAAACCAAAGGGCATGGTTCCTTCTTTAAGGAAAAATGGACTACTGTGAACTAAATTTAAGATGTTTTTAAGGAAATGTGCTAGCAATGCCTAATACACATGTGCCTTAGACACATGGATTTGAAAAAGCGAAGGTCTACACAGAATACTAATTTGTGACATCTGGATTGGTCAAGAAAAAACATCCCAAGAAGGTGATGAGGCAGAGAAAGGGCATTTCTCCCAGAAAGGGGAGTGTGTAGGTGGGCCAGCAATGTGTATAAGGGGGTAACAGTTGCTGTGAGGAGACAGGGGTGAGGGAGGCAGGGACCTTTCTCAGTGCCAGTGATTCTGAGTGGTGCTGCTTTTCAAAGTCAGGTGTAAGATGAGGCTGTGTGTATGTGTCTGGGAATTTGTTCGTCTTGCTGGAGTTGTCTCACACCAGGGACGATAACCAGCAATTTCTAAGCCCTTATTGTGTCACATACGGTTCTAAATGTGAAGTTTGGAGCCACTTGTCTTATCTTCAGAATACATGGGCATTACTAGATGATAGGATAGTCACTTTCCTTTCATATAAAGGATGCATCCTTCAGGTTGAGTTAGGTTATGATACATAACGAACAGTCCTCAAACCTCAGTGGGTTCAAATGGAAATTGTGCTGGATCAGACATGGGTTGATATTATACAGGGACCGATGAGGGGGTTCCATCTTGAACTACGCTTTCATGATCTGTGGTGGGGAAGAGCATCTGGTCAACTGGACGTGATGCATGGCATTTCTGCTCACTTTTCATTAGATGAAGTCAGTTGGCTATGCCTCCCTTTAGAGAGAGCGAGGAAGGGAATGTCTAGCGTGTAACTGGGAGGAGAGAATATTTGTGAAAGGTCCTTTTTTTTTTTTGGTGCCAATGTGCGTGTATGTTCATGTGGGTAGAGGCCAGGGGACAGCCTCTGGTGTTATCCTCAGATACATGGGTTACATTTTTTTTTTTTTTTTGAAATAGGATCTCACAACATTGGCCTGAAGCTCACCCAATGGCTAAGCTTGCTTGCCAGGGAATCTCAGGAGTCCCCCTTTCAACATCTCCTCAGTTCTGGGGTCCCAGGTGCAAGCCACCATGCTGAGCATTTCCACATGGGTACTGACAGAGAACCCAGGTCCTCATGCTTGCGAGCTATCTCCCCAGCTCTGTGGGTAATCTTAAGCTGACTACAATGAACCTGAGGCATAAATAATAGAGGTGTGACAACTAGGTGTTTCTGTAGTCCTTTCTTCTGCAGGACCTACGTTTTGTTGTGGAGGTCACCTGGGGAAGGAAACTGACAGCTCTGGAAGGTGGACAGGATTATTATCAGGGATGAGACTCACTCACTTATTGACTGCTGTTCTCTGACTCTGCATTGTAGCGAGCAGCAGTCTTTGCACGAATTGTTTTATAGGACAGCCACGCATGAGGTGATGAGGGACAAGCAGAAAGGAGTTATGGAACCTAGAAACATTCTCCACTGATACCT
Source organism: Orientallactaga sibirica (assembly GCA_036365145.1). NCBI lineage: Eukaryota > Metazoa > Chordata > Mammalia > Rodentia > Dipodidae > Orientallactaga > Orientallactaga sibirica. The sequence continues at coordinate 3,988,341 of JAEOAD010000035.1, forward strand.
CAGAAATCCCTATGGAATGTGGGATCTAAATGTGCAGAAAATAGTTGTTTTAGGCCATTAAAGGGAAGTTGCCCACAACCAGGTTTTTTTTTTTTTTTCCTGAAGCTTCCTATTTTTTATTTTCACCTGACTGTACACTGTGAACATCTGTAAAGGGCAGAGCATAAGAGACTTACTTATTTTGTAATCATCTGCAAACCATATCTAAAAGTGACAATTCCATGTCTCCATTGCAGATGGATGCCAATTGCTTATATTTATTTTTATCCAAGAACGGCCACAGTACACATCTTTATATTTAACTTTTTAGAAAACATTGTAATATTTTTGTGTAGGGAAGGTACGAGAATATCTTCAAGTGGAATTTCTGAGTCATTGATGATGACGTACACACGTGAACTTTGAATAAATGCTATGAAATTGCCCTCTAAAAAGTTCACAATGTTTATCCCTCCCAACAGTGCATGGAAATGTCCATCTTTACCAAGAGTGAGTGCTGTAAAGTTCTTGCCAGTGAGGCGGGTGAAACGTGTCACTCGTTCATTTCTACGTGCCTTTCTTTGCTATTACTAATGCCAATCATTCTTTTGTTGCACAGTTAGCATGCAGAGTTCTCCTTCTATGACTTCTCTGCCTTGTTGGTGTTTTAATTGGATTGCTTTCTTATGTTCTAAGGGTAGGGGCTTTTCTATTTCCTGAATATTATGTTCTCTCTGCTATCAGTGTTAAAATATTTCCTTCTAGTTTCCTGTGTCATTCTGTTTTGGTCATGCATATATTCCTTGGTATTGCTCAGGTATAGCATTAATGCGATGATTTATAATGTACATTCTGGCTTGTAGCTTTTCTTTTCTTTTCTTTTTTTTTTTTTTTACAGAATACTAATGTGAATATTTCCTTATATTATTAAATGTCATTAGTCAATGTTTTGGAATATTTCAATAATGTTTTGGTATCACTTAGATATCATTTAAGATACTCGGAAGTTTGGGATTTGCCACTATGACAAATCTTATTTACTCAACATTAATTAATTAAACTAATCCTTACCTCACCAATCATGAACTTCTGTATTGGGGAAGACAGTCCTAAAAAATGGGCTGGAGAGATGGCTTAGTGGTTAAAGCATTTGCCTGCAAAGCCAAAGGATCCCACTTCGATTCTCCAAGACCCACATAAGCAAGATGCACAAGGGGGTGCATGCATCTGGAGTTCATTTGCAGTGACTAGATGCCCTGGTGCCCCCATTCTCTCCCTCTGTCTCTCTCTTTGCCTCTTTCTCTCAAATAAATAAATAAAATATATTTCAAAAAACTTTAAAAAAAATCCTAAATATGTAGAGGGCAATTTAATGGGCACGATATATACACTTAATCAAACAACAGTAGTCACGCCCCTCCTTGAGTGTATGGTCTCCTTAGCCATGGGCTTGTTTCGAGGTTTTCACACCAGGCATGAATTCCCTCCACGCAGCAGGTCTCAATCCAACCAGAGCAGTTGTTTACCCCCAAACAGTCATGTCACTATTGCACCAACAGGCATATCTTGCCTGGATGGTTGGTCAGTTGTGCCGCTCACAGGTTCCACTGCAAATATGTATGTTTATGTCCATAGATGAATGACGCTCTTGCCTTTGGATAAAGGAGCTTCCGTTTGCAGGTGGCAGTTATACTACAGAGACTCAAAACTCATCGAATTGCTGAAAATAAGTGACTGTGGAGTGCTCAATTGTGAATGAGACATCTCTATCATACCCTCCAAGGCCCAGGAAGCAAAGCAGAAAAAGGGGCAGGAAGAATGTAAGAGCCAGAAATGGGGAAAGACTGCTGTGGAATGAAGCCTCCTGGACAGAACAAGGCCATTGCATGTACGACCTCATGGTGCTTGCCCTTACGTGTACAAGACCTGTGCAAGACTGACCCAGTCAACGTTCTGTCAAGGATGTCTTAGCAGTTAAACGTGGCTGGGGAGCAGGAGACATTTTCTACAGTATGATAGTCACTGCAGAGTAATTCCCCATCCATCCTCATGCAGGAAACCCTGGTTAAACTCAGTGGGATGGACAGAGAGAGAGAGAGAAGGAAAGAATAAAAAGGACATTAAGTTTGGAGAGGGATTAGTTCGGAAGAAGAAGAGGTTCAGTTTGAGGGGCACCTCAAAGGAGGGTTAAGAGAAAATAATGGGAGATTATGATCAAAATACATTATATTCATGTATAGAATTGCCAACAAAAACCCTGAACAAGATACACAACACAAATAAAGACTGAGGATTGAATGCAGAAGTCAGACTGTGTGGGGGAGAACTAGGGATCCAAGGAACTGGTGGGGTCTACGTTCACCATCCTGAATGCCCCCAGTTTTGTCTGATCTCAGAAGCTGAGCAAGGTAGGGCCCAGGTTAGTACTTTGGTGGATTGCCAAGGGACTGCTGGGGAGTTACCTGAGTCTTCATCCTGCTCCATATCCCCTGACTTAGAGCTGACAATCTGGACATGCCAACAGGAGCCCACAGTGGCGCTCCTCTCCAGCCCAAGGCCCACAGACAGTGGCAGCTTAGCAAGGTAGAAAGCTTTGACTGGGTGCTGCTTCACTCCAGGCAACACCACACAAAATGCTATGCCTCCAGCTCCACTCACACCAGCACGGACCAGGCAAGGAGCTTAGCTTTCCACTGACCAGAGGCTGGAATAAAATGCTGTAACTCACTCCCTCTGGGTTGATGTTGGACAGACTGTCAGAAGGAGAGACTTCTATCTCCAATAGGTGATAATGAGAACTCTCTTCCCCTCCCCAGTGCCCCCCACCTTAGATCTCAGTGGAAACTATGTGGGCAGTGGTTGTACTTCCAGCCACAGCCAGTGGTATGGAGGAGACCCAGAGGAGAGTCAGGATGGTTGCTGCCAGTATGTGGGCACCCATTCCCCACACTGGCATTAGTGGTGGCCATGTGGACAGAAGTGACTCCCATTTCTGCCCAAAAAAATGTGGAGTCCTCCCAACTTCCCCAGTGTGTCAGTCGTGGCTAAGTGGGAACCTAACTTTATCTTCACATGGTAGGAGGGATGAGTAGAACCCTTTCTTCTGCTAAACCTGTATTTGGAGACATCAGCTAAAACCAAACGTTTCGCTAAGTTCCCAGCATTATGTCTAAATAATCCATGTTTCAAATGAAGGTCATCCACGGAGCCAAGAGCCAGGGAGATCTCAAGTGAATGAAGAAAGGCAACGGACACCAGTGCAACTGGGTGTGGCGGCACATGTCTGCCCATCACAACAGTCAAGAAGCTGAGGCAGGAGGACTGCTGAGAGTTCAAGAACAGTCTGGGCTGTATAGCAAGGCTCTGTCTCAAGAAACAAATGAGGAAATAAAAAAGAACACGAAATAGACACGCGGGGTTGGAGAATTGGCTGAGCAGGTAAGAACTTTGAATTAGGATCCCCAGTACTCATGCTGGGTGTGGGGGTGCATACCTGTCACTGCTGGATGTAGAAGGCTAAGACAGCACCCCCCTCCCCAGGGCAAGGTGATTAGCTAGACAAGCCAAATCAGCGGAAAGTGACTCAGAAAGACATCAAGCTCAACCTTTGGCCTCCACATGCATGTGCACATACATTCATGAACTGCTCCTCCCACAAACATGCACTCATACTCATAAAAACATGCACACACACCACATGCACATGCAAAAATATAAATACCAATGTCAAGCTAGATAGCTATTAGAATGGATCCATCAAGCATTTGGAGCAAATGTGATAAAATATTTCAGTGAATAATTACAGATATTACAGCTTATGAAAATTATAGATTATACAAAGAAATGAGTCTCAGAAAAAAAAACAACTAGAGAATAGGGCTGGAGAGATGTCTCAGCAGTTAAGGCATTTTCCTGCAATGCCTAATGACCCAGGTTCAATTCTCCAGTACCCACATGAAGCCAGATGCACACTGGCACATGCATCTGGAGCTTGTTTATGGGGCTGGAGGCCCTCGCACACCCATTCTCTCTCTATGTGTCTCTTCTCTCTACTTCCTTCTGCTTGCAAATAAATAAGTATTTAAAAAGTAATAGAAGGTGGATATAGAGAAAAAAACCCCAGGTTGTCCTGTAGCCTACACACACACACACACACACACACACCCCACACACAAATAAATAAAAGTACTCAAGTAAAGATTATAAAATATTTGTTTAAAAAAATCAAAAAAATTAGAACTGAAAAATACAATATCCCAAGTAAGAAACATAATAGATAGACTCAAGAGCAGAATGGCATATACATGGGAAAAAGATTTATTTAATTAATTTGTGACATTAGAAGACAGAACAACAGAAATCATCTAATACAAACAACACAGAGAAAATGATGCCCCCCCCAACAAAAATAATGTGCACTGTCCCAGGGCCCTGCAAAAAATATATATAAAGGATTTAATGTGTGTGTCACCACAGAGGAGAAAGAAAGTGGGTCTGGAAAAATACTTAAAATGACTGAAAAAAATCTTCAATTTGGCAAAAGACATAAATTAACAAATGTAAGAAGCCGAGTGAGCTCCAGAGGTGGTAAATCAAAAGAGAGCCCTATCAAGCCACATCGCAGTGCACGTTGAAAGCTGAAGATAATCAAAGCAGTGCTTACTGGGAGTGAATATCACCTTCCCTGTGGAGGATAAGCAGTTCCAAGGACAATGCATTTCTCAGCAGAATACTGCAGAAGCCAGAAGGAAGTTGAAAGACGCAAGATGTTTTTTTAAGTGCTACAACAGAACTGTCAACTCCAAATCTGATATCCCAAAATATCCTTCAAAAATCAGTGGGGAGGGGCTGGAGAGATGGCTTAGCGGTTAAGGTGCCTGCTTCCTAAGCCTAAGAACACTGATTCCAATCTCCAGGTCCCAAGTTTAGCCAGATGCAAAGTGACGCAAGGGTGCAATGCCACACTTGACCACAAGGGGGCGCACGCATCTGGATTTTGTTCACAGCAGCTGAGAGACTTCTGGCGCGCCCATCTCTGTCTTCCTCTCCCTCTCTCTCTGTGTCTCTCTCAAAAAAAAAAAAAAATCAGTGGGGAGGGACTGAGGAGATGGCTCAGTGGGTAAAGTGCTGCTAAAAGAAGTATGAAAAAAGCTTGGAGCAGTAATCCCAGTGCTGGGGAGGCAGAGACAAGAGGGTCCTTAGGGCTTGCTGGCTAGCTAATCTCTCCAAATTGGTGAATTCTGGGCTCAGTGAGAGATCTTGTCTCAAAAGTAAGATGGAGGGAGATTCAAGGAGGCATCTGATGTCAACTTCTGACCTCCACACACATGCAGGTACACCTACACCTACATGCATATAAACATGCATATAAACATGCATATATGCAGGCAAACATGTGCAAAAAAAAAAGTCAGTACAGTGTTTTCAGATAAAGGAACATTAAGGATTTATCACCAGTGACCTACTTTAAAGGAATGGTTTAAAACATCTTTCTAGTGGAAATGAAATCCTAAAAGGAAGATCCTTGCAATAATAACAAAATATAGCCAGCAAAAATATGGGTAAAATACAGTCACTTCCCTGCTTTGAAGTATAATTTCAAAATACTTCTGGGGCTGGGGAAATGGCTCAGCCATTAAGAGCACCCATCCTGTAAGCACGAGGGCCCGAGAGGGCCTGAGTTGCTCTGAGTTTGATTCCCCAGCAGCCCTGTGAATAGCTGAGCGTGGCCATGTACTCCTGAAAACCCAGTCGTGTGAGGAGCAGACAGGAGAATCATGGGTTCACTGGGTAATCAGTCTGACTGAACATGGTGGCTCCTGGTTCAGTGAGAGACTGTCTTAAGGAAACACACAGATGAGCAGCTAAGGAGGACACCAGATGTTCTCCGGGTCTCCACATGCATGCATAGGGTACATTCATCTGCATACACGTGCAAATATGACACATACAGCAAAGCACACACCGTATGTACTACACACACACACGCACACACACATACACACACACCCAATACATTAAAAGATACACTTTATACAAGCAAAAGTCCTGACATGAATCAATGTTCTGAAGGAAATGTCATATATAAATAAATACCAAGGGCTTTTCCTCCTCATTAAAAACACATCATGCAATGTAATTACTGTGTTCTCAAAATGGGAATTTGGCACTCAGAATAACTATTTGGAAGGAAGTTAATCCTAAAAGGAAATTGTCAAAAGCATCCTGAAGTTTTGGGTGAAATTTCTTAATTTCCTATCCCTTTATTTGCACAATGCCTCCAAGTTCTCTTTAGTGGACTTTTTGGCAATACCAGAATTCTGTTCGCCAAACTTCTGAGAGTGTTGTTTCTGCTCAGGATGGCACTATTTGTTGAAAAGAGGGCCACAAAAATCCCAAGACCTTTAAAAATACTTTATTATACATAAAATAACATATCTGATGAATGAGGTGGTTTGCCTTTATGAAAGAATTTTAAAGAGTTTAAGGAATGATTTTAAGGAATTCAGGTTTTTTTTCCAAATTAAACTTTAGAGAAAAAAATGTAGATTGTACTTTCCCCATATTTTTGCTGATCATATTTGTTTTTCTTCCTGTTGCCTAAGGATCCTTGTATTATTGTATTTTCAGTGCTGGCTTCCCCCTACTCTCTCTCCAATAGGGAAATCAAGGATCTTGATTTATTTTAAAAATATTTTTGTGTATTTATTTGTAAGGGGGGAGTGAGAGAGGGAGGACACACACACACACACACACACACACACACACACAGAGAGAGAGAGAGAGAGAGTACATAGGCGTGATAAGGTATCCTGTACTTGCGAACAAACTCCTCATGCATGTGTCACTTTGTGCACTACTGGAGAATTGAACCCAGGTGGGAAGGCTTTGCAAGCAAGTGCCTTTCACTGCTGAGCCATCTCCCCAGCCCAAAAACCTTGATTCAGAACATGCACTTAAGCAAATAAATAATCAATATCATAGTGAAGTTCCTCCTCTTCCCTCCCTTCTTTCTCCTATTATCACATCTACTCTTTTCTCTCCCTCCCTCTCCTCTCCTCTCCTCTTTTTCCCTTCCTCCTCATTTCCTTTCCTTTCATTTCAGAATAAGTTGCAATCACTAAATCCTTGTCCGTATCACTTCATTATGTATCTCCTTTGAACAAGGTTATTCTCCGCAACACAGTGACCAGATTTAGGAAACATAACACTGATTCAGCACATCTACAATAACATCCACATTTGAAGCTATGTTCTCTGAAGACATAAAACGGTCTCCCTTCCTCTCCTTCTGCTCTTCCTCCTCCTTTTGACAGAATAGATTAATAGGTGAGTCCTAAACAACCATGTTTTCTTTGTCATAATCAAACTTTCAGATCGTTCCATTTGAAAACATGGAGGCTCGCATTATTAAAACCGCAATGGATTTTGATGAAAGTGTAAATCGAGAATGCCACCCTTCCTTCTTTAGCTCTTTCTTGTACCCTCACCCCCCTGGCCAGTGCTCTTTCCGGTCAACATGTCCCTTTAGGCTCAGCTGGGAAATGACAGCCGATCTGCTGGCATGACTCTATGAGTGTCATTTCATTTCCCAAAGGGCCACTGGCAGATTTTCCAGAAATTTTCAGGAATGTAGGCAGTTTTTATAGAAATCTAGAAGCCAGAAGGAAAGGACATTTGATGTCTCCTTATCTCTCTCTCTCTCTTTACAATTGCTGTAGGCTTTTACCATCCATAAGCAAACAGGAACAACTTAAAGTTGTCTAGATTTCAATTCGTCTTTTTACCAGATTTGGAAAAAAACCCAGTACATTAATAGGTTGTAGTACTCCTTTATAGAGAAAAGCAAAGTAGGGTATAGCATGATGTTTCTAGAATGAGCTTATTACCATCGGTAAAGACAATCTCTGTATACATCAACATACTTGCATGAAATATAGAAAAGAATAGGGTATACATCAAATTACTATGATTGGATATTTTAGGGTGATGGCTTGATTTTCTTTACTTATATACTTCTGCATTCTTTTTACTTATACCAAAAACATATTATCTTTGTAATTAAAAATAAAAACAATAGAGTTTTAAAGTTTTTTGGTGTGTATGATTTGCAAGTATCTCTGTGTGTGTATGTGTGTGTGTGTGCCATGACATGCTTGCGGGGGTCAGAAGGCAACTTTTGGGGTTTGTTTTGGTCTTCAAACTGCATTTGAGGCAGTGTATTTTGTTGTTCACCGTTCTGTTCATCAGGTCTGTGAGCTTCTCATCTGGCTGTAGGCAGTCGTGGGCCTGGGCACCCAAACTTAGGTGCTCAGCACAGCAAATACTTTTCCACTGAGTCATCCTAGCCATGACACTGTGATGTTTTAGAAAAGCAAAGTATTTAGAGAAGATATATATAGACCTTCTGATTCACAACAAAACAATACAATGTTTGGCACATGGGACCAAATGAATGAACAAATGATATGGGACCACCAATGTTCACTTTGAAAGAACTATCTTTTGATATTCTTTATGTTTAATTTTAATTAATTAATTTTTTACAGAGAATGAGAGAGAGACAGAGAGAGCAGGGGTAGAGAATTGGCTCACAAGGGCCTCAGCCACTGCAATCAAACTCCAGATGCTTTTGCCACCTAGTGGGCATGTGTGACCTTGCACTTGCCTTGTCTTTATGTGTCTGGCTTACATGGGATCTGGAGAGTAGAACATGGGTCCTTAGGCTTTGCAGCAAGTGCCTTAACTGTTAAGCTATCTTTCCAGCCCACCCCTCCCTTTTTTTTTTTTTGTCTTGAGGAGGGAAGCAAGGAGAGAAGGAAGCAGGATTTCATTTTGGAGAAATAAAGCTTGAAGAGACTTTCTAAAGAAGGGGAGTGAGCCATTCCAGTTGGACTTAGGCAAAGGCTCAGCATGTGTCTTCTGAGTTTGAGGACCTGTGCTCTTGGGGTCCTCTGGGGCTTGTGATTCTTGGCCTTGGTGCACTCACCTTCTGAGAGCATCTCATTTCCTTAAGACACTCAGGTTTCAGACTGTGCCCCATGACTTCATCTAAAGTGATGAAAGTACGAAATACTCCAACAGCTTCATAATTTGTCTGCCTCCTAATGGCACAGACACTAGCGAATTAATTTCATTTTTTCCCCCAGTGAACTATTTGATTCACATCTCACACAGGGACTGTGCAAGAGGCTGTCCCCCAAAGATGGTTTTCGTCATTGGAATCCTGTCAGCTTCATTTCCATACAATGTCCATTCTTGGAAGCACCTGACTTAAATTTCCTTTAAATCACAGTTAGATTAAGGAGAAACGAGTTCTTTTATCCTCTCTCCTTTCCGAGTTCCAAACTTCTGTCCTTCTACTTCTCAGTATAATTCTGTGTCATCAGGGGAGCTCACACAAAGGAGCCAGACAAGTCACCACCCTTTCAGACATTTCAGGCCAAATGACATGGTGAGCAAGGAGGGCTCAATGCCTCAGTTCTACTCCCTTTGCCTCCTGGAGCAGCTCCATTATTACCTTAGCTGCACTGTCACTGAATATAAGCCAGCTGACTTTTCTCACGTTCCTAAACACTTTAAACATAGGCTTGGAAAGTCTGTTGGGCTCCTCACACATTCTCAGATGATATATATCCTTTGCCCCTGACTGAGGTGAAATGACACGATGTTCAGTGGATGGAACCTGGGTCACGACACAGACAAGTCAGGGGTCTGGAACCCTGCAACTGGAAACAAGTGGGAACACCCTCTTGCGGTGCAAACTTCAGTTACCTTGCACCTCACCCCAGCACCATCGCCTTTTGACCTAATGTTTGTGTTAAAACTCATGTATTTGTGGCTGGAGCTTGGAAATTGCATTGTAAGCACAATATACATGGGGCACAATCCCAACCACTGGCACTGACAAGGCTCGGCTTTAGAGGACATGGTGATTGGAGGCCCAAAAGTCTGAACTTTTGTTCAGTGCTTAAGTATGCTTCCCGAGAAAGCATGGGGCCAGAGGGGACCTGAGACGACTGGAGATTGAATCCTCAAGTACCCACTTAAACAGCTGGGCATAGCCATACACATATATAATCCCAATCCTGTGGGGAGCAGGGATCAGAGAATCACTGAGTTAGGAAACTCCACAGGCAGGTGAGTGGTGGACGGGGACACTCAGCTTCCCTCTGGTCCCTGCAGGTTGTGCACATGTGTCCATCAACACGAACATATGCATAGCGCCCACTCCACATACCGCATCAAATATACTACACATATGCTAAAACGTGCCAACACTTTTTTGTGTGTAGAATGGATGATGTGTGTGTGGCACATGCATACGTGTGTACAGATGTGTGTGTCTCATGTTCATGGATGTGGAGGCCAGAGGAAGACATTGGGTGTACTGTATGGCTCTTTTACCTTATTTTTCTGAGACAGAGTCTGTCACTGAACCTGGAGCTCTTCTTTGATTTTTTTTTTTTCAGTTAGACTGGCTGTCTATGGAGCCCCAGTGATCTTCCTGTCTCCAGCCATCCCTCAGTGCCGGGGCTCCGGTGTGCATGGCCATGCCTGGCTTTTGACATGGGTGCTAGGGCTTGAACTCGAGTCCTCATACTTGCGTACAAAGCACTCTTATGCGCTCAGCATCTCTCAGCTGCTCCACTCCATTGGTTCTATCACCGGATTGGTTGGTCTCCAAACAATCCTATCCATCATTGCTTTTCCATTCCCCTTCTAGCAGGGATAAACACAATGGAGAAACTAAATGATAATGGAATGGAAAATGAAAATTCTAGTGATTGGACATCAGAGGGAGGCACAGACACTTATGATGACTTCACTTCGTGTACTTTTTGTACATCTCATATATCACATAGCAATATACTGGGATATGAGTTTTAACACACAATGCAGTCTATTGGCAGAATAAGAGTTGCCAAGTTGAATACTGGCTCATAAGTACGCTAGAGTCCTTTTATAGTGTTCACTGGTAAGACCATAGCTAATACACTCTTAGGGGTACATGGAGACCAACTGGACTTTACTGTATGTACTAATATGTTTCAAAACATTATTTTTTACCAGCAGTTTTGTCAGTTTTCTTTCAATAACAGAATTCTTACAATATCTTTATATTTTATTTTTGGGGGCATATGTGCGCGTGTGATGTTCATGTATCTGCATGCATGTGTGTAAAGTGTGTAAATGTGTAATGGCATGTGTGTGGTCAGGGACAACTTGTGGGTGTCAATTCTTGCCTTCTGCTTAATCTTTTTTTTTTTTTAAAGATTTTTATTTTATTTATTTTTGGAGAAAGACAGAGAGAGAGACAGAGAGAGAGGGAGAGGGAGACAGAGATGGGCACGCCAGCAGTCTCTCAGCTGCTGTGAACGAAATCCACATGCGTGTGCCCCCTTGTGGACAAGTGTGGCATTGCAACCTTGTGTCACTTTGCATCTGGCTAAACGTGGGACCTGGAGATTGGGTTCTTAGGCTTAGCAGGCAGGCGCCTTAACCGCTAAGCCATCTCTCCAGCCCGCCTTCTGCTTAATCTTTGAGGAAGGATCTCTCATTGTTCACTGCTCCAGTTGCCAAGCTAGATGGTCCAGGAAATCCTCCTGTGTCCACCTCCAATCTTGCAATGGGTGTGCTGGGATTACAAAAGCCTAACATAGCTTCCTGCTTTCACATGGGGTTGAAGAGTATCCCCAGCTTTTGCTCCTTTTCATCATTAATATTCTCATCTTTGGCGGATATTCCTGCCTTGTAGCCCATCCCCTAAGAGATATCACTGGGATTTAATTAACTTCTTGTGGGAAATACTGCCTTGATGCGTGTGTGTGTGTGTATGTGTGTGTGTGTGTGTATGGGATAATTATTTTCCTTTGCTAGAGGTTCAAAAACCCTATCTCTCAGCAATATTTTCTAATACTTATTAACTAAATGATCTGAATCTCCTGAACATTTCTTATCCATGTAGAACTGATTGTTAAGAGACCATTGACTTTTATTCACAAAGTTCTTTACAAAGCTCAGCCATTGAAGTCAGGAATAGAACATTTGTAGGCATGAACATCACAATTTGTAGAGGACATGTGAACATTCTGAGATATCTGTAGAGATGGATATGAACGGCTGGTAAGATGCACAAAAAAATGGAGAATCCTAATTTGAATCCAGGAAATTTTAGTTTGTTAGAGTGAAGTTAGTGAGTGTGGGCAACTCCTGAGCAAGCCATTGCTTTCTCGTTTTCTCTTTGATGACGTTGTGATTTCTTATCTAAAATGAAAACAACAAGAATCTCATATTAATGAGGAGCTTTTTGGTTAATCTTTTAAATATTTGTTCATATCATATCATCTATGAGCATATCTGTATGGATTCTCCATATGTCTTTAGCATATCTACCAGGAGAAAAATCTGCATCTAATGACACAAGCTAGAAGTCATGAGACTTATACAAAAAAGTTCAAAATTCAACCCATTGAACAGTGATCTTCATTTCACTATATTTCTGGTTTCATTTTCTTCCAACCAAGTTTTTCAAAAAAGATGTTTTAATTTTTATTTATTTATTTGAGAGAGAGAAAAAAAGTGGCAGAGAGAGAGAGAGAGAGACAGAGAGAGAGAGACAGAGAGAGAGAGGAGAATGAGTGCACTAGGGCCTCCAGCAAATGAACTCCAGATGATTATGCCACCTTGTGCATCTGACTTTACATGGGTCCTGGGGAATTGAACCAGGATCCTGAGACTTCACAGGCAAGTGCCTTAACTGCTAAGCCATCTCCAATCTCCAGCCAAGTTTTCAGTACTTGTTGATGCTATGTAGACCTGTTCTTTTCTTTTCTTTTTCTTTTTCTGTTTCTTTTTTGTTTTTTGAGGTGGGGTCTCTCTCTAGCCCACGCTGACCTGGAGTTCAGTATGTAGCCTCAGGGTGGCCTTGAACTCACTGTGCTCCTCCTACCTCTTCCTCCCAAGTGCTGAGATTAAAGGTGTGCGCCACCACGCCCGGCAAGGACCTGTTCTTCTTTTTTTTAATTATTAATTTTTTTATTGACACCTTCTATACTTATATACAAAAAACATATGATATTTCCCTACCCTCCCCCCATTCCACTTTAGATCACCAATCTCCATCATATCCCCTCCCACTCTCCATTAGTCTTTCTTTTAATTTGATGAAGGACCTGTTCTTTTCAGTGCTCTAAAATGGTTTATGAATCAATGGTGCTGAATCTGGACCCATTGGCCTTCAGACAAAACTTGTCTGAACTAATGTTTCTGACTGTTGGGGAAGCGGCCTACCTCCCATTTGTCTTGGAGGAGACCAGGTGCCAGGAGAGGGCTGGGATGGGCTTTCAGTCTCTGTCTTTGCTCTCTCCGCACTGTGGTTGGCATTGCTGTTGTTGCCACAGTGTTGACAAGTTACAGACTCGCCTTCTAAGAACCTCACTCTTCGCCTTCTTGCTAAGATCTTCACTTAGTCTCATTGGAATGACTCTTATTTTGCCCAGTGGACAGGGAAGTGGATAGCATAGCTGTTTAAAAAGAGAAGAATGCATTTTAATGGAAAAATGAGGTATTTTCCATTGTGGTAAAGTGTCTTTTTTTTTTCAATCATAAAATTGTTCAAAAGAGGAAGCAAAAAGAGGAACATGTATTCATTTGTTTTAACTTGAATCTGTAAATTGAGTTCTTGAGAACATTGTCAGGCACTTATTTCGAAGAATGATGACTTCGTTTTGACATCCAAATATCACATCACTTCCAGGGTATAATTATCTCCCATGATGACCTGGGTTTATACATAGGATTATAGATCACAACTAGTAGGTATGTGTGGAGTTTCAACATGACCATATTGAGAGACATAGAGAGGGAGAGGAGAGAAAGACAGGTATATTCAGACAATGACAGCAAGGAGGAGGGAGAGGAGGAGAGAGAAAGAGGAGAGAAAATGCTTGTATCCAAATAATGAGACCAGAGAGTGACACGTTAACTAATGATAAAGGGCATTCCCTAGCAGTGGCCCTGAAATTTTCAAGCACAGCCCTTCTTAACTACCACAGTCCAGAATTAGGAATGGTTGTTAAAACTGTAGTATACTCCCACAAAAATACAGAATAAGTCCTGTTATCCAATTCTCCCAAACTATAGAACTACCTCAATCACTGACTATCGATGATAGCTGTTCCAAGCTCCGAGGAGAGCTGAGCTTTGGGCTATTCTAAGTTGCAAACCACCACTGTATAAAGCCACTGACAACACCCAACCACCAGGTTTCCACTAGCCATGGCTGAGAAAGCAGAAGGGAGGCAGATGTGGCTGCTGTCCACTTGGAAACGATGGCATTAACAAGACTTAAAGTAAAGAAAGTGGTATGGATGTGGCATGTGTGTTCTGCTTCCCATGAAGTTCCTTTTGAGCCCTCTCAGACCTTGGTGGAAATTATTTCTTGTCTGTGATTCTATCAATAGCAACACGTGGCAACCATTTGGAGAGCGGGTGCCTTCCGTGGCTGGGCCTTTGTTCCTGGGAGATTTTACCTGTTTCTTTTTTCCTAGTTAACTGTAATTGAGAAGTAAGGAGATGGAAGCCATGACACACAGGTCTCCTGAAGTAAGGAAGCAAGGTTGGACCCTCCTTTCAAAAGCTGGGACCGAGTGCACATGGCTTTTAGGACCACTCATGAGCTGGTTGTCACCAGCGGTAGCTCTCCAGCGTCACATGTAAGGAATTCTGAGGGGAGTTCAGCTCACTAGATGGATTGGACATCCACTTACTCTGCAAACAACTCATCCCGAGCATTCACATAGGGAAAATGACATGCAAGGATCCCTTTCTGTATGTTACAGTCTTCTTCATCATCTTATTAGAACCCAAACTATGTGACTTTTCAATGTAGATATTGTAACCAACAAAAATGAAAGGTCATTTGTGTGTGGTATGCCCTTAGCACATTTTTCTTTTTGAATGAGTAAGTAAATACTGTTATTAAGGATGGCATGCCTCCATCAGGTTCACCAGCCAGATGACGCCAGAACAAGGATTCATGTTTGGCACGCTGTGTAGGTTCTGTGTTGGGTCAGGGACTTTGTGATCCAGAGTCCCCTTCCCTGTGTTGCTCCAGGACAGGGCCTAGATCAGTGGACATTGCATGTGACTTGCAAGGTGAATGTCAAGCGGTGGCCATTACATTCAGAGGATGGATTTGACGTGTTCAATTCCCTAATGCTGGTGACTCACATATTGTGGTGGACGTGTACCAACCCCTTGTTGGCATGTGGCTATGGCTGGGGCCACAGCTTCTCCAATTCCTCAGAGATCTCTTCCCTTAGACTCTTTGGGTGCTGAGAAAGGGAAGGACACTTTAGCACCTTAATGGGAAAGGATACTACCCTGGTTTGTGCAGTATCTATATTGTAAATGTTGGAGGGCACACAAGCCCAACAGGGGTTCTGGCTATCCTTGATCTCCCTGCCTCATGTCCAGCGCGTCTGTACTATCAGTGACCTCAGGGTCACTACCAAATGCAGAAGCAATAGCTTCTCATAGACGACTCAGCTGCCACATTGTGTCAGGTCTGATCACTACAACCCAGCCTTTAGTTCTCATCACTGGTGGTGGCTTTGTCCCCATCAAGCCTTAGCCATTACTCTTTACTCTCCGAGTTTCTATCCGCTGTGCTCACTGGGGGGAGGTGGGGAAGAGAGATTTGAATCCGTCCTTTGTCTCTGGAAAATGGAGGGCTTTCTTACAAAGTGCAGAGACAACGGGGTGAGGGGTATTCTCAATGCAAAATAGAATATTAAGAAGTCACTTCAGGCTGCCTGTGAGATGCTTCAGTCTATAAAGTACCATTTATAAGTGAGTATGGATACCCAGAACCCACTTAAAGCCTGATGCAGTAGTGTGCAAGAGTATCCCAATGTTCCTACAGTGAAGTGGGAGGCAGGGACAGGAGAACCCACACTCAAGGTAATCCCCTGACCTCCATACCTGGTGCCATGGAACACATGCATCAACACACACATATACACAAGTGCACGCACACACACAGACACACACACACACATACACACACATCACTTCAATAGTCTCATTTATCTTAAGATTATAGAGCTAGACATTTTTATGACCAATGACATGGATTGCCCAAAAATATGCTGATGAAAATTTGGTAGCTTTCATTGGCAATCTAAAAATGCCATTCTTGTGATTTCCCAGTCAGTACTTTCCAATGGTTAGGCAGAGCCTGAAGTGACATGTTTCTATCTGCAGGAATGTGAAAGCATGCTACATTGGTGGAACATCTGGAGGACGGCACCTTTTCCCCACTTTTCATTCATTTGGTGTGATGTAGATGGAGGTATCAACACGTGCTTCTTTTCTATTAAGCTTTGAAAAAAACGTTATTTTATTTTTCAGTGTCCCTTTTCTGGAAAACAATTTTGCAAGGTGCAAGCTGCTCCGATGAAGTGCTGAAGTCTTGACTGTATAGGAAAAGCTCAGAGCAACCAACCAACACTTACTTCAACCCCAGTGGCAACACTTAGGAGACTCACCCTTTGCCATTTAGCACGTTCCTCTGGCTGTCTGTGAGCACACTGCATGCCTGGGACTTTCCTGGCTTTTTCTTACCTTCTGCTTTTGGGGTAATAATGGTTTGACCAATATTAAACTCAGAAGAACAAACCTTAGAAAGATGTAGTTTTCTTACAGTGTAACAGAAGTGAGTTTATACGCATTGCTTTAGGGGCATTCTCTAGCTCCACAAGGAATCCACCCTCAGCCCCAGACTTTCTGTACCTCTACCCTCCCTCCCTTTTGTATGTATATTGCCTATTGTGGGTGAATTTATATGCTGATGCAAAATGGCCCTATCTTGTTTTCTGAATAAATTAGGGCTGCATGTATAAACTAAATATTTTCTTTCTTTTTCTAAACCTGTGTGTGTGTGTGCGTGTGTGCGCACACACTCGCAGGTGCATGTGTTGGGGTTAAAGGACAACCTTGACTGCCTGTCCTTGCCTTCATTTTGCTTTGAGGAAGGTTGTTGTGTTCATAGCATAGCAGCATTTACTGGAATATCCAGCCTGCGAGCTTTGGGACTCTCTTGTCTCTGTCTCCCTTTCTCTGCAGGAATGCTGGGATGACAGACACTCTTGCTATGCATCTGGTTTTTTGTAGGTTCTGGGGATCTGGATTCAGGTCGTCAGGCTTCTGAAGCCATATCCATCCTTATTTCTTTCCCCTTAGTATAAGTATGACCCATGTATTATGAGGAACATGCTTATACCAACAACTGATTTAGCTGAAATTCGAATTTAGTTGGGTGGCTGGTATTTTATTCTCTAAGACTGGAAATTTTAGTGCATATTCTTGGTACATTCTGTACCCCAAATCTCAAGCCCCCTATTTTCCATATCCTCTGTATCAGTAGGACCCTATATCAAGCTATCATTTGGACAGCTTGCCCAGTTTCTTCTTGAGTCAATTGATTGCTTTCTTGCAAGAAGCAAGAGAAGGACTTATAGTTCCTTAGTGTTACCATCAAGATAGAGCATGTGCAAGGTTGTGTGATATGAAGCTTGTTCTTTTGGTCTCTTTGGCTATAGAATAACAAGGCTTGAAATGTCCCTCAAGTACCACCCTTGTTCTAAGCGGCAGGGGCTGCCCACACTTCATAAGGGATTGAGTTCTATCTGAGAGACCAGGTATTTCTTTGGTTTCCTTCCATTTTTCTTTAAAGCTACTGCCATCTTTTCTCACACAATAAAAGGCCAAATCATTTCAAATTCTCATCTGAGACCAGCTTTGCACTTTTAGGATTTGTGACTCACAAGTGGTCACCTGACCAGTCTATGGAAGGCATTTCTAATCTATATTAGAGGTTCTTACTACCTGGCTCACAAGTGTGGGCAGAGGGGTTACTGAGTCATTTGGGAAATCACAAAACAGGCAGAGGATATGAATTAAGGTTCATGAATTATTTTAAAAACTAATTTGAAAATAACATATTTTAAATCTTCCCACATTCTAAAACTAGCATGTCTTCTTTTATATAATAATACAGAACATACAAAAGCAGAACAGACAAAAGAACACCATTTATATATCTGCCATCCAGAGACAGCAACTGTTAAGACTTTTGGGATATATTTTTTACTATTTTTATATAAATAAATGAATTACTTGAACAAAAACAGCATTTGACACAAAAATACTCTACACCTTATTTGTTTTGTTGTTATTTACAATGGAGTACGAAAACTTTTTCCTGTGTGATAACGCATGTCAGTAAATTTGTGCATAATAAATCTTCAATATTTTGGAGGTTTCCGATATTTAAAAAGGTAAAGTTAATGCTAGCCTGAGAACTTCCTCCAGGGAGACAGTGGTAGACACTGAGGAGACTCAAAACTCACCAAAGCAGAAAATCAGAGGCTGCTGAGAGCTCAACACTAAACGAGACTTATAACATGCCCACTAAGGCTCAGGGAACATTGCCAAGGAAGGGGAGCAAAGATTGTAATAGTCACAGGGTGAGAAGGAGCATTTTGAGGCATTTATCCCTCCTCTCACAGAGACTGACTCTGGTGCATTCAAGACCCCACAGTGATTACCAATAACCTCAAAGAGGAGGGCTTTCAGTGGCATAGGAGCAAGGGAAAGGAAACATAAGAGTATAACCAAATGGGAATGTGACCAATATGCAATATGTTCATGCAATTAAGTTCTCTATGAAAAAATAATAGTTAGGTATGAACAAGTCTTCTAGAAAAACTGCTTATACAGGTACATGGAGGATTTGGGCAAAATGTCAGCATCCTACAAGTTTTCTGTAGTTCCTATAGATAAAGAAATCCTGTTCTAAAACATGACAACTGATTTTAATTCGTATATATACACAAGACATGGGGGGCTGGACATCTAATTTTTTAAAACACTTTATTTATTTATTTGTACATGTATGTATGTATGTTCCTGTCCACCAAAATCTCTTGTCAATGTAAACAAATGCCTGCCAATTTTTACAAGGATAGCTTGGGAATTGAACCTGGCCAGTGGGCTTTACAAGCAAGGACCTTTAACCACAAGCTATCTCCAGCCCCCCTAAATTTCTTGCACGTAGGCTAACAGGCCATTAGACACTTGCTACTTAGTGACCTCGGGCATCAAGGTTGTGTTTTGTTCTGTTTTGTCCCCTTAGGCTCTAGGCTCAAGGCACAGTAAAGACCTACCACTGGCAAGCTGACACAGGCTTCTGCTTGCCTCTGCTCTCTGAGGACTGTTGGCTCACTGGGTCTTTCCTTGGTGACAAGCCAACAGCAGTCATGAGTGAGCAAGCAAGTGTGGATTTCATAAGAACTTTGTCACAAGTCTCACGTTTCCTGTAGGAGAGCTGACTTTACCAGCACACTCCCTGTGAATAAGACCATAAATGTTCTCAGCACAAGAGATAAATTAATTCTCAGAGGAAACATAAAGTTAATCCATTACTTCCCAAATGCTAAAGACACATTGATTTTTTTCTTCCATATTTTGACGGTTTTTGTTTGTTTGTTTGTTTTGTTTTGTTTTCAAGGTAAGGTATCACTATAGCTCAGGCAGACCTAGAATTTAGTATGTACTCTCAGGTTGGCCTCAAACTCATGCAGATCCTCCTATCTCTGCCTCCCAAGTGCTGGGATTAAAGGCATGCACCACCACACCTGGCCAATGTTTTGACTTCTTTCCTCCTTTGAATATAACATTCATTTTATTTGTGTAGTTAGAGAGAAGATGAGGAAGGAGGAGAACTTACTCTCCATGGAGAGATGTGTCTGTCCTGTGGGTCCCTGTGCAAGTCTGGCCCGGGACAGGGTTGTCTGGCCTCTGCAGTTTGTAGGTTCGGCAATAGGGCTATAAGCTATTTGCTGTCATTATCAACAGTAATGCTAAGTTCTGCTCGCTGAGTACTTTTGATCTGATGGCCATGGGCTTTTCAGGACTTTCTTTAAAGTCTCATCACTATGAGCAGCGGCTGTCCCTTATGTGGAAGAGTTATGCTTCTGAGGGATTAAGAGCACAGGATGAATCCTTGTTGGCTTGTGACCTTGGAAAAAGTTGCCTGGCCACTTTTATAACTTATAGAAGGAGGGTGCAATGCAGATTTGAGTCCCAGGAAAGCCCAATGTCCCCATCCGTGTGGCTATCTCTGATTCCTCCCTCTTGTTCTTTCTCCTCTCTGTAGACTACCTGCCCTCCTCCCTCCCATCAGATCTGGAGAAAGCTGGAGGAGCCCCCTTGCCCTCATAACTTGCAATTGCCCGTGTGTGGACTGCAGAATGATGTCATTCAAGATGGTGAGGGGCGCTGAGAAAGAGAGGCACATGGTGGGCGAGAGGTTCTTGAGACCTCGGAACACCAGGAGCCCTGTGACAGATTTTTCCAACACATGAATTGCTGGATATATCACTGGTTGAAGGACATAATTGTTACCCAATTCCTTTTCAATGTACCCCCAAGCACGCACTACAGGAAGTGACTACCTACTTTTCCTTCATGATTTGGGCTTTGATATGGTCTGGAAGAGATTCTTCCATGACAGCCTGCCTTCCAGTTCAGGATCTTAATAACCTTTGGATTGTCTTGTCATATTGGGTCCAGACAAGAGGTAAGCCAGGCCTCATCTCTCCCTCCATAAGCCCACAGTCTCCCTTGCACGTGGGTAACCGTCCATTTTCTTTCTCAGCATGAGGAGCTCAGAGGAGAATCAGGTTGAATAGTAATTATAAACACCTGCAGGGTTGTATGCTAACTTTTTTGGGAATCCTTCCATCGGTCTCAGTTAATATCTTTCCAATTATGTTCATCTTGACATTTGCCCTCAGCCTTCGTGATTTTCATTATGCCTCTGGCATTCTCCCACACACTCAGGGGTAGGGTAGAAGGTCTCTGGGGAGGCAGGATCACTGTCCCTACCACTCCATTCAGGAGAAATTCAGCTAGCAGCTCTGGAGTCAAGAACTCTTCAGACGTGGAGGGAAGGAGAGCTGTGACATAGTTGTGATGTGCACTTTGGCTTTATTTTATTGATGGTTCTATGCCACTCCTACTGAAGGACTCTTCTGTATGAACTACATCTCTTAGTTGGCCAGTCATGGAAGCCTTTTGTTTGTGAGGAAGAATGGCTCTTTGCAGGGATCTGCCCATGAACTTCACTCTAGAAGGAGAAGTGGATGGACTCAGTCTAGTGTATAGCTTGCCTTCAACAAGTATTTCATTGTTGGTTGAACAACTTCCATAATTTAGCTCACTGTATCATGGTGTGGGGATACAGAGGAGTGGAAGGCAGTGTCTTCATTCTCAAAAAACCCATGGTTTAGTTGGGTGGTAAAGTTATATGATAACATTTTGTATGTGTGTGTTTGGTACTGGACACAAATCCCAAGGCCTTGTGTGTGATAGGCAAGCACTCTATGAATGAGTTACACTATCAGCCTGTAATAACATTTTCATATAAAATTATAAGAAGTATAAAAAAAGAAGCCTATGTTCTAAATAATTTTCAAAGATATTTACTGAAGGAAACTTTCAAAATACCTTTTTGTCCTTTCCTGTAAAAAATTGTTGAAATGTGTGCCCACGACATGAGCCTGATTTTAACACAGGTGAGTCATGACACTAGCAGTCCTCCATCTAGTCACAAATTTGCTCTTTTAAATAGGCATAAAAAGGGGCGGGATGCTATATGCTTATGGTGTTGGGAAAGTGTCCTCTTTACTTTTTACTTACATTTCTTGACTCCAAGCTGCAGGTGGAGTTCAGGTTTTTTTTAAAATATATATATATATTGTTTTATTTATGGGAGAGAAAGAAAGAGAGGCAGAGAGAGAGAAAGGCAGAGAGAGAGAAAGGTAGAGAGAGAGGGGAGAATGGGTATACCATGGCCTCCAGCCATTGCAGACAAACTCCAGACACATGTGTCAACTTGTGCATCTGGCTTATGTGGGTCCCTGGGGAATTGAACCTGGGTCCTTAGGCTTCACAGGCAAGCGCCTTAACCACCAAGCAACCTTTCCAGCCCGAGTTCAGGTCTTGTCCATGTTCCTCTGACCTAGGTCTTGTCTAAAGGTGTAATGGTCACCCCAAGCACTCTCTTCTGATGGGGTCTTGCTGGACCACACAATCTAGTGACCACCAAGTTGCAGAGATCTGAAGACAAAGCCTAACAAGCACATTTAAGGCATCTGCTCTGTGGTAGTTTGAATAGATGGCCTCCCAAATATTCAGTGTTTTATTAATTTCTAGTTTGCATCTGCAGCCACCTTGCTGGAGGCAATGTCACTGGGTGGATCTTAAGGTGTGGTGGTGGGTTTGAAATTCCATTGTAAAGATATGCAAAGTGTGCCCAGTAGGAGTTCCTAAAGTGTGCTGTGCTGTGTGGCTGGTGGTTTCTCTCTCTCTGCTTGGCCTTGTGAAGGCAGGCCAGCTTCTTCTGCCATTATGGAACTTCCCCTGGATCTGTAAGCTTCAATAAATAATATCCCTTCCTCTATAACTGTGCCTGGTCTGGAAGTTCATCTCAGCGAACCTGAAGCTGTCTGCTACATGCTCACATCATATCTGCCCAGATTCCATTGGCTGAGGGCGAGAAAGTGCCCCTCAAAGTCAGATGGGTAGGGAAGCAGTATTTGCCCAAATGAAAGCAGTTTGCTAAGCATTGTTCACATATATGTGTTTCATGCAATGCTGTCACATGTATGTATGATTCACAAGGTATGTATACTTAGACATTACTTTTAAGGATTAAATGCTCTCTTTGGCAGAATTGGGCCACAAGTATTACTTACATGGTTTGTAATACAACATAATAGGGTTACCTATAGATAACACATTTTAATTCTGTGATGATAACAAGTAAATTTTATTGTCAGAGCTGAGGAAACTGCCATTGGGCTCTGCTTATTGTTTATTCGATATTTTCTTCAGATTGATTCTGACATTTATATATCTGTTCATCGCATACACTAAAGCATCATTTTCATCACATGGGTAGTACTGTTTTCCTTCAACACAAGTGAATGGAAGCCAACAAACACACTCTTTTATGGGAGGAAATCCTGCTAAGGCTATTACAGGTGGCATGGTGGGTGCCAGCTGCTTGCTTCTGGAGGTCTCATTGGAAAGCTTGGCTCAGTTCACCGGTGGAAATATGTCTAGTAACCTCATCTTCTTCTCAGACGTCTGTTCACGTTACTTAACCACGGCATGTTTTGGCACCATGTGCTAGCTTCTAGGCAGAGTCCCCCAGTATGGTATCGCTCTGTTCTGAAAGCTAGAGATACAATGTGTGTGTGTGTGTGTGTGTGTGTGTGTGTG
This sequence comes from Orientallactaga sibirica, assembly GCA_036365145.1. NCBI lineage: Eukaryota > Metazoa > Chordata > Mammalia > Rodentia > Dipodidae > Orientallactaga > Orientallactaga sibirica. Next base: position 4,011,675 of record JAEOAD010000035.1, read on the forward strand.
TGTGTGTAGGGTGCCTTTACAGGATCTCTCTATATGAGATTTTCAAAAATCTTCACAAGCAGTCCCATTGATTTTGATTTTATGAGCTCTTGATTGACACAGGAAACCTTGTGTCTCTTTGGAGGCAAACATTCCAGAATTAGATGGTTTGTATTTCAGAATCTCTCTAAGAAGTAAATTTACAAAGAACATCTTTAAGACTTCTCAGTTTTCAGAGATGCTTTTGTGTGGGAATGTAGTACATACCTGTTCATATCATGATTTGGTTTTGAGGCACATGTACATGCGTCCTTGTGTGTACGCACATGTATGTGTACAAGCACACACACATACATATTCCCATACTGTGGGATAAGAAAACATACCAAGGTTGTGAGTGTCAGGATTTATCTAGGACACCTGGTATTCTTGCATCTGACAATACACTTTCTGGAATTTATTATGTGCCCACAGTGTCTCTCTGACCAGCCACCCCCCTCTATTTTCTACAGTCTCTAGCCTAATATCGGTCCCTGTCACTTCTCACCTAACTATAAATGCAGCTTAGTCCCTGTCTCACTGGTTCCAACCTTCAAGCCAACTTGACTGAGTGTGAAACTCAAAGGCATCACTTTCTATATCTGCTCCACCTCTGCTAAATGACTCGGTCACATGCCCTGGAAAGAACTTGTGGTCTGTGTATTTCTTTGGCCTTTGAGTGAGGGGAGGTGGCAGTGACACATTTGATAATAACATCATTCAGAGAGGTAGAAAGCAATGTAGATTCTCATCTTTCTCCTACTGAAGCTGTATTCCATACTTATGTTTTATTGTTACTTCCTGAAAATAGTCTTAAGACTAAGTTATTCCCCATTACTCTTCTTTGAAAATTGAATTGTTCCCAAATCTACCCAATAAGTTGGGAAATTTTTTTTCTTTCTTTTTATTAAAAAAAAACCCTATATTTTTGTTAGAAGTCAGAATGGTAACTGTTTTCTTCTTTCTTTCCCTCCCACTGTCCCTCTCACCTCCATTTTCTTTTTCTTTCTTTCTTTCTTTCTTTCTTTCTTTCTTTCTTTCTTTCTTTCTATCTGTGTGCTGGATGCCTTGGAATTTATATAGTAAATATTCCATGTAATATATGTTTTATTTCTCCTTCTTTCTTCCTCTCTCTTTCTTTCTTTCTTTCTTTCTTTCTTTCTTTCTTTCTTTCTTTCTTTCTTCCTTTCTTTCTTTCTACCTCTGTGCTGGATGCCTTGGAATTTATATAGTAAATGTTCCACATAATATATGTTTATGTATATAATTTTATTGTCTTTGGTTTACTTTACATTTATTACATTACTCTTCTTAAAATGTATCACTTCAAAATGGTTTCTAAATCTCTCTTTCTCTCTATGATGTGTGTGTATGTGCATGTGTGTGTATGTAGGTACATACATATGTCACTGTACACATGGGAAGGTCAAAGGACAAACTTGGGAGCTGGTCTTCACTTTCCACCTTGTTTGAGGCAGGCTAACTCAATGTTCAGTGCAGCATGGCCTGTGAGCTCACAGGCGTTCTCCTTCCTCCATCTCCTATCTCGCCAGCAGAGTACTGCGATTATAGATGGGTGCTGTTGCATATGGCTGAATGTGGGTTCTGGGGATCTGAGCTTAGACTTTTACACTTGTGCTGCAAATGCTTTGCCCTCTGAACCATGTCCCTAGCTTCTTGAAATGTTTTGGCTGACTTTTTTCAGTTATATTTATTTTACTATGACTATTGTAATTGCTTCCACGTAGCATTCACATACTTATACTGATGCATTCTGGACCCTTGCGTCATATTCAGCAAGTTCTTTCTTCCTTCCTCTCTTTCTTCTTTCCTCCCTCCCTTCTTCTTCTCTCTCTAGCTCTTTCTTTCTTCTTTCTTTTGTCTTTCTTCTTTTGGTGTCTCACTGTGTAGCCTAGACCTCAAACTCATGATCCTCCTGTTTCCGTGTCTTGAGTACTGGACCTGCAGCCATGCATCACTAGGACTGGCTCTCCACTGCCTTCTCATTTGGAGAACAGATGAGTGAAGAAAAACAGAACAGGGAGAAGAGGGGCTGGCATCACTGGGAGTTAGAGGCAGTCAGCGCTGAATACAGGGACACCAGAATCCACAGTAGGGATCTAACCACCGGATATGGCTTCCCACATTCTGAGGGTGAATTGTAAAGAAGCGGAAGGAAAGTGCTGCTTGATACCGTGCTGAGCACACACTATGGAACTGAGTACACACTATGGAACTGAGCACACACTATGGAAATGAGCACACACTATGGAACTGAGCACACACTATGGAACTGAGCACACACTATGGAACTGAGCACACACTATGGAACTGAGTACACACTATGGAACTGAGCACACACTATGGAACTGAGTACACACTATGGAACTGAGTACACACTGGAACTAGAACGATGGAAGAGCACACTATGGAACTGAGTACACACTATGGAACTGAGTACCCACTATGGAACTGAGCACACACTATGGAACTGAGCACACACTATGGAACTGAGCACATACTATGGAACTGAGCACACACTATGGAACTGAGCACACACTATGGAACTGGAACTGGAACTGAGCACACACTATGGAACTGAGCACACACTATGGAACTGAGCACACACTATGGAACTGAGTACACACTATGGAACTGAGCACACACGATGGAACTGAGCACATACTATGGAACTGAGCACACACTATGGAACTGAGCACACACTATGGAACTGAGCACACACTATGGAACTGAGCACACACTATGGAACTGAGTACACACTATGGAACTGAGCACATACTATGGAACTGAGTACACACTATGGAACTGAGTACACACTATGGAACTGAGCACACACTATGGAACTGAGTACACACTATGGAACTGAGCACACACTATGGAACTGAGCACACACTATGGAACTGAGTACACATTATGGAACTGAGTACACACTATGGAACTGAGTACACACTATGGAACTGAGAACACACTATGGAACTGAGCACACACTATGGAACTGAGTACACACTGTGGAACTGAGCACACACTATGGAACTGAGTACATTTGGGAACTTACGTAATGATGCCAACATTATCTCGGTTTATTCAGAACCTCAAACAGAGTTTGTAGCATGGTATTTTATTAAGCAAAAATTATTACCCAAAATATATTGTTTTACTAATAACTTTCCAACTAATCAAGTTTTGTTCATGTGCTCTCAAGTGAGGAAAATACTTCATTTCATAGGAGCTTGGTCTCTCTGGAAACTTAAGCAAGCACTTGTTCTTCCTAGAGATGCCACAATCTTGCAGGCAGAAACCAGGTACACAATGAAGTGTTGGTTAATTAGAAGCTGCAGCTTTCTCTACATCTGGCTTGTAGGCACCAAATAAAAAACACCACTCCAGGGCTGGAGAGATGGCTAAGCGGTTAAGGCGCCTGCCTGCTAAGCCTAAGAACCTGGTTCCAATCTCCAGGTCCCACATTTGGCCAGATGCAAAGTGACGCAAGGGCGCAATGCCCACTTGACCACAAGGGGGCGCACACATCTGGATTTCGTTCACAGCAGCTGGGAGACTGCAGGCGTGCCCATCTCTATCTGTCTCCCTCCCCGTCTCCTTCTGTCTCTCTCTGTGTCTCTCTCCAAAAATAAATAAAATAAAAAAATTAAAAAAAGGAACCACCCTCTTCCCCAGACTAATACCAAGAGTGCATTTCCATGGTACATTAGTCAGCCTATTAGAATGCAATGAAGGATGATATGAGAAAAGGGTAGTATGTCCAAAAACTTTTCCGTGCACTATGAAGAGTACTATTTGGCTAGGAAGTGACAAGAGCTGAGCATATGTCTGCATATTGACCTGGTCCCTAATACCATGGAACCTAAGAAAGCTTGATGAGACAATGTATGATGAGTGTTGAATGATGACATACTGGTCCAAGGAAGCCAGAGGCTGGAAAGATCCATCATGAAGGGCAGGAGAGAGACAGCCTCATGGGAAGATGACACTTGAAATAGATCTTGAAGGATGGTGAAGCATTTGATAGGGGATAATGGGGGGAAAAAACAAAGGCAAGAATGTGGGAAAATGTAGGGCACTTTTGGAGGAGAGCTTGCCTGGAGACAAACACTGGCATGGGGTCTTGAGGTAGGGAAATCTGAGCAGGAAGCAGCTAGGTGGTAGATTACCAGGGGCATGGATTTAATGGGGCCACAAAGCAAGGAACTTCTTGAAGTGTCCAACTAGAAAATAAGATATAAGCCAAGCATGGTGGCGCATGCCTTTAATCCCAGCATTTGGGAGGCAGAGGTAGGAAGATCGCTGAGTTCAAGGATACCCTGAGACTGCATAGTGAGTACCAGGTCAGCCTGAGCTAGAGTGAAACCCTACCTCAAAAATGAAAAAAAAAAAGACAGAAAAGTGAAAATAGGAGTAAATATATTTATTGGAGAAGCATTGATTTGAAAACATTCAGTGAACTGTGACTGTAATGTAGGGGGCTAGGGAAATGTCCCATCAAAGATGAGGTTTGGATGGTGGGTGACTAGTGTTGTCAAATTGTCATGAACAAAAGTCCTCTGTTTTTTTCTTTGACTTCTATGCTTGAAGGAAAAGTAGTCTATGTTCTCTGCCTTCCCTTTCTTCTTAAAGCAAATGCTCGGGGTTGCAGCATATGTGTTGTCTCTATGTCAGGGATTCATGTATGCCATCAGTGCTTCCCAGAGTACCACATCTAGTGGGCATGTTTACACTCCCAGTGTGCCACATCTAGTGGGCCTGTTTACACTCCCAGTGTGCCACATCTAGTGGGCGTGTTTACATTCCCAGTGTGCCATATCTAGTGGGCATGTTTACACTTCCAGTGTGCCACATCTAGTGGGTGTGTTTACACTCCCAGTGTGCCACATCTAGTGGGCATGTTTATACTTCCAGTGTGCCACATCACTGATCAGTGTGCCACATCTAGTGGGCGTGTTTACACTCCCAGTGTGCCACATCTATCAACAGTGTGCCATATCTACATCCTTCAGTGTGCCAATCTAGTGGGCCCTTCCAGTGTCCATTGTGTTTTCCCAGTGTGCCATATCTAGTGGGCATGTTTATACTTCCAGTTTCTAGTTTCTTTCAGTTTCTAGTGGGTTTGTTTTTCAGTTTCTAGTTGATTTCTTCGAGCACTGATGTCTTTATCCTTCATTTCACAAAGCCCTCTGTGATTGTTTTTCTTTCTTTCTTTCTTTCTTTCTTTCTTTCTTTCTTTCTTTCTTTCTCTTTCTTTCTTTCTTCTTTCTTTCTTTCAGAGTGACAGACAAAGAGACAAAGAGAGAGAGAGAGAGAGAGAGGATGGCCTCAACCTCCAGCCACTGAAAACGAACTCCACATACATATGTCACCTTATGCATTTGTTTTATGTGGGTGCTGGGGAAACGAGCCTCAAACTGGGGTCCTTAGGCTTCACAGGCAAGTGCTTAACTGCTAAGCCATCTTTCCAGCTCCTTATTTTTCTTTTTTTGTTAGTATGTATGGCATATGCATGTGTGTGTAGGGCCATGCACATAGCATAGAGGTCTGAGGAAATCATTGGATGTCTTCTTTTGCTGGAGACAGAGTCTCTCACTAAACTTGTAGTGAGCTCCAGTGATGCTCCTGTTTCTGCCCTCCCTTGCACTGATGCACTGATGTTATGGGTGTGCGTGACCACGGCCAACTTTCTACCTGGCTGCTGGGAATTGACCTCAAGTCCTTGTACCTGCACAGTAATCACTTTTACCAACTGAGCCATCTCCCTGGCTCTCTGTGCTTTGAAAATATTGATTTATTTATTTGAGAGAGAGAGAGACAGAGACAGAGACAGAGAGAATGGGCAAGCCAGGACCTCAAGCCGCTACAAACAAACTCCAGACACATGTGCCACCTTGTGTATCTGGCTTATGTGGGTCCTGGGGAATTGAACTTGGGTCCTTAGGATTTGCAGTCAAGTGCCTTAACTGCTGAGTCATCTTTCCACGCCCCCTTGATTTTTGAAATATTTATTTTTTACTGCATGAAAAACTTAAAAAAATATTTTATTTACTTAGCTGAGAGTGAGCAAGACAGAGATAGGCAGGCAGATAGGGAGAACAGGCACTCCAGAGCCTCAGGCCACTGCAAATGAACTCCAAATGTATGCGCCACCTTGTGCATCTAGCTTTCATGGGTACTGGGGAATTGAACATGGGTCCTTAGATTTTGCAGGCAAGTGTGTTAACCATTAAGCCATCTCTTTTGCCTGAAAAATAATTTTTAAAATGTGTTTAGCTTAGTAACAAAGCTGAGCACAGTGGATAACACACACTAACAGCTTCTGCCTAACATATTTCTGCAAAAAACATCTTTGCTGTTTTGTTTCTTTATGTGAAAAATGAGGACTGTAAGTATAAGCCTGATTTTGCAGATATGCCAATGTCTAGTGAATGAATGGCCCTAAAGAAGGACAGAACATATGAGGTGCTAAATAATCCTGTGCAAGTGGAGATTAAGCTTGACTCACTGATTTATTAGACAAGTTGAGCAAGTGATATCATCGGCTCAAGGGAGCAGAATTGCATTGTTTTCTAAGATCACTTGAACTTGAGCAATTGAGTTGTGGATGTTTGTTGTTGTTTTAACTACGGAGGCCCAGTGTAGCTTTTAGGCTCTCCAACGTTGGAATGTGACATTTATTAGCTCTGCAACTCCATCAAAAGTAATTGAAGCTATTAAACCGCTGTGGTTAAAGGAGTGAAAGTAAACAGTTGTGACCCTCCCGTGGATTTTACAGGCTGCAGTTCTGTATACAGACTTGACACTTAGGTGTTGACCATGTTGATGGCTTCCCCTAATGCTTGCTATATCACATGTTCTCATTTTGCAGGGGAAAATGGAACTTTTTCTGCTGCAGCCACACTAAACTCCAGTGGGACCTCAAGCCCAGCTGCAGTCTTTCTCTCTGTCTGAGTTGCTATCAAAAACAATTAAGATTCTGCAGTGTGGGCAGAGTTGGGGATGTTAGTATCGCCCCAGATGTCATAATTTGCTAGCTTTCTCTTTAAAGTACCCATAGACAGGGTAGACAGAAGACAGACATTGTACTTGATTATCCTAGTTCACCATGCCAGGAGCCACTGAGCAGCAAGGCGACCAAGCAAAAGGACAATTTTAGGAACTGTTAGAGAAGAATTCTTCCTATTACAAAAGAGTTTTCATTCATCAGGCCAGATTTGGAATATAAAGATTTTGGAATATAAAGGTTTCCAGTTATCTAAAGGAGGCATTATAACTTTTACTGAACAAAATATTGGGAAAGCATCTGATGTTTTTTACAGTTATAATTTGTGTGCATGTATGTGTACATGTGTGTACATGGATGCAAGTATATGTATAGGCCAGAGGACAACCTCAGGTATCATTCGTCTCAGGGGGATGTCTATTTTCCCTTTTATTTAAAATATATTATTTATTTATTTATTTATTTCAGAGAGAGAAAGAGAATGAGAAAGAGAAGGGGAGAGGGAGAGAGAGCATGGGCACACCAGGGCCTCCTGACACTGCAAACAAACTCTAGGCACATGTGCCACTTTGTGCATCTGGTTTTACATGGCTCCTGGAGACCCACACTATAAGGCTTTCCAAGCAAGCGTCTCTAACCACTGGACAATCTCTGCAGACCCTATTTTTCTTTGGCTCTTCATTAGCCTAGAGCTTGCCAAGCTTGTCAGCGAGCTTCACCAGTCTGCTTGCCTCTGCCTCCCCTGTGTTAGGATTATAAGAATACTACCAGGCCTGGCTTCTTCCTTCCCTTCCTTCCTTCCTTCCTTCCTTCCTTCCTTCCTTCCTTCCTTCCTTCCTTCCTTCCTTCCTTCCTTCCTTCCTCCCTCCCTCCCTCCCTCCCTCCCTCCCTCTTTCTCTCTCCCTTTCCTTCTTTCTTTCTTTCTTTCTTTCTTTTCTTTCTTTCTTTCTTTCTTTCTTTCTTTTTATTTTTGGAGAGAGACACAGAGAGAGACAGAGAGAGAGGGAGACAGAGAATGGGCACGCCAGCAGTCTCTCAGCTGCTGTGAATGAAATCCAGATGTGTGCGCCCCCTTGTGGGCAAGTGCGGCATTGCGCACTTGCGTCACTGCATCTGGCTAAACGTGGGACCTGGAGATTGGAACCGGGTTCTTAGGCTTAGCAGGCAGGCGCCTTAACTGCTAAGCCTTCTATCCAGCCCTTTTTGTTCTTTTAAAGTGGATTCTGGGAATCAAACTTGGGTCCTCATGCTTGCAAGGTAAATGCTTCACTGAAAGACCCATCACCATAGTTCTCATCAGATTTTCAAAGGACCTTAAACCTCATGGATTAAAAAGTTGGTACTGTTTCCTTTATTTATTTTATTTTATTTTACTTTATTTTATTTGGTTTTTTGAGGTAAGGTCTCACTCTGGTCCAGACTGACCTGGAATTCACTATGTAGTCTCAGGGTGGCCTCGAACTATTGGCCATCCTCCTACCTCTGCCTCCCGAGTGTTGGGACCTAAAGGCATGCGCCACCATGCCTGGTTCCTTAAAAAATTTTTAAAAGAGTTTTATTTATTTATTTGCAACAGAAAGAGGGGGAGAGGAAATGCATGTGCCAGGGCCACATCTGGCTTTCTATGGATATTAGGGAATAGAACCCAGGCTGAGAGACTTTGCTGCAAGCACCTTTAACCACCGGGCAATCTCCCTAGCCCTGTGTTTTCTTTTACTTGGGGCGGCAGGAGGTCTGGTATATGGGAAAAGCAGCCAGATTAACTGGATCAGATTTCAGTAGGTAGGACACAAGGAGGTGGTGGGGAGGGAAAACCTTTCTGCCATCCACTGGGATCTGAGGCAGGGCAGCACAAAAGATGAGAGTCCCTGACTGAAATTTGTTCTGAGAGTCACAGTACTGTTTTTTGTTTTGTTTTGTTTTTTTGACATTTCTTTTTCATTTCAAACAATTAGCTACCATCGTAGGACACCTGTTTCTGAGTCTGTTTGTCTTGACATATTAGAATGCATCAGTTTTCAACGCCTACCAGTATTTATGGTTGAATCATCTTGAACTATTTAATCAACTTGCAGAGTTGGTAGGATGAGTCAGAGTATATATATCATGACACAGCATTATAATGGTACATGGGAAGTATTTAAATAAGGGCAGTTTTTTCTGAGATTTTTTCCAGAAGAAAATCTCAAATATGTAGGTTTTCAGGAGAGGAAGCAGTTGCAATATTAAGATGTCATAATTTAAAGCAATTAGAACTTACTTGTCTACTGGGAACACAAGTCAGACAGGCAGGGATTAGAATTCTGCACATCAGTTCGTTTGACTAGAGCTGAGTCCTTTATGGAAACTGACAACAGTTTGGAAATCATACTGTGGGATTCAGTAAATATACCACAAGTTCTTATCTTACACACATCGACCCCACTGGGCTTTGAGATTAGCAATAAGGCTTAGAACTCAGCTATGGTTCAGATCAGAAAGAGCTAAGATTCGGCAACTTACTGTTTTCAAGTAGTAGAAAACATTCCGTAATTTATGCCAGTCTCTACTGACCAGAACTGAGACTAGATTACAGAAACTAACTGCATGCTTATGTGAGTCACTTAGTGAATAGCTGGTCCTTTTCTGTGTCGTTCTCCAGTATTGCTCTGTGGTTGAAAAGTTATGGAGCGATTCCTAATTTACAGTTATGCAGACATTCATGGACGTGGAGTTCTTCCCACCTTGGTCTCATTGATTCCTTACAGTAGTCCTGTATAGTATAAGCTCTATTGTTTTATGAAGATAACCTGGGACCTAGAGTCAGATGTTGCTAGGGAAGAACCGTGACTGTAAAATTTATTCGTTGTGTCACCCAGTACAGATCATTTAAGTTTGCTGAACTTGAGTTATTTCTCTATACAAGTTAAGACAATATCCACCAGGAATGGCCAATGTAGAAATTAGTTGATGGCAAGTGCTTAGCATTACACTGGACACATGACAAATGTTCAGTTTCTTGGGAACATTTATTATAGTTGTTGTTACCATCATTGACGTGAATTGAAGGGGTCAGTAATTCTGAGTCTATAGAAACAGAGGCTCAGGGGCTGGAGTGTAACTCAGTGATGGGCACATTCTTAGTGAGAAACCCTGGATTTAATTTCTCCACATTCCCTGCAAATAATAACAAAAACAAAAAAGGGAATAATTATTCAAGTGACTTTGCTACATCTTTACCTGGACTGCAGAGTCAGGACCAAGGCTCTGAACTCCTCACCAGCTGCTCTGTCTGAGGTGCACACAGTTATCCCGTGTGCTCCTGGAGGTACCAGTTGGAGTGAGGCAGCTGGTCTCAGTCAACTTCATTGGCCATCCATGCCATGGCATGATTAACTTGTTTCGTATGTACTGTCTTATTGTGATGCAAAAGCTTTAACAGAGCTTTGGCCTTTATTTAATTTTTAGTTTGCCACAAAAAATATCGCAGATTATTTGGTCTGATTATTTTAGAGGCAGCCTTGAACATCTTAGGAACAGATTATTAATGACTGCTAAGGCCTGGTTTATAATTATTTCTCTTAAGCTATAACCTGCTGGACAACGATGACCACCCAAATTTCCTCACACTGTGGAAGCTTCAGTGAGTTAGACATCGCTCTGGGATTAGCCACCAAATCATCTGGAAACTCAGGAACATCATGTGGCAGTAATTTACTTTATTTTGTTTTTATCCAAAAACATTTGTGTTATTCTTACATTCTTGGAGATCAACTTTTAGGACTCTTAAGAACCCAGCAAAGGTGATAAATACCTGTGGTTATTGTCTCCTTCCCATGGGGAGAAGCTTCATACAATCCCAGATATCCATATGGAGAAAGGCCGTGTACTTTTTCCATTATGAAAGCCATTGGTTCGGATCCACAAACTTCCTTTCCTGAATGTCTTAATTCAAAGCAAGCATAGTTTCCTCTGTTCATTTAAGTGAAAACATTAAGAAAGCAGATTCTAACATCTCTAGAAACTTGCATCATAGAACTCATATTTTTCAATTTAAAGCAGCTTTTTTTTTTTAAAAAAGTTATGTTTCTGATTTTGAGATTGGATTTTACTCTGTTGCTCAGGATGGCTTCAGACTCTTGGGCTCAAGTGATCCTCCTGCCTCAGACTCCAGAGTACCTTAGACTGCAGGCATGCAGCACTGTGCTAGACTTATTAGTATTTTTTCCCTGATGTTTGTCCTTTTTTTGTGTCCTACAGAATTTACTGTTAATAACTAAACGATGTTCAATATATTGAGTGAGTTGATGTAACAAATATTTCACTTATTTTAAAGTGTCTACTATGTAGTGGTGTGCTAATAAGGTAACTGTAGTCAAAAGGGTTTGGTAGGCTGCATTGGTTAGTTCTGGGTACATGCAGTACCCTCTCCTGTCATGTCAGTGCAGACTTAGAAAGAAATAAATAGAGTTGAATCTAAAAGATGCACTGAAAGCAGTTCTAGCCCCCCTAGACCTTGTTTGTCACATACCTTGGGAATATGTAGATATAAATATTAGTACCAGATGAAGATGGAACAATTCACCTAAGTTGTCAAAAAGTTAATATGATTTAATTTACTTTTTATTCAAGCAATAAACTGGAGTTCTAAATGACTAAAGCCAGAACAAAAGTCTGGATGTTCTATGATAGCCTTTCTCTGTCTCTGTCAGCAGGATAAAAATTCCATGATGGAAATTTGACAAGCAGACAAATGATTAACTCATAATTTTCAAACATGTGGTTGAATATTTGGAAATAATATAGAAATGAAGTTGCACATTTTCCTCCTTACACATAGATCACTGGGCAGTATACATCGAATGGTGTTGGCTCCTAGCAAGTTTGGGGTGATTTTGCTGAGGTTCATGTCAGTCCGTCCATGTGAGCATGTTCTCCACATCAACTGCTCAGTGTAGGCTACTAAAGTTTAAGGGTGGGGATTTAGCATCCTGCATCCCAACTAGAGTTTGCGTCTGTATGTGGGCCATAAGTTGTGGAAAGTAGCAAGGGAAATGGCTAATAGAGAATTGATGGATTAGTGTAATCCACCCTCATTCTTAGGGAAAAACTCAAGGGTAAGCTGTTGAAGGAATGGCAGGTCAACAGGATTCCCATAGACACATGTATGCGTGCTTATATTTTAATTTTGTCTTTTCTTCAGAAATGATCATTTTAGAAAACATGGTTAGAACACAAAAATTTAAAGAAGCATAAAAAAAAATGAACCAGTCATAATCTCATCACCAAAAAGCAGTTTCTACATTTTTGGCATTGTTTTCTTCTGTAATTCTATATTCTAGCAGGTATTTGAACAAGTCATTGAACTCATAGATAGATTTTTATTTTTGGATTTGTTTCAGTGTACATACAAACATTATTTCTCTGTGTCATAAAAATTCACCCTTGTCCTTTAATTAAGTTCCTCTTCTTTTTCTGAACTGCAACTTTAGGCATTTGGGAGCTTTGTGCATTTTTCCTTTATTCTGACTAGAGCTGCAGGGGATATTCTGGGTCACAGATCCTGGGTCATATGTCTGACTGCTTCCTTGGGAGCTAGTTCCAACTTACCTGTGACAGGCAGGGCACTACTTCTCAGTGTCCTGCTGGATCAAGAGTATAAATACTTGGGCCTGGAGAGATGGCTTAGCGGTTAAGTGCTTGCCTATGAAGCCCAAGGACCCTGGTTCAAGGCTCGATTCCCCAGGACCCATGTAAGCCAGATGTACAAGGTGGCACATGCATCTGGAGTTTGTTTGCAGTGGCTGGAGGCCCTGGCATGCCATTCTCTCTTTATCTGCCTCTTTCTTTCTCTGTCTGTCTGTCACTCTCAAATAAAAAATAACAAAAAAAGAGTATAAATACTTCATTTCACTCATTTAATAGACTGAAAATGTATCATTTTAACTTCCCTTTAAAGAACTAGTGAGGTTGAACATTTATCAGACATTGGCTTCTCCTTGCTGTGAATGCTCTGCTTATTTCCTTTGCCCAGGAATCCTGGTGTTTGTAAATGGGTTATGCATTCTGCACATGATCAGAGCATGTGTGTCTTCTGTAGTCACTGCACACATTTTCCTCAGTTTACTTTTTTTAAAGTAGTGGTTAGCATATTCTTGTGATATATGAAAATTAAAACGGATATTAAAACCGGGTTAATTTCTATTTCCCCTTTGTGATCCTTTCCATTGAATCTGAGTGTAGCTAGTTCCTCTTACATCTAGACAAGATTTTCTTCTGAGATTTGTTGTTTTTGTTTTCAAAATATTTAACTTTTTATCTTGTTTCATCTTAATTGAGCTGTATAGATACAATTTAGAGATATAAATCATTTTATTATTCCCTAATAAATTATTCTAAGACCAATTGTGGAGTTTTCAAAAATTTTCCATTAATGTATGAAGTTCCAATATGTAATGCTTATTTCTGGAAGGCCTGTTCCTAAAACTTCAGTTTTGTTTCATCTTTTGTTCTAGCCTTGGGATAATACCATTTTAATGATTGGAGACATAATATTTTAATAATGTCCATTGCTATTTGCCTTATTATCACTCTTATTTAAAAATTAGGTGATCTTTTTGTTTATTTCTTGAAATTATTTTAAAAAGAATTAAAAAGTAAATAATGAAGAACTTTCTGATTTGATTATGATGTATTGCTTACTTATTAATTTGAAAGAATCATTAGAACAACATCACTTTAACATAAAGTGTAGCAAAACCATTTACCTTCAAAATCAATATGAAAAGGATCTGAAGTTGGAGGGTTGAAGGAGCTCTGACTAAGAAGGTCATCCACACATTGAAGTTGATGAAGTTCACTTATTTGTATGTTAGCCACAAAGTCTTGAGCAATTCTCTTATGATTTATAAATCGTACCTCCCCTGCTTACCTCATGGGGTAGTTGGGATGAACCAGTGTCCTTTAGAACATGAAAACACGTATGTATAATTTTTAAAGTTAGATTATCATGATCCCCAAAGTGCCAAATTCCTTACATATGCACATACAGAGACCAGACTGCAAACTACAACTGATTTTCCTTCTCTTTAATGTTAAACTGGTGAACTCTTTTCTATCTCATCTAGTCCTTAGGAGACTCAAATTGTTCAATATTTTTCCTTTCCCCTGCAGATACACTTCATTTCCAAAGCCCCAAACTTTTTAATACTGAAAAGAATGCCTTAGTATTTTATAAGCAGGAGGCCTGTCAAGCAAATTGCTCTTGGCAGGAAAGCAGATCATATATCTTAAGCTTATCTACCTCTCTAGACTGTGTGTAGCTTGGATCGCCCCGGGGTGCACGCAGTGCTCTGCAGACCTCACCATAGTGTCTGGGTTGGGGCCACCTTGCCAGCACTGTTGAGGGGAGCTGGTTGTCCCCCAGCCCTTGGCTTAGGACTCTCAGCTTCTTTCCTATAAGTGATGACTTTCTGCTGTCATTTTCAAACCGCCTACTACTGTTTATTTGGAATCTAAACATCTGGGAAGCTTTAAAGATCAAATTTGTTGAGGGCCCAGTCTGCACTCCAATTTAATGTACAAGAGACACACATGGAAAGTAAGCATGCTGATAGCAGGATTTATTAAAATGTAACTTTTGCAAAATAATCTGGGGCTGGGGAGATTTAGTTAGGTCCCCAATGGCACTCTTTTTGATGGAATTTTAGGTTCAAGAGAGAGGGAACTGTGCCTGCCTTAACCCTTTCTTTTGCCCATGATAAGGAGCTGGATTCGGAGGGAAGCTGAGCCACGCACTGTTGCTGTCACTGGCAGAATTGGGAGCAGAAGAGAATCCAAGGCTGCATTTTTCTGTCCCCTGCTTCTGACCCTGCATCTTTCTGAAGATGACATCAAGGTAATTTGGCGTTAAAACACATATGGCATTTGGTGGCTCACGCTTGTAATCTCAGCTACTCTGAAGGCTGAAGCAGGAGGATGCAAGTTCAGCCACCCTGTTTCTATGAAATCAATAAAGTTCTGTAGGTGTAGTTCAATGATTAGGTGCTTAGTTAGCATGTGTGAGGCCTGGGGCCAATTCTCTGGACTGAAACATACGTGCTGGATAAGCCATGAAGAGAAAATGTCACAGTAGTAAAAGCACGAGACTCCACAGTCATGAAACTCAGCCTTCTAGAGAGATGGCATGGTGATTAGAGGCGCTTGCATTTTAAGCCTGAGTGCTGGGGTTTGATTTGCCAGTACCCATGTAAACCCAAATGCACAAAGTAGTACATGTATCTGGAGTATGTTTGCAGTGGTAGGAGACCCTGGAAAGCCCATGTTCTCTCTCTCTCTCTCTGTAATAAAGAAAAATATTTAAACAACATTTTGCATTTCAAGAAGTGGTCTTAGGTCTTGACTATCTTCTTCCTAATTTGTTGGAAAATATTTAATGAAAAATAAGTGCTTTGATTTAGGTCACAGCAGCTGTGGCAGATTCTCTACTCGAAACATGAATATGCAGACTTACTTATCTCCTCAAGCAGCATCACTAGTTCCATACATTAAGGACAAACAAGATCTGCCCAGAATCTCTTTGTCTGATTTTATTGGAATTTTTTCACTGTGTCCAGACCCTAATGCAATCCAAACCTAAGCCATGACCTTGCCTTAGCACCCTCCATTTCTATCTTACTTTATTTTTATTTTTTGGCTTTTCAAGTTAGGGTTCGCTCTAGTCCAGTCTGACCTGGAATTCACTCTGTAGTCTCAGGTGGCCTCAAATTCATGGTGATCCTCCTACCTCTGCCGTAAACCACCACACCTGGCTTTCTATTTTTTTTTAATTTTTATAAAGATATTTTACTTATTTGTATGCAGAAAAGAGACAGATTGAAGAGAGACAGACAGGGAAAGAATGGGTGTGTCAGGGCCTTTAGTCACTGCAAATGAATTCCATATGCATGTGACACCCCGTGCATCTGGCTTCACGTGGGTACTAGGGAACTGAACCTGAGTCCTTAGGCTTTTCAGGCAAGTGGTTTAACTGCTGAGCCATCATTCTAACCCTATTTCTATTCTTTCCTGACAGGAACTCTGCTTTACATGAAATTAATCCAGCTTTTAAAGAATCTTCTAAATATTGCTAATTTGGATTTCTATAGATTTTTTTTGTGTGTGTGCTGTTCCTTCCCTTGTCAATCCACCAACCACCTTATTCTCACAGTTTTAGTCTTCTTGCCTTCTCTCACCATCAGGTTCATATCCAGGTCTCCTGGATTGGGTTCTGACATCTGACCTTGTCTTCCCAATTAAATTGTGAGCCCTGGAAGAATGGGAAAGTTGAGACTTTCCTCCTATGTACTCCAAGATTGATAGGTTATAATAAGAAGCATGAATAAATTAAAAAGGAAGAAATAGCCATTGAATGTGGGGGAAGACAGAGACAAGCTGAGAAGTTTTGTCACAGCCCAGGCCCAGTCAGGTTCCACACAACTCCTTCTGTATTGAGTTTTGAATTCTCATTACCACAAATGAAAAGACAGCCTCGGGGATGTTCTCACTTCCCAGATTTCTCCGGCTTTATTTCGTGTCTCTTTTTCTCCTGAATGATCAATTTCTCTTTGAGTCATGGCAACGTTTACGTGCTTCTCATATATGTAAATTTCCACCTCAAATCATGTCAGGTATTTACTTTTAAGATCTATAAAGATGACTGTGAAAACAATAAATTAGTCAGACAGGCTGAGTTGAGTAAAAATTCTGCCAGAAGCAAACTAGAAATGCCTCTTCCGAGGTTTGACTTCCCAATGAAACATCAGTTTCATAACCACTCACTTTGTGTTTTCCAAAACCAGGACCTGTGTTCCTTCCTCTCATTGTGAGTTTGGGTTTTATGTGTTTTCATGCGATGAGTGTATATAACAGTGTCTTGTATACAGTAAGGCCAAAGCACATGAGTATAGAACTTTAAGAAATTACTTAAGATTTACTTAATAGTTTTGTAATAAGTGTGATCCATCTTTCCCTTCTTAAATTTTTCCTGGTGGTTTGTTTCTTTAGTAATGACAAAATGACATTCCAGGTACCCAAGACAATGAAATGGTACCCCCTTTTTCCACCTCTTAACTTCAAAGTTTCCTTTGCATATAACTTCAACTTGGTGTTTGCATTTGTTTGTGGCATTAGCAGCATCTGTCCTTTGTACTTAAGGGTATGTGTGATATTTTTCCTTTATGTGAAAAAGACAAAAAAAAGAAAAAAACCCTCTGATGATGCAGCAGTAAGGTTTGCTGAAGCTGGTGAAATGGATTGGTTTTGTTGACCAATAGCCTTGGTCTAAATTGCTGACATTTCTCAGCTTTCTGCTGGATTGCACAACATTGTGCAACTTTATGTGGAAATAAATGAGTTTATTAGTGATGAATTGTGTGTTTGTGGCTGTGTCCACGTGTGATAATAGCCATCTTTTGTGGGTACTTATAGCAATAATGACACCACTCTTTTTCAGTTCATGCTTTGCCATAAACTATGCCCCTATTCATTTCAGTGGGGGCACGTAACCTCAGAGAATGCCATGACTGGAGCTTGTTGAAACAGCGCAATAGATGGCAGGCTCTGAGTAATCCTTTACTGGCAGGGCCCTGTGATAGCCGAGCACGTGGCTTCTCCTATGTTGGTGGTCTGTGAAATTTCTATTTTAAACTGCTCACATTGAACACTGCTGTGCCCCACTGTGCCAAGGAGTTCTAAGTGACTACAACAGAATCTTTTCTGGAAGCCTCATTAGTCATTTATAGGGTCAGCTTGTCCCTTCCTTCAGGATGTACCTCTGGAGTGTCTGGGGTGAAGTGTGGTTCCTGACCTCACAGAGACAAAGTCTGATTTAAGTGAACAGGCTATGAACTCAATCCCACAAATGTCAGGAACCTAGAGAACATGGGTCCCCAAACAGAGTTGACCGCAGTGATGGGAGTGGTGTGGGTGTGGGATGGGGATAGAGTAGAGAGCCTTGAAGAAAATGAGCGCTGAGCTCTGTGAATGGAAGGAGTAGGGGATACGGCACTCAGAAAGGAATCGATGATGTGTTTTCGGTAGCATGGCTCATATGGGAAGTGAAGGCAGAGGGAGGGGTGTGTTGTAATAAATGAAATCATGAGAGGAGCAGCCCAGCTAAAATACCCCAGAGAAAAAAGAAAACAATGTTTCTGAAGTAGCAAAGAGCTTTTGATGAGGCCCCCCAAATGGCAGCAGAATTGGTTCTCAGTTCAATGTTATTATTTGGAATTGTGAAGAACAAATACACTAGTTAACTGCTGGCAGTTACGGTGGGTTGGAAGTGGCCCTGCTCTAAAGGACCTCAGGCCAGCCAGGAAGAAGCTGTAATGGTGTCAGTACAACATGCCCTGATGTGTGCTGGCTTTATGTGGAAATTCCAGCCTGGCCTTGGGTAAGGTGGCAGACAGCATGGATTGTGGGGGAGCACGGGTGAGTTGTAGAGGATGCCCCAGTTTCCCTCCCCAGGGATACCCACAGGAGAAGTGCAGTAGGAGTGGAGGAGGATCTTCCAGGTAGAAGGAACGATTAAAGGAGAATTCCTCACTCACATTTCCACTTTGCTAGGCTTTTCTGAAACAGCCTAGTATTCTGATCCTCTGGGTGGGTGGTCAGATTGGAGTTGAGGTGGGAGAAAGGTGGGAGCCATAACTAGGATCACAGACAGGAACTATGTTCCCATCAGGGGACTTCTGCTGTGGCTAATGGGTGCCTGTGAGGGGTTGGAAGGATATAAACATAGTGAGATTTTGGAATAATCTTTTCAATGTGAAGAAGGCTTGGCTGGGGACTATGTCTGTCAGTCTTTCTACTGTGAGGATGGGTTGGGTGATGGCAAGACTATTCAAGTAGGAGGTTAGGAGGATTTGATGGAAGTACTGGCAGTGGGGTCAAGAGGAGTGGTAGGTACCCAAAGTGCTTTTCAGGCTGACTTCTGTACATGTCAGGATGTGGAGGAACAGGAAAGGAGGTGGGATGGGATGACCATGAGCTCTGTGGTTTGATGGCTGAGTTCACACACTACCATTAGCTCACTTTAGGTTGGACAGGCTCAGCTTGAAAGGCCTCTGGGGAAATTATTCTACTGATGCTTGGGTATGGATCTATGCTGTTTCAGTCACTATGATGTAATTCATAAGGGTACTGAAGGCTTTGGCCCCTGGTCCTTACTCTATCCATCACTGTAGTCCTGACATCAATGATAAGGGACTGGAATTCGTGGTCTCTTATTCCTCACGCAGGTGACCCAGAGATGTCTGCCTCCCAGGATGCTCTGGGGACCAGTCTAAAGATGGATGCAAAACACTATGAGTCATTTTTCTCCTGATGGGAGTCATCTCTTATGAGGACATTTACAAAAGCGTGAAGAGATGGTGAGGCTCTGCATTGAGAGTCCTCTCTCCCTGTGAATTCTAACAGAGCAGATGCCTCCACCCCAGCAAAGATGACTCAGGATTTCCTAGGACTTGTGGGTTTAGTGTTGAGTCAACATTATTCTAACACCTTTTAATGCTTTTCATATTTACAACTTACAGTAGGTGGCAGACGGCAGCACAGAGCCCACGAGAGGCTTTGGGGCCAAAAGAATCCTTTCTTGAAGCTCTAGGCAAGAAATAATAATATTCCCACCCTCCTACTATTTAAAAATACTTAAAATGTTTTGGCATATTTTAATATTTTCTATTAAAATGAAAGGAATAAGATGTTAATAGTGTGAATCTCCAGGAAGATGTGGGCTGCAGTTCTGTACATGGGAAAATCAAGGAGTTAAGAAAGCCAGCTCCCTCCTTCTACCTCATATCCCTAAAAAGAAAAAAAAATTAATTGTCATAAGCCATCATGACTCAGAGCTTATAGACGGGAAGAAACATATAAATTAGAGAAATGTTGTTGAAAGTGACTGACAGTGTTCCCTGTTGGTTCCTGGGCAGAGCTGGCACTGGATTGAGTGGACCTTGGTTCTTCCAGGACAGTTGAAAGGTTTCACGTGGATTTCAGTTGAAAGGTTTCATGTGGATTTTTTTTTTTAATGTTGGAAAACCAAGTAGGAGAAAAGAAAGAAAAGTTCTCCTTCTTTCTATTAATATGGTTTTCAGTAGCACAATGCATTTAAAGTAAGGCATAGTTTCCTCAGAGTTAATATGGCCTCGGGACATGATTTAGATGGAAAATTTAAGTAAGATTAATGCAATTTATTATCCGACAGGATATCCCTACAAGCCACACTATTTGGCTGAAGTTTAGATTCCCAATCTAATATTTCAGATGACATTTCCAGATGGGTGTCCCATTCTGCTGTTAGTTTAGTCAGGGTGATATAGAGTTTGTAAAATAGGAGAAGCTGAACTAGTTTAACACTTGATTAATCATTGAAATTACTTTGTTACTGTTTGAATTTAGTGACTTTTGTTTATTAAGTAACTCCCTAAGACCCAAAGCCAACACAAACCAGAGGAACAGTTCCAGCTTTGCTAATTTATTCGATGACTTCTTCAAAGGGATTTTTTTTAAGTTATAAATTTATGGTTACATTGAAAGTCTCCCCCAAAGCTTACTCACTGCCTTGCAAAAAAAGTAAGGTGTAGGGTTGTCAGGCTGGAGAAAACACATATATGTGTACATACACTGCATCTACTACACTTCTACTACTACTTTAATTTCCTGGGATGTTACTGGGTAGATAGATCTTTAAAACAAATTAAATGAATAATTATCAGGAGCCCTTGCTAGTCCCACCAAGAAATAGAATATAAAATTCCCCAAGGTGACTATAAACCACTGGCGAGAATATGAAGGGATGGGAAATTCCAGCACACTCAGCAAGGTTGAACTGAAAGGAGACATGGGCTTGGAGGACCGAGGCACAACAAAGTTCACACTGGGTGCTGCTCTGCGCATGCTTGGAAGGGGTGGGGGACTGCTGCAGACGTTAGACAAAGCTCCAAACCAGAATTCTTTTTGGGATATGAAAATTTCCTGAAGTCTGGACTTGGTAAATTGATTACAATCTCCTTTCAGAGACCTATCAGGAGCAAACTAGTGAGTTGCAGACATAAATATGAATTCCAGAGTCTCCGACTAACCCAACTCATAAATGAATTCCTAAATGCTGACCAAGCCAGAAGACCCAACATTGGAAAACCACTTGGCAGGAACCATTAGTTTCAAAATGAGATGAACTGCTCTATTTAGCCCTCATTCAAAACTTTACAGAAACGCCAGATTTCCATAAACACAGGCTTCCTTGAATTTCCAGGGCTTTGATTAACTGGTGGACGGACGGGAGAGCCGCACAAATACAGATTTGTATGCAATATTCAGCTTGGATGGGACTGGGGGCTGGAAACCAGCACAAAGTATCCCCTCTCCTCTCTGAGAAGTTAACTCTTCCCTGCGTCTCCAGAAGGCTTCTTTTGTTGTAAGAAGTTTGGAGAATAAAGAATTAGTCTATGGTTTGAAAACGTGGTTATAGATCATATTCTTGTCATTTATGTCATCATCTGTTAAGCCTTTTATGACTGATTGACAGCCCACTGCTTTATGGTGTGGCTTTAATGCCCCAAAGGAATGAGAGAATTAAAAAATACACTTCTGTCTTTACTGAAAAAGTCATAAAGTTGTGGCTTCTACTAAGCAAAGAGATTGCTTGCAAGACATATTTTCTTTTTTCAATGTGTTTTCATTTTTCTTCTTACTGCCGTTTTTCTCCATTGATACTGGCACATCAGGCAGGGTCTCTAAAATTGGTACAACGTACATCTACAGAAGTCAAACTTTGGTGGTTACATTCTCTTATTTTCTTTTGGCTTCCATGTTCAAGTCAATAAAAACAAAATAAATCTGAAGGATAAATAGCCAATTTTCTGTATTCTGAAAAGCTGTTTTACTCCAAGGAAGGGAAAACGTTTGGAGCCCAGGAGTGACTTGAGTTATGACATTTCTGTCGCCTCTGTGGTCTTTTCCCATATTTTGTTCCATGCCTGTAACTTATGCATGGGGTTTTAAATGCCAGCGATTATGCAAGAAAGGAATATGAGTTAAGATAGTGACATTACTCAACACGGTCAAATCTTTTATTTTTAGTAGAAGGACTAAAAGATATTGACAGGGCAAGCATATCATTTCTACATTGAAGCTCAATTTACAATGACATCTATAAATAAACAATGGAATAAACTAATTACAGTTATCAACACATTTGATTTCAGTCTTCATCAGTTTCTGGGTAGTAGAAACTCACAGGCTTGTCTTTATGACTTGAATCTTACCAGAGTTCTCAAAAATGTCAGCTCCAATTAGAGATGGGGGCAATACAGAAGACATTATTAGATAGAGCGAGGCAGACTTACTCCATAAACACAGAATAGTAGGAGCACTCTTAGTGTCAGAAAGAAGTGGATTTAGCCCAGGCGGAGCAACTGAGGCTGAGAATAAGTGACTGATGAGTGTTCATTGTTAAATGAGGTATCTCTATCTCTTCCTCCAAGGTTTAGAGAACACTGTGGGAAAGAAGGTTGAAAGAATTTAAGAGTCAGAAGATGGGGAGGAGTGCTGTGGAATGCTGCCTTCTAGACACGAGGTGGCAGTTTCATTAATTATCCCACAGTGACTGTTGCAACAAGCACAAGACCTGCATGGTGCTGGGCTTACCAATGTTCTATCATAGGTGGTGGAAGAGGGTAAAGAAAAAAAGACACAAAAGTAGAAGAGGTTCTATTTAGAAAGAAGAAGAGATTCAGTGGAAGAGGGATGGAAGAGGAGGGGCAAGCGGTGGTAATGGAAGGTGATTATGATCAAAATGCATTATATACACGTATGAAAGGTATCAATAAAAACGTAAAAGCAGACTAACCTGCAGATCCGAACATGTTTCTGCAGAAATTTAGAAAAATCCTGGGAATTTGTGATGCTATGTTACGAACCTTAAGGACAACTAAGGTCATTTAGTTCCCCCCAAACGGTTACAATATTATAATACTGAAGCACTTTCATAAGAACTTTATTAAAATTTCACTGTAAATTTTCCTAAGCTTAATGAAACTTGAAAGAGTTAATCAATTGCATGCAATTTTTAAGAAGTTAAAAAAAAAGAGCAACTGTGCAGTAATCATCCTTGTAGTCATTTTCTATGTAGGTTAATTGAAAGACTGCAGGAACTCCATCTACCAATGACTAAGGCCTTCCACTCAGTGCCTAGTGAACAGCTTCAAAAGAGCCCTGCTTCCTTCTGGTCCCTCCCCTTCCTCTTCATCATCCTTACAGCAGCTCCCTGCCTTCAGTAATGCCCTTGGAGATTGAGCAAGACACACACACAAATATTCTGGTGATTTAGCTCTGCTCCTCCTTCCTTTCCTTCTTTTTTCTTCTTTTCCTTTTGTGATTCAATTCTGGGAGATGCATTTCAAGGACACATCATTGTGAAGATAAGATTTCAGAAGCAGGCCCTAGCCCTATAGAATCTCCCCATCAACTGAGGGTCTTGAATGCAGTGGGACCCACAGTTTTAGAGCTGATTGGCAAGTTATCCTAGGGGACCTTGGAGATTACCTGTGGAGCATCCCACTCCCTTCTAGACATCCTGAGAAAGGTATGTGTGATGATTCTGGTTAAAAAGTGTCCAAGAAGTGGGCTGGAGAGATGGCTTAGCCCTTAAGACGCCTGCCTGCTAAGCCTAAGAACCCGGTTCCAATCTCCAGGTCCCATGATTAGCCAGATGCAGTGACGCAAGGGTGCAATGCAGCACTTGACCACAAGAGGGTGCACACATCTGGATTTTGTTGGCGCGCCCATCTCTATCTGTCTCCCTCTCCCTCTCTGTCTGTCTCTCTCTGTGTCTCTCTCCAAAAATAAATAAAATAATAAAAAAGAAAAAGAAAAAAAGTGTCCAAGAAGTGAGATGACACTATAGCAATTCTTCTCAATGGTGTCAAATCCCAGGCAAGGTTAATTTCTACTGCAGGGCTAAGAGGCTCTGCAACAAGACATCTTGGGTTATGGGTTTGTTGATGCAGAAGGGTTGAACTACTCCACTGATGCGTGTCCTGTGGAGTCCATGAAGCTGGCCATGTCTGCCCTCTTTTTTGCTCTGGGAATGCCTTGTCACTGCTGTCTACCAGCCACTCAGGACTAGTGATTTGCCTCCAATCCTTCTCCTTGGGACTTCTATGACAGAGTTGCTTCTCCACACAGTGGATCAAGCATGCTGGTCCTTCTTTGCCATCCCTCACTCATTAAAGATTCACTTTGTGGATTTACAGTGCTTGGTGCCAGGCACCTGGAATAGAGAAAAGACTTTTATGTTACCCCAGATGAAGCATAAATAGCAAGACAATTTCCATAAAGGCAAAATGCCTGTCACATTGTGCCATCATATCTCTCATCTGGTCAGGAAGGTGTGGGATATGACAAAGGAGTTGAGCCTGGAGCCTGGAAGCAACCAGATGAAGAGGGAATGAAGGAGTTTAAGTTAACAGCTGAGCATCTGAAAGCATGTGTTCTCCCAGCCAGAATCACACTGGCTGTGCACTACCACTCCAGGGCTAAATATTATGGTTAATGGCTACAAATATTATTATTCTACAGCTTACCTAGTGAGGCCCCTACTATTCATCATTTTTGGGCTCAATCCACATTTTTGTGTTTAAGGCCTTGTACTAGTTTTGACTGATTTCCCCAAGGTAGAGTCCAGCAGAGAAACCATCTACTTCACACAACATTTATAACTTTCTTTTCTTATGGTAATGCTTCTTGGGACTGATGATTCGAATTACTGACTAAAATATGATCCTCATCTTTACGGAGAGACAGCCTTGCACTTGGTGAAAGGTGGGCACATTTAAATGTTCTTTCCCCCCCCCTTATTTTTACTTTTGGTTTATTTATTTATTTTTAATAGATATGACATATTTAGTATGTAAACAACACATGTTGGTACCATCTTTTTCCTCCTCCCTGCCCCTTTTCTGAAGAAGCCTTTCTCATTGAGGATGCAGGTCAACCTCATGGGGATTGTGGGTCATGCATTATTGGGGGGAGGGGAGAGGCAATGTTTCTGTGCAGAATGTCCCAACTTGTGGTGCTAATAATCTTTCCGACCCCTCTTCCACAAAATTCCCTGAGCCATGCTGTGAGCATTTTAATTCTACTTCACTGATGGGCATTTAGGAGTCTCTGGATCTCTTGTTTGGTAGGTGTTGAGCGTCCTCAGTGTCTACCTCCTTCACCCTTGTGCTGATATCAGGTTCACTAAGAAAGCAGCACTCTTGCTCATTCCCCAATTCCTCAGTGGTTTGAGCTGGGGCCAGGGTGAAATGTGCTGGGTCATTTATCTCCCATTTATCAGGTCCAGCTCCTGTCTGAAGAACAGAAGCAGATTCTTCAACGGAGAGTGAAGTCAGCATCAGTTAAATGGGATAACTGTTATTAATTGAGAGAGAATTTAAAGGGTGTGGACCCTCATATAGCCTAAGAATTGTGGGAGCTTGACAATGGAAAGCAGAATTATTATCTGGATATGATTCTGACTTGTTTCCCAGATCCAGATATGGTTTCCTTTCCACTGAACAAGTCTGTTAGCCAATCCAAGAGCAGTTGGTTACCCACCATGGCCGTGTGCCACTATTGCACTTGTGTGAGCATCACGTCAGGTTGTTTGCTTCTGAGTGGCTTAGATTTTGAGTTGTTTGGACAGATGTTGACCACTTTCCCCCATAGCTCATGTAGCACCTTCCAGCACTAGATGGACTAATTGTCTGAGGACCTGCTCTCTTCCATATTCCAACCACATCTCTCCACGGTCCGTGCCGACAGTGTATGGTGTCTTCAGCAGTAGGGTCTTACCATTAACAAATGTTGGCAGGGATGTGGAGAAATAGGAACACTCGTTCACAATTGGTGGGAATGTAAGCTGGTACAAGCACTATGGAAATCAATATGGAGATTCCTGAAAAGTATGAATATAGAGTTACCAACAGACCCTGTTATTCCCTTACTGAGCCTTTACCCTAAAAGCTCCACGTCTCAGTTCAGAGATATTAACTCAATTCATAATAGCTAAAAATTGGAATCAACCCAGGTGCCATCATTGGATGAATGGATAACTAAGATGTGGTATATCTACACGATGGAATTCTACTCAGCAGTAAAAAAAAAAAAAAACACGACACAATTAAATTTGTAGATCAATGTTCTTAATAAAAATGTTCAAACTCCTTTCTTGTCATGTGCAATAATTCACCTTCCACACGGGGGAAAGTCTAGCCTGTGCTATTTTCCTACAATCTTTTCCTTTTGAGAGCATGACCTCCTCCTGCCTTAGGCCCATGTGGATTGTCACTATCCACTGTCCCCTGGGTCACAAAAGACAACCAATTACATTCCTTCCTCCCTGGTTTCTCCCCATACAAAAGGGAGAATTCTGTGATGTATTTGCACCCATGTGTTACTGGGGATCTAACGTCTACCAGGGAGCTTTTAAAGGGGGAATGATCCCTTTTGTCCTTCTAAATTGTAAGCTATGAGGAGGACCGGGTACACTGGATCATGTTTCCTCCTTCATGGACACAGCCTACGGAGCCTGTGTCCACTAAGGGGAAGACAGAGCTAAGGCAGAGCAGGGGCTGAGCCACCGCTGCCTTGAGGAGCCACTGAGGTCTACCCAAGGGCCAAACCCAACACTGCTTCCTGCTTTCCTCAACATCAGCCAAGAAATTAATTTGCCCCTCCCTCTCTCCCTCCCTTCTTCACTCCTTTTTACTTTTCTTTTTTGAAAAACTTTTTACTTAACTATTTAATTAATTTATATATTTGCAGTCAGAGAAAGATGTGGGGGGGGAGAGAAAGATGGAGTGAGAGAGCAAATGGGCACATCAGGGCTTCCAGCTGCTGCAAATGAACTCCAGATGCATGAGGCACTGTGCATCTGGCTTTGAATGGGTATTGCATGGGTAGTTAGCTTTTGTAGGCAAGTGCTTTAACTGCTGAGTCATATCTCCAGCCTTCTCTTTTGACTTTTCTTTACCTCATTTAGATTAGTTTGATTAGAGTTTCTGGCCTTAGTGAAGGCAAGTTCTTATTATATTTTTGCAGATACTGAGATATTTTTATCATTCTAGAAAATGCTGTTAACACAGCAACAAAATTCCCATTTGGACAAGAAAAATTATGAATATTTGTTTGAGATTTGGACATTCACATGCACATGCAGTTGTGTTTGTTCATGAAGCTGAGTTTTTTCTCATTTATAAATCATATATTCAAGGTTTTGGCCCATTTAACTAATAAGTATAGTTTAAAAACATTTGCTAGTGTGTCCAATGTGGAGGGTCTTCAAAACAATGAAAATAGGTAGGTGTGATGGTGGATGTATGTAGTACCAGCACAAGAAAGATGAGGCAGGAGGATTGTGAGAGTAAGAATCAGATGGGACTGCAATCCAGAACCTTTTCTAAAAAAAGAAGGAAAGAAAATGAAACTACCATATGACTCAGAAATCACTTTTCTGGGTATATAACCAAAGGAAATGAACTCAGCACCTCTAGAGATATTTCTAGTCCCATGTTAATTGTAGCACTTTAAATAATAAGCAAAATCGAATCAGCTTCAGTGTTCAGCAATGAATAAATGAATAAAAGAGAGAAGAAAGTATTTTCTCTCTCTCTGTCTCTCTCATACACACACACACACACACACACACACACACACACACACACACACACAGAGGGAGAGAGAGAGAGAATATTATTTATATTTTCAAAAGGAAATCCTGTCATTTGTGACAACAGACAACTGAATGAACTTGAACTTGGAGGATGTGATACTATTTGAATTAAGCCAGACATAAAGACAAAAATAATAAATGACCTCATTTATTTATAGACCATAAAAATTTACTCACAGAAATAGACTTGATGGTTGCCAGGGCCTGGATAAAATGCTGAGGGAAAGAATAGGGGTATGTTAATGAAAGTATTCTAAATTTCAATTAGAATGAATAAAACTAGAGTCAAATATGTATCATGAAGACTGTAGTTAATAATATTGTATTGTACATTCCAAATTTGCCAAAGGATTGGATTTTTGGTCAGTTCATCATACAAACTGAAAACTACATGAGAATATATATATATAATAAATATATAAATATATGTAATATATATGTATATATATATATATATATATATATATATATATATATACACACACACACACACATACATATATATTCACTGTGTATACATATCATGCCATATACCTTAAATAGATGCACTGAAAATAAACCATGAAAAGACCTGAGTTTTCTTTTAATTTTTTTTTTTTTTTGGTAAATTTATTGGAGAGAGAGAGGCCAATAGAAAGAGAGAATGGGTGCACCAGGGCCACTGGCCACTGCAAGTGAACTCCAGATGCATGTGCCATCTTGTGCATCTGGCTTTACATGAGTATTGGAGAATCAAGCCTGGGTCCTTTGGCTTTGCCGACAAGGGCCTTAACCGCAAAATTATCTCTCCAGCACAAGACCGTGTTTTCTAGTGACAAAACGGAATGGGGGCAGGGACGAGGGAGAAGAGGGTGCCAACACATGATGTATCTATATGAAACATCTTGTTAATAACAACAACAATAATAAACATTAAAAAAAGAAACAGCTAGTTTTCTTACTTTAATATAAGTGATTCTATTCCTAACTTTACCTTCTCTATTAACCAGAAAAAGTTTTGTGGTGGCACAGGCTTGTAGTTCCAGCATCAGAAGGGTTGGAAGTTCAAGATCATGCTCACCTATCTGACAAGTTTGAGGTCAGCCTGGGATACATGAGATTCTGTCTCAAAAAAAAAAAAAAAAAACTTGGAAAGTTCTAAATCTTTTTTTTTTTTTTTTTTTTTTTTTTTTTGATATTTTGAGGTAGGGTTTCACTATAGCTCAGGCTGACCTGGAATTCACTATGTAGTCTCAGGGTGGCCTTGAACTCATGGCAACCCTCCCCTACCTCTGCCTCCTGAGTGCTGGGATTAAAGGCGTGCACTACCACACCTGGCAGTTCTAACTCTTTTTAATTTTTTGTTGCAAACTTGACTCTGCATAGGTGCTGGCTCAGCTAAAAGACTTTGGATTTGGGGATGTTTGAACATCATTGGAATTGAAAAAACCATGGGGACTCAAAGTCATACTGAATGCATTGTATTTTATATCATGTATGGATATCAGTTTATGGGGGCCAGGGGTGGAATGTTGTGGTTTGATTCAGGTGTCCCCCATAAACTCAGGTGTTCTGAATGCTAGGTTCTCAGCTGATGGCAATTTGGGAATTAATGCCTCCAGGAGGCAGTGTATTGTTGGGGGAAGGCTTATGGGTGTTATAGCCAGTTTCCACATGCCAGTGTTGGCACACTCTCCTGCTCCTGTTGCCCACTTGATGTTGGCCAGAGGTGATGTCCACCCTCTGCTCATGTCATCGTTTTCCCCTGCGATCATGGAGCATCCCTTTGAGCCCGTAAGCCAAAATAAACCTCTTTTTTTCTCCACGAGCTGCTCTTTGGTTGGGTGATTTCTACCAGCAATGTGAGCCTGACTGCAACAGGTGCATTATCACAACATTAACTTTGCAAGCACTGTACATGCATGTAAAAACACCGAGTCTTACTCCATAAATAGAGAGATGTGTTTCTTCATGCGCACATTGTGAAAGAAAGAATTTATGGGATCTCAGTTCTTTGGATGTCTGCATATGTGGTGGTAACCAGTGACAGGTTTTTCATTTTCATTCTTTTTTTTTTTTTTTGTGTGTGTGTGTGTGTGTGTGTGTGTGTGTGGTATATCCATGTGTAGAGATACACATTCCTGCACACTTGTATGCAGTGCCAGAGGAGAATGCCAGGTGTCCTTCTCCTTTCAATCACCTGCCTATTTCCTTGAAATGAGTCTCATTCAACTCAGAGATGCTATTTTCCTGAGTCTCCGTGTTTTCTGGTTTCCAGCCCTGGAAGGACTGGAGTTGCAGATATGACCATTCCCAGCCATTTATATGGGTGATGGGGATCAACTCAGGCAGTCTCTGGCCATCTCAGATGCTCATGCTTGTGTAGTAAGTGCTGAAACATCTTCCTAGCCTCAGTTATAGTTTTACTAATTTTTTTTATTATTGACAATATTGACAAGTTCCATAATGATAAACAATACACCATGGCGATTCCCTCTCCTCCACTTTCCCCTTCACAGCTCCACTATTTCCACTCTTCATCATATCCCCTCCCCCTCTCCATCAGTCTCTCTTTTATTTTGATGTCATGATCTTTTCCTCTTATTATGATGATCTTGTGTAGGTAGTGCCAGGCACTGCCAGGCCATGGGTATCCAGGCCATTTTGTAACTGGTAGAGTGCATTGTAAGGAGTCCTATCCTTCCTTTGGCTCTTATATTCTTTCCACAACCTCTTCCTCAATGGACCCTGAGCCTTGGAATGTGTGATAGAGATGTTTCAGTGCTGAGCACTCCTCTGTCACTTCTTCTGAGCACTATGCTCCCTTTTGAGTCATCCCAAGGTCACCACCATCTGAAAATAGAAGCTTCTCTAACCAAAAGTGAAAGTAGCATCAATATATGAGTATGAACATTAAGATAAGTGCTTATTGGGCAGTTTGGTGAGCATAATATATGCATTTAGCCAGACACCAGCAGGCATTCCACCTCTAGGGCTCATGATGTCCCCATTATAAGTTTTTCCATATGAGGCATGTATTCCCTCCCTTGGAGTGGGCCTCCAGTCCAAGTATAGAGCAGTTGGTTTCCCCATAACAGACATGCCACTATTGTACCCACTGGGTCATTTGGTCTGACTGGCCAAACTTAAGGCTTTCACTGTCCACTTTTTTTTTTTTTTTTTATCTCCACTGACGACTTCTCTCTCTCCCATGGAGCTGAATGCAATGTAGCTTTTTCAAGCTTTCTGTCAGTGGGTCTACATGGAGGAGATTTTCAACACAGCTCCAGCAAGCTTTCCCAGTCACAGTTTTTGATTCATCTTATCAAAAGACTTAAAGGTATTTCACATGACACATATAAAAGCTGGGCTCACAAAATGCCTAATCATAGTAGTGTGCATTTATATATTTAGCCCTTTTACTTAGTTATATATGAAAATGTTTATTAATGATAGGTTTGAGCAAACAACTAACATTAGTACACCTAATTGTTTATGCTTCCAAAAATATCTGTCACTACTGCCTATCTTAGTAAACTGGCTCACCAAAGTATTCAATTACATGTTTCTCAAGTAAATTTCTTTTAAAAATATAATAAAGAGATACTTATTTTACTCTCAAGTGATGTTGTCATGCACATAATAAATTCATATATTTTATACTGTTTATTGTGAATTTATTTTGGAGGCTCTGGCGTCTAACTTTTAGAGAGATATTTTCCATCTCTACATTGATGGGTGTTAGTCAGTTGCTCTCCAAGGGAAAATGGAGGAGAGATGACAGATGGTAGAATATTCGTGGTCTTCTGCTGTAAAATGGATTGGACATTCCCTACCTTATCTGAAAATGTGAAAAGGGT
Source organism: Orientallactaga sibirica (assembly GCA_036365145.1). Lineage (NCBI taxonomy): Eukaryota > Metazoa > Chordata > Mammalia > Rodentia > Dipodidae > Orientallactaga > Orientallactaga sibirica. The sequence continues at coordinate 4,043,293 of JAEOAD010000035.1, forward strand.
TTCTCACTGTGCTCAGAGTTCTTCTATGTGGGTTCCCATATCTAACTTCTCTAGACTCCAGTCCTAGGTTCCTGTCCTAGGGTACTATCCACCTTGTCCTCCAAATTTCAGTCACTCCTCTGTCTCTTCTCCTCCGTGGGCCTGTATGTAGAAACAAAGTCTCAATGGAACTGGGCAATACCATGTTGTCTATTTATACTCTCTTCATATCCTGGTAAGGAACTGCTTTGGCTTTTTAATTTATTTTTATTCATTTCTTTTACATTTGATTCTTTTTGTTGGTGACTGAAGCCCAGTTTTATGCATGGTAAGTGCTCTACCACTAGGCTATACCACCAGCTCCTATCTTCTTTATGAAAAACTCTTCAAATGGTCCTTGAATGAGTGTGTCAGCAGGTTTTTGCAAGGTCCCTGGTGCTTACATTCCCTCATCCAAATCAGGAGGAGGCAAGCACAAATGACACAGAAAAAGGATGGGACTGGCTTCCTAAGGGTTATGGCTTGGGAAATTTGCTGATTAGCTAAGAGAACCAGCTTGATGAGATGGCAATTGTCCTTTAATGATGCTACTCTTTTGGTAAGAAGGATGTTGCATATTTAAAAAGAAAAGAGATAGAAAAACACTGGCAATCCACCTTCCATCTATTAACATCTTTGTTGAATACTCATCTATGTACAAAGAAACTGTAGGGTTAAATTACACCATAGATCAAATAAACTTGACAGGTATCTACAAAATACTATGCCTAACACATATAGAATACCATTTTTTTAGCACATGGAACCTTCTCTAAAATAGAACACATCTTAGGGGGCTAGAGAGATTGCTCAGTGGTTGAAGATACTTGCTTACAATGCCTGATTGCCTTGGTTCTATTCCTGGAGCCCATATAAAGCCAGATGCACAGGGTATCACATGCATCTGGAGTTCATTTGCGATGGCAGAAGGCCCTGGTGCACCTGTACTCACTCATTCTCTATCTCTGACTATCTCAAATAAATAAATAAATAAACAAATAAATAAATAAATAAATAAATAAATAAATAAATGTTTTAAAAATAGACCACATTCTAAATTACAAAGCAGGTCTTAACACATGCAAAAGAATTAAAATAATCTCTTATATATTATCAGAGCATAGTGGGGAAAACTTAGAACTCAATAGCAAGAAAGCCTACAGACACTATACAAATACGTGAAGACTAAACAATAAATATACTCCTGGATGAGTAATGAGCCACTGAATAACTAAAGGGAAAGTTAAAAATATTCTAGACTCAAATTAAAATAAGAGCATAATTCACCAGAACCCTTGGGATATAGTTAAAGCAATTCTAAGAGGGAAGTTTATGAGAGCTTACATTAAAAAATCAGAGAGATCTCAAATAACGAGTGATGCACATCCCAGTTCTAGAAAAATGAGAACAAGTCAAACATAAAAGCCATAAATGGCAAGAAACAAAAAAGAAATGGACACTAAAAGGACAATTCATAGAATCAATAAAACAGAGTTACTTCTCTGAAAAACTAAACAAGATTGACAACACCCCCAGCCAGGCTAACAAAAAGAAAAAGAGAGAAAATGAAATTTAATAAAATTAGAGATGAAAAGGGCCATGGTCCAATAGGTTTTAAAGAAATCCAGAAAGGATCATTAGGGAATACTTTGAAAATTTATATTCCATAAAAACTGGAAAATCTGGAAAAAAGGGTAATTCCTAGACACACTTGACCTACGTAAATTAAATCAAGAAAATGCAAACAACTTAAACAAATCCATAACAAGACGTGAAGCAGAAATCAAATCTCCTAACAAAGTCCCAGATACAGATGGATTTGCAGCTGAGCTCTACAAACCTGTAAAGAGTAGCAAATAAAATACTCCTCCAGCTGTCTTATAAAACAGAAGGGAGGACATACTGCCCAACTCATTCAGTGATTCAGTGAGAATCACCCTGATACCACACAGAATAAGGACATAACACCAACAAAAGGAAACTACTCAATGCATTTTTATCTCATTCCCCTTCCACTAAAAACCCTTACTCTTCCATTAGATCCATGTTCTATTTCTATGTCAACCTTATTTATTTATGATTCAGAATTTTTTTCTTACATTATTTTAAACTAATTTTAATTTTTGTTAACCATGAACTTTACTGTATAAACCACATATGGGTCATCTATCTTTTGGGGTTATCCTCCTAGATCTCCTCTCACCTGCCCCCATTCTATTGAGGGCCCTCCCCAGTGGGGTTACTGGTATTCACTGTGAAGTCTTTCCCACCCTGTGGCTCTTACAATCATTATGCTCCCTTTTCTGCAATGTTTCCTTGAGCCTTGGTGGATGTGTTATAAGTCTATTTTAGTGTTGAGTTCACTGCAACCTCTAGACTTCTGCTCTGATAAATTTTGAGTGTTCTCAGTGTCTGTCTTCATTTCCCTAGAGCTGGTTGTCAGGTTAGCAGTGAGACCTGCACTCATGCTTAACTCACCATTCCCTCTGTCATGTCTTCTAAGCCTAGAAAATATGCTACAGGAGGCTTGTCTCACACTAAGCAGTTGCCTGTCTTTTCTCATCATATTGATGAATCTTGGTTTTTACTGCCATCTGTAAAAAAACAAAACAGATTCTCCAACCAAGTGTGAGAGCAGTATGGATTCAAGTATAGTCGTTTAAGAGACATTTTGATGGGTATATTTTCTTTGCCAAAGAGTTGTGGAAGCTTTTCTCTGTAGTCTATGACCATATGGCCTATGATCACGTTCATAGGATTCAGACTTAGTTCTCAGTACCAGTAATGAATTCTATCCCACTAGGTGGGCTTCGGATCCAACCAGACAGCCATTGATTATCCACAAAGATGTGTGCTACTATTGCACAGGTGTGCACATTTTGTCTGGCTGGTTGATTTCATAGCTTGCAGGTTCATTTAAGTTAGGGTCATTTGCTTAATTATTGATAGGAGGTCATTTCCTGGTGAATGGCAATCCTACAGTGGAAATGTTATTAAGGACACTACCCCTCTCCCAGCAATCACCATTTCCACTATTTCCTCTGAGAAATGTGGATTCTTGTGGACTTCTTACTCATCTGTGATGAAATGCTGACAGCCTCAGTCATGCACAGGAAACCACATCTGCTATATGTCCCTGAGAGGAGTAGTAATTTGGTGATGTGTGATCAAAATGCATTGCATACATGTATGAAAGTATCAAAAAATTAAAAAAAACCTGTAAACTCCAAAACACATTGCATTGAATTCTATATTTTTAGGATGGATGCAGCTGAGATGTGAAGCAGGACTTGAATATAAACGGCAGTTGGCCTGGGAAAAGCTTAGTATCTTCTCTGACATTTTTAGATAGTCTAATGCTCTAGAATGCTGAATTTGAATGTATGAAGGAAGTTCATGACCATTTTTTTTGTATTAAGTAGAAAGTTGTATGGATACATCATATGTTAGTACCATTGTTTCTCTCCTCCCTGCCCCCATTCTGTTGAGGGCCCTCCTCAGTGGGGTTGCTGGTATCCCACCTAGGTTTGTGCATTGTGAGATGTAAGAGCATCAGTCAGTCATTGTAAGTGTGTGTGGGCGGGCAATTCCTCTGGACATTCCCTTCCACTCTGTGGCTCCTACATTCATCCCTGAGCCATGGTGGGTGTGTTTTAAGTGTACTTTTGTGTAGTGCTCTCAGCAGATTCTGGATTTCTGCTTTCGGTGCATTTTGAGTATCCTCTGTGTCTGTCTCCATGACCCTGGTGTTGGTTTCCAGACTTGCTATTGAAGCAACACTCTTGTTCCTCCAGCTAATTCCTCTGTGGTTTCACCAGGCCCTGGCTGATGTGAGAGGGGTGGTTTGTCTCCTTGTTCTAACTGCCATCTGCCAAAGAAAAACATATCCTCTGAAGGAGACTGAGGTCAGCATTGGTTCACTAGGTTCACTGGGTGCAGCATTATTAATTAAGAGAGATTCAGGTGGGTGCAGCCCCTCTTAAGGCTAAAGACTAGTGGGAGCTTCTTGTTGGAGTCTGTGATTTTGGTTTCCATAGGATTCTGATTCCATTCCAAGTTCCAGCTAAGGGTTCCAGTCTGCTCAGCCAATCAAAGAGCCATTGGTTACCCACCTAGGCTGGGTGCCATTATTGCACAGGCATGCCCATCTTGTCAGGCTGGTTGCTTTTGTATAGCAGTGTCAGAACCATTTTTTTTTTTTGAGAGAGAGACACAGAGAGAGATAGAGAGAGAGGGAGAGAGAGACAGATAGAAATGGGCATGCCAGCAGTCTTTCAGCTGCTGTGAATGAAATCCAGATGTGTGCATCCCCTTGTGGTCAAGGGCGGCATTGTGCCCTTGTCTGACTTTTGCATCTGGCTAAACATGGGACCTGGAGATTGGAACCGCTGGAGATTGAACCAGCATTCTTAGGCTTAGGAGGCAGGTGCCTTAACCGCTAAGCCATCTCTCCAGCCCCAGAACCATTTTTGCTTTACTGAGATCCTGTTGTGCTACACCACACAGCCAGATTTATTTTCTTATAAGTCAGCATGGTGAAGGGAATTCTAACATACGAAATGGAAGAAAAATATGAGGTGTTGACTGTTTCCTAGCATTTCCAGGAAATAAAACATGTTATTCCCGAGGAAAAACAACATATTTGTCTGATGAAAATATATACAAAAAGTCTCAATAAAATGTTTCCAAGCTGAATTCAAGAACACATTAAAAATTATCATACGCCATGACCAAGTTGGTTTTATTACACTGACACAAAGATGATTCAACACTTACGAGTCACTAATGTAATATGGCATATAACTAGACTTAAAGACAGAAATCACATGATCATCACAATAGACACAGACGAGGCCTTTGAGAAAGTTTAGTATCACTTCAGTATAAAAATCTTGAATATGGTGATCAAAGTTTTAGCTAGAAATAGGTCTAATTATCCCTATTTGCAGATGACACTAAAGAGTCCACCTGAAAACCCTTAGATCCAATAGCCACTTTTAGCAAAGTAGCAGTATGCAAAATCAGCAGGCACTTCTTTACGTGCCAATAACAAACTTGCTGAGAAAGCCAGGAATAAATGTAACTAGATAGGTGACAAACCTCTACGAAGAAAACTTTGAAAACACTTAAGAAACCAAAGCTAGAGATGGAAAGACCTCCCATGTTCATGGGTTGGCAGCATTAACATTGTGAAAATGACTACATTACCAAAAAATGATTTATAGTGTCAACACAATCCCCATCAAAATTCCAGTGACATTTTTCATGGAACTAGAAAAACATCATAAAATTTATAGGAAATCTCAAAGACCACAAGTAGCCAAAGCAATTCTAAGTGGAAATAACAATGCTGACCCTATTATACCATAATACCTGATCTCAAATGATCCGGCGGAGCCATAGTAATGCAAGCAGCATGACGCTGGCGCATGAACAGACATGTAGGTCAGTAGAGTTGACTAGAGGACTTAGAAACAAACCCACACAGCTACTGCCACCTAATCTTTGACAAACGTGTCAAAAGCATCAATGTCCTCTTCAACAGATGGTACTGGGGAAACTGGAGATCCGCAAGTAGACAAGAGTGAAACTAGATCCTTTTCTCTAATCCAGAGTTATCAAAGACCTCAAATTCTGAAACTTCTAGAGGAAAGCACAGGCAAGACATTTCAAGACATAGGCACAAGCAAGAGCTTTCTGGAAAGGACTCTCCAACACAGCACCTAATCCCAAGAACTGATAAATAAAGAATGAATGAGACATTTTTGTACAGCAAAGAGAACAACTGTCACAATGAAGAGACAGCTTACAGATGGGAAGAAATCTTCACTGGCTGTGCACCCCACAGGGGATTAATATCTAGATTCTATTCTACAATCACCAGAATGAAGAGATAGCTTACAGATGGAAAGAAGGAATATTCTCACCCACTATGAATCCTACAGGAGATGAATACCAAGACTCTGAAAAGCTCCAAAAGTTAAATAGCAAAAATACCCACTCAATCCATAAATGGGCTAATGCATTGAATAGACAGTTTTCAAAGCCAGATGGACAAGTGACTGATTAATCTTTTCTAAAATCTTTCAATATTCTTGGCCACCAAAGTAAATGATAACTGCTCTGAGAGTCCAGGTCACCCCAGCCAGAATGGCTAACATCAAGAAAACAGTAACAACAAATGCTGATGAGAATATTGGGAAATAACAACACCTATCTACTATTGATAGGAGTGTTAGCTCGTGTGGCCACTATGGAAATCAATGTGGACATTCCTCAAAAATTAAAAATAGATCTAACGAGCCGGGCGTGGTGGCACACGCCTTTAATCCCAACACTCGGGGGGCAGAGGTAGGAGGATCGCCATGAGTTGGAGGCCACCCTGAGACTACATAGTGAATTCCATGTCAGCCTGGACCAGAGTGAAACCCTACCTCGAAAAACCAAAAAAAAACAACAAAAAAAAACCCAACCAACCAACCAAACAAACAAAAACCAAAAAATTAGATCTAACACTCCTGGGTATATTTCTAAAGAATCCTACATCGATATTCCACAGAGGATCTTGCAATCCATGTTTAATACCGACACAACAACCAAGATATGAAAACTAGCCTAGATGACCACTAACAGATTAATGAATAAAGAAAATGTAGCATATATGCACAGTGGGAATTTATTTAGCTATAAAATGTAAAATTATGACATCCACAGGAAAATGGGTAGAACTAGATCATTTTGCTAAGTGATATAAGACAGACTCAGATGGGAAATGGTATTTGTATACAGATTCTATATTTAAAACTTGCATGCGTGTGTGTGTGTGTGTGTGTGTGTGTGTGTGTGTTACACAGAAGTAAAAGGGGTCTATGAGAGAGAAGGAAGAGGAGTAAAGAAAAGAAGGAGGGAGAACAGGAGAGGACAATGGAATGTATTTGTCCTGAGAGCAGAAGGGACAATTATTTGAAGTAGCTCAACAAAAGGGGAAGAGGGAGGATGGGAGGGGGCAGCAGGAGGGGTAGGAAGTCAATAACTAAATTTAGTGATAAATACATATGAAGATGTCACAACAACACACATTTCTTTGTATGCTCAAATATTACTAAAATGGAAATAAATATCTTTTAAAGCATTTTTGTCATTTCTCCACAATTACGTTTTCTTCTTTTGTGATTGTAGAATGTAAGGGATTTTAGACATTAGGAATTTGGTGGATTATTGTCCAAACCCTTTTAAAATATCTTCTGCTAGTATGTATTCTTCCATAACTGTCTTTTATAATTTTCCCTAGTATTTTCTCCAGTATTGTGATCCATCTTGTTTTCTTTTAGCATCTTACTTGGAGCTTAGTTGAAATACCAGTTTTCATAAGTGATTTCATAATTAGTAGTTTTTTAGATCTACTTTTATTGATTTATTCCTCATTGTGGATCTTTTTCATTTGTTTCTCTATATTCTTGGTGTTGTTATATGGATGGCAGAGCTGAGAATTTGCCTCGCTGGATGCTAGATTGCTTTTTATTTTTACAATATTCCTTTAAGTATTCTGAATTTCGTGCTGGATTGCACTTATGCAGCTTGGAACTAGTTTGATCTTTGGTGGCCTGTTTAGAAATTTCATGTTAGATGGACCTAGATAGGATTCGAGTATGTGGTTTACCTGGGCCCTCTTCCAAGCCAATACTCTTCTGAGTTCTCTATCCACTGTCTGTCAGGTTGTGAGGTCTCCTTATTCTGCCTGGTGGGACTGCAGTCACCGCATGTCAGGACTTGTGTCAGCTCTGTGTGCTCTGCCTGCTTTTTATTCTTTTCTGCCCTTGGCCTTAATAGTTTCTTCATAAGTTTCTGTTGATGAGCCCTGAGATGAAGACTTCAGTCAATGTGTGTATCTCCCTGCCAGGGCTCTCTCTCTCTCTTTTTTAAAAATCTTTTCTGTGAATTCCAGTTGGTCAGACTGCTTGAATTTTGTCTGGCTCTCCCCTGACTTGACTCTACCCTGGAAACTGTGTGGGGAATGATCTGGAACACACTAAGGCCTAATCTTGCTTGTTCTCATTCTCACAGGGATTCCCCCTTTTTTACAGTCTATTGTGTGAAAATGATTGTTTCATATACTTTCCATGTTAGTTCACTGTTTGGGTCAGGATGGGTCTAGTCTCTGTTCTTTATTGTGTCATACCAGAAATGGAGTTTGCGATACGACTCTTATCATCACAATGCCACGTTATTAGCATGCACATTGATCACAATTTGTTTCTTTATCATTTATTTACATAATTTTATTTGTCTTATCTATTTGAATAAAACCTTATTGGATTCTGACTCTGTTTTAGACTCTGTATTAGTCAGCACAGATATCAAATTATCTTACTTGCCCCCAAGAGATGAACAGTGTAGTGACATGGAAAATTTATACATAATTAAAAAAAAGACTACATCTGGTACTAACCCTATTTTAGTAGTAAATAGTTCTTACCTCCATGTGCATGCGTTCTGCGGTGTGGCTTTACCACCTCCGTACTTGCCCTTCATCTGGACCGGGCTTCTGAAGTGGAAATGATATCCTGTGAGTTTTGTTGCCTGAATCTCAGGAGGCCTCATAGCTTCGACTTTCACCTCCTTGGAATGTTGATCTGACACCTCCGTGTAAGGACAGCGGGGTAGCCCAATGCAGGACACGAGGTCACAGAGCAGAAGCAAGGCCCCCTTCCACAGCCATATCCAACAGCTAGCCCAGCTGGCTCCCTGGCTAAAGGCAGACGTCGCAGAGGGCCTGGAGGAGTATGGCAGGAAGGATATCACAGTCAACCCGTGGACTCAGAAAACAGAAGAAATCCTTTTCTTTATGCCACTGAGTTTTAGAGAGGCATGCCACACAGAAAAGTCTCAGTTCAACAATAGCCACCATATACCCTCCTAGAGAATTTCTACACGAGGGCCACCCATAGGGATGGCTGCTGCTTGGATATTCGTGGCATCTGTTTTTCAGGCCATCCGTTTGATGCTCACTGTCCATTACCTGTATTTCTAGGAACCTCCTACTCTGTCTGTGTCTCCACTTGACTGAATCACAAGTTCGTAGGAGTGGGATCCTGTTCTCAGTTGTATTGTGCCTGATGATATTGATACAAAGTTTGAAAATCACATTTCAATCAGTTCGTGAATTATCCGAGGTCCTTTGATCCAATGGATCTCAGAATCCTGTGAAGTGTTAGGTCGTGAGCTTTTGGAAACACTGTTGGTAAAATAGCTCTGGCTGCTTCAAGGAGCACAAGAACTTTGTAAGGTAGCTTTGCTTTGATTTCCTTTTATAGCTGTAGTAGGTGAGAGTCCTTGTTCAAACACACACACAGTTCATGAGTGGCTAAGCTGAGCTGAAAGCATAGGCGTGTCGCCTCTCACAACATAGCTTTTTCAATAGCTGTTGAGAAGCAGCCTTGGTGGGAACTGAGATGCAAGGAATGGGAGTTACTGGAGACCGTTGAGGGGTGAAGATCAGGAGAAGACACCATGTTCCAACAGCTGAGGCCCTCAGAACCCACAGCCTGCCTTCCCCAGGAGGAGCTGCGTGAGCTTGACAGTTCCCTGATTTCTGACTGCTTGACTCCTTTTCTCTCTGGGCTTCATGACCTAGTCTTAGGCAGTGTAACACAAGGTCAGCCAGTGGAATTCTCTCTAGCCGATTCAGGGAGATCACTTGGGGTGAAGAGGAAAAAAAATGGGTGGAAAATATGGGCTATTTTTGACACGGTGTTTTGGGTGATTTTGATGCAATCATATTATGAGTATGAAGTTCCTGGGGTCTTCTGGGAAAAAGCAGTTTGGAAGAGCCCCATGTCCATGAGAAGACGACAGTATTAAAATGACAGGATTATATATGGACTTATTCCCTTCAGGGTTTTCCCTTTAGAAAGGACTTGGGAATCTTTCATGGCACATATGAAAAGCAAATCTAAGAGAAAAACGGGAAGATATGGGAGTTTTGTTGAGCAGCTGTCGCCCAAGTTCATTCAATTAACAACTGTGATAATATTCATGTTGTTAGTTATAATTAATGTATGCCCACAATGAACGCTGTGCAAGGGCTTGGTGAAACGTCAGGTTTAGTAGTAGTGAAATATATATTTATGTGAGTATAAACACATCTACTATAATTTTTGCTTATAAAATTTACATTCTGGTGGAAGGAGACAACTTTAAACTAATATGATATATGATTGGAAATTATGAAAAGAGTGAAAAATGAGGAAAGTGGATTACTAATTTTTAACTGGATAAAAAGGTCAACAGAAAATGTATAAGTTGGATTCGAAGCCAAGGAAAGGCTTCTCTGAGGAAACAAGATTTGATGTGAGCCGTCACGCCTTGGACATCAGAGAGAAGAGAGCCAGTGGAAATGGTGTAGGTTGATGGCAGACATTAGGCAAGAAAAAGACACCGGGTTCAAGGAGAGAAAGGCCTGGCATGGCCCTCAGTGGCTTCCAAGCCCAGAGGTAGTGACAAAGAATGAAAAGACCGTTGACTTCTGTGAAGTCAAGCAGTTGTCCCCTTGAGAACAGGAATGTCACAGCCTTCCTGACTTCTGCTCAGGACAAGGAGAAGGAGAGCCCAGGAGGCCAGGCCTTGATTATAAGGTGGCTACCCTCACGCCAAGATGGCCACCCTCACGCCAAGATGGCCACCCTCACGCCAAGATGGCCTTCTACAGGACTTTGCTGTATACAACCCTAATGAAAATATCCATATTTTCTGTGAAATAAGCCTTAATTTCCTATCATTTAGACTATATCCCACAGGAAATATTTTATGAAACACCAAAGAGAGCAAGGCAGGCTAGACTCACCAGCCCCACAGGCCACAAATTGGGCTGGTTCTGCAATGACTCACTAACCTCTGGGGCCCAACAGCCATTGCAAACTGTTCTGCGAGAACCTAATAATTATCAGTTGTGCAAAAAGTGTCGCTCTGTTTCTGGCAGCGCTCTGCTCTCTTTGGCATCGGGGTGGAGGATTGGAGTGTGGGGGGTGGCAGGGGGGGGAGGCCAGTGGCTGTCTGGAGTGACTCTTAGTGGGAACTGGCTGAGCATATAATTATATCATGAGCCAAGCACTCTCCAGGGATGTAAGATGACCAGAGGAAAATGAAATAACATTATATCCCACATGAATAAAGGCACTGGTGGAGAAAGCTGACTCCTGAGAAAGAAAACTGGGGTGAAGATGTTTCCCAGCATTGAAGTGTCCTATGACATGTCCTTGTGTCCCTTTTCTTCAAATGAAGGGATCATGTGGGCACAACTTATGCTTTTGCTTTAAGCCGAGAGGAAGAAGTGAGCAGAGATGAAGAGAACCCACATGGATAATCTTGATAGCAAACAAAAGGCCATTATTGAGCTGGCCAACTTGTATCATTTGGCTCCTACAGAGCACTGTTTATTCAGGGAGAAATTAGACTGACAAATGTTGTGGTGGGAGTTAAAAAATATTTTTTCCTGGCTAAACCACTTCCAAAGGTATATTTTTGTGTATCCAGGAATAGCAGCCTGTTTGTCTTGCTTCGGCTTGTTCTTCTTGTTTCTTTTTGGCCTATAGCCGAAGAATTAGCCTCTTTGCACTGCGGTGGGGTGGTAGCTGAAGCCAAATTAGCACAGTGCTTGCTCCCTTCTGTGTCCCTGCCTGTTTCCCAGATGATAAAATTAGCTAGGAAACTTTTAATCATTTCATCAGAGGCAAGCAGTTAGAGGGAAGTGTCAACACTGGTTATGGGGTGAGAGAATTCAAAATAAGAGTAGCAGATTCTATAATGATTTAGAAAAGGGGTTATTTTTATTAATTTTATTTATTTATTTATTTATTTATTTATTTATTTATTTATATTTATGTATTTATTTATGCAATGTGTTGCTATATAGCCCAGATCAGTCTGTGGCTCACCATCCTCCTTCCAAGCGCTGGGTTTCCAGGTGTGTTTTATTACATCAGGAAACAAAAGGGTTTATTTGACATGGAAAGAGCAGAACCAAGACAAAGCTGACAAAAAAGATTCAGATGTTCACCTCCTTTTAGTCACTAGCAATATTTCTGCAGGCTACCCAAAGCTTGAGTTTAAATTACATTGGGAAAAGATACACAAGGAAAAAACATAGCACAGGGTAGCCTGCACTCATTCTTGGAGGAAGTCAGTCAAGATAAGTATTTAAAGTTCGATTTTAGTGTCTTACACGTTCAGTGGTCAATGTGGACGCTGAATTATTTGCCTGGGAGTGAGGAGCGAAGTACTGAAGTAACAAAAAGGTGTAAGGAGTCCTGCCCTTCCTTTGGCTCTTACATTTACCTCACAGTGCCTGACACTACCTACACAAGACCTATTAGGAGGAAAAGATGGTGAAGTCAAAATTAAAAGAGAGACTGATTGAGCGGGGAGGGGATATGATGGAGAGTGGGGTTTCAAAAGGGAAAGTGGGGGGAGGGAGGGAAGTACCATGAGATATTGTCTACAATTAAGGAAGTTATCAATAAAAAATAAAAAATAATTTAAAAAAATATTTGAAGAAGACCATGAGGTTGTTTTATATTCATCCCCTAGAGGTGGCTGTCATATGGGCATTTATCCTTTTTTTAAAAGAGGATGTATTTATTTGCAAGCAGAGAGAGACAGGAGAGAGGAGAGAGGAGAGACAGAGAGACAGAGGGCCTCTAGCCACTGCAAACAAACTCCATGCGCATGCACTACTTTGTGCATCTGGCTTTACTCAGGTACTGGGCAATCAAACCCAAGTCATTAGGATTTTTTTTTTTTTTTTTGAGAGAGACAACGAGAGATAGAGAGGGAGAAATAGAGAGACAGAGACAGAGAGAATGGGCATGCCAGGGCTTCTCAGCCACTGTGAATGAACTCAAGACATGTGCACCTCTTGTGCGCATGTGCAACATTGCGTGCTTGTATCACTTTTGTGTCTGGCTGAAGGTGGGACCTGGAGATTCAAACGGGCGCTCCTAGGCTTCGCAGGCAGGCGCCTTAACTGCTAAGCATCTCTCCAGCCCTTCAGCTTATTTTTGAGACAGGGTCTCTCAGTGAACCTGTTACTCACCAATTCAGCTACACTAGCTAGCCATGAAGCCCCAGAGACCTTCCTGTCTCTGCTTCTCCAGCGCTGGGATTACAGGTGTGTGTCACCATGCCCAGCTTTGACCTGGGTTCTGGGGACTTGAACTCGGGTGCTCATGCTCGTGTGTCTCTTTACCCACTGAGCCATCTCCTCAGCCCCAACCCATACGATTTCTTAGTGAAAGCATTCTGGGAGAACATTCCTGTTTGTCTTCTTTCTCTCCTTTGCTCCAACCCAGGCTGAGAATCATCCAGTGACGCTGAACTTGTTTATCTTGTATAGCTAACGTATCAGAATGAATCACACAGCAAGGCCTCATCAATCCATTCCTGTGTTGTTTACCAGAATGATTTTAATTTAATTCTTTTTAAATATTTTATTTATTTATTTGTGAGACAGAGAGAGAGAGGAGGGGAGAGAGAGAGAGAGAAAGAGAGAGAGTGAATGGGTTCCCCAGGGCCCTCAGCCACTGCAAACAAACTCTGTATGCATGCACCTCCTTGTGTATATGGCTTAACGTGGGTGCTGGGGAAGTGAACTCAGTCTTTAGGCTTTGCAGGAAAGTGCCTTAACTTCTCAGCCATATTTCCAGCCCCTTAATCGAATTCTTAACAATTATTGATTCAATTCTCAAAATCTTGCAGGAATTTCTTAGTTTTCAAGGTTATTGCCGTTTCTTCAACACCATGTTTTCTCTTAAAGTTCACATTTCTGAAATCAAGGTGCATTTAAAATTAATTAGTAAATATTAATAAATGGAAGCGTTTCTATCACTTTCATGCAAATATTAAGTCAGTGATGTGGTTTAAAGTGAGGTGAAACATACCAGTCCAGATTGAAGAGTGTTTAACGTGGTCTGAACTGTGTCTTTCCTGGTTCATATGCTAAAGTTCTAAACCCCAGGACCTCAGAATATAACTGGAGTTGGATGTAGGATACTTAAAGTTGTAAAATGAGGTTATTAGGATGAACTGTAATAACGTGTATCTGGTTTCCTCATAAGAAGAGGAAAATAAGAAGGATGCAGAGGGAGAAGCCCATGAAGTCACAGAGGCTGCTGACAGGCTCAGGGGCGAGGCTATGAGGAGAAAAGCTCAGCACAAGCAAGGAGGCTTGCACAGATGGAATTCATCACTCACAATCTTCTGGAGGCAGAGAAGTCTGAGATCAAGGGACTTGCTGGAGATCCAGTTCCCCAGCAAGGAGGACTGTCTTCCTAGTGTGCAGGTGTACAGGACACAACTTTCTTTCTTTATCCTTATACATTAGAGACACTTACTTGTGTGTGGTGTGGTGTGGTGTGGTGGTGGTCGTGGTATGTGCGTGTGTGTGTGTTTGTGTGTGTGTGTTGTGTACACGTGTGTGCAGATGACAGAGGAGAACATTGAGTGTCCTCTATCACTCTTCTGGGTTTTTCTTTTTCCTCTGGATTTTGTTCTTGAAAGGGAGTCTCTAGTGAACCTAGAGCCAGTGTTTTTGGTCAGACTGGCTGATCAGCTGGCCCCAGCCATTCATTTTCTTTTCTTCACCCCCTCACTCTACTGTAATAACATGACTGGGGTTACAGGCAAGCACAGCCACTTCTAGCATTTTACATGGGTGCTGGGAATCAAACTCGGGCCCTCTCTGGCCTTCATGATAGTACTCTTGCCTTCTCCTAGGCCCGTTTTCCTCTTGTTATTTGAGCACTGACTTCATCCTAACGGCTCGATCTCACTGCTATTCCCTTTGTAAACAATTTCCCAATGGCCCTATCTCTTAGTAAATTTGTCAGGGAGGGAGGAATTCAGACCACCTTGATCTTAATCTTCTATATCCAAAGCTTTGAGGATATAAGTTTATGTTGTCTAAGACCCTTAGGTACTTTGGTACTTTGATATGTGGCAAACTACTACAGGTTCTCATCAGTTAAAAGCTAGAGTGGGGCTGGAGAGATGGCTTAGCGGTTAAGGTGCCTGCCTCCTAAGCCTAAGAACTTTGGTTCCAACCTCTAGCAGTTCCAATCTCCAGGTCCCACGTTTAGCCAGATGCAAAGTGATGCGAGGGTGCAATGCCACACTTGACCACAAGGGGGCTCACGCATCTGGATTTCGTTTGCAGCACCTGAGAGGCTGCTGGCATGCCCATCTCTATCTGTCTTCCTCTCCCTCTCTCTCTCTCTGTCTCTCTTCAAAAAAAAAAAAAAAAAAAAAAAAAAAAAAGCTAGAGTGAAGAGAGGTTTGTAGCCAATTAGCCCAATGGGAAGAGACCAAAGGGCTATGAAGGGACACAGGAAACTTTCTTTTTAAAAAAATATTTTATTTATTTACTTATTTGGGAAAGAGACACAGAGAGAGAGGCAGACCATGGCTTCTAGCCAGTGAAGATGAACTCCATATGCATGCGCCACCTTGTGCATATGGCTTACACTACTGGGGAATCAAACCTGGTTCCTTAGGCTTCACAGGCAAGCACCTTAAATGCTAAACCATATTTCCAGCCCCAGGAAACTTTCTCAATCCATTTATGCTATTATAACAGAATACCCAGACTGATTAATTTATACAGAAAAGAAATGAACTTTCTTATGGTTTTGGATGTTGGAAAAATGTTCAAGTAGCTGGAAGGTTCAAGGCCATGAGGGCTGCTCTCTGCTTCTAAAATGACACCTAGAATGCTCGCAGGATGGGAGGAAGAAGCAGACTTCTGAAGGCCTCTTTACCAAAGGATTTGATCCCATTCAACAGAGCGCTACACTCATGACCTAATTACCTTGTGAAGGTGCATCTGTGAAGGTTATCACTATGGTGATTAAGTTTCAACACATGAGCTCTGGAGAGAACACAACATTCAGACAAGGAGAGGTGTTCCAGAAGCATCCCAAAGCCAAATAACTGTATTCACAAGATCCCCCATGCCTTGGCAAAGAAAAGGCCCAGCTCCTTCTCTCTCTGATGGAACTGCAAGCCTGCATGACTGTCCTTAGTTTGGCATTGTGCTCAGCCTTCTCAGGAGGCATGCTCTAACTTTATTCTCCCAGGTCTGTTTTCTCTCCCCATTTTATCTCATTGTTGCTGTTTCTATCTAAACCCAAATAATGACAATTCTATCAAATGAAATGAAAAATTTAGACTGGGTGATCTGAGGTGTAAATTCAGATGCCATCCTGAAAATAGCTCCTTTCATCCCTTGACCCTTTTAGAGTTAAAACTCCACCCTCTGAACATTATCTTTTAAGCATCACTGAGGCATTATTTATAGGAGCTCTGCAAAACAGCTTTGAATGCGCTTGGTAGAGGAGATGTGGTAGGGAATCAAATTAGGTTGGGTCACAGGGGAAAGTGTCTGTAAGAAATATGAATGGGACCCCAAGGACATGAAAATTGTAGGGAAACCAGATTTGACTGCACATTCCTTCTTTGGCTTGCTAGACTTGGATTATGTCATCATTTGTAATTTCAAGCAATGGGCAAACCAGTTTGGAGGAAAGAAAAAGTGGCCTGACTCATTTCCAAAAGCATGAATTGAATCAGGGAGAGAGAAAATTTTCTTGGATTCAAAATAAATGGTTCTTGATATCCTTTCCCCCTGTTACACATTTTCAGGAGTTCATTACTTTTTTATCCTAGATGAGATGCAATATTCCAAAGTTACACAAAAATGATCATTTTCAGACTCTATGATTTTCTCATTCTTTACTATCAACCTTACCATATTTAATTCAGTGAAAGCTAAAACTTTCCACTCTACTTAAATCTACCAGATATATGCCATAAATGCCGATCTTGTCTTCTCACTTACAATTCTAGTTTCAGTGTTGTGCATATTTCCCAAGCTATACCCTGAGCCCTTCATAGAAGTGATATTTATCTATCGTCACTCCTTTCATTACTGCTAGTGTTATTACTCTACAACAAGTGAGTCCAAAACTTAGGGACTTAACACAGTAACACATTATTAGCTCACGACTCTGGGTCAGCAGTTAGTCTAGACTAGTGGATAGCAGCACTGTTGATCAGGCCCAGGTTCTGCAGATCATCCCTGAGGTACACTTACACTTCTGCAGTCAACCATTGTGTTAGTCAGGGTTCTCTAGAGGAACAGAACTGATAGAATGAATTGTATTCAAAAGGAATTTATTGGATTAGTTTATGGCAGTCCAACAATAGCAGTCTACAGGCCTGAGAGTCAAGGAACCCAGTAGCTGCTCAGTCCACGAGGCTGGATGCCTCAGTAGTCCCAATCCCGCTTTGAAGGCCTGGAGGCTTCATGGAGAGCTGCTGGTCTTCAGTCCACGCTGGAAGGCAGCAAACAGCTCTCACCGGCAGCCAGATGAGAGGAAGAGATTCTTTTCTCACAGAGCTTCCTTAGATAAAGCCCAGCCTTGGAGAGGGGCCACCCACTCTGGGGGAAGAGCTCACCCTGGGGAAGGACTTCCTCCTACAGTTAATCCTTCCGGGAAGCAACCTAGACCACTCAAGAGGAATGTCTGTGGATTCCTAAACAGATCAGGTTGACACAAAACGTAACCAAAGCTGCCACCCTAACAGCTCAAGGCTGCTTGGCTGATAATGAGGTATCTCCTTCTTGCCCAGGTGGCTTCTTAGCCTCCAGCAGTGTACAAGTACTTCTGCCTATGTTGTATGACTTCCGTTACTGTCTGATGGGAGCAAAGGAGTCACGTGGGCTGCGGCTAGCATTGGCGTGGGAGGATGCTGCCACAGGCCCTGGATACAGGGAAGACTGAACAAATGGGGGATGTTACTGCAGCCATCCCAGGTATTTAAAATGTTTGGTTGGTAATGAATAAAAAGTTCCCTAAATTTTCTTTTTAAAATGAATTATTTTATCACATCACGTATTTGTCACATTCCCATTAGGTTGTATTCTTACGTCCCCTCTCCCCACCCCTGTTCCACGAGGACCTTCCTCAGTGGGGCTATCAGTATTCACTGTGCAGTCATGAACTCTCACCAGTCAAGGGGAAGACAATTCCCTCGTTCTTACAGTCATTCTGCCCCCTCTTCCTCCATGTGTCCTTTAGCGTTGAGCTCTCCGCAGTCTCCGATTTTCTGCTTTGATGAGTGTTGAGTCTTTTCAGTGTCGACCACCGTGTCCCTGGAGGAGACTCTCAGGATAACTAGGATAGCACACTCACTCACATTTAGCCTGCCACTTCCTCTGCAGTGTTTCCAGGACCCTGATCAGTGCGATAGAGACGGCTCTTCTCACACTAGGCAGTCAAATTCCTTTTCTTGTCATGCTGGGGTGGTGGGTTCTCCCCAGTATTTGCTGCCAAACCGTAAAAAGCGTATTTTCTAACCAAGAGTGCAAGCAGCATTGATCAAAGGGTAAAAGCTTCTTTTCAGCCAAAGAACAATGGGAGCTTCCTCTAGGGGTCTATGGCTTTCCAAGCCACGGCTTCTGGCATGGATCTCAGTACTAGGTATGGATTGTCTCCCACTGAGGGGGCCTCATGTCCAATCAGAAACAGTTGATTAACCCCATAGCCTGTGTGCCATTATTGCATCAGTGTACAATCTTGCCTGGCTGGTTGATTGTGTAGCTTGCAGGATCCCCTACTTGTTCATTCTGTTGGTGACCATTGATCCTCAACATCTCACATAGCACTTTCCAGCACTATGAGGACTGGCCCACCTCAGTTCCAGAATGATCACTCAATTCCTTTGGTATCTTCAAAATGAGGGTCTTACCATTTAGATCTGGTGGGTAACCAAGTGCTTTGGCAATGACCTGCATTGTTTGGAGGTCCACATGGGCCTCTCTGACCATAACATTAAAACAAATAAAGAATTGAAAAAATAGCTGACACTATGTGGAAAATGACTCACATTATGTAAATTATTATGTATTTATTCTTCCTCATACATGTTTCTCTGAGTAGTGTTTAGACTTAGAAGACGTGTGGGGAGATCTGAAAGGACACATTGTTTACTGTTTAAAGAAGAAAGTTCAGAACAATTACCAAATCCACCAGGGCAATAGAGACTAAGGTTACTAAGGTAACCTTGGTAACATTTCTGGCCTTAATAGAAAGTGATGGAAAAATGAATCCACCATGGTTAGGAAAGGACATCTCAGATCATTTTGGCTTTGAGCTCCACACGTGGATGTACATGAAAATGATGTATTAGAGCCTGAACGTGTGACAGCAAGTCAATGTTGTTGTTTTTCCTGTTCTGGAGACTGTATCTGTCTGTTCTTTAGGAGGACTGTCCCTGGGATGAACACCAGCTTGGAAGATGAAAGACAGGTTACGAAGATCAACCTGACTTTTAGTGCTATGAATCTTGAGTTGTCATTGATAGCCCTCTACAGTGGAGGCAACCACGAGGCTTGTTGAGTGAGTCCAAGAGAGCCTGCGGTAGTTCCTTTTCTTGTTGCTTCAACCAAAGATGAACAGAAACAGCTTAAGGGAGAAGAGATTTATCTGGGCTCATGGTTGCAGAATTTCATTCTACCATGTAGTACAAGGAGCTCAGTCTGAGGTGGCGGAAGGGTGTGGTAAGGACTCCTTACCTGGCAGTGGACCAAGCAGGAAGCAGAGAAAACAGGTCAGATCACCTTCAAAGCCCCCTGCCACTCCTCTAGTGATCTACTTCTGCTAACCAGGCCCCACCTCCTACAGACCCCAGATCCTTCACAGCAGAAACACAGCCGGGGACCAAGCATCATTTTAAACACAGTCCTATGGGAGACATCCCAGATTCAAGATGTAATAACTTAGAAGCCCAATGAATTGGAATTAGGTGGCATTGGCTAGAGTCCTGTTAGATTAATTTTCCTTCACATGGAGAAACATACCCTTTAGGAAGCCTCCACAGCCATTGTGTGTGTGTGTGTGTGTGTGTGTGTGTGTGTGTGTGTGTGTGTGTGTTACACAGGCAAGAAGCATTATTGGCAAGTTATCTTTGTGTCAGTGACTCTGGCATGGTGGGTCACATCACCAAACATTGAGAAGAGAACTGAACATAAAGGAAATAATGAATTCAGTGACTGTGGATAATTAAAAGAGAATTCAAGTTCATTCTTTCTTCTTCACTAACTGATGGTTTTCATGAATGCCTTAGATAATAGACCTTACATTAGTTGATTTGACCAAATATAAAAGTGGTCAAGTCAGTTGAGTTAATCTATCACATGATAATAGTTCTTATAGACACAGAGTTTAATACATTCAAATTAAAGGTGATTCCTATTATTTATTTATGTCACCTTATTTTTTAAAAATAGACTAGATATTTACAGAAGCTACCATATTTGTTTCAATAGGCTTCATATTCAGTTTTCTCTGTATTGAAATATTAGTAAAATTCCTTTATTATAATACATCAATATTGGAAGGTCACTATTAAATAAGACTCACAGTTTATTGATATTTTCTGCTTTTCCCTGATTTCCTCTTTAGTTTGAAGACTCTACCCAGAATGCCACATTACAAGCAGTAATGGGCTTCTCTTGTCTGCGGCTGTTTCTCAAGCTTACCTTGTTTTGGATGACCCTGGCAGTTTTGAAGTAAGACTGGTTGAGTATTTGGTACAGTGTATATGTGATTTTTTATATTGTTTTTCTTGTGATTAGAATGAAGCTAAGGGTTCTTGAGAAAATAAAAACCACTGAGGGGAAATACCGTTTTGGCATGCCATCTAAAGAACATGTTTGATCGATAGAAATTGTGACAGCTGATGCGTCCTTCTCACCTGGCTCAGGCGCTTGGTCTGGCTTCTCCATCGGGAAGTCATCCCTTCCCTTTCCTAGCCCATGCTCTTTGGAAGACACTCCCTGTGGCCAGCCCACAGATCAGGAAGTGGGGACTCCTGAAGCACAGACAATGACAATTAGTTGAAATTCAGTGCAGGCAATTTATCTTTTCTATTTATTCACTCATTCACTATTTCACTACTAACCCATAAATATTTATTTTCTACTTTGAGTGATCCAGTTCTACTTCCTGTTGTACAAGAAAACTTTGTTTCATCCTTGGCTGTTCTACTGTGAGTCCTTTCAGTCATCTCCTGTGACCTTTGCCACCAAGCCATCTATGTGTTTATGAAAGTGTACACATATAATATATACATATGCATGTGTGAGTGTATTTGTCTTTCTCTTTGAGATTACAAAATGCTTCATGATCATCTTATATATTTCGTGCTCCAGTCCAGAATCAGCCATCTCTTCAAGGATCCCTGGCTCATAATGGCAGAATGCCTCAATACTCACTGCACTTGCTGTTACCAGATGGCTGGCTTTTATGTCCTCTCTCCAAACAGAATCAGGAATGTACGTGGATTTCCTCACCCAGGTGTAGGCACAGCTATATTGTTTCTGCATGTAACCTTCTATACGTACATTAAGCTACCTGTGCATTCATACTGACATCTCTAGCATTAATTACCACAACATTCATTCTAGATGCCCCCTTCACTCTTCTGTAAAATCCATTTCCAATAACAAGACACTTGACCCATACCATCACCATCCATTTCTCAGTTGTTCATTTCCAATGTATATTGATAGAAGTGTCACAACTGCCAGCCCACAGTCCCCTGGGAAGTGGCTGAATGTAGCAGAACACAGTGATGGCGAGCACTTTGCCTTGCCTCTAGTCTCATCAAGTGATGTCACACCTAACATTATTTGGGTCAGCTGCATTCCCCTGCTGTTTCAGATGGTGACATCCACTGGTTTACAGATTCTCTTATCACTGCCTGTGTTCCTTTGTAGGAAGCTTCCAACATCCTGGATGATTTTTTAAAACACTTTGCCTCCATTTAAATGTATGCTTCATGTTACAAAGCTCAATGGAGTTAGAAAAATTCACAATAGCATGACCCATCATCACAATATCATACAGAACAGATTCATGGTCCTATGAAAGCCTTCGAGCATCACACTTTCAACCTTCCCTGTCTTCTCCAAATGCTTGACAATCATAGCTATGTTAGAATAATTTTTCCCTTTCCAAAGTATCATGTGATGGGATCATATAGAGTGAAATAGCTCCAGATTGGCTACATTCAATTAGCAATAAGTTTGAGGTTCATCTATGTCTTTTCTTTTTTTTTAAGTATTTTTAAAAATTATTTATTTATTTATTTATTTATTTATTTATTTATTTATTTAACAGAGAAAGGGGGGGGGAGAATGGGCATGCCAGGGCCTCTAGCCACTGCAAATGAATTCCAGACACATGTGCCCCCTTGTGCATCTGGCTAACGTGGGGTGGGACCTGGGGAATCGAACCTGGGTCCTTTGGCTTTGCAGTCAAATGCCTTAACTGCTAAGCCATCCCTCCAGGCCTCACCTATGTCTTTTCATTGTTTCATAGTGCATAGTTCTTTTGTCATAGAAGAGCACTGTATCTTATAGTGATCCCACAGGTTTTAAAATGGGATTATCTATTGCAGGATACCTTGGTCCTTCTAGATTAGGGTAGCTATGAATATTCATGTGTGGGCTTCTATGTGAACAATTTTTTTTTTTTTTTTTGGTTTTTCGAGGTAGGGTCTCACTTTGGCTCAGGCTGACCTGGAATTCACTCTGTAGTCTCAGGGTGGCCTCGAACTCTTGGTGATCCTCCTACCTCTGCCTCCCAAGTGCTGGGATTAAAGGCGTGCACCACCATGCCCGGCTTCAAAATTTTATAAATCATTTACATAAAAACCCTGGAACTCAGTTGCTGGGTCATATGGTGCTAAGGTCTAAATTAGGTCCCTGAAATTAATGTGTAGGAGACATAAGCAATAGTGCTGGGAGGTGAGGCGTCCTGGAAGGAGTGAAGTCATGAGGGCTCTGTTGTCTGAACGGATGGATGCATGCTGCTACGAGCAGTACCTGCGAGCGTGAGTGTGCTGTGTGCTTGGTCTTCCATGTCTGCCACGTTAGACTGCAGCAAAATGACTCAAGATCTAGTGGCCACCAAATGTGGGCTAGAAGAGAGCCAATGCATATAAAGTTCCCTCCAAAACAATTCTCCGTTGGAGAATTTGCTTATCTCTTTTCAGGTGGACAACAAACCTGAAGGGAGGATCAGTTAACCACACCTCACCAGCTGAAACCATAGAACAACGCAGGGGAAGGGCAAGAATACAGCGCTCAAGGCGATCACAACACCAGAAAAAGGCTGAAGGAGATAAACACAGAGAACATCCAACACCAGTCATAAGCCAGATATCCAGAGACACAGAGGCTCCCAAAACCTCATCAAGGAAGCAGAACTAAAATGACCCCAATGTGGCTCAGGGAAACTCGTGGAAGAGGGGGCGGAAAGATTGTTAGAGTCACAAGTTGGGGCATTATGCACAGAGACTGGGGCCTATCCACCAGAACTCTTGAGCAAACTCACAATGCATGATAAACATTCCCCATTGATGAGGGCCCCTTTGAGAGTAGGAGGAAGGGGAGGAGGACAATGGAACCAATACTATGAATGTAAAATCAGAATAATATAAATAAAAAATATATATTGATTAAAAAAAATGACTCAAGTAGATGTCAGTGCTTCAGGCTTGGTTTTCAAAGACTTCAGAATACTAATTCCTTTTCCATAAACTACCTTTAGTATTTTGTTAGAGGAGTACAAACCAGAATAAGACATATGGCAAAACTATGTTTAGCTTCATAAAAATTCCCAAATGTCTTCCAGAGGTGCTGTGTCCTCCAGTCACTGAATCAGAGTTTCTGCTGCTCCATGACCTTGGAGCAGTTGATGATGTCAGGGTTTTAGACGTTCATCATTCTAATGCATTGATGGTCAGGTCTTTCGTTGCCTTAATTTGAAAGTTCTTGATGATGTTGAACATCCTTGTCTGTCTGTCTATCTATCATCTATCTATCTATCTATCTATCTATCTATCTATCTATCTATCTATCATCTATCCATCATCTACCTTTTTTTGTTGTTGTTGTTGTTTTTGTTTTTTGAGGTAGGGTCACACTCTGACCTGGAATTAACTATATAGTCTCAGGGTGGCCTCGAACTCATGGCGATCCTCCTACCTCTGCTTCGCGAGTGCTGGGATTAAAGGCATGCACCACCATGCCCAGCTACTATCTATCTTTTGCATGTTTTTCATTTTTGTTTTGTTTTTCAAGGTAGGGTCTCACTCTAGCCCAGGTTAACCTGGAATTCACTCTGTAGTCTCAGGCTGGCCTTGAACTCATGGCAATCCCCTTACCTCTGCCTCCCGAGTGCTAGGATTAAAGGCATGTGCCACCACGCCCAGCTTGTTTTTCATTTTTGCTATATTTTAGGCATAAAGCCATTATCAAAATGTTACAATAATTTCTTCCAAGTTTATGCTTTGCCTCCTTTCTTTAATGGTATATTTGGCAGTGCAGCTTAATTGGCTTATGGGGGTTCGAGGAAGTCAAACCTGGGTCCTTAGGCTTAGCAGGCATGCACCTTAACCACTAAGCCATCTCTCCAGTCCTTCTTTCTTTTCTTCATGGTCTAATTATGTGTATATAATCTCATTGAATTACCCCATTTTGGATGCTCTGCTCTCAGTCTTTTCTCTGTTCTGTAATTCCACTTGAACAACTGCTGATCTGTCTCAAAAGCTTGCTGCTTCGTTCCTTCGCCATCTCTAGTCTTCAGTGAACTCGGCATTTTCTACTTCACACATATATTTAAAAAAGCTGATCTTACATCTAAGAAACACCCCCTCTCCCCCAGTTAATGACAATCAGGACTTTGAACATTAGCTTCATGATGTGTCCTTGTTTGGGGCTTTCAGTGCCGCCTTCAGTGGCACCTGTATCTTAGTCCTCTCAACTACAACCCACTGTCATACGGGGCCCTGCCAAGTCATGACACTGAGGCAGGCAGTGTGCGATTTTATGATCAAGTCTGAACTTTTCCTGTGTGCCTGTGATCGAGGGTAGTTTCTTGGTCTCATCTCCCCTCTTGCTCTCCCATGCGCCCCAGTTGTCTCAGATAGTAAGTCCAGCTAGGTGGGGCTGGGTAAATATTCTACCCTAGGGGGAATGCAGCTCCGGTAGAGTCTTTTCTCCTTTGCTGTTCTGACTCTATCTTAATGTGGTTATTTTCCACGCCTCTCTCCCAACATAGCCACAAGGGCTTTGTTTTGTCTCTTCACTGTGAGAATCAGGAGGGACTCTTGGAGGGAACATTTGCAAAGGTGAGTTTCTGACACATCCTAATCTGATTGCAAAAGGACAACCCATGAGGGCTGGAGAGATAGCTCAGTTGATAAAGTGCTTGCTGTGCAAGCACGGGGCCTCTGATTTATTCCTAAGACTCATGTACAAAAGCTGGGTGTGGCTGTGCACACTTATAATCACAGTGCTAGGGAGATGGAGACAGGCAGATCTGGGGGATCACTGGACAGTAAAGCTAGCTTAGTTGGTTAGCTCCAGGCTCATGGAAAACCCTTTCTCAAAAAGGTGAATGGGCCGGGTGTGGTGGCTCACGCCTTTAATCCCAGCACTCGGGAGGCAGAGGTAGGAGGATCGCCATGAGTTCGAGGCCACCCTGAGATTACATAGCAAATTCCAGGTCAGCCTGGGCTAGAGTGAGACCCTACCTTGAAAAACCGAATGGGGGGCTAAAGAGATGGCTTAGTGGTTAATGCATTTGCCTGCAAAGCCCAAGGATTCCAGTTCGACTCTCCAGGACCCATGAAAGCCAGATGCACAATGCAGCGCATGCATCTGGAGTTCATTTGCAGTGGCTGGAGGCCCTGGCATGCCCATTCTCTGTGTGTGTGTGTCTCTTTCTCTCAAATAAATAAATAAAAATATTTTTTTTAAAAGGTAAATGGCATTCATGAATAATAGCATCTGATTTTGTACTCTGGCCTGGCCTCCATGATATGGATACACACACACACACACACACGTGCACGCACGCACACATGTGCACACACAAAATGAACATATATGACCTCTACCACTTTACTACTGACTCATCAACTTTTGCTCCAGGTGAGACTCTGACTATTCCTTCACTTAGATGTCACTTTCTGTCCCTGCAATCAAGAAAGTGCAGCTACTTCTGACGCTAAGCTATCTTTCTCTAATACTGCCTCACCCATCTACCTGCTGTGTGACTTTGGCCTAATTGCTTTGACTCTCCGTGTCTAAGTTTCCTCATTAATAAAATGCCCATCAGTTTGTTCTTGCGCACACTGGAGGAATGCGCCTATATATATTTGTTTGATAGAGCAGCACTTGTTATGGAGTTTACACTCACTAAAATGCTAGCTGTTTTGTGAATAGTTGTTCTACCTATTTTGCACACACTGGTCGTGTTTGAAGAATGAGTCTAATGGTTTTCTTTTTACAACTCATTTTTAGCTTTCCTGAACATAGATAGACAGCCACTAACTAGAGGAGAGGAATGGTTTTCTGGAAAGCTTCAAATCCCACTTTAAACTTGTGGCATCTGAATTTAAATCCAACCTCAGGCTTTTAAGGGTTTTCTTAATTTTCTGAATCCAACAAGTAATTGTTCATGGCCAGTACCTACAGGGTGTGGGACAAGATGTCCCTTTCTGGTTTGGCATTAGCTGCTCTGATAAACTCCTTTCACCGCTCACCCATCTACCCACCCTTCCCTACTCTGAAATTATCTTCTTTGCCCGTTGCTTTTCATATAATTGTAACATTTAGTTTTGAAGCTGTGCCTAGAAGCCTGTGGGCAGCAGGCATGTTTAAAGAAGTCTAATAAATGAAGGAACATAAATGTACAGGGATAATCCTATTTGGAGACAAACCCCAAAGTGACTGCTTGTTTAGAAGAAAAGGAGTAATTTTAGAACAAATTGGTAATGTAAGCAAAGCAAATACACTAGGCAGTGCTTTCTGCTCCCTTCTGTGTCTCTGCTTCATCAGGAGAGTCTTTTTTTAAAGATTTTTTTTTTTTTGGAGAGAGACACAGAGAAAGAGGGAGAGAGAGAGGAAGACAGATAGAAATGAGCACGCCAGCAGTCTCTCAGCTGCTGTGAACAAAATCCAGATGCGTGCGCCCCCTTGTGGTCAAGTGCAGCATTGCGCCCTTGAGTCACTTTGCATCTGGCTAAAGGTGGGACCTGGAGATTGGAACCGCTGTAGATTGTAACCAGCGTTCTTAGGCTTAGCAGGCAGGAGCCTTAACCACTAAGCCATCTCTCCAGCCCCATCAGGAGAGTCTTTGACCCTCTAATGGTGAATTAAGTGCATGGACCAGATGCCAAGGTAGGTCAGCATTTTGCTCCTTTCAGCTCTCAGACGAGCAAGGTTACATTGAGATTGCCAACCCATTCTTTACCCTCACTGGCTTTGCTGACAGAAGTATTAATGCACACCGTTCTCTCTCCCCAGTGTTGTAAGTGTTACTCAAAGTTGGTCACACTGTCGGTCACTTGGTTGTCTGAGGTGAGGGTGACCTTTGACCTTAAAGCTAGGCAGAAATGCTCAAGGGTGATAGAGGAATAGTTCTTAGCTTCTTCCCCAGTTGGTGGGACAATTCTGAGCTAGGTTCTACACAGTGTCTCTGAGAACCCTGGTTGGGTTTGGGAGTAGACTGACCCAGCTGTCCTGAGGGGAAAATTGTCACCAACATATCCTTCCCTGTATTATTTCTACACTGGTTTACAGTACTTTCTGGAACCTCCTCACCTCTCACTTTAATTTTAGTTGCATCAAAAATCCTTGTTCCATGATCTGGTCATTGGAGGACGCAAATAAGACAGTAAGAGTCTCAGAGGTTTAAAAGATTCATGGAAGGTCACATAGCACTTGGCAGGCAGAGGGCACATAAAATCTTCTCTGATGTGGTACATTACCGTTGTGTTATGGAATTGCTATGCAGTGTCCTAAACCCCAGCTCTATTTGAGTTTTGTAAATGAGATGCCTAGTGGCTATGGAAAATCACTTTTCTGCCCTTTCACCTTAGGCTTATACAGCATATTTTGAAAACATTGAAACATAAGTACAGATCTTATAGTGAATCAAGACAAATTACTCTGTCAGGTAAAATGAAATTTGGGAAGTATAAGTGGTGAACACTTCAGTTAAAGTTTAAAAAAAATTTCCAAACCATAGATATGAATTATGAAAGCAGTCATATCGTAAAGGTGACTTTCAGAAACAAGAGTAAGAGAGAATGGCACTTCAACTGAGGCACGAGGGTGGAAGTCAGCTGAAGCAGAGGCAGCAGAGGCATTCCATCTAGTTTTTGTTTCTCATTTTTATGTCTTCCAGGAGAAGACTTTTTAAGTGATAGAAATTGACACTTACATACTTAAGATTAAATTGGACCTCAAGATTGGAGAAGAGCACTTAGAGGCCCATACTATGTTCCTGCCTCAGACAAGATGCCATTTACATGACAGACAGACTACAAGGTATGGGAAACGGAATCCCAGTAATGATCAACTTAATGGGAATTTATGGAAAGATGCCAAAAGTTCTAATGTTTCAGTTGATAGTATAGAATCAATGGATGAGTGCACCTAAAATTTCCTATCGGCAATGAGAAAGGGCAGAGGGAAAGAGACAGAGAAAGAGAGAGAAAGAGAAAAGAAAGAGAGAGAGAAAGGGAGAGAAAGAGAATGGGTGTGCCAGGGCCTCCAGCCACTGAAAACAAACTCCAGATACATGTGTTATCTTGTGTAGCTGGTTTACATGGGTCCTGGGAATTGAACCTAGGTCCTTTGGCTTTGCAGGCAAGTGCCTTAACTGATAAACCATTTTTCCAGCCTGGCCTGAGGTATTTTTAACTAGGATTAAGCTCTGGAGCCAGGAGTGGTGGCGCATTCCTTTAATCCCAGCGCTTGGGAGGCAAAGGTCTGAGGATTGCTGTGAGTGAATTCTAGGTCAGCCTGGGCTAAAGTGAGACCCTACCTCTAACATCCAAAAAAGAAAGAAAGAAAGAAAAAAGATTAAGCTCTAAACTTAAGTCTCCAGCACCTTGCTTGAGGAAGCATGTCACTGGGGGTGGATCGGGTAGCCTATCTTTAAGGTGGGTTTAGAGCCAGTTTGAGCTCTGGTTATTTGTGCTTGCAGATGTTGTCTCTGTGCTGTGGATATATGGAAGTTCCACCATGATGGAACTTTCCCTGGATTCTGTAAGCCTGAAATAAACTCTTTCCTCTCATAAGCTGCTTCTGGCTGGGTGTTTGTCTCAGCAACGAAAAGGTAACTGCAACAGACCAGGAACGTTTACTGTAACAGGGTATTGCAATTAACTTTGCTTTAATATTTGTTCATATCACTAGATGTACCTTATATAGCAAATATTGTATATAGACCATAGCTAATTTGTGGTTTCTCATGACAGACTTATCTACTTCATGGAGAAGTGACTGGGTGGAATTTTCAATTGGCTTTATGACTCATTGAACAATGTTCTTGGACAAGTGATCAAAGCATGATTGCTTCTTATTTCATTATTTAGTTTGGAAGAGTGAAATTATTATGATTTTAGTGCCATGGCTGGATTCAAATCCTGGCTCTTCCAATTTCTGTTTTATATTCATTTTATTTGTGTTTTTGTGTATGTTCCTGGGGTGGGATGCATGTGTATACATGGGTACATCTATATGCATGTGCATTGTGTGGTGAGGCCAAAGGACAACCTTGGCTGTGGTTCCTCAGGTTCTGCCCATCTTTGTGTGACAAGGTCTCTCATGGCTTTAGTATTCACCAAGTAGGCTAGACTGTCTGGGCTGTGAACCCCAGAGATCTACCTGTCTCCACCTTTTCAGGACTAGGATTATAAACATGTACCCCCACACACCTGGATTTTGTTTTACATGAATTCCTGGGATCAAACTCAGGTCATCATGCTTTCACAGTAAGCACTTCTGTGGTTGAATGTAAAATGGCCCTCATAGCCTCATTTGTTTGTGATTAAGCCTCATACATAATCCCCAGCTGGTAGAGCTTTTGGGAGGTGTATTGCTAGGGAAGCACCTTGACGTCCAGCCCCACTGGGTATTCAG
This sequence comes from Orientallactaga sibirica, assembly GCA_036365145.1. Classification (NCBI taxonomy): domain Eukaryota; kingdom Metazoa; phylum Chordata; class Mammalia; order Rodentia; family Dipodidae; genus Orientallactaga; species Orientallactaga sibirica. Next base: position 4,073,369 of record JAEOAD010000035.1, read on the forward strand.
AGCTCTATCTTGCTGTTTCCTCCTTACTGATGTGACAAGATGTCTGCTCATGCCATGTTTTCCCCACCATGATGAAACATCTCATAACTGTATGCCAGAAATAAACCCTTTCTTTCTTTAAGCTGTTTCTAGTTGGGTGTTTTGTCCCAGCAATGAAATGGTAAATGTATAACACTTTACTAATCAGCCTATCTCTTCAGGCCCTTAATTTCTTTTTTAAAAAATACTTTTATTTTATATATATTATAACAGGTCCTACACTTTTATTATTTTATTTTATTTTATTTTATTTTATTTTATTTTATTTTATTTTATTATTTTATTGGTGTTTTCAAGGTAGGGTCTCACTCTAGCTCAGGCTGACCTGGAATTAACTATGTAGTCTCAGGGTGTCCTCAAACTCACATTGATCCCCCTACCTCTGCCTCCTGAGTACTGGGATTAAAGGCGTGCACCACCATGCCCAGCTAGGTCATACACTTTTATCCCCTAACCCGAGGTGTTTTGTCCCAGCAATGAGATGGTAACTGGTGCAACACTTTACTAATCCTCCTAGGTCTCTAGCTCCTTAATTTCTTTTCATTTTTATCCTCTCACCCCAACTCCTGTTATCCTGGTGACCCTCCTCTGTAGGGTTAGTCAGTCCCTGTGGGATAAGGACTGTGCCTCTGGATATTCCTACCCACTATGTGGCTCTTTATAATCTCTCCACTCCCTCTTCTGCATTGTTCCCTGAACCATGCAGGGCAGGCCTGTTGGCAGTCTGATTTAGTGTTGAGTTTTTGTCGCCTCTGGATTTTTGCTTTCATAAATTTTGATTAATCTTGTGTCTGCTACCACCACCCGGGGGCTGGTTGTCAGGCTAGCAGTAAGAGCAGTGTTCATGATGTTGCTTCCTCTGCAATTTCTCCTGGGCCTTGGAAGACTGAAGTAGAGGGGGCAAGTTTCAAGGTGGGCAGTCAGCTATCTTTTGTCTTATCAGTGGATCTAGATTCTCCTCTGTTTTCTCTTACATATGCAAAATTAAACAGATTCTCCAACCAAGTGTGAGAGTAGTTTGGGTTTAGGAGAGTATGTATGCAAAGTTTGGTGTGCCAGCCCACTCTTTCCTGATCATGAATTTCTAACTTGGTTTCCAGTACCAGCTATGAGTTCCCTCCCATTGAAAGGGCCTTGTGTCCAGTCACAGAACAGTTGGTTTCCTATAGAGGCTTTATGCCATTATTGCAGTGTTTATTTCTTATCTGGTTAGTTGATTTTGTAGCCTGCAGGCTCCCTTGCTTATTCCTGCTGCTGGTGACTGTCATCCTCTGGCAGCTCCAATAGGGCTCTCCAGTACTATGAGCACTAGTGGGGACGGAACTAGTTTCCCGTTCAGTTCCACCATGGTATTCTGACCTCCTGTGACTGCAGGCTGTGGTGGCTTCAGCAATAGGTTGTTGACTTTAACCCCATTAATTCCTATGTGAATCATTAAAATTAAGTTCTATGTGGTTTCCTCAACTAAACAGAAAGAAAAAAATCTTATTTCATAGTGTTTTAAATCATTTGCTTAAACAAAGTATATTAAAGATCACTATAAGTTACAATGCCTTAAATGCAAGGTATTGTTGCATTTCTTTTTTTTGCCAAAAATGTTTAAATCTCCAATCATGAGAGAGTGTAATCCAGATCATAGTCTGGCTGATTTATTTATATCACAAAAACATGAAACAATATGTCATCAGAAATATTTCATTACGTTGTTAAATTAAAAAAAAAACTCAGCACATTTGCAGATTACTCAATCTTGTTGCTATGGAAATGTTGTCTAGACACTGTTCAAAAACTTGGCCAGTGAGTTGAATCTAGCCTGCCATCTACTTTGTAAATAAAGTTTTATTGGAGTACATCTTGTAGCAATCTAGCCATTGATATCTTTGGTTGCTTCTGAGCCATAATGACAGAGTTGAGAAATTGTAACAGATTTTATGACCCACAAAGTCAAAGATATTTGCTATCATGTGTTTCATAGAAAAGTTTACCGACTCCCTGATCTATACTAAAATGTGTGTGCACCATGAAGGCACGGATAGCTATGCATGTGAAGGTTATGTTTAAGCAAAGATTGCTATAATCCTAATGGGAGTCCAACATTTCAGAGAGAATACATATTTTATTTAATCATGCCACAAAGCAATTATTAATTTTTGTAAGCTCACAGAGACCATAACACAAAGAATATGACTTTACAGCATTACTTAAAAATGTCTCTGGCATTGTAACTCCAGGATTTGGCCTAAAAAAACCACCTGGGAAGACAGACTCTAAATAAAAACAGTGCTGCTTTGAGGTTTCCTGGTTAAGACTTTTCTACTTAGCTTTCATGGGAGTTCTGGACCAGAGAGAGCTGTTACCAACCAACCCATCATTCCCAGGAGGTGAAGAACTACTCCCAGTATCTTCCTCAGGCTATAAGCACTAGGCTGATAAAAAAAAAAATCACTACTTGAAGTGAGAGTTGCTTTGGGCAAAGAGTCTGGCAGGGTGAACTTCATAATTGAAATAGGCAATACCCTTTAATAAAACAGGTACCAATGTCATCCTCTGCCACAAATATACACACTAAACCCAAAATCTTTTTGAAGAATTTTAAAACATAGCTCAATGCCATTTAAAGAGCACTTCCTGGCAAGTAGGCTCTGATAAGAGGTTTGTTGGTCAGGGTTAAAAAGAATACTAAGGATGCGTCTCCTAAGATCTCTGAACTGGCAGGAGGTGATGGTCCAGATAACGCTGGGAGACTAGCCACGGGCTGGTTGCCAGGGTGGGTTCTGTTTGTCTGCTTCTGTGCTGATGAAAAGACATGCTGACTAGGAATGCCCACTGACATTGCTTATCTAGGTGAGATGTGGGGGCTTGAGGGAGGACATCTTGGATGAATGTCCAGAGAGAACCATTGACCTTGACGGTCTCTGGAAATAAGTGTGTATTTCTCAAGCTTCAGCTGAGCCTGGATAATGTTGCACTGAATCACAGAGCTTCAGAATTTGGAGCAATTCTACTAACTTATTTCTATCTTTTCCATTTTATAGGTGAAAACCCCGAGTAACTTTGCTGTTTTTACCTCCCTCTGTTCTGGAAGAATCTGACCCCTCAGTCTAGTGATGTTTCCTCTCCGTGACATTCCAACACTGATTGAGAGGAGCGTGACTATGAAGGGATTCAGTTAATGGGGTAAGAGCTGAGGGACCCAAGTTGTATTCAGTGAGCTTGACCAATGGTGGTGATGCTTGAGGCTGAGGGCTGAGGAAGTGGCCATTGGAAATGGCTGTGTGGTGAAAGTGATGGCCATATCAGAAACAATGCAGTCAGCTTCTTGCAGGCCTCTTATTATAACTGAAAATTTCCATTAGCAAATCTTAACAGACTAAAGTGAAAATCAAATGCTAATAAACATATCTGAGATTCTAGAACCTGCCAAAAATCTTGTCGGGAATGTGGCAAGTAGAACCGGTGCCAGAAGCAGAGAGTGGGTGACAAAGGCTGACAAGGTTAGGTTGGTGAAGGACACATGCTTCTCAGAGACTGACTTTTCTTTGCCGTGCTGGGGAACAAACAGGGCCTTGGGCTTGAAAGATGGCTCAGTGGGTAAAGTGTTTGTGGTACAAGCATGAGGACCAGAGTTCAGATCCCCAGTGTATGGCACAATGCAGGTCTGGCTCTAGCCAGACCGCATGTCAGAAGAAATCAGGAAGTGGCTTCTGTGAACATGGCGTCCTGCGCAGGCTACAGTCCCATGCTCGTGAGAAACCTACTACGAGATGATCTGTCCGGAGACAGGCTGTCATTGGTCACAAACAGGGGACTACAATGATTGGCCAGCCAAGCCCCTTAAAACCCCCTACACTTCTTTGAATAAATGAGTTTGTGGCCGCTCACCCTCTGCTTGCTTCTACCCAACTCCCAGAGTCTGTCTCGTCACTCAACACCTCTTACCCCCTACTCTGCAGAGACCCTGCCGTCCCTCCTAGGCTGGGCCTAGGGGAGACCCCAACACTCCAGCACCCTCATAAAAGAAGCAAAGGAATACAATCCCAGCACCAGGTAGACAGGGAGTCTTGGAGGTTATTGGCTAGTTTTTCTAGCAGAATTGGTGAGCTCCAGGTTCAGTGAAAGAGCCTGTCTCAAAAAATAAGATGGTGAGCAACTGAGGACGACACCAATATATATCTACCTCTGACCTCCACATGCATGTATACATATATACGTGCACCTATACACATACATGTACCCACAACCATACTCACATGTATACTAACAGGCACACACTCCACACATACACACAAGCACAATAATCAGGACCTTGTGCATACTAGGCACGAATTCTACTGCTGAGCTGAATCCTCATCTCTAGAGACTGGTTTTGAAGGGGGGTGGGTAATGTGATGTCACTGTATTGTCCAGGCTGTCCTGGGCCTCCTAGGATCATGTGATCCTCCTGCCTCAGTTCCTCAAGTAAATGAGACTTAGGTATGTACCACTGTGCCTAGCTGAGACTCATTCTGAAGCAGAGAAAGATATGAAAATAAGGGGAAAAATCAGAATTCATGCATGTGTATTAGAATGTACTCATCATCTAATTTAATACTTTATTATTATTATCACTATAGGTGAATAAATAGCTTCATGTACATTTAAGAGTTGTGGGAAGTCTGTCTGTAATCTGTGTAGGGACGTTTCTGGTTCTGGGCACATCAGTTTCCTTACTTTTCAATTAATACTGGAGGAAATATGGAAAACATAAATGTTATAAATGAATAAAACCAACCAACAAAAAGCTTTGGAGCCCCTCTGAAGGAATAGACGAGCATCTGTATTTGCAAGTGTAGATGTGTAGACTGTAGCCAGATGGGAAGAGGAGGTGGTCTGAGATGGTGCTGGAGCTGTCATCATTCTGCTCCTGCCCCCGACTCTTCTTCAAGACCGTCACCTATCCCTTTTCTGTAGAGATGGCACGTAAAGGAGATGGCAGAAATGCTGCCAAAGAGGAGCTTATGAAAACAGGGGAAACTGACTAGCTGACCTGACCCCTGACCCGACCTTAGGTGTCTTCTACCTGAGATGTACTTAAGTCCCGTGCTAGCTTTATGTTGCTGTAACCAATACTTGAGGTAACTTATGAACAGAACGTTTATTTTTTACACTGCTTTAGAGGTTTAATGTCATGTTCCACTGGCCCTGATGCTTTTGGACCTGTGACAAGACAGCACATCATGGTAGGACCACATGGCAAAACAGAAACCTTCACCTCATGCCTAGGAAACAATCAGGGTAGAAAAGGGTCTAGGGTCTCAGTATCTCTTTCAGGGGCATACCACCAGTGACCTAAAGACATCTATATTACCTGACAAGAAGTATCTTAATGAAGTAAAGGTTTATTTTGGCTTATAGCTGAAGGGGTTACATTCTGTCATAGCAGGGAAGTTATGGGAGGTAGTGGAGTGGAAAGCTGACTGGTCACATTGCATTCACAGTCAAGAAGCAGAGAGTGAACAGGAAGTGAGGCCAGGCTATAAGATGTCAGTGTTCACCCTCAGTGACATCCTTCCTCCAGCCAGGCTCCAGAATTCGCTAACCACCAACTGAGAACCAAAAGTGTTCAAACATATGGACCATGAGGGGCATTTTACATTCAAACCACAACAGACCTCCTACTAGCTTCACCTCTTACAGGCACCACTGTATCCCAGTGGCATCAGGATGGGGACTGTGGTAGTTTGAATATATGTCCCCCAATATATTCAGTATTTTATTAGTTATAGTTTGCATCTGCAATCACCTTGCTAGAGGCAATGTCACTGGGGGCTGGTCTTAAGGTGTTAATGGTGGGTTTGAGATTCCATTGTAAAGATATGCAAATGTGCCTAACAGGAGTTCCTGAAGTGTGCTGTGTGACCTTTTGGCTGTAGTTTTGCTCTGTGTGCTGTGGTGGCTGGTTGGCTTTCTCTCTCTGTGTTTGGCCCTGTGAAGAGCAAGCTGCTTCTCCTGCCTTTATGGAACTTCCCCTGGATCTGTAAGCTTCAATAAATAATATCCCTTCCTCCATAACTGTGCCTGGTCTGGAAGTTCATCTCAGAGAACCTGAAGCTGTCTGCTACAGGGACCAAGCCTTTAACACGAGCCTTTGGAGGCACTCTTTGAACCTGCAGCACATCCTGAGCAGTGTCCCTGGCTGATGGACTAACTACCATCCAGAGTCATCTGCAGAGTGGCAATGACTGGTGTTTCCACATGACACCCACTCTTTAACTCTTTAACACCTGCTCTAGGTATGTAATTGGCATTCCTATGGAAAAGCAATATTCCAGAAAAGAATATCTAGCTATTTGAGGGGGTCTACATGTCTCCTGTGGTAGAAAAACAAGACGTAAGACTAAGACTTAATGTGAGTACATTTAAATTGCTCAAGCTCATAAGAAAATATAGTAGTGACCTTGGACAAAATGAGAAAAACAAAGTGGACATAAAAAGTGAGTTAGTGGGAAGTAAAATATGTGGGGTAAGTAGGAAGGTAGATAAAACTAAAAAGTCAATTAGTGAATTTGAGCAACATTCTTCTGGGAGGCAGCAGGGAATGCACATGGACAGATTTGTGCCTCTGCTTCTGTCTCTCTGGCTCTTCCTCAGGACAATAATCATTGTCCCTTCTCTATAGAGATGACCCATAAAGGCAGGCATAGTAACTCTACCAAGCCAGGCATAGGTATAGCAAGGAGAAGCAGAGTTGGTAGTACCTGGTATCAGAGCACCTACATGAAAAATGAAGGTTGATGGAAATGAGTTGAAGAAATAATAGACATAAATTGCTTGTACTTAAAAGAAGAGGAAAAATGTCATTTTGGAAAGGCAAATGGATTGTCAAACATGGAAGGAAAGGAAAACTTCCACTTACCAATATGTTATGATGCCATCTGAGGACATGAAATATGAGGACAAAAACCCATGTTTCTGGAAAATGAAGATCACTTAAATGAAAATGCAATTGATATCCAACCTTTTTTTTTTTTTGGAGAGAGACACAGAGAGAGACAGAGAGAGGGAGAGAAAGACAGACAGAGATGGGCACGCCAGCAGCCTCTCAGCTGCTGCGAATGAAATCCAGAGGCGTGCACCCCCTTGTGGTCAAGTGCGGTATTGTGCCCTTGCGTCACTTTGCATCTGGCTATACGTGGGACCTGGAGATTGGAACCGGCATTCTTTTAGGCTTAGGAGGCAGGCGCCTTAACCACTAACCCATCTCTCCAGCCCATATATCCAACTTTTTGATGAAAAATTAGGTGCAAAAGAACAAAAGTACTATAGTATTTTTTAAATAATGAAAGAGAATAACTTTAAATAGACAGTATTGTGTTAAACAAAGCTTCCATTCAAATAAAAGTTATAATACCAATATTCCCAGGCATACATGCTATCAAAACATTTGGACTATGCAAGTACAGGGTGATTTTTTCTCTTTGGAAAAGTGCTCAGCTCAGAATGGCATATATTTATGCATTTTTAGAAGACATGTTGAAAGAAAGCGTGACAGAGCTTCTTGGGATTTTTAGACAATGTCAACATGATATAGGTATGGAAGGTGGGCATAGGTGCCACATGAACCTGCCAGACCATTCCTGCTTAGGGAGAAGGTACATAGGTTAACACTGCATTCGTTTGCTAGAGCAGTTATAACAAAGCGGACACGTAAGCAATGGACTTATTTCTCACAGTTCTATAGGCTGTAAACCCAGACCAAGGAGTCCTCATGTTTCCTCTTGGGTTTCATGGGTATGACCATCTTCTTGTACTCCACATAGTCTTCCCTGGGAACATGTCTTTGTCCAAGTCTCTTTAGATGGACACCAGTCATACTGAATTATAATAACCGCATTTTACCTTACTCCCTTTGGTAAATCCCTATCTACATACATAGCCACATTCTGAGGTGCTGGGGTTAGAAGTGAACATATAAAAACTGGGAGGTTACAACTGAGCTTATAATGCTGATGTTCTCCCAGGCTACACTGTTCTACACTGATAGGTCATCTCAGGTCCATTACTGATTATTCCATATTTTGCACATTACCTCTAGATTGTTCTAAATTTAAGACATAAGTAAACATGCAGAGGCAAGGATTACCGGTTAAGATGGCAGCATCACAACCATGTTTTGGCAACCATGCCAAACCAGCCTAGGGGAGATAAAGCAAAAAGAAAATAAAACAGAACAAAACCAGAAAAATACCCTCTTCTATTAAAAAACAAGGTGTATAGTAAATTATCAAGCACAGCAAAGAAGTAGGAGAGATCCAGAGTGTCTAGAGCCATAGAAACAGGCAAAAATGGCTCCAGCAGTGGTGAAGAGTTCTATATGGCCACAGCTGCCAGGCTTGGCCTGAGCCTCAGGAAAAACAAAAAAAAATCCAGGCGAGGGGGATTTTTCCACTCACACTGGCCTCCTCACAGACAATGTAGAAAATCTCTCCAGTAGAATGGATGAAGGAGAGAACAGAATATCTAAAGTAGAAGACCAGGTGGCAGATCTAATACAGTCCAACAAAGAGACAAACTAATAGGAAGGTATGAATGGGAATTTCAAGATATTCAGGACACTATGAAAAGATCAAACATAAGAATTCAGGGTATAGTAGAAGGAGAAGAATTTCACTCCAAAGGCATAGTAGGTGTTTTAAACAAAATCATGGAAGAAAACTTCCCCCAAATTGGGAAAGAGATGCCAATGCAGATACAGGAAGCCTTTAGAACACCAAACAGATAAAACATGGAAAGAACCTCTCCCCACCATATTATAATTAAACTACCAAACATACAAACCAAAGAAAATGTATTGAAAGCAGCTAGAGAGAAAAATCAAGTGACCTACAAAGGAAAGCCCATCAGGATCACAACAGATTACTCAACACAAACTTTAAAAGCCAGAAGGGCTTGGAATGATATATTCCAAGTTCTGAAAGATAACTGTCAACCAAGGTTACTTTATCCTGCAAAGCTATGCATTCAAATAGATGGAGAAATAAGGACAATCCACAACAAAAGCAGGCTAAAGGAATATTTGAAGACAAAACCAGGTCTACAGAAAATACTTGAAAGAATCCTCCATGCTAAAGAGAAAGAAAAGCACACATACAAGGAACCTGGAAAAAACAAACCATACTCCAATACTAGTTAATACAAGAGAGCAAAGGTAAAACCAGAAGAACTACAAAACAAGAAGAATGGCAAAAATAAATACACACCTTTCAATAATAACTCTTAATATCAATCGCCTGAATGCCCCAATCAAAAGACATAGGTTTGCAGACTGAGTTAAAAAGCAGGATCCTTCAATTTGTTGCCTCCAAGAAACTCACCTTGCTAGAAAGGATGGACACTATCTTAGGATGACAGGTTGGAAAAATGGCATTTCAAACAAATGGGCCTAGCAATGGGGTCGCTATCCTAATATCTGACAGGGTAGACTTCAGACCAACATTAGTTAGGAAAGATAAGGAAGGTCACTTTACACTGATTAAAGGAACATTCCAACAAGGGGACACTACAATCCTAAACATATGTGCACCTAACATGGGGGCTCCCAATTTCATCAAACAAACGCTATTAGAACTAGGGTCACAGATAACACCAAACACACTTGTAGTGGGTGACTTCAACACCCCACTCTCACTTCAACACCCCACTCTCACCAATTGACAGGTCATCCCAGCAAAAAATAAACAGAGATGCTTCTGGATTAAATGAGGTCATAGAAAAATTGGACCTAACAGATATATAGAGGACATTTCATCCAAATGCTGCAGAATACACATTCTTTTCGGCAGCACATGGAACATTCTCTAAAATAGACCATATATTAGGACACAAAGCAAATCTTAACAAATATAGGAAAATTGAAATAATTCCACGCATTCTATCTGATCACAATGGGATCAAACTACAAATCAATAACAAGAAAAGCTATAGAGCATTCACAAAATCATGGAAACTAAACAATACACTACTAAATGATGAATGGGTCAATGAAGAATTCAAGAAGGAAGTCAAAAAATTCATGGAGTCAAATGATAATGAGAACACAACATACCAAAACCTTTGGGACACAATGAAGGAAGTCCTAAGAGGGAAATTTATAGCTTTAAGTGCCTATGTTAAGAAATTAGAAAGGTCACAGGTAAACAACTTAATGCTGCACCTTAAGGCCTTGGAAAAAGAACAAGGCAAACCAAAAATCAGTAGATGGGAAGAAATAATAAAGATTAGGGCAGAAATTAATGAAATAGCAAACAAAAAAACAATCCGAAGAATCAATGAAACAAAGAGTTGGTTCTTTGAAAGGATAAACAAGATTGATAAACACTTAGCAAATCTGACCAAAAGAAAGAGAGAAGAGACACAAATTAATAAAATCAGAGATGAAAAAGGCACCATCACAACAGATACCAGAGAAATTAAAAAAATCATAGGGACATAATATAAGAACATATACTCCACTAAGTTTGAAAATCTGAAAGAAATAGATGATTTCCTTGATTTATATGACCTACCTAAATTAAATAAAGATGAGATTAACCATTTAAATAGACCTATGACAAGTATGGAGATCCAAGCAGTTATAAAAAAATCTCCCAACTAAAAAAAGTCCAGCTGCAGATGGATTCACTACTAAATTTACCAGACCTGCATGGAAGAACTAACACCAACATTTCTTAAACTTTTCCATAAAATAGAAGAGGAAGGAATCCTATCAAACTCCTTGTACAAAGCCAGCATCACCTCGATCCCCAAACCAAAGATAGAACAAAACAGGCACAAGACAAGGGTGTCCACTGTCCCCACTTTTATTTAATATAGAACTGGAAGTCTTAGCCATAGCAATAATACAAGAGATACACATAAAAGGGATACATATTGGAAAGGAAGAGATCAAATTTCATTATTTGCAGATGATATGATTCTATACATACAAGACCCTAAAGACTCTACCAGCAAACTGTTAGAGCTGATAAACACCTATATCCATGTAGCAGGATACAAAATAAACACACAGAAATCCTTAGCCTTCCTATATGCTAACAACAAACACACAGAGGATGAAATCAGAGAATCACTCCTATTCACAACTGCATCCAAAAAAAAAGGTACCTTGGAATAAACCTAACCAAGGAAGTGAAGGATCTCTACAATGAAAACTTTAAAATGCGTAAGTGACAAATTGCAGAAGACAGTAGGAAATGGAAAGACATCCCTTCTTTTTGGATTGGAAGAATCAATATTTTGAAAATGACAATCTTACCAAAAGTAATCTACACATTTAATGCAACCCCCATCAAAATTCCAATGGCATTCTTCAAGGAAATAGAAAAAACAATCCAAAATTTCATTTGGAAGCACAAAAAATCCTTGGATATGTAAAACAAGTTTGAGTAACAAAAATAAGGCTGGTGGTATCACCATACCTGATTTTAACCTATATTACAGAGCCATAGTAACAAAAACAGCATAGTACTGGCACAAAAACAGACATGTAGATCAATGGAACAGAATAGAGGACCCTGGTCTGGGTAGCGATAGCCACCTGATCTTTGACAAAAATGCCAATAATACTTATTGGATAAAAGACAGCCTCTTCAGCAAATGATGCTGGGAAAACTGGATATGTATCTGTAGAAGGATGAAAATTGATCCTTATCTCTCTCCGTACACAAGAATTAAGTCCAAATGGATCAAAGACCTTAATATCAGACCTGAAACTCTGAAACTGCTAGAGGAAAAAGTAGGGGAAACCCTTTAACATATTGGTTTTGGCAAAGACTTTCTGAATATAACCCCAATTGCTCAGGAAATAAAACCACAGATCAGCTGCTGGGACCTCATGAAATTACAAAGCTTTTGTACAGCTAAGGGCACTGTGAATAGAGCAGAGGCAACCTACAGAATGGGAGAAAATCTTTGCCAGCTATACATCTGACAGAGGGTTAATATCTAGGATATACAAAGAACTCAAAAAAATAAATAATAAGAAATCAAACAACCCAATTAAAAAATGGTCCATGGAACTAAATAGAGAGTTCTCAGAAGAAGAAATACAGATGGCATATAAACATCTAAACAAATTTTCTTCATCCCTAGTCATTAGGGAAATGCAGATTAAAAATACATTGAGATTCCATCTCACCCCTGTCAGATTGGCTACCATCATGAAAACAAATGACTATAAATGCTGGCGATGATGCGGAAAAAGAGGAACCCTTCTACACTGTTGGTGGGAATGCAATCTGGTCCAGCCATTGTGGAAATCAGCATGGAGGTTCCTGAGACATCTAAAAATAGATCTACCATATGACCCAGCTATACAACTCCTCGGCATATATCCTAAGGACTCATCTCACTACCTTAGAGATACTTGCTTGACCATGTTTATTGCAACTCTATTCAGAATAGCTAGGAAATGGAACCAGCCTAGATGTCCCTCAACTGATGAGTGGATAATGAAGATGTGGCACATTTACCCAATGGAGTTCTACTCAGCAGTAAAGAAAAATGAAGTTATGAAATTTGGTGGAAAATGGATGGAAAGGACTATACTTTGTGTGGTAACCCAGGCCCAGAAAGCCAAATGTCACATGTTCTCTCTCATATGTGGATCTAGCTACAAATGATTGGACTTCTATGTGAGTAGGAATCAGTAGCAGAAGCCAGCAAACTAGAAAGGGGATATAAAGGGAATAGAAAGGGAGGGAGGGGGGACTTAATAGGATGGTATTGTATATATGTAAGTAGAAGAACAGATTAATGGGGGTGAAAAGGCCTAAGTGAGGTTAGGGGAAGAGATTGAGTAAAGGAAAGGTGGAGGGAGGGCTATTCAAAATCTAAGAGGATATAAATAAGTCATATGGAAACCACCTTTTATGGACCATGCAACACTCAGAAGCCATAGATTGTTACTAGAAAATTTTCAGTGCTAGGGATGGGATACCTTCCAATGAGTTGTTGGCCAGGGAGGTTACAGATACCCCCAAAACATTATAGGCCATTGCCAAGACCCTTGGTTTCCCACCAGGAATAGATGGTAAGACCCTATTGCTGAAGAAAACCTTCTGGAGCTGTGCTGAAAGCTTCTTCCATGTGGACCAGCTGACAGAAAGCTAGAAATAGCTATGCTGCATGAAGTTGAATTGGAGAGAGAAAACAGCAGTGAGGATACTCAACAGTGAACACTGCAAGCTTTAAATTTGACCAGCCAGGCTAAATGAGCCAATGGATATAATAGTGGCATGTCTGTTACAGGGGAAACCAACAGCTCTCTAGTTGGACTGGAGGCCCGCTCCATGGGGTAGAATATATCCCTGATACTGAAAATCTACAACAGGGGTAGTCATGAGCCCTAGGGGTGTAATGTCTGCTGGTGTCTGGCTAAATGTATATACTATGCTCACCAAACTGCCAGGTAAGCACTTCTCTTAATGTCCACACCCATATATTAATACTACTCTCACTTTTGGTTAGAGAAGCTTCTCTTTTCAGATGATGGCGACCTTGGGATGACTCAGAAGGCACCATGGTGCTGAGAAGAAGGGACAGAGGAGTGCTCAGCACTGAAATGTCTCTATCACATCTTCCAAGACTCAGGGTCCATTGTGGAAGAGGGGGCGGAAAGAATGTAAGAGCCAAAGGAAGAGTAGGACTCTTTACAATGTGCTTCTCCAGACACAAAATGGCCTGGATATCCATGACCTCACAGTGCCTGACACTACCTACAACAAGACGATCATAATAGGAGGAAAAGATGATGACATTAAAATGAAAAGAGAGACTGATTGAGAGGGGGAAGGGATATGATGGGGAGCAGAGTTTCAAAGGGGAAAGTGTGTGGGGGGAGGGAAGGAAGTACCATGGGATATTGTCTACAATTATGGAAGTTGTCAATAAAAAATTAAGAAAAAAAAAGATGCAGAGGCAAGAGAATCTTGGAGAGTTTGTGGCCAACCTGGGCTGCACAGTAAGTTCAAGGACAATCTGGACTATTGAGTCTCTAAAACAACAACAAACAACAACAACAACAACAAAACAATCACCACATAAGAACAAAAACAAAGACAGAGAGAAGGAAATAAAGACTGATAACTGCGATGGGTTAAGAACTATTGTCATAAGAATGGACATAGACCCTCCAGAATCTAAAGCATAAGAGAAACTGACCTAGCCAATAGAAAGGAGAGATAAAGACATAGTAAGTGGAAATATAAAATGAAAGAACAGATATACATTAAAATGGATGAAATATACCATAATAGATAAAACACATATTGAGAGTGCTTAGATTTTAAAAAGATTCAACAGAATGTTGATCTCAAAAATACAATAAAATAAAAGATGCAGAAAGTAAAAAAAAAAAAAAGAAATAAAAAGACATCTGGAAAATATGAGTTGAAAGAAATCTGGAGTAGATATTTTAATAACTGAAAAATCTGAAAGCCAGAAATTTTACAAAGGGACAGAAATGAATGTACTATGTAGTAAATGGAGTAATAGGGCAAAAAATTCCAGCCATTTAACCCATTATACACCGACTAAGATAGCAGTAATCAATATCAAGTACTAGGCAGCAAAATTCAAAAAGCAAGAGATAAATTAATTGATGTGTCTGGATGTTGTGTACAATACCTCAGAAAACCACAAAGTGAGCACACGTGCATGCACACACATGCCTGCAGGATCAAAGACTTATATCATTAATAATGGGTACTCTAAACAAATATGTATCCATAAACTGCTGTATTCTCAATGGAGGATGCATATCATATTCAAGAACACATGGAATGGCTTCCAAAACCAAACTATGTATCAATTTCATAAGCAAAGTTCTCAGATCTCAATGTAATAAAATTAAACCCAAACCTATCTATGTATTTGGAAGCTAAATATCTCAAAATAACATATGTAAATGAAAACACAATGTTAAAATGTGTTAAAAATGTTAAATATACACCTATCACATGAACCAACAATTTTGCTTTTCGATATCCATTCAAGATAACATGAAGCAATAAAGACTAAAATAAATGATCCAGTTTTACAGCTCCTGAGTCAGACAAGCAGCAGTGAGCGAACCTGAAGAAACAGAAGGAAGGAAATGATAAAAGGCTACAATCAAGAAAATCAAGAATAAACAAATAATACAGAAGATTAACAAAACCAAACCTGTATTCTTTGATAAGACAATCAAAGTGGACCTCTGATAAGACTGAAGAAGATAAACGAAAGTATATAAACAAAACGTCACTGCAGAAACCATGGAGATTTGACACAAATGCATTTAAAATAGTAGGTGAAATAAATGATTTCCTAGAAAAACAGAACATGCCACAATTGTCATAGTGCCGAAAACTTGAACAACCCAAACACGTAAAAACAGGTATGCTTCTCAGACACATATTCAACATCACCAACAGCAAACCCCAGGTCCCAACGGTGCATAACTTTTACCCAAATCTCAAGGAATAGTGAGTGACTTCTGTATTATGCCAGGTGTTATAGGAAATAGGGATGTGTTAGTTGGCTTTTCACAGATTCATCGAGATATACTTTGCAAAGTGTCCTCTTGCCTCATAGAGCATGTAAAATTTAATGATGTTAAATATATTTTAGAGTTTCTGAAAACTGCTGCAGTTCAGTTTCAGAGACAATGGCTGTCACCCCACAAAGTCCTTTTGTGCCTGTGGACAGTAATGACCCACTCTGACCCCATTCCCGGTCAACTTCTGTTCTGCTTGTTCCAAAGTCATTTTTTAAAAAAAATTTTAAAAATATTTTAATTTATTTATTTATTCAAGACAGAGGGAGAAAGAAAGAGAGAGAGAGAGGAAGGGAAAGAGAATAGGCATGCAAGGGCCTCTAGCCCCTGCAAACGAACTCTAGATACATGCGCCACCATGTGTATCTGGCTTACATGGGACCTGGAGAACCGAACCTGGGTCCTTAGGCTTAGTGGACAAGCACCTTAACCGCTAAGCCATTTCTCTCCAGCCCTGTCCAAAGTTTTGTCTTATGTAGAAATTTCATATAAAAGGAGTCATGACATGTAGCCTTTGTAGATGTGATTTGGTCTGCTTACAACACCACTGAGGTTTATTCAAGCATTTGTTGCTTCCGATTGCTGAATATTAGCATTTATATCCAGTACTTGTTTTCTACTCTGGAAGTAGCAAAGTAAGTGGGGCTTAACAAGAATTATTGTCTCACAGTTGAGGAGGCTAGGAAGAAGTTGGAAATTCAGATGGTGGCTGGTCCCTCCTTAACAACCCTTCCTTGACTCTTCCAAGTCGACCGCAGATACTGCTTGGTCTTCTTTGGTATGTGGCAGCAGAGCCGTGCGTCTGTGCCCAAACCTCTTCCTGTTTCTGAGGTTGTTAGTCACTGGTTTCATCTCCAACCTAATCATGTGTGATATCTTCTTAAGCTGACCATCTGCAAAGATCCAGTTCTAGAAAAGCTCAGAATCACAGGTTCGGGGTACCTGTATACTCAGGGGAGGGTCCTGTTCAAACTAGTACCTAAGCCGTATCACAGTTTAGTCACTTGTTGCTGGGTGTTTGGCTCATTTCAACTTGGTTACTTACAAATATTTTAAATGATTGTTTGAGTGGACATTTATCTTGGGTAGATATCTAGGAGTGAAATTTGGGGTCATATGAATTTCAAATGCTGCCTTCATATTCCAGCTTTCTACACATTCTTTGCACCCTGGACATTACTTTTTTTCCTGATAGCCTTTGTAGGGAGTGCAAACTATTGGCTCCGTGTGGCTTTAACTTGCTTTCCATGGGGCTTCGGGATGTTAACAGTTTTCATGTACTCAGTAACAAATAATATACACAGTATATTTTCCCTGAGGAAAGAGCTATGAAAATATTTTGCTCATTTTTAAATTAAGTTGTCCACCTTCTGTGAGACAGCATCTCTTGCTACATCAGGATCACAGATGCGTGAGCCACTTTGTATCTGGCTTTAAATGGGTGCTGGGAATTGGAACCTGGCCTACAGGATTTCTAAGCAAGCACCTTTAACCTTTGAGCCATTTCTCTAGGCTCTTTTTGATTGCAATTTTTATTACTAATATTAGCTCTCAGATCACATATTCCATACCAGACAGTAAATCTCTCTCTCACTCAGTCTCTGTTATGGAATGACCTTAAAGGGTTAAAGAGTAAAGAGACCAGAGAAACAGGGAAGCTGACAGCAATGCAAATAGAGTCTGCTAGAAAACCCAGCTGGAGGTCTGCACAGGCTGCTGCTGCTGCACTGAGTCAGGCTGCAGGGTCAGAGCTGAGCTGTAGTAGCCAGGTGCAGTGGAGGCTATAAAGGTGAAAGGTGGCACCACATGGATGAACAGAAGGATGGACAGACAGTTGAAACTACAGTGGAGGCCAGGCCCAGCTGAAGCCCCTGGGACAGTCAGGAGTTTTCTGCCTGTCAATCCTGGACGCACACACCTGGTGGTCAGATGACAGGTTCTGGGGGGCCTTTGTCATTGTGCTAGGAGATATACCTCTTTATGGGGTCCAGGTGACAGTGTTGTACCCTTCCTCAATCTGATGGGGGTCCATAAGTTCTCAGCCTATAATTCCTGATGTGACTGTAGTATGACCAGGTGCTCCCACGGCCCCCGATGCAAATTGACAAATTTGTAGGGTCGCATCCTTTCTACTCTCAGGAATAGTCACTTGCCTGTGCTGCATGGTGATGTCAGACAGACGGTGTCCTTCATACATCCTTCTCTCAAAGTGCAGAATCACCTTTCACCCTCAATATGGAAAGGATGGAAACCCATGCAAGGACCTGTGCTTTCTGCAGAGCGGTAGATGAGTGAGGACCAGTCTTAGTGACTAATCCAGCCACTGAGTGTGTAATTAAGAAGATAATCATAAACATAAATGCAAAGTTGAACCAAATGAACCATCTTTGACCAATTGAAGCTTTTTACATACTTTTACGGGGAATGCTCAG
Organism: Orientallactaga sibirica; assembly: GCA_036365145.1. NCBI lineage: Eukaryota > Metazoa > Chordata > Mammalia > Rodentia > Dipodidae > Orientallactaga > Orientallactaga sibirica. The sequence continues at coordinate 4,091,414 of JAEOAD010000035.1, forward strand.
CAATGTTTTCTAAAATAAATAACATTTATTGGTTATTTTAGGTTACCTGGATTAAACTGAGCATATCAATACTCCATGAGGTAAATTTTCTTGTACCTATTTTAAAAAATATATTTTATTTTTATTTATTTGAGAGAGAGAGAGAAAGAGAGAGGTAGAGGGAGAAAATGGGTGTGCTGGGATATTCAGCCACTACAAACACACTCCAGATGCATGTGTCATCTTGTGCATCTGGCTTATGTGGTTCCTGGAGAATTAAACCTGGGTCTTTTGGCTTTGCAGGCAAGCACCTTAACTGCTACGCCATCTCTCCAGCCCCCTTGCACCTATTTTTAAAATGAAATTATTGAGGCTTATACAGTTTGGGTAGCAAGTCTAAAGTCTCAGGACAAATGCATGATAAAGCACAAACCAAGGGTTAATTATTCTTTTTGTTCTTTTGTATGCATACGTGTGTGTGTGTGTGTGCTCGCGCGCACGAGCGCGTGCACATGCGGAGGCCAGATGTAAATCTTGGGTGTCTTCCTCAGCCACTCTCCACATTATTCTTTGAAACCGGGTCTCTCAGTGGACCGAGAACTCACTGATTTGGCTGGTCTAGCCAGCTAGTCCCAAGGATTCCCTGTCTCCCCCAGCAGTGAGGTTACCAGTGCACACTATCATGCCCAGCAGTTTTCATCAGCTCCGGGGATCTGAACTCAGGTCCTCATTCTTGCATGGCAAGCATTTTATCCACTGAGCCACTGATGGTTTGCGATACTCTTGGATGGAGATTGTGATTGACGTTTTACTTAGTAGAAAACAGAAGTTTGTGGCTGGGGAGATGCCTCAGTGGCTAAAGGTGCCTGCTTGCAAAGCCTTCTGGCCCAGGTTTAATTCCACGGATCCCACAGAAAGCCAGATGCAAAGTGCAGTATGCATCTGTGACCCCAGTGCACATGGGACAACAGGAGGCAGAACCGGGAGACTACGAAGCTTATGGTTGTAGACACAAGAGGCTGTCTCAAAGAAAATGGAGCAGGCCGGGCGTGGTGGCGCACACCTTTAATCCCAGCACTAGGGAGGCAGAGGTAGGAGGATTGCTGTGGGTTCAAGGCCACCCTGAGACTACATAGTGAATTCCAGGTCAGCCTGAGCTAGAGTGAGACCCTACCTCAAAAAAAAAAAAAAAAAAAAAAGAAAGAAAGAAAGAAAGAAAGAAAGAGAAAAAGAAAATGGAGCACAGACGCTTGGAAATTGTCCTTTGACCTCCATGTTAGCACACACACACACACGTGCACACACACACACACATACAATGATTAAATAAAGTGGGGTTTTCAGTCCTTATTCCTTAACTTTACTGTCTGTCTTCATGGAGGGAACAAAGGTACTTTTAAAATTTTTTTTTATTATTTTTTATTTATTTTTGGAGAGAGAGACAGAAAGAGATAGACAGAGAGGGAGAGGGAGACAGAAATGGGCAGTGTCTCAGCTGCTGTGAACAAAATCCAGATGTGTGTGCCCCCTTGTGGGCAAGTGTGGCATTGCGCCCTTGCGTCACTTTTTGCATCTGGCTAAACGTGGGACCTGGAGATTGGAACCACTGGAGATTGGAACCAGTGTTCTTAGGCTTAGGCAGGCAGGTGCCTTAACCACTAAGCCATCTCTCCAGCCCGGAACAAAGGTACTTTTAAAGTTAGGTTCTGAAAAATTTCCAGATAAACAAATCTTGTGCAAATCATTTTATTTGAAAGTGGCTGGCTTCAGGGAACCATTTAAATAAATAATATACTTCACTTTTGATTGTTCTTGGCTACTTTTGATAATTTTTGACTCTTGCTGAACAGGATATGACTAGAGACAGTAAATTGGCATTTGTTTCTTTGTTGAGTACCCCACATTCTCTTGGTGGCTGCAGAAGCACCCCTAACTCCCAAGTTGGCCTGCAGACAAGGATACTTTTGTGGCATCTTGGACAGGACTTTGTCTTCTAGGAATAAACAATACTGCCAGATCTGCCATAGGAAGGCAGCTTCTGGACCTCTTATTTTAGGCCACTTTCAGTTTTGAAATAAGTGTAATTTTTCAAACCTGCACTGAATTCCAAAGAACTTTTTCCTTTTAGGAATGCTTTTGTACTTAACACCTCTGTGAACCCTGTGACCATATAGCCTCATCTGGAAGGTCTATTCTGAGGTGGCTGAGCAGGCTGCCAAATTCAGTCTCCAAACCCTATCTTTTCTGCATTATAAATGCCTTTCTCCCTGACAGCTGGAATTAAATGTTCAGAGGCATTTGGATGAAATGTGAATTGCTTAGTCAAATCTTAGTCACCTTTTCTCATACAGATGGAATCTTTAACCCTGGAAAGGGCGTTTATGTGAGCCCAGAATCAGTCAAAAGGAGATACTTTATCTGAATGTTCCAAGATGGGGTCAGGTTCAGCTGGCTCTGTAAAGGGAGGTGTGAGCTCACCGTAGCACTGTCTCATAAAGACCACATTTGAAGCCTTCTCTGCAGACATTTTCTCATCACAAAGTGCGTCTGATTAGGATTGCACCACTTACAATCTTTATTTATTTTTTTTTTAGGTTGTCAAATTCAAGCGTACAATGATATTGAGTTCCTTTGCTGGCCACAGCATTAGTTCCTAGGCATACGTGGGCACGCTTTCTTAGACCACTGACTTATTTGTCCAGTAATGAAATGCATTGAGTTTAGTACTCTTTTCTATTGTCTGTTCAGCAAGTCAGTGACTTACAGGGACATTCTCCCCAAGTGTACACGGTCCGAGGCTCTGCGGCTGTGTCTGCAAGAGCTACCCCTCACCACACATCCAGCAAAAGGATATAGTCTTCCAGTGTAGGCCAACTATGGCGACCAGTCATGGAAGATGTGGGGACTCAATCAGGACCTGGCACTTCTGTTCTCTGCAGAAGGGATGTGAATCTAGGTTTATGTACTGCCATCTTCTTTTTGTATGGCCTCACTTATCTGTGAAAGAACCACATGGAAGACAGAGACAAAGCCTTGCGTGCACCATTCAGGCCCTAGGAGCCATGACTGAAGTCTGTGCAGGCATATAAGTCAAATGGTACTTTCTGACACTGGAGGGTTTAGTTTCTTTTGCTCTTAATGCAGCCTATGTAATTTGTGTTTGGTATTGTGTCAGGCAGTGGGAAGAGCAGGATGGATGAAACACTGCAGTCTATAATGAAGCTATAAGGATAGTGTAGTGTAGATAGCGGCCTGGGGACTCTAGGGGGTAGAGTCACTGAGAGGTTTTGGGCATAGATATTCCCTGCTAAGCTGTGTGTTTTCAGGGTGGTGGACTGGCAAGGTGTGATGGTTCGTCTTCATGTCTTGGGCATGTCTGTGCAGGTACCCCCAGAGACTCCAAAGAAGTTTTACTAAGGATGGAAGACCCATGCTAAATGGAAGTGGTACCATCCCATCAGTCTCAGACTGAATAAAAGAGCTAAAGCCAGGGCTTCCCCAGCATCCATCATCCTCTGCTTCCTGACTACAGAGGCAACATGACCGGCTACCTACCTCACACTCTGGCTACCATGCCATGCCTTCACTGCCACGACGGGCTAGACCAGCAAACATGGGCCAAAATAAAACCCTTCTCTACTTAGTTTGCCTTGTGTAGGTATTTTGTCACAGGAATGAGAAAAAAAAATAGTACTTTTGACTAATGATAAAAAGTGATCCCGAGGAGCGGGGCTATAGCTGTGATAAACCTGACCTTGTGGTTCCTAGGCCTTTGAATCTGGTTTGATGGAGAAATGTGGAAGAATGTGAACCTTCAGCCTAGACATGCCTTAGAAGGCTGAAAAGTCAACTTAATGGGTCACTTTGGTGGAGTTCAGAAGTCCAGAAAGAAAATTAAAAACTGCATTTAGTGGAGGCCTGGATCATGAGGTTTCAGAGAGAACCAAAGATTCTCTTGGGAACATGGCTACAGGTCATTCGTGTTTCATCCTGGGAAAGAACCTAGCTGCGTTCTGCCCATGTCTTGAGAACGTGAGTGAGGCTGAATTAAAAGCAATGGACTGCTTTGTTTGGTGGAGGAAATTGCAAGACAGGATAGTGTTGGCAGGTTACAGTGTGACCATTGTTCATTATTCAAATCTCCAGTGAGAGGCAGTCTCAAGCTCAACAGAGCTGGAAACTGAAAACTGTGTGGCTTGGCAAGTCAGAGAAGGTAGGTGAGGAGAAAGCAGTTGTAGTTGTTAAAGGGATTAGCACCATTAAAAAGGAACTTCTTTCTCTGCACTGAGACAACAGGAAAGGTGTCCTGAGGGTAAGACCCCATCGTGTGAAAATGAAAATTCACTTGAAAGCAGTGTGCCTATTCTGAGGACACATCACGGGGTCCTTGCATAAAAACAGCTAGAGAAGCGTTTCACCAGGGTCGGCCTTGGAGGCACACAGAGGCCTCTACTACTGTGAACCAAGGGGATCAGTTTACATCTGGAGCTGGCCCTAGAGCTAGGAAAGTGTTGCCCACATGACACTGGTTCTGCCTGCAGGAAAGTTTGGAGAATGAAGAGGTCATGGAGGCTTGAACTGAGGCTCCAGAAAGTTTCTGAGGCCAGGCAATGTGTACTAGGGTCAGATTCTCTGCAAAGAGATCTGCCACCCCCCACCCCCCCGCCAGAGGATATTGCTAAAGCAGGAAAGATGAACCCTAAATTGAAATGGAAGAGTTGTTGGAGATTACAGGACCGTGGGATCTCTGCAGAGGAAAGCATCAGGCACAGAGTAGATCAGGCCTAAGAGACAGTGGAGGTGTCTTGAAGGCAGCAGAATGGATGGACGGGGTATCTCAGGCTGCTGGAGCCTGGATCATTTCACCATGAGCCTCAGATGCGGAACATGGAGCTGCACACACATCTGGATTTCATTCACGCCCATCTCTATCTGTCTCCCTCTCCCTCTTTCTCTGTCTCTCTGCAAAAAAAAAGTCATGACCTCTCATTTTAAATGGTTTTTAAAGTTATAGAGTATCTATTTCAAAATCCATAACCCCATATTTTTTCCTGTGATCATAAATCTTGGTTGTCAAGACAAGAGTGGCTCCCTCCTTACATGTCCTACTAGGTCAAATCTCAAAACACAGTTTTGAAAATACTCTCCTTTAATGATGGAGCTATAAACCTCAGTTCTGGTAGACCCAACCATATTATTAATTTTTCCTATTCTGCTTTCTTTTGTCAAATGCCAGGTCAGCTAAATGTCTTACATAAGTTTTATACAATTGCCATGCCACATGCAAAACTATGTGAAAACATCTTAGAAGAAAAGTTGGAGTCCTTGTTGCTTTTATTTAAGTTAACATCCATGACACCAAAAAAAATCACTCATTATTGGAGAGTCGGGTATGTAACATTTCCTTTCACAATACACAGACATATGCATTATTACACTGTAATTCCCATGGTTTTAAACTTTTTATTTTTTATCATTTTTTGAAGAAAGACACACACACACAGAGAGAGAGAGAGAGAGAGAGAGAGAAGGAGAAAACAGAGATGGGCGCGCCAGCAGTGTCTCAGCTGCTGTGAATGAAATCCAGATGTGCGCGCCCCCTTGTGGTCAAGTGCAGCATTGCGCCCTTGCGTCACTGCATCTGGCTAAATGTGGGACATGGAGATGGGAACCACTAGAGATTGGAACCAGTGTTCTTAGGCTTAGGAGGCAGGCGCCTTAACCCCTAAGCCATCTCTCCAGCCCTAATTCCCATGGTTTTAAATAAGTAGGTTTAGAAACAAAGCAGGACTTTCATTGTAACAAGAGTAATATATGCCCCTTACTTTATTAGGTTGGGTTTCCATGACTAAGTTCTGGGCACTTTCTTCATTCATTCACATGCTTTACTGAGAGGCCACTCTCATGCAGCCCTCCTGCAGGGAATTGGGAAATAGTGAAACAGAAAGTATAGCTGATGTCAGATAATAGCTTCTCTTGGGATGCAATTAGGATAACTGGTAAAAATTCTTCAGTACTGCTTGTTCATCTAGCTGACCATTGGTTAAGAGCTGATAATCAGGTATTTATTTAGTTAGATAATATTTATTTACTATTCCATTTTCTTTTTCTTTGCAAAAAAAAGATATATTTGGATTGGATTACAAAAAACATCTTGGGGCTATAGAGATGGCTTAGAGGTTGGGGTACTTTTCTGCAAAGCTTAAGAACCCAGTTTGATTCTCCAGTACCCATGTAAGCTAGATGCACATGGTGGCACATGTGTCTGGAGTATCTTTGCAGTGGCTAGCGGCCCTGGCATACCCATCCTCTCTTTTGCTTTCCCTCCCTCCTTCTTTCTAATAAATAAATAAAAAAAATAAAAAAAAAAAACTGGGCTGGAGAGATGGCTTAGCAGTTAAGATGCCTGCCAAATCTAAGAATGCCCGTTTGATTCTCCAGGTCCCACATTTAGCCAGACTCAAAGTGACACAAGGGTGCAATGCCGCACTTGCCCACAAGGGGCGCACATGTCTGGAATTCATTCACAGCTGCTGAGAAGCTGCTGGCACGTCCATTCTCTATCTCTCTCTCTCTATCATTCTCTGACTCTCTCCAAAAAAAAAAAAAAAAAAAATTTAAAAAAACTTAAAAATATCTTGTTTAGTCAGGTGTGGTGGCTTACATCTTTAATCCCAGTACTTGGGAGGCAGAGGTAGGAGGACGGCTGTGAGTTCAAGGCCACCCTGAGACTACAGAGTGAATTCCAGGTCAGCCTGGGCTAGAGTGAGACCCTACCTTGAAAAACTCCAAAAAAGAAAAATATATCTTGTTTTGTAGAATATTTGCAAAAATGTAATTTATGCCATCCTTAACTTATTTGAAAAGTCACTTTAACAACACAACAGTGACAATCTCAGTTCTTAAGGTGATCATGGTTTAGTTGCTTGGGACAGCCTTATCTTTTATGGTAGGTGATGAGGCAATATAAGAACAACAGATATTTACCCTGAGTACCCCAGCACCATGGAGATTGGAGCCAGAGTTCTTCCAAGTCTTTCTGCAGGAGCAATGCCTTGCTGAAGTGTTGGGATACACTGGGGGTTGGACAGTTGAAGAGAGTGGGAGGAGACTAACAGAACAGATGTTAATGAATGAAAGTGCATTAGAGCCCCCATTCAGAAAACTGCTTTTTCCTTGTGGCTGAGGAACAGTATGCCAATAGAGAAATAAGACCTGACAAAGGGTTTCATACAACTAACCATGGAACATAACTTTTCAAAAAGTCTGAGAGAAGAGCTCTCTGGAGAATATTCTACAGGTGAGTACCTGTCGTGGACATTTAGAGGTTCTTAGGAGGGCACAGATTGCCTTAAAGAAGACATGGCTCTGGAAAGGATTGAGTGACAGTTTGGAAAATCATGTTTTATTGAGGAAAGATGGTGGCTTTGTGGTTTAGGTGGATATACGTTCAAATCTCATCTGGAAGGTCTGGAGCACATAGTTTCAGCCTTTGGTTCAGTTTTCTCCTTTCTTTTCCTTTTTTTTTTTTTTCTTTTTTTTTTTTTTTTTTGGTGGGGGGAGTGGTTTGAGGTAGGTACTCACTCTGGCCCAGGCTGACCTGGAATTCACTGTGTAATCTCAGGATGGCCTTGAACTCACAGCAATCCTCCTACCTCTGCCTCTCAAGAGTGCTGGGATAAAGGCATGTGCCACCAGGCCCGGCAGTTTTCTCTTTTCTGTAATGTGCACAAGAGCATCCTTGCAGGGGTGAGTGTAGGCTCCTGTGACTGGACAGATAGAAACGATGTTCATTTCATGTCTGCCATCCCTTCCTTTGGAAGGGTTAGAGGCTTCAGAATCTCATTCTTCCTACTGGTCTAGTCTTTGTCTTTTTTCCCAATCTCAGGAGGACAAAGGGGCCAAGAAACAGGTCTCGTGGGCTGTCTGCCATTCTTGGAGTCTGCTTACGTAAGGGAGGCGGATTCTCTGCATGTTCCGTGTCTTTTAGGGTCTCATCTACTCTGGCTCTTGCAGGAGAACATTCACTACTGCTGGGATGGGATATTTGCCATGATCCCTTTTTTTGTCTTCAAAGTGGCTTGAGTTTATCCAAAATATTCCCAGGTAATTTTGGCCCCTCCCATTAGCTTTCTCTGTATGTCCCACTTCTATTTTGTTTCCACGTGTCCACCATGCACTGCTTTGTTACGGCAGTGATTTTTGCCAACTGTCCTATCTGTTGCTTCCATCTTAGACTTTGAAGTTTTGCACAGAGAAAAATCTTCACGGGGACATAGTTTCCTTTCGTCTTCCTTTCTTTTCTCCCAGGGCATCAAAACTTTCTTTCATCTCCAGGTTCGGTATTGTCCCCCCCCCGCCCATGCTCTCTTCAGAACACGCTGTGGCTTCCTCTTCCTGAGTCACCTGTGTTCTCCTGGGGTACCCACCATCACTGACGCCCTAACTCTTCTTACTCCAGGAAGCCAGCCCCAGCTCACCTTTCCTTTTTTCAAGTGACAAAGGCTAATATAACCAGGAAGGTTTCTTAGGGATCAGTGTTGGGAAGAGGTGATGGGGGAAAAGAAGGAGATCTGACATCTAAGTGTGGTGATAGTTCTGACCATCTCGCAGTGCTCGGCATCTGTGAATGTCTAGCCCCTGGGATTGAGGGAATACAAGACTATAACCTGTTTAAAGAAATAAGTATTTTTAAAAAATTCCTTGTGACAGAGGTTGGGAATCTTGATGTACTCACAGACTATTTTAGCTCAACAGCAGAAACAGAGAAAGATATATGATTTTTTTGATGTTGGAAGTAGAAAAAGAAATGTTTGTTCCATTGTGATTTTTGTCACTCAGTTTGGGTCAGGATCAGCACCTCCTCTTCTGGAAGACCGGGTAAAAAGGTTTATGCTTGTTTGTGGACCTTTCTTGTTCTTCATTTTAACTGAAAGTGGGAACACATATCTACTTTTATTTAAAAGAAAGTACATGGGGGCTGGAGAGATGGCTCAGTGGTTAAGGTGCTTGCCTACAAAGCCTAACAACCCCAGTTTGATTCCCCAGTAGCCATGTACAGCCAGGCACATAGAGTGGTGCATGCATCTGGAGTTCGTTTGCAATGACTGGAGGCCCTGGTGCACCCATTCTTCTGTCTCTTTTTACTCTATCTCTGTCTGCTTGCAAATAAATTAAATAAATAAATAAATAAATAAATATTTTAAAAGTATGTGTGCCACTTCAACTTGATCCAAAACTATTAGAGATATTTTCCTTGGTTATGTTTATATTATTTTAACTTTTCCGTTTTAAATTTGTGTTTTTATGATGACACTTTTTTTTGTACTCAAATTTGTGTTATAGTTTCTTGTAAATTGTCTGTCTTTTCCTAGGGATAGTTTGTTGGTATCTGCTTGGGATCTCAGGATCTTAAAATTCCTCACAAAACTGACTCAGACCCTTCTGTATGAAAGACGTCCTTTTCCATGAAGTAATTAAATACTTTGGATCATGATCAGAAATCAAATATCAACTAATATCTGATATAAGAAAATATCAAAACTTATCTTTGTAAATAGTTTAAACTTATGTTGATGTGTACACATAAATAATTATGAGGCAGAATGTAATGTCTTGATGTGTATGCTTTGTGTCATCTCAACGGTGGTTTGGTTACCTGCTACAGTCAGTTTGCATAGATTTAGTAGAGTATAGGAATAATAGTTCAAGCATTTTGCAAGCCAGTTGTTAAAGCCATTGGCAACTTGACGCTGAAAAACAAAATCATAAAAATCAGCAAAGGCTATGGATTAAGATCTCCCTCTTCTCTTTCTTTCTATCCCTTCCTCCATCCCTCCCTTCTTTCCTTCCTTTCTTGCCTTCTTATAGGGTCTCACTCCTCCAGGGTGCCCTTACGTCAGCCTTCTGAGTGCTGGGATCATAAGCACATACCACTACACCCTGCACCCTTTTTCTTTCTTTGGAGAGCTGATTTCTCAGTCCTCCAGGGAATATAATCACATTGTAGACCTTGGATCCCTGATGCACAAGGTAAATCTTGAACAACTGATATAACATAATTTACTATTCATATAGCCAAGCTTTTCTTAGCTCCATGAATTATCAGTGAATCAAATAGACATTTTTTAAATGTCGAGGCTAAAAGAAATGGAGGCTAGCATGATTATAATCATTCATGAAGATCTGTCAGGTCTTCCTCAAAAAACAAACCAGATGGCAGTTGAAACAAGCAAGGCAGACTGCGTCTGAAAAGGCAATTTCCCTAGATGACAAAGCTATTTTAAGAAATCTATGGGACTAAGATCAGTGCTGTGACCTGTTCAGTGGCTCATTATATTTAAAAGTATTTTATTTCCCTGAAATGCATCCTTTTAAGCCTATGGTCATCTTAAGGAGCACTCTTAAAGATTATTGCTTGAGGGGCTGAAGAGATAGTTCAGTGGTTAAGTCACTTGCCTACAATACCTAATGACCCAAGTTTAATTTCCCAGTACCCAGTAAAAGCCAGATGCACAAAGTGGCCTGTGCATCAGGAATTCATTTGCAGCAGCTAGAGACCCTGACATGCCCGTTCTTTCTCCCCCCCCCCCCATCCTAGCATGATGATGCACACACCTTTAGTCCCAGCACTTGGGAGGCAGAGGTAGGAGAATCACTGTGAGCTCAAGGCCAGCCTGGGAGTACATAGTGAATTCCAGGTCAGCATGGGCTAGAGTGAGATCCTCTTTCATCCCCCACCCCCCAGAAAGAATATTGCATTAGTAGAAAATGTTGGTGAGTATGTTAGGAGTTAAATGGAGCATAGTTAGGCAATATCAAAATAAAATACAGAAATTATAAACCACTTCTCATTTTCTGAGTCCCAGCAGAGTTCATGGTGTGTTTCCTCATCTGTTTTATCTGCCAAGACTGATCAAACATCATCCTTGGTGTACCTGCCTGTCCTCCGGAGACATTTACATAGAATTTTGTACATACGGGGACAGTCTGAAAAAAGAAATGCCAGTCAAGTCCATGTCATACTTTTAGGCAAATCTTAAAATAGTGATTCCATATTTGGACATTTCTGAAAACTAATCAATGTGCCCTCTATTCAAGCCCAGATTACAAGTATAATCTAAAATCAGTAAAATGTTGCTGGGTTTTGTTTTATTCTAAAAGAAAAATTTAAGATGCTGAGATTAAAAAGCAAAATCACACAAGGCAGCTTAAGAATATTATTCTATGATGTGTTAAGTATAATATTTTGCCCTAAAAGGCTTTTGGCATCTTGAATTTGGTTCATGAATTACACTGAAGGATTATGGGAAAGTTAGAGTGCCCAAGTTTATTTAGAAGGTGAAATCAGTGTGCAGTGCTGTAGCTGGCACACCCAGCTGGCTCTGGCTGCTGAAAGGCTCTAGGCACAGACATTCAATCACCCAGTGGAGTGATCTCCCGAGATCTTTTTCCAGCTCTCCACAAGGCTGCTTGCTTTTCAGCAGTGCACCGTGTGCATAAAATTAACAACATGCTACAGTGGCTTCTTATATCATAAACGGAGTCCCTTTGAGTGATACTCCCTCCCACATTTTTGCAGCCTTCCAGTGAGAATTATTATGGGCTCTGCTTATTTGAACAGAAGGTGTGAGTTTAAAGGCATGAAAAAAACAGGGCAGCAATATATTAGCTGTCTTTGGCGATGAATGTATGGGTGCTTGGGTTACTCGTGGGCTGTGACTAGCTTCTGGCTTCAGAAATCTATTTCACTAAGTACTAAATCTTCCCCAAACATCCTTGGGGAGTTTGAAATTAGTGTAAATAGTGATCTCCACGACATTTTCATGTGGTTGTTTGAGCATAATGTAGGTCCAATGTCATTACCTCCTTCCGTGAGGATATTCAGATCAACCTTGTGTGATTGGCCAAAGAGATAAATAGACGCCCTGTAGCCCAGGTCTTGAACTCACTATCCTGCCTCAGCCTCCCTAGTACAAGAATAACAGGTGTATACTCTCACACCTGGCTCCTCACAGATGATTTAACTAAGAAGACAAAATAACTCTTGATCCTCACAAAATCAAGTAGAAAAGAGATGATTTTTTATTTTAATTTTTGATAATTTCATGTGTGAATATAATGTACTTAAAAATATGGACCGTTTCACAAATTTGAATGTCATCCTTGTGCAGGGGTTAAATTCATCTCTGTATCATTCCAATTATGGTAGATGTGCTGCCAACACAAGCATTAAACACAAATTTTCATCTCCATTTTAGACACTAAGTCAAAAGGAAAGTAATATGCCCAAGGTCACAAAGCTGGTAACTGGTCGATGCTGGAACATTTCTTTCTCACTTCCTTCCTCCCTCCCTCCTTCCTTCCCTCCCTCCCTCCCTCCCTCTCTCTCTCTCTTTCTTTCTTTGTTACTTTCTCTCTCTTTCATCCATTCTTTCTTTGATTTCTTCTTCCTTCCTTTCTTTCTTCCTTCCTTCCTTCCTTCCCTTCCTCCTTCATATCCTGCCTCTCTTTCTTTTACATTCTTCCTTCCTATATTTTTTTGCAATGCTAGGGGTTTAATCCATGGCCTTGTACATGCTACAAAACACTCAAGTACTGATCTATACACCCCTAGTTTTAGGTTGACTCTTTTTTAAATCACTTTTTTGTTATCATACAAAATAACGGGCTTTATTGTAATTTCACACATACATATATCATTGTACTTTTCTGGTCCCTCCTAAGGGTCTCCTGATGGTCTTCCTCTTCCCAGATAGTCTCCTTCTGCTTTAATTTCATACATAGATCATATATTTCATACACTGAAATCAAGTCTCCACATGAGAGAAAACACAAGTTACTTTCTTTTTCTTTTCCCTCTATTACTCCCTCTTGTTCTTTCTCCCTCATCATCTGCCTCTGACACAGTCTTCCTTGTCATGTTTTATATGGATGTTGGAGCTGCATCTCAGCTGACCAGCTCCAGAATCCGCCTCTTAGCTTCTATTTAAAAATGTCCCAGGGCTGGAGAGATGGCTTAGTGGTTAAGGTGCCTGCCTGCTAAGCCTAAGACTGCCCGTTCCAATCTCCAGGTCCCATGTTTAGCCAGATGCAAAGTGACACAAGGGTGCCATGCCACACTTGCCCACAAGAGGGTGCACGCATCTGGAGTTCATTCACAGCAGCTGAGAGGCTGCTGGTGCGCCCATTCTCTGTCTTCCTCTCTCTCTCTCTGTGTCTCTCTCCAAAAATAAAAAGTCCTAGATTACCTTCTTTATGGTGTGCTTGGGAGTGACAAGGACAACATCTGGGGACAATATTTGTGTCTTAGATAAGACAGATCTGAGGCAGAGTCTGAGCTACCATTCTTTCTTAATATGGATTCCACATAGTAACTAACCATACACAGGCAAAGGAACCACATTAAGACCTGCATGCTTTTACTTAGTTTTTCCAGTAAAGCTCAAGGTTTATACATCTAGCCAATAAAAAAGCAATACAGGATGCATAGGTAAAATTGAAATTCAAATGGGTAACAAAGAGATGTTTTTATAAACTGTAATAATATCCCAAATATGGTAGGGTACATATTTGGATTAAAAATAATTGGTTGGTTATCTGAAATCTCAGTTTAATTGGGGATTTTTAAAGTTTATTTTATATTATTTATTTGAAAAAAAGAGAAAGAGGAAGAGAGAGAGATTGAATGGGTGCGCCAGGGCCTACAGCTGCTGCAGACTCCAGATACATGCACAGCCTTGTGCATCTGGCTTATGTGGGTCCTGGGGAATTGAACCTTGGTCTTTTGGCTTTGTAGGCAAGCTCCTTAACCACTAAGGCATCTATCCAGCCCTAACTGGGGATATTTTATACCTGAGTGCTAGTACCATAAAAATCTCTTCTACCTCTTGAAGATGTCAAGAGGCAGAGAGGAGAGAGAGAGAAAGAAGAGATTGAGACTGAAGTTACAGGAAATGCTGGTCATGTTTGCTTTGAGACTGGGTTAAACAGATCATATAAGGCACTTCTATCAATCACGGTTATATTCCCTGGTGCTTTCACGTGGTGCTGAGAGTCAAGAAGGTGTGTTTAGTGCTCAGGGTATTATATGTTCTAGCTGCACAGCCCTGAAAACCAGTCACTTGGAGTAAAATCCCTAAATGTTATTTTAATGATGTGAACTGCACATTTGCAAATGGGTCTCTCTGCTCTGGCCTCTAGAATCAAGTAATCGACCCTGACGCCGTTCATCTTGGGACACATAACTCACGTCACGCTTAATTATCTCTTGGTGGACTTCAGCACAGTTGGGGCGATTGTCCATGTAATGACTACGGGGCTTGCAGAGCCTGCATCACTGCAAAGGCCTCTCAGAGGCCTCACCTGCAGTACACGTGCCGAGTCTCATCCATGTGTGCGCCCCAGCGTGTAGCACTGAGCCTGTCATATTCATAACCATGATAAACACTGCCATGTTCTGGGGGAAGGAGTCACAGGAGGTAATAATGACACCTTGTCCCTGTTTTCCCGAGGCACATGGTCCAGAGAAGATTTTATGAAACAAGTGAGGGAATGCTTAGCACAGACACATAAGGGCTTTTGGTATTACGAGAAGGAAACAGGCCTAAGGATGGCTTCCATAGTGAGAGTTAGAAGACAGAAACTCAGAAACCAGCTTTGCCTTTATGGGTCTTTGCACAAGACAAGAAATTTTTCTTTGCCTCAACTTACTTATCTGTAAAATGGAAATAATATTGTAATACTACAATTTAGTTCTTAAGCCAAAAATAAGATACTCATCTAGACACTGAAGAACACTCATTAAATTATAAAAGATGTTCAAAAACATAGAATTGAGGTTGCAGAGTTGAGCACTTAAAACTAGAGCAACAGCTTTCTTTTTAATATATTTATTTGAAAGAGAGAGAAGAGAGAGAAAATGAGAATGAGTGTGCCAGGACCTTCTGCCCTTTGCAAACAAGCTCCAGATGTATGCACCACTTTGTGCATACGGCTTTACATGGATACTGGGGAATTGCTTTGCAAGCAAGTGCCTTTAACCATGGAGCCAGCTCTCCAGCCCAAAAGAGACAGCCTTCTACAGATGCTAAAGGAATACTGTACAAGGCAATGTGGGTTGATAGGCATGCCATGCCACTTACTGACCAAGTGTTCTACAGCATCTTATTTAACTCTCTGTGACTCAGTTTCCTCGTCTGTGAAATGAAGACTATCATGGATTGTGCACATTAGTTTGAATCACCTTTGAGTGCAATAAGCATATAGCAAATGTAATTTACAATTATTGTCTATGGTGCCATCTGACACGGGCGTGGGATGATGCGACGTCTTTAGGTTGGTATCACAGATCCCTTATCATCCTTCCATTCTAACATAGAGACATTCATTTTAAGAATCTAGCAAGAAAAGACATATATATATATATTTCTGCTTTTTAACTAATTTTTAGGTCAAGTGATGGTTTTAAAAACATGTTTTTTGACCAGTAACTACTGAACAGCCCCACCTCCCAAATCAAAATATCAGCAATGGAAAATGAGGAGAAATGGAAGACTGATTTATTCACCCTTAGTCAATAAAATAAGCATGCGGTAGCTGCGTTGTAAATACCCCTGCAAAGTGAGATTTACAAGACATAATACTGGAAGACAGATTTATCCCAGTAGAAAGTGCAGGGCCGTGGAGGCAAGTTCCAGTGGAATTTATAAGGCGAAGCCCTTGAAGGAGAAGGACTCAGAGGCCTGGGGGAGTCCAGCTTTTGAGGCACAGTTCAGATGTGTGTTTTCCAGAAGGCCAGGCAAAGTATTTTCTGAAAATACTGCAGGGAGAGGAGAAAGCAAGTCAGGCTATAGGCCTCAGATTTGTTTAAAACTTCCTTTTATTCAGGACTGCTAGATTTATCAATCAAAATTATGTGTCCAGTGAGGAAATGGAAAATAAAACTGTTTCCAAAAAAAAAAAAAAAAGTAAAGAAAGCAAGTGATTCATTTTGACTAAAATAATTGAAAATGCAGAAAGTCCAAGGGTTCCGGGCTTCTTGGTCCTGGGCTTATTTGTTGCTCGTGTGGCTGCGTAGCAGATTTCATCGCCAGGGTGAACCACCTGTCTGGGGACACCTTTAGTCTATTCAGTGAAATCAGTTCCAGTTCCACCCTGGGCTAATTGTAGGATTCTACTTCCTTTTCACATGGGGCACCTTCCCAGATGAAACAGTATTACTAAGATTATGCTCACCATACTCAAAAGAAACAAAGGGAAGGGAGGGTAGGAGGAGAGAGGGACAGAGAGAGAGGAGAATGAAGGAGGAAATAAAAGCAAAAGAAATAAGAAAGAAAAGAGAAAAACAAAAGTGGCAAGGAATAAAGGGAGGGAGGAAGAAAGAAGGAACTCAAAGCTAACTTTCCAAGGAGTACTAAATCACACCAAGTCTTCCATGAGAAATCCTGGGAGCGGAGTTTCCCAGTGGATCCCAGTCCCATCTGGGTACAGTGTCCTGAATGACTATCACTGAAGGAAGGTGTGAAACAGGAGCTTGTCAACAGCTCTGACACCTGACAGGGTTGGAAGATGTCACCTCTACCAGGAAACACTGCACAATTTCTTGCTGTCTACATAGAACACCAGGAAGAGCCCAGAGCCCAGAGCCCAGGACCCTTTGAAAATCTCCATGCTGGATATGAAACGCCGTAGGAAGAATTCAGTGACTTAGCATAGTGGCCTGAGAAGGTACAGGAGGAAGACCTTTCCCTCCCTGCTGGAGAGATGGAGGAGTCAAACCAAAGTCCTTAAACTTCACAGGCAAGTGCTGTAACCACTAAGCCATCTCTCTAGCCCTATGACATACATAGTTCATCTTCACAATACAAAACCTCACCCAATTATGGGTGAAATAGAATACATTTTACACAAACAGGAAAGTAAATCCTTAAACAATTTTAATACCTTTAGGCTATGTTAAGAAAAGGAAGTCAATATGGTTTCATTAACTGATATATTTTATTTTATTTTATTTTGGAGAGAGACACAGAGAGAGACAGACAGAGAAAGAGGGAGAGGGAGACAGAAAGAGAATGGGTGTGCCAGCAGTCTCTCCGCTGCTGTCAACACAATCCAGATGTGTGCGCCCCCTTGTGGGCAAGTGCAGCATTGCTCCCTTGCATCACTTTTGCATCTGGCTAAATGTGGGACCTGGAGATTGGAACCAGGTTCTTAGGCTTAGGAGGCAGGCGCCTTACCTGCTAAGCCATCTCTCCAGCCCCTGATATATTTTTGTTTATTGATTGTCCCTGTAACTTAAGATATCTTTGTGTTCAACCAAGAGCCAGGAGATGTTGCTGAAGAACTAACTATCTGGTTGGGTAAGTGAGCAATGTGTTTCCACCTTCCACCAGAGAATGGAGCGACAGAAAATGCTTACCCCCGGTAAGCAGCCCACGTGCCATCCAATTATAGTTCTTACATGGTTGAATAGACACCAGTACCATTTTATTCTGAGCTATAAAACCCCCTTTCTTCTACAACTTGCCATATTAAAACCATGAGCACCAAAATTCCAGCTGAGTATTTCTGTGTCATAGAAGGTGATTTCTTGACAAAAGTCTCAGTGCAGATGCGTTAGCCCAGCTGGGTTTTAGGAGCCTGCTGCAATATAGATTAGATAGCATTCCTTTTTTAGAACTGGTTCAATCAAGTGCTACTTCCCCTTTGGTAACACGGGACTAAACAAGTCAGATCTTTGACTTTCTAATTTATTAGCCAGTAAATTACAACAGCAAAGGTTCTGTGTATGGCCAGTGATTTTTCCCACAGAGTAGAGAGACATCATGGTGCTGGGGAGGGGTCAGGCATAGTGGATTAGTCATGTGACTCACTGTTTGGGTAGCATTACTCATGAACACGGAAAGGTCAATGTTATATTTCATAAATGTAAAATAAAAATGTAAAAGCAGGGGCTGGAGAGATGGATTAGCAGTTAAGGCACATGCCTACAAAGCCTAAGGACCCCTGTTCGATTCTCCAGGTCCCACGTAAGCCAGATACACAAGGTGGCACATACATTTGGAGTTCGTTTGCAGTGGCTAGAGGTCCTGGGGGCCCGTTCCCACTCTCCTCTCTGTCTCTCACTGTCTCTGTCTCAAATAAATAAATAAATAAATAAATAAATAAATAAATAAATAAGTAAGTAAGTAAAAGCAGTCTTTCATGCTGGTAGAATTCTGAACTCTGCTGTAAAATGGTGAATCACAAGATGTGTCAACTTGTACAATTAAGAACTGAGGAAAAGGGCTGGAGAGAAGACTCAGGAGTGTTTCCTGTGCAAGTGTGAGGACTGGAGGGGGCCTAAGACTGCTGAGTTCAATTCCCAGAACTTTTGTATATAGCTAGCCGGGTGTGGCTATGCATGACTATAACCCCAGTCCTGCCTGGAGCACATCCCAGAGAATCACTGAGTTTGTGAAATTACAAAAGCTATGGAGATTCCCTCTCAAGTGAACAAGCAGGTGAGCAGTAGAGGGAGACACCCAATGTTGTCCTCTGGCCTCTGCCCGTGCTTGGGGTCCTTCATCTGCACATATATGTGTATATACCACACACCACAGCACATCTACTACACACATATACAAATACACAAATGCAAAAAAAAAAAGAAAGAAATGAGGGAGAATTAGAGAAGTGGGAAATAAGTAACTTTGAAAAGTAATTAGAAAATAAAGCAGAAGTAGCAGAAAGCATCCAATTTTCATACAACTCACAGGTTTTCACAAGGAATGCCACTTCTCCCTGAAGCCTAATATTCTCTATAGATTATAGCAGCAGAAAACAATAGCATATATGTCACTGAGTTCCTAGTTATACATATTTCTTTTCAGAAATATAAACATTTTATGTAACACTAGTTTGAAGAAATGTTAATTACATGTATCTAAGGACATTACATAACCTCCTAATTTGACTCAATTACACCAAATTCAAAGCATATTTTAGAAGTCTACAAATCTGCATGCCACATAGTAACAGGAAGCAATAATTAAAGAGCTCTTATTTATAATAAAAGGAAAAGTCTAGTTGGCCTCGGGGCAGCTTCCATGTCACTAAGTGTCAATAGTCTCAGGAATATACATGTAAACCAAACTGTAAATTACATATTCTGAACTAGTTCTTTTCCCAGTAGGATTTCAATTCACAGTGCACTTGTCTAAGTAATTCATGTCCCCTCTGGTCTTCCAGCTGGATGACAACATTCTCACAGCACCATCTATGCTTTCTGGAACATTCTGTGAGGCGCTGCATCAGAAGGTTGAGGTGAGCATTAGTGGAGCCAAGGTCATGGATTTCTCACTTGGAAGCCTTACCTATGAGGGCTGCCACACTTCTCTGGTGTCATACCCAAGTGAAAGTGGCCAAGCAATGTGAAATGAAGGGAGGAGGAGGAACTAGAGATTGTTCAGTTGGAATCAGAGAGCAATGGCTCTGGGCCTTTCTAGAAGAATTTGGATTGGAATTGTGTCTGGGGAGGTTGTGAGGAGGTTCCTGAGCAAGATGGTGGACCGCAGGAGGGCTGTGTGCAATAGACACTTATGGAAGAAAGCTGTGTCTTCAGCGTAGGGTCTGCTTTTGCCTTATTTCCTGCCCTGGCCTTAGAGGGAAGAGAATATGGAGTCCTTGGGCAGATTCCTGGTGATCTATTGACCTGACATGTTGAATGTGTGTAGTGAGAGGCCCAGAGCTGTGCAGACTGAACCAGAAAGCAGTCACTCAGCGAGCTGGAACATGAACCGTGAGATGTGGATTTCTTGTCACTACAGCACTACGGATTCTTCATCTTTGCCTGTTTTGTCCATTCTAGGAATTCTGCTATTTTTTTCCTCTGCTAAATCACAACTTCTTTGAATATGAATATATATATATATATATATATATATATATATATATATATATATATATATGGTTAGTTGGTTGCTTGTTTTGTTTTTCTCTTCCTCTAGCTAGCTCTTCAGGGAGATAAGCTCATTTACTTTATCTGTGAGTTGGACCATGACCAACCATCCCCCTTAGATTAGACATGTCTCATCAGAGGTCACTCCATCCTACACAGGTTTCCTCTGAGGTGACCCAGCCATTCTGAGGAAGAGGGGCACAGGGGACTCCTGTGACTGTGATGTATGATGATATTTCTGAAGAAAGTCAAAACCATTTAGGGACCAAGTTTTGATGAATTGCAGGAAATGGCAGATTTGCAACAATTCCAGAATTCCCAGAGACTGACTGTCATCGGGTAATGGTGAGAATTTTAACTAGCATATTGTAGAACCAAGACCACAGCCAGGATTCAGGCAGAAGGTTCTGTTTGGATCTTCTGCTTTGGGCATTTGTCTTTGGGAGAAGTGATTAAAATTGTTAAACTTTTATGAGATTGATTTCTGCTTGTCTGCCAGAGTTAAGAATTAGCAGAAAGCTGAAAGCCTCCTGTGGAATATTCTACTAGCAAGATGGAATCCCCACTGCTCGTCTCTGCTCACTTCCTCCCAGGTAACCAAATCCCGTGTTAGATTCACTAGAGTGGGCACAGTTATCAGGGAAAGCACAGGCTTCTATTCCCGTATTAATCTGTCTCCGTTGTTTAGTGGCCTCTGCTGCTGGGTCAGGATATAGTAGGGAATGGCTGTGAAGTTCATCTTGGTGGGAAGCCAATGAATGCCAAGGTGACATTTCAAGACCACAGATGGGCTGATTGACTGTGTTATTCTAACATAAGTTGTGACGACTTGGTTTCATTAGAACAGCTGAGTATGAAATGAAGAAGCAAAAGAAAAAGTGTGAACATAGAGGAACACGGATGGTTTCTTTCTTGTGAGCCTTTAAGTATCTTGACCCTCACCTTATCATTTCATCTTTTTTTTTTGTTTTTTTTGTTTTTTTTTTTTTGGTTTTCCAAGGTAGGGTCTCACTCTGGCCCAGGCTGACCTGGAATTCACTATGTAGTCTTAGGGTGGCCTTGAACTCATGGTGTTCCTCCTGCCTCTGCCTCCCGAGTGCTGGGATTAAAGGCATGAGCCACCATGCCTGGCTTCATTTCATCATTTTGAACCTATCAATGCCGCTCGCCATCTCATTTGCAGGGTCTCCTCTGGCTGCCTCTCTGTGAAGCATAGTATTGGGTACTCCATACAACTGCTCAAAATTCATCATTTTCCTTTGGGTAGCCCACCTAAAGATAGGATTTTGGTGAAGCAAATTTGGGTCTTCCCCTACCAACACAATTATTCAAAGCATATGATATTTTTACAAAGGTCTGTAGCGTTTCAATAAGGCCAGTTATGTAGGAAGTGGTGGCAATGTGTGATCTCCAGAAAAGAGGAAGCCTCGGGGGTGCTGTGGCAATGGTGTAGTTACTTAAAGAACATTTAAACTACAAATATCTTTGCGGTTTTTTATTTGGTTCCATACTACAGCCACGCTGAGAAATTTCTCAAACCTTGGCTAATCACTTTTAAAAAAATGTAAAGTTTAGCAAATGACTCTACTTCCCCAATGCTCTGGTCCTTGCAAGCCCTGGCTTCTTTTACATTTGGTAGAGGTAACGACACAAATGCCAGAAGAGATAATCAGAGTCAAGAACCTTTTAATAAGCCAATGGGCGGCGGGGGGGGGGGTGTGGAACAGCTGTCACTCTCTAGTTGCAAGAAAGTTCCGACTCTTAAAGTAAAAAAACAACTAAAGTATAATGCTGATAGAGAGGAATTTTATCTATCAAAGGAGGCATTTGAGCCATCAGAATAGCACAGTATGATGGTGTTGCATGGTTGAGGGCCTAACACCCCAGTGTGACTATATGTGCTGAGTCACATTACAGGAAGTAGCTCAGTGTGTGTGTGTACTTTAACTCGATTTAAGATGGTATCTTCTCTTCTCAGTTTCTCTTCATTTGGCTAATTACTGGCCTAATATGGAAATCTTTGGTATAGCACTGTCTGTCCGGAGGGTAGAACAACAGGGGCCTTGCTGATTTTCTTGGGGAACCACAGTTAGGGAACTGAAGGACAGGAAAACTCTCATAAAACAACCTAACTATGACCTGCTGAATTTGACCTGTGGAGGAGTGACACAATGCTTTGGATGGTCTCACCTTGACCAAGGTAGATCTCTTAATAAGCTGGTCTGTGAGTGTTCATTTTGTTTAATTGGCAAGATTAACAGTCTGCAAGGAGGGAGATATGCCATATATGTTAAAAATGTCTAATTTTTTAAAATCAAGCCTTTCATTATATCTGGAAAAAGACAAAAACATATGCGTAAGATATACTTGAAATATATTGGAAGGTGGTTCAGATCAAAGGTTCTATGTTTGCTATGTTATTAAAAGCTCCCTCCTTAAAGGTCCCAGGCATGGGTGCACTCACTGTGTCTCAGGCCTTGTCTTCCCTTCTCAGATGTACTCCAGGATAATCCTCCCCCTCCATCCTCTGCAGACAATTAACATTCCTGTGTCCAGGGTGGCGGGCAGCAGCTAGTAAAGCAGACCAGCAAAAACAGTCTTTAAGCGAGTCCAGAACCCTTAGCTGGATGGCCTGTGTACTGCTTACTTGGTCACGTTAGTAGGTCCAGAGTGAGCATGCTTCTATATAACTCATTCTTTTTTTAAAAAAATTTATTTATTTATTTATTTGCAAGCAGAGAGAGAGAGAGAGAGAGAGAGGAAGAGAGGCAGACAAAGAATGGGCATGACAGGGCCTCTAGCCACTGCAAACGAACTCCAGATGCATGTGCCCCTTGTGCATCTGGCTTACGTGGGTCCTGTAGAATCGAACCAGGATCCTTTGGCTTCGCAGGCAAATGCCCTAACTGCTAAGCCATTTCTCCAGCCCATAACACATTCTTATAATGTTGTAGTTGCCATGGTTTGAGTAATAATGATTTGCCATGATCCAAATCTGAACATTCAATGACTTTCTTACAACACTCTTTGGGATAAGCACGAACCTTTCTGAGAAGTGGGACCTGGTCTCAGATAGACTAAGGCCTCCATTAAAGGAGACGCGGCTCAAAGGTGAGAAAACTGAGAGCTGGCTTCCCATCTCTCTGGCTACAAAGCAGATGCACCGCTGCTCTAGAACTGAGAACCCCAAAGTGAAGTGTGCAGCTTATCACAGACAAGTTCGCAGCTGCTTTAAAAGAGTTGAAATGGATATTCTCACACCCCCCCGCCTATTATAATTCCTTTTATGGACTATGACTTTCAACTGTAGAAGCAACTATTATCTTCTGATGTCTCATTTTATCTCTCCAACAATCCTATGAATTACGGGGTGTAATCTGGATTCTAGACACAGATGGTGGTGAATAACCTGTCCAAGTTCACCCTGCCCGGAAGTACCTAGGAAGCTGATTTAGGCTTTTACCGCTTCATCAATAACTCCCTAGGTTGACCTGGAGAGATGGCTCAGTGCTTAAGGCTCTTGCCCGTGAAGCCTAAGAACTCACATTCGAATTTCTGGGCCCCACGTAGGCAGATGCACAGTGACACAAGTGCGCAATGTCCCACATGTGCCACAAGGGGCACACATGTCTGAAGTTCGTTCACAGTGGCTGAAAGCCCTGGTGCACACCCATTCTCTCTCTCTCTCTCTCTGCCCCTCTCAAAGTAAATGATAAAACATAACTCCCTGTATGATGCACTCGGTCTATGCACCTTAGGAGCTTGCTGAGAACTCTCTGAGGCAATAGTTATTAAAGAGGTTTTCTCAGGAAGTCATTTCCCAATGCTGGACATTTCCTGCGTGTGATTCTTGGGGTGTTCCCTTATCTGTGAGACAGTTCATCTGTTCTGCATGGATCTGGGATACTGCAGCTTGAGGGCTCTCAGTTCTAATAGCCTCAGTTTTTCCCCATATTCTCCCATCTTTAGATTCCTTTGGTTGGGGCAACATCATTGACACAGCAGGTTCTGCGACCCCTTTTCACAGCTGTGCTTTAGCTGCTAGTTTGCACACCTGCCTACCAAGACTAACTAGCAGTGTCCTTCCTCGTCTCATTCCCATGTCCACCGCACTTGAAGTGGAATCCCGGGAGGCTGAGGGACCACTGACTTCAACTTAGCAGTGGGTGGCAGGAACTCAGAAGTTTAGTCCCAGACCTGCTACTAATTTCCTGGATGGCTTTTGGTCCATCCATTAATCTCTCTCTATCACCATTTCCTTCTCTGGAGGAGATAGCAAGAATAATGGGATGTTTTCTACATTAACACATTTATGACCCTAATGTGCTCTGTGAAAGTGTGGCTTTCTCAAAATGCTCGGTGGTAGAAAGTAAATCAAAAGAAATCTGGTTTCTTTTCTTAAATATGACATGTTGATGAAATCTAGCTTTTTATGCCATGGTTAGAAACCAAGGGATGGACAAACTAGCACAGTATTTTCACATGCTCAGAACTGAGCGATTTGACAATGATCGCAGAGGTATTTATTAAGGATGGGACATTTTTAGGATCAGGAGAGTGGAATTAAAGTTTTATACTTTCTCAGGAGGAGTATTTTCATTAGTCATGGTAGAGCCTAAGCCAAACTGGGTCACATTAGGACTTTGGCTGGAAGTACTTAATTTTTTTTTTGCTAACACATCACTTGTGTTATGAATTCTGCAAATATTTTACTGTATCATCATGACTTATATGGGACCAGAGAGGACCAAACAACCCCAAGATGTCAGCAGGATGAACTGCATTGCTCACTCTCTTGCAAATGTCCTTGTCTATTTTGCTTCTATAAATTCTTCAACCCCTTAAGAAGAGTTGGGAAAGCTCTAAGGAGAACTCAAATCATGTGTGCAAAAAACCATTGCAAGACAGCAGCTCAATGTGGTTCCACTATAGAACTGCAGTCTAGTCCAGGCTTATTTTTAAGAGTAACCCTGTGATTTAAATGCTCCAGCTGAGTTTTACTCTTTACACTTTCTCTTTATTCAGAGACTTTTGTTTTTGAAATGAGTGATGGAAAAATAGCAAAATCGTGACATTAGTTCATTCTAGAGAACCCACCCAACTCATGGACTTCTCCCTGTAAGGTAAAACCATACTGTCTGCTCTTCCAATGACTAATTGTCAATCGAGTAGAAGTGGACCGTGCAGTACTATGGGAAAATATATTTTCAGATATATCTGAGGAGAGTCTGGAGTAGATAGAATAATTTAAAACATGCTACTTTACAAAGGGTGCACATTATACATATGAACATGTCTCCTACTTTTAGAAAATACTACAGAGGATCTCTGTCAGAGCACCTGCACTGTCGCAGAGGTGGCAGTGGGGAAATGCAGAGAATGCATGCACGTTTTGGGGACCTACTTTTGCATTTATGTAGAAATGACTTATGTTCATCTCAGTTGAGAGTCTGGCACTACCACGGACTTGTGTAGAGCACACTGCAGAGTTTTTGGATGAGTTGGAATAGTGTGGGAGATGGATAGTTTAGACTTATTTCGACAGCAGGTTCACGTGTAGCTTCCAAATTGAAAATGCCTTCCTGCAAATTATTTCTGGTCATCGTTACTCAGATCGATTTTCTGTTTGGAAACAAAAATTTCAGGTCCACTGAAAATCAACATAAAACTTTGATGTTCTAAAAACTGAGTAACGTCATAGGCACGCACATGCACGTGTGTGCATGTGAGCACAAGTGTTGGCTCAAGATGGACCTAAGGGCCTTGAACTTGCTAAGGACATACATCATACATATGCTGTAGCACTGAGCTGCATCCCAGGTCAGTCATCTTAAAGTATTTGCCCATTCAGTAAGTTTATGTTTTAGTGCAGTAAAGTGGACAGAAATCCAGTTCCATGGCAAGCTGAAGGTGGCAGATTTTTTGAGATACTTTCCCTAATTAAGTTGGGACCCAAAGACCTGTACACTTGGGGATGAATCAGAAGAAAACTCAGCCCTGTAATGTTAGTAATGCATAAGGACTGTGACTATGTTGAACAGTGCAGAAGAACAGAAGGAAATATAATAATATAACAACAACAACAACAACAACAACAACAACAACTATCCCTGAGATGGCTAGAGACTACTATAGATCTACCCACCCTGGACATATTATCTGGATGAGCCCTAAAATTTCTAATCCTGCTTTGAGATAGTCCATGTCTACAAGTGCCCCAGATACCTGGCAGAAGTAACCACCAAAGTTTCAGGAGAGGGAGTTCCTTATCTTAGGTTACAGACTGTTACATGGGTAATGATTGGCATGCACTCAAAGATAGCTAGATACATAAGGAAACAAGACAGAGCTATGCAAAGCTAGTGAGAAGAACAGACAACAGCAGCAATAGATGACACCACATAAGGTCTAGATTGTGAAACATAATTTTCACTCTTTAAAACTGAAAAGTAAAAAAAACTGAAAATGTTTACAGGAACCATGTAATCAGGTGTGAGATGTGTGAGATGTGGTATGTGTATTTGCTTCTTTCGTGTTGCCTTAAGAAGCAATGGCTTTGTTCCCGCTATGTGCAAATCCCCTTCTGCATTGTTTTGCTTGTAAATAGACTTCTGTCAATATGGTAGGTAAAGCCGTGGATGCAATCTCTCACCATGGAATCATCATAAAGAACAATTTGTAAGTAAAATGCAAAGCATTGGGAAATAACGAGTCATTTTTATAGCAGCTCCTGTTTTTTAAGGGAGTTTCTTTTAAGTCAGGTGTTTTTGAAGGACACCTTGAATACCCTTCAACAAAGGGACCTCCTGTGCGTAGTTGCATTTCTCAGCAATGCTCTCTCTGCAGCTGGTGCACAGCAAGTCCCTGGCCCATTAAAGCAGCTCTCAGTAAGTACTTCTCAAGTGTACAACTAAGGCCTTTAGAGGAATGCGACAGAGGTTGGCAGGGCAAAGTGATAAAAACTTAGAATTAATCTTGAACAGTTACTTAAATGCCTGAGGCCTCAGATTCCTTATTGTAAAACCAGAATAAGAACAAAGCATTGTTTGCAGATATGAGATTCAAACCTCAGTGCAGGCCCAGAGCAAGCACATCATACAGTGTATGCAACCATGGTATAGAACAGGAGAGTAAGGTACCAGGAATGCTTTGATTTTCAGATCACACATCCATTTCTTCAAGAAAGAACTGATGGGGGCCTGGAGAGATGGCTTAGTGGTTAAAGCACTTGCCTGAAAAGCCAAAAGACCCAGGTTCGATTCCCCAGGACCCATGTAAACCAGATGCACAAGAGGGTACATGCATCTGGAGTTCATTTGCAGTGGCTGAAGGCCCTGGTGTGCCTAATCTCTCTCTCTCTGTTGCCTCTCTCTCTCAAGTAAATAAATACAATTTTTTTGGAGAGAGACAGAGAAAGGGAGAGGAAAACAGATAGAAATGGGCGCGCCAGCAGCCTCTCAGCTGCTGCAAGCAAAATCCAGATGTGTGCGCCCCTTGTGGTCAAGTGCAGCATTGCGCCCTTGCATCACTTTGCATCTGGCTAAACATGGGACCTGGAGATTGGAACCACTGGAGATTGGAACCAGAGTTCTTAGGCTTAGGAGGTAGGCGTCCTAACCGCTAAGCCATCTCTCCACTTAAATACAAATTTAAAAAAATATTTTTAAAGGAAAGAAACAACAGGATGAGGGCTGGGGAGATAGGTTGGCAGATAAAGCACTTGCTGCAGAAGCATAAGGACCTGAATTCAGATCCCCACCTCCCACATCAAGTCTGGCTGCCCTGGCACATGCCTATAATCCCAGTGCTGGGAAGGCAGAGACAGGAGCATCCCTGGGGCTTGCTGGCTAGCTTCTCATCCTTTTCTCTTATTTCTGTTCTCATTTTCTCTTTTAGAGGGGAGTCTCTATATACTGGAAAAGTGTGAGAGTTATGTCTAAGGTTCTAACAGCATGGCTGCAGTTAAGCCCCAAGATCTACCAGCCCAAGGTTTCCAGAAAACCCTTTCTGCTTGTCTTTCCCACTTCCCTTAATTCCCGTAACCCCCTGTGCTCGCTCCCTGGTAATCTGGAGAGAAAATGGTTTTCATCTGCCTGGGAGGAGTACCTGTGACCTGCACAAATCAATCTTGTAGCTGTCACATTCTCTGGTGCGGGAGCGATTATTCATCTCTTTTTCTAGATGGTTGTTGAGGAGCTGAGGCTGCAGCAATGGGACCCACGTGAACACAGTCAAAGCACTGAGGGAAGTGTAGCTCGGGGCTCAGGAACACCACCCTTCCCTCGGAGTCACATTGGCCTCTAGTGGCCCACAGGCAGCTGACAGACGGCTCAATCATTTCCTCAGGGCCAGCAGGCTCCGGCACCAGCTGTCTTTGACATTAGAGCTGGGCCCAGACTGACAAGGGCCCTGTCCTTGGAGGTGCCCTGGGGGCCTGAGAGAGTCTATTCAAACTCCTTCTTTACCTTGTTGATTTACTGTCCCTTTTGACTGGTTGTTGATCCATTTTTCCTCTCCGTGTGCTCATAGGGCACCCCAGAAACCATCCTCTAGTAATATATTTGGTTTATGATTTCCTCAGGAGCTAAGGAAGAAAAACATCCTAACCTTGCACCTGTTGGATTTTAATGTACGGGGAGGGGGGGTAAGGGAGGGGGCTTCGGCCAGGAAGGTACAGAGAGAAAGACCGCGCGGCCAGGAGCCATATGGAGCTCACATTATTCCATCAGGATACCAGCAGAAGCTGAATTAGGTCCCTTTGAAATAGATTTGTTATTTTATTTATAGCTCCATTTGGACTCGGCTGACTCTGGCCAGCACACCATTACAGAGTATGACTCCAAATGGCAGCTTTGAGGAAGACAGCGATGGCCTGGGCAGCGAGTGAGCAGGGAGGGTGGGCTCGGCTGCTCTGGCTGACTTCCCCAGACTCAAACTGTGGCTTATGAGACAGAAAGAAGAGGAAGTCCCCAACACTTAGACTCATTCAGTGGGTCTTGCAAGCAGAGAAAAGTGAAATCTCCATTGCTTGTTTTTCTAACTACCATCCACAGAAATTTGTGGGGCCCCTGGAAAGGATCTGTTCCTTTTCATTGTTTTCGTTGGCATTCAGAGTTTTAGGTATCATTCTTTCTGGCATTTTCAAGTACCATTTTTTTAGTTGTTTCTCATCCCCTCCTTTCCTCCCCAGACTCCCTTCCTCTATTTCTCTTTGGCCCCAATATCCTCCCTTGTCCCTCACACACACATGCTTATACTATAAATGGTTAGTAAGTGCTTTGAGATGTTCAACATCCCTAGCCGTCAGGGAAATGCAAATAAAAGCACTCGGATACCATCTTGACCCAGTCAGCATGGAATTTCTTTTTATCATCTGGACTGGACTGGACTGTTCAGGGAGTGAGCAATACTCACCCACAGGACCCAAAGCGAGCTGGTGTCTGGCCATTTTGGTTGAGATGTGGATTTTAGAGGCTACACAGGAAGCCTTCTTCCTGTCCCCCTCTTTCTCCTACTCCCTTTCCTTTTTCTTGTCTTTATTTCTCTCTCTCTCTCTCTCTCTCTCTCTCTCTCACACACACACACACACACCCCTTGAATTGAAAATAATAATTGAGAGGATGCAAGAACGTCCAGAGCACAGAGCAGGGAGCGACTGTAAACATGCGCCATTTTCAGGTCTACGTGCAACTGAGAAGCAGGTGAAAGTCATAGGAAGGTAGTGGGGCCTGTGATTTGTGCTTTACTGTTTTCACTAATGCTTTTTGAAGTGTGACCCTCAGGCCAGTGACATCAGCATCACCTGAAAGTGTGTCAGGAATTCAAATATTGGGAGCCCATGTCAGATACACAAACGGAGACTTCAAGGTTGAGGCAAAGGGTCTGCTCGATGGAATCTAGACAAACCTGACCCATGCTCAAGTTTAACACTGCTCTACGCCAACAAGGTTCTCTTAACCCTCTGTCTTAATCTATGAAGTAGACCATCAGCTAGAGAGAAACAAGGGTTAAAGAGGGCTTCCAGTATAGCATCAACGATGTGGGCAAGTATTTTCAAAGAAGAATAAATTAACAAAAGCACCACCTACGTAAAATTACCTCTGGCTGCTTTGATCTGGTAAGTGATGGGTGTCATTTGCTCCATTGATAGAAACAGTAACTGCAATGCGTCTGCCTGATCAAGCTTAAGAGAGTTCTACAGAGCGGTCACCTGAGTATAATGTCATAAACCCACCAGTGAAGATCAAGTCCAGAGAAATTCTGATATTAAGATATCCTTTTAAAAATATTTTATTCATTTTAGACAGAGAGAGAGAAAAAAAAGGCAGAGAGGAAGACAGAGAAAGACAGAGTGAGTATGGGTGCTCCAGGGTCTTCTGCCACTGCAAACAAACTCCAGACACATGCGCAATTTTGTGCATCTGGCTTTACATGGGTACTGGGGAAGTGAACACAGACCATCAGGCTTTGCAAGCAAGTGGCTTTAACCGCTAAGCCATCTCTCCAGCCCAAGATATCCTTCTAACAATGTTGTTACTCCTGTCCCAGGTCCATACAGCAAGGTGGGGAGGCATTTTGGCCCTTTAACGTATTATCAGGTCCCCTGCACACCACACCCTAAGCCATTGACACAGCTCTTGTATCCCTATATGAAGGTGGATGCTGCAACAATTGAAAAGAAAAGCAAGCTACCTGAACGCCCTGTCTCATGAGGGAACAGTGAGCGGAGGTGACCATTGTAACATTCACCAGGTTTGTCTGAAGAAGAGCCTGTCACGTGTGGGAAATCCACAACACTCGTGACTGCCATCAGTTGGTTTTGTATCCCTGGATACTTGCGTGGTCTGTTTCCTCAACCCTAAAACTGGGAGACTGGGTGAGAGCATCTGTGAGATTCCTTGAGAGTCTATGTGATCTGATTCATTTTCGAGTCCCTGAATCTTCCGGGGGCGGGGATGATCTTTTTGTGTGAGCGAGATAAGCATCTTGCCTCACCTGAATGTGCAAAACCACAGCTCTTACATGGGTTGTTTAATTAGGCCCTGTTGAGCCTCATGAATGTTTATAAGAAATAGGCTCACAAGTGATCATGGTTCCCAATGTCATCTTTCGCAGAGCTTGCCCACAGTAGCTAATGTAAAGTATACTCACAAGGACGTGCTCACACAAGTTGCTTTGGCCACAGCCCAGCCCAGCCGCTGACACAACAGAAGAGCAATAACAAGACCCAGGAACAGGCTAGGTTTATTTCTGGGGCAGCCCAGCTAAGTCTATGTCCCATGCTTGAGGGGGGAAGGATTGGAAAGGTGCCCTGCTGAGCTCTTCCTTTCAAGTGTCCCTGCAATGGCTTACAGGTGCTAATTAACACACCTGTAACATCTTGGCACCATCTAGGGCAACAACTTCGAATAACCTCCAGCTGAAGTGATCCTAGGCTCTGGGAAAATGGTGCCCCCTTCACATCTGGGAGGGATCTCAACTTTAATGGCAGTCTGAAAGTCGCACCTTCAGCAAGCTGCCAGGTACTAAATGGATATTCTTGGGAGGCCCTGGTCTTTGCCAGAGTTCAGCGTTGGCTTCTTTCATCTTGGTGACCGAAATCCAGGTGTAGATTTCGGTTATGCTCTCTGTACTTTCCCCAACAATGGCTCACTGTCACCAAGAACAACTCAGTGAGGAACACAAATGGCCTTACGTCGATATGAGGCAGAAGGCGGAAAGGGCGAGAGAGCGCGCCGGGGCCATACCATGCCCGTGCAATTCAGGATTAGCAGCTAGAAAATGTTCAGATCCTTTGTTGGACTCAGAAGACAACCCCTTAACTATTTTGTTTTATTTTCTGTTTGCCTGAGGTTAGTGGCTCTAAAGAAAGAATTCCCTATTAGTGTGCCCCTGTGTACTTGCTGGGACCCACTGATGAATCCTGGTGTTACCTGTGTTCCACAGCAAAGTGCTGGACGGTGTGCATTAAACATTGGAGTCATGATGTTTCGTAGTTCTGAAGCAGGTGTGGTCAGGCTGCCTCATTGCAGGTGAGAGAATGTGTTTGATGTCTCTTCCCTAGATTCTGAGGGTTCGCCAGCCACCCTTGGCATTCCTGGGTTAGGCACATCACACCAATCTCTGCTTCCATGCTTTCATGGCATTCTCTTGTTGTGTGTGGCTGCTTCTGTGCCCAAATTCTCCCTTTGTCTAAGTAAGGTTAACTTGGTGGTCTTCACTAAGACCCTGTCTCTGAATAAAGAAACAGCCTAAGGAAATGGGGTGAGAGATTTGGGGACCCAACACATAGCGTCCCCATTTCATATCATCTTGGGTATGATAAAGTGGACAGGTTTGCTTGCCTTTTGTTGGGAAGCACTGTTCTTAGGTATGAGAAGGAAGTTGCCCCTTGAACTGTCAGCAACTGTAATTACAGAACGGCCCTGTGCAAGAGCTGGCCCATTCATTAACTTGGCTCATGGAGAAGGGGGGAGATCATGAAGCCCTTGTTCTCCACGATTTATGGACGATTAATCCTTGCCAGGGGGAGGAGCTCACAAAGCTCCACTTCTCCTCAAGGATCTATAGACAGTTAACAGTTGCTGGGGAAGAGAGAGGTTTTTTGTTGTTGTTGTTGTTTATTTTTATTTATTTATTTATTTATTTATTTATTTGAGAGTGACAGGCAGAGAGAGAGAGAGATTTGGGGCACCAGCGCCTCCAGCCACTGCAAACGAACTCCAGATGCATGCGCCACCTCGTGCATCTGGCTTACGTGGGAACTGGGGAATGGAGCCTCGAACCAGTGTCCTTAGGCTTCATAGACAAGGGCTTAACCGCTAAGCCATCTCTCCAGCCTCAAGAGGTGTTTTTTTTTTTTTTGTTTGTTTGTTTTAAATTCAGTGGTGTAGTGCCCTTGAGTTGCTCTTCCTCCCATAAGGGACCCCAATTAAACTCACTGGGTCACTTAGCTAGTGGATAGAATTGTTTCTCTGTCTGTACCCTCTTGGAGTGAGTAGGTGTTTGTTCATGTCTCCTCAGGAAAAAAAAATGTTTACACATCTTTGCTCAACCTGGGTTGTTGTTGGCGGGAGGTCTATTTTATTTAGGTAGGGTGTGAGTTGAGGTTTTTAAAGAGAGCTGGTGAAGCATCTCCCCCCCTCAGCTGTTCTGCAATATGGCTTCCGCACTCCCCAAGAGGAGGGTCTAATGTCCGTCCTCGGTCATGGTTATCCCTCATGGCCCGTTGAGTCAGCACAAAGGGTGCTCTGGGAATTAAGAAGTTAGCACACATATGAAGCCTTGCAGCTCTCTACAGCTCTTGGTGGCTTGACTTAGCCTAGAAATAACCCTCCTTTGGATAATGTATTCCCGAAAGGATGCTCAAAACCCAATGGGAGATGCTTTTTAAAAATTTGTTTAAATTTATTATAAGAAGAATTAGGTTTCATTATTTCAAAAACTTGTTTTTGCTTCCCTTCCTCCCTCCTTCTGCCCCCCTGTGCCCTCCCTCACCATAGCCTCCTTTCTGCTTCCATAATGCAAGTTTTCTTTGATCTCCCCACCCCACTCACCTTTTGTTCCCCTCTCTCCTCGTCTCCTATCACAGCTCACAGACGACACTCACTCTCACATCCCCTTATTTACTTACATACAAACATTAACACTTAGAATCTGTATATGAGAGAGAACATGCAATTGTGTCTGTCTGAGCCAATTCTACCCATTTTCCTGAAATTTTTGCTTTTATTTACAGCGGGGTAGAGCTCCATTGTGTATATGTACCATGTTTTCATTATCCGATCATTAATTGGTGGACAACTAGGTTGACTCCATTTCCTAGCTGAGTGAATAATGCAGCAAGGAACACGGCTGTGCAAGTATGTCTGTGATGGGATGTTGAGTTCTTTGAGAGGATGTGGGGCAGTGATGCAGCGGGAGCAGTCATGAAGGAGAACAAAGGCCTCTTAGCTGAGCGTCCAGTGACAAGCAGTATCATCTGCCAGCCATTGGAGGGCGCCGTTTGGCATGTTCTGCTCCGTTAAACCTTCTGAGTACATGACTGACAACAACTGAGAAATCTCTAAGGGAAAGCTATGGAGTTGGGACACACTTAATTGGAACTCATGACCCTCTAACGAGATAGTATCAGGTTTTCGTTTACACGCCATAAAATTTTAGGATGGCTACAAAAAAACATCAGTGGAATTTTTGGCTATGGTGCTTGGCGCTGGAGAAATGGCACAGTGGTCAAAAGTGCGTGCAAAACCTGCCTTCTCAGGAATGATCCCCCAGTACCCACATAAAGCCTGATGCACAAAGTAGCGCATGTGTTTGGAGTTGGTTTGCAGCATCAAGAGGCTCTGGCATACACATACCGTCTCTCTCTGCTTTAAATCAATCAATCAATCAATAACATATTTAAATTTCTAGAGACGTCCCCTTTTACCAAATGATTCACTAATGCTTTCAATGAATAGTTCTTAATGCATAGATGTAATAAATGACAACAGTCTTTATAAAATGTATAGGAATCACTACATGGCAATATGTATTTTGGTAGGATTAATATTTGCGTTTCATATGAAAGTTTGCTAATATTTTCATGCAGATGATATACTCTTGAGCCTAAATGGCTGAGAGTCATGGACTCGGGATCTGAAATCAGGTCCAGGAAGTGCCTCCAAATTTCTCAAAATCAGGAAAAGGGACCATCGTTCTCTCTCTAGCTCATTTATATAGCAGGATGTTTTATGCAGAAGTGATTGAATTGTCTACTTTTCAAAAATCTTGAATTGCACTGACTAGAGATAATTATGGGGTACAGTGTAATATTTTGACACATGAATACAACTAGTAATGAATAAATCAGGGCAATTAACATATCAATCACCTCAAACATTTGCCATTTGTTTTTATTAGGAATAGTTAAAATTCTCCCTTCTAGCTGCTTTGTTAGTGGAAGCTGCTTACTGGTGCCATCCTCCTGCGCTATAGAACATTATAATGTAATCCTCTTATCTAAATGTATTTTAGTACCTGTTAAGCAATTTCTCTCTACTCTCCCCTCCTCTCTGTGTTCCCTAGACTCGACCCTCTCCTTTAAAAAAATATTTATTTATTTGCAAGCACAGAGAGAAGAGATAGACAGAGAAAGAGAGAGAGGAGATGGGCATACCAGGGTCTCTAGGCACTGTAAATGAACTCCAGATGCATGCGCCACTTTGTGCATCTGGCTTTACATGGGGACTGGGGAATTGAACTCAGGCAATTAGGCTCTGTAGGCAAGCGTTGTAGCTGTTGCACCATCTCTCCAGCCTGACCCTCTACCTTTATTACTTTTCCCATATGATGAAATCATCCTCTAAGCTCATCTATTTGCCACAGAAGACAGGACTTTATTCTTGTTTGTGGCTGAATAATATTCCAGTGTGGGCCACATTTTCATCCATTCATGGACACATTGATTAATTCCATATCTTGACTACTGTGAACAGTGCTGCAATTAACAAGGATGTACAATGTCCATTTGATATACTAACATGTATATACCCTGAAGTTGGACTGTTAGGACACATCATAATTCCATTTTTAATTTTTTTGAGCAACCTTCCAACTGTTTTCAATAATGGCTGCATTAATTCCCACAAATAGTGTGTAAGAGTTCCCTTTTTCCACATCCTCGTCTGTATTTACTTTAGTCTTTTTTTAAGTAATTCTGTGGGCGAGATGATCTCTCACTCTGGTCTCACTTGCATTCCCCTGATGACTAGAGGTTCGAGTATTTTCCTATACTTGTTTGAATTTGCATATATTGGTTGTTTTTTTAGAAATGTCTGCTCTGATCATTTGCACATTGTTTTTAATTATTTTAATTAATTTTCCTATTCAACTGAATTTCTTGTATATTTCAGACATTAATTCCTCATCGGATAAACAGACTGCAAACAGTGTCTCCCTTCTTAGAGAAGGGGTTTTCACCTTCACTATTCTTTCTCTTGCTGTGAAGGAGTTAGTTTTAGTTTTACTCAAGGTTATTTAACTATTCTGCAATCAATTAAAAAGCCATAAATGCCCTGGTTTCTCTTCAGGTCATATCAAAAGACACAAATAGGGGCTAGGGAGATAGCTTAGCTGATAGAATGCTTGTCTCACAAGCATGAAGATCTATGTATCAGTTACTTACTCTCTCTGGGGACAAAATACCTATCCAGAAGCAAACTTAAGGAAGAAGAGGGTTAATTTCACTTTTGAGGATAAATCTCATGCTGGAGAAAGTGTGGCAGGACCAGGAAGCCAGGATCACATTGTCACATCAACATGGAGGAAGTAGAGAGAGCAAGGCAAGAGGGGCCTGTCCCCAGGACGTCCTCCTCCAGCAAGGCTCCACCACCTACAGATTCTATACCCTTCTCAAAAAGTACCCAGCACCTGGGGGTTAAGTCTTCAAACACAGGAGAATACGGGAGATGGTTTATATCCAAACCACTGGGCTCAGAACCCCAGTGCCCACATAAAATGCCAGGTGTGGTGGTGTGCCCTGTCATTACAGTGTTTGGGAGGCTGGGACAAGTTGAGCCCTGGAGCTGATTGGCTATCCAGTCTAGTGTAACTGATGAGCTCCAGGCCCATGGGATTCAAAAGACATGGACAGTGCTCCCGAGGATGTCACCTAAGATTGTTCTCTGGCTTCAATGTGTGCTCACACATGGACACACACACACACACACACACACATGTTTTATGCAGCCACTGGCTTAAATAAGCATAGAAGAAACTTGCAGGGGAGGAATGCTGGGGTGCATACCTTTCAGTTTTATCAGAGCTGAGATGCTCAGGTGGACTTAGCTCTGAGATGCCATTTTGGTATGTGTCCTAAGGAGGTGGCAGAGATTTATGACATGCATTTACAGAGGAAATCCTCATACAGGGTTTTTAAATTCCTAAGCTGTGGGGTGGGAGGAACTATTAGGTAATTTATACTTTAGATATAGTACATTAATCTCAGTTTAACAGCAGGCTTAGTGAAATCGTGACCATTATTTTACAAAGTGGGATTTAATTTATAACTTTCTTAACAGAAGGATTAAAAAGTGATATACAATCATCAAATTATGTGTCTAGAAAGGATTATTCAAAAAAAAGTGGCCCATCCCTTAGATACGGAGTTATTGTGTTGATTATCATTCAGTCTCTTTCACCTGAAGGGCGATTGACAAATGAACAGCCCCTCTTCTCCAGCCTGGGTACCAGAGGGAGGAAAGAGAAAGGGAGGGCCATGAATAAGAACAGAAAGGACAGACAAAAAAAAGGCAGACATGAGAGCTTTCACAGTTGTCAGCAATGGTATAAAAAGCAAAGCCCATGGCTAGAATTTATAGATTTGAATTTAGCCTGCGGATGTACACAGTGCTAGAACTAGGCTAGGGAAAGCCACATGATGGCTTTAACTGAAGCCCAGCTTTCTAATCCTCTATTAAGCCAGGAACTTAAATCAATCAAGTAATTGACCAACCAGCAAGAAAAGCAGATTAATTCATTTTTCTTTGTTACATTTTATTGAGCACTGACAAAGCTCAGGGCACTTGGCTAGGGCTGAGAATACAAACATGGGAAACACACATGTACCCTCTGCCTTTCTGGACTGTCCAGTCAGGTAGGGAACATTTCAAACACACACACACACACACACACACACACACACACACACACACACACACACACACACACCTGAACCTGTAACTGTGTTTTTTTTTAATTTAAAATTTGTATTGACACCTTTCACACAGGAAGATAATGTAATTCAATCATAACCCCCTCTTTTGCAAACACACCCCTCCCCCCACCCATTTCACCCATTCTTCACTAAACTCCTTTGCAACAAGACCCTCTTGTATTTCTATGATTTTTTTTATTTTTATTTTTTAGTCCTCTTCCATCATTCCTGTGAAGTGCTGATGAGGTCCTTTCTCGTGGCGGTCTTGTAGACATAGTGGCGGCTCCTATAAAGGTCATAATGGAACGGTCACTTCATTGACAGACAGTCCAAAGTGGTCCTGCCCTTCCTCTGCTCGTATATTCATGCCTCCTGTTCTTCTGCTGTGTTCCCTGATCCTCGAACGGGATGTTATAAAGGTCTCAATTAGTGCCAAACATTCACACTTCACTTGTTCTCAGCACTTTGGTGAGATCCGAGTCTCCCCAGTACACAAAGAAGCTTCTCCGACCAAAGACCCAGTCATCTTTTAGCTATGGAGATAAACGTAATACAAATAGAGGGGAACTGGATGGGCACAATGTACCCATTTACTTAGTCAACATTAGTGACTCCCCCTGGGGATTATGACCTTCATAACCATGGGATTTGGGGTAGGTTTTCAATATTAGGCATCTATTTTCTCCCACGAGCTGGTATTGGATTCAATTAGGGAGCAGTTGGTTTACCCCACACCCGTCACGTCATGACTGCACAAATGGGCACTTCTTGGCTAGCTAGACAATTGTATAGGACACAGGGCTGTTCTGTAACCTAACTGTAAGCCTGTTCAATGTTTTTTCACCCAGGAGCCTGCATAGCTCTTTCCAGCACCACGTCAACTAGCTGGTGGGGAGGTGGGGAGGAAGCTTCCAGTTTGACTTTTGACTGTTCTGATACTTGATATATGTGTTGGATGATGAATTCTTTACAGAAAGGGACACATGTTTATGAAAACCTATCACAAAGATCTTAACCACAGTCAAGGAGTGACTTGTAGATGGCTGTGATAACAAAGTGACACTTGGCTTCAGTGGTAGTTTGAATAGATGGCCCCCAATATATTCAGTATTTTATTAGTTTGTAGTTTGTAGCTGGATCCACCTGGCTGGAGGCAGTGTCACTGGGTGGATCTGAAGGTGTGGTGGTGGGTTTGAGATTTCAATCTAAAGCTATGCAAAGTGTGTCTAGCTGGAGTTCCTGAGGTGTGCTGTGTTGTGTGACTCTCTCTCTCTCTCTCTCTCTCTCTCTGTCTCTGTGTGTGTGTGTGTGTGTGTGTTTGGTTCTGTGAAGCCAGGCCAGCTTCTTCTGCCATTATGGAACTTCCCTTGGATCTGTAAGCTTCAATAAATATCCCTTCCTCCATAACTGTGCCTGGTCTGGAAGTTCATCTCAGGGAACTTGAAGCTCTCTGCTACAGCTTCAGAGATCGTTTGGGTAGTTGAAGAGGAAGGAGAAGGGAAGACTGTTCTAGACAGATGACCAGTTGTGCCAAGGCTCTGTGGACAGGCAGTCTGAAGGCAGATCCATGGTGTTAAGTTTACCACACCCCACGTCCAGTTCCAAGTCTTACTTCACTGTCATCTGTAGCCCCGTCTACCTGAGGCTTTTATTAACAGGAGAAATTATTCCTCTAACGGGTATGCTTCCAAGCTCATAGGAGGAAAGAAAACCAGTAAGAATGACTTACTGTGCAAGGAGTACAGTGGCAGGGACAGCGATACACAGAGTCTCTTGAAGTAATGAGTTCACGTGCCTGGGCTACACCTTGAGATGGGGGAAGTGGCAGGACAATAAGAACAGGGAACGGGGAATTTTTTTTTTTTTTG
This sequence comes from Orientallactaga sibirica, assembly GCA_036365145.1. Lineage (NCBI taxonomy): Eukaryota > Metazoa > Chordata > Mammalia > Rodentia > Dipodidae > Orientallactaga > Orientallactaga sibirica. The sequence goes on from JAEOAD010000035.1 coordinate 4,130,898, forward strand.
ATGATGGGGTCTCTGTTTTGACCTTAGTGGTGAAGGTCATGGACTACCCTTCATTTTCAGTTCACACTGTATTATCAACATTGCCTTTGGACAAAGACTCTCTCACTTTTATCCATATTTGTGTGTCTTCTATATGTATTTGATCATCTTCCTATTTACTTTAATTGTCATTGCACACTGGCACTCTTTATAGTATTTCTTATGCATTTTAAAAATTACTTATAATTCTATAGAATGTTGTTTTCTGTGTGTATGTATATATGTATTTTTTGAGGGGGGTGGTTTTTCAGTAGGGCTCACTCTAGTCCAGGCTGACGTGGAATTTACTATGTAGTCCCAGGGTGGCCTTGAACTTGTGATCTTCCTATCTTAACCTCCTGAGTGCTGGGACTAAAAGCGTAGCCCAGTCAGGCCTTGATCTTTTGTGATCTTCCTTCCTCGGCCTTCTGAGTAGCTGGGATTGAAGGTCTCTGAAACCAGGCCCAGCTTATATATTCACATTTAATTTGTTCTCAAAAGTTACTATGCCATGGCTTTCATATTATCTCATATTTTTTTGTCCAGGTAGGGTCTCACTCTAGTCCAGGCTGACCTGGAATTCACTATGTCACTATGTATTCTCAGGGTGGCCTTGAATTCACAGTGATCCTCCTACCTCTGCCTCCCAAGTGCTGGGATTAAAGGTGTGCACCACCATGCCCAGCTTTATCTTATTAATTTTTACACAGCATTTTTTTTTCCAAGAGACACAGAGAGGTCTCAGGAAGACAGATCCAGGCTGACCTGCAATTCTCTCAACTGCTGCAAATGAAATCCAGGATGGCCTTGAAGTCAAGTGCAGCATTCCTCCTGCATCACTTTGCATTTCCTAAGATGGGCTGGAGATTGGAACCGCTGGAGATTGTGTGCCACCGTTCTTAGGCTTAGGAGGCAGGCGCTTTAACCTCTAAGCCATCTCTCCAATTTTTACACAGCATTTTTAAAAGGTGTACTCATGTCACTATATATACTAGGTTCAACTTTAGATTCTGCATAGTATTTCCAGGTAGGCACCTGTGTTAATCACCTTTCATGTCATAGTAACAATATCTGAAAGGAACAACTGAAAAGATGAGAATTTGTTTTGGTTCACAGTTTGAGGGGATGCAACCCATGGTGGTGGAGAAAGCAGGCCAAAGGAGTAGGTAAATTGGGACATAGAGTGACTGGGATCAGAAGCTAGCCTGTCATATAACTTTAAGGTTCACCCTTCAGGGACCCACTTTCTCCATAAAAGTCCTACCTTTTGGTTCCATGATTTCCCAAAACAGTGCTACCAGCTGGGGACCAAGTATTCAAATCATGAGCTGTAGAAGACATTTTCCACCAGAGCCAAAACCACACCCACCACATTCTATTCATCTATTGCCTGAGAGATGAGCCTTTGCTTGATTCCCTGTCTCACTAAACCCTAATAGCATTTTTAAAAAAATTATTTATTTTCAAAGAGAGACAGAGATGAGAGAGAGAGAGAGAGAGAGAGAAGAGAGAATGAGTGTGTCAGGACCTCTTGCCACTGTCACAGCCAATGAACTCCACATCCATGCACCACTTTGTGCATCTGGCTTTACACAGATTCTGGGAAGTCAAACCCTGGCCATCATGGTTTGCAAACAGCTCCTCAGCCTATGCATTCTTCTTTGGATCAATTAACATTCAGTCATAGAGGCAGATCCAGCAGGAAGCATCAAAAATAAAAGATTTATTATCAGGCTTTGAGTATATTGCTGTTTCAGTAGCTGGTTAAATGGCCAAAATGTCCCGTGTTTTATCCTCTGCACAATGCAGCCACCTAGGATAAATGATCTACAGACAACTGTTGCTTCTGTGCTGGGTAAGAGATCTGGAGTCATCAGGGAAGGCAGTTGGAAAGGAAGTAGGCAAGAACTAGGACAAAATGAACAGCCAGGAAGATTTCAATTTGCATCACTTGCCTACTACCTTTCAGCTTCTTTTATTTATTATTATTTGAGAGAGAGAGAGAGAGAGTGAAGGGAGAGAATGGGCATGCCAGCTGCCTCTCAGTGCTGTGAACAAACTCCAGATGCGTGCTCCCCCCTTATGGGCAAGTGTGGCATTGCACCCTTGCGTCACTTTTGCATCTGGCTAAACATGGGATGTGGAGAATCACACTTTCTTAAGCTTGGCAGGCAGGCACCTTAACCGCTAAGCCATCTCTCCAGCCCCTTTCAGCTTCTTGATTCAGTGACTGAAGGAGAAGCTAGAGCCACCATCACAGAACTAAACACACACCTGATCCAGGAAGTTGAAGAAGGAGACTATATGTTAGAGGACTAGCTTCTCACGGGAGATGCACATTATGGACTCAGGTCAGAGAAGATTGAGAAGCAAATCTCGCAGGAACTGCAGGAGTGTCTGGGAACAAGGTGAGTCAGCAGCTCCGTGCCTGGCCCCCCTCTTACACTTCTCATGTGGAAACGTTTTGATTGGCTGCTTGCCTTTTGTCCTGCAGATCTCCCATGAACTGTACCCATGGTCCAGAGTAATTCAGACTTATACATAGAAGAGGATTCTGGGCGCAGTAGTTAGGCAGAGTTCACAGTATACATCAATGTGATAAGGACCTGTGTGAGCAGCATGTTTTTGTGGCTGCCTGAGACAGAACTGCCCACAGTGTGGATGTGGGCTATGTCACCGTACTCACTGGAAGGGCACTGATAGCCATCTTCTCAGGACAGGGGCAAGAGTCCCTGGTCACACTATAGTGTATAGCTTCCCTGCTACTGTTGATCTGATCAATGTTAAGTAATTTTTTGTTTCAATTCAAATTCAATTTTTTTCTGATTGCTTATGCTATATCATTATACACTTGATAACCCTTAGAGTTTCACATTTTGAATGTCAGCATCAAACAATAAAAGATTTATTATCAGGCTTTGAGTATATTGCTGTTTCAGTAGCTGGTTAAATGGCCAAAATGTCCCGTGTTTTATCCTCTGCACAATGCAGCCACCTAGGATAAGTGATCTATAGACAACTGTTGCTTCTGTGCTGGGTAAGAGATCTGGAGTCATCAGGGAAGGCAGATGGAAAGGAAGTAGGCAAGAACTAGGACAAAATGAACCGCCAGGAAGATTTCAATTTGCATCACTTGCCTACTACCTTTCAGCTTCTTTTATTTATTATTATTTGAGACAGAGAGAGAGAGAGAGGGGGAGAGATGGGCATGCCAGCTGCCTCTCAGTGCTGTGAACAAACTCCAGATGCGTGCTCCCCCTTTATGGGCAAGTGTGGCATTGCACCCTTGCGTCACTTTGCATCTGGCTAAACATGGGATGTGGAGAATCACACTTTCTTAAGCTTGGCAGGCAGGCACCTTAACCGCTAAGCCATCTCCCCAGCCCCTTTCAGCTTCTTGATTCAGTGACTGAAGGAGAAGCTGGAGCCACCGTCACAGAACTAAACACGCACCTGATCCAGGAAGTTGAAGAAGGAGACTATATGTTAGAGGACTAGCTTCTCACGGGAGATGCACATTATGGACTCAGGTCAGAGAAGATTGAGAAGCAAATCTCGCAGGAATTGCAGGAGCGTCTGGGAACAAGGTGAGTCAGCAGCTCCGTGCCTGGTCCCCCTCTTACACTTCTCATGTGGAAACGTTTCGATTGGCTGCTTGCCTTTTGTCCTGCAGATCTCCCATGAACTGTACCCATGGTCCAGAGTAATTCAGACTTATACATAGAAGAGGATTCTGGGTGCAGTAGTTAGGCAGAGTTCACAGTATACATCAATGTGATAAGGACCTGTGTGAGCAGCATGTTTTTGTGGCTGCCTGAGACAGAACTGCCCACAGTGTGGATGTGGGCTATGTCACCGTACTCACTGGAAGGGCACTGATAGCCATCTTCTCAGGACAGGGGCAAGAGTCCCTAGTCAAACTAGTGTATAGCTTCCCTGCTACTGTTGATCTGATCAATGTTAAGTAATTTTTTGTTTCAATTCAAATTCAATTTTTTTCTGATTGCTTATGCTATATCATTATACACTTGATAACCCTTAGAGTTTCACATTTTGAATGTCGATTCTTTTAAACGATACTTTATTTATTTGCACAGACAGAGGAAGAGATACAGAGAGAAGAGAGATAGAGAGAGAATGGGTGTGGAAGGGCCTCTATCACCTCAAAGGAACTCTAGGTGCCTGCACCACTTTGTGCATCTGGCTTTAAGTGGGTACTGGAGAATTGAACTGTGGTTGTTGGACTTTGCAGGCATGCACCTGAACCACTGAGCCATCTCTCCAGCCCAAATGTTTATTCTTACTCTGCATGGTTTTCTACTGAGATATTTATCTTTTCGATATTGAGTTTATAGTCTTGTTTACTGATTTTTAGTGCTGGAGGTTGAACTCAGGGCCTTTCATATCATTAGGCAAGCACTTGACCATTGAGGTACATCCTTAGCTTCATAAAATCTTTTTGTATGTGGGGTATATATTGCTTTAGGTGTTTAAATTATTTTTCTTTGCTGTCAAATATATCTATTTTATATTTTGTTAAACAAAAGTTCTTAATTTAATTTTTATGTAATCAAGATATATCAGTTTTCTATCTAAAGATACCTGCTTGAAGATTACTCACATTTCCTTCAGTTGTTGAGTCTATAGTTTGGACATACTTTTGATAGTATTAATATGGAAGAATGGCAGGGAAACTACCCAGGACAGATTAGATGAAGAAGTATAGACTTAAGTATGTAAATAATATTTAAATTAGGTTGATTCCATTCTCAAACTCTTGTGAATGTATAGTTGTGTTCTTTCCTTTATGATCTGTATAACTTTTGTTTTTTTTCTTGTGTTATTGCTCTAGCCAACACCTTCAACATGATATTTAATCAAAGTGGTGGGGGAAGTTGTATTTGTTAAGCTCCCAGTTTGAGGGAGAAGGCATTCCATTTTTCACCATTAAGATAGCTTTAGCTATATGTAAAATTTGAAGATGACCTTTGTTAGACAAAGTTAATAGTCTGCTATTCCAAATTCAGAGTTATCATCAGAAATGAATGCTAAAATTCATCAGATGCTTTATTTGTTTTTCTCTTGATAATCATATTTCTCTCGCTGCATTTATATGGCGACTCCTATTAATTCTCAGATATTGAACCACTCTTGAATGTTACTAGTCTTATTTTTTTCTCATTTTAGCACCTTAATCTCATGATAACTCTGTGTTTTAACAACGTCTCACTGGGTTTTCTTTGTTGCTGAGCTGGATCACAGAGCCCATCAAGTATGTAGCCTGAGCATGTGTGTGGGTAAGTAGTGGAGATGAGGGGTAAGGACAGTGGGAACTGGCAGGAAGACTGAAGAGGAGAGGCTAAAGGTTTACAGATTAGCATTTCTGAGCACTAGGTGACAGGGTGACTTTTGGTTATCTGTGTCCTTTTGATTGCAACCTCTGACTAAGCTGCTGGATCAGACATTTTAGGGATGACTTCTTGAGTGACTCTTACAAGTAGTGTTTTACATTTGCCTCCAAGGGACATGTAACTTAGGAAAACTTCCTGGCATAAAAAGGCATCAAATAGGGCTGGAGAAATGGCTTAGCAGTTAAGACACTTGCCTGCAAAGCCAAATGACCTAGGTTCAATTCCCCAGGACTCATGTAAGCCAGATGAACAAGGTGGCACATGTGTCTGGAGTTCATTTGCAGTGGCTGGAGGCCCTGGCGTGCCCATCCTCTCTCTATCTGTCTCTCTTTTTCTCTGCTTCTCCCTCTCTCAAATACATAAATAAATACATAAAAATTTTAAAAGTCATCAAATAAAATACAGTACGAAACTAATACAACTATTAAGAGAATGTATACATCTGTAACGTGACAGGAGACAATGTTAAGTCACAAATGGCAGATAGAGTTTACTTTAAAAAAGTGTGTGTGTGTGTGTGTGTGTGTGTGTGTGTGTGTGTATAGAGAGAGAGAGAGAAGAGAGAAGAGACAGAAAGGCTTTGAACAATGTTTAAGTTTTGATTACATCCACACATGCCTGTATAACGCACATACAGAAGCACATAGTGTTTAAATGCATGATATTTATCCATGTGCACTTATGAATATATGTAGGATACACATACACACACTTATACCTAAACGTTCTTTCATTCAGCAAGAGAGAATACATATTCTTTCCAGCCTAAATGAATCACCTACATAAGCTAGACATGTCTTAGTTCCCAAAAGTCTTAAAATATTCCCCTAAAACACTGTATTTCAATAAACTCAGGAATAAACACAAAATATATCCAACTCTGTTTCCCCATAGCACCAACACCATTTATCTTTAAATTAAAAAAGACTTCTAATAAATTCATGAGACTAAGGAAATTAAAATGGGAAATTAAAAAAATGTTTAGAATGGAAAGACAACAACTGGAGTTTCTAATAACTATGGGAACAAAGCCAAAATTATTCTTAGGGGAAATGTTATACTTTGAAAGGCATATATGAGGGAAAAATAGCAAATGAACTAAACTTTTATAAAACAAGAAAAATCAAACCAGCAACAAAACAAAAACAACCATAAAGTGATTAAGAAGAAAATAACAAAAATAAGATTGGAAACTAAGGAAAGAATTGTAATTAATCAATCATTATAATCTGAGAAAAGCTGTGACAAATATGAGAAAGAAAAAAAAGATACGAGCTACATCAGAAATTACAGGGAAAAATACATAATGCTATATTTAAAAATATAGAAAAAAAGATACAAGCTACATCAGAAATTACAGGGAAAAATACATAATGCTATATTTAAGAAGTAAATACTTCAAGCTTACCAAGAATAAAACAAAACTGTGCTTCGCCTGCCCATCTTTTAACACCTACAACTCTTCATCACTATTGGGCTGAAATTATTGCATGTTTTACTAACAAGGTTAATTTTCATCATAGAAACTATTCTAAGACATAGAAAAGGAGTGGAGAGAGATGGCTTAGTGTTTAAGGTGCTTGCCTGTAGAACCCAGGGACCCATGTTCAACTCTCCAGATCCCCCATAAGCAAGATGCACAAGATGATGCAAGTGCAAGGTTGCACATGTGCACAAAGTGGCATACGTGTCTGAAGTTTGATTGCAGTGGCTAGAGGTCCTGGTGCACCAATTCTCTCCTCTTTCTCTCTCTCATAAAAAAGAGAAAATACAGAAAGTTACCCAAGTATGTTAATGAATATAATCCAAAAAGTTACAAAATAGGAAAACAAATCCAAAACCAAATTATAGATTAGTTATTAAGGGCAATCAAAGCTCATTTATCACTGCAATTATAAAGCTCCTATGTACAGAGTAATGATAGAGATATATAGGGTAGAATATGATATTTTAATACATATATGCAATGTGTGGTTGTCAGATCAGAATGATCCCATGACTTTAGATAATTTACCATCTAAAGTCCTCTCTTCCATTTTGAAATATTTAATTAGTTGTCAATTGGATCCTGAGAATTTCAGGCCAGCCTTGGGCACGCAGCAAGACTATCTGGATGAGCCATGGGCTGGGATGGAATTCGGTGGTAAAGTGTTTGTCTAGCATGTACAAGGCCTAACTGCAAGAGAGAAAAAAAGTGTGAAATGAGATAAAAATGTTTGAGAAGAAAAGATAAAGTTTTCATGTCATATTGTAGTGTCTGCTGTGGTGTCCCAGCCACCTCGGCCCCTTCAGAACTGGACACTCACTCTTCTAGCTGCTGTGAACATTGCTGGATAGCAATAACCAGTAACTCGCAGGAAGCCCCCTGTTGGGTGGTTGCTCTCAGCTGAAGAGGGCTGCTTTGTCGAGGCTAGGCTGGGTAACTCATATACCAACACTGGATAAAGTAAGGTCCCTTGTCCTAGTAATCTTTAAAGACCCTTCCAGGTCTCCTAGGGAAACCTGAGGCCTTTGTTGTGACAGTATCACAGTCCACCTTCTCCTTCTGCACAATCTGCTCCCTTCCCTTCCCCCAAAGGCATGGATACTGAAAGAAGTTTCCAATAAACTTTACCCATGAAAGTCTCCATCTCAAGCTGAGTATGGTGGCACACGCCTTTAATCCCAGCACTCAGGAGGCAACAGGAGGAGTATCGCTGTGAGTTCAAGGCCACCCTGAGACTACCTAGTGAATTCCAGGTCAGTCTGAGCTAGAGTGAGACCCTACCTCAGAAAAACCAAATTAAATAAATAAATAAATAAATAAATAAATAAATAAATAAATGTCTCCACCTCAGAATTTACTTCCTAGAAAATTTGACCTCAAACCCATTTTGAGGATTTCATGATCTAATTTAGTTCAACTCAAATAAACTGCCAATGTTTTAAGATTGTATGATGATCCACTATAGGGGTTAAAAATGTATATCGTAGGGAAGGATGGAAACAGGATTGTTACCAGGTATGTGGGTATAGATACAAGGAATTGGACAGCTTCTAATGAAGATTAAGTCTAATCAATATGTAATTAAATATTTTAAAATAGTAGAGAAAGCTTTGAATGTTCTCAATACAAAGTTATGCTCAATTATCTGAGGTAATGATATGACAGTTATCCTAATCTGAAACGACACTCTTCAAATATGTAAATTAGTATGTTTTAGTTTAAAATAATGTGTATAATGTAAAAAGTGAAAACATGCTAAGGAAGATGAAGCCTTTACAATAAAAAAATATATGATCCATCAAAATTATCAAAAGACCAATATAAGGCCATATACAAAAATTGGTAGTTTTCCTTTTGTTTATTTATTTGTTTGTTTGTTTGTTTTTCAAGGTAGGGTCTCACTCTAGCCCAGGCTGACCTGGAATTCACTATGTATTCTCAGGCTGGCCTCGAACTCATGGTGATCCTCTACCTCTGCCACCCTAGTGCTGGGATTAAGGGTGTGCGCCACCATGTCTGGCTGGTAGTTTTCCTTTAATGAGCTAAAGCCATTAGAGGACATAATTGATAAAAATGCTTTCACAGTAGTAAAACTATAGACCAATTAGAAATAAAATGACTGTAAGTACACAGAATCTTTAAGAACAAATCAAACATACTTTTATTGAACTATATCATTGAGGAAGACCGTGGATGGCAGTATTACAGATATTCTTCATTTTGTCATGTTTGGGACTGATCATTATTCAGATGATTGCACAGTTTTTCTTAATATTTTGTTAAAGAGATAATGAAACAAAAATGTCAGGGTAAACTAAATACATTGTTGCAACTTAAAAAAAAAGATTTTATTTTTATTTGTTTATTAGAGACAGAGAGAGGGAAAGAGAGAGGGAGAGTGAGAATGGGTGCACCAGGACACTAGCCACTGCAATTGAACTCCAGATGCATGTGCCACCATGTGCATCTGGCTTACATGGGACCTGAAGAATTGAACCGGGATCCTTAGGCTTTGCAGGCAAATGCCTTAACTGCTAAGCCATCTCTGCAGTGCACAATAGAGTGCAGTGGGTGTGAGCATGCCTCAAGTAATTGGTTATGAGGGGTCTGGCCCAAAATTGTAAAGATACTAGTTCTTTTAAAATTACTTTATAAGCTTAATGATAAACAGGATTGTCAGAGAACTTCATAAACTGACTTCTGAATTCATATGTAGGAGTTTAAAAAAAAAAGATTAAGTTGAGCCAGATAGAGTGGTGTATGCCTATGATCCCAGCACTAGAGAAACGGGAGCAAGAGAATTCTGAGTTCAAGGTCAGCCTGGAATATAGAGTAACACCATGTCTCCAAAAAGAAAAAGAAAAAACTGGTAGAATGTCACGAAACAACTACTCTTACTAAATACAAAAACATGTGAGTATATAGTATTGGTAAAATCATGATGAAAGATCTGGAAAATAAAAGACTTATGCACATATATAGGAATTTGGAATAAAATGACATTTGAAAACCAAGGAAATATATTGGAGCAATTGCATCTCCATGTAGAAAGTGATATCACAGCCTCTTCACATTTTATGTAAACCACTTTGAAAAACAACTGAAATAAGCCCTAAGCGGTTACAGATGTAATAAAACCTCAAGAAGGAAAGACACTAAAAGTGAGAATATAAGGAAGTATTGAAAGTTTTGAGCATATAAAAAGGAAAACGTTTACAAAACAAAAGGTACCATAAGCTGTTGCAGTTATGTTGCTGGCACAAAGCACCAGTTGTAGTCAGTTCAATGTTGCTGGGATAAATATCCAAACCAGGCACAGTATATGGAGGAAGGGATTGATTCAAAGCTCACCAATCCAGGGGAAGTTCCATCCATGGCGGAAGAAGCTGACCCCCTTTCACAGATGCAAGCAGAGAGAGGCCACCAAACAGCCAGCAATCACCAAAAGACACAAGCAGGGACCCCACCAGTGCTCAGACTGCTCTCTCCACCTTTTGGCTGGAATTCCAGTCTGCCCCCACACACCTTAGGGCTGGACTTCAGGACCTGCCCCTAATGACACCTCCTCTAGCCAAGTGGCTGGAGATCCAAGTTACAAGCTTTAATAAAACACCTGAATCTATGGGGACATACACTCAAACTGCCACAGCACCTGACCAAATGCAGCTTATGGGAGGAAAGGATTTATATTGGCTGATAGAGTAGAGGGGAAGCTCCACGATGGCAGGGGAAAATGTGGGTTTAGCAGAGGCTGGAAATCATCTCCTGGCCAACACTAGGTGGACAAGAACAGGAGGAGAGTGTGCCAGCTTCTGGCAAGGAAGAACTGGCTGCAACATCCATAAGCCTGCCCCCAGCGACACACCTCCAAGTAAGGATCCAGTTCCCAAATTGCCATCAGCTGGGAATCAGACATTCAGGACACATGAGATTATGGGGAACACCTAATTCAAACCACCATGTAGCAAAGGTGAAATGTAAACAAGAAACTTGGGGACTTTTGTTGTATGTATCACAGACAAAATATTTGCAACTTCAGTATATAAAGAATATCTACAAACAAATGCAAGCAGAATAGACATACCAATAGACAAAAGAGGTAAAATCTGTAATTAGTTAATGCACAGAAAAGAAAATATATGAAAAGATAGCATTAGGGAAAACATGTTTATAGTAAGATACAAAATTATTCTTAATCTCAAATAGTAATTAGGAGAATGTAAATAATATAGTTGAGATCATTTTGGCTCTTCAAATTGGTAACAGATATATAAATAAAATAGGAAGAACAGCAAATAGTGGAAAATGGCAGAGAACTAGCTGCCCCAATTAATTATGCATGGGAACGTAACGGAGTTGCTATGGAGGGCTACATGACAACAATGATTAAAATTAGAAAAGCAAAGCTAGACATGTAGCTCGGTTGGCAGAGTGCTTGCTGATCATGTGCAAAGTCCTGGGTTCAGTACCCAGCACCATATAAACCAAGCATTGGCGACACATGCCTATAATGCCTAGCACTTGGGAGGTGGTGGAGGTAGGAAGATCAGAAGTTCAAAGTCATCTTCAGCTATATAGTTAGTCCAAAGCCAACCTAGGCTATATGAGACCCTGCACTAAAAAAAAACAGAATTGAAAATCGACATACTTAATGTTTCCTTTTTTTTTTTTTTTTTTTTTTGTCTTTAACCAATACTGTGCACACGAGCCAAGAGGCAGGTGAGAGGATGTTCCTTGGAATCAAACAACCAGAATTTCAGTACAAATCCTGGACTTGTCAACAATTGCATTCATGGAGGAAAATGCAGCAGTTAAAAAAATACGCTGGGGCTGTAGAGATGGCTTAGTGGTTAAGGCACTTGCTTCCTAAGCCTAGGAACACCAGTTCAATTCTCCAGGTCCCACGTTTAGCCAGATGCAAAGTGAGGCAACAGCGCAATGCTGCACTTGCCCACAAGGGGGCGCATGCATCTGGAGTTTGTTCACAGCGGCTGAGAGGCTGTTGGCGCACCCGTTCTCTATTTGTCTCTCTTTCTCTGACTCTCTCCAAAAAAAAAAAAAAAAAAAAAGCTAGACCCTTAATGAAGAAAATGGAGAGGCCTAAAAGTAATGCTTTTGGGTAAAAAAGTTCTGATTGTACATAGAGTAGTAGTTTCTATGGGTGCATATACAGCTATATAAAATTGAAACTATTAATTAGCAAGTGTGATAATTGGGTTACCTTTAGTAATGAGTTAATAGTAAGGAATCTGAAATGTATTGGCCATAGATTAAAAAAAAAAACTACTATATTTTGTATCACTTGTATGAAAAATACTACTTTTAAAGAAAGTACCAATGAACATGCTTGAATTTCAAACCCCTTAAGGATGGGACCGAGGTGTGTATTTCCAGTAGAAGTATAATGTCTGGCACTGGTTAGATGCTTAAAGAAATAAATGGATTAAAAAATGAGTCATTAAGACAGTTGAATGGGTGGATGGGTGGGGGAGTAGTGAAATAAAGGTCTGACTTGGGCAGGATGTGGGGAAGCATCTAGTTTTTTAAGCTTAATACCTTTCCTCTGATGTGCTCTCAAGAATAGTCACAGGTGGCTTGTTAGTCTGCTAGGACAGTCATACTGAGATACCACAGGCATTTATTTTCCTCACCTTTCTGCAGGCTAGACATCTAGGATTGAGGTGCCGGCAGGGTTGGCTTCTGGTGAGGGTTCTGCTCTTGCCTTGCAGATGGCCATCCTTTTGTGTCCTCAAATGACCCTTCTGTGTGTTTTTGGAGGTCTGGTTTCTCTTAGCCCTCTCCATATTGCTATTTTCAGACCCAGTTTACTCTTTATCAACAGCAGTTAAAACATTCTCTACACCTTCTATAATGAATGTAATCATTGGCTATTCTGTTATGTATAGGTTTGTTTTGTGTACTTTAATTCCAAAGAACATTCTTTTATGTGCTTCAAGTGGTGGTTAGATACAAAGAAAGAAGGGCTAGAGAGATTGCTCAGGGGTTGTGAGCACTGACTGGGCAAGATGAGGGACTGAGGAGGCTGGAGAGAGCCCTTGAGTTCCATACCAGGACCAACGTTAAGCAGTTGGGCATGGCCAAATACTTCTTTAACCCCAGTGCCATGGGGACCAGAGACTGAAATCACAGAGATTGGTGGAAAAAAACATTCTGGTCATGCCCTGGTGGAATCAGCGAGATATTCCAGATCAAGTAAGACCAGGCAGAAGGAGTGGAGTGGGACGCCTAATGTCCCAATGCCTGTCCCTGCAGGCCAGCATGTCACTTCTGGGTGAACACAGGGGGCGCCACACAAGTACATGCAGTGCATCCTCCACCACCACCCCACACACACACCATGTCACACACACCCCATGTCACACACACATCACACATACACACACCACATAACATGCACACCACACATGGATGCATTATCACACACCCCACATCACAAACACATACCCCCTCATACACACCCCATCTCTCTGTCACACACACACACACACACACACACACACACACACCACATATACACATCACATCTCACTCACATACCACATCTCGTACAAACACACCACCCACACATATCACATACATACTATATCACACACATATCACATACATCTCTCTCACACACACACCATGGCACAGCACACACATCACACATACACACATTGCATCTCACACATGCACACACACATATCACATCTCACACACCACATCTCAAACACACCACACACACACCTATCACACACTACATCACACACATATCACACACACACAAATCACACACATCTCGCTCTCTCTCTCACACACACACACCACAACTCACACACACAGACCACAGCACAGAACACACATCACACATACACATACCCATCACAACACACACCCACACAAATCTCACACACATCTCTCTCTTTCTCTCACACACACACCACAACTCACACACAGACCACAGCACAGAACACACATCACACATACATATACCCATCACAACACACCCACACAAATCTCACACACATCTCTCTCTCTTTCTCTCTCTCACACACACACACCACAACTCACACACACAGACCACAGCACAGAACACACATCACACATACACATACCCATCACAACACACACCCACACAAATCTCACACACATCTCTCTCTCTCTTTCTGTCTCTCACACACATACCACAACTCACACACAGACCACAGCACAGAACACACATCACACATACACATACCCATCACAACACACACCCACACAAATCTCACACACATCTCTCTCTCTTTTCTCTCTCTCTCTGACACACACACACCACAACTCACACACAGACCACAGCACAGAATACACATCACACATACACACACCCATCACACATACACACACATCTCACAGACCACATCTCATACAAACACACCACACACACCTATCACATACACCACATGTCACCCCCACACACCACAGCATAGCACACACATATCACACACACACCAGCCAGCAGATGTAACATCTGGGACAGGACAGTGGTCTTCCAAGTCAATTCATTTTAACACTACTTAAAAAGTTAATTTATCTTTCCTTTTATTTCCCTTGTGAGTAATCTACCTTGGCAAATTGGTAGACCGCAGGCTTGGAAGTGTATTTTCTTTCCGACAAGAGGATGCCTCAGGTTGTATCTGAGGATCCTCTCTCTCAGGAGCCCACAAGGGCAGCCCACTCCCACCTTCACAAGCCTAGGTTCACTGGCTGTCCCGAAACACTGGCAGTTGGCCACCCTCTCCTACCTGAGCTCCCCCCCTCTCTCGTGTGTGTGTGTGTGTGTGTGTGTGTGTGTGTGTGTGTGCGCGCGCGCGCGCGAGTACCACGTATATACATCATCCGTTCCCACCGACTCCATCGTCTCTGTGCAGGTGGATCCTCTTTCCGCAACAAGTACATCTCCCAGCACGCAGGCAGCTTCCACAGTGTTCTGCAATGGTCTGCAAGTACATCCATTTCCCGTCTGTGGTGTTTCTACGTGAAATCCACCCCACCTCGCATAAGCTCATGTGCGTGAACACTTGGTCTCCGGCAAAGCGGCTCTTCGGGAAGGTTGTGGAACCTTTCCGAGGTGGAGCCTTGCTGCAGGAAGCGTGTCACTGGGGGCGGGCCTTGAGGGTTTCATAGGCCTCACCTGCTGTTCTCTTCCTGACAGGTGAGAGGTGTGCAAGCAGGCTTCCTTCTCTGGGCTGCCAAACCTTGTGCAATGATGAAGCTTCCCTTGGAAGCTGTGAGTAAACAAAACCCTTACCTTCAATAAGTGGCTTTTGGTTGGGTCTTTTGTCCCAGCAACAAGAAACTGATACATCCTCTACTTAAGAACAGAAGTTGTGCCCTAATTCAGCATTTTTCAAAAAAAAAAAAAAAATGTGGATCCAACTTACCTAAAGACCTACTTACAATGAAGATTGTGATTCAGGAGGGCGAGGGGAGGTGGGGCCGAGACTTTTTTCTAACAAGTTCCCAGGCACAAAATGCCATTGGCTCATGGTTTCTAACAAGCTCTCAGGCATGTAATGCCATTGGCTCATGGTTCTAACAAGCTCTCAGGCATGTAATGCCATTGGCTTTTGGTAGTTCGGGCAAGTTCCAGGCACGCAATGCCATAGGCTCATGGTTCTCAGGCGCTGAAAGGTTTGAGTCCTGAGGCTTCCTGGCTCTCTCTGTGCCTTCAGGATCCAGAGCAGCAAGGCTGGCCATGATCAGACCAAAGGGAATGTTAAACTATTATTTTCCAATGCACTTCAGTTTTGCTTTCACATTTGAGCAACACGGGGAGCTTTTAAACCATTCTACTGCCTTGGTCCCACCCTGAGGGATTCTAATTTAATTACCTTGGAATGGAGCCTGGGCATTAGTAGGTTTTAAAGCTTGAATGTGTCCCTTGGATTGCGAGCTGCTGGTTGGGACTTTTAACTCTTTGATGAGAGAGATTTCTTATTATTCCTGGGCCCATCTCAGGACCTGGCACACTCGAGACCCTTAATGTAAGTTGGTCAAGTAAATTAACTCCTTTACCTTGGCTCGGCTTCAATATTCCTAAGATGCTTACATATCTTCAGGGTGGGCAGACATTTTTTTTTAAAGAAGGTGTTGCTGGAAGTGACACATTTATGAGGTAACAAAGTCAAGGGTGAGGGTGTCAGGGGGCCCTGAATTAGGATGTAAGCCAACACTAGTGACACAGCTCAGAGTGGGTGGTAAGAGAGACTATGCTAAGGATGTCAGCTCTTTTACAGTTACTGCAAGAAAAAATGTCGAATATATTGTGGAATATATACATATATAATTTGATAACTCATTTTACAATAGCAAATTTGAATTAAGCACTTTATTATTCACATATTTTTAAAATATCTGATGTGGATGTAAGTAGGGAACCAACCTGCTTAAAGGGTGGGCATGCTAGCAAAGGGGATTATTGAGAAACTTCCACTGACTTCAGAAGAATTTGATTTTAAATACTAAACTTTCAAGTGTTGGAGAAGTTAGGACAATCTCAGAGAAGGATTTACTAATGAAAGAAAGCAATGGCGGCTTAGCAATTTCATGGTACCAGAAGAGAGATAGAGCTGTTGAAGAAGCAGGTTGTCTTGCTCAAATTTCTTCTGGAACTATCCAGTGAGGTAGGTCCATCTGTGTCCATGGAATGGAGACCAAGGTGTGCTGAACTTGGTAGCAACAGCTCTTGACGGCCTGTTGTTACATTTTCATCAGTTCTATGAGCTATTTTTAAATCATAGTCATTATTAAAAATCAAATTATAAAATCTTATAATCATAAATTATTTCAGGGCAAACTAATAAATACTCACACCTCATGACTTCTTAATTATTTTACCACATCCTGCTGTTATCTAAATGGGGATTCCTTACGCCTTTAGTAACTGCATGGTGAGGATATGGTATAGTTATCTCAACTCTCATTTTTTTTTTTTTTTTTGGTTATTCTGGGTTCAGTTGTGTCATTGTAGAAACATGAGAATTTACAATGTAAGGATGGATACGTGACGCTGAGGATGCTGGTAGATTCCTTGCATGAAGTCCTGGGTTCTGTCCCCAGCGTCACATAAGTAGGATATGGTGGAGCACATCTGTGATCCCAACACTGGACGGCTCATAAATTCAAGGTCATCCTGGGCTACATAGCAAATTTGAGGCCAAAATTTCCTTTCTCAAAGAAAAAGAATTGATGTGTAATGCAAATAACTCATTGGTTTATTGATAGTCTGGTTTTGGAAATTTTTATGGGAAAATGCCAGTAATTGGTATTAAATAATTGTCAAGTAAGATCATATCAAATGTGGAAAGGGTGCTGGGGATGTGGCTCTGTGGTACTTTCCTGTACACAGAAAGTTCTGTGATCAATCCCAAGTACTGACGAAAAGGTGTAGTGTCTTTACACATGGAGGACCCAACAACAGCAAAAAGGTGCAATACTCTTTGGGGTTTGAAAGGCAAGTGAGGATGTCTGTTCAGTCTGTTTGCACTGCCTCACGTGGTACCTGGGTTACTAAAGATTCTCTGAATTACCTAAAATCTCTGCGTCAGATCCATTTCAGAATCAGAATTTGGGGGTGTTAGAATGCTGATACGGTACATACTTGGCATATTGCATTAAAGTCTCCCGTGGGGTTTGACGCAAAAACCTGTAATCAAATGGTGAAACCAAGGAAGACTCTCACTAGAGTGTGCAAATAAAGGCTAAAAATAGCTGAATGTCAAGTCAGGACAGCGTTTATGACCCAATGAGCCCAGCTCAAGTCAACTGAATAAGGAAGGAACATGTGGGTTTGGGAAGCTGCAGGGGCTGTGGGTCTGCACCTACTAGCTGACCCCCACAAGCCTACACGCAGGACAAGAGCTGTGGGCGTGAGCTTGCTTTGCCTCAAATGCTGTGTGGTTTCACCTGCTTGTTTACCAGTCCCTCCCTACAAATGCTGATCTTGGTTGTGGACACACGTGAACACACTTCGTTTTTCACTCTTCACACCGTTCACCTCTCCTTCCCACCAGGCAAGGAAAATGGCCTGAAATCCTGGGAGAGACTGAACTTAGAGTGGGTGGGTGGACACAGGCTTGCCCAGCACAGTGGGAAGGACAGCAAAGGTCACTGTGTAAATCTGTTGCTTGCTTGGTGGACTAGTCATAGAGGTGTGCCCAGGGCTTCGCAAAATACACATTATGAGGGCTGGAGAGATGGCTTAGCGGTTAAGGCGCCTGCCTCCTAAGCCTAAGAACCCGGTTCCAATCTTCAGGTCCCACATTTAGCTAGATACAAAGTGATGCAAGGGCGCAATGCCACACTTGACCACAAGGGGGCACACACATCTGGATTTCATTCACAGAAGCTGAGAGACTGCTGGCGCACCCATCTCTATCTGTCTTCTTCTCCCTCTCTCTCTCTCTCTGTCTGTCTCTGTCCAAAAATAAATAAAATTTAAAAAAATACACATTATGAGACTTGGGAATGACCAAATTCACTTAGGAACGGGCTTTGTGATAAATCAGGATTTACCTAGGAGTCTAATGGAATTGGGGATTTTAAAACCAAGCATTTCAGCTGGCACTGGTTGCTTATTCCTGTAATACCAGCTCTTGGGAGGCTGAGGCAGAAGGATTTCTGTGCTCTCTCATATGCAGATCCTTGCTGAGAAGACTTATAATTGTGCTATTGTTGAGGAGAAAGAGCATGTAAATGCCAGAAAACTAGAAATGGTTCCATGGAATGGCAGGGAGGAGGAAGAAGAGGACTCAAGGTAGATGGGGAGATGGCAGATTATAAGTAATATGTAAATCCAAGGAAATGCCAGACGTGGGAAGGTGACATCAGGGAGATGGGACACAGGAGAGGGATGGTTAACCAAAACTAAATGCATGTGTTAATAAAGAATAAAAATATGAAATCAGTTCATTAGTACAAAGAGGATGGTTGGTTACTTGGCTCACACACTAGTGAACACTTTCACTTTGTCATAGTATAAATACTAAGTTATAAGAGACAGGTCAGGGAGCAACTAATTAAAAATTGTGTTTTGATGAGTTCTTCCATGTCCACGGGTCATTACTAGATCCCATTCCGTGGGTTCAAAAAGAGATTACATCAACATCAACACTGTGTTCATTCTGCAGATATTACTTAACATACTGTTTCAATGATGAAAAGGATTCAGACATTTCCAGAAAAGAATTCCAAGTCAGAGGATATAGGTGGTGTAGAAGGAAGCCCTACCTTTGGTGACAAATATCTTTACTAGCCTGTTTTGTCTCTCACATGCACGAAAATTTTTAATTCTATGTCAGGGTGGTTGTCTTAACATCAAAGAATGGATTTTCCTAAGGCATGTCTGAAGAATTAATACATCATGCATATTTTCTATCAGAGGCCAAGCAGCCCAGAAGACACCTCAGTTTGAGAAGAATGGCATGATGGAGTCTCCCTGAGTTATCTTTCAAGATGGACTTGCGGTACCCAATAGACAACTTTCTACTTCCGCCACATCTCTGAGCTAGATCGAGTAGGTACAGATCACGGTTACAGTAGATAAGGACTCAAAGGGACCCTATGAGCTGTTATGTTCTAAACCTTTAATTTTTATGAATGTATCCCAAATCCCTCTTTCCTTTTCACATGATCCAAGCTGTTCAAAGAAGTAAGAGATGTGCCTGCTGCCTTTTGCCTCTTGCATGGCTTTGCGTTTTTGAGTGTTTGTTGCTTTGTGTCTTTTTCTGTGTGTTGTGTTTTGAAACAGGGTCACACTTTGGTCTCACTTTATAGCTGTGGCAGGCCTTGAGCTCTGTGTAGCTCAGGCTGACCTTAAACTCCAAAGGCCCAGCCTCTGCCTCTTGAGAGCTGACATCACAGAATAAAGTCCACTACATCTGGCTCTTAATTATATTTTAATCTGATAATATTGGCTCAATACTAATTCAATACTAATAATAAGATTTGGAGGAAAATAATAGATAATACTCAGTCCCCAACATAAAACTATATAATATCTGCTACTAAGGAAGTGGTGATATACACTTAAAAAGACCAATTGACTTTTGTGTGCCTACACTGCACTTGTACCTTGCGAGGCAGAGCTGCTGAATTAAAGAAATTGGAACATTTCCAATGTTGTCACTTTCTGCTCTGACAGATCACCTAATTTCAGTGAAATTGTAGCTTAGCAAACCTATGTTTCTCATTATGTTTCACTAAATTCCATTGTACTATAGACTATGTTCTTCCCGATAAAAGAGGATTATTTAGGTCTTAATGTGTGCTGCCTTCAAATTCAGCATGGGTTTTCTTTCATTTCTCAGTAATCATTTTGGACGATTTAGATTCCAGCATTTTAGAAGTGACCCTATTTGTCATCATCAGTGAGGCCACCCAGTGAGAGCCAGTGAGGGTGACATGACTCCCCTTTTCACAGTGGCAAGCCTTCCCTATGATTCAGATCTACTCTTTATGCCCACTGTCCTCTTTGCCCAGTCTCTCTAATGACAGAAGAGCATCTATTACATGCCAGATGCTAGTCACAGAGCTAACAGGTCCAGCAAGTTCACAAGAAAACACAGCGAGGCTCCTGAGCTGGAGGAATAAGAGCATCAAACGCATTTCCTTACCCACATTCCTCCAGGACAATGCCATGGTAGCCAGCTCACCCTCTGATTCATCCCCAAGTGTCCCTGTACACTGTGGAGATGGACTGGGTCATCCCCTAAAGTCTGATCAATCCAGTCAATATAGAAACCATTTCTTTCTGAGGATCTTTGAAGAGGATACTGGTTCCTTTGTCATGCCAATTTTCCTTTGACTCTGGGGACTGCCTGTGCTGCCCTCTTCATTTCAGAATATTCCAGCTTGACACTAAAGTTTGGGGTCAGCCCAGCTAGTCTGTCTTCAGTTTGGTCTAGCTCAGTCCTTCTTAGAGGTTTAAAATAAAAACCAGATATGGACTCTTCTCCAACTCAAGAGAAACAGAGTTCATGGGACCCAGGTGATTAATAATTATTGGATCTCCTCTTGGCCTCTTGGATAAGATCAAGTTTTGTATCTGTTCTTATTAGTTTAATATTTTTATAGGAAATAATATTCTAAAAATCTTAATTTCAAATCCATATGCTCAAGTACTTTTGATTTTTTTTTTTTGAGAGAGACACAGAGAGAGACAGAGAGAGAGAGAGAGGGAGAGGAAGACAGATAGAGATGGGTGCACCAGCAGCCTCTCAGCGACTGCGAATCAAATCCAGATGCATGTGCCCCCTTGTGGTCAAGTGCGGCATTGCGTCCTTGAATCATTTTGCATCTGGCTAAACGTGGGACCTGGAGATTGGAACCGCTGGAGATTGGAACCAGCGTTCTTAGGCTTAGGAGGCAGGCGCCTTAACCGCTAAGTCATCTCTCCAGCCCAAGTACTTTTGATTAGTTAACCAAAGTACCCAGGACATGGAGTAGATTATAGGAAAATTAAAGATTATAGTTTTCTCTCATGCTTTAAGCCTTAATGAAGAAAAAATAACTTCACATTATTTGAGCATGAAAAATAATCCCAAGTTAATTCATAACTTTTCAAGTTATAAAACTACATGCAATTAATAGGGAGACTGAGAAAATTAGAAATGCAATCAATAAAATAGAAATGTTTTAGTAATAAGTTGGTGAAATTTTACTGTATTTTTATAGTTATTAGGAAAATATCTAATTATTTTCTATGATATAAGTAATTGCTTTCTAATGTGGTGAGTGAGTTCTGCTTTATGTTCAACAGGTGTTATTAAGTAGGAACAAAATATTAAGAAAGATTATGATGTAAAGGAATTTATAGTTTGGAGAAGTTATTTATTTTGACCAAGGAGCCAGCTATATAAAATAGCATATGTAAGAGCTGGAGAGAGGACCCAATGGTTGAATGTTTCCTATGGAAGCAGGAGGGCCTGAGACTGCTGGGTTGTGGCCATTCACTTCTGAAACCCAGTCCTGTAGGGAGCAGAGACTAGAGAGTCACTGGGTCTCTGAAATAAGACTCCTCTCAAGGGAAAACAGGCAGCTGAGTGGTGCAGGTGGACACCTGACATTTTCCTCTGGCCTCTGAGGCACATGCACAGGGTGCTGCCTCAGCACAAACACGTGCATACACCACAGTGAAGGAGGACAGGAGGAAGCTAGCTTTTTGTTGTTGTTGTTGTTTATTTTTTATTTATTTGAGAGCAATAGACAGAGAGAAAGAGGTAGACAGATAGAGAGAGAATGGGTGTGCCAGGGCCTCCAGCCACTGCAAATGAACTCCAGATGCATGCATCACTTTGTGTATCTGCCTTACGTGGGTCCTGGGGATTCGAGCTTCGAACTGGGGTCCTTAGGCTTCACAGGCCCCAAAGCTAGCTGTTTGAAGGCAGTTGCAGTTAGGAATTGAGGCTCAAAGAGAACCATGAGATGCCACCCCACATGCCACCACAAAAGTGGAACTTGTTGGATAGAAACTTACCTAGAGCGGCCCCTGTTGCCCACAGTCTACCGCACTACCTGAGTAGCTGAGTGAGCTGACCCAAACGGCCTGACCCTCAGGTTCCTCCTCCAAATTTACTGTCCAATCCAGGCAGTGGGTGTGAGCATTATCAAGTAATTAGGTTACGAGGAGTCTGGCCCAATATTGCAAAGATACCAATGCTTTTTTTTTTTTTTTTTTTTTTTTTTTTAATTTTTGAGAGAGACAAAGGGGGACAGGCAGAGAGAGAGAGAGAATGGGCACTCCCAGCAGCCTCTCAGTCACTGTGAATGAACTCCAGATGCGTGTGCCCCCTTGTGGGCAAGTGTGGCATTGCAGCCTTGCATCACTTTTGCATCTGGCTAAACGTGGGACCTGGAGATTGGAACCAGTGTTCTTAGGCTTAGCAGACAGGCGCCTAACCGCTAAGCCATCTCTCTAGCCCACCAATGCTTTTAAAATTACTTTATAAGCTTAATGATAAACAGGATTGTCATAAAACATCATAAACTGACTTGTGAATTCACATGTAAGAGTTAAAAAAAGAAAAAGATTAAGTTGAGCCAGATACAGTGGCACATGCCTATAACCCAAGCATGCTATAAAAGCTGTGGCCTTTCAGTCTCTCCCTCTTCCTGGACATGACCCACTGTGTGTGTGTGTGTGTGTGTGTGTGTGTGTGTGTGTGTGTGTGTGTGTGTGTGTGTATTTCTCTCCAGTTCTTATCCTGTGTTGCTCAGACACACATGAGTCTGGCCTGGGTGAGGGTGGGAGAGCATTGCCTTGTTTCTTGATCTAGACTTTTCTGCTTGCCTCTGCTTTATAGTTTGGGGTGACTTCTTACTTTAATGACATGTATGATTTTTTTCTCTTATCTCCAAATCTACCATGTGGTTGCTCTTACCAACCTAGACCTGCTGCCTGCGTACTTATTCTAAACTCAGGGTGGCCATGAGTGTCACCCTCTCCATCACTCATTTCTCCTCGCAATTTCTTGGTCTCTTCTTTGATGTTTACCCTCTTGTTTGTTTTTTTTTTTTTTTTTCCATTGAGCCTCACTCTTTGTCCCTTCAACTCCTCTAAAAACACATAGCAAATATCATGTGTGGTCCTCCTAGGTCTCTACTCAAGCTCTTAGATTCTGCTTTCCACATGCCAACAGCTTTCCCCTCATTTCTCTTTAAAAGCCTGTTTCCCTCAAGTCTCCGCACTTGAAGCTTTACCCTGATTTCTCTTTAAAAGTCTCAGTTTAATTCCCCACCATGTGCTTGCAGCTCTACTCCTGTTCCCCCCCCCACCCCCGAAAGCTGTCAACTTCTCTTCTGCGTTGCTACTTTCTCTCTTCAGGAAAGCACATGGTGGATGCCATGTGTGTTTTCTAAATCTCTCTACATGTACAGCTAAGTTCTAGTTTGCAAGTGCTTACAACTCTGTTCTGGTCCTTTTGTAAAAACCTCAATTTCTCTTAAATAAACCTTATAAACTATACAGTGTTTCCACATGACAGTGTTTCCTACTTCCCACGTGTTTACCTCCCTTCCTAGACCTTGGCAACCCTTTAAAAAACCCACAATTTGTGATTTCCCCCTAAATAAACTTAATAATTCATAATTTATCCTTTAATAAAGAATTTGTTACTTCTTTATTAAAGGTAGGACAGAACCCAAACCAGAGTTCATAAATTCTGGGGGACCCATTCTGTACCCCTAAATCCTGCATCAACAACACACACACATACCCACACAGCACATACTATGCGCATCAAAAAATCAGCATATACAAAGCTGGGGAGATAGCTCAGTGAGTAAAGTGCTTGCCACATATACACGAAGACCTGGGTTCTATCCTCAGAAACCAGGCAAAAAAAGCCAGTTGTGGTGGTGTATGTGATGGTGGTATCCCCAGTGCTGGGGAGGTGGAGACAAGAGGATTCTTGGGGCTTGCTGGCTGGCCAATGTGACACTTTGTCTTAGAAGGGAAATGAAACTGATAGATGTTCCTGATGATGACAGCTGAGGTCACCCTATGGTCTCCACACACAGATGTGTGTGAACACACATACACACACACACACACAACTTGTGCACCCATACAAGCACACATATGCATAAAAATAAAATGGGATATACACGTATTAAAAATCAGCAAAAATTCTAACTGGGGGTTATTGGTAAATCTCCCATCTTGATTGTCAGTGCTGGCATGTTCAGGATTAACAGAGTGAAGCAAGTTGGATCACATTTAGACTTTTGTGATAGATTTTAAAGCCAAAAAGAAAGCTCAGGAAATAAAGCAATGCTATATTTTTTTACATTTAAGATTTTTAAAAGGAGTTTAAGTGCCTGTAAAAATCACAGTTGCTTTTTGACTGTCGGTAATGTTTTCGGCAGACATGGAAAGGGGAAGCCTGTAGACCTTTGTATTTTTAGTGTGTAACAAAGGATGACTGGGAATGAATGGGGAGAACATTAAGCCCCATTTGCCCTTGGACGTAACCTGTGATCACCATGTGCCAGCTATGCTGGTGAACACCAACAAACATAAATTAATTATCTCTGGTTTCTCCAACATCTGGACTTTTGGCACCCAGAACCAAAACATCTGGACTTTTGGTTTGAGTTCTTTCCCTGTTTTCCAAGTTTTGATATTGTGTCAGAATAATAATAGCTGTGGAATACTTCCTAGGTAGCAAAGCCAGGCTAATGACTTTACCTGCATCAGTCTGCTTAACCCTCACTAGATCAAATAATTCCTCAGCTAACAAGGATCCTTCTACAGGGAAGTGCGGAGTTGGGAGTCAAAATCCCATCTACCTGAGTAGAAGCTCTACGAAGCTAACTGCATCTTGTTTTGCCAGAACAACCACAGAGGGTCAGGACAGCCAGCGCTGTCTACTCGATCTGAAAGAGCAAGATTGAAAGAGAGAGTGCAGGATATCTGACAATATTGCTCAATACACTACGGCTGATAGATAGCTACACTTGATTGGGACCTAGATATGTCCCAATTCATGTGATAATTGTGAATGCCAAGCATTCCACTTCGGAAATTACAAAAAAGCTAAAAAGTCTTGTGTCTGCTTTTTAATTTTTAATTTTTTATTTTTTTGGAGAGAGAGACAGAGAGAGAGAGAGAGAGAGAGAGGGAGAGGAAGACAGAGATGGGCGCACCAGCAGTGTCTCAGCTGCTGCGAACGAAATCCAGATGCATGCGCCCTCTTGTGGTCAAGTGTGGCATTGCGCCCTTGCATCATTTTGCATCTGGCTAAACATGGGACCTGGAGATTGGAACTGCTGGAGATTGGAACCAGCGTTCTTAGGCTTAGGAGGCAGGCGCCTTAACCCCTAAGCCATCTCTCCAGCCCTGTGTCTGCTTTTTTTCAGGTAAAAGATATTGAAAGTTAGCTGGCCATAGTTGTTCACCTGTAATCCCAGATCTTAGGAGGCTACAAGAGGATTACAAGTTGGAAGCCAGCCTGAGCTTCAAAGGGAGACCTTATTTCAAAATTATCAAAACAAACACACAACCGGGCATGGTCATGCTTGTGTTTAATTGCAACACTGGGGAGGCAGAGGTAGGAAGATCACCATGAGTTTGAAGCCACCCTGAGACCACATAGAGAATTCCAAACCATCCTGGGCTAAAGCAAGATCCTACCTGGAAAAACCAAAAGCAAAACAAAAAGCAAACAGACAAAACATACAGATTTTTAAAAATGAGTTTAATAAAATGCATTTATTAGACAACACTGGAGGCCTAAGTCAGTTCTTACTAATTTGTGTTTTTAGATCTAGCTGTGTAACCTTGAGCAAATTACAGAATCAAGCCTCAATTTTGTCATATTCCAGACAGATAATCCTCAACTGCATTCTACTTTATTGAAAGATGAAATTAAAGAATGCATGTTAAGTACCTGTACCTGGCTAAGAGTGTGGTCTCGAAGGATGACAGTTATTAGTGTCATAACTTAAGTGCCTGCCATAACTTAAGCTAGTAGGTGGCAGGACGGGAGCTCCTTACTACGCCCTAGGCTTACTCCTGCCAGGGATTGCAGAAACCTCATGCAACTTTCATGTTCCAAGAATTTCCCTTCCTCTCCTACTA
The DNA here is from genome assembly GCA_036365145.1 of Orientallactaga sibirica. NCBI lineage: Eukaryota > Metazoa > Chordata > Mammalia > Rodentia > Dipodidae > Orientallactaga > Orientallactaga sibirica. Next base: position 4,157,431 of record JAEOAD010000035.1, read on the forward strand.
CTGCCCCCTGCTGGCTGGGGAGGGAACTACAAGGTGGCAGAGGAAATTGAAGCTGTCTTCTTTGTGCCTGTTTTTCTCACACTTCACTCTGCTGGGTCTTTGGGTTTCTTTAAATTATTAGAGCTGAATAACTCTCAGCCCTTATAAAAAGATGTGAGAGCACGAATATGATCATTGCCTCCTCAGTACTGTAAAATTTTACGGTTATGTAGGAACTCAACGTGAAAATAAAAATCCATGATAAAATGCCTCTGGATAAATAATTAGTTATGCCCGGAGACAAACTGTGGGGGCAGTGCATTTTTTTGACTTTTCAGCACAGACAGATGGTTTACGCATCTTCAGCATTCGGGGCTTTCTGAGGAGTATTATATAATCTCAGCACAGTCACCAAACGAAATCAGAAATTCCTCATTTGGCAGATGGGGCTGCGTATTGAGTTCATAAACTCTAAGACTGCTCCCCAGTCCAGCATCAGAGACAACCTGCTCCAAGTCAGTTTCCCATTTGCACTTAATTAGGGAGTGTGTTTCGGAGGTCAGTGAAAACAGCCGAGTGTGCTTTCATAATAACTTTCCTCACAATAAAATTATTTGGGAGGCATCTATCCAACTTTTTCTGGAATGAGGGCAAGAAAAATGAGGACACGGAGAGAAGTTATTGGATACCTTATCTGGAACTGCCCATAACGTTGTCTGGGATCCAAAGAACACACAGTACCTTCTGGATCAGGGGAATGGAGCCAAGTGCTTTTAGAGTCTCGGAGATTTTCTTAACTGTGCAATTTTGCTTTATTGCTAACAACTAAATTAAGTGGTTTAGAGGACTCCAAGTGCTGGAAAACAAACTTCTCAGGGTTGTAATCATGTCATTCTTATGGAAGATAGACAGTAAGGATCTGGGTTAAGGCAACAGTAAATGTAAGGCTTAGGGAAAGTGGCTGGTTGTTCAGACAGGTATAGACTTCACTTGCTGGTGGACGCACATGCGCACTTGGCTTTCTTGGAGATAACACAATGAGTTTCAAATGAATTGCTCATCATTGCACTTATTGAAAAGTGCAATATTATCCTTGTCCTGAGATATTCTAGAGAATAAGGAAACAGATTCTAAGCTACAATTTCTTAGAAAATCAGAGAGTGAATTTTTGTTTTCCAAGGGAGGGTCTCACTCTAGCTGAGGCTGACCTGGAATTCACTATGTAGTCTCAGGGTGACCTTGAACTCTAGGCGATCCTCCTACCTCTGCCTCCCAAATTCTGGGATTAAAGACATGTGCCACCATGCCCAGTTTAAGAGAGTGAATTTTGTTCAAAGAGTATGAGATTAAATTCTCATAGGCTAAATTCTTTGTAGGTGAATAATTTATTTTTTTAAATAATATTCTGGCTACATCAAAATTCTGTTTGGTTTCTGTAATTCCCATTAATCTAGGAGGATATAGCCAAGATAGATGTACAGTATTCAAATTGCAATTAATTTGTTCTCACCATAATATGGAGCTGGTGTCTTCAACATGTTGAAAAGATCGGCACTTAAGCCTCTTATACAAGGCTTGTGTAACCTTTATTTCTTGTATACACACACACACGCACGCACACACACAAACACATCCTGAGGTAGGGTCAGTTACATTATACGGTACATGTGTAGTGATAAATTGTTCTGAGATGAACTCTTAAGGCTTTTAAGCCGAATTTCCCTCACAGGCAGTTCATATGTCAAGTTGCTGCTTGCACAAATGACTGAAGGGGAACCGTGACTGATGTGGCATGACCGATGCCTCAGAATGAGCACACAATTTCTCTTTAGTCTCTTAATTTGGTAGTGATGATAAGAGGGGCTATGTCATACTTTGTCTCCAGTGGTTAGCAGATCATTCAGATTATGGCCTTTACAAGTTACCTGCGTATAAATCACGGAGAGTTCAGTTCAGCTGGCATTTTGAATGTCAGTAGAAGTTACCTGACATTACATATTAACTCCGGGAAGCTCTGATATTTCACGTTGCTGCCGTGGAGCACGTACCTTGTGGTGGGCAGTGGCGAAGACATCTCCAGTGGTTCTTTATATTACTGATGGCTTTGTATATGGTTGTCCCCTGCTATCCATGCATTTCCCCTCCTAAAACCTCTGGGTTCTCAAGTTCCTTATATGAAATGCCATAGTGTTGGGGCTGGAGAGATGGCTTAGCAGTTAAGGCATTTGCCTGCAAAGTCAAAGGATCCCAGTTCAATTCTCCAGGACCCACGTAAGCCAGATACACAAGGGGGCGTATGCATCTGGAGTTTGTTTGCAGTGGCTGGAAGTCCTGGGGTGCCCATTCTCTCTCTCTCTCTCAAGTAAGTAAATAAATAAATAATATATATGTATATGTATATAATGTTGTAGTGTTTGCCTAGAATCTACACAATACCTTTCTGTATAAGTCATATCTATATTACTTTTGAAAGGTTTTGTGTGTGTGTGTGTGTGTGTGTGTGTGTGTATTAATGTATGTTCAGGTCTATAAACCCATGTGTGTGCATGCATGCAAAGGCCGGGGTAGACTTCTGGTCATTCTGTATTTCATCTTATTGAGGTAGAATTTCACAGTTGGATCCAGAGCTCATTTCTTTGGCCAGTCTAGCTAACCAGCTTGCCTCAGGCATCCTGTTGCTACCTCCCCAAAACTGGTGTCACAGGTGCCCACACTGCCATGACTGACTGGAATTTGTGTGGGTTCTAGGGCTCCAAACTCCAGTCTTCATACATTTTATGCATGTCACCATGTTCCAAGACCCTTGATTCCGTTTACTGCTGTATCTGTTACTTTCTTGTTGCTGGGACAAAGTATTCAACAAGAAGCAACTTACGGAAAGAATAAGGTTTATTTCAACTTCCAGTTCCAGAGCCAAGACTCCATAATGGTGGGGAAAGCATTGTGGGAGTAAGAAGCAGCTCACATCAGCAAGGAGGAGGTAGAAAGTGGTGGATAACTAATGTTCAGCTAACATTCTTTTTATACAGTCCAGGAGCCTACCCCATGGCATGGTGCCACCTACAGTTAGGGTTGGTCATCTCATCTCCACTAACCCAACCTAGAAAAACCCTTACAAATTTGACCAGAGACTTGTTTCCTTGATGACTCTAAATCCTGCCAAGTTGACCACCAGAGATTAACCATCACAAGTACCTAAGGCAGTTTTTGTTTTGAGACAGCATCTCAGTCTATTTCAGGCTGCCCCCAAACTCATGGCTGTCCTTCTGTCTCAGCCTGTCAAGTGCTGGGACCTCCGGAGTGAGCCATCCTTCCTGAAAGCACTGTGAAACTATGCAGAAAGTCATCTTTCTCTGTTGTTTGGGGAATCATGAAAGGGAAAAGTCTGTACCTGTTCAGTGCAGATGTAATTCTCTTCAGATACTTTCAGTCCATACGTGTGGTTGAATCTGTGGCTGTAAACTGAGTAGGTAGAGGGCCAACTGTAATTCTGTGCTCCTCATTGTGGTTAAACTTACTGTCACTTCTGATGAACAAATGTGGCAGAAATGATTGCATGTCCCTGTGAAAATTAAGTTACAAAATGACTATGGCTTCCATCCTGGGTGCCTGTCTCAAGCTATCTCTTGTGACAGCCAGAGAATGTCTGGCACATGCCAACAGCCAGGGGAGTGAATCTGTATGCAGATTCATCCCCTGTCAGACTTTAAAGTGAATTCAGCCCCAACACTCCCCTTCAGTGCAACTTTGTGAGAAACCTGGATCCAGAATACATCCAGGCAAGCCATGCCCAAATCTTGGCTCACAGAAATTGTGTGATTATTGTTTGTTATGTGAAATACTTACGTTTGTTACACAGCAATTGAAAAACTAGTACACATTTCTATGAACTCTGTTGATGGTTAAATATCACGGAGTAACTGTAAGCCCTCAGTAATTAAATACACTGAATTACTTTCTTTGCCAGGGATTATAAGCCAGATTTCTGTGCACACAAGGAAGAAATGCCGGGGTTATTAGATTCTCCATGTGCATATCATGTACAGATAATGACGCTGTCCCCCTGTACTTGGAATTGGGGTCCTTTAAATCATGTAAGGACTAGGAACTACTTCTGAGCCATAGATGGAAGGAAACTATTTGAAGTATTTTTATTGACTTTTGACAACTTTCCTCAAAATATGTAAATTTGTATCTGCATGCATATATGTGTGCAGTGTATGTATGTTATCGCGGGCACGTATATGTGCACATGTGTTCATGTGGAGGCCAGAGGTTGACGTGGAGTCTTCCTCAATCGCTCTCCACCTTATTTTTGCAACAATGGCTCTCACTGAACCTGGAGTCCAGTGATTTGGTTAGACGAGCTAGCCAGCAAGTTTCAGGCATGTTCTTGTCTCTGCCTTGCTAGCACTTGGATTCCAGGCACGTCACCATGTCCAGTGTATGTGGGTACTGGACATCTGAACCCAGATCCTTTTGTTAGCATTGCAAGCTCTTTATTGACGGAGCCATTACTACAGCTTCTGATTTTATACTTGTTTTTTTTCTTTTTGCAGAGCATTCACAAATTCTCTAGTCATACGTCGGACTTTCTTAGCTCACTTGAACTTCCATCAGGACCTGGCAAGAAGGGAAGTAGGATTTGGGATTTTTGTCTGCTGGTACAGTACTAACAGCCCAGCCTTAAATAGTTTGTTGTGAAACAGAATAACTCGGGGAGTTCTTTTCTTTCCAGAACAGGTTTTTTTTTTTTTTCCCTCTCTTTAGAAAATTTAACAATAAATGTCTCAGGGTCAGAAGGATGCGGTTGAGCTGAGCCGAGCGCCCACAAAGCCTGTTGCAGTCACTTTCAAACAATGCTGTTTGTCCTCCGTTCATTTCCTCCTGCGAGGTGCACAATACTTTTCCCTCCCCGCCCTTGCAGCTCTCTTTCTAAAATTGTTCTGGACCTTTGGGGGACTTCTATATTAAGAACGAAGGAAGTTGAGCCATTATTTATTCTTTCTTCGGTGCACTTTTCCTGTGCTCAGCGGAGAGCCTCCTCCCCCCTTCATCAGCACCCAAGACCTCCTCCCCACTGGCATCCCGCCCTGCGTCTTCACACCTTCAGCTTCCACAGTGTGCCAACAAGCTGATGGGGGGCATGGAGCATGAGGAAAGGAGAGGCAAAGAACGGAGCGTCGTTGACGAGATTCCTGCCAGCTCTGAAGTGAGGCTGCTTCATCCCGTGAGCTCTGCTCGGTCATTTTGGAAATCTACTCGTTTCTAGAACCTCCCGCCTCCTGAACCCCAGGGATGTCAGAACACCAGATGAGTGCTCTTCTCACAATGGTACGTTAAGAGGTTCAAATTCACAGAAAATTCTGTGTGTCACACATACAAGAGAGAAGAGAGAAATAAATCTAGCCAGTAAGAAGTCGGAGATAACCTCGTATTGCCAGAACATATTTTCTGTTCCCCTAAGCGAAAATGAAAGGTGTCTTTCTTATTCCAGTTTCCTCTGGAATCCTGCTGTTCCTGTCATTTTCTTCAGTGGTTACTTTGTGTAAGTCTGTATGGCAAGCTATCATTATGAATAGTTTCTTTGGCTTTCCTTCAATCCCCAGTACTGTTAATATTTCTTTCTTGATTTTTCTGAAGTTGAAGAGAGCCTGGCTTATTTGCAGATGGCTCGGTTCTCCCTTTTCTTGCTGCCTTCTTCCATGTAAAAGTCACTTTCTGCATTCATCATGTTCCCCAGGGACCAGTCTCTGCTCCAGCTATGTCTTCTATGGACTCTAGTCTTGTATGAGAATTTTATTATAAATTGAAATTAAAGCTGTCGCAAGCATAACTAGAGTGTCATCTTTCCTCATACGACATCTTATTATTTCTTGGTTGTCAACAGACAAATGTTTCTTCCAGGTGTTGTAGAATTTAAAAGTCACACCTTGCAAATGAAGAGGGAAGGGTTTGCCCGGTGACGAGCAAGCAGGTGGGGAAGGAAATCGTTGTCCTTCCTTCTTTCTGTCCCTCCCCTCCAGAAGGAGACATGGCTTCCACTTCTGGCAATACTTAAGACCTCAGCAAGAATGGTAGCAAGTTGGCTGGTTGCTCAAAGACATTTCTGTGTTTTCATCAACAGATGGATCTTGCTCTTCTGTGAAACCAAAGATTTGTCAACTTCTGGCTGGTATATACGACCATTGCCTGATGGACAGTATGCTGTGAAATAAAACATTATGAACAGACGACTTACAGAATCATCCCAAGCATTCTGTAATGGAAAACAACTGTTAATACTAACCCCAAGATGAAACCTCTATTGAATTATTATCTATCCAGTATCATACAGCCAACGTTATTTATTAAATATTGGATAATCCTTGAATTTCTTTAGTCTATGTGAAATAAGTCCTGTGACATACCCCCAAGCTTCAAGGCTCTTTGGCATCCAATTCTACATTTATAAATGTACAAAAGGTGAAAAATCGGTTGTTTCTATTTCCTACAGCACCCCCCATCTCAGCTTCTGTGACCCACCCCCATTCTGATTTGGACATGGCAAGAGTAATTTATGGGCAAACTCCAAGCCATGAGTTAGTCAGTGAGGTCAATCATTTCCTCTTAAACAGTGTAACTGGACTGACTCAAAAGAAACCAAATAGACTACATGAGCTCACTTTTCACTTCCTGCTCCAACTGACTTGACAGACTGTGATGAGCAAGTAAATGACTAAGGAGGAAAGGGGGGGGCATCAGTCCCCAGTGCATCCACAAGCAGAGAAACTGGCACTCAGTAAGCTGTCTCTCATCCACTAGCTTTTGCCCTCCATGGCGTGGGTTTTCATGAGCTTGGCAAGCTCAGTGAGGCAATCAAGTCTGCTCTAGGGATGATGGCAGTTGAAAGATGCCTGTCAGATTGACTTTCTACCATGATTCTGGAAATGCCAGTGACCCAAGTGGAGCCCTGCTTCTTCACATTTATGTTCTGGTGGAAAGCACGTGCTCATTCATGCAAAGACAGGGTGAGTGTGTCCTCAGAGGAACTGTCACACCTGTGATCATTTTCACATATTTGTTTTATTTATTTTGAGACAACATCTCACTATGTTGCCCAGGATGGGCTGAAAAATCCTTTTATAAAAAGTGTTTATTTATTCATTCATTACACACACACACACACAGAGAGAGAGAGAGAGAAGGAGAGAGAGAATGGGTGTGCCAGGGCCTGTAGCCACCACAAATGAACTCCAGATGCATGTACCACCATGTGCATCTGGCCTATGTGGGTACTAGGGATTTGAACCTGGATCCCTAGGCTTCACAGGCAAGTGCCTCAACTGCCAAGCCATCTCTCCAGCCCCCATTTTTGCATATTTGTTTGCTGTGAAGTGAACAGGTCCTTTAAGAGCTGAACAGCTTTTTAGTATCTTGATACCTTGATCTAATTAAATTTAGCTAATATGCCTTGATTTATTACCTGTTTATTGTTATTTAATATGAGATTAAAACTTTATTAATATTGTATAAAGAATTGGGAAAGGCATTCATATTGATATCTAGAATGCCCGGCAAACAACATCAAACTTACCCACATAGAAAAAAAATGTATTATTCTTATTATTCCACAATCTCCAGAAGAGGTTAAATTTACAGTTTCTTACTTCTTTCAAGGGTGGTCCCCAAAACACAAGAAATAACAATTCTCCTGGGAACAGATGTTAGTGGTGCCCTTAATCATCCAGGGGGACCCCACCTAGGGAAATGATCTAGATTTAATTCCTGGAGAGAGGCTAATGGTTTGGCTAGATGGTTAGAGGCTTGGAAGAAGTCATATTGGAGAGTGGATGATGGGCACGTTAAGGGACACATGCTTACAATGAGCTCAGACTGCTGGACCATCTGCACCCATCAGAGACAGTGATTCACACATCAAGAGGACTAAGTGGCTTCTTTGTTCTAGACATGCATTTCAGAGTCTTTTCTTGATCTGATTTATTTATTTTATTTTTTTTTTATAACACAAGGTCCCACTAACCAGTTTAAGCTGGCCTCAGATTCACTCAAACAGCCCTCCTGCCTCAGCTTCCCCAGTGCTAGAACTACAGGTGTGTACCATCAGGTCTGGCTGACTACTGCCATCTGGAGGAATTGTTAATGGATGTTTCTCTGATATCTGTCAATAGAATTACTTCTCAAAACAAATGGAACCCCAAATCATTCTCCTACCAGCGTCTTCCCACAGAAAATGAATCAGAAGGTTTTTCACCATGTGGTTGCTTTCATGTCTGTTTCGTGTGGATGACTGGTTGCAGGGTACACTTTCATTGTTGCACTTAGTGGAGACACTTCCAAGGACAAGGAGTCAGCATGTGGCGAGAACCACAGTCAACTTGGGGGGTGGCAGAGAGGATGACGTGAAGAGTTTAGCAGTCGTTCTGATCACTATCTAAGATTTCCCACGTTCATCCCTGGAACCCACGAAGACCTTCTAACCACGGGGCTGATTCTTCAGGGCACCAACCTGCTTCTTCAGTGGCTGTGTGGATTTCAGACCATCAGTGATTACCTCTATGAACCTTGATTTTTAATCACCATACTGTATGATAGCAGTCCTTAGTTTTAGAAACTGAATAATTCTGCCTACTCACCTCACAGAGTTATGATAAAGGTCAGGAAGTTTGATGTGTACGAGGATGACCTGAAAAGTTAAATGTACGTATAAGAACAAAGGAGTATGTTGAGATCTACATTTTGATAGGAAACCCTCTGGACCCCGCCTTGAAAGAGGATGGACTAGACCTTTTTAGGTTCAGCAGCTATTGAATTCCTATCTCCCAAACTACATAACCTCACCGGCCCTTTAATAAGCTGACATCACAGTAGAGGTTAAAGTAAGGCAAATGGACGGTGGCCTAGATCTGAGTGGATGTGTATTAATCTGGGTGTGTGCATTTCAGAAAACGCACGTGTTCCTTTAACCAGGCTACTACCTGTGTTCATACAATTAAAAAAGGAACAATGACTCATTACCCAAACAAGTTCTAGAAAAAAAAAAAAATTACTCAATACAATCACTGTGGCTTCCTCACAGTTTCCACTTCATTGCTGCTTATGTGAGTAAAAACAACATGCTAAATGGAGACTTTCAGGACCCCAGGGGACCAATTAATGCCATGTGACTTCCTCCCTGCCTTCCATGAAAATAACTATATTATAATGGTCTGTGATATTAACATCAGCTTTGGAGTAGTCAGGAATGGCTCCATAGGGAAGGAAGTGGCCTGAGCAAGAAGTGTGGAATGTGCAGTATTTGACCAGACTTGAGGCCACATCTTTTTATAAGCGACATCACATAGTTAAATGAAGTGGGGGCATCGAATGGGCTAGTGGGTTAATTAGGGTTAAAAGGCCACCAGGGTAGTCGATCTCTGATCTCAAACTCCAAGAAAATGTGGTTATGGAGGGGGAGGTTTTGGAAATTGAAATTCTCAGAAATGAAACCTTTTCCACAGCATTTTTTTTTTTTTCCTCTTTGAGTTTCTGTAGATTTCTGCCCACCGCAGAAACAGGGCGTTCTTTAACAGACTGTTTGTATTGGAGTGTAGATCTGCAACCAGGAGTGCTGGGTACACCTCCCCAGTGTTTCGGGCAGCTGGATGAGGTTTCCCATTGGTACTAGAACACAGGACAGATCCAAAGGACATGTGGGCCACAGTGTAGGTAGCCCATTCCAGATACAAATACAGTCCTGATACTTCAAATACAATCACAGGAATCCCAAGTGGCTATCCCACCCTGGCCCTAGCCAAGTCCTATCCTTCGGAATCTTCCAAGAAGATTCAGTTTTCTCTTTGTGGATCCTCAAATTCTCTTCTCCAGTATACGGTAAAGGTCTGGTCCATGTTTTGGGTTTTAAATTGCTGTGGGCTCTTACTTCTTTCAAGGGTGGTCCCCAAAACACAAGAAATAACAATTCTCCTGGGAACAGATGTTAGTGGTGCCCTTAATCATCCAGGGGACCCCACCTAGGGAAATGATCTAGATTTAATTCCTGGAGAGAGGCTAATGGTTTGGCTAGATGGTTAGAGGCTTGGAAGAAGTCATATTGGAGAGTGGATGATGGGCACGTTAAGGGACACATGCTTACAATGAGCTCAGACTGCTGGACCATCTGCACCCATCAGAGACAGTGATTCACACATCAAGAGGACTAAGTGGCTTCTTTGTTCTAGACATGCATTTCAGAGTCTTTTCTTGATCTGATCAAGGAACACAGCCATGGTGGTAGGGTTGGAGGCTGTGCGTGAGTTATGGGACAGGGATTTTCTCCCATCATGGTGACTTAACCACAGCAAGTCCCCACTGTGTAGGTGTAACAAACAGGTCTGAGAGGCAGAGTAGCACCGTACTGAGGACAGCCAACCAACTGGGGGCACTGACTACACTGTGTCCGTTCCATGCTGGAAGAAGAAGAAATTATCCTTACTGAATTCAACATGTGTTTTTTTAAATATATTTTACTTATTTATTTGAGAGAGAGAAAGAGACAGAGAGAGAAAGAGAGAGGGGGAGAATGGGCACGCCACGGCCTCCAGGCACTACAAATGAACTCCAGACGCATGTGCCCCCTTGTACATCTGGCTTATGTGGGTCTTGGAGAGTCAAACTGGGATCCTTTGGCTTTGCAGGCAAATGCTTTAACCACCAAGCCATCTCTCCAGCCCTCAACATCTGTTTTATGTTTAGATTTTCTTTTCTTGCTAATATATTCATCAGCATAATTTAAATTCTTAAATATCATAATGTAATCTTTACATTCTTCTGTTGTATAATCATTGTGTTCTTCTCATTGTTTATTTTTCATTTTCTTTCTTTCTTTCTTTTTTTTTTTTTTTTTTTTTTTTTGGAGAGAGACACAGAGAGAGACAGAGGGAGAGGAAAGGAAGACAGAGATGGGCATGCCAGCAGCCTCTCAGCCGCTGTGAACGAAATCCAGATGCGTGTGCCCCCTTGTGGTCAAGCGTGGCATTGTGCCCTTGCGTCACTTTACATCTGGCCAAACATGGGACCTGGAGATTGGAACCAGTGTTCTTAAGCTTAGGAGGCAGGCGCCTTAACCGCTAAGCCATCTTTCCAGCCCTTTTTTTGTTTTTTTGAGATAGGGTCTCACTCTAGCTCAGGCTGATCTGGAATTCACTCTGTAGTCTCCTCATGGTGATCATCCTACCTCTCCCTCCTGAGTGCTGGCATTAAAGGCATGTGCCCCCATGCCCGGCCATATTTCTTTTTAAAAGGTTTTATTTATTGATTTATTTGCAAGTAGAGAGAGACCAAAAGAGAATGGTCATGCCAGAGTGTCTAGCTACTGAAAACAAACCACAGATGCATGTGCCATTTTGTGTATCTGGTTTTACATGGGTACTGGGGAATTGAACTTGGGTCATTAGCCTTTGCATACACCTTAACCACTTAGCCATGTCTCCAGCCCCTTCATATTTCTTGAAATAAAATTTTGCTCAGTATAAGAATAATACTATTCAAACAAACTGATTAAATGATTTAAAGGAAATGATCTGTAATGAAAATTAAGAATACAAATTCTATAGATTGCTCTTTTTTTGAGATAGGAACTACTTACAGTTTGAGACAGTATAGTGTCAAACTCATGATCCTTCTGCCTATGCCTCCTGGTTGCTGGGACTGTAGGTATGCGTCACCACACTTAACTCTTTAGATTGTAAAATAGGACAGTGGACTGATATCATAGTATTCACCGGCCTCCACATGTGTCCCACTATCCAGAAGCAACCATTTGTACAGAAAGGATGATCTTGCAGAGAGAGCATGGCACTAGCTGGCTGATATTGAAATTTTGGGGTATTGTCCATTGAAAGGTTTGAGTTCATGGCAATGTATAGTTCTCTTCTTGCCTGGTCTAGAACACACAGACTCAGGAGACTTGAGGTTGAAATTTAGCACATTACTCATAGTTAACATCTAATGACATCATGACCAAAATTTTGCATTCAGACTCTGGGCTTTTCTAGTCTAGCAGTTAATGGGGAACTGCTTCCACTAAAAGAAGCTCTAATGCTTTTTGTAAAAGCTTACATAGCCCCCTTTTCATCCAGGGGAAAACAGAATGTTGGATTTTTTTTTCTAAGTTGATGGATCCCTGATTTCTAAAAAAAAAAAAAAAAAAAAAAAAAAAAATAGAGGAAGGAGCAGAGGCAGCCTCTCCTGTGCTGTCACTTTGAGCTCTACAGGTGACTGGGAGACTATGGCATGCATATACAAGCAGGAACAGTGAGTACACAGATGTCTATAGGGTGAGCGCTTAGGTATAGGGTGCCCTATGTGTACTAGCTGAGGCGGAGACAACAGGGAATAAAAGTGGGGGGGGGGGGCTAAAAATACCATCTGTGGTCTCTGTTGGAACAGGAAGAATGGCTGAAGAACTTAGACAGATGCTGAAAGGCATGATAATGTCACTTTGTAAGGGGAAGGGAAAATTGATTTTAGATTGTATAAGTTGGGAAATTTACATTGTGTAGCAATATTTTCAGAAATGTGAGTCTGAGAGTGAGTATTTATGAAGATAACCAAGGCAGTCTGAGGATAGATGATAGTAGACCCAACTGTTCCAAGACTGAACATAGTCCTTCCTAGGGAGGAATCCCTTGATAAGCAAGGGAGCAGGAGAATGACAAAGGGAGATAAGCCCCTTTCCTGCTTCCTGGGCTGAGGATGCCCACATGGACTGCACATTGCCACTCATTCTCAGGGTCCCTCCTGGACTTTTAGATCCAATGGAGTGATGCAAAGACCAAGAAGCGGTGTGTATGAAGCTGTTTATGAAGGCAGTGACAGCAGAGCTGGGAGTCCCACGAAAGACAAGCTAGTGTAGCTGGTGACATCTTCGTCAGTTGGTTTGAGGGCTGGGATTTCAGAAATGCTTGTGGTTAACCAGGATTCCATGGTTACCATTCATTTTTTTTTTAAAATTTACTTTTTGAATCATTATTCTTCCAATAGACCCCTTTCTTACTAAAGAAGATCAGAGTCAATTCCTGCGATCTGTGCAATGGTAGGATGACTCCAGCGGCCATGATTCCACTCAAATCACCTCAATCCAACCCTTTCACATGAAATGAACAGATATATGGTCACTTTGAGCTTGGTTAGTCTGCATACCACACTCTTCTTTTCACCAAAGGCTTGTTGCTGCCCTGGCCTTCCACTTAGCAGCTGTTTATCCTTCCTCTTTCAGTATCAAAGAGCCTTTCTCTCTGAGAACACAGTGTATTTTTTCCTTAGGACAGGTTGAGGAGACAATATGTGGAAGTCATCATTGTCCTTGAAGTTAATCCCAGCTGCTGGGGAGGAGTTGATTAGAGAGACCCTAACTGCCTTGACGTCTTTTCCCAGTTGGATAAAGGTATGCTAACTTGCCTGACGTTTTTACAATGTGGTCTCTGTTATGGGTTGAATATGAAAATTCCTCCAATTATCCTATGTTTTGAATACTTGGTCCCCAGTTAGTGGCATTCTTTGGGGGAGGAGGTGGAAACTTTGAGAGATGAGATATGCTGGAGGTAGTTGGTCCCTGGGTGTGGCTTTTGAATGTCATACCCAGTCCCCATACCGTCCCTCCTTTTGCATTCTGTCTGCCATGACACAAATAGCCCTCCGCTACCACATGCTTCTGCCACCATGTTGTCCTGCCCAAACACAGGAGGCCAAGTGAGCATGGACTGAATCCTCTGAAACCATCAGGTGAAACAAAGCTTTCCTCTTTTAAGTTGTTTATGCCCAGTGGTTTGATTTATTTATTAATTTGTGTGATTGCATGTGTTTGTGTGTGTGTGTGTGTGTGTGTGTCACAGCAATGAGAATAACTAGAACAATTACTTCCTGGAGCTGCAAATAATTTCAGTATTTTCCAATATTCTTCCTCTTATATGACCCCTCAGGACTATAAACACATTATCCCGTTGGTGTTCCTTACTCTTACACATTTAAGTTTTTAGCACAAGCACAGGGACTTGGGAAGCCCTAACCATGGATGTTGTTTTAGATAGAGAGCTCTTTAGCAAAACATTTGGCTTAGAGCTCTTGAACAGAAAGGACCCATAAATGAAATGAAAAAAAATCTCTGTTTTTAAACAGATTTATTTATTTATTCATTTGAGAGAGAGAGAGAGAGAGAGAGAGAGAGAGAGAATGGGCATGCCAGGGCCTCTAGCCACTGCAAAGGAACTCCAGATGCATGTGCCACCTTGTGCATCTGGCTTTACATGGGGATTGAGGAATTGAACCTGGGTCCTTGGGCTTCACAGGCAAACATCTTAAACACTAAGCCATGTCTCCAGTCCAAAATGACTTCCCTTCCTTCCTTCCCTCCCTCCCTCCCTCCTTCTTTCCCTCCTTCCTCCCTCCCTCCCTCCCTCCCTTTCTTTCTTTCTTTCTTTCTTTCTTTCTTTCTTTCTTTCCTTCCTTCTTTATTTTTTTTGAGGTAGGGTCTCACTCCAGCCCAGCCTGACCTGGAATTCACTATGTAGTCTCAGGCTTGCCTTGAATTCACAGTGATCCTCCTATCTCTTGCCTCCTGAGTGCTGGGATTGAAGATGTGCACCACCATGCTTGGCTTCAAAAATCTTTTTAGTAGACAAAACTATCACTCACTCCTTTAAATGTTTTTCATTCAAGGAGTGCTTGTTGAACATCTGATCTGTGCCAGTGTGACAGTTTATATTTGGTGAACTGCTCTGAAGGATTTAGAATCACCATGGAAACAAATCTTTGGGAATGTATGTGAGAGGTTTACTAGAATAGGTTAATTGAGGTGGGAAGCCTACCCATACTGTGGCTAGCACAGTTTGTGGGCCTAGACTAGATGAAAAGGAGAAAGCAAGCTGAAAAGCAGAATTCAGTGCTGTCTGTTTCCTGATTATGAACACAATGTACCAACTCGGGGAAGCTCCTGCCTCCATGCCTTCCCTGTCTTGATGGACTGTAGCCTTGAACAGCAAACTGAAATAAACTCTTCTTTCCTTAAATTGTTTCTTGCCAAATCTTTTGTCATAGCAATGAGAAAGTAACTAAATACACCAAGTATTAGCCGGGTCACTGGAGATTTATATGTGAACAGCAAAATGTGCCTTGCACTTACTTTGGGGGAAATTAGTTGCTAACAAAATTTAAAATAGAATTCATTTCCAGTGGTGGCAGACATCATTGAGAGAAATAGATCAGGATAAAGGCTTAGGGGTGTGCCAGGAACATTCTTGTAAGCTCAAGAAGATAAGGTATTGTTTTTTTTTTTTTTTTTATTGCTGTGACAAAATACTTCATAAAGGCAATAAGGAAAAGACAATTTAATTTGACTCACAGTTGGAGGTTATGGTCCCTTGTGATACTTACAGGAGCATGAAGCATCGGGTCACATCACGTTCACTGTCAGGAAGCACACAAAGCCAACGAATGTTGGAAAACGTGTTTCACATCCTTAGCTGTGGAGAGGAATAACTGCTTTGAGATTCTACTTCCACCCAGTCAAAATGGCTGTCAACACCAACAAATGCTGCTGAGGATGTGGGGAAGGAGAAAGCTTTATATACTGATGATGATCATGTAACTTGTGCAGCCAGGGTGGAAATTAAGATGGAGGTTCCTTATGAAAACCTCTCAAAACAGAACTGCTGTATGGTCTTCCTATATCATTTCCAGGTTTATCCCAGAGGAATCGAAGGAAGCATTCCGTAGAGACACTTGCACATCCGTGCTTTTGGCTGGATGCCCACTAACAGATGAATGGATAAAGAAAATGTGGCACACATACATGACAGATTTCATTCAGCTGGACAGAAGAATGAAATTGGGACATTCATGAGAAAATGGGTGGAAGTATAATTGTAATGTTACAGGAAGTGAGCCAGGGTTAAAGAAAATATTGAACATTATTTTTCTCATATGTGGAAGCTAGGTTTAAATACGTGTTTATGTGATGTTATAGCATCTATACAGGACATAAAAGTAGAAAGGGGACTATGGGAGGAGAAGAAGGGCCCTAAAAGACAGGGATGGGGAACAAGAGAGGACAATGGGATGTATGTTTTACAAAACAGGAGGGGGTGCTATTTGAGGGGATGCAAGGGAACAGCAAAAAGGGGGCAATAGAGAGTCAGGAAGGGTAGTGGGGGGATAAGAATAAAATATAATGATACATATGGAAAATGTCACATTGAAACCCCTTTTCTTTTTTTCTTTTTCTTTTTTCTTTTTTTTTGTTTTTTTCATTTTTCAGTTTTTCAAGGTAGGGTCTCAATCTTGCCCAGGCTGACCTGGAATTCACTATGTAATCTCAGAGTGGCCTCAAACTCATGGTGATCCTCCTACCTTTGCCGCCCGAATGCTGGGATTAAAGGCGTGCACCACCACACCCGGCTGAAGACCCTTTTCTTTGCATGCTAAAAAATAAACAATACACACACACACACACACACACACACACAGAGTCAAGCACCTTTGCAAAGACATTGTGCCATCTTAGGTCAACATGCTCCAGAAATGTTGCTATTCTCTGCCCCTTGAATTTTAGACACAGAACTTCTACTTCTGTGCATGTTATAAGCCTCATCTGATAACACTCCTAGTTTATTTCAATATGTGGTATGTGTAGTATGTTGTGATGTGCTGACGTTGCACCCCATGGGGTTGCCTATGGAGGCTGGAGGACAATGTCAGCTGTCCTTTTTCATCACTCAACTGTCTGTTTTTCCTTGCAATGGAGACGTTTACTGATTTTAGAGCTTGCCCCTCACTCAGGACTAGAAGTATAGACATGTGTGGCCACATACAGCTGTTTATGTGGGTTCTGGAGATTAAAATTTGGGCACTCTTGCTGGACGTGGTGGCGCACGCCTTTAATCCCAGCACTCGGGAGGCAGAGGTAGGAGGATTGCCGAGAGTTCGAGGCCACCCTGAGACTACAGAGTGAATTCCAGGTCAGCCTGGACCAGAGTGACACCCTACCTCAAAAAACAAAACAAAACAAATTTGGGCACTCTTATGTCCTTGCAGCCCTCATGCTTGTTCAGAAAGCACACTTTACTGAGCAATCTCTCTAGCCCTACTTTAGTTTACAATTGCCAGTTTTTATTAAGAGGAAAGAAACATGATATTATATGGTAACCCATTTATTATTAATGGTGTAAAGTAAACCTATATTTCTTGTAAAAATGCTCTCAAATTTTTTTTTTTTTTTTTTTGGTTTTCTGAGGTAGGGTCTCACACTAGCTCAGGCTGACCGGGAATTCTCTATGTAGTCTCAGGGTGGCCTCAAACTCTCGGCAATCCTCCTACCTCTGCCTCCCAAGTGCTGGGATTAAAGTGTGTGCCACCATGCCCGGCTTCAAATTCTTTTTTATTTGAAGATGACTTTAAGTTACTGTCCTTTTTGAAGGACATTTCAACTAGCTCTAGAATTCTGTGTGGATCATGGTATTGTTTCCTGGGTTGTTTTAAAGATAATAATCCATTATCTCCTGGCTGACACAGTTTCTCATGGGAAGTCAGCTGTCATTTATAGCATCGCTGTTTTGTATATCTGTATGCTTCATATGGCTACTTTCAGGACTTTTTTTGCATTTTATTTTTATTTATTTATTTGAAACAGACAGAAAGGCATAGAGAGAAAGAGAGAGAATGGGTGTTCCAGGGCCTCTAGCCACTGCAAGTGAACTCCAGAGGCATGTGCCACCTTGTGCATCTGGCTTATGTGGGTTCTGGGGAATCAAACCTGGGTCCTTTGGCTTTGCACCTCTTCAGCCCATACTTTTAGAAGTGTGTTTGGCTTTCAGTACCTTAATTGTGAGGTGTCCTGGTGTGGTTTTCCTTGTGTTTAGTCTGCTTAGAGGTTTGTTAAACTTCTGGTTCTATAACTGGATGCCCTTGAACAATTTTTTAGTTTTTGCTTCCTTTATTTCCCTGGGATTCCAAACACAAGGATAGTAGATAGTTTCAGTTGTTCCAAAAGTTCTTGAGGCCATATTTTTCTTCAGTTGTGATTCTCTATCTTTCTGGCATTTCTAATTTGCTGTTAATAAACATATATTTTGTGATTTCTATTATATACTAACTTTTAATTGTGATAGTTTAGTCATTTCACTTATTTTGTACTTACATTACTTTATTGGTATTCTGTATGTTTTCACTTCAATCATTAATAATGTGTTTTCATCTAATACTTTAAGTGTATTTTCCTTTATTTCCTTGAAATGTATAGTAATCATTTTAAAGTCTGTTTGGTATACTCAACATTAGGACCACTTCAGGGTGGATTCCTATGGCTTGATTTCTATTGAATGTGGGTCACGTTTTCCTTTTTTGTATATCCCAATGGATTTATATCCTGAACTTAGTGAATGAGACTTCATATAGAATCTGAAGTGTGATGAGGTTTACCTTGATAGGCAGTTCAGTGACTAGCCATTTACACTGAACCTGTGTAGGCTTAGTTTTATGGCTTAATATGGCAGATATGTGAAGACCCTAAAGACATCCTCAAGACCCTGACACTTGGTGATGAAGGGCAATATTCTATACTGTGTTCTTGATGGCAGGAATGGAATAGGGATTGATCTGCAGTCATAAGGCTTCTTTCTGGCAGCTTAGTTAAATGCCTGGAAAGTTAATGAAGTAAATTCTCCATTCTGAGCAGAAATTCCCTAGTGCTGTTCTAGCTCTATTTTTCTCCTAACCCCCAGCAGCCACTTGATTTTAGCCTGAATCCATCTTTCCTGAGTCAGTGTAGTACAGCTTTCAACCAAAGACCCTTGACTTCCTTCACCTGAGTTGTTGAATAACACTTGCCTCTCCAAAGCCACTTCGTTCTGTAAGCTCTGATTGCTGCTCAGTCAGCTCAAGGGACTATCATTACTCTGCTCCTTGTAGCTCAGTGCACTGCAATTGTGAGTTGTGCTTCTCAAACTCATGTGGCTCCCCACACAAGCTTCCTTTTGCTTTTTCTGCATTTGTGTACTGTGCATGGGGTGCATGAGTGTGTATGTATGTTTGCGAGTGTGTGTCCGCTTGTGGAGGCTAGAGGTTGACATTGGGTGTTTTCCTCACATACCATCATTGTATTCTTTGAGACAAGGCTCTCACTGAGCCTAGAGCTTCCCCATTCAGCTAGACTAGCTAGCCAGCAAGCCCCAAGAATTCCCTATCTCCACCTCCTCAGTGCTGGAATTAGAGGCATGCACCGTCATGTCTGGCATTTTATGTGAGTTCTTGGGATCAAAATTCAGGTCTTATATGCTTGCGATGCAAAACTTTTCCCACTGACCCATTTCCCCAGCTCTTCCCTTCTTCCTTCTTTTCTTTCTCTCTCTCCTTCCCTCCCTTCCCTTCCTTCCTTCCTTCCTTCCTTCCTTCCTTCCTTCCTTCCTTCCTTCCTTCCTTCCTTCCTCCCTCCCTCCCTCCCTCCCTCCCTCCCTTCCTTCTTTTTTGGAGAGAGACACAGAGAGAGACAGAGAGAGAGGGAGAGGAAGACAGATAGAGATGGGCGCATGAGCAGCCTCTCAGCTGGCGAACGAAATCCAGATGTGTGCGCCCCCTTGTGGTCAAGTGCGGCATTGCGCCCTTGCGTCACTTTGCATCTGGCTAAACGTGGGACCTGGAGATTGGAATTGCTGAAGAATGGAACCGGCGTTCTTAGACTTAGGAGGCAGGCGCCTTAACCCCTAAGCCATCTCTCCAGCCCTCTTCCCTTCTTTTCTTAAGGATCATAGTGTTCTTGCTGCCTGGTAACATTTACACCATATAGTTTTCTACATTTATAACAGTGTGCAGTGTGAGGCCCAGTCTAATACCAGTAACTTTCTTTATTATGGACAGTAGTAAATGAATCTCTCTTTCTAAATTTACAGATCAAAATTGCAGATACTTATGGTATGTAGTGTAATGTTTTCATAAATGTGTACATTGTGGAATGACTAAATGCAGCTTTGGGGATATGTATTGCTTCACATATGTGTGTGTGTGTGTGTGTGTGTGTGTGTGTGTGTGTTGTGGGAACACTTATAAGCTACTTTCATAGCAATTTTCAATTATAAAATATATTGTTAAAACTACAATTGCTGTGTTGTGATATGGGTCTTTGCATGTATTCCTTCTATTTAAATGAAATTTGGTACCCTTTTACCAACAACTCCTGAATTCAACCAATACTCTAGCCTTTGGTAATCACTATTTTAGTTTTTATTTTCCTCTGAGTCAGAATCAGAATTTGCAAAAGTTTTCGTATAAGTGAGATCACGTGGCATGGGATTTGTTTTCTTGCCTGGTGTTCAGGTTTACCTCCATGACTGCAGGCAGTGGCTTTCCTTCTCTTTATAAGCTGAAGAGCATCTCATTGTGTATCTACAACACATTTTCTTCATTTACTCATCTGTTGCTGAAGCTTGGCTTGAGTCCATATCTTGACTATTGTGACCATCACTGCAGTGAGAATGGGAGAAGTGGGGCAGCTGAATTCTGTGAACTCTGGTAGCTGCTCTGGGTGTAGTTTTTTGAGGAACTTCCACACTGTTTTCCATAGCTGCCCTACTAAGGAATCTTCTCAGATAAGTTTGTCTACTTCCTTCCACGGCTAGAACACGGTTGTTCTGTGGTCACACTGTACTGAGATACTTTCTCTCCTTTTCTTAAAGCAAACTTTTATTCTTCAGGTTTTATAGTTCCTTGTTGCTGGACCTCCATGAGGATCACCCTCCCTTCCCCTAGTGTTGTAGTTACCTTCTTGTGCTGAGACAAAACATCTGTCCAAAAACAGCTAGGAGGAAAGGGTTGATTTTGACTTACAGTCTCAATGGAGGATTTTCAGCACAGCAGAGAAAGGATGACAGAGCAGAGGACGGACATCACATCTTGTCACAGCAACTGGCAGAAAGCAGTAAGAGCAAGCTGAGCTCCTGCTGGCCGGCGTAAGTGGCTACAACACCTGTAAGCCAGCCCCCAGCAACACACTTCTTCCAGCAAGGCTTCACCTCCTGAACTGCCACCAGCTGGGGACCAAGCAATCAGAACACAATGAGTCTTTGGGGGACATCTGATTCAAACCATCACACCCAGATCATCTCATCACAGCAGGTCCTGTGCTGGGGTTAAGGATTTCTGGTTTCTTTCTTCCTAGAAATACCCCCTAGTGCTGAATGCAAATTGTCCAACCTCCTTCTCTCTTTCTCTCTCTTCTACTCTGTATAATAAATGAACAAAATAAAGGCAGCAAAATGTCTGGCTGGATCCAAGTAAGCCCAGTAGGTCCTTGCCCTGCACTGTCCTGGCTAGGAGGTTGCCTGGGCAACCATTCCCTAACTCAAGCAGAGCAAGACAAAATAAGAACACATCCCACTGTCTTGGTAAATAACCAGAGACTCAACATCGCTGAGACCTGTCACCTGCCACACAGGGCTGGCCAGACCTACTGATGCTTCCCATGACTGGACTCCAACAATAACTTTTCATAGGACCTAGTTACTTCACAGGAGTCAGTGGGAGTGGAAGAAGACCTTGCAGTTACAGTTTGGCCTCAGTGGTGTCGTGGATGGTATAAGAGGGAAAGTTCTAGAGCTGAGGTTGCTGCTCCAAGTATACAAGCACTAGACCAAGCAGTAAGTACCTGGGATGACAGGGGCCACTAATGGGAGTGCCTGGTGTGTTTGTAACAAGTAGAATGGGTCCAGGAGAATCCCTTAATTTAAGAAGACCCTGCTTTGTGCGGGCCCCTGCAGCTGTTTTCATGATTGCAGTGTCTCTAATGACACTTGTCATCCTTGCCTAGGGCAAGCAAGCACACGCCCCCTCCCCTACACCTGCAGATTTGAGTTCTTGGCTCTGCTAGCAAAAGGAGGAACTCACCAAATCAGACACACAGTGGTCTTAAGGGGTTTTGAACAGCGCCTCTTTCAACTGTGCCCACAGCATCCTTGGGGGTACCTGGTAAGGGAGGTAGCCTTGAAAACTTGATGTCTGTCCCTGCGTGGATGATGGGGTCTCCCAGGGAGACAAAGAGCACCCAGGGAGCACTGGGAGAAGGAAGCTGCTGTCTCCCCACTTCCACCCCATCTCACCTTCTTCCCCCAGTGCAGAGTAGCGGGATTGCAGAGCCTTCCAGAAACCCACCGGGAGCTCCCCTGCCGGGCGGCTTTGATGATTTCTTCAGACACACGGAGCAGACTGACAAATTGACTCTCAAGCGAAAGGTCAGTGATGAGAACCGAGAGGGTAGGAGCATCTGGATTGGCCATTAAAACGCCCGCGGGGCGCAGTGTGCAGCCCCGGCGTCTCCTGGTGTAGGAAGGGCTGTCAGAGGGACTCATTTAGCAGCTGTTTGTGACTCTGACCCAGGATGGGAGAAAATAAAAATTCCTTGTGATCGTCCGTGTGCATGTGCGTGTGCGCAGCGCGCCCGAGATCCAGCGTGGGTGGAGCAAGAGAAAGCTCTCTGCTCTTGGGCCAAAGGTAAGTGCAGCGTGTGCTGCCCTGGCGTTGACCTTGAGAATCGTCCAGGCAGGGTGAGGGGCTCCTCCTCTGAAGATCTCCTCACAGAACTAGATAACTTCACGTTAAAGAATGCTGTGGACCAAGAGGCAGCCCACATTCCCCACGTGCGCTGTGACCTTGGCAAACCTTTTAGAATGCAAACAGGCCTGCTTACAGACACCTGCAGAATGGAGCTATCCTAGTCTGTCTGGCAAAAAAGAAAGGCCCAGGCCCCCATGCATTTCTTCTGGGTCCCGTTTACAAAGTGCATCTATGCTCAAGGATACAGCGAGCGTAAGGGGGACTTCCCTCAAAAGGTGCCATGTAGTTTGGGGTTTCCATGGAGGCCGCATCCGCTTACCTTGAACTCTTCCTGCCTGCCATAATTGGGCTGGCAGGTGATAAAGGCTGGTAATGGCCCCATTTACTAAGAAGGGCTCACCCAGCTCCCATTCTGATGAATGATGGGTCACGAACATCCCTCTACACTTAACACACTGTTTCTCCATCTGCCGGTGCAGGGAGACAATAAAAGAAGGATATTTATAATTCACTCTTCCCCTTACTTCTTCTCCTAGGAAGCAAAGTAAGGGAATTAATAATGGAGTTAATTACAGAATGTAAAAAAAAAAAAAAATGCTAGAAAGGAAGGGACAGAAGCATAGTGGGGAGCTTAAAGGATCTTTATTGGAAAGGAAACGTTCTCTTTTCTGTTTTTTATATTTTATTTATCTCTTTGAGAGAGGAAAAGATACATATGTATACATGAGAGAGAGAGAGAGAGAGAGAGAGAGAGAGAGAGAATGGGTATACCAAGGCCTCTAGCCACTATAGATGAACTCCAGACACACGCACTAGCTTGTACACCTGGCTTCCATGGGTACTGGGGAATTGAACCTGGGTCCTTATGCTTCATAGGCAAGTGCCTTATCCTCAGAGCCATCTATCCAACACTTCTGATATTTTGTTTGTTTGTTTTTGAGACCATCTTCTGCAACCCAGGTAGGCCTCAAACTCACTATGTAGCTGAGGATGGCCTTGAACTTCTGATCCTCCTGCCTCCAGCTGGGATTACAAGTCTGTACCACCATGCCTGGTTATGTGGTGGTGAAAATTGAACCCAGTTCTCTGTGTACTCCCTAGATAAGCACTCCACCAACTGAGCTTCATCCCAGCCCTGAAACATCTCTCTCTCTCTCTCTCTCTTTCCTCCCTCCTTCCCTCTTGTGAGAGGAGAGAGAGAGAGAGATTACACCAATGCCTCTTTGCCACTTCAAATGAACTCCAGCTGCGTGTGTACATCTGGCTTTAAGTGGGTATTGGAGAATCAAACCCAGGCCACCAAGGTTTGCAAGTAAGCTTCTTTAACTGCTGAGCCATCTCTCCAGGCCTGAAACATTTTTTGATCAGTTCAAATAGTGGGGGAGGGGGCGGGGCATGAAGAGATGGCTTAGCAGTTAAGGCATTTGCCTGCAAAGTCTAAGTACCCATGTTCAATTCCCCAGGACCCACATAAGCCAGATGTACAAGGTGGCACATATGTCTGGAGTATATCTGCACTGGCTGGAGGCCCTGGAGTGCCCATTCTCTCTCTCTCTCTCTCTCTCTCTCTCTCTCTCTGTCTCTCTCGTCTGCCTCTTTCCCTCTCTTGCTCTCTCAAATGAATAAATAAAATTTTAAAAAATAGCGGAGTGGTTCTGTGCCCCTAGAGGAACTAGTAGGGGCTTTTTGCTATCTCAAGCCTGAGGAATTCTACTTGACCTTACAACTGTCTTTCTTTTGGCCAGAAGGGCAGTACTTCCCTCGATCTTCTAGCAGAGCAACCGCTGGGACTGATACTAAGAAGCAAGGCTGTGATTGGTCCAAAGCATAACCATAAATGATTGGTGCAAAGAGACAAGGCTGTAATTGCCCTTCCCCCTATGCCTGTGAGAGGCCAAAAGAAGTTGTTCTGCTTTTTTTGTTTTTTTAAATGGCTATGGATGATCCACATGTCCCTTTTAAGGCTATATGAGCAGACTGCTCAGTGAGTTTACTGGGAGCCAATTCTCTGTGCTGCTTCTTTTGGTATTGCAACTTTATGCCCCATAAAAGGCTAATCTCGAGTGAATCTTCTCTGGCCAACTTTCAGTAGTATAGGCCGAGCAGATGACATGAAGGACACAATGGGGAGAGCAGAGTGGTGGTGCTGGTGGAAGCTGCAGGAGAGCAGAGACAGGGACCACTGAGCAGGTGGCAGTTGTGCCCCGGGAACAGCAAGTCAACGGGCTGAGTGACAGCTGGAGAAGAAATAGCTGAGGAGAACAGAGGCAGAAAGAAGACAGGCAGATGATGATGAGTTGATCAAGAACTAAGGCTGAAAAAGATAAAAAGCCAGAGCCAGAGGAAAAAAAAAATCCTGTAGCCCTGGTCACAGAATAGTTCCAGAGAGCTGTCAGGTTTTCAGGGTCAAGGATCTGAGACCCCAGGCCGAAAGCTGTCACACTGGCCACTGCTCAGGGCTGAGTCCTGAAACCCGTGTGAAGATGATAACATCAGTGGTCAGCACCTGCTTGCACCTGCCTATAGCTGCTGCTGGTGGTTACCAAACCCTGGGTCAAATAAAAGCGGCCAGAGACTAGTGCTTTGAAGACCTACTTGTTTACCTATGACACCGTCCATCTGAGCACAAGAACCTCTGGCCAGCTGTGGTTGGTCACTCCTACATTCATTCAGAGAGGAACTTAGAGCCAGAACTTTGCCTAAGCTCACTTGATTCAGCATTTCACACTTCGTGTGTGTGTGTGTGTGTGTGTGTAGTATATGTGTCTACGTGTGTTCCAGGTGTGTGCATGCAGAGCCTAGAGAAAGACATCAGGTATTCTTTACAGCTCTACCACCTTATTTCCTCCCGGAGACAGCATTTCTCATTAAACTTGGAGCCACCATTTTTTTGGTAAAACTGGCTGACCAAAGAATCCTGATGATTCTCTGTATCTGCTGACTTCAGCACTAGGATTATAAGTATATGTGATTATACACAGATATTTTAAAATGTGGGTGCTAAGATTGAACTCAGGTCGTTATGTATACATAGCAAGTATTCATTCCCCACTGAGCCTTCTCTCCAGCCCCCAGAAATTTGTAATTCTTGACCTTGGAAATGGTGGTTTGGATATAAAAATATACCCTGTAGACTCATGTGTTTGAATACTCAATCCCTAGTTTGTGGTGTTATTCAGGAAGATATAGGGATATTTAGGAGATGGAGTCATACTGGAGTAAATGTGTATTGGGGGGTAGACCTTGTGGTTCCTGTTCTCTTCCTCCTCCCTGTTGACGTGGTCATGCAGTACCAGTTGTTTCTCACTCTCCTCCCTGGTGATGTGGTCATGCAGGACCAGTTGTTTCTCACTCCCCTCCCTGTTGACGTGGTCATGCAGTACCAGTTGCTTCTCAGTCCCCTCTCTGTTGATGTGGTCATGCAGTACCAGTTGCTTCTCACTCCCCTCCCTGTTGACGTGGTCATGCAGTACCAGTTGTTTCTCTGTCCCCTCCCTGTTGACGTGGTCATGCAGTACCAGTTGCTTCTCAGTCCCCTCCCTGTTGATGTGGTCATGCAGTACCAGTTGTTTCTCTGTCCCCTCCCTGTTGACGTGGTCATGCAGTACCAGTTGCTTCTCACTCCCCTCCCTGTTGACGTGGTCATGCAGTACCAGTTGCTTCTCACTCCCCTCCCTGTTGACGTGGTCATGCAGTACCAGTTGCTTCTCACTCCCCTCCCTGTTGACGTGGTCATGCAGTACCAGTTGCTTCTCACTCCCCTCCCTGTTGACGTGGTCATGCAGTACCAGTTGCTTCTCACTCCCCTCCCTGTTGACGTGGTCATGCAGTACCAGTTGCTTCTCACTCCCCTCCCTGTTGACGTGGTCATGCAGTACCAGTTGCTCTCACTCCCCTCCCTGTTGACGTGGTCATGCAGTACCAGTTGCTTCTCACTCCCCTCCCTGTTCGTGGTCATGCAGTACCAGTTGCTTCTCACCCCTCCCTGTTGACGTGGTCATGCAGTACCAGTTGCTTCTCACTCCCCTCCCTGTTGACGTGGCCATGCAGTACCAGTTGCTTCTCACTCCCCTCCCTGTTGACGTGGTCATGCAGTACCAGTTGCTTCTCACTCCCCTCCCTGTTGACGTGATCATGCAGTACCAGTTGCTTCTCACTCCCCTCCCTGTTGACGTGGTCATGCAGTACCAGTTGCTTCTCACTCCCCTCCCTGTTGACGTGGTCATGCAGTACCAGTTGCTTCTCACTCCCCTCCCTGTTGACGTGGTCATGCAGTACCAGTTGCTTCTCACTCCCCTCCCTGTTGACGTGGTCATGCAGTACCAGTTGCTTCTCACTCCCCTCCCTGTTGACGTGGTCATGCAGTACCAGTTGCTTCTCACTCCCCTCCCTGTTGACGTGGTCATGCAGTACCAGTTGCTTCTCACTCCCCTCCCTGTTGATGTGGTCATGCAGTACCACTGTCCTGCCCCTACAATCCTTTATCCACCATGATGGACTGTATCCTCAAACCAATTATCCTCCAAAAATTAACCCTTTCCTTTATTTGCTTTCTGGTCCAGTATTCTATGTAGCCCCTGTTAGTATTCATCTCATGATCCTCCTGCCCCAGCCCCTCCCTTCAAGTGCTGGTTTACAGTTGAGTGTACCCTAGGCGGTTGAAGAGGATCTCAGTATGTGTAGTAATTCAATGTGAAAGTGGTTTAAAACATGGTAAAGTTGCTTATCTCCTCAGCTCCTCTGACCCTTCTTATTCCATGCTTTATCTGTTTGCCCCAGGAATAACATTTTCTACTTGAACTAGTCCATTGGCTGTAGGGTTTCCTTGCTTTTCTGGCATCCATGTTTGGTGGTAAATTTATGATGTCTTGTACCCTACTGGCAAGGAAGCAACAATCCAAGTGCTGGGCTGTTGCCACAACCCAGGGAAAGAGAAACATCAGCTATTTCATTAGCCCCACAGTCTAAAACATCAAAGCCTATTTTTAGCATGTGCAGAGCAAGGAAATAACTTAAACAGTAGCTTGCTTATTGCTACATTATAGGACTAGGTTGCAGAACAATGTAGAGTTTAAAATATTTATTTTATTTGTTTGACTATCACTTGATTTATTTTGGTCCCAGCCGATAGAGAATTAAGCATATGGACTTGTTAGTATTCTTAGTTAGAGAGATGGGCAAGCTTTATTTCTAAAACTATGTTTTATGTTGGACCTTGAAAAGACGCCATTCTCCAGGAGATGTTTAGGAATTGTTTCAGTAATAAAAAAAAAAAAAAAACTGGAAATAGAATATCTGCCTAGAAATCACCTTGGCATATCAAGAAGGCAGTGTGTCCCTGTGGTTTAAGTCACTGTTCTGTGAGGGGTGACTACTGCAAAAGCATTGATGTAATTTTCAAGCATGTTCTGTAATATCAGCATCATTACTGTGGACTCACTCACTCATATATTTAAAAATAAAAAACAGTTTATTACCATAATGAAAATAGAATGGCGGTACAATACCAGCCTCTTCTCAGCAAACACACATGTCAATCAAGTCTATTGATAAGTATATAAAAGGTACCTTCCAAACATGGAATTCAACTAGGTTATAGACACTGCTTCTAAGAACAGTTCACTCATTAACTCCGGTTCAAATACTCTATGTTAACATTTGTATAAATGACTGCTTGGGTGCTATTTTGAATTGACTGTAGCCAAAAATGCAGGAAGACTTTAGGAGATGGAGAAATGCTAGAGGAAATACATCACAGCTTGGGTTATATTTTGGATTAGGTTATGTGAAAATACTCTTAGAAATGAGGCAGATGACCAGGATACAACTGGTCCCTGGGGTACTAGACAGGCATGAAGTGTGTTGAAGCACTTATATTTAAAAAGTCACTATTAATGTTATTTCTTATAGTAAGCACTCCCTCTGATGTTTATTTTTCCTGTAAATAAACTAAAATGTTGAGAGACACAGCAATGAACCCTGATTGGCAGCTGTTAGGCCACGCCCTGAAGGCAAGCAGTCTAGCATCTGGCTGCTTTGAACTCTCCACACTGCTTTGAGGAAGCTCCAGGGCAACCGCAGCTGCTTGCTGTTCAAGCACAGCTCAGCTCCTGAAGTCACCACCCCAGCTGCAGCTGCTCCAGCCCTATACTAGATTTTTATCATCACAAGGCTGGTTGACATCTTGATAACCCTCCAACCATTTCTACCCAGGCAAGAAGGGAGCATTTCTCCTTGTGGCCAACAGAAGGACTGCTGCGAATGGTATAAGAGGGACAATGCTACGATTAGTGTGAACACAGTTCTTCAATTGCATGCAAGTTTGCAGCATATACCCCTCTGCTGCTTGCCATGAGATGGCCTCCTGAGCTGCCCCCAGACTGTTGCAATATTAGGTCCAATGGAGGGCTTTTCTCAGGTATTTTATTTATTTTATTTTATTTTATTTTATTTTATTTTTTATTTATTTGAGAGAAAGAGGCAGAGAGAGAGAGAGAGAGACAGAGAGACAGAGAGAGAGAGAGGAAGAGAGAGAGAAAAGGGAGTTCCAAGGCCTCCAGCCACTGCAAACAAACTCCAGATGCATGTGCCCCCTTGGACATCTGGCTTACGTGAGTTCTGGGGAATCAAACCAAGGTCCTTTGGCTTTGCAGGCAAGTGCCTTAACCACTAAGCCAGCTCTCAAGCCCCCTTTTTTTATCTTCATCATTAATTCTGGGGCTGAGCTGGTTCCATGAAGAAAGAAGGCAGCTGTGGCAGCAGAGATGACTGCAATGGCCATGGCAGGTGGGACAATAGCAGCAACATGGGTGAAGTCAGCAGGGACAGTAGCAGCATAAGTGGCAGCAGTGGGGACAGTCATGGTGAAAGTGGTGGCAGCCATTACTCCAGCAGCAGCAGCAATTGTGGCAATAATGAGAAGTGGCTGAAAAATTAGTGAAGATTTCTGAGATCTGCCAGGCCTGAAAGGATGAGGGTCTTAGACACCCAGGCCTAGGAACCATTACACTTGTCACTACAGGGCTAAGGGCTCCTGTACCTTAGTACAATGAAGGCAAGCAGCCAAGCATCACTCACTCACATCTATAAATAATGCATTGTTATGTCCCATAATGTTACATACTGTTAGTTGTAACATTAGTGTGTGCCACTGCTTTCAGCTAGTTGCTGATGCCACTTTACAACCAGAAGCCACAGCTCACAAAAGCTTCTAAATACCAGCACAGGATGATCTCCTCCTTGTCTACTCACACCTACTGTCAGTAGAGTCAACGAATCCCAGCCAGCTTAGCGGTGAAAACAACAGACACACACGCATCTAAAATACATGTCAAACATTATATTAAGGGGAAAGTCAAGACTATGAGAAGGAGAGGAAAATTACTGGAAAAATTTAAAAATAATATTAAAGTAAATAACAAGATAGGAAGTAGTTTCCCTCTAGGCTGTCCCCTAAAGTCCTGTGTGTTACAGGCATGGTCCCCAACCTGTGGTGCTATTTGGAAGTGGTGGAATCTTTATGAGGAAGGCCCTAGTGGAAGGAGGGGATGTTATTGGAGCTATGCCTTTAAAGGGATATTGGGACTCTAGCTACTTCCTGTCTCTCGGTTTTGACATCACCATGAAGGGAACAGGCCTTCTCTATCATACATTTCCACCATGATGTACCATATGCCACAGGAGCCCAAAGCAACGTGGCTAATCTCCCTAGGAAGAAATTTGTGAAGTGTGAGTGGAAATGAATTTTTCCCTTTAGCAAGTTGATTATCTCAGATTAAAATAAAAATCTCCTTCTATTTTGTCACCATGACAGAAAGCTAGTACAGTGAGCATGTAGGTTATTTCTCTGGTCATCTTGGTTGTGGAGAGGAAATTTACTTTTAAGATTTAAGGGCTAAGGCTTTAAAAATCCCATGAGGAAATAAACATATACATAAAATAATAGCCATGAACTCAAAATTGTCTCTCTTTAAAAAAACCATACCTGCACTCATTTGGGACTATAGATCAATTCTCTCCCTCCCTCCCTCTCTTTCACTCTCCTTCTCTCCATTTCTTCCTTTCTTCCTTCCTTCTCTCCAGATTTCTCCCATAATGATATGTGTTGATCAGCTCACAATAAAATATGACAAAACATTTGGAGAATATGCCACTACAATCAGTAATTGCTTTTTTTGACTTTTATATCTTTAAAAAAATTTTTATCGACAACTTCTATACTTACATACAAAAATGCATATTTCCCTCCCCTCACCCATTCCCTTTTAGAACTCCAATCTCCGTCATATCCCCTCCCTCTCTCCATTAGTCTCTCTTTTAATTTGATGTAATCATCTTTTTCTTCTATTATGAGGGTCTTGCAAAGGTATTGAAAGGCACTGCAAGGTCATGGATATCAAGGCCAATTTCTGTCTGGGCAATTGCATTGTAAGGAGTCGTATCCTTCCTTTGGCTCTTCCATTCTATCCGCCCCCTCTTCCTCAATGGGCCCTGAGCCTTGGAGGGTGTGACAGAGATGTTTCAGTGCTGGTCACTCCTCCATCCCTTCTTCTCAGCACTATGTTGCCTTTTGGGTCATCCCAGTGGTCATCGCCATCTGAAAAGAGAAGCTTCTCTAACCAGAAGTGAGAGTAGCATTAATATGTGGATATGAATATTAAGGGTAGTGCTTTCAGGGCAGCTTGGTGGGAATAATGTATACATTTAGCCAGACAAGAGCAGGCTTTATACCCCTAAGGCTCATGACCTCCCCTTCCATAGACTTTTGCTTAGGTTTTTCAGTACCAGGTATGTATTCCCTCCCATAGAGAGGGCCTTCAGTCCAATTAGGGAGCAGTTGGTTTCCCCAAGAGCAGACATGCCACTATTTCACCCATTCAGACATTGGGCCTGTATGGCCAAATTTGAATTTTCCAGTGTTCACTGTTTTCACTTGTCGTCGCCCAGTCCGACCAGCAGAATAAGGCAACGACCACAGGAACTCTTCTTGAAGCAGTTTATTCAGGAACCTTTTACAACAGGAAGCCCCCGACTCCCAGCCCTCCACCCTAGATATAGCCTCGCCTGATCCAATCAGCAGTAGCCACGTAGGTGTTAGCTATAGGGCACAAACAACCACCTGCTGGTGGACTGATCTTATGTAACAAGGTACATGCGCACATCTGCAGTGTGAACGTGACTATACAAGGGCAGAAGCAGGAAATGGTGCCTAGTCATAAGACTTGGCAGTCAGCCAAAGCGCCATCTTGGAATGGCCGCCACACTGGTTCCCCACATTCACTGCTGATGACTTCTGTGTCCCATACAGCTGCATGAAGTGCAGCTTTTTCCAGCTTTCAGTTGGCTGGTCTACAGGGAAAATGTTTTCTGCTCAGCAACAGCTTGCTTTTTCAGTGGCCTTGCCTTTTAGGCAAGAGATGTCTTCAGCAATAGGGTCTTACTATCTGTTTCTCAAGGGAAACCAAGGGCTTTGGCAATAGCCTTTAATGTTTTGGAGGCTACCGACCCTCCTTGGCCAACAACTCATTGAAAGGTATCCCATCCCAGGCACTGAAAATTTTCTAGTAACAGTCTATAGTTTCTGGATGTGCCATTATTCAAAAAAGTAGGTTTACATAAGTCTTATTCACTCTATCTTGAATTTTGATTGACCCTCCCCCTGCCCTTCTTTTACGCATTCTCTTCCCATGGCCTTGCTTAGGCCATTCCCCTCCCTGTAATCTGTTCTTCTACTTACATATATGCAATACCATACACTTAAGTCCTTCCCTCCTCTCCCTCCCTTATAGTCTTTTACCAGCTTACTGGTTTCTGGTACCTATTTTTGGTTCCAGTTCACACACAAGTCTATACATTTGTAGCTAGGATCCACATATGAGAGAGAACATGTGACGTTTGGCTTTCTGAGCCTGGGTTACCTCACTTACTTAGTATAATCCTTTCCAGATCCATCCATTTCCCTGCAAATTTCATAATTTCATTTTCCTTTACTGCTGAATAGAACTCCATTGTGTAAATGTACCACATCTTTATTATCCATTCATCTGTAGAGGGACATCTAGGCTGGTTCCTTTAAAAAAACAGAATAATAAGAAATCAAACAACCCAGTTAAAAAATGGGCTATGGAACTAAATAGAGAGTTCTCAGAAGAAGAAATACAGATGGCATATAAATATCTAAAAAAGTGTTCACATCCTTAGCCATCAGGGAAATGCAAATTTAAACCACTTTGAGATTACATTTCACTCCTGTCAGAATGGCTACCATCAAGAAAACAAATGACAACAAGTGTTGGCATGGATGTGGAAAAAGAGGAACCCTTCTACACTGTTGGTGGGACTGTAATCTGGTGCAGCCATTGTGGAAATCAGTGTGGAGGTACTTGAGACAGCTAAAAATAGATTTACCATATGATCAAGCTATAGCACTCCTAGGCAGATATCCGAAGGACTCTTCTCACTACCTTAGAGACACCTGCACAACCATGTTTATTGCTGCTCTATTCACAATAGCTAGGAAATGTAACCAGTAATTGCTTTTTTTTTTTTAAAGGATCAGACCACAAATATATTAGAATAACAGCATTGTGTTTTAGAGATTATAAAATAAGTATGGTTTAGATGATTAAAGACATTAAAAGTAAAGAATTCAAAACATAAACATACAAAGTGTTATCAAAAGAGGCAGATTCTGAAAAATTGAAATAAAACTTCAAGAAAGTGATAATAATCTTTAAAAAAAATCCACTGTATGGCTGGAGAGATGGCTTGGCAGTTAAGGTGCCTATCTGCCAAGCCTAAGAACGCCAGTTCCAATCTCCGGGTCCAACATTTAGCCACTTGCAAAAAGTGATGCAAGGGCTCAATGCCGCACTTGTCCACAAGGGGGTGCACACGTCTGGAGTTCATTCACAGAGGCTGAGAGGCTGTTGGCATACCCATTATCTCTCTATCTCCATCTCTTTATCTCTCTATATATATCTTTCTCAAATTAAAAAAAATTCACAGTAGCAGTTGTAACACATTTGATTAGAGACTAGATAAAATATAAAATATATGTGAAGAAAAACGAGATTAAAAATTGAAATTGGGAGGCTGGAGAGATGGCTTAATGATTAAGGCATTTGTCTGTAAAGGCTAAGGACCCATGTTTGACTTTCCAGATCCCACATAAGCCAACCCCACAAGGTGATGCAAGCATACAAGGCCACACATGTGCATAATGTGCCACACACATCTAGAGTTCTATTGCAGTGGCTACAGGCCCTGTGTGCTACTTCTCCCTCTCTCTCTTTCTCTTTCTCTTTCTCTTTCTCTTTCTCTTTCTCTGCTGTGTGTCTCTCTCTCATAAAAAAATGAAATTTGGAACTGGGAATGTATCTCAGTGGTAGAGTGCTTTCCTAGCATGGGTGAGGAGAGGAGAGGAAAGAGAGAGGGAAGTTGAGTGAGTAACCCATAATAGAGAAAATATTTTTAAAATAAGACAGTAATAGGCTGGGCATGATGGGCATACTCTTTTAATGCCATCACTCAGGAGGGAGAGGTAGGAGGATTGCTGTGAGTTCCAGGCCAGCCTGAGAGTACATTGTGAATTACAAGTCAGCCTGGACTACAGGTAAGCCCTACCTTGAAAAACCAAAAAAAAAAAAAAAGACAATAAAATATCACTATTTAAAAAATCAGTGTTGGGGCTAGTGAGATGACTTAGCAGTTAAGATGCTTGCCTTAAAAGCCTAAGGATCCAGATTCAGTTCCCCAGTAACCACAGAAGCCAATACATGTGGTGGGTGTGTCTGGAGTTTGTTTTTCAGTGGCTAGAGACCCTGGAGCACCCATTCTCCCTTTCTCTCTCTCTCTCTCTCTCTCTCATAACTAAATAAATAATACTAAAACATCAATGTTTTGAAAACATATATAAAAACAAACCTAATTTAAATATGTCTTGTTTTCACTTTCACAAGGAATAACTTGGAGTAACCTGCAAAGACAAAGAAAGATTATTTACAAAAGCAGAGCAATTAGATTGACAGCTAATTTTTCATAAGCATCAGTAGAAACTATAAAGA
This sequence comes from Orientallactaga sibirica, assembly GCA_036365145.1. Lineage (NCBI taxonomy): Eukaryota > Metazoa > Chordata > Mammalia > Rodentia > Dipodidae > Orientallactaga > Orientallactaga sibirica. The sequence goes on from JAEOAD010000035.1 coordinate 4,192,050, forward strand.
AATGGGGTCTCATCTTGAAAATATGAAAACAATTAAAAGATACTTTTAATTCAGAATATTACATCCTGTTAAATGTTCATCTTATAGTGTAAGTAAAGGAAATACATTTCAGTATAGGTATGATGGTATAGAAAGGGTGCATGTAGAAGGAGATTGTTTTTATACTTTCTGAAACAATAGCAAGATATCCTTTGTTATTATACCAAACACTCAAATCTGCCTGACCTTAGATCATATGATTGGAGGTGAAATACTAAGAATACCAATAATGATTGCAGTTAAGCAGTGTTTGGGGGCTAGAACTAAGCCCTGAACTCCAAGGCAGAATTCTAACCAGAAAATTTCCTAAGTATTTATTACATAGTAGCTAGTCCCCCACCCCCCAAAAAATCAGGAACAAAGTAGTCAATTTATCCTGTCTTCCCTTTATTGCCTCCATCCATCCATCCATCCATCCATCCATCCATCCATCCATCCATCTGCCTGTCCATCCGTCCATTTTTCTATCTGCCTGTCTGGCATGTATCATCTATAATTTCCTATTTGTCTTGTGAAAAGGTGGCTACAATAGAAATATCTGCACAGAGAGACTCATGGTGAGAGGGATACCTATGCCAGTGAGTGAAACAAAGTTTATTCTGGTTACCTTACAAGGTATAGGCCACAGAAGTAAAAGCAATGTACCATAAGGAAAATGCAGTACAATTTGCTTTTGTTGCATTATAATGGAGATGGGCCTGACTTTAGAAGTGTTCTTGAAGTTAAACTACAGGCTAGATTTTTATTACTGCCAATTCCTATTACTGTCTAGCACAAAGAAAATATGAATATATGCTGTTGAATTAATAAATAATAAAAATCAAAAGAAAAGACAAATCACTGAGGGACTATATCATTATGTGGAGGAAAGGGAAAGACCTTTGTACAACTTAGGAGGTCTTTGTCAAGAATATCTACATTTTATGGGGCGGAAATTATCCCAGTGAGGTTTTGTTAAATTTTATTTTTTCACAGATGGACTTTGGGTAAGACATTTAAGAATGTGTATTATGATATATGATATATGATGTTATGATACCATATATATATATATCATATATGTACAGAGAGAGAGAAAGAGAGTGGTGGAGTTATGCAGGGACAGCAGGAGCTGCAGAGGCAAATAGATTAATTAAAGGCTTTAAGCCTCATCTTGAAGGCCTTGAATTTCATATGAGCACTATAGCCAAAGTACTTCCCAAAGGGTGGGACTCAGTGACTCTTTCACCTCAACATTAAGGAGCATCAACTCCTACAGTGTACAGCTGCTGCAGGGACTGGACATAGATCAAGGAAGAATGACTCATTTTAGAATTCCCAATGGCAGAGGCTCATGATAATATGAGCAAAAGTTTGGTGCAGTTTACATGGTTTTTAAATATCACTGAGCACTCTGATAAACATAGAATACAAGCATTGAGGACTGGAGAGGTGACTTAGTGGTTAAGGTGTTTGCCTGCAATGCCAATGGGTCCCAGTTCAACTCTCCAGGACTCACGTAAGCCAGATGCACAAGGGGTGCATGCATCTGGAGTTCGTTTGCGGTGGCTGGAGGCCTTGGTGTGCCCATTCTGTTTCTCTCTCTTTTTCTCACTGCCTCTTTCTCAAATAAATAAATAAATGAATAAATAAATAAAATATTAAAAATTGTTTTAAATAAAAGGATACAAGCATTGAGAGGTGTGATTATCACCTAGCTAAATTTTAATTACCCAGTCTGATATTATTAATCTCCCAGCAGTCTTTCCTGCTTAGCTTTGGTAAATGCTGTGTAATGTGTGCAGTGGCTTTATCTATTTAATCATGTTTGGCTTATTTGATCACTGAAATGATTGTTGTCTTGCCTGAAACCTCAAAGGGAAGGGAAAGAGGCCCTGAAAACATTTAACAGCCACAAGAAATAAGCATAGGACAGTCATAGCACATAGTTTTAAAAATTTCAAAGCACTTAACAATTTGTTACATTTTATTTTTGTAGTTAAATTTTGAGCTGACAAAGATGTCAAATCATGGTAGATGGGGGGGGTGCTTTTTCTCACTTATGTTAATTCCCATTGACCTCCCCTCAAATCACAAATAAAATATTTTAAGGAAAATCATTGTAAATTGTGAAAGTATAGCTTCAGGACAGAAATCCCCAGCTTTCTTCCAATTGGATCAACCCTGTATCTTTGCTGCAACTGATTGGTGCTCTTGGTTCCTCATCCTTCTAGTGACATTCTATGTAGCGTGACTTTGCACCTATTTCCTCATTTCTTGACTCTGAGGTTGGCCAGTCAGCTTGCTTAGGTAATGAAGTAGTTTGAATAGATGTGCCCCAATCGATTCAGAAGTTTATTAAAGCTTGTAACTTAGGAGATTTCTAGCTGCCTGGCTGGAGGAGGTGTCACTATAGGCAGATCCTAAGATCTAGTCCAAAGATGTGTTTGGGACCAGATCTGAATTCCAGACTAAAATATGCAGAGTGCTTGAGCTCTGCCTGGGGTTCCTGGAGCTTGCTGGCTTACGGTACTGCTGGTGGTATTTCTTTCTGCATGGACCTGTGAAAGGGGGCCAACTTCTTCCACCATTATAGAACTTCCCCTGGATCTGTAAAATTCAATAAATCCTGTTCCTTCCATAAACTGTGTCTGGTTTGGAGGTTCATCCCAGCAATATAAAGCTAACTATGACAGATAGTTTTGAAGCAAATAGAATTTAAAGATGCTAGTAAATTTGATGATGGTCATGTTGTCTTTGCCTGCTATGAGAAACATCTAAACTAATGTGAAGCAGGAGGGAACATAGAGAGTCAAATCTAGTCACCAATCCTAGAAGTGGAGCTAAGGTGTTAGGGGTGTAGAAAGTAAAGAGAACAGGGAAGGAAAAGAGGGAAGGAGGAAGAAAGGAAGGAAAGAACAAAGAAAGAAAGAAGGATGGTACAGATTCTGTCACTGAGAGATAAACACTTAATATTTTATAAGACAACCAGAAATCTTTATGTGCACAGGAAACTTGTGTATAAAATATAAATCAGAAGTTTCATAACATGATTTATTTGTAAGCAAGTCAGAAGTATTTCTCTTAGTCAGCAAATATAGTTCATAGCACCACTTTTAATATATACAAAGTAGTCTAATGTAACTGCTATCATAATTTTTACAACCAGTTATTTATTCTGATAAATTGAAAAAGATCCTCATTTTTTTACCCTTATTATATCCATGACCTTTTCTAATATGATTTTCTGTGCTTATTATAAAGAAGTCAAGTCTTTTGGGATTTCACCTTTGAATTATGGCTGGGCCTTGTGAACTGGTGTTGGCTAACATAATGACATAGATATGGTATCATGAAAACTTTGGCTCTAGAATTCAAAGACTTTGCCTGATTCATTTTCTCTTGAAATATTTCTAAATCACCCTGTTAGCAAGCCTTGTTTTCAGCTATCAGTCAGCTAGCTGCAGGCATGAGTGAAGGCAGTCCAAACCAGAAGAACCATCTGGCTGAGCTCTGCTCAAATGGCCAACTCACACACTCACTAGTTAAATAAATAGTATTATTTATTGTTTAAGTCATTAAGTTTGGATGTCATTTTTCATATAGCAGATATGTTTATTTATTATAAACAATGCCTTAATGAAAAATTTTGAATAAATCTTCACATACTTGATTATTTTTTAAATATATTTTTATTTGTTTATGAGAGGGAAATATATAGAAAGAAAGAGATAATGGGCACACTAGGGCCTCTAGCCACTGCAAACAAACACCAGATGCATGTGACACCTTGTTAATCTGGCTTTACATGGGTCCCAGAGAATGGAACCTGGGCCCTTTGGCTTTTTAGGGAAATGCTATAACTGACAACCCATAGGTTACTTTTTTACTATAATTGCTTAGAAGTGAGATAACTGGGTAAGAGGAAATGTTCATCTTAAATTATAACACATACAGGGTTAATCTGTTTTAATTGATCATTTATAAAGGCATTAACCATGGTTAAGGGATAGAAGAAAGAACTATATAGAAAGGGTGACCAGAGAAGGCAAGGAGAGGTTACCAGGGGAATAATTGCCTGAACTGAATGAACACAATGAGCCCTGGGACAGTGTGATTTCAAGTCAGTGTAACAAAGGTCTGCACTTAGTGTAATGTTGCAACACCCTGTTAGTAATTGTGGGGGGTTGAACCAAGTGTCCCCCATAGACTTGTGTTTTAAATGCTTGCTCCCCAGCTGCTGGTGATTTGGGAGGGGAAGCCTTAATAAAGGAGATGTGTTACTGGGGGTGGACCTTGAGGGTTATGAGCCCCTAGTTTGCCAGTGTTAGTCAGTTCACTCTCCTCCTGCTGTTGTCAAGGAGGTGATGTCGAACCTCTACTCTACCTTTTCTCCCCTCTGGCCATCATGAAGCTTCCCCTTGAAATTGTCAGCCAAGTAAAAATCTTATCCCCCCATCAGCTGCTTTTCGCCAGGCACTTTATCCCAGCAACAAGAAGGTAACTAAACAGTAATTAAAAAATAAACTAAGCCACATCCCTAGTTATCCTGTTTCCAGTATGAATATCAAATGAATTGAACATTAAAGTGTAAAAAGGCACAGAGATAAAAGCACTAGGAAGGTACAGGTGATATTTTTTTATAATTTTGTAAGAGAATGGTTCTAAACATGTCTGAAACATAAAATATTATGAAATTTGGTTACACTACCAATCAATGTTGTTTTGTGGAAAAAGAATAACAAAGTCAAAATATCAAAGACAAACAGACATATGTGGAGTATTTTATTTTTATATTTGTTTTAGAAGATTGTATTTCATGAGAGCTAGGGAGCTGGCTCAGCACTTAAAGGTGCTTGCTCCAGAAGCCTGACAACCAAAGTACAATCCCAGCACCCATGTAAAGCCAAATACACAGTGGCTTCTGTGTCTATAATCCCTTTGTCACCTTTGTCAATGGAAGACAGAGCCAGGAGAATCCCAAATCCACAGGCCAGCTAGAATGGTCTTCCCAGCAGCAAAACAAGAAGAAAGAGCATGTCTCAAAACAAGGTGGAAGGAGAGGATTTTTTTTTGTATGAACAAAATTTACATATATCCTTGGTACAGGTTGGGCTTCCCTAATCTGAAAGACTGACATGTTTCAAACATGATGCCATGAGTGAAAAATCTGACCTTGTGCAAGGTGTCAAAGCACAGACACAGTAAAGCGTTTTATGAAATTACCTTCTGACTGCATGTGTCAGATTTATAGTAAACATAAAATGCATTCTCTATTGACTAGGTCCCATCTGCTAGATATGTCATTAAGTACTTACAAAGATTCCAAACTATTAAAATTTTTTAAAAATACCACTGAATTCCAAGATATTTCTGGTCCCCAAGCATGCCAGATAAAAGATACTCAACCTATACGAATTCTGTGCTCAGTTCCATTTCTGAGTTAATATTAGTCTGCTAGGAGGCTGGGGAGATGGGTGGCCAGTGCAGCACTTGTCATACAAACATGCAGACTGAGTTTGGATCCCCAGCTCCTAAATAAATGCCAGGTATGGTGTAAGCCTGTAATCCCAGCACTTAAGAGGTGATAACTGGGGGATCCCTGGAGCTTGCTGGCTAGCTAGACTAGCTGAATCACAGCTCTGGGACCAGAGAGAGAGAAAGAGAGAGAGAGATTGTCTCAATAAATCATGTGGACAGCAATTTATGCAGACACCTGATACCATGCTCTGGCCTCAATGCGTATGTACCCATGTGCAGCCACACCCATACAAACATGCACACACACACATGCACACACAAATGGTTTGTTTGGCAACAGTTTTATAGTTAATTTTAATGGGACTCAGTTTTTCTCTGAAAGACTTAAGTGATGGCAGCTTTGCTCCCAGTGTAACAGTCTGAGAGATGGTGGGACCTTTAGAGATGGGGGTCAATGGGAGCATATTATCCTTGGAAGCCATTAACACCAGTCTTGAGGAAGTTGGGTTAGATATTGGTGGACTGGATTAGTGCTTGTAAAATCAGATTGTTTATAAAGTGATGCCATCCCATAGTGTGGTGCAGCTCCTGGGTCCCGCAGGTTACCATTATGCTGCGCCCTGTCACCTGTCACACTGTGATGCAACATGAAGCCCATACCAGATGCATTTGCCCCAAAATGGATATTTCAGCTTTAAAATGTTAAGTCAAGCTGGGCATGGTGGCACACACCTTTAATGCTAGCACTTAGGAGGCAGAGGTGGAAGGATTGCCACGAGTTCGAAGCCACCCTGAGACTACATAGTGAATTCCAGGTCAGCCTGAGCTAGACTGAGACCCTACCTCTAAAAACCAAAAAAAAAAAGGGGGCTGGAAAGATGGCTTAGTGGTTAAGCACTTGCCTGTGAAGCCTAATGTAGCAGACAGCTTCAGGTTTGCTGAGATGAACTTCCAGACCAGGCACAGTTATGGAGGAAGGGATATTATTTATTGAAGCTTACAGATCCAGGGGAAGTTCCATAATGGCAGGAGAAGCGGCTTGCCTTCACAGGGCCAAGCAGAGAGAGAAAAACCCAACCAGGTACACAGCACACAGAGCAAAACTACAGTCAAAAAGTCACACAGTGCACTTCAGGAACTCCCGCTAGGCACACTTTGCATATCTTATTGTATCTCAAACCCACCACCACACCTTAAGACCAGCCCCCAGTGACATTGCCTCTAGCAAGGTGATTGCAGATGCAAACTATAACTAATAAAACACTGAATATATTGGGGGACATATATTCAAACTACCACACCTAAGGACCCTGGTTTGAGGCTCAATTCCCAGAACCCACATAAACCAGATGTACAAGGTGGCGCATGCATCTGGAGGCCTTGGTGCACCCATTCTCTCTCTCTCTCTGCCTCTTTCTTTTTCTGTCTGTTGCTCTTAAATAAATAAAGTTAAGTCAAAATAAACCATATTTTTTTAAAAAAATAAAATACTTGGTCTCAGGGATTTTGTTATGGCAACACAAACCAGACTAAGGCAAACAAGGACTCCCACCTCATTAATCTTGGTTTTTAAAATTTTCCTTGATATCTCTGCTTGTTTCTTCTTTTGGCTAAATTTTAGAATGACTTTCAACTTTGAAGGATTTTGTTCAAGGAAAATGTACAGTCCACTAAGTGTGTGTGCGTATGTGTGTGCACATATGCATCATTTAAGATACAAATGATATTTTTCAAAATTAAATTGAAAAGAAAGATATGCTCTAGTTAATGCTTATTATTTTATTAGTGTTTAACTTGTTATTATGTTTCATTTGAAGGAATTTCCTTTCGTATTATGTTCCCTCTGCCTCTTCCACACCAGAAATCAAAGGGCATGTTAAAATACAAGGTTGACAGTGCTGGGGTGATGGTTTTGTGGTTAAAGTGCTTGCCTGCAAAGCCTAATGACCCGGATAGTACCCACATAGAGCCAGGGGCACAAAATGGTGCATGCATCTGGAGTTTGATTACAGCAGCTCTCTCTCTTTCTCTCTCTCTCTCTCCCCTCTCTCTGTTTTTATCTGCTTACAAATAAATAAAAAAATTTTTAAACTGCAGAGCTTTCAGTAATTTTTCTTAAACTTTCTTCCTCCATTTGCTCAGTTTTGCTTACTCCCCCAGAGTTGGGCCGTCACTTTTAGTTGTTATTCGCTCCAAACTTGTCCTCCCAGAAGGAGAGTGTGTGTGGAGACCCCAGCGTGGCCTTCAACATCTGTACCTTACCAGCCCACTGTGTGTCTGGTCTATGAGCAGACCACTGGCATTTTTTTTTTCCAATTAGAAACTTTTTTCTTGTTAACGCACTTTTGTTTTACAACATTCTTTCCAAGTTTATGGCTTTCTTGCTCGAACCTCTTGTTCCAAACACATCTAATATTTCATCAGATATGGTCAAGGGGCCTCAAGCACAAATTGGTGCTGCTTCTGAAGCAGACGCCACCAGGCCGTGGCCACACGGTTTCCTTTCCAGCCCTTCTGAATATGTTTCTGAGACCAAATCCTTCAGGGAAACATTAGGACTATTTAAGGTCTCCAAACTTTATGCTTCAATACAAAATGCCTAAGGGTGAGGATTTTAAATGGATGAAGTGGAGAAATTTTCACTTCCTTAAGCAAACATATAGCATTTCCTTCCATGTGTCAGAAATGAAAACAAAAAATACAAACTAATTTGTCATGAAATTTTTCCCTTTTATAATTCCCTCTATGGTACTTTTTCAACCTAACAAGTCATATTTTCTCTTCTTCCGTGTCAGGTTTATAGCTTTGTTGGTCACAGTTTCAATAACCATGATGGACGATCTTCTGCTCTATATATCATGTACAAGTATCCAGCTTAAAAGTATCTTTGTGTTCACAGCTTGCTTTCTCTCACCTCGCCGAGCCCTTCTCCCCACCGCCTATGCACATGGTGTTACATTATATGCTCAGGGAGCTTTGGGGAAAGCTCATATTTAGGAACATTAAGTCAGCAGAGCAGGATGGCTGCTTACTTGGGTTGAGCCTGACCTCACTATGAAATGAGGCAAATTGTCATATTTATGACTCGGAGTAGGTCAATAATATATTGGCACTCACATGTGGAAACACATTTACTCCCAGCATACGGTCTCCCTCAGTTTTTTTTTTCTCTCAAGTAGTAGTTTTCAGCTCAGTAAATGTTGATTTTTTTCTGCTTTCTCTTTCTTCCTTTCCCCCTTCTTCCTCTTTTGTCTCCTGTTTACATTTCCCTCTGTCTTTTCGGAGTAAATTTTGTGGGGTTTTCAGCATTTATTTAGTGCATAAGAAATGGTAATTAAAATTGGGGTTTGGGAAATGGCTGAGTTGGTAACAGTGCTTGCTACACAAGCATGAGGACCAGAGTTCAATTCCCAGCACTAATGTAAAAAGCTGTGTATGGCCATGCCTATCTGCAACTCCAGTAGTGAGAGGAGGAGTGTGGAGACAGGAGGATCACTGGGGCTTTCTAGTCAGCCCGCGTAACCAAAACACGGTGAGTTCCAGGGCCAGTAAGAGACTCTGTGTCAAGGAGATAAGCTGGAAGGGCTTTAGGGGACACCTAGCGTCTTTTGATTTCCACAAGTGTACACATGAAGCATGCACTTCTGCACACACACACACACACACACACACACACACACACGATGTTAAAAATATACTAAAATTATTCAGATAACTAAAATTATTATCTCCTTTTTCCTCCCTTTTATTTTAAATTTTATTTTAAATTTTTTATTTATTTATTTGAGAGAGAGAAAGAGAGAAGGAGAGAGAAAAAGGCAGATAGAGAATGGGTGCCCAGGGGCTCTAGCCATTGCAAATGAACTCCAGATGCATGTGCCCTCTGGCTTATGTGGGTCCTGGGGAGTTGAACCTGGCTCCTTTGGCTTTGCAGGCAAGCACCTTAACCATGAAGCCATTTCTTCAGCCCCCCTTTACCCTCTCATTTAAACCTTTGCCTATATATACTCACACAACACACACACACCATGTCTAGTCACACAGTCACATACTAAAAAAAAAAAAAAAAAAAATCACATAACTGGATAAATGCTGTTTACCTCTCTGGCCCGGAAATCTGATTCTATTTGGTCCTTTGGGATATGAATTAATGCCATTTTTTCTCTATATTGTAACTCTGTAAATTATATCAGGAGAAAGGAAGTCCTGTGGGTTCCAATTTACTCTGGAGAATATTGAGCAGGGGAAAACTTAGACTAAGTCATTGACAATCAAAACACATGGACAAATCCTTAATGTGAAAAAGTCTTTATTAATCCTAAATTTTGTTCCTGCTACCTGCTTGTTTCTGCAACAGGGCCCGTGACCCCAAAGTCTGCTTTTTACCACAGCTCCAGTTGGTAAGTTGAATTCAGACGGATTGGGAGAGTGTACAGAAAGCCTTAGCCTCCATCCCTGCCATCTGGAGTGTTCTAGAAGTTGAGACTCTCTCCAGCATTTCTAGGCGGTGCATATCTGTAGAAAAGTTGCGTGTCCTTCCACCTCCCCTTCCTCCTCTTCCTTGTATCCGGGTCACAGTTGTTTGGATGCCACAGGCTGTTCTGTGGCTGTCTACTCTCCTGTCCCCTTCGCTTGACTGCAGATGTCCACTGCTTCAGGACAGAGAGCCGTGCTCGGAAGAAAGGCCTCAGAGACTCGGGAATGGTCTTTGCTAACTGCTGTCCATCTTGACTTTCCTAACAGCGGCAGAAAGGAGGTGGACCAGTCATCCAGCTCTGAGCAGACTAGATGCTCAGGCTAAATGTAAACACAGAACAAGTCTCCTAGGGGACGCTGCAGTTACTTCATCGCCGTGTTCTTCCTGATGCTAAGAAGGCGCACAAGGTCAGCTGCCCACTCTTGAGCTCTTAGATGCAGCTGGAAGAGGGTCTGGACACTAGGGGACTCTTTAAAGGAAGGCCTCAGTGTTCCCCCCTTTCTCGAAACCCCGGAGACATTATAAATGTCACCTTAGCCTTTTCCTTATTTGTGATCTCAAAGTGCTGACTGCCTTTACGGTCGCTCTTGGTTGTGATAACATTTGACACTCCCCTTTAAAAAACAATTTTTGGTTTTATCTAAAAAGCAAATTAGGGGGCCGGGCGTGGTGGCGCACGCCTTTAATCCCAGCACTCGGGAGGCAGAGGTAGGAGGATCGCCATGAGTTCGAGGCCACCCTGAGACTACATAGTTAATTCCAGGTCAGCCTGGACCAGAGTGAGACCCTACCTTGAAAAACCAAAAAAAAAAAAAAGCAAATTAGGTGTGGTTTTCTTATGATCACGTGTTCCATGATATAGGACAAAATAGAAAACTATTTTTTCCTTCATCTATGTGGGGAGAGAAATAGTCAGGAGAAAGTCACTGCCCACAGATGTTGAAAAGATGAGGGACTAAGGGACTCAGTTTGTCCCAAAGAGCAGAAAAGAAAGAAAATTTTGGCAGCTGAGTAGCCTATTTGATCAGGGTGAAACAAGGGATAACTTTTTTTAATTTCTTTTTTAAAAGTTATTTTTATTTATTTATTAGAGACAGAGAGAGAGTGAGAGAGGAAATGAGAGAGAATGGGTGCGCCAGGGCCTCTAGACACTGCAAACAAACTCCTGATGCATGTGCATCTGGCTTACGTGGGACTTGGAGAATCGAACCTGGGTTCTTGGGCTTCGCAGGCAAGCGCCTTAACTGCTAAGCCATCTGTCTAGCCCCGGGATAACTTTTTATACTTTATCTTTGGCTCGGTGTTAGTTATACTTTGTAAGAAGGTTGGCTCGATTACTGATCATGTTAATCATAACTTACTGTAGTGTAGTGTAGGAGTGTAATATGCAGGCATTATCCTGAGAAGCTTTAGTTGTCTGATGCATTTCTCCTCTGAAAATATGTTATAGAAAGGAAAAAATTTCTCACCTCAAAGTATGCATTCATTAGTGTTTTAGTTAACTTGTTTAAAACGAATAAATACACTGGCAGGTGGAGTTTGAACTTAGTTCTGGAACTTACTCATGTGCTTGGCTCTTATATTAAAAAATCTACACTTGGGGCTGTAGATTATGGGTTCATATCCAAACAGGATGGGTCTAAAGGAACACATATCATAGGAAGACTATTTTATTCTTTGTATACAAGTAGCTCAGTGCCTGAGTGTAGGAACTTAATAAATATGCTTTTTTAAAAAAAATAATAAATGTAGACCAGAGATTGGGGAGATGGCTCAGTGGATAAAAGTGCTTGCTTGCAAAGTCTGTCAGCCGGCATTCAACTCTCCAGCACCCCAGCAAAAGCCAGACAGAGAGCGGCACATGTGTCTGGCAGAGCCAGGAGAATCCAGAAGTTCGTGGGCCCACTAGACTGTGCAGCTAAAGCCCAGGGGAAAACACAGCAACAACAATAACAGTGGACACCCCAGCCTTTTCTTAAGCCAAGAGAAATAGAGAAAAAACAAATACCCCCAAACTGTCCTCAGACTTCAGAACACTGTGGAACGTGCAAGCCCATGCACATACATTATACACACCTACACATACTTACAGATATATATACACACACATAATTAAAAATATAGACTAGCTGATCAGTTCCTTTTTTTCAGCTTTTTATGGTGGCATAGTAAATATAACATAAAATTTTACATTTTAATGACTTGTAAATACAGTTGAGTGGCAGTAAATACACTCATTAATACCACCCAATTCCAGAACCTTCTGATTTTCCCAAAGCAAAACTCTACCCATTAAGAAACCTTTCCAGCTGGGTGTGGTGGCACACACCTTTAATCCCAGCACTTGGGAGGCAGAGGTAGGAGGTGTGCAGTGAGTTCAAGGCCAGCCTGAAACTCCATAGTGAATTCCAGGTCAGCCTGGTCTAGAGCAAGACCCTACCTTAAAAAAAAAAAAATCAAAAAAGAAATCTTTCCATTCTACCCTCTCTCCTGCAACAATAATCACCAGCCTGTCACTATGAAATTGTCACTCTGACTACTCTAAGTACTTTCTTTCTTTCTTTGTTTTTTTTTTTTTTTTTTTTTTTGGTTTTTGATTTTTCAGTTTTTTCAAGTAGGGTCTCACTCTAGCCCAGGCTGACCTGGAATTCGCTATGTAATCTCAGGGTGGCCTCGAACTCATGGCGATCCTCCTACCTTTCCTCCCAATCCTGGGATTAAAGGTGTGAGCCACCATGCCTGGCTACTCTAAGTGCTTTCTATCTGAATCATACAATATTTGTCTGCTTATAACGGGCTTATTTCAGCTAGCACCATAGGCTCAAAGTCCATCCATGTTATGTAGTACGCACCAGCACTTCGTTCCTTTTATGTCTGAGTGTCATCTATTGTGTGTACGCCACATGTCATTTATCCATGTACCCCCATTGGTGGGAGAATGAGTGATGGATCTATTCCAACTTTTGGACATTATAAATAATGCTGCTATGATTGTGGACCCTGGCTCAGGGATTACTGCCTTTATAAAACATAAAATATTTCTCAGAGAGAATCCTTCCACTTGATCAGCATGGCTAGAATTCTTATGCAGTTTCCTGATCACTGTTTTGAGCTGGGAAGCTCAACCCTCTCAACTTGGAGGTAGAGCCTTGTCATGTTAGCCTGCACATCTGGAGGTCGGGTATGGAGCATGGTTTAGATGGGGCTGAGAAAAGTGTGGTATGAACTGTCCAGATTCTGTTATCCAAGTCAGACAAAAAGCTAAGGAAAACTGAGTGGAATTATTATTAACTGATTTTTTAAATCTATTTTGGTTTTTCTTCCACTAGATTAGATGTTTTCAGAGCCCAAGGGTTAATTTGAATTTAGTGGAGTTCAAATATTTTCCATATTATTTTTGAGAATGTTAAAAATCAGTGCCATTGTTCATCTTAGCTTTTTAAAATAAAATTTTTACAATAAAATTTATTATATTTTAATTTTAATTTCATTTATTTATTTGAGAGAGTGAGAGAAGAGAGAGAGAGTGTGTGTGTGTGTGTGTGTGTGTGTGTGTGTGTGTGTGTGAATGGGCACGCCAGAGCTTCCAGCCACTGCAAATGAACTCCAGAAGCATGTGCCACCTTGTGCATCTGTCTTACGTGGGTCCTGGGGAATTAACCTGGATCCTTAGGCTCCACAGGTAAGTGCCACAACCGCAAAGTCATCTCTCCAGTCCCAACATCTGAACTTTTATATAAGAAGTTAAGCAATGCCAAGGACATTTCTTATATTTTAAAATGTTCACAATTTAAAATAAAATTATTACCACATTTTAAAAATACAATTTGATGAAGTTTTTTTATACCATGGCAATTTGATTCCTTATTAAGTACATCAATAAACTATGTTATTGTAGTGGAAAAATTTAATTATTTCTGCTTTACCCTTGAAGTTATATTTTTATTCTACTTTTCTCATAGAATTTTAACATATCAATGTTTTATGGTTGAAAATCATCTATTGAACATATTACCATTTTTATTGGCAACAACATGTATTCAGCATTTTCAAAGCTTTTCTGATACCTTAAAATTGGAAACACTTGTTGGAAGCAACTTTTGGTAGGTAGAATTATTGTCTCACAATCAACACATTTTTACATAGATAATAAAAAGAAATTAATTAAATCACAGATCTTAAATTATAATACTAATATGTTATATAACCATGTGAAGGTTTATGAGAAGTATATTGTTAAATTAACTAGAAATTTAAAATTTTTGAATTTGTCCTCTTCATTGCTAGGGTGAAAGAAAGTTCAGAATCAATTTTACTTCTGTTTTTCATTTTAATAAACGTAGCACAGCATCTTTTTTACATGGAAATTATATAGAAACCAACATCACATGGTTGGCAGTTTGACTGGAACCTTCATTTTCTTAGGAGCGTGTGCCCTTACAGGAGTGTATCCCCGCTTTAAAAAGTATTAAAAGGCCTAGAAAAAGTCCCTTATTATACCTGTTGCCCTTTCACTTCAAGACACCTAAGTTAACCTAATATGTTTGTAGAATAGTTGTTGAATAAACATAATATGAAGTTAAATGATACTCTCCCTACAAGCCCATTTTTCTTTGAAGCAGGGTCTTATTCTAGCCCCAGCTGACCTAGAACTCATGATATAGCCCAGGCTAGCCTCGAACTCATGGAAATTCTCCCCAGTCTTCTGAGTGCTGGGATTAAAAGTGTGAGCCACCATTCGTAGCTTTCCCTTGTATATTTTAAAATATAAAATCCATCACAATTTAAATATTTTTTCAAAACCTTTGGATTACAGGCAGTTTTATTAATTTGTAAAATCTTCCAATGATTACCTAATAAGTCCTCATTATCTGGTGACTTGTTCAAATGCCTCCACCTCTAGAGTACTGGGGTGATTCTATCATTCCAAGGACCAGATTTACTTGTATTAAGAAGGTCCAGGGTTGGAGAGATGACTTAGTAGTTAGGAATTTGCCTGTGAAGCCTAAAGGACTCATGTTCAAATCTCCAGGTCCCACATAAGCCAGACGCATAGTGATGCAAACATCCAAAAATGCAATGTTGCACATGCATACAGGGGGCACACATGTCTGGAGTTCATTTGCAGTAGCTGAATGCCCTAGCATGCCCATTCTCTCTCTCTCTCAAATAAATAAATAAAAAGGTTGAACTTTATATATATATGATGTGTGTGTATGTGTGGTGTAGTGTGTTGTGTGGGCTCTGTGTGTGTGGCATATGAAAGTGTGTGTGCAGATGTATGTGCACCCTGTTCCCAAGTGGATGCCAGCAGAGAACATTGGGTATCCTCTATGGCTAATCCTCATTTCCTTGAGATTCACTCTCACTTAACCTGAAGCTGCTGTTTTCAGTCAGTGAGCCCCAGCAAGTCTCCTGTCTCTGCTCCTGCTTCTGGACTGCGGTTACAGATATCTGTGGCCATGGCCAGCTTTTATGTAAGTTCTGAGAAATCAAACTTAGGTAGTCGATTTCTGCTTATGCAACAAGTGCTCTTAACTACTGAGAAATCTTTCCAGTCAGTAACTACATATTTTATGTTATTTATTTATTTGTTTATTTATTTGGAGAGAGACAGAGAGAGAGGGAGAGGAAGACAGATAGAGATGGGCACGCCAGCAGCCTCTCTGCTGGTGCGAATGAAATCCAGATGCATGCGCCCCCTTGTGGTCAAGTGCGGCATTGCGCCCTTGCGTCACTGCATCTGGCTAAACATGGGACCTGGAGATTGGAACCAGTGTTCTTAGGCTTAGGAGGCAAGCGTCTTAACCGCTAAGTCATCTCTCCAGCCCTACATATTTTAATTAAAACAAACTTATGAATTCACTTTCCTTTGATTATTTCTCTTCAAAATTCTACTTTTTTTTTTTTTTTTTTTTTTTTTGGTTTTTCAAGGTAGGGTCTCACTGTAGCCCAGGCTGACCTGGAATTCAGTATGGAGTCTCAGGGTGGCCTTGAACTCACAGTCCTGAGTGCTGGAATTTAAGGTGTGCACCACTATGCCTGTGTGTGTGTGTGTATGTATTGAAAAGTGGGAGACAGAAAAGATAAGACCATTTACATGAAAACTTCATCTTACTACTTCACCCTGTATTTCAATGGACTGATATATCACGATACACTTTCATAGTGGCCACAGCACATAGACCCAGAAAGACCTTGAGCAGGGCATGATGCCCTTGAGGGGTACAGACACAGGGGTACAGAGCCAGTATTTCAAACAATGAATGGCTTGGATAGCTGTGACTGTGAGGGAACTGGCTGCGTGTAAGGACAAGACATGATTGTAAGCTTCAGGATGAGAAGTATCCTGCCTGGGCAGAGGCAGAAAGGAAGCCTCATTCCCATACAATTTCTCAAGTAGATGCATTTTAAGAAAAAGTGTGGAAACTGAGATGAGAAAATACATTCTCTGAAGCTACCCATACCACATTTCTTTCAGCTTATCTCCAGGAGTACCTATTCCACAGCTTGGAGACCACTGTCTTAAACTGCTATGTGTTCTCACATGATAATATTATGTTGACATCAGAGTCTAAAGTTCCTTCTTTTATGTGTTGTATTTCTTATGCACTAATTAGCTGCTTGGGTTGTGGATTGCATAGCTCCGAGTGACAGGCACCTCATTCATTCATTTTTAATTTGTTATTTCAGAAAATACGTGGCCAATACCTACTACTCATAAGACATATTGGTAAACTGGAGGTAAGGCTACATTAAATACAGGAGTTTGTAGTTTGTAGAACGAGGAAGTCCTTTCCATAAATAACTACAGGGAACGAGGAGGCAGTGTTGCATATGTGAAGAGTTTCGAGGCTGAATGACTAGCTGGAGTCTCAAGAGCCAGGTCCCAGGTATGTCTCTTTGTATGAATACAATGCCATCACCTTTTCTAGACACACAATGCACAGGACATGTTGGGCAATCTTCCCATCTGAAAGAATGCACCTAATCAAAAGTTTGTGATTCATGTGATCATACTTCCATTTATGAACATTTGAATAGAAAACCTTTAAAATGACTTGAGCTCTTCCCTACCAATGGAATAGACGGAATCATTTTCTATTTCTTTTCTGTCCAGAACATGCATACAGCATCTCAGCCTGTCAGTTCCATATTTATAGAGGGAATGTTTTCAGATCTATCTTTCCTCGCTGGCTTTAGAACACATTTAATTTTATTTTGTGACCTCCACTTCAACCAAAAAAAAAAAAAAAAGAAGGAAAAGACCTCTAATGCTGATTCAGCATACAAAGTTACATTTTATCCCTGTCAAACCACATATAGATTTTTACAAGGTGAACAACGGTTGTATTTAAGTATTGATGTAGTAATCCCAAAGTCTTCTGGCAGTATCCTTTGGAAACTGAATCCATAAATTTTATTAGGATTAAATATTTCTAATGGGAGTTGACAAATAGTTGAATGGGATAGCTTTTTCTCTGTACTTGGCAAAGAGAGAGGGAAGAAAAGGTCCTGATTACACAATGAGAAGTGCATTAATGTTCAAACTCATTCATCTCAATTGTGCACAAATATAATTTAAGACCTTTTACAACTGTTGGTGAGATTACTGTATGCTGTGGGGAAGTTGCAAAATTTTATGGACCTAATAAAATTGTCATTGTAATACCATTATGGGGTGCTGGGACAACATAGATATTTGTAGGACCCATACCCTTGTGCCAAACTGAGAAAAGAGATTGTAAGTTTGACTGGAGTCAAATGCTGAGCAGGGCTAAAACCCAAGTTTGTTTGATAATGAAAGTCTCCATGTTGTGAAATTTGTATCAAATTTCATACTGAATAAACAATACAGCATGTTAACTGAGACGGTTAGATTGGAACAGACTTACATTGAGAAGCACAGCCTATAAATTAGGCTATTGTTGAAATAATCCTGTGTTATCTTCAGATACCTTCCAAAATAATTTCCAGTTGAGGGCTTTCTATTTTACTCAATTTTTGGCCTCAAAACTATGCCTAATGGCCTTTTCTACACTTAAATTTAATGTATTGTGCACACACATGCACACACACACGTATGTATATATAGATGTGTATATGTATATATACTCACATACACACATATGGCACTGAGTGATCTTAGACTAAAAGCTTTGAAAATACAAGAAAAGCAGTCACTTTGAAGCCTAAGGTCAAAATAAGCAGCTTTGCTTTTAATCAACAATTCTATTGATAGCAAAAAAAAAAAAAAAAAAAAAACCACTGTAAAGATGGTTAGAGACTAAAATTTTGAGGGTGGAAAACAGAATTTTCTGGGAGTGCCCTGAAGAAACCATAGTCCTTTCCATGTGGCCATGTCTTTTCACACCTGGGAACCACAAATACAATCTGTGGGTCTCACTCTGGTCCTCCCAGCACGAGGAGACATAGCCAATGAATTCCAGCCATGAAAGGACCACATGTACGCTCCTTTCTTCCTGGGCCTCAGCTGATGAAAGACACCCCAAAGCACAGCCTCCTTACATCACTGCAGTAGTCTTTGCAATTGAGACCCTAATGCTCTTTTTTGCCTCCAAAGAATTCCCACAACTCAAACTCACTAATTCTATCCCCTTCAAAGCCATTGGTTTCAGATGGGCCTGGAACCCACAGCTGGTCCATCTGCCATCTTCCCAGGAGAGACACAAGAAAGCTGATCTCTTTCATCCACTAGATGTGGCTCATGAAAATACTGAGGTCATGAGGGCTGGAGAGATGGCTTAGTGGTTAAGGCACCTGCCTCCTAAGCCTAAGAACGCTGGTTCCAATCTCCAGTGGTTCCAATCTCCAGGTCCCACGTTTAGCCAGATGCAAAGTGACTCAAGGTCACAATGCTGGACTTGACCACAAGGGGGCGCATGCATCTGGATTTCATTTGCAGCAGCTGAGAGGCTGCTGGTGCACCCATCTCTATCTGTCTTCCTCTCCCTCTCTGTGTTTCTCTCTGTGTCTTTCTCCCCTGCCCCACCAAAAAAATACTGCGGTCATCCACACATACTGAGCAGGAAGGCCGTACGAAGAGCAGATCCAAGCTAGAAGAGACACGGAAGCAAGAGAGATCCCTGGCCCTTTGTACCAAGAACTTGCCTCTCTCCTGATGGGCAGAGCCTGAGCCAAAGTTAGCCTTCCAGAGCTATGTCCCTTGCCAATCACACTATTTCTAGGAAGTTATTTTCTCTCTGTTCCTTGATCTCTTGTTAGTGAAAGGAACCAAATTCATGAAGCTGTTTTAAACTTTAAGTGAATTCCTATCTATGAAATGCCTAGCAGAATGGATGGCAAATTGCTGGCACTCAGCCACTGTTGGCTATTATCATCAATATTAGGAATACCGATATTCTCAACTAAGTCATTTTTAATTTTTTCTGTTGTCTTTAAATAGAAATGACTACTAATATTAAATAGCCTAATAGTATTGTCTTTGTCCCAAAGCCATTTTTAAAAATGTTTTGTTTATTTATTTGAGAGTGACAGAGAGAGAGAAAGAGGCAGATATATAGATAGAATGGGTGTGCCAGGGCCTCCAGCCACTGCAGATGAACTCCAGATGCATGCACCACTTTGTGCATCTGGCTTACATGGGTCCTGGAGAATTGAACCTGAAACAGGAGTCCTTAGGCTTCACAGGCAAGCGCTTAACCACTAAGCCATCTCTCCAGCCCCCAGCAAAGCCATGTTTTAAAACATGGCTTCCTTAAAACCTACTTAGAATCACACCCTTCTTCTAGCATCACCTATCTTCTCCTGTAATTTGCTTTCAATCACACTGTTTCATACATATTACTGTGGGTCTTGTTCTGTTCCCATTCCCCGGGGTCCTGGGCGAGGGAGAGAGGAGTTGGGAGGGAAGCAGCAGGGTCCTTTCTGGCTGAGCGGGTGAATGTGATGTGAGGACACACGAATACATGAGGGGCAATGAGCACCTGGGAGACCGTCTGATGGACAGCACTCATTTATTCAGAAGGGGAGTGGGTTTATAAACACTTGGGGAAGGTTGAGATGGCACGTACAGACTATATGGCAATCGGATGCATAGTTTATGGGCTGTTATCTAGACAGCGGAAGGACTAGTAACTTCAAAGCTATGAGGGAAGGATAAGGGAAGATAGGGGGAAGGGTGGAAGAGGAAATTAGCAGAAAGCTATGACTTAAAACTATGGGGGGGGTGAGAAGGCTATATGACTTTAGCCACATGAGGGTCTCTTGGGCAGCTAGCCACAAGGTCAGGAACTGTGGGGGGCAAAGTCTGACTTATGGAATGGTCAGAGCTTTTTGGGGTCTGGGGAGAGTGCCTCGCCAGTTCTGCCCACTCTGGGCCATGACAGCTCACTACACCCTACAACATAGGTGTCGGAGACCATGAGCAGCATAACAGCCATCTTGTATGAGAAGCCATCTTATGGACTCAAAAGGCCTTAGAATCAGAATTGCCCCAGCTACAAGCCCTGGCTGCAGGCGATCACTTTATCTACCTATTGGATCAGAGTTGCCCCAGCTACAAGCCCTGGCTGCAGGCGATCACTTTATCTGCCTATCGGAATGTAACAACAGACCTTCCCATGACCTCTGGGATTAAGAGTCCCATGATCAAACCTTATCAATCAGAAAGTCTTGTGACCCTGGGTCAGTTTCTAGTTTACCTTCCTCCTGCCTCCCCTGTATAAACCTCTGTGTGAAAAATAAAAATTTGAAACTTTGACCATATATTAGGCTTAGTCTCCTTCTTTGTATCTGTTTGTCTCTCTCATCCAGGTTAATCTCCCCTCGGGCTCTTGTTGAACCCCTGCTGGTCGGGGCACATAGGGAAGGCCATTACCATTGCCAGGGACTCCTGACAGAGGGCCAGCTGCAACCCCACAGCCCAGGGTCCCTGGCCATGTCCAATAGTTCAGGCCAGCCTCCTCAGAGGTCCAGCCTGTTACTAGCAAGGCCCAACATATTACCTTTGTATTTACTCATTGTCTCTCTTCCCACTACGGGAATGTGTGCTTCATGAAGACAATGCCTTAGCTTTTTAAAGGAATAGTTAAACCCCAAGGTTTATAAACATCATTGACTGAGTAGAGGCCAGAACTACTACGCCCTGGTCACATTGTGCATCGAGTAGGGCAGACAAACCTTCGAACCTTTGGCTCGTGAAGGTGACAAGCAGACAGCAAGGGTGATGCTTCTTGTTCAGGTGGAAAAGTGAAACCATTTAGGCTACTTCAGAACTTACTGGGCAGAACAGCCTCGGGGTCATGACGCCAATAGGAAAAATGATCAGCATTTTAAGGAATGGATGGATATTGCATCAGATTATCAGGGCTAACGTGCTTGAAATCAGTAAGGCAGGCTGCAGACGAGGAACTGGAACAGGGATGGCTGGAGTCTAGAGGCAAGATTTCTTCTCTAAGAAACTTCAGTCTCACTCTTCAGGCTTCAGAATGATTGGACAAGGTCCATCTGTCTCATCAGGGGAATGTTCACTTCAGCTAACTGCAGATATTACCACTCTAATGATACTGTCCCAGTGACACCTGGGTTAGAACTGGATTAAATGACTCGAAAGCATTTAGTCAAATGCATGTATTAAAACCCATGCACCACAAAGAAGATAACGAGACAATGTGCATGGCCTGTTGCTGAACTAACATTTAACAAAAAGGTATAAAAATATTCTCTGTGTGGCTGGTGGGATGACCCCTCTCCTGGCTTGCCATGTAGTTGTGAGGACCTGAGTTTGGATCCCTAGTACTCAATACATGCCAGATGTAGTGGTATATACCAGCACTCAGAAGGAAAGACAGATAGATCTCTGGGGGAGATTGTGTAGGTAGACTAGCTGAATTAGTGAGCTCTCGGTTCTGCGAGAGACCCAGTCTCAATCAATAAGGCAGAGAGTAATAGAAGGAGACACTTGTTAACCGCTGGCCTCCAAACGCATGGCCACATGAACATACACAGATGAACACACACACACAACAATACTCTTTATTAGTATTAAAGATTAAGCATCACAAATAGTCTTAAGTCCGTGTAACTTTGCGACGTGGAGTTAATGTTACATTAATTCATTCAGGAGCCGCACTTATCTCGTTTGTAGTACTGCAATGATGGCTTTGCTCATGGTCATTTTCTGGGGTAGGCCCGTAATTGTGACCTGAAATTTCAGGACTAGAAGTCACTCATTCTCACCAGGGTAATCTGGAACTGATAAGTAAGTAAATGTGTGGATGAACATTTGTGTGGAGGGTAGTTTTCTTACCTTAGTAAACATTTTGCTTTGAACGCTTGGTTTTGGTTCTGCTTGTCAATACAAACACGCATAATGACCTGGTGTAGTTAGCGTAGCTTCAATGAGGTCTTCTGAACACCTTGCGCCTTGAGTCATCAGTGTAGTCCTAGGAGCTGGGCACTCCCGTTGCTCTCATTTTATAGCTGAGTTCTGTGAACTACCTACATCCTTAAACTTCTGAAGCAACTCATAGTTCCATACTATCTCTTCACACAGTCCATGGCTTCATTCATATTGTTTTTTTTTTAATTTAATTTAATTTAATTTTATTTTATTTTTGGAGAGAGACACAGAGAGAGAGAGATGGAGAGGGAGACAGAGAATGGGCGTGCCAGCAGTCTCTCAGCTGCTGTGAATGAAATCCAGATACGTGCCCCCTTGTGGGCAAGTGCAGCATTGCGCCCTTGCGTCACTTTGCATCCGGCTAAACATGGGACCTGGAGATTAGAACCGGGTTCTTAAGCTTAGCAGGCAGGTGCCTTAACCACTAAGCAATCTCTCCAGCCCTCATATTGTTTTTTTTAAAATAGTTTTTGTTTTTAAATATTTATTTTTATTTATTTATTAGAGACAGAGAGAGGGAGAGTAAGAATGGGCATGCCAGGGCCTCTAGCCACTGCAAATGAACTCCAGATATATGCACCACCATTTGCATCTGGTTTACATGGGACCTGGAGATTCAAATTGGGGTCCTTAGGCTTCTCAGGCATGCGCCTTAACCACTAAGCAATCCCTCCAACCCTCACATTGGGTTTTGAAGGATAAGTGATTATTAGATTGACTACATTGACTGAATTCTCTAAAAGATGTGTATTCTCCCTCCCTCCATTTGTCCCTTCCTTTCCTCCTCTTCCTTCTTCTCTCACTCATTCTCTCTGTTCTATCTCTCTCTGTGTATTCTAGGCCTGCCTGGAACTTGCCTGTAGCCCAGACTGTCTTGGAATTCATAAACCCTGTAGCTTCAGCCTGCTGAGTGGTGAAGGTTACAGACATGGCCCTGAAGCCTGGCTGAGGCTCTCTTTTATGAAAAGCCCAGGAGAGCTCACTGTGGCTTTCCAAGGCAGAGTAACGTATCTTGTCAACAGAACTCTCAAAGCCAAAGTAACTTGGGTTGGAAATTTGAGTGGGTGACACACTTTGATCCAAGGGGCATACATTTTGTACCTCACAACTTATAAGCTGAGGGTTCATTTCCATGTTCTTTTCATCCCGAAAAAGAACACTTTCATTTTAAGGACAAAGAAAACAATTGCTTTAATAAATATCATTTTGGACAAGTTTCTGAGGACTGCTTGGACGAGTGACCATGGCAAAACATCATTGTGGTGAGTTAAGTGTAAATGGTTCAGAAACACACAGATTACATTTCCTTAGAAACACCCAAGGGCTTCCAGAAATGAATGGAGAAAATCCTTGGGAAATGTGCATTTCAGATTTTATTTTTTTTTTTTCTTCTTTTGCACTCTGTTGATTTTATTTTCCTCTACAAAATGCTTCCTAGGGTGACCTCATCTCTTGTGGTCAGGATGCTGTCAGGCCGTGTTGTCATTAATCCTGTTGCATTCTGGGTGGGCCAACCTGATATCAGCCATGTTCCTTCTCTTACATAGTTAGATTTCCTTTCTATGTGGGAAACATATAAAACTAAAAACGCAATTCAAAGTCTGTATGAAGCTTTTGGGCCCTGTGAAAGTTGACCCTCGTGACATAGAGATGAATGTGCGAGTTGCTTGTTGAAAACGGATAAGTCTTCTGTGCTTTAACTCGGAAAATGCTAGGCTGGATATGGATGTTGCAGGAGGACCCATAAATCTAGATTTGAAGACTCTTAGAAGGTGCTTTTGAAGGTCCTTTAACCCATTCCCAAGCCTCAGATATGTCTCAATATAAGGCATGACAGAGAAAGAATTATGGTCCTGTTTCTTAAATATCTCTTTAAATAAATTTTGTTCAACATGCTTTAGAAAATGTCCCTATATTTTCTTCTCTGTGGAGAATCCCACAAAACTAACCAAATTCTATTTGTAGGAATTTATGTTTGTTTTCATTTCTCCTGTCTTTGGAGAAGGCTGAATCTGGGAGACTGGACTGGTGTTCCTGCATGTTTCTGCTGGTCCTGGCACTAGCTTGGTCAGTGAAGCTCGTCAGATATTTCCTCTTTCCAAAGATAATGCTGCTGACAGTGTCTTGGGATTCTCCCTACTTTGTATCCAAGCCAGGTAGTCTCCATTCTTGCTGACCTGTCTTAAATCCTTTAAATCGCAGGACACTGTATGATAAGCAAAAGCAATTCAGCTCACTTAATGAGAGCAAGGAACAGTACAAAGGATGGTATCTGTCTCCTTAGAGCTTAAAGTTGAGCTGGGATTGTAGGTTTCACATGCTGGCTAAGACAGGAGATAGGCAAGCCCTGTCCCTAAAGACACAGAGGAGACAAAACTGGTTGTAAGCAGAACAACACAACTACTTCTAGAACCCAAACCCAAACATACAGTCATCACCCGACACTAGTGCTTGGATAGATATTTAACTTCAAGTACTAACTGTGGGAATCTGGGACATTGTCACCTGGGAGGATTCTATTCTGCTCCACTCATCCCCCAGCTCAATCTACAAAGATTTTCTTCAGGGTCAGACATGCCATGAAAACATGTAGCTTTGCTGGTACATTGAGAAAGTGCCACCTGATTTGGCAGAGGGAGCAATGTCCACACTAAATATGGCAGAGGTGACAATATGAGACCTACATTTACTGGCCTGAAGAAGCCGCCACGGGTATACAAAGCAATACATTGAATATGGGTCTGATTAGGCTTAGTGCATGTCAGATGTAATATACATGATAACTCTACTACAAACATGGAGAGAATGTATATAGGATTGCATTAACATTTCTGTATAGTAAAATGAGATTGGTCTGTGACATTTATAATGACAAATGATGACACATATGAAAATCATTAAAGCCATCACTAATAAAGTAAACTATAGTAAAAAATCAACAGAGGAATGAAAATGGTACACTGAATTTATTCTTACCACTACTTATACTATTGAAAGGAGAACAGAGACACAAAGATATCAGAAACATATGGAAAACAGAGCCAAATGGTAACTGTGAACTCATCTGTATCAGTAAGTGCATTAAATGAGGGCGCTCTAAACATCATGACCAAAGGGCAGAAGTTGAAAGAAAAGATCAAACGGCAAAATCCGACTGAATATTGACTACAAGGAATACATTTTAGGGCTGGAGAGATGGCTCAGTGTTCAAGGCACTTGCCTGCAGAACCTAAGGACTTGAGTTTGATTCTCCAGGACCCACATAAGCCACATGCACAAGGTGGGACATGCATCTGGAGTTCGTTTGCAGTGGCTGCAGGCCCTGGTATGCCCATTCTCCCTCCCTCTCTCTCTCTCTCTCTCTTTCTCTCTCAAATAGATAAATAAGTAAATTTTTTTGTTATCGATACTTTATAGATTTAGGTTCCTATAGAAGAGTATGCAAAAGGGAGTATCTAGTTCTTAAGCAAATTCAGTAATGAAAATCTTTTCTAATTTTTTTTTTTTTTTTTTTTTTTGGTTTTTCAAGGTAGGATTTCACTCTAGCTCAGGCTGACCTGGAATTCACTATGTAGTCTCAGGGTGGCCTCAAACTCACGGTGATCCTCCTACCTCTGCCTCCCTAGTGCTGGGATTAAAGGCGTGCGCCACCACACCCAGCTAAAACCATTTTTTATTGACAACTTCTAATTTTTAAAATTTAAATTTTTTTTTTTAATTTTTGGAGAGAGACACAGAGAGAGACAGAGAGAGAAGGGAGAGGGAGACAGATAGAGAATGGGAGAGCCAGCAGTCTCTCAGCTGCCGTGAACAAAATCCAGATGTGTGCGCTCCCCTTGTGGGCAAGTGCAGCATTGCGCCCTTGAGTCACTTTGCATCTGGCTAAAGGTGGGACCTGGAGATTGGAACCCAGTTCTTAGGCTTAGCAGGCAGGCGCCTTAACCACTAAGCCATCTCTCCAGCCTTTTGACAACTTCTATAAACCTCCCTTCCCCCACTTTCCCTTCACAACTCCACTCTCCATCATATCCCCACCCTCTCTCCATTAGTCTTTTATTTTGATGACATCATCTTTTCTTCCTGTTATGAGGGTCTTGAGAAGGTTTTGCTAGGCACTGCGAGGTCATGGATATGGAGGCCAATTTTTGTCTGGACAGTTGCATTGTAAGGAGGGGTATCCTTCCTTTGGCTCTTACATTCTTTCCATCACCTCTTCCGCAATGAACCCTGACCCTTGGAGGGTGGGATAGAGATGTTTCAGTGCTGGACACTCTTCTTCTCAGCACTATGTTGCCTTTTGGGTCATCCCAGTAGTCATCGCCATCTAAAAAGAGAAGCTTCTCTAACTAGAAGTGTGAGTAGCATTAATACATGAATATGAACATTAAGTGTAGTGCTTTAAGGGTAGTTTGGTGGGAATAATATATACATTTAGCCAGATAGGAGCAGGCTTTATACTCCTAAGGCTCATGACCTCCCTTCCACAGGCTCTTGATTAGGTTTTTCAGTACCAGGTATATGTTCCCGCCCATAGAGAGGGCCTCCAGTCCAACTAGAGAGCAGTTGGCTTCCCCTGGAGCAGACATGCCACTATTGCACCCGTTCGATCATTTGGCCTGTCTGGCCAAACTTGAGGCTTCCAGTGAAACATTTTTTGAAAAAAAGAAATACATTTTAGAGTCAGAGAAAGAAATAGGTTGGAAGGAAAGGATGGAAAATGATAAACCAGGAAAGTAGTCGCTGAAAAAGAACCGCAACACTCATGATACCACAGGGCAAGACTGAATTGGCTTATCAACTTATTTATCCCTTATTGTGAAATGAGGTCTTGCCAAACTCTGGTCACCAGCTATTGGGCTCAGGTGGTTCTTCTTCTCCAGAGTGGCCCAGACCACAGGTATATGCTTACCAGGCCCAGCTGTAAGATCAAGTGTGAAGAAGATACATTCCTAGAGGGAGGGAGGGATATTTTATGGTGCTTAATATATGAATCCATCAAGGAAACATAGTAATTAGAAATATAGATACCTAGCCACTGATTTGCAAAACAAAACTAAAATACCACAACTGAAAGAAGAAATTGATTACATAGCAATGTGCTTTTCACACAGTACCATAACCCTAGTGGTTTGAATATGGAACATCTCCCCACAGCGCCACAAGCTCACGTGCTCAAGTTTAGCCCTGACTGGCCGTGTTAATTTGGGAAGTTCTGGAACCTTGAGGAGGAAGAGCCTATTTGGAGACAGTGGGTCACTGAAGGTCTCTCACAGAAGGCTATCCCTGGCCCCCAGTCCCTTCCCTTTCTGCTCTTCCTGTATTCTTTGAAGGGGGGCAGCTTCCTCCTCCATGGTGAAGCTGTCTCACCCCAGGCCTAGAATCAACAAAGCCAAGGACTTTGGACTCAAATATCTGAAACTGTGAGCCAAAATAAATACTTCATCCTTTTCAGTTGCTCGTCTCAGGCATTCTGGTCACAGCTACACAAAAGCAACTAAGGCCAGTGTTTAGGTCGTTGGGGGGAGGGGGTTAGCCCAGCTGACCACTGTGCATGTGTTTGACTTGGTCTCACACAAGGTGACACCTAGTTCTCACTTTTCTGACCTCCCAGGGATGGAGGCTGCCATCTTTCCCGGGTTCTCTCCACTAGGTGGCAGCACTGAGACGCAGAGGTGCCGAGCTCTGAGGCTCCAAATGGAAGGAACTTGACTGCAAGGCTGGGCCTCCCTCAGTCAGACTTCCAGTCTCCCTGCTGTCTCCCCTCCACCCCCTGGAGGCACCTTCCCCAGGCTTCCAATAATCAACCTTGTGCTCTATAATAGAAGCTTTTAACGTTATAATCTCTTGTCACATTATTCATCCGTCTCATCCAGGCCCAGGAAACCATTTCCTGGAGGCCTAGTTTTATAATTTTGTTCATTAGCCCCACTAATACATTCTCTTGGAAACCACAGTTTAATAAATTTCATAGTGCATGACCAGCGGACTTAATGAATATTAGTCACTCGCAGCAACTTCTGTTTATTCAGCTTCTCCCTCTTCTCCTCCCTTCCCTTACTCCAGACCTGGATCTGTGGAATGATAATAAGATAGAGGGGCTGGCTGGCCACAGAACACTCCAGACAAGGAGTGCAAGAATCTCTCTAAGCTCACACCTGTTTTAAGATTTGTTATCCTTAAAACGAGAAGCTGTAGGGATTCACTGGGCTCTTTCCTTGTAGCTCCCACAGGACCTTGCTATTAAACCACAGGGAGGAGCCCGGCTTCAGAGCACTTAAAAGTACTTATGTCAAATCCATCCCATTCTTCCGGCCTCCGTTCCTCCATCCAGCCACCATCCCCAGGGGCTGGAGCACATTACAAGGTATTCACTTCATATGAATGGGCACAAACAGACTTTTTCACCATTTCGATATGTCTACATTTGCAGACACATCCTGTAGGGCTGCCTGAAACAGCCTTAATTTCAATTTACTGTCTCCCAGAGGACCTTGCCATGCTGCGGAAAGTGGAAAACTCAATGGTCGTTTCTTCTCCACGACCTCTCACCCCAGCCTCGCTCTGCCCTCCTCCTCTTTCAAGGAAAACGCCGCGCTGGGCGGGAGAACCTTTTACTCAAGATGAATTGAATGACGTTCTGATGCTTCTACCAGTGCACGAGAGCTTTTATATTTTTTAAAAAATAATGAGCAAGTTATACCAGATTACCACGTTTGGAAAGTGTTCAAAGTCGGTGTGCAAAGCCCAGTGAATACCGGCATGGGTCTCCCTGGAATATGATTATCCAAGACAGCATGAAATTGTCGTCTTGACATTTTACAGTGTCGTTCTTGTTCTGCTGGGGCCAACTCCATCGAACTTTTTATTATGGAAACTTTCAAATATATACCTGGGTGTGGAGCTCATTGTATAATGAGAGTCTGCATACCCATCCTTGAGCTTTCACAGTATCCAACATTTGACCCATCCTGCTGCCCTGAGTCAGTCCTCTCCCCACATATGCATATCTTCCTTGCTTGGAGATTTAAAACAAATTTAAAAAAAACCAAATCAATAGGTCTTTCCTCCTATAAATAGTTCCATATGAATTGCTAACTGAAAAGGACTTTCTGCTTTCAGTATGACTATTGTGCTCATGTCACACCTAACCCAAAGCAGTGATAATTCTTTAAAGTTATGTGAGGCCCAGCCGAGTCTGTGCTTATTTTCACATGATTTCCTGGAATGTCAGCAATTTTGGCAGCTATCATTATTCTCCCCGACACCTTCAATGTGTCTTCCTCCTGAATTGTGTTTCTGTAAGGCCCGCTTGCTGCACTGGCTGTTTTGTCTGCAAATCTTTGTTGAATACTTGCCCCTCCTTACTCTTCTTCCTTCTCCTCACTCCTTCTCCTTCCCCTTCTTCCTCCTCCTCCTCCTCTTCATTCTTCAGTTTCAGGCTGTCAATTTGCTTATGTTGCTCATCGCTTTGTTCTGTAGAAACGTCCCATGGTGCAGATCTAACCGATTGTTTCATTGATCTGATTTCAGTAGTCAGGGTTGTTTCCAGAAGAGGAAGAAGCTGGGGCTGAGGTGTTTGTCTTTTGTTTTTTTGCTGTCGTGTATACGTGTGCGTAATATTTGCGGTGTGTGTGTGTGGGGGGGTGTATGCATAGGTATGCTTTGATGTTGTACCCTGTGTGTGCTCCTGCCACACACAGACCAGAGAATTCTGAAAGTCCTCCTTGATCATGCAATCAGCACGGTTTTCCTCTAGATGGAGTCTCTTATGGATTCTGGGACTTTCCATTTAGAGGTGAAATGTCTTATTCTTTTGTGTGTGTGGATGCGTGCACGTGTGTGTGTGTGTGTGTGTGTGTGTGTTAAGTGTGTGCATATGTGTGTGGAGGCCAGAAGGCAACCTCAGCTATCATCAGTCAATACACAGTCCCCTTCTTTTTGAGCCAGTGTCTAACTCTCCACCTCCCCACACCACATCACCATCACTGGTATATTCCCATAGGCTCTGGGAATCAAACGTGAGTCCTCCTGCTTGCAAAGCAGATACTCTGCCCACATTGATCTCTCTCCAGCCCCATTTTTCATTCTTAAGATAAAAACAGAAAACATGCACAGGTATGTCAGTTGATTAGAATATTATGGATATTATTTTCCTTTGGTAGTTGGAGTTGAACTTGCTGTTAACTTGCCATGGGTTTCAAAGCTCTATTTTAAAAGATGCCTGTGCCAGGCTCTTCTAACACCCTTGTAAAGTCCATCAAGTTGTAAAACCCTCTCAAATTTCCAGAATAATACAGAGGACGAAGGGACAGGAACCATAGACAGAAGCAGTACCAGGACTCAGAAACAGAGATGTCAGATGCCAACGCGTCTGTACTTTTGAATTGCAATTGTTTGCTAAATGAATGCTGGATCCAAAACTCCATCACAAATAGGTTAATGCTAAAAAGGAAAAAGAATGATTAAGTAACTCCTGAACCAAACTAATATCTGAGTATCAAGTGATGCTGACATATATTGCCAAAAAATTTCCCTAAGAGTCTGTGACTTTGATCTGCTTCTCCAGCAAACCAAGGGTGCATTGAATCAAGAAACTAACTGCAGTGTTCTGTTCACAGACGACACGCCAGAACAAACATTGACCAAGCAAACTTCTCTTATCTACCAGGGTAAAATAAACTCTAACATTTTAAAATTGTGTTTGTTTTATTTTTATTTCCTTTTTTAAACCTCAAAACATGCTTCTTTCAGTCCAGTAAATAAACTTTATGACCCTCAATGAGTCACGACCCACCGACTACACTACTGACTTTCAGAAGGATTCCACATCTGGCTAAGATGGGGTCATAGTCTGTCTGAGGCAGCTGCCAATTTGAGGCTGGCTTTGGTGCGAATCTAACCATTGTGTCTGAAGTCATACTGGGGGAAAGATTGACTGGGGCTTGTCAGAAGCTATAAATAGCATCAAGGCCCTTCTTCACGTTTTTTCCTTTGGTCTGGGTAAAAAAAATAACAAGCAAAATGGAAGGAGACAACAGAGACAAAGTCAGAACCTTGGGATGCTGAAATTTTTTCTTTTTAAGAAAGAAAACTAAGGGCTGGGGAGACAGCCTAGTTGGTAAAGCACTTGCCTCCCAAGCATGATGACCTGTGTTCAATCCCCAGAACCTACATAAACATGGCGACATGCACACATAATCTCACTGCTGAGGAGGCAGAGGCAGGCAGAGCCCTGCCACTCACTGGCTAGCCAATGCTGCCTAATTGGTGTGCTCCAGGCTGATGACAGACCCTGTCTCACAAAGACATGGACCGCACCCCTGAGCATGATGCCTGAGGTTGTCCTCTGGCTTCTGCATGCACAGATATGCATGTACACTTGAACATGTGTGCCCACATACTACACATGCATGTGGGCAACCACATACTCATATACACACTTCAGAAAATCAGGAAGACTAAAAGGTGTCGAGTACACGTGTATGTGTGCAACCACATTCCTTTACACACATAATAAAGAGGACCCAAATGTGTCAACTGGCCTACATGCTCGCCTGCCCCATATCCTAGTTCAGTAACCACCAAAGGTTGCTGAATGCTGTCTGAGCTCAGTGTGTGCTGCCACACGTCGCAAAGGTTGAGGAGCAAGGAGCAAGCAAATGTGACAATAGGTGTCATCCTCCACCAGCGAAATTTAACAGACACATGAAGGACTCTGAACACTCACCTGTGCCTGCTACTACACTTCTATTCAAAACTCAGAGGTTTTGTGATGGTGGTCCGAGGGTGAGCCCATTCTCTCACTTGCCAGAGAGACGTGATTGTGAGTAGTGCTTATAAGCACAACCCTCAGAGAGGGCAGAAACTGGCTCTGCCACCTTCCTGCCGTGTGGACTTGGACTTGGATTACCTAATCTCTTCTTGCTTCTGCCCTCCTTTGTATAACAGGGTTGATGACACTGACCATGGGGATGATAAAATAGCCATGAGCAGGCAGCACTGAAGGTTTAGTGCATTCGCACCTAAAGCTCGTGGGACAGAATGTGAGGTGTAAGGCATGTGTCCGTGATGGTAAGTCCTTAAAGAGCTGGTCACGTTCATCCAGAAGGACCATGGCCAGTTGCATTTGGGAGCTTTCTGTAGAGGAGCAAATTAAAACTGGGTCTCCCTTCATTCAGTGTGTCAGAACTGGGACTTATTCAGTGGGACTTTGCCATGCAGGATGGGTAAGACAGTGCTTTCTGCGGCACAGGTTCAAAGATGCATAGAGCACCTGTTCACGACCCTTCCCATCTTTTTGAGAACAAAGGGAGCTCTAGTGTGGGACTTTGCTCAAGATCCTGTCCCTCTGTAAAGATAAGGGGTATAGGGCTCGAGAGATGGCTCAGCAGTTAAGGTACATATCTATAAAGCCTAAGGACCCAGGTTTGATCCCCCAGTACCCATGTAAAGCCAGATGCACAAAGTGGCACGTGTGTCTGGAGTTTGTTTTCAGTGGCTAGGGGCCCTGGCACACCCATTCTGTCTGTGTGTCAAATAAATAAATAAAATGTTTCTTTTTTAAAAAAAAAAAAAGATAAGGGGTGCAATTCCTCTCCAGCTGTGATGGGTGAGGCAGAGCTCACGACCATTTAAACCTCAGGCTGCAAACTTAAGAATGTCTCCCAAGAGCTTTAAGAATATCATGAACTCAGAGATATATTTTAAATAAGATAGAGTCAGAAATATGAGGAATCTTTTCTTTCTTTTTATTTATGTTTTCAACTTTTTTATTATTATTAGTTATGGACATACTCAGTATATAAACACCACTTGTTGGTACCATCCCTAGCTCTCATCCCTGAAGGGAGCCTCCTCACTGGGGATGCCGGTTATCCCCATGGGGGTTGTGGGGCCAAGACAGGAGAATGACTGGAGAGCACAGGTCAGCCAGTCTAGCAGTGGCGGCTCCAGGTGTGATGAGAAGCTCAGTCTCAAACAGTGCAGAAGAGCGATGGACGTAGGCCTAACGCAGGTTCTCATTCATTCATTCCAAAAACTTACAGACTGTTTACCTTCTTCTGCTTCTCAACTGCAAGTGTGAAAATAATCAATCACATCTCTCCATGGTTCAGAAAGTCTCAATGGTTGTAATCTCTGACATAATTACAGCTGAACAGGCAACAGTTTTGGCCCAAAGATTTAATTTCTCTGTGCCTTATCCCTCTGTACACACCAGTCTGCTTCTATGCAGAACAACCCTGCACAAGTGTCAGGACAGGGCATAACAGCAAGCCTCTCACACAAACTGCTTCTAGCCCTGTCCAGGCAAAGCTCTTTCTCACCCTCATACTTCTTACTTCATTCAGGTCTTTCAACTCTGACCAGAATAGTCCATCAAGCTGTACTTACAGCACTGTAAGGCTTCTCTTAGGCCAAAGTTTCAAATTCTTCTACATTCTTCTTGAAAATCAGCTCCAAATCTGGGCGTGGTGGTGGACATCTTTAATCTCAGCATTGGGAGGCAGAGGTAGGAGGATTGCTGTGAGTTTGAGGCCACCCTGAGACTACATAGTTAACTCCAGGTCAGCCTGGCAGCCTGGGGCCAGAGTCAGACCCTACCTTGAAAAACCAAAAAACAACAACAAAAAAAAAAAAAAAGAAGAAAAGAAAAGAAAAGAAAAGAAAGAAAGAAAGAAGGAAAGAAAAAAAGAAAATCAGCACCAGCTCCAAAGCCACACAGTCAGGTGTCTAGCAGCAAATGACACTACTCCTTAGTACCAACTTTACTGTTGAAGTCAAGTTCGCATTGCTGGCAGAAATCACCCAACCAAAAGCACCTTTTTGGGAAAAAAAAAAAAGGGGGTTTATTTTGGCTTACAGACTCAAGGGGAAACTCCATGATGGCAGGGAAAATGATGGCATGAGCAGAGGATGGACATCACCCCCTGGCTAACATCAGATGGACAACAGCAGCAGGAGAGTGAGCCAAACATTGTCAAGGGGAAGCTGGTTCTAACACCCTTAAGCCCGCCCCCAACACACTGCCTCCAGGAGGTGTTAAATCCCAAATCTCTATCAGCTGGGAGCACCTGAATCAAACCACCACAGAAATCTTCAAGATTCTCAGGCTGTAGTTTAGTTTGTAGGGAAACCCAGCTTTTACATTGAAGGTGAAGGTTTCTGTAGACTGTGACTTATCAACAAACTCATTTATTTAAACTTCATGTAGACACAAAAGGACTCTTGTGGTATATTGCTCCACCTTGGCACATGCTAGGAGGCAATGATGACATAGGGAAAAAAAAAACAAACTTCTATCTAGAGGGAGAAATCCCCTTGAGCACTTCCACTATTTCCATATCTGCCACTTTCCAGAGATGGGATTATTGAGCTCGTAGCCTTTTGTATCTGGCTGCTGTTTCACAGAAAGCATTTGAAGATTATGCATGTGTTGCACCCAGCAGTCTTGCATTCTTGGAGGTTTTAGTAGTGTACCCTTCTGTGGATGCATTATAAATGTTTATCTCTTTGCCTGTTGAGAATTGTTTTGGGCAATTATGGGGAAAGCCGTTGTAACAGTTATGTACAAAAGAAAAGAAGCAACCAGACAGGCAGCAGAAGGCAACTTAGGTCTTTGCCTTGGAAATTCGGCTTAGACAAACATTTACACTGCTTGTCTTGCACGGGAAAGTAACTTCAGTATACCTGCTCTGCTTTTCTCCTTCACACTATGAAGACCTTTGAAAGAGGGTGTAATGTTTACAGTGACCTAATCTGACCTCATTATTCTAGTCCTCACCTGGAAAAAAAACTGTCTATCTTAAAATTCTTGCTGATTCAACACTACTAAACTAAAGTACGTTAACTAAAATCATGTTTACTTGTAAAATTAGTCAAGCTCCCAAAAAGGAACCAAATGTTCCGATGTTTCCATCATCATTATTATTATTATTATTATTATTATTATTATTATTGTTGGTTTTTCATTTTTCAGTTTTTTGAGGTAGGGTCTCACTGTAGCCCAGACTGACCTGGAATTCATTATGTAGTCTCAGGTGGCCTCGAACTCATGGCAATCCTCCTACATTTGCCTCCTGATTGCTGGGATTAAAGGCATGCGTCACCACGCCTGGCTCCATCCTTATTTTTAAATACGAATATCTTCTTCTGAAGATGCTAATCTTACAATAGCCAGTAGAGCCATTCCTGTTGACTCTTCTACATTCACCCATGTAACAAATCACTAGCTCAGTGAAATGCTGGGGGCCACAGGCTTTCAGTGTGTCTCTCATTAGCAATGTAAAAATCTATTCCTGGGAAGAAATATTATCTGAGCAACTGTCTGTCACATGGGAATGCACTGCATGAGTAAGCTAACCTATGAAAGGTTTCCTTCCATATGAAGTGCAACACACCTGTGAACACATCTTCCTCTGGGGTTCCTTAACTTGAACTGAATGTAGGCAGCCTTAAAAATGACACCAGCTTGAGATTACATAGTGAATTCCAGGTCAGCCTGGGATAGAGTGAGACCCTTCCTTAAAAAATAAAAAAGAGTTGGGCTGGAGAGATGGCTTAGGGGTTAAGGCGCCTGCCTCCTAAGCCTAAGAACGCTGGTTCCAATCTCCAGCAGTTCCAATCTCCAGGTCCCACGTTTAGCCAGATGCAAAGTGACGCAAGGGTGCAATTCTGCACTTGACCACAAGGGGGCGAACACATCTGGATTTCTTTCGCAGCAGCTGAGACACTGCTAGCGTGCCCATCTCTGTCTTCCTCTCCCTCTCTCTCTCTCTCTCTCTGTCTCTCTCTCCAAAAAATAATAAAAATTTTAAAAATAAAAAAGAGTTGAGTGAGAGTTATTTTGCACTCCTATTGTGCATAGCTAAAAATATGTCTTCTGACTGTGGTAGTGTCATAGGTCTGTATCACCAGCGAAAGTCTACAGTTGGGAGAGCTGACAGTGACACTCACAGCCACTTGTCTCTGTCAGTGACCCTCTGCCCTGGTAGTATTCCCTGAGGTGTGGAACATACTAGTGTAAAGAGGGGGCAGGGATGTAGAGGATGACCAACATCAGAGACAAAGGCGAGGACATGAAGAGGGCAGTGGTCCTCTCATGCTTGTGCAAGTAGAGGTGGCCTGGATTCTGCACACCATGTGCTCCTCAGACAGTCTCCATCTACATTGCTTCCTTGATGGTCCTTTTTGTTTGTAGTTGGATAACTTTGACTTTCCATGAAGTAAGAGGAAAAAATAGGGGTTTATGGCCACATCTAGTGCTTGTGGTTCCACACATATGAATATATTTTTCCCCCTAGGGTAAATTTACAAGTTTCTTGGCATTGTATGCAGATTATTTTCTTGTTAATTTTCTTTTTTGATACTTTATTTTTATTTATTTACTTGAAAGAGAGGAAGAGAGAGAAAGAAAGGGGAGAGAAAGGGAGAGAGAATGGGCATGCCAGGCCTTCAGCTCCAGACACATGCACCACTTTGTGCATCTGGTTTACATGGGTCCTGGGGAATCAAACCTGGGTCCTTTGGCTTTGCAGGCAAGTTTGCAGGCAAGGTCGCTGAGATGAACTTCCAGACCAGTCACAGTTATAACCACTAGATCCATCCATCCAGCCTGCTTCACAAGGCCAGGCAGAGAACAAACGCCAACCAGGCACACAGCACACAGAGCAAAACTACAGCCAAAAGGTTTTCAGGAACTTTCTTTCATATCTTTACAATTCTTTCTTTCTTTTCTTTCTTTCTGAATTTCTTTCATATATTTCATTTCTTTCTTTTCTTTCTTTCTTTCTTTCTTTCTTTCTTTCTTTCTTTCTTTCTTTCTTTTCTTCTTCTTTTTTTTTTTTTTTTTTTTTTTTAGGTAGGGTCTTCTTACTCTGGCCCAGGCTGACCTGGACTTTGCTAAGTAGTCTCAGGGTGACCCTGAACTCACGGTGATCCTCCTAGCTCTGCCTCCCGAGTGCTGGGATTAAAGGTGTGCGTCACCACACCCGGCTGCTAATTTTCTTTTGATGGCAGGTACCATGTGTTACCCTTCTTCCCATACTCCATGGCAACCTAGCATGGTGCTGAGGGCATCTAAATAGGTTAATAAATACATAGAGGTTGATTGATAGAAATGGTTTGAGACCCCATGTTTTTTCACTCATCTACGTCTGAATATCTCCAGCAGAAACCTGTGCGCGTCTGTTATGCTCCTCCCGTGATATGACCTATGAGCATTCATGAGGTTGAAATATATGAATCAGCAGAGGACACACTCAGTTACAGGCTTCTCAATCCCACCCCCATTTCCTCTTTCATGCACCCTTGGAACACAACCCAATAATTCAAGAAATATGTGTGGTTACCTCCTTCCCAAAACAGGATTTCTGAAAGTTTCACTCTTCAATTTCACACTTTCACAGGAACCTGAACTCAAAATCTACTCCAAGTTCCAATGGTAATAATCAGCTTAGCCTTGGCAAGACCATTCCTAGGGCCACTTGAAGCCACTATGTGGGTCTCCGAGTCCAGAGAAGAGCTGCCATGCCTTCAGAAACAGGCTGCATATTATCCCTTTCCCTACTAATAGCCTACCTCCCAAGCTGTTGCTTATTTCTGTGGTGGGGTGCATGCCCAAACAGAAAGGCCACTACACTGGCTTGCACCCCTGATGTTCACTTACCAGCTACTGAGATAACACCCCATTCATCTCTGGAGCTCCAAAGATTCTAGGAGGCTAAGTGGGTCTGCAGAGCCTGGTCTGTGTAGTCCTGGCCTCAGTTAGTTGGATCTCAAAGGTCTCTGAAGGATAGTGGAGCTGTCTTTGCTGGGATTGGGGTTTGGGCAGCAGAGTGGAAGGCAGCAGATGAGAAAGATGAGAAAGGTAAGGAAGGAGTTGCAAGCAGAAGCCCCACTTAATGTGACGATGAAGTCGGACCCTTGTATCCACATGGAGCGCAAAGGATGATGGGAGGATTAGCTCTATGGAGACTCAAGTAAATCAATGTAATTTTATTTTGCATACGTGGTGTGTGTGTGTGTGTGTGTGTGTGTGTGCATGTTCATACATATGTGTGTGTGCCCTTGAGTGAGGGTGCATATGCACATGTGTATATGTGGAACCCAAAGATTAACACCAGGTGTCTTCCTCAGTCACTCTCCACTTTATTTATTGGGATAAGCCCTCTCACTTGAACTCAGATCTTGCTCATTCAGGCAGTCTAGCTAGCCAGCTTGTCCATGGGATTCCCAAGTGTGGGATTGCAGGCAGCTTGCTAAACCTAATTAGTATTTACATGGATGTTGGGAGTCCAAACTCATGACCTGATATTTTCATGGCAAGTTATCTAACAACTGAGTCATCTCCCCAGCCCTCATATCTAATTTTATATAATAAAACTACAGTATTTAAGTCAATTCACTTATAAGCAAATATAAGAATTATTTATTCTTGAAGGTATCAGTCAAGGTCAGGGGCAGCTTAGAGCAGAAAGCCTCATTGTTTGCTAATCTCATTGAGTCTCTTGTTCTAAATAGCACTCGAACAATGAAAACACATAAACTCTTGACAGACAACCACACACACCTCTGGCCTGAGAAATTCCGTGCTTTCAGGCCTGACTTCTGTCAATTACCTCAGATGCTAAACAAATGGGCTTAGTGCACAGATGAAAGACTGTGTATAAAGGCAGGAAAAGCCCCCTTCTGTGACCAAACCATTAAACCTCAATTAGGAAATAGACATGGAAGGTGTAGATGAGTCTGGGTCAATTACAGGACTTGGTCTGACAGCTCAGTTCCTGAGGTCTGGGCCTAAACAGGTGACTTGGAAATCTGATTCCGGGACAGCTGTAGACAGTGCAGACCCTCTGCACTCTGCCAGCCTGACTCCCCAGCACTGCAGCTTTCTGCATGCAGCCTGTGATCCCTCACAACTTGTCATTGCCTTGTGAGCTGGGCCCACCTGTTCTGAAATGGCCAGGCACGGAGTCAGCCAGCCAGGGCACACATCTCTAGATTCGATCTGGGAGACCTTGTCAGGGTGGAGGTTAGGCAGTTTGGTTGGTAGAGTACGTCCCTACTGCGGTTGTTCATATCTGTTGTCAAGTTGATTTGATCTAAAATCACCTAAAAGAAAAAAAAAATCTCTGAGCATAACCTTGAGGGAGTTTGTGAAAGAGATTAATTAAGTTGGGAAGACACATCCTAACCGTAGGCATTATATCAGATGAGTTCCCAGGCTAATAAAAGAAGAAAGCAAGCAGAGAACCTGCATTCATCTCTCTCCTTCCCAAGCACAGATGCAATGTGACCAGCTGCCTCATTCTCCTACCACCATGCTTTCTTCACTGTGATGGACTGGAACCTCAACCAATGTCAAAATAATCCCTCCCTTCCTTCCTTCCTTCCTTCCTTCCTTCCTTCCTTCCTTCCTTCCTTCCTTCCTTCCTTCCTTCCTTCCTTCCTTAATGCCCAGTTCCTCCCCCCCTGACCTCCCAAGGAAGACCAAACATCCTTCCTTCCTTCCTTCCTTCCTTCCTTGCCCTTCCTTCCTTCCTGTAATGCCGGAAAATCAGAATGGCAGGCTTTTTTTTTTTTTTTGGGGGAAGACCAAACTGGTCCAGGCTGACCTGGAATTAAGATTTAGTTGGACTTAACTTGGTCTCTCCTGCCTTCACCTCCCGAGTGTGGATCTATGCAAGAGCCCGAAAATCAGAATGGTGGGCTTTTTATTGAGGTTTGAGCAAGAGGGAGGGGACCATCACCTATGCAACTACATGATTGGCTAATTTGAACATTAACTGTACTTGGGGGTTCTTGATTGGTCTTAGGATTTTGGCGGGCTAGGTCTAGGGGAATTTCAAACTTAATTGGCTTAGCAAACAGTGGTTACATTTGAACAGGTTGGCACGTGTGGTTACATTCATTTGATTGGTTGACATTTACAAAACTCTGAGACCGTGGATCTTATTGGGCTATCCAGCCCAGGACAGTAAGAATGTTGAGTCATGATTACACAGCAAGTTTATTGTTTTTCCTGGTACTGCTTGTTCTTCCCTTGATTTTGGGAACTCGCCCCTGTGGCCTACAGAGTGACTGAGGCCTGTCATGGTGCTGCTCTGGCCTGAGTCTTTCCCTTCCTTCCTTCCTTCCTTCCTTCCTTCCTTCCTTCCTTCCTTCCTTCCTTCCTTCTGTTGCTTTTGTCAGGTATTTTGTCACCTCACGAGCACAAAGTCCTGGGTTCAATCCCCAGTCCCACATAACTGAGTGTAGAGGTTCACGCCTGTGATCCTGGTTTAAGAAGATGGAGCAAAATGATCAGAAGTTTAAGGTCTTCCTTGGTTGAATTCAATGCCAGCCTAGGATACATGACACTCTGTCTCAAAGAAAAAAAAAGCAAGAGATTAAGACTGAAACACCAGGGCGCTGGTGCAGAGCAGCAAGAAGGTGACCATGTGCAAGCCAAGGAGAGAGACGTTAAACAGATTAACAGATTATCCATGCCAACACCTTGATCTCAGCCTTCCACCTTCTAGAATTGTTACTGGTCTGGGTGATTTCAGGTTCTTGATGTCTGTTGTAGTCAGGTTCACATTGCTGGAAGAAAACACCCAACCAAGAGCAGCATGTGGGGGGGGGGCTTATTTTGGATTATAGACTCGTGGGGGAAGCTCCATGATGGCAGGGGAAAATGATGGCATGAGCAGAGGGTGGACATCACCTCCTAAAAAGATCAGATAGACAACAGCAACAGGACAGTGTGCCAAACACTGGCAGAGGAAGCTGGCTATAACACCCATAAGGCTGCCACCAACAATACACTGCCTTCAGGAGGCTTCAATGAACAAATTGCCATCAGCTGAGGATCTAGAGTTCAGAACATGTAAG
Organism: Orientallactaga sibirica; assembly: GCA_036365145.1. Classification (NCBI taxonomy): domain Eukaryota; kingdom Metazoa; phylum Chordata; class Mammalia; order Rodentia; family Dipodidae; genus Orientallactaga; species Orientallactaga sibirica. The sequence goes on from JAEOAD010000035.1 coordinate 4,233,281, forward strand.
TTTATGGGGACACCTGAATCAAACCACCACAACATCTAACTAAAAGAACTGAAGAAAAGCACATAGAAGTTGTGAAGCAGCACGAAGCTTTATTAAGAGCAAAAATAGAAAAAAAAAAGTTCTCTTAAAGGAAACAGTTTGCCTGTGCATGTATCCAAAACCCAGTCCAGGCTGAGTGACTCCTTCTGTTCTGACCCTGGATGTATCTAAGAATATGTTTGAATAGGTATTGATCATAAAGAATGGTCACAGGGGGGAGAAGCCTGGTTCATTATCTGGATGTATGAGCAGGATGTGTGAGCAGGGCCCACAAGCAGGGTGTATGAGCGCATAGGTACAGGTTGGTATACGAGGTTCCTAACGGGTTAGGTGTAGGCACATTGTTTAGGAAATGGGTTTATTCAATGCTCAAGCCAAATCGTGTCCTGGGCGGCTAAATGATTCCCCGCCTGCCTCTGAACTATAAGAATATAAATTTCTGTTGAAGCCACTCGATAGTATTTTGTATGACAGCCTAGCAAATGAATCCACGCGGTTTCATGAACTCACCCGACGACGATTTACTGAACATTTTACTGATACTACATCCTGGATCATGTTTTTATATTGGGAACATACAGTAGACTCCAACTGCCCTATGAGGTTATATTTTTGAGTATAAGGGGAGGTCATTGACAAGATAAACACATATATATGATACTTTTATTTTAAAACAAGGTCCCACTACATAGCCCAGGCTGCCTAGAACTTGAAATCCTTCAGCCTCCACCTCCTGAAGGCTTGGAATGCAGGCAAACACCGCCACACCCCACTTAAACGTTCACTTTAGAGAGTGGGAAGGGTTGTGAAGGAGACAGAGCCGGATGAGGTAGGGCTGCTTTGGGGAGGAAGCAGCTTTCTGGCAAAGTGGTGGAGCTGAAAACAAGAAGGTTTTAGTCCTGTATCTCTGAGCAGGAGAAGATGCAAAAGTCCCGGGGCAGGAACAAACTCATGGCCCTACGGAACAGGAAGAATGACATTGTGAGTGAGAACAATGCTTTCCGATGGGCTTATAGCATCATGAAAAGAGAACCAGAGGACCGAGACAGAACTGTACAGTCTTCACCTACTCATGATCAGCAAGGGACATTGAAGGTCGTAAGTTGAAGGGGGCATGTGTGGAGGTGACCAGACGGTGTAGAGTCTTGAAGGTAGAATTTAAACTCCAGGAGTGTGGTTGGCTTAAAACAGTGGTTGTTTTACCCTGACCAGAATCAACATCTTTTTTAAAAAAATATTTCTAACATGCATTTATTATCCTGAAATCATCACAGATAATATGATCTATCTGACCATGTATTAAAAATGTTAATATAGGGCTGAAGAGATGGCTCAGCAGTTAAAGGTGCTTGCTTGCAAAGCCTAATGACTCAAGTTTGGTTGTCCAGTACCAAATTAAAGCTAGGTGTACATACTGGTACATGCAACTGGTGTTTATACAGTGTTTTTACAGTGGCAAGAAGCCCTGGTGTGCCCATCTACTTTCTTCTTGGAAATAAGTGAAAATAAATATTTCAATAAAATGCCTTAACTATAACAAAAGGAAACATTTATAAATAATTGTTATTAAAAACTGCAATATATAAATATTCAAATTACACAGGCAAGAACGTGAAGTGGTCAGTTGCTGACAGGCAGCATCACTTTCAAAATGAACCTACAGTTGCAGGCCAGCACCTAGTTTTGCTGATCTAATGATATTTCTAATTATTTATAGAATTGTAGCAATGTTATGAACATTTTGGAAGAACTGACTAACATGGGAAAATCTCTGTTAAGCTTCTTGCACTCATGAGCTTGGAGATCTCTTAGCATTGCCTTTCTTGAGCAGTGACGAATCTTCAAACGCTGAATGGTCAGCGCTCCTTAACCACCACCCGCATGCTTGTGGGGTTGAACTGTTGGATACAGGTACCCATGGGAAAATTCCCTCCCATTGATCTATATATGAGTGTCAGGGGACAAGGAATTTTCTAGAATTAACTATATAATTACATCTTAAAAATGTAATTGAAGGGATGGAGAGATGGCTTAGCAGTAAAGGCACTTGCCTGCGAAGCCTAAGGACCCAGATTCAATTCCTCAGTACCCATGTAAACCACATGTACAAATTGGTGCATGTATCTAGAGTTTGTTTGCAGTGGCTAAAGGCTCTGGTATGCCCTACTCTCTATCTGTCTCTTTCTATCTCTCTCTCTCAATAAATAAAAAAAGTTTTGCGTCTAACTCCTTTTTTAAAAAATGTCATTTATACACATTGATGGTTCCAGTCCAATAAATTTGAAACATGTATACAATGCGAAATAATCGAAAGAAGGGGATTAGCACATTGACCATTTCTATGTGATGGGAAACTTTGAACTCTCTTTTGCAGTAGTTATTTTGAAGCCTACGTTGTTGTAGACTTCAGTCACCCTCCTGGGCTTCACAGCATGAAAACGGATTTCCCCTTGTCTAACTGTACTTTCAATGCCTTCCTCCATTCACCTCGCCTCCTCCCTAGCCTCTAGTGGACACTATTCTATTCTCTGCTTTGAGATCATTTTTTTTTACTCCCCAAAAAGAGTGAGAACAAGCAGCATTTGTCTCTTTGTGTCTGGATTGTTTCACTCCACATGATGTCCTCCGATGTAATTGGAACTTAATGATATGTGGACATAACTGCAAATCACATAAGCATATTTGACTAAACCTAGCCACGAACTCAACTTCCCTTCGCAAGAATCACAAAAATGCCTGTGACCTGATAGCAGAGGGGAAGGTTGACAGTCATAAAGTGAGAGTGGAAATAGGGTGGCCATAACCAATTAAATATCCTGCTTTTGCACAATTTAAGAAGCCATGTAATCTCATGGACATGCTGCTGGGCCGGCTCAGGCCTGGAGAGGCCTGAAGCTTAGACCTCATTAGTGTCTCTAGGAATGCATCTCTGCGGATGCTCAATCTGCTTGTACTTCTGAACCAAGAAAGGCTCAGTGCTGCAGTCCGAGTTCTGCGTCCCCCATAGACTCCCCACGGAACACTGCTGGAGAAATGTGATGTGCGATGACGCGCTTCTGAGGGTCTGGCTTTTCAAGCCTCACCAAGGTCTGCGTGGTGTCTAGTAGTTTGAAGGGTCTTGAGTTAGTCCCATTTCCGCTTGCCCATATAGCTACTGTGAACAGTCCCCACTGTTTTTAGACATTTACCTTAAGGGTGCTTTTTCTCTCATGTATTTTGGCGTTCCTTACAGATGCAGCTTAAGTATGTATTATGTGTGTATATATATAAACACAAATGTATATGTACATATATGCCTATATTAGATTGTCATTACCTGTACCTGTCTTTACCTTGCATCAGGGGAGGAGTGTCACCTTATAGTCCATCTGTGGACTCAAGGTCATGCTACTTACTGTCCTAGGGCAGAGTCCTCACCAGAATCATTTGATTGTCTTTTTCTTTGTTTTCATGATGTTACATTACTCCCTGTCAATTGGGCTGGCAGCTCAGATATAAATAAGCTCCAGTCTTTCTACCATTCAAATAAAACCCCATCTTGACCCTGCATCCACCTTGATACCTCCCGATTTACTTTTTCCTACAGTGAAATTCTGGAAGAATGATAGATACCACTTTTCTCCATGTCCCCAGTGACAATGTCTCTGCCCTGCTTCCAGTCATCCCCATCTCTGTCATGTGTCTTCTTGCACCAAGATTGCTACTTGCTAATGGACCTGCTCATGCTCAAACTCAAGGGACCCCATTCTGCTGTGCTTACTCGGCCTTGCTCTGAATTGACATAAGTTGATAAAGAATCTTCATCGGTATGACAGGGAAATCACCACCACCTCCCCAGATCTTTCCTGGCATCTGTGGCAGCTGCTGCAGGGCTGGAATTACTCAGGTGCACGTGTTCAAGCTCAGCCCCTTCCAGACATTACACCCAGGGCTGCTCATTTCTTCCCAATTCAGCCCCAGACTCAAAATAAAAAACCTGCTGCTCACTTGGCTAGTGATGGGCTTTTTCCTCTTTTCTGGCTCCTGGGCTGTTCATGTCTCAGCATCTGAGGTTTTTGCCCCTGGTAAGGTTTTGGTCTTCCCACCCTGACAGCAGCCTAGCTGTGAGGGGAGGCAGGGATAAACATGTCTCCTTAGACCATGTGGATGTTTCCGCCCCTCACCCTTTGGTTCGCAGACTAACCTTCTCTGCCACTCCCCCTTCTTTGGTCTACAGACTCTTCCCTACCCCTCCTGATGGAATAAATATAATAATTCACAAAAATAATCCTTCTCAGTCTTGTTTTATTTCTATTATTATGTTATTATTATTTTGGTCTCTCTCTAGCTCAGGCTGACTTGGAATTCACTTTGTAGTCTCAGGGTGGCCTCAAACTCATGGCAATCTTCCTACCTCTGCCTCCCGAGTGCTGGGATTAAAGGCATGTGCCACCACGCCCAGTTTATTTCAATTCTTTTCGGCCCCAAGACCTCTAATCATTCGCTTTACCGGATAAACTGCGTGGGTGTCACGGCTTTCTGTGAGAGTGCCAGTAAAGCATACATGAGCTCTTGTTTGGGATTTGAACCTCCACAAATAAGTCCTGTCTCAGGTATATTTAAGTATTCCATGTATAATTCCAGAAATTATTTGAAGGTATTTTATTAAAATCCAAATAATTCTAAAAGATAAAATAAACTTGAAGCAGTGTTTGAATGGTTCTCTTGGGCATTTCATACATGTATGTGACAAACTTAAGGGTAATCAATACTGTTAACTCTTTAGATAATTTGATGCTTTATGTGGGCCCAGAATCATGTGTGATGGGTTATCTAGATTAGGTTAGCCCACTGGACATGCCTGTGAGTTTAATTGAAGTGGGAAGACTGATCTTAGCTGTGAGTGATGCATTGTAAGCTCCTAGGCTGTGTACAAAGGAGAGAGCTGGCTGAGCACCGGCAGTCACCACTCTGCTTCCTCACTGTGCAGAATGGCACCAGCTTCCCTGGGCTCCTGCCATCGTGCCTTCCCTGCCACAATGCACTGTAACCTCAAACTGGACGCTGAAATAAATCTGTCATCCCTTAGATGGATCTTGGTCTGGTATTTTGTCCCGGCAATGAGAAGGGTAACTAATCCAATCCTACAATGATCTCAGGTTACCTGAACTCCAGTCAGTCATTTCCAGTTCGTAATTGCTATATCCATTGGTTCTTTATTTCAGTTCACTTTTAGCCTTCAAATAAATAGTAACACACTTAGTGGTTTAGTATATATAAAACAACTTATGTTTACCCATACAAATAGTAATTTCTTTGTACCTTGTCTCTTCAGTAGCACATGTCTGCCTTGTGGAAGTGCATCCTTATTTTTAAAGCACATGCATTTGTTTTCCTATGTAGAGACCCATCAATGGCTAAGTTTTCATTACCTAAAAGTTTTATACTTTGTTCTTATGTTGAAAACTAGTTTTCTGGATAAACAACTCTATTCTATTGCCCTCTTATTCGTCCTTTTCCCCTTCCCTCCCTCTTCTTCCTCCTCCCATTCCTTCCCACCCCATCCCATTGTCTGTTTCCTTCCTTTGCTTATGGTTGGGGAGAATAGTCTTGGGGCTTCCGTCATGCCAGGCAAGTGCTCTCCCATTGAGCATCTTCCTCAGCCGAGCCATTGCTCTGGCTGTTCAGCACCTGGAATATATTATCTTGCTTATTGTTGTTGAGAAATCAGATGGTCGTCTCACTGTCCCTTTCTGCTGTGTTTTTCTTTCTATCTGCTTTTAAGATATTCTCTGTCTTTGGTCCAGTGCATATTACTACTGTGTCTTGGAACACACCCTGCTTGGAAATTGTTAGGTTATTTGAAGTTAAATTTGGGTTTCTTCTATTCTGCAAACTTTGCCATAATATCTTGGACTATCTTTTAACTCTCTTTTTAAACATATATTTTTATTTGTTTCATTTATTTATTTATTTATGAGAGAAAGAGAGAGAATAGGTGTGCCAGGGCCTTCAGTCACTGCAAACGAATTCCAGATGCATGTGCCACCTTGTGCATCTGGCTTATGTGAGTAATGGGGAGTCAAACCTTGATCCTTAGGCTTTGCAGGTGAGTGCCTTAACCACTTAGCCATTTGTGCAGCACCCCCTCTCTCTTACTGGGATGCCCGTTAATATTTATGTCTGCTTCCTCTAGTGCATACATTTATTTTTGTTCTTTGTTTGTTAAATCTGGATGTTGTAGCTTTGTGGGTGTGACTCAGTCCTTGGCTTCTTTCTTTCCACTGTTGTTTCGGTGCCATGTTGCTTTGTTCTGGTATGTTCTTTCTCCCTTCTCATAAGCTATGATTTTATATTCAGACCATGTAAGGTCCAATTTTGAGTTCCAGGTTCTTAGGAAATCTTATTTTCTTGGTTTTTACCCACCTTTTAACCTAAGAGAAACAGGTAAAATAGATATGTTGTTTGTTTCTCTCTCTTATTTTATTGCTGGGCTGGTTTGCTTATTTTTTGCCTTTAGGCTAGGATTCTCACTTTTTTCCTGCCTTCACAGTTTCTGCTGGGTGGCCCTCACATAGCTATTGACATGAAAGCTCATGCTCTCTGCATGTCCCCGTGCTTCTCGGGGACAGTGAGTCTCTGAGCTAGCCTGCTTTCCTGGATCCACACTTTCATTGAGACTTGACTCCTGAGGATTCCTTACTTCCTTTCCAGTTCAGCATTTCTTTTGAAAATACACTTTTAGAGATTTTTATCCAGTTTGTTTTCAGAAGGATGTTCTGAGTAAGGCTCTCCTGATTCTTAGCCACATTTCTGAGCCTTCCTCTTTGGATTCGCTTTGGGCTCATCACCCAAAGCGCAATGTCCCAGCGTGTCCTGTCCGTTGCCCTCCTCTGGTCTGCTTGAGAAGCACATCCCATCATGCATGCAGCCTCCAGCCATCCTCCAGAGCCTCCAGGTTGTAAGTCACTCTTTGCAGCTCTGGGTCTGGGTATGTGTCGTTCTTCACTGGGCTGTGCCTATATCATCTCCCTGTGCTTGGTGTTGACTTAACCACCCTCCTCCCACCTTCTTTTAGATATTGTGTTTGGGAAATGACACAGACATTCATCTTGTTAAGCAACATAGAAGCCTGGGAAGTGTTATAGACTCCTTCCTTCCCACATCCTCCCCACGCAATTGATCACTAAGTCTGTTGTTTCTATCACCTTGAAACCTCCCAAGTGTGCTCCTCACCATCACAACTCCCACTGTCTAATTAACTGAAACCATCATTTCTCTCCTGGATTGATGTAACAGCCTTCTCAATGTCTGCTAGCAACTTACAGTCCTCACTGGAGTCAAAACCATCTTTCCAAAGCACACATGTGATCATCTCATAAACCTGCCCCTTCCCCCTACCTAGAATCCATCCTGACTCCCTCCAGTCCTTAAGATAAAATTCACATTCCAAGTTCATCACCTAGTCCCTTAACTCAGCCAAAATGAAACAGTTGCAAGCTTTGTCAACTCCATGACTTTCTATAACCACTGTTGCTTGTGTTCAGAATTTCTTTCCTCTTCTTCATTCTCTAACTTAAAATTTTTCTTTTAGTAGATACAATGCATATGTTGCTCTTCCAGAAATCCTCTGATCTTTCATCTAATCACTATATAGAATATTCTTTCTTTGTGCCTTTGATTCAATCATTCAAGAAACAAATATTGGATCTGATCTATCCTATCCTATTTATTTATTTCTCTATCTATCTTTCATCTATCTTCTCTCTTTCTCTCTCTATATATCTTCTATCTATGTATATATCATCTATCTTGTATCTGTCATCATATTTATCATCATGACTATGTCATCTGACCCTCATCTTATCTATTCTATCTATCACTTACCAATCATCTATCTGTCATCTATCTATCTATTGATCATCTATCTATCTATCTATCTATCTATCTATCTATCTATCTATCTATCATCATCATCATCTATCACCTATGGTGAATCATGTAGGAATTCGGATACAACATTTGACATCAGGATAATAATAAGACCAGGAAACAATTCTAACTACATATTGTGGTGTCATGAATACAAAAGAAGCAATGAGCACAATGTAGGCAAACATGAGGCAGGCCTGCCTGAACAGAGGGGCTTTGTGGGGAGTGTGTGCATAAGCTGATGTAACTGCTCCCTCTCCTGGTTACCTCCTTTCTATTCTCCCTGCTCCCATCAGCCAGTCATTTGTATATGAAAGAAATTAGCATGAGTTTGATAATAAAGTTGTAGAGGTTCATAAATTTATGTAGTTTAAACCAGTCTAGCATCTGCCTGTTACTGGCACTAGAAGGTATTATGAAACTAATTGTATTCATATGTTCCAGTAGGGTTTGTCCAACCCTGGGAACATAATCAGACCCAACAGGCCTTGTAAAGACTAAATCCAAGAAAAAAAAAAAATGATGCAAATGTACCAAACTATAGTTTTAGATGTTTGGGGGGGGGAGTCATTCTTGCTTCATTCCACAAATGCACTGTAGAAGTTTATAAAACTGCAAGCTTGTCAATGAAGCAAGATACATTACCAAGGGAATGAAAATAGAGGGAAACAAGAAAGGAACCTCATAAATCTGGGGTAAGATTAGTGAATGGAAGTACTAGAAAAAGGCCACAGATTTTATCCTAAGCTTCTTAACAGCCAAAACAAAGAAGGGTCATGATCAGTCACAGTTCTCTGCAAGAAAAGGAAAACAATCCGCTTGTTCAGAAAGGAGCAGAATTTTGTGAAAGCCAATTCCCAAGGAATTCCCGCCCCCACCCCACACCCACCATTGCAGAAGCTGGTGTGTGATGTGGTGGTTAACATGATCCCTTCAATAGCTACAATCACGGCATAATGAGTCTGTCTCACAACATCCTTTGTTTTGGGTGGTTGGCTTCATGCCAGAGAACAAGTCAGTGAAAGCTGTTCTACAAGGAGAGGATTTCACAAAGCACAGAAGATTCTAAAATGCCAGGGCCAAACAGCTGAGGACTGAGCTGGCTCAGTCCAATACAAGACGCATGGATTCGTTCCACTTACTTCTTCCCCCTTTAGCCTGATCATCTGAAAAGACTGTGATGTTAATACTCACCCTTTGGTTCTATAGTTCAGCTAAAACCCAGAGTATCTGATATCAGTAATGGCATCCATCAAACTCTTATACCTCACCAGGCATCATTCTGAGCACTTTACACGGATTATCTCACTTACCGGTCACAACTCCATTACATGGGTCTCGTTGGCATTCTCTTTTACAAACTAGGAACATGAGATCAGAGACGTTAGGTAATAAGCCACAGATCAAGGAAGAGGGTAGCTGATCTCCCCATTCAGGAAAACTGTTCATTGAGCTGCTCAATGCTAAATGAAACTTTCTGCCAACTCTCCATGTAAATCATGTCTCACAATCTGATTTTGGAGAGCCGGTTCATGCTAGCCTAATCTGGTGATAGATTTGGAAAAAGATTTTTCTCCATGAGTAATGAAGGACAGATCCCCTCTGCCAAAGACAGCCTGGTCAAATTCCTTTAATATCAAAAAAGTCTGATAGAACTAATGACAGGTTACCTTTCAGAGCCTGAAGACCAGGGAAGTTCAGCTTGTGCTCTGCTCAATGTCTGTGGTAAAGGCAGACTTGCTCTGTCCACTAACCTCACCTCGTTTATTCAGCTGACAGCTGCTGGCTAATTGGTCTGCTGCATGGCCTCTCTGGCTGGTCTGTGTAGCAGGCAGGGCCTGGCAGGAGGCCTTAGACACAGCTCACCCAGACAGTCCTCTTCTGTCTGTCTAAATTGAGAAGATAGAAAACTGTACAGTGCTGAGGAATCGAACAATCCAACGAGGTAATTGTTAGAAGATGGGTCTGCGGTCTCCAGGGTGGCTTGTATTTCCTATTAAATTGGTTGGCATGATGCTGAGGAAGTTGAGGGAATCTTTTGAGCACTAGAGCGTGAAGAGAATGGCACATGGTTCCTATAGGAAGGGCTGCAGCTTGCTTATAAATCATAGTAGCAACAGTGTGAAACTGAGCTATCACAGACGCTTCCATCTCTAACGTGTGCCCTGGGCACACCATTATGAGACTCCACCTCCTCGGGTAGAAGAATTACATGCCCTAGTGCCTCAGTCACACCTCTTTATAATCCATTCCTTTGTTTTATTCAGACTTTTTTTTTTTCTAGAATTTTCCTACAAACTCTGTGACCTGATCGAGGGTTAAAGAGGGTTCCATATTGGGCACTCCACTAGAAGAAAGTGACTGCTCATCAGAGGGAGGAGCTGCAGGACCAGTGTGAAAGTCAGCCTGTCTAGGCCTCCATCCTGACTCCATCCTTATGTATGTAATTTCCATGGCTTCATTATCACGTTTAGCCTCGGTCTTGTGTTCTGCCAACCATGGGTAATAAAAAATTCAACTCCACAAAGTGATCCTGAGACTAAGATAATCCAAAAAAAGTACTCAACATATTTTTTTTGGGAAAAAAATGGTTGATAGCGGTTAATTTCATTGAACAATGACTAATGTCATGTGTTGGCTCAGGAGATACCAACATAAGCCCTGGTGGAGGAACTTGACAGAGAAGTGAAACAGAGCCCCAGTTAATTTTATAAATCTAAATGTCATAGAAGATGACAGAGGAAACTCAGTTCGATTAAAGATGAAATACAAAGTAAAGCCTATTCTGTTTGGTTTCTCTCCTTTGCTGCCCCTTTCTCATCACCTAAAAGGAAGCTGACTATCACTAGGTCCCCTGTTTACACAAATTCTAGTCTATCGCCCCTTGTTTGTGATGATGAAAGAGATAGGCTTCTCCAGTCATGGAGAAAATGAATTACTCAGAAATTGGAAGAGACAGTGAAAACTGATTTGAAAATTAATCCATAGCATATAAGGACAAAACTAGAAAACATGGCTATTTAGAAAGAGTACAAGGAAAAGGAAGAAAATTCTAAAGATATCTGTAGGCAGATTTTAGAATGGCATTTCAACCAAAATAAGAAGAGATTACAATGAAAATGATTAATCAAATGATAAGAAAAATGTTTAGAAAATTAATACATCAATGGTCTGATTACCAGTTCCTAAAAGTTAAATAAAGGGAGTGAAAGTAGTACAGGGTAATAGGTGCAGAACATGTTAGTGACACATAAAGTACATAGAGGGAAAGTTCCAGAATACAAGGTAGAAATGATTGCTCCGTCATTTGAAAAGGTGTAACGCAAAATAAAATGAATGCCAGTACAACAACCTAGGTAAAACTTCTGGATTATTTTAACTGAACTGTCAGGAGCAGAACCATAGTGGAAGTAGGCTGGTAGAATTGCATCTTTTCAGGAAGGATGGGGAGAGATGTTGAATAATTTACCCTCGGTTTAAAAACACATTGACATATAATTGGATAACATTTACATCTTATTATAATTGGAGGCACCAAAATAGAAGGTGCAGGAATCGAATCATTTGAGAGAAAAATAAAATAAAATCTCAGACAAAAGAAGAAAAACCTGGAGGGAAAGAGACAGACAGTTAAACCTGGAGCCCTTCTTGTTACCTTAACACTTATACAGCAGTGGACAGGGACTGAGCTTTGTTCAGCCTCAATTTCTCCACTTGCAACATGGAGCATAAAGTTATTTTGGGCACTGAGATCAAAACCAAGAATACTGGGAACAGCTTGGTACATTGTAAAATATTCATAAAAGCTAGGTATTAACTAAGACTATGAGGAAGAGGGAAATTAATAATAAACAAGTTCTTTCATTCTTCCTTTTTTTTGGACATGGCATGTTGATATGTTGCCTAGGATAGCCGAATGATCCTCTTAGTAAGCCTTCCAAGTGCCAGGGCGCCCTGCATCAGTCTTTGTGTCATACGATGATTAAACAACGTAAACTAACAATGACACCAGACATGTCAGCAATCATACAAAATGTGAATGAATTAAGTGTTCATGTAAAACCCAGAGCCCTAAAGTAAATAAAGATGTAATTCTGCTGCTTACCAGGGATCTAGTTAAAATGAAGAATTACCAAAAATGTTGAAAATGTATAAGAATATAATTCAGGCAAATATTGCAATTATTAATAGTACACAAAATAAACCTCAAATGAAATGTGCTCAATGAGTTAAACAGAAATGTTAAAGGTAAAACGTACTTCCATTTACTAGCTAACAACTGCGTGTACTTATTGAAAGTCTACAATGTGTCAGACATCGTAAGGATGCAGCAGTGATAACACTAGGCAGATGCATTTCCTGCAGTCGAAGAACATAACTATAGTGAGAGAAGTTAATAAATTTATGGGTGAATGAGCATGGCTGGCAGTGGTTAGAGACATGAATATGAAGAATGGAGGTGTCTGTTTTAGCAAGTTAAGAGAAAATACCTTTCTCAGGAAGTTACCTCATTGGAGAAAGCTGGCCAGGTAATTTGGGGGTGAGGATGGGCGTGGAGGGGTTCCTAGGCAGATTCAAGAGCCTGATGCATTCCCTGTACATAATGTGAACAAGTGAACTCTGACTCAAGATCACCATCAAAATAGCACCAAATAGACAAGGCAAAAATGGTTGCAAATTCTAGGAGAAATCTAGAAATACTGTGACAGGTGAGTCACCTTGACACTATCAGAAGCATTAAATACTCATAGCATGGGCTATATTGAAAGTTGAATTAATCATGTTTGTTAAAGGTACATGCATAATTTGTTAATCATGAAGCAGGCAAAAAGTCTTTTTCTTGTAGATACAGAATGATTTTTCAAGAATGAGATCTATAATGGCTACAAAAGAAAGTAATAAATTGTACAAATGAAAATTAATCAAAGAGTAATCATTGGCTATAATTCAAGGAGATCAAATATTTAAAACAAGATGGCTAAACTGTGTATGGAAACAAATTTGTACGATAGTTTTCTAGGTAAAACTGACTTTAAAGAAGAAACTGGGGCTGCAGAGATGATTCAGTGGTTAAGGAACTTGCCTGCAAAGCCTAATGACCTGGGTTCGATTCCTCAGTACCTTCATAAAGCCAGATGCACAGTGGCACATGCATCTGGAATTCCTTTGCAGTGGCTGAAGGCCCTGGTACACCTATTTACTCTCTCTCTCTTTCCCCTCTCTCTCTTTCTGCTTGCAAATAAATAAATATTTTGTAAAAAATGAAAAAAGAAGAAGAAACTGGGCTGGGGAGATGGCTCAGTGGTTAAAGGCACCTGTTTGCAAAGCTTGATGGCCTGTGTTTGCTTGTTCAGTTCCCACACAAAGCCAGATGTACAAAGTGGTGCATACCTCTTGAATTTACCTACAGTGGCACACCCATTCTTTCTTTTTCTCCCTGTACTTGAAAATAAATAAATGAAAACATTTAAGCAATAGATAAGAACCATATAAAAAAGAAGAAACGGTTAGGATTTACAAATAAAATTACTACATGTAAAATATATGATGGTACTCAAGTGCAGATCAGCACTACAGTGATTATATATTGCTCAAATACAACATTTAGAAAACAAGAAGGAGTGAAAATAAAGTAGTTAAGTATTCAGTTAAAATTTAAAATAGAAAAATAAATAAACCTTTATAAAGCAAATGAAGAAGGCTAATAAAGATAAGAGCAGAAATTAAGGGACTGTTTGACTATGAGATGAATAAAAATAGTAGAACCCTCAATTAAACAGAAAGGTTTTTCTTAAAGAAGGTCAATAAAAGAGATAAATATCTAGCTGTTGAACTCCAAAAGAGAACCCTCCAGATAATCCTATTATAAGTCTGCAAAGAGAAAATAATCACAATACAAAAAGAGTATGTGTGTATGTGTGTGTGTGTGTGTGTGTGTGTGTGTTTATGGATATGTACATACCAGGGTGTGCCATTGGCGGCCAGAGCACAACCTTCAGGTGTGGGTCCTGACCCTTCACCTTATTTGAAACAAGAGCTGTTGTGATTTACGACTGTGAATGCCCGGCTAGCCATCCTGCAATCTTGGGATTCTCCTGACTCTACCTCCCACTTGCCATAGTGTATTGTGAGGACAGAAGCATGTACCATGTGTATCCAGCTTTACATGGGTTCTGGGGGTGTGAACTCTTGTTTTTTTTTAACTTTTTAATTTTTTTAAATTTATATTACTTTAATTTTACATTCATATTGGTGACTCCATTATCCTCCTCCCTGTCCTCCCCCCTCCGAAGGGACCCTCATCCACTGAGTCATCTCCCTAGCCCCACAATTTTTAAAATTTTAAACATTTTTAAAAATGTTGATAACTTTTATATCATTAGATTTGAGATGTAAATATGAAGTAAGGATACTGACTTCAGAAGATGTGTGAACCTGAAAAGATCAAAAGTCACAGAAGAAATGAAATGATTGTGAAATACATGTCTATCTCTATAGAAAAGTTAAAGGTAATTTTCTTAGAAAATTCTATCAAACTTCAAGAAACATGTAGATTTTCTGTTATTGCTTTACTCTGAGCATAGAAAAAATGTGAATCATGTGCTAACTCACTTTTTGATATAGGGTGTGTGTGTGTGTGTGTGTGTGTGTGTGTGTGTAGGGATACACATACAGGCTGGCCTAGTGCATGCTATGTAGCTCAGGATGGCCTTGAACTTAGGATTCACTTGTTTCTGACTTCCAAGTGCTGGGATTACAAGTGTGTACCACCATATCCAGGTTCAACTCATTTTTTTTAAAAAAATGAGTAGCTTAACCTTGACACTAAAACTGAAGAAGGGTATAGAAAAGCTACAGATCAGTCACTCTTGACCATAGATATAAAATATCTAAACAAGTTATGCAAATAAAATCTAGAAGGATTTAAAAAGTACAATATATCATGTAAGAATGGCACTACATAGGAAGTCTTAATGAGTGTCTTAGAGTTCCAAATTGAAAGCAAAACCTGCATGAGAATTTTATCAGTGATCTAGAACCTGCCTAGTAAATATTGTTAGATCATCTTTATTTTTTAGGAAACTACTATAAACATCAAACTAAATAAGTAACTTACTTCCATAATTTGCGATTTTTTTTTTTTTTTTTAGTTTTAGTTTTTCATTGGCAGTAAAAAGGACAGTGCCTGAGAGGTCACCAAAGTGACATCTATCGAAAGACAACTTGTTGATTGGAAAAACAGAAAAATATCAAGCCTTTCACATACTTATTCCAAACATAACTTTCAAGTGAGACTTGTGCATACTTTTTAAACAAAGTAATTACCTGTTTTTGTAACATATTTAAAAATGCTTCCTTCTAAGGAAAGAAAACTATTCTTAGGCAATGCATAATTTTTTTTTTTTTTTTTTGAGAGAGACACAAAGAGAGTCAGAGAGAGAGGGAGAGGAAGACAGATAGAGGTGAGATAGAGGTGGGCGCGCCAGCAGCCTCTGAGCTGCTGAGAATGAAATGCAGATGTGTGCGCCCCCTTATGGTCAAGTGTGGCATTGCGCCCTTGAGTCACTTTGCATCTGGCTAAATGTGGGACCTGGAGATTGGAACCAGCATTCTTAGGCTTAGGAGGCAGGCGCCTTAACCGCTAAGCCATCTCTCCAGCCCCATAATTTTCTTTTACATGGCTATAAGTTTCTAGACACATTCTTAGTGAGCCTCATTCATGCAGCAGGAATAATATTGAATGAAAAATTAATAGTTGGTGTGAAGCACATGATTTACTTCAGGAAATGCCCCAGCCAGCGGGGCTTCAATGGGAGCAAGGACCCTAGAGAACCTGAAATGAAAGGGACAAGAGACACACGGAACCGACAGCAAGACAAGGATCTGATCAAGCTGTGTTTTTTTTATTTTTCTCAGGGTGCTTTTTATAGAGCAGAACAGGGGAGTTTGTCAGCAGTCTAGGTATTGCTACAATTCTGCTTCAACAGGACCAGGGAATAGCCCCAAGGCCACAAGACATTCCACAGGACAAGGTCCCTGCCACAAGATAACGACTTCTTCATTCTCTGTGGGTTACATTGTTCTTTCTCTGTGCATGGATTAACAAATAACTGTAGACCTTGTGACTTCCCAGAACAGACAACTTATCACAAAATGGAGTCACTACTCAAGATGGAGGCACTTTTGGTTACCTAGTGCCCAACGGTTCCCCACAAGGAAACAGTTGGAATACATTGTTTTACTTAGAATCTTGAATGTTCTCCCACGGCTGTGTGTTAAGGGCTGGTTTCAGGGCGGCACTAGTGAGAGGTGTTGGAAGCTCGAATAGCTGGGCTTAGAAGAAGGTCTTTAGATTATTGTGTTTAGGATGCTCTTCTTACAGTATATCAGATATCACGTGGATTCCTCCTTGAGCTCTGTTGAGGAGTTTATTTATATGTGTGCAGTACTCTGTTTCCTTCTCCCTTTCATCTCTTCTAAGTTGTTTTTGCTTCTCTTGGGTCTTATTCTTCATATACGGTTCTTTGAAAGAAAGCCGGGGTTTATTTTAGCTCACAGTTTAAAGGTACAGTCCATCATCATAGTAGGGAAGGGGTGGAAGCAAGAGTGGCTTAGCTGTGCCTTCTGGAGGGTGAGGCAGCTGATCACATTGGATCCATAAGCAGGAAGAAGAAAGGGATGACTTCTACCCAGCTACAGGTTTTTTTTTTTTTTTGAGTTTATTTTTTATTTTTTAGAGAGAGACACAGAGAGAGACAGACAGAGAGAGAGGGAGAGGGAGACAGATAGAGATGGGCGCGCCAGCAGACTCTTAGCTGCTGTGAACGAAATCCAGATGTGTGCACCCCCTTGTGGGCAAGCACGGCATTGTGCCCTAGTGTCACTGCATCTGGCTAAATGTGGGACCTGGAGATTAGAACAGGGTTCTTGGGCTTAGCAGGCAGGCGCCTTAACCGCTAAGCCATCTCTCCAGCCCCCAGCTACAGTTTTTAAAACAAGTTTATTCAGCTTCTTTTAAAAAATCCAGTGGAGATTCAAATAACAATGATGGTGAATCTGTAGATTAATTAGGGGAGAACTGATTGTGTGTGTGTGTGTGTGTGTGTGTGTGTGTGTGTGTGTGTGTGATATTCATTTGTTCACCAAGAATTTGGACTGTCTACTTAATAAGACTCTTTAGTTTCTTCACTGGATTCTATATTTTCTCTAGAAAGTGCATTCAGTTAAGTTACATCTTAGATACTTTAAGAATTTCATAAATAATGTCTCATTATTTAAATATTTTTCAAATGGGTTATTGATGTTTTGGATAAATGATAGTGATTTTAAAAGATGATTTAACATCTGTAACTTTTTACTAGCTCTAAGGATTAGGTTATTCTTTTTTTTTTTTTTGGAGAGAGACCCAGAGAGAGACAGAGAGAGAGGGCGAGGAAGACAGATAGAGATGGATGTGCCAGCAGCCAATCAGCTGCTGTGAATGAAATCCAGATATGTGTGCCCCCTTGTGGTCAAGTGTGGCATTGCACCCTTGCGTCACTTTGCATCTGGTTAAACGTGGGACCTGGAGATTGGAACCAGCATTCTTTAGGCTTAAAAGGCAGGCGCCTTAACCACTAAGCCATCTCTCCAGCCCTAGGTTATTCTTTTGATCATTATTTATTTGTTTTGGCCAACCTGGGGCTTTTCTTTTGTTTATATTTTATGATCATAGGCCACATTTTCATCATTTAACCACATTATAAAAATATTTTTATTTTATTTATTTATTTGCAAAAAGTGGGAGGTGGGCATGCCAGGGTCTGTTGTCATTGCAAATGAACTCCAGGTACATGTGCCACTTTGTACATCTGGCTTAGGTGGGTCCTAAGGTATAGAACCCAGACCATCAGGCTTTGCAATCAAGTGTCTTTAAACTGCTGAGCCATCTCTCCAATCCACAGAGTTTTGATTGGTTATATGTTACTCAAATTGCTTGCCATTGGGTCTATTAAATTTTATTCTTTGGGTTTAGAATTTATACATTTACTTTTTCTGAGATCGGGTCCGGATAGATAGCTCAGTCTTACCTTAAAGTTGCCATCCTCCTGCCTCAGCCTCCTCAGTGTTGGGATTTCAGACTTACATCCTCATGCCCAGCCTTAAAAAAGTTAATAAGATGTGTGCTCATGTTTATTTTCCCTACAAACCTGAGCTCCTTTCTATTTGTGTCTTTCACCTAACAAGGGAATTATCTCCACAGGACTCACATCTTTTATGAAAACTGTTCTATCATCCTCATGTCATTACATTAATTTGTCTAAATTTTTCATTTTGATAGTTTCTCTTGTTTTGAAATTTTTCCATCTGCATCATTTATTTAATTCCTATATTTCTCACAGCATCTGATTATCCTTTGATCATTATTTGCACATTTTCTTTAGTAATTTCTTTTTTTATACATTGATTTTTTGTTGTTTGTTTGTCACTCTGTAGTCTCAGGCTGGCCTCAAACTCAAAGTGATCCTCTGACCTCTGCTTCTAAAGGCATGTGTCACTATGCCCAACAATAATTTGTTTCAAAGAGAGAATTTATAAGTCTATATATTTTACAATGCTTTGATTAATCATCTTTTTAACATCACCATACACAGGAAAATAAAATTTAACAATTTTAGTTACTTTAGCTAAGAATTTCTATTTCCTAAGTCCATATTTCTGGAAACTTTTATGTCATAAGTTTGATTCTTTTTCCAGTGTGTGCTACTTTTTTGTAATCTTGTAAACATCTTGAATAGTCTTTTTTTTTTTTTTAATCTTTGATTCTCTTGAATTTTATCACATTATCCTTAGGCAGAGGTTTTTCATTGTTCCTTAATTCTGAAAAGTTTATCATGATTATTTCTGGGTTTCCTCTCCATTATATTTATTTCTTGTATTTTAGCACTTTCATATTGCCATACTCAGTCTTCTGTTACTAGGCAAAGGTTCCACCTCAGTTCTTGTCTTCTTAAAGAAAAGAATTCAGTCAAGAGATCCAGACATTTTAAGCAAAAGTTTATTCAGCAAAGTACATAGTATAATGTAGAGAGAGAGATTGGAGCAAGCTGACCCAAAGGTGAGATTAGCAGCTTTTTTTTTTTTTTTTTTTTTTTTTTTAAAAATTTTAATGAGGGCTGGAGAGATGGCTTAGGGGTTAAGGCGCCTGCCTCCTAAGCCTAAGAACGCTGGTTCCAATCTCCAGCAGTTCCAATCTCCAAGTCCCACGTTTAGCCAGAGGCAAAGTGACGCAAGGGCGCAATGCCGCACTTGCCCACAAGGTGGCACACGCATCTGGATTTTGTTCACAGCTGCTGAGAGACTGCTGGCGCACCCTCTCCCTCTCTGTCTGTCTCTCTCTGTGTCTCTCTCTCAAAAAAAGTTTTAATGAATATTTGTAAAGTTCAGTGGCATAGTCATGGGAGTAAAGTGGACCATTTTCCTATCTTAATTCATGGCAGACCAGACTCCCTTTTAGGGTATTTCCTCCCATTGCCCTCTAGAAAAGCCCATGGGCAGAGAAGAATCACATCTACAATGCACAGGATATTACAATTATGCTGGAGTCTCTTGAGACACAGACCCTTCAGTAGCTTATATATGCAGCAATTAGGAAAGTGTCCTGAAACTTGTGGGAGAACGTAAGTGCAGCTGCAAGAATATGAACCACGGTGGGCATTCCGACCACTGTCAGGAGACATGGCAACCAAGGTGCAGCTGCAGCTTTCCTTGATTTTCTTGTGTCTACCTCCCCACCTAGATCTGACTTCCTTACATTTCATATCTACTCGCTTTTCCACTGTGCTTGGTATGCTTTTCTTTATGTGTGCGATGAGATCTGGGGCTTTCACACACTGCACGATCATGCTGTCGCTGAGTTACATCCCAGCCCAGGCCTTTTCTTTCTGCCTTCTTGGCATTTCAGTTTCAACATTCAAATATTTATTTATCTATTCTGTTACTGATTCTGTTCATTAGAATTCGTTTTCACCAATATGTTTGAATTTTCTCAAAAACTGGTTTATAAAATTATGAGTTTCACTATGACATTTTTCATACATGTTTATCATAGTACTTTACTCATATGCATGCCCCTGACATACATTCTCTTGCTATCTACTCTCTCTAGATCACTCTCTCCTTACAAATTATTTTCCTGTTTTCATATCATATTTTAAATTTTATTTTAAATCTAGATTCTGCATATAAAACATGTGACTAAAGGTGGTGTAACCTACTTCTGTGAATTCCCGTGATAGCAAGAGAACGGAAAGACATAGGAGGAAATTCTATTTATTTCATCTTTTTATTACCCAGTCTTAGGTAAGTTAATATTTTTTCTTGATTTGAACCAATCTTTATATATAGTTTTATTTATACACAAAGATATTTATCAATATACACGACCACCAAGTTTTGCTTTCAAATAAACAAACCCCTGAGAGAAACTGTTAAGAAAGTGCTAAAGAGTCTAGAATTACTGTCCACTGTGGCAAAGCCATGTTGGACAAAGATGCTGTCCAGCCATATTTACCTTTCTAACGCTTCTTCCCTGAAAAGCAAATCAACTGGCCAGTCAACCACTGAATTTAACATTGAGGACTAATGCAGACTTGAGTGGCTTCTGGTAAGTTTTTTATTTGTTCAGAAGCAATGACAAAATTCTCTGGAAAGGGACAAGAACTAGCACTGTCACTAAACAGAGGGCAGAAGCCAGAGGACCAGGGACCAAGCCACGAAGACTGATAGTGGGCAAGTGCTGGGGTTCATCACCTGGCCAAAGCTCCAGTGTGACTTAATTCCTTTCTTACGCTTGTTTATTCCAGAAGCTGTATCTGATCATGGGAATTGACACAGTCTACAGAAAAGTCCTTTCCAGGGCTGGAGAGATGGCTTAGCTGCTAAGACGCCTGCCTGCTAAGCCTAAGAACGCTGGTTCCAATGTCCAGCGGTTCCAACCTCCAGGTCCCACGTTTAGCCCGATGCAAAGCGAGGCAAGGGCACAATGCCGCACTTGCCCACAAGGGGGCGCACACATCTGGATTTCGTTCTCAGCAGCTGAGACACTGCTGGCGCGCCCATGTCTGTCTCCCTCTCCCTCTCTGTCTCTCTCTCTCTCTCTCCAAAAATAAATAAAAAATAATAAAAAATTAAAAAAAAAAGAAAAGTCCTTTCCAGTTTGTTAAGTACCTCACAGAAGCATCATGTCCTTTAAGTCTTCTGGTAATCCTTTACAGTGCCTTTCAGTATCCCCCGTTATGGATGATTAAGCCTTGGCTTCCTCTCATCACAGATACACACACTGTGTGTGAGAACACATGACTTCCCTTATCATGGAGCCAGTCAACGTAAATTAGCAAAGGCAGACTGACTCATTTGGGCACATTATTTACTATGCTGGACAACAGATCAACTACTGGCCAGAGTGTCCATTCCTCTATAATAATATTTGCCTGGATGATGGCCAGGTGGGGTTTAGCCTCAGGCCTATAGCAGGATGTGGGGAACTCAACAGAAATCCAAGGAAGGAAGGAGAGGAAATCATGCAGTGGAGAAAGGGTGATGGAGCAGGAACTATTTTAGGAGTCTCTTTCCTGCGAGTCTTCCTCCACATGATTATAATGGCTAAACTTGGGCGGCAGAGCTTCAAATAGGAAAACAGCCTTGTGCTTTGCTTTCTGACCTAGTCAGGACTCGTCTTGTCTGACACACAGCATCAAATTGAAATTTCTTGGAGTAAAACCATACAAAGGCTTGTCTCTCCTATGTGACTGTTTACTCTGCAGGTTGGTTTCATCTTATCAGTTCTGCTGTGCCAGACGTTGAACCATCTTCCTGAAGCTTGTCTCTCTCAGCAGGCCATTCTCCGTTCCTCACTACCTCATTAATGTCAGAAGTCCAGAGGGGAAGTGTTTGCCAAACTGGACCTCATAGAATAAAGCGGGGTAGAGGATACAAAGCAACGCAGTGGGCCTAACCTCATTTCCTGCATGTATGCACAAATATGTTTCCTTTTGTCGCCCCATTCAAAATAAAAGAAGAAATAATGTTCTCTAAATAGAACGCAGCCTGAAGCAGAAATCAAAGTCTGCAGTAGAACAAAAGAAACCCAAGAAGAAAGAAAAACACTTGGCTCAAAATCGCTCCGCGGACAAGACTTGAGGTCCCAGGATCAGGACTGTTCCTTCTGAGCTGCTTTGGTTTGAGGATTATGTCAGCGTGGGGAAGGGAGAAGTACATGTCAGCATGGGGATGTGCTGTCAGGGACCAGAGGACAAATGGGAAGGGGGGAAGGGAAAAGGAAGGATGCAGGTCTCACACTTGACTGAAGTGATTTTGGTTTGTGAAGACATTAAACCCTAAGGTATGAGCGATGGTTTCTATTGGTTGTTAACTTGACAGGAGCTACAACCACATGGGAAAGGAGTGTCCGGGTGTGCCCTGGAGGTATTATCGAAAGTAGGTTAGCCACTGGGCTTGCCTGAAGATAATCCTATCTAGATATGGCTAGCCTTTGGGCAGCCTGTGGGGGATTGCCTTAATTAGGTTAGTTGAGGTGGGAAGACCCATCTTATCTGTGGGAACCACCATTCCTGGGGTCTTCTACTGTATAAAAAGGAGAGAGATAGCTAAGCCATTCGCCTCTCTGCTTCCTCACTGTGGACTTAATGATGCCAGCTGCCTTCAATTCCTGCTGCCATGCCTTCTCTGTCATGATGCACTGTGATCTGAAATGAACCTTTCCTCCATTAAAAATGAAAAATATTTACCATGGCTACTTCTAGAAAGTAGAATCCATGGAAAATTTGGTTTCTTCTTCATAACTCATACATATTCGCCAGTGTTTAGCACGCAAGCTAGACACGTTGTTTATAGCAGAGAAAAATGTCATCTTCCAGGGAACTGACTTAATCTGGTTTGATTTGATTTCTTCCTCCCCTCCCAGCACGTCTCCTGCTGAGGCAGGCTCCTGGCAGTGTGCTGTTCTTCTGGGATAGGGTGGGTCTGCCCACACTCCCTATAGACTCCCACATCCTGTCCTTCCAGCTCAGCATTGTAGATGTCCATGAATATTTTAATCAGTGAAACTTTTGCACCCCGTCATACACCTGAAATAGACAACTCAGCCTGTTAACTAGTTAACTGAGAGAACACTCACCCCCTTTAGCTCTTTCTGTCTGTTTAATTTGGACAAGGGCTGGGAATGTGGCTCAGAGCATTTGCTTAGCAAGAACAAGACTGTGATTTGAATTCTGAGTGAGTGCTGCAAGAAGAGAGAGGAGAAGGGAGAAGAAGAGAAGGAGGAAAAAAGAAGAGGAGGAAGAAGAGAAGTAGAAGAGGAGGAGGAGGAAAGATGATTTAACTAACTTTGCTTTTTATGGAAATTTCTTTTTTAGTTTTCCATTACCTGAATCATTCCTTTCATGATTCAAACAAGTTTCTCTCTTGTATTCAGCAAAATACAAGGGCCAGGCTGGTCTCTGACTTTCCATGAACTTAACAATGGATCTGTCCATGGCTCTTAATGAGAAATTCAAATCCATAAAATCTAACTCTTTGGAGTTAGAAACTGAGACACATTTTCTCACTCTGATTATTATTATCCTTGGTGATGAAATAGGGGCCAGAGAGACAGGTTGTAGGATTTCTGAAGATTGTGTAACTGTCACCATTTTTTAAAGGACAGCAGAATTGCAGCACAATAAAGGAAGGAGGAGGAACTGGGCCAGGGCTAGGCCCTTCCTCTGACAGTGAGTTCCTGACATCAGCTTACCCTTCCCGGGCCTCAACCTGCTCACCTGCTCCTGCACTAGAATAGTTAGAAAACAAGATTCCACCCTGGAAGGCCTGGAAAATTCTTTTGCATTTACTGGTATGGCCAAAAGCATCCCACACAACCCCATGACCCCTTAGGTCACTCTTGCCCAGATGTTGGGCCACCATAGCCTGTCTCCAGGCAGCCTGTGAACTGAAGGCCTTGCCTTTTGGACCCCAACGCATAAATCATTGATTTTCTATGAATTGGGGATCACTGCTGGATGGTGTGCTTTCTATTAATAGATGTTCATAAATGCTGCAGGTGCGGCTGGAGCGAGTCTTTGAAGTCCTCCTTAATCGTCCCTTTCCAAATCCTCATAATCCAACTCTCATAAAACCCCACGGGGATTATTGATTGAGGAGGCCTTGGGGATCCCTAAAGGCTCTGCACCTCAGATGCCTGCCTGCCCTGGAGGTGTGGCTGCAGGCTTGGGGAGGATGGGAGCCAGGTGTGCTGGGGGCAGGGCTGGGTGTGGGCCAGCTCCTCAAGGACAAGGGAGTCGGGTGGAGCTAGGGAGGGTTGGGGGCAGGGCGCGCCCCCCCAAGACTGATCCTAGGCTTTCTGCTATGGTCAAACCCTCCCAGGAGTTTCACGTGGGAAAGGTAGCAAGTCTGTTCCTTAGCGTCTTGCTTGCACAGTGTTCTTTGGACTTAAAAACTGAGACTCATTTTCTCACTTTGATTATCATTAGTTTAATGAAAATAATTCTATTTGAATTAACGGAATTCAGCTGTAACTCGTTTAATTAATGAATCTTTATTGTTGTGGTCTTCCTTGCCTTCTACTCAAGTCCTGTCCCTCCAGCTCCACAGGGCCACAACTCATAAAGCTCGCTCTCTTCATCAAGTGCCCTTTTAAGGTGTCTGGCCAATGTTCCACCAAATCCTTCTGCTCTAGCGAGGTCTGGCTCAAATGTCCATCCTTTTCCCCATGGAGCTTTCTTCACACAGGGACTTCCTGGGCTTGCTTAGTTTCCCTGTTCTGTTTGTTCGCGCTTCTAGTTGAGCCCCTGGTTTGTTCAGAGCATCCTGTATCCTTGGTTTCCAAACACTGGTTTAATGTATGTTACCGTGAGGACCACAGGGTCACAGGAGAAAGCTATAAAAACAACCCAAAACACAGGTATGCTAAGTGGTACAATAACACTTTTTGTAAATTGTAGATAAGGAGCTACTGGGTTGTGAAAATATGAGCACTGTGCTGCTGGACACACCCAGCAGGATGCCTAGAATTCTTCCCACCCCCGGACCCTGGCGGTTCATAAAGTGTACTAGAATTATTGGTGCAGTTCAAAGGTATCCGAATTTCAAAGGTTGGAGGTCCAAGTTGTGCCTCAGAGGATGCATAGCCTACTGCCAGTCACTAGACATCCTGTTCTTGCTCCTGAGCAACGGGATGGATAAATTAATACCTGACCTTCTTCCAGTACTGTTAAGAGAAGCAAGTAGCCTGAACGCGCTGAAGAAGTAAGTGAAAGTTGCCAAGACTGTTACCTCCCTACACAGAGAATTCCTTCTACAGAAAACAGTGCTATGGGGGCTGGAGAGATGGCTTAGTGGTTTAGCGCTTGCCTTGAAGCCTAAGGACCCTGGTTTGAGGCTCCATTCCCCAGCACCAACGTAAGCCAGATGCACAAGGTTGTGCATGCATCTGGAGTTCATTTGCAGTGGCTGGAGGCCCTGGTGCGCCCATTCTCTCTCTTTCTCTCTCTCTCTCTCTCTCTCTCTCTCTCTTTCTGTGCTGGTCTGTCGCTCTCAAATAAATAAAATAAAATAAAAAAGAAAACAATGCTATGCATGAACCCCCGTGAACTTGACTGGCTGACATCTAAATCTACAGCAATGGTTGAAGTTAGGATTCTTGGCAAAGGATGGGAAGTTGTGTTCCTTTTCACTACTTCTGACATAGAAACAATCGAGATCCGAGAATTGAGAGAACTATGAAATATTCCTGAGATGTGACTGGCCCATTACCTTTTGTGTAGAACAGAATCTATGCACAGGTACCTGCTCCTGTCAGTGAGATCTTCCCCAATAGTTTTATATGGTCTATTAGATATGACTCCTATTGCCCCCAGAATCAGGCAGATACCTGTTGCTATTAGAGGTGGGTTCATGTTCAGATTTCTTGTCCACCTGGATAACTGTGGTCAGGGTTGAACAATAGCCTGTCAGCATGAATCTGAGACCCATCACTGGTTTAGATATCTTCACAGTGTACTGCAGTGCTAGAAGAAAAAAAAAATCACAGAATGAATTATCTGGTAGAAGGATTAGAGGTGAGTACATGGGGTATGTGAGCAGAAAGCGGTGTACTTGGGCAGAGATGCATTTGGCATCCTACCTTAAGTAAATTGTGTGTCTATAATATGGGACTGTGTGAAAGAGTGTGATGTGCCTGAGAGAGAGGCAAAGGTTTTCCAAGAGGAGACACGAAGCTTTACTCCTTACAGTAAAACCCACTCATGCAAAAATATACTTGGCAAACATTTTCGACTCTCCTTCCCACATGAAATGGTGTTTGTTGGATGACGTAATATGCAACGAGAAATGAAACCCCATTTGGCTTGCAAAAGAAAAACAGTCTTTTCCATGAATTCAGGTACCCATTAATGTATGATTCAGGGAGAAGCTGGGTTTAGCCTGCGTAGTTTATTAGCCCCATAGTGTGCTAGCCACATGGAGGTGGAGCCAGGGATTAGAGCACCCAAGCGTGGCCAGTTGTGGGGTGTGCTGTGGTATGTGGTAACACACACACACACACACACACACACACACACACACACACACACAAATGCTCAGGGAATTCTGTTCCACCTAACAGGCTGCTGTGATCCATCCCTGCGACAGTATGCCTCCTGGCTTCTCATAACCTGCTCCGTTATGGAGAAATAGGACAGGAAAAAAAAAATAGAAACCCCACTGCTTCTGAATCTGAAGATGCCAGAGACAGCCCCAAATGCCCACTGCACCTGCCCTTTCAGCGGCCCCCACAATTTCTTCAGATTAACTTCCTGACCACAGACCCGTCTGAGTTCCTGATATACACATCCCCCGTGGAAGTCTGCAATATAATTTGAGTTTTTAATATTTGTCAATACATTGCATTGCTTAAGAGAAGTTAAAGTGTGGGAGCCGGCTCAGTGGGTGGGTGCTAGCCTCACAAGTAGGAGTGTCTGAGTTCAGATCCCCAGAGCCCATGTAAGAGGCTGTAAACCCATTGCATGCCTGGGATGAGAATGGAGGAGGAGACTGAAGAATCACCCAGAAGCTTAAGGAAAGTCCTTGCTTCAAACAAGGGCAAAGGCTGATTCCTGAAGTTGTCCTCCAACCTCCCATGTGTTTACCCAACACTCACGTGCAAACATGCACACACATGTATGTACACAAACACCAAGAAGAGAAGTGAAAGTTTAATATTACCAAGCACTATAAATAGCATTACAAAATGTATCTACCCGCTGCTTAAAGCAAGCTGTCCTGCCAGTTTGGAAGATATTGGGACTTAGCTCTCTTTCATTTGGAGATTGCTTGTGTTGGGAGGAAACATTTATGACCCTCCTGCCTCTAAGAACCATCTTAGATGGCCAGGGGTATTCATTTTCAACTACCCAGAATGTTCTACAAATTAAAAGTGTTACATCTGCTGGCGCCCTGCTAGTGACCACCCAGGGGCAGGAACTCTCACTAGTAGTTCCTGTGTTCCCTGGAATGTTCTATGGAAACAATGGGTCCCCAGAAAAATCTCTCAATGAATCTTTTCTGTAGGAAAAATATATGAGGGATGAGCCGTCTTGTCCTGTGAAGACAAATAGAGGAAATTAAGTGTTCCATGTCTTCATGCAGCACCGCATTACGATTTCCCAAGTGTCTGCATTTTCTTGGAAATAAAGAATTAACTGAAATGAAAAATCCAACAAAAATCCTAGCGTTCTTAACAAACACTAGTGGCTTTGCTTCTTTGAATTGTTTCAGTTCCATTTCTCTTCTGGATTTTGCCTTGAAAGATGAGCAGTTAGGAGCAGGCATTTAGCTCCCAGATGCATCCAGAGTGTCTGCAGCCTTTCTGCTAATTAACGGCTCACAGGGGGTCCTGAGGGAGAAGCCCTGCTTTCTGACACCATGGAGGGCCAGGCTAGAGAGGGGGGTCTCCTGTGAGCTTCCCCCCCCCCAAGTCACCAAACAAAGGTGGCAAATTCCCAGGGAAAGTATCAGGTGAATCTGTTAATGAGGCAGACACACCAGGAAGGAGGTTGCTGGAGGAGGGATATGTAGCCAGCGGTTGAGTGAACTTCAAGGAAGTGGAAGAGTTATTTATCTTTTCTCAGAAGAGGATTCCTCATCTCAGCTAAAAACATTTTCAAGCCAAATCTTTAGCTATACTTTTAAAGAGTTTTAGATAAACCTAGGGCTTCAGGGTTTATATTTTGAGGGAAAAAAAGACTTCATAATGAAGTTTTATATATGTTAGGATTATATATTTGTCTATGTTGTAACTTTATCTAAATATTTACCCCAAATTGAGCTTTAAGCTAAATGGTGGGGGGAGGAACCTTAGAGACTAATTTTTTTAAATTCTTCATTTTTGCTAGGAATTTCAGTGCAGTGCATTAAGCTCATACAAATAAGTTTAACACTTGTTTAAAAAATAACCTGCAGTAGTTGAGCATGGTGAGGCATACCTGTAATTCCAGCTACTTGAAAAGCTGAGGCAGGAAAATTGCAAACTTGGTCAACTTGGCAAAACTCTATCTTAAAAATATGAATAAATAGGGCTGGGGAAATGGCTCAGTGGTGTGGAGCACTTTGCCACCCAAGCATGAAGGCCTGAAAGAACCAGAGTTGATCCCAAGCACCATGTAAAACTCTAGGTGTGAGCCGGGCGTGGTGGCGCACGCCTTTAATTCCAGTACTTGGGAGGCAGAGGTAGGAGGATCACCATGAGTTCGAGGCCACCCTGAGATTACATAGTGAATTCCAGGTCAGAGTGAGACCCTACCTCAAAAAACAAAAAACAACAACAAAAAAACTCTAGGTGTCTCCACACGTACCTGTAACCCTAGTCCTGTGAGTAGCAGAGATCAGAGAATCATCGGGGCTTGATGGTTAAAAAGTCTGCTCAAAAATCTTCACAAGACCCTCATAATAGGAGAAAAAGATGATGAGATCAAATTAAAAGAGAGACTAATGGAGAGACGGAGGGGAATGGGGGAGAGGAGGACAATATCATGGTTTATTGTCTGTAAGTATAGAAGTTGTCAATAAAAAAAGAAAGTAAATAAATAAATATTAGCTCTGGGGTCAGTGAGAGACTCTGTTTCAAGGAATGAAGTAGAAGAGCAATAGAGGAGAACATCCAACACTACACTAGCCTACAGGGCCGACTCTAGCAGCCAAGACACATCTGCACACACACACACACACACACACACACACACACACACACACACACATACACAAATGCAAATACTATATAAACAAAGCACTCATAACACAATCAACCCATTACTACTACACACAAGCCAAGATGTATAAATAACAAAAAACTAAGGCTGTAGCTCAGTGTTGGAATACTTGCCTAGCATTGCTGAGGCCCTGGGTTCAATTCCTGCATTGTGAAAATCGGCTAGAGACATGCCATTGGGCCACAATGATATACTTTCTACCATATTGTTTTGTTTATTTTTTCCTGTTTGTTCAATTAGCTTTCAAAGTTTCTCCTTTCCTTTACCCTGTGCCTGTCAGTTTGCTTAATTTGAATATATTGAGATTTTAGGAGCCTGCCAATACTCCACTCACTTCCTCCCCGTACAACCACCAGCTCCATTCTTACCATTCTATAATTTCAGAAGCTTCACTTTCTGTTTTTATCCTTTAAATAATTAAAAATTTTAGCATGGGTATTTAACTTTAAAAATAGTACAATTAATCAGTTATTATTACCTTCATTCCATAAAATTAAAAAAACAGCTTTAATCCCAATCATTTTTCCATTCAACTTATTTTACTTCTCTCCAGTATTTTAGTTCAACTTGATTGTTTTGTTTTTAAATTTATTTATTTATTTATGAGAAAGGTACCACTTTGTGGGTCTGGCTTTACGTGGGTACTGGTGAATCAGACCTGGACCATCAGGCTTTACAAGTAAGTGCCTTTAAACACTAAGCTACCCCCCCTCCAACTCACGTTTTTGTTTTTTTTTTTAAAAAAATTATTTATTTATTTGAAAGAGAGAATTGGTAGTTTATAATTGAGGCAGAATTTGCAGTGAAATGCACACCTTTTACATGTATAATTCTGTGTGTTTGAAACACATAGATACTTTTGAGTAACCTCCACAAAATGAAGATATAAAACCTTTCCATCAAATTTCCTTCTCTCCTTTTCTTGTCAACTCCTGCCTCCTTTGCCAAAGTGGTTCTGATCTGTTACCTGAACTAGCTTTGCTTATTTTCAAGTTGCATAAAAATGTAATGACAAACAATTTAGAGGTTCCCAAAGTATACTCCTGAAGCTCTCAAGACCCTTTCAGGTGCCCACTAGGTCCAAAATATATTCATAATTAAAGTGCTACATACATATTTTTAGATTTGTGTGTAGAGTGTGTGTATTGCAGTGTGTGATGTGGTATATGTATAATGCATTTTTAGATTTGTGTGTAGAGTGTGTGTATTGCAGTGTGTGATGTGGTGTATGTATAACGTATGGACTTCTGTGTGCATATAGGCTTGCCCTGTGTGCAGTGAGGAGGCCAGGGGACAATGTCATGTGTCCTTTGTTCACTCATCCACCTGTTTCTTTGAGATGGAGTCTGTTACTCAAGTCAGAGTTACTGATTCTCAACATTTTGCGGTCAGCATCGCTGAGGTAGCTCTCCAACCCTACTTTTCCCTTTAAGAGTCCTTTGGTTACCAGAACTTTTAAGTCATAATGAAATTTAAAAGTTTAATCATTTATTATTATTTTTTTTTTTTTGGTCAGGGCGAGTGCTCTTTGTTCATTGAGAAGACATCACATCCTCCTAGGTTTTCTATTCCTGGAAGGGTATGAATTTGACTTTTATGTTTAGATCTATGGTGCATCTTAAATTCATTTTTGTATTGTGGTGACAAGAGATTTGCTCTCTTTCTCATGGACCAACGTCCACTGCTAAGGAACTGGAATGCATTGCTCTAGTGCAATGGTGTAGACAGCCCTGTCTTACTGAAGGAAGAAATGCTTCCCAGCACATTGTTTCTACAGAACTGGAATGCATTGCTCTAGCACAATGGTGTGGACAGCCCTCTCTTACTGAAGGAAGAAATGCTTCCCAGCACATTGCTGAGGCACGTAGACAGCCCTTCAGGGTGGAGCTGACGTGCTCTTGTGCCTTCATCATTGCTGTCCTGCGAGCACTAGACCACCTTTAGAACTGCATTTTCAGCACCATCCCAGGCCATACATATGTCAGGAGGAGGGCTCCAGGTCTCTGGTACTTCCTGTTATTTTTCTTATCTGCTGAAGGCTTACTTCCCCATCAGAATACTAACTCAAATGCTGCCTCTTTCTTGAAACTCTTCCCCTCTTTTTAAACCTGTCTTATTTTATCTAACAATCCTGACTCTTTAATGTGCCTTGCATTTCGAAAGTGTTCAGATGGGCCGCTATGGTAAAGTGCGTGCAGGAAATGTTCAGTAAAGAATTGTTGAGGGCTGGAGAGATGGCTTAGCAGTCAAGAAGCCTACCTACCAAACCTAAGAATGCCCGTTTGAGCACCAGGTCCCACATTTAGCCAGACACAAAGTGACACAAGGGCGTAATGCCACACTTGCCCACAAGGGGGTGGATGCGTCTGGAGTTCGTTCACAGCAGATGAGAGGCTGATGGTGCCCCATTCTCTGTCTCTCTCAAATTAAAAAAAAAATATGTTGAATTTTCTTTTGCTCCAGGTCAGGAGTGTGGCAACTTGTCTGGGCATCCTACTTGTTTGAGACAATGTGCTTCTTGATGCTTTCTGAACAACCCACAGCAGGATGGATGTGAGAAATGCCCTTCTGGACAGGAGACATCCCAGCTCGGCAGCCTAACCGAATAGGCCAGGCTGGACACAATGTATGTGCATGCTCACTGCCGAGGGGCTACGCTGACATTCCCTTATGAAGGTTTTATTGATTTGCATGTTTATGTAGATGTGTGAGCCACTGCTAACAAACAGGAGATGCTTGTGCCACATTCTGTGACTAGCTTATATAGGTGGCATGGGAATTTAACCCAGGCTGTCAGACTTTGTAAGCAAGCACATTTCACTACCGAACCATCTTCCCAGGTGACATTTTTAATTAATATCAACTCATCTATATGTGGAAAAGAACATCTACAGAAGAAAATCCAGATGCCCGGGTTGTTTAGAGTAAAACACTGCTGTTGGCAGTGTGGTGTAATGGTAGTGTTCTGTACCTTTTGTGGTCGTTTGAACGGGAATGTACATGACCGATAAGGTATATTTGAATAAGCTTGCAATTTAAGTCTCCAGCAGCCTGCTGAAGGAGATGTCACTGGAGAGTGGGTCTTCTGGTCCAGCCCTAAGGCATGCACAGAATAATTTTGGAACTCTGGCTGCTCCGTGTTTGCTGGCTGTTTTGGAGGTGTCCCTCAGCTTCTGCCCCACAGTGATGCTTGCCTTGGATTGTATAAGCTGCTTCCGATGGGGTATTTCTTTTAGCAAATGAGAAACGAACTGCAACAGCTTTTAGCTTTACTTGTGAAAGCTTTCAGATGAAGAAACCAAGCAGGAAGTAAGATTATCTGTCTCTCTACTTTGTTGAAAGCAAATGCATTTTTCAAGATCATCACCTTAGAAAAGATACCGTTTAACAAAAAAAAAAGTAATATTTTCTCCAGTGACTGTCTTGGATGTATACCATACAAACTAACTTTGCTTAAATTAAGAATCTAACTTAGTGGAAGGTCACAGGGTTTCTTACAGATCCAGTGAGAACGTTAGACAACCAGGCTTCAGAAAAGTCGAAAACAAAGTACTCAGGCGGCATAAGCTAATGGAATGTTTATTTGGGCAGCCACTAATGACAGGAATTGGCTCCAACCCTGTTGGCCCTTGTCTCACTCATCTCTAGATTTAAACTCCCCAGAGAGAGACTTGGGGTATCCTTGCTCGGGTCTTTCATGCCTTACCCTAAGCTGGGGTGGTGGGAGGGAATAGCATTGTGTCAGACCGGAAAACGAGACGAGGAAGTTCGGTGTCCAGTGGAGAGACTCGGCTCTGTTGTCAGCAACGTGGGGAAAACGCAAACAGCAGGTGCCCCCCCCCATCGGAGTTTCTCGCCCAGTGCATGGCTCCCAAGCTGAGTTAGCTCATACTTGGTCTTCGACTACTTTCCTGATAATAAAGGGGATTTTTGGAGCTTGCAATAAATAGAGAAGTATGCCTTTTTTTCCTGACACATATTTGACTACAGCTGCAGGGAATGAATTAATTTATCTTCAGTAATCAACGTTTCCCAGAAAATAAAAATACTTTTCAACACAATCCATGATTCACATTCCCACCCCATCCAAAGGAAATAACTTGAGGTAATGTAGAACACGATTCCAATGCTGTCTTGTGTGTTTTGTGTGTGTGCATGTGTGTGCTCATGTGTGTGAGTGAGTGTGTGTGTGTGTGTGTGTGTGTTTGTGTGGGCATGCATGTGGAGGCCAGCCATTCCTCAGGTTCTGTCCACCTTTTTTTTTGAGGTAGGGTTTCACTCTGGCCCAGGCTGACCTGGAATTCACTATGTAGTCTCAGGGTGGCCTTGAACTCAAGGCGATCCTCCTACCTCTGCCTCCCGAGTGCTGGGATTAAAGGCGTGTGCCACCACACCCGGCCCCACTTTTTGAGACAGGCTCGTCTCACTTGTCTGGGGCTTGTCAAGTAGGCTAGACTGTCTGGCCAACGTGCTCCAGTGATCCACCTGTTCCTACCTTCCCTGTAAGGGATCATAAGTGTGCCCTGTGATGCCTGACATATACTACATAGGTCAGTGGAGATTAGTCAAGCTCTTTACTGACTGGTCTATTTCCCCAGCCCAATACCTTCTTGTTAAGCTCAGATGTATTCTGTCACAGGGACACAAGACCCGTGAAGAAACACGAAGGTAATCAGCGGGGACCATGTGCCTCCTGTGTCTCAACAACGGCCCCTGAGACAGCATTTGCACACAACAAAAATCACAAAATGGCCAGAAAGGGTGGCACTCACCTTTAATCCCAAAAATTGGGAAGCTGAGGTAGGAGGATCACGGTGAGTTTGAGGCCAGTCTGAGACTACATAGTGAATTCCAGGTCAGCCTGGCCTAGAGTGAGACCCTACCTCAAAAAAAAAAATAAATAAAAAAAAAAATAAAAAAAACATGTCTAATGGATGTTTTAACATGCAGGAGCGTGTTTACCTTCTTACCAGCACCGTGCCGTGTAATCAGTGAAGGATTCTAGGTTTTCTTAGAAGTTCAAGTCAAGTTCATGAAAGATAGTGTGGTGGTTGATTCAGGTGTCCCCCATAAACTTAGGTGTTCTGAATGCTAGGTTCCCAGCTGAAGGAGATTTGGAAATTAACGCCTCCTGGAGACAGTGTATTGTTGGGGCAGGATTATGGGTGTTATAGCCAGTGTCCCCTTGCCAGTGTTTGGCACGCTCTCCTGTTGCTATTGTCCACCTGATGTTGGCCAGGGGGTGATGTCCCCCCTCTGCTCATGCCATCATTTTCCCTGCCATCCTCGAGCATCCCTTCGAACTTGTAAGCCAAAATAAATCCTTTTTTGCCCCAAAGCAGCTCTTGGTCGGGTGATTTCTGCCAGCAATGTGAACCTGACTGCAACAGATAGTAAGGGCCAGGATAGTGGGTCATTCTCTGTTTATCTCATCGTTGTGGACACCGAGAGCAGCACCCAGATTCCCTTTGAGAGTGGCAGACCCTCCCTGTCAGCTGCATGGACTACTGTCAGCTCCAAAACCTCAGTCCTCTGCTCTTCCTGGAAGTGGCTGTCAACAAAAGAGATCTTCTGTGCTCACCAGTAGCTCATACCCAATGGCTAAGCAGTGCAGGGGTACAAAGGCCTGTCTCTCTTCACTCTAATCAGGACGGCCCCTTCAGTCCATCCCAGTCCCAGAAGCTGTCCAGGCTTGGCCATCACGTTTGTGAAGGTGACGTCACAGCAGAGCGTCTCCTTTGCCTGACCCTGCTGCTTTCTGGGCTTCCACAGGTGCGTGGATGCTAAGGAACACTTCCCTCGTGTCACTATGCATCTTCAGTCAGTGTGGTGGTTTGAATGTGAAGTTTCTCCTATAGGGTATGTGTTTGAGCTCTTGGACCCTTGCTGGTGGTACTGTTTGGAAAAGTAAGTGAATTTTTTTGTAATATTTTAATTTACTGATGAGAGAGGGGGAGAGCAAGAGAAAGAAAAAAAGAAGGAAAGAAAGAAAGAAAGAAAGGAAGGAAGGAAGGAAGGAAGGAAGGAAAAGAAAGAAAGAAAGAAAGAAAGAAAGAAAGAAAGAAAGAAAGAAAGAGGCACACCAGGGCCCTTTGCCACACATGTGCCATTCTGGCTTTTTGGGGATACTGGGGAATTGAACCCCGGGCTGTCAGGCTTTACAAGTAAGCACCATAAACCATCATTGAGCAATCTCTCCAACTCCGGTAATTGAATCTTACTAGGTGAAGCATCCCAAGAGGAAGAGGGTCACTGAGGTTGGCCTGGAGGATTTGTAACCCATCCTCACTTCCTGTTTTCTTACTTTACTTCCTGACTGTGGGTGCGATATGACTAGCCAGCGAAACAGCCCTGTTGCCCTGGTCCTTGACAGCTCCCTTCACAGTCGCCTCTTCTCAGTCTTCATGTGGCATCTCCCATCACACTTCAGCATTCCCTTCTCCACCCTCAGCCTGCATCAGGGAACACTGCTAGGAAGGGTGGTATAGCGGCATGGCAGTGAGCTGAGAAAACTCCAGGCTGCATCACAGCGTCTCTCGGGCTTGGCCATGCTTTCCAGCAGCCATGTCCCAGCAGAACGTGGCTGAATGGCTTGTTCATGTTACAGAGGACAGATCCCCACTCAAGGGACAGATTTCTCCCACAGCTAGAGGGCTCAGAGGATCACAGCTCCCCTTGGCTTCTCAGCTTTCTTCTCTATACTTTTTTAATGAACAACTGTTCATCTTTTCAAAGCATTCCTCCCATCTGCTTCTAGACAAGGTATCTGACAAAATTGCATTCTGAGACACATGCTGGCTACAAGCTCATAAAAGAATAGCCAGATAAGTAGTAAGTAGGTTTTTAATCAGAAGACTATATTGAACTGGAGATAGTAAAATCCTATATAACTACCTACAGATGCTGGAAATCTATAAAGCTATAGCCAAGGTCAGACTAGCTTACCTCCCTAATATGTTAGCCTTTGTTTTGTCTATACCTTTATTATTGAACTTAATAAACTATCACTTTTATTATGTACAGTACATAACTCCTGGAGTTTTATTACACTAGCTATAATCCCAGCATAGGTGAGACTAAACGTAATGCGGCTATATAGAAATAGAGAGAATGAAAGACATGTTTCTTGAAAATATTTATTTTTACCAAGCAATCTGATTGTTGGAGACATTGTCATTGAAAATAGCGTTTTACTTCCAAACTCCTTATGCTGGTGTTTCCTAAGTTATAAATTTGAAAAGATTCTTGAAACATCTACATAGTTTGCTAGTAAAATTATGATTTCAAGAAAATCTGTGTGGAATGAAACCAAAAGAAAATGATAGGTTGTAAAGAAACCTGATTCTCTCTGCACTACCCCAAACTCCTTGTAGAAACACTGGCTAAAAATATTAGGAAGGAGAGAAAATACCTCTGGGGTCTTAATGTATTTTGCAGACTTTCCTGTCCTCGAGGGTCCATTTAAGCTTGTGATTTTGGTGTTTAAGTGTCTGATGCAGTTTCGAGGAAGGCTGTTTGCTGTCACTGCTCCATGGGACTCTTGGGAATGCTCTGTTAATACTGGGTTAGCAGGACTTGAAATCTAACTTGCCTAGACAATAGCCAGAGAAATTATCAACTTATCACGAGTTTACCTCTAGGAGTGATTTGCTTTTAGGTTAATTCTAGCTTTGAGATTGCTAAGGGGGTGTGACATGCTTGCCAGGGAGTGCATTTCCTGAGATTAACACTGTCCGCATTACCCCCAGGAAGAAACTTCCAGGAAAATCAGTATGACATCCACTCTTGTTCTCTGTTTACTTACTTTTGCAAGTGTAGCATGGGTGGTGGTGGTACTTGTGTATGGTACATGCATGTGTGTATGTGCAGATATGCTCCAGGCATGTGGAGACCAGAGGAGAATGTCGGGTGTCCTTCCTCTATCCTTCTCAGTGTGTTTCCTTGAGGTGATGTCTCTCTCCAAACCCGTAGGTATAGTTTTCAGCAGCTCCAGCAATTCTTCGGTTTCTGCTTCCTATAGGATTGGGGTTACAAATGTTTGTGTCCACGCCACACTGTCTGTCACCTTGGAAAATACTATTTTTTTTTTCTTGTTCATTTCTGTGAATTGTCTTTCTTGATGATCTTGGGTTTTAGGCGGGTAGGGGGGTAGAGGCAGAGCTTGTTAATAGCAGACACCAGAAGAGTTGGTGACGACCCTCTCCTCTGCTCCTTGAATTCTTTTGCATGGGCATTTGAAGGACCATAAGCAGTGGATGGAGTGAGCATGTTGAATAATCAGTTTGCTATTGTGACACGGTAGATCTTGTGTGCCAACCATGGTTCCTGTCTACCCAGTGGCATACTTAATATCTAGACCCACACAGGTATTTGTGAATGAATATTGTAATGCTGACAGAATATGGACATGTTCTGATATAGAAAAATGAAAGCCTGAAAATCAAAACTTCATTTTCTGTGGGAAGTTGTGACCCCATCCTTAATAGGACATGTGCTTTTTTTGCTTCTTCTTCATTGGCAAAGGGCCACTTGCACACGTTATAACTTGTTTTTATTGTCTTTTTGATTGATGCCAAGTGGTGATTCTACTGAGGTCAAGGCCAAGGGAATCATATACTTGTATCTTCTTGTGATGTCATGATCTAGGAAAGAAAACCTCCCTCCCTGGAGGGCCCCAGGTTGTTTGTGGAAAAGTGGATCTCATAAAGGAATAGAGTTAAGAGACATCCATTAAAACTTGAGGTAGCTAGCAGTAGTAAGTATAACTTAGACTTATTAAATGTTTTTGTATAGTATCATATTTCCAAGTTTTTTTTTTAAATAAGGATGTTTGTATATTTATTTGAGAGAGAGAGAGAGAGAGGAAGAGGCAGATAGAGAGAGAATGGGTGTGCCAGGGCCTCCAGCCACTGCAAACGACCTCCAGACACATGCACCGCCTTGTATATCTGGCTCATGTGGGTACTGACAAATCAAACCTGTGTCTTCAGGCTTTAGAGGCAAGTGCCTTAACTGCTAAGACATCTCTCCAGCCCGTATCTCCATGTTTTGATCTGGTTTGCAAAGCAAGCACCGTCAACTTTAAAGATTAATTATAGAACATAATGGCACAGGGTAAATTTGGTTTAATTGATGTTTCCATCTTACGAAGAATACTCCAAAAGTATTGATTTGGTATTAACACACAAGCCAACAAAAGTTTAGCCATTGACTTACAATCATTGTGTTTTGATTTTCAAAACAGTTCCTAGCTATGCAGCCCAGGCCAGCTTTGAACTATTGATCCTCCTGCCTCAGCCTCATGAGGGCTCGGATTACAGGCATACACTATTACCCATGCTATGGTCTTACGATTGTTAAAAATTTCTTTCCTCAGGCTGGAGAGATGGCTTAGCAGTTAAGGTGCCTGCCTGCTAAGCCTAAGAACAGGGTTCCAATCTCCAGGTCCCACGTTTAGCCAGATGCAAGGTGACGCAAGGGCGCAATGCCGCACTTGCCCACAGGGGGGGCTCACACATCTGGATTTTGTTCACAGCAGCTGAGAGACTGCTGGCGCGCCCATTCTCTATCTGTCTCCCTCTCCCTCTATCTCTGTCTGTCTCTCTCTGTCTCCAAAAATAAAAATAAAAATAAATTCTTTCCTTGATACTGACAATATTACCATATTAAAGACATAAATCTCTTAGAATAGAAGCCTGGTTAAATTTGCTCAACTCTGAACTTTCTACATTTATTTTATCAAAGAATGCTGTGCCAACCTTCTTACTAAGGTGCTATGAGTGTTCAGCCTACCTTGAGATACTCTGATCTATGGTTAGTAATGAAGGCTGGATTGCTAATGAGAACTAG
The DNA here is from genome assembly GCA_036365145.1 of Orientallactaga sibirica. NCBI lineage: Eukaryota > Metazoa > Chordata > Mammalia > Rodentia > Dipodidae > Orientallactaga > Orientallactaga sibirica. The sequence goes on from JAEOAD010000035.1 coordinate 4,272,382, forward strand.
GGGAAATCAAGATTTGGACTGTGATATCTCCCAAACTTTCTAGCCATATTTAGAAGTGTGTGTGTGTGTGTGTGTGTGTGTGTGTGTGTGTATGTGTGTGTGTTAAGATTGGTTGTTTTATAGTCTGAGGGGAAGAATTTATTCTGCAAGTATAACAATCATTTCTTCAGTACTTACCATGTTCTAGATGTAGTTTTAAGGCTTTCACATGCATTATTTGAAGAAATTCTCATAATAAACTCTGAGGAGGTAGGTAGTATTATAATCTGCATTTCACAGATGAGAAAATTGAACCACAGAGGCCAAGTAACTTGTTCAAGGTGACCCAGAACATGGCAGGAGGGACTCCTCATCATGTTAAGTGCTGTCCTTCTCTAAGTATTATAGAAGCAAAAGGGTTAAAACCAGACTGGCAACCATTTTCGCAGAGGCAACTGGGACCATAGGAGTAGAATAATTAACATGGTGGTGTTTCTATAAAAACCAGGAGGGGAGCTGGTGAGATGGTTAAGGCCACTTGCCTGTGAAGCCTAAGGACCCATGTTCTCCTCTCCAGATCCCACATAAGCCAGATGTACAAGGTGATGCAAGAGCACAAGGTCGTACCTATGCACAAGATGGTGCATGCATCTGGAGTTCAATTGCAGTGGCTGGAGACACCAATTCGCTCTCTCTGTCTCTCTCATAAAAAATACAAAAAAAAAAAAAAAAAGAGGGAAGCATGAGATAGACAAACAACATTGTTATTTTTACCATGAGTTGAATATTTCTGTCTCTATCTTTATCTCCTGTGTGTATTTGTGTGTGTTGTGTGTGTGTGAATGCTCGTGTGTGCACAGATACAGATTCTCCGTGGGCACAAATGTGGAGGCCAGAGGAGGATCATAGATGGACTCCTTTACTGTTTTTCTGCCTTGTTTCCTTGGGATGGAGTGTCATTGAAAGCAGACCTACAATGTTTAGTCCGATTGGCTGGTCAGTGGACTCCAGTAATTCTTTGTTCCTTACAGGACTGCAGTGATGGAAGTGTGTTTCTACACCCAGTTATTTTTTAAAAGTGGGTTCTGGGACATCAAACCCAGGCTCTGTCAGACCATCTGGGGCCCTCATGCTTGCACAGCAAGTCCCCTCGCCTGCTGCCATCTCACCAGTCCCCTCAGACGATTCTGATGGAGGAAAGGAGACAGTGTTAGAAAAACCATGGTGTAATGGGTGAACGTTCTGGTGGCTTTGGACATCAAATCTTTTTTATTCTTTTTCTTCCATCTTTTTCCTTTCCTCTTTCTGCGTCTTTCCTTCCTGTCCTTTCCTTTTTCCTAGCCCGTTCTGTTCGTTCTCTTCCTGCTTCCCTCTCTCCCTTCTTTTCTTCATTATTTGCTCTTTTTTTTTTTGCTCCTTCCAGCTACTTCTTTACCTCCTCCTTCTCTTCCTCCACCTTCTTTCTCCAGGCTCCACCACACTTCATCAGGAAGCCTGACCCTCTGCTCTCTCTCTTCTGCACTTGCCTCCCTGTGGTCTAGCTTGTAGAGTAGTTAAAGCAGGATCCTCAGTGGCCACAATGCAGACAGAAAAGCTAAACTTCTAGAAACCTCCTTGAGGACCCTATAACTTGTACCTCTCTGTTTTGCATGTTCTCACCTGCTACCATTTCCCCTGATCTCTGTGTTCCGACCCCACAGATCCCATTGCTGTACTTCATGCATGCTCCATGGTGTTCCTCAGCTAGGGAACTCTTGCTTCATGCATGCTTGGAGCTCCTTCCCTTCCTGGCAAGGTTTCCTCTGTAATCTCTGGAGGAAGTCCACATGGCCACAGGAAGAGTGCCAGCCCCACATATCGCATGTATTCCCTCTCCTTATAGGCTGTTTCTCTTTTACAAAGTACTAATTACACTGCAATTCCTGTCTTGATATATGTAGTCATGTGCCACACCATGGCATTTTGTTCAATGGTCCACATATATGACAATTGTCCTGTGACATTATAACGCCGTGTGAAATTCCTTTCACATAGTAATGTCATTGCTGTTGTAGTGATGCTGGCAATAAATCGGCTGCCAGTTAAAAAGTTACAGGAAAGTAATTTATTATTAACTAAAGAAGTTCTTACGGATGCACTGTAGCTTGAGTGCACAGAGTTTATCAAGTTTAAAGTAGTAATGTTAAGTAATGTCATGTTAAGGTAGTAATGTTCTAGGCCTTTCCGGTTCATTCCCCACTTACCTTGTCTGGGAAGAGCAACATCCACTCCTGCAAGTTCTGTTAAAAGTCAGTGCCCTGTAAAATCTTCAATACCATGTTTTTTTTTTTTAAAATTAAATATTTTTATTTTTATTTATTTATTTATTTGACAGAGAGAAAGAGGGAGAGAGAGAGAAAGGGAGAGAATGGGCACACCAGGGCCTCCTGCAAACAAACTCCAGACACATGCGCCCCCTTGTGCATATGGCTAATGTGGGGTCCTGAGGAATTGAACCTGGGTCCTTTGGCTTTGTAGGCAAATGCCTTAACCGCTAAGCCATCTGTCCAGCCCTGATGCCATGTTTTTACATTGTCATTTTGTGGTTAAATATGTTTAGGTCAGTAAGTTCTTACCACTGGGTTATAATTGCCTACCGTACTCAGTATATAGTAGTCTTCTGCAGATCTGGGGTCAAAGATCAATCGGTGAAACTGTGTAACCCAGACATGCTGGATTGTGCTGCTTGGGTTGAAGTAAGTACACTCCTTAAGTAAGACGTCCTCGCAAGTCCTAACCCAGGAGCCCAGCACTCGGCAGAGCCACGGGTTCAGAAGGAGAGGAATTGCTGGGCTCTTTGATTTTGTAGATTTCTAGGTTTTGTGGGGCTGGCTGAGGGCTTGAACCAGGACTTTTGGCCCACTGCCCAGTGCTCTGTCTGTCCTCCAACATTGCCCTTCCAGCACCATGGCTCCTGGATAGTTTCTTTTCAGAAGAGCAGCTATTTTTAAGGGAAGAAGTCCATTGGAGTTTATGCCAGGGAAGGACCTGGGATCCAAAAGGAAGTTGGCTTGTACATTGCTCTACCAGGAATCCTTCTCTGCCAACCTCTGACCCTTCTTTCTGAAATATGGCCATAAAATAATGGATCTGTAAACTGCACTGGGCAATTATAGCTCTCCTGGAGTGAAAGTGGGCTGTCATTAGCCCAGCTTATGGACACCAGCTTGATACAGTTGGCTCTCAGCCAGGGTGGGAAACTGCCTTCCACAGGGAGGACACAGGTTCAATGGGATAATTAGGCAGGGGTTTGTGCAGGTTTGTTGATATAAATGTGCTACAGATTAGCCTTTTCCCCTTTCCTCGCTGAGCAAGGATCAGACAGAACAGGTGGAAAGCTAATGGGGGAACATGAAATTAATACTTTGTTTCCTGGTCCCGCCTTTGTTGTTTCTGTAGAGAGGATTTCTTCAGAATCTTCAAACACATTACAAGCACCTTTTTCATCCCAGTTTATTTAGTTTAGTCTAAAACTTCTGGCCCAAAGGGGTCTGAGTCATCCTAATTTTCAAAAGAAGTTTGTCCACTTTGGTGGGAAATGTTCTAGGAATAAACATCTGGAAAATGGAACAATTAAAAGCAATATGAAATAAAACACAAGCCCTTCAAAGTAGCTATTAAACCTCAGCCACAGCCCCATCCCAGACTCCAAATGTCAGCTTGACCTTAATCTAATCAACTCGTTCATGCTGCAGGATTAGAGCCGGTCCAAAAGTGTCCTAGCCTCATGGTTCTTGGACGCTAGTGCTTTTGCCTGGTGAGAGGTGGGATTTGGAACATTTATGTCCTCTGTAGGTCCTAACGTCCAGAAGAGAAGAGCTTACTTCCAGACATCAGCTTAAAGCAAAAGGACGGGGAGAAAAAAATGAACAAACAAATCAGTCCAATTAGTCCCACCCATTCTCATGAGGCCATCAACCTCCTTTTCTCGACTGCATCTGTGGCTGTGTCATGCAGTGCTTACCCAACATGTACAAGGCTCTAGGTTTGATCCCCAGTACTACAAAAAAAAAAAAAAAAAAAACAAAACTCCCCCCCCCATATTTTTAGATTTGAAGACAATACTTCAGAATGACTTTAGAAAGACCTGGATATTCAAGCTTTATTTTGCCCTTAATGTCCCTTTAATAATTTTCCACTATCCTCAGATTTCATTGCCTTGTGGTTTTTCCACTAAGCGGTACGCTGGGTTCTGTTTGTGTGCGCCTGCCTTCTCTTAGGTCAGAGGAGACAATATGTATACTTCAAAACCATTAGCTGCAGAGACTGACCATAAGAAAATGTACTGAAACACCTGCAAGCTCACTCCACCTTGGAAACACCCAGGTAGACATCAAAAGATGGACCCAAGTTAACTTTGTAAGACTTCTAGAAACCAATGAAGACTCTGCAGCAAAAAAGCAGACCACTGATCAAGGAAGAGGCATAACCAAAGATTGTTGTTAACGTGGTGTAGTGCTGTGTGGTTCAGCATCGTTGTTAACGTGATGTAATGCTGTGTGGTTCAGAATCATTGTTAACGTGGTGTAGTGCTGTGTGGACAGCATCGTTGTTAACGTGGTGTAGTGCTGTGTGGTTGCATGTTAATGCTGGTGTAGTGCTGTGTGGTTCAGAATCAGTTGTTAGCATCGGTGTACGTGGTATAGTGCTGTGTGGACAGCATCGTTGTTAACGTGGTGTAGTGCTGTGTGGTTTAGTGCTGTGTGGTTGCATCATTGTTGCGTGGTGTGTGGTTCAGAATCTTTGTTAACGTGGTGTAGTGCTGTGTGGACAGCATCGTTGTTAACGTGGTAGTGCTGTGTGGACAGCATCATTGTTAACGTGGTTAGTGCTGTGTGGACGTTGTTAACGATGTAAGTGCTGTGTGGTTCAGAATCATTGTGGTAAGTGCTGTGTGGTGGTGTTGCGTGGTGTAGTGGTTGTGGAAGCATCATTGTTAACGTGGTGTAGTGCTGTGTGGACAGCATCGTTGTTAGCAGTGCTGTGTGGAGTTGTTAACGTGGTGTAGTGCTGTGGTTCAGCATCATTGTTAACGTGGTGTAGTGCTGTGTGGTTCAGCATCATTGCTGGACAGCATCATTGTTGGTGTAGTGCTGTGTGGTTCAGCATCATTGGTGTAGTGCTGGTATAGTGCTGGTAGTGGTTGGACAGCAGCATCAGTGCTGTGTAACGTTGTTCACGTGGTGGGGTGCATGTGTGGTGTAGTGCTGTGTGGTGTGGACAGCATCGTTGTTAACGTGGTGTAGTGCTGTGTGGACAGCATCGTTGTTAACGTGGTGTAGTGCTGTGTGGACAGCATCGTTGTTAACGTGGTGTAGTGCTGTGTGGACAGCAGCGTGGTGTAGTGCTGTTAGCATCGTTGTTAACGTGGTGTAGTGCTGTGTGTTGTTAACGTGGTGTAGTGCTGTGTGGACAGCATCGTTGTTAACGTGGTGTAGTGCTGTGTGGTTCAGCATCGTTGTTAACGTGGTGTAGTGCTGTGTGGTTCAGAATCATTGTTAACGTGGTGTAGTGCTGTGTGGACAGCATCGTTGTTAACGTGGTGTAGTGCTGTGTGGGACAGTGGTGTAGTGCATGGTGTAGTGTGGTTAATCATTGTTGCGTGGTGTAGTGCTGCATCGTTGTTAACGTGGTGTAGTGCTGTGTGGACAGCATCATTGTTAACGTGGTGTAGTGCTGTGTGGTGCATCGTTGTTAACGTGGTGTAGTGCTGTGTGGACAGCATCATTGTTAACGTGGTATAGTGCTGTGTGGTTCAGCATCGTTGTTAACGTGGTGTAGTGCTGTGTGGACAGCATCGTTGTTAACGTGGTATAGTGCTGTGTGGTTCAGCATCGTTGTTAACGTGGTATAGTGCTGTGTGGACAGCATCGTTGTTAACGTGGTGTAGTGCTGTGTGGACAGCATCGTTGTTAACGTGGTATAGTGCTGTGTGGTTCAGCATGGTTACATAGTGCTGTGTGGTACAGCATCATTTTTAACATGGTGTAGTGCTGTGTGGACAGCATCGTTGTTAACGTGGTGTAGTGCTGTGTGGTTCAGCATCATTGTTTACGTGGTGTAGTGCTGTGTGGTACAGCATGGTGTAGTGCTGTGTGGTTCAGCATGGTGGTATAGTGCTGTGTGGACAGCATTGTTGTTAATGTGGTTCAGCATCGTTGTTGCTGTGTGGGACAGCATTGTTGTTAATGTGGTATATGCTGTGTGGTTCAGATAATGTTTCCCAATTACTGGTGCCTCTGTCAGGACAGAAGGTAACCAGTGAGCCGTGCAAACAATGTTCTGGCTCCGCTGAAAGCTGGTTTCTGCCCCACCTGACCTGAAGTTCTGAGGGGAAGGGTGGCACTGTGGTTCAAAGCAATGCTGAGTGCTGGGTGAGAGCTGTTTGCACAAAGCCTCAGGCATACCTGAGGGAGGAGAGTATGGGCAGGGGAATATCATACAAATGCAAACACCCTGAAGGTCTCAGGAAAGTTAAGCTTTGTGAAAGGAGCTAAGTATGGAGAGGAATGGGGAGAGGGTCATAAGTCTAGGCCCAGGGAAGACGCTTCTCCAGCACCTTCATGCCTGACAAGATACTGAATACCTTGTCCTGGCCTTGTGTAGAGTGGGTTCATAAAAGCTCAGAAATGTGAAGATTTTCCCCTCAAATTCTTTTTGTTAAGCATTTTGTGTTTAGTGTGTGGTATATGTGTGCATGTGTGGTGTACATATGTGTGCACAGATTCACATACACTGTGTGCATGCTCACACATGCTAGAAAACTGTGATGGGCCACTCCTGTAGTGTACTTCTGCCACATTCTTTCTTTCTTTTCTTTTTGTTTATTTGTATTTATTAATTTGAGAGCGACAGAGAAAAAAAGAGGGAGAGAGAGAGAGAATGGGCACACCGGGACCTCCAGCCACTGTAAACAAACCCCAGAATCATGTGCCACCTTGTGCTTCTGGCTAACGTGGGTTCTGGGGAATCAGCCCTTGAACCAGGGTCCTTAGGCTTCACAGGCAAGCACTTAACCACTAAGCCATCTCTGTAGCCCACTGAGTTCACTGAACCGGGAACTCATCATTTTAGTTATGCTGACAGACCAGGGAGCCCCAGTGGAGCTCCTGTGTCTGCTCTGGATAGGCATGCACAGTCCTGCTCTGCATTTTACATGGTGCTGGAATTGAACTAGGCTCCTCCTGTTTGTGCAGTGTGTGCTCTTATCTGCAGAGCCATTTCCTCAGCCCTCAAATGCTCACATTCTAACACGAATGAGGCAAGAAAGGAAAGCAGAACATTTGGCTTATTTAATAGAACAAAATAAAACTCAAGCAAACACAGCCCTTGGGCTCTCTTGACAAGGACATTAAAATAGCTGCCTAGGGCTGGAGAGATGGCTTAGTGGTTAAGGCCCTTGCCTGCAAATCCAAAGGACCCAGGATCGATTTCCCAGGACTCACTTTAGCCAGCTGCACAAGGTGGTGCATGCATCTGGAGTTCATTTGCAATGGCTGGAGGCCCTGGAGTGCTCATTCTCTCTCTTTCTCTCTCCCTCTTTCTCTCTGTCAAATAAATAAATAAATGAATAAAAATAAAAATTATTTAAAAGACTAGCTGCCTGACATCTGCTCAATGAGCTACAGGAGAACACAGACAAATGACATCATGCAAAAAACCCCAGGATATTAATACAGAGAATTTATTAAGAAGGATCATACATAATTATGGAGCTGAAAAGTACAATAACCAAATTGAAAAACTCACAGAAGTGGCTCAATTGCAGTTTTGAAAGGCAAAAGAAGGAAACCCTGAACTTGAAGATAAATCACAGGAATTACCAAATATGAGCTGCAAAAAGAAAGCTGAGGAAAAGTGAGCAGAGACCAAGAAAACTGTGGGATAGCATCAAGCTGCCTGCTGTATCTGTTATGAACCTCCAGAAGAAAAGAGACACAGAACTGAGTTGAGGAAAATCACGGCCTAAAGCTTCCCAAGTTTGCAGACAAACACAAATCTACAAACACAAGAAGTACAACCAACTTCAAGTCAAAGCCATCCCTAGAAACCCACACTGGAACATAATCAAAGTACAGAAGGTCAAGGAAAAGCTCACAGTGGAAGGAGAAAAATGACTTGTTAAAAACAGGGATCTCATAGGTAGGTGTGGTGCGTGCCTCATTGCAGCGCTCAGGAGGCCGGGTCTACCAAGTGAGCTGCTGATCAGTGTGGGCTAGAGTGAGACTCTGCCTTGTAAACACAAAACAAGCAAACAAACAAAAAATCAAAAGTAAAACAAAAAGGCATCCTCAAGTAACAATATGATCAGATTTCTCAGCACAAACCTTGCAGACAGCCAAGAAATGGGATATTTATGGAGTTATAAAAAAAGTTGTTACTGAACATTCTATAGCTAGTAAACTGTTCCTCTAAGAAATAAAGGAGAAAATAAAGAATACTTAGATTTTTAGAAAGCCCAAGGAGTCATTACCATGATGCCAGCCCTACAAGAAATGTTTAAAGACAGTGCTTCAAGCTGAAATGAAAGGATGTCATGAAGCAATTCAAAGTCATTTAAAAATACAAGTTTTCCAGGCAAAGGTAAATATACAATGAATCACCCTAATTTTGTTTTGTAGTTCAAGTTTTTATTCTTTCATTGGATTTAGAAAACAAAAGTATAAATTGATTATTCATCTAGGCTTGTCAATACATAATACGTAAAGGTGTCATCAGTGACATTTCAAATGTAATTTATGACACATGTAACAACCTGGGTGAATCTTGACCACTTCATACTGAGTGAAACTAGTTTCCCCCAAACAAATATTTGTATGCTCCCACTTATAAGAGGTGCATGAAACAGTGAAATATACAGAAAGTCGGACAGTAGTTGTTAACCACTGGGGTTGGGAGTTATTCCTAATGAGCACCAAGTTTCCATTTGGGAAGTTGAAATAGTTCTGAAGATTGGTTGCACAGCCATGTGAATGTACTGAGCATTCCTGAAAAGTGAATTAAAAATGGTTAAGATGGGGCTGGAGAGATGGCTTAGTGGTTAGGCCAAGCCTAAGAATGCCTGTTCGATTTCCAGGTCCCATGTTTAGCCAGATGCAAGCACACAATGCTGCGCTTGCTCACAAGGGGTGCACGTGTCTGGAGTTTGTTTACAGCAGCTGAAATGGCCCTGACATGCCCATTCTCTTTGCCTCTTCCTCTCTCTCTAAAAAAAAATGATTAAGAAAGATGTTTAATTGTATGAGTATGTATTTTGCCACAATTAAAAAGAAACTTTTATGTATATGCTTTGGAACTAGATAACCATGATTTTGAGTTTCTAGCTTTATGTATTATTACAGAGAAATCTTGGGCAGATAACTCCTCACTCTGAGCCTCAGTTTCCTCTGGGATTAAGTGGAAGTAAAGGTCTGTAGGTTGTGGTGAGGATGGGATGAGCTGATGCACATGCTCATGCATGGGAGTTAGTGGGATGTTGTAAGGAGAAGAAGCATTCTAAACAAGAGCCTCCTTGCTGACAGGCACCTAGTCTACTACCGTCCCAAGAGCACAGCTAATGGTCATTCACCTGAGGAGTCGATGCTTGCAAATCTTCCTGCAAACAAAAATTTGGAAATAAAAATTGGCTGCATGAAAGCCATTCCTGAGGGAACCAGTGAGGACAGGAATGGATTTCTTAATGCTTTAGCCTAGCAATACCTTCGTAAGACCCTCATAATAGAAGAAAAAAGATGATGACATGAAATTAAAAGAGAGACTAATGGAGACAGGGAGGGGATATGTTGGAGACTGGAGTTCTATAGGAGAATGGGGGAGGGGAGGGAAATATCATGAATTTTTTTGTATGTAAATATAGAAGTTGTCAATAAAAAATAATAAAAGCCAGGCATGGTGGCGCACACCTTTAATTCCAGCACTCGGGAGACAGAAGTAGGAAAATCACTGTGAGTTTGAGGCCACTTGAGACTACAGAGTGAATTCCAGGTCAGCCTGGACTAGGGTGAGACCCTAACTTGAAAAAACAACAACTAACTAACTAACTAAATATCTAAAATAAATAAAAAGAGCAGACAGGATTCTGAATGTGGCAATTCTTTTTTTTTTTTTTTTTTTAAAAAAAAAAAGAGTTCCTGGGCTGCAGAGATGGCTTAGTGATTAAGATGCTGGCCTGCAAAGCCTAAGAACCCAGGTTTGACTCCCCAGAACCCATGTAAACCAGATGTACATGGTGGCACATGCATCTGGAGTTTGTTTGCAGTGGTGCTCCCATTCTTTCTCTCTCTCTCTCACCCTCTCTCACTCAAATAAATGAATAAAAACTTTCGTGCATTTTAAAATACAACCAAAAGTAAATTCCCCAAACTAAGTTTCTAAAAGTTTAGAGGTGAGTGTTGGACAGAAGAGGGAAGAACTGAAAGGACAATATGACTACAAATATTTTCCCCTTCTATATACATATTTTATGTGTGTGTATGTTTACGCATATGCACATACCTGTGTGTACACAGGTGTTTATGTGTGTGCAGGTACATGTGGGTGCACAGGTGTTTGTGCATGTGTGTGGAGGCTGGAGGATAGTATCCTTAGGGATACTATCTGTCTTTTTTGAGGAAGGGACTCTTACTATTCTGGAACTCACTGGTTAGGCTAGACTAGCTGGCCTGAGAGCCCTGGGAATCCTGCTGTCTCTGTCTCCCCAACACTGGGATGACAAGTACATGCCACCACATCCAGCATTTTACTGGGGTACTGGGAATTGAACTCAGGGCCTCATGCTTTCAAGGCAAGCACTTTAGTGACTGAGCTAAATCCCCAACCCCTGAACATATTTTTAGAGATTTTTCCAATGGGTGACTTTTTTGCACATTAGGGCCTTTCCCATCACCCTTTTCTTGTCAGAGAGCACTACACAGATACACTGTTTCATGTATACCCACAAGAAAAGAAGACCTGGCTGTCCTCTGATGCACTTGCATGTCCTCCTTTGCCATTGTCAGAGGGAAACTCAGGAGATATGGACAGTTCTGTTCTGCTTGTTTTTGATTTTCACCCGGAATCCAGCCCAGGGGACTCCAGCCTTGGCTTCCTCCAAAGCAGAAATGAAGAGTAGCTTCTCAGTGATTATTTAGGTTCCAAAACCCTTGTTTATATGGATTTATTTGGAAAAAATAAGACCTTAAAATAGAACTCTTGGCTTATCTTGTGAAAGCCTTTTCCTACCCACTTACAAGCAACAAACTCTGGTTTATTTTTTCCTTCTCTGAGATAGAGTGTATTCCAAGAGGAAGCTGATGTTAAGTATTTGGACAAACAGCTAAGATTTGAGGGACAGCCCTCCAGAGATGGGGGAGGTTTTCACTAGTACTCGACCAGGCTAGGGAACTACAGACTTGTAGCAATTATTTTGTTGTTGTTGTTTTTTTTTTTAAAGTAAAGAGGCATTTTCTTATCATCAGCAAGAAGGAAGACCTCTTTGATGGACTGAAGAGGGCATCTAGCAGTTCAGATCTCTGCTATCAGGCTGGCCTTAGAAACCGTAACTTCCTCAATATCCCGTCTGCCTTCAGATGCTCCCCAGGCAGCTTTGTGGGCACTCATCCTGGCCTGGCACATCCTCATATCAATTCTTCATGTGTGGGGGAGGGAAGTTTGCTTATGGCTGTGCAGGAGCACGTCTGTGCGTGCATGAGGAGGCCACAGGATATCCTCAGGCATCATTCCACAGGTATTAAGTATACGTTTTCTTTGAATATTTTGAGAGAGAGACAGACAGAAACAGAGAGAGAGGAAGAGGCAGAGAGAGAGAGAGAGAGAGAGAATTGGTGTGCCAGGGCCATTTCAGCTGCTATGCACAAACTCCAGACGCGTGCACCTCCTTGTGGGCAAGCACGGTATTGCGCATTTGCGTCACTTGCATCTGGCTAACCGTGGGACCTGGAGAATCAAACAGGAATCAAATGGGCATTCTTAGGCTTGGCAGGCAGGTGCCTTAACAGCTAAGCCATCTCTCCAGCCCTGAATTTCTTTTTTTTTTTTTTTTTTGGTTTTGCAAGGCAGGGTCTCACTCTGGCCCAGGCTGACCTGGAATTAACTATGTAGTCTCAGGGTGGCCTCGAACTCACAGTAATCCTCCTACCTCTGCCTCCTGAGTGCTGGGATTAAAGGCGTGCACCACCACGCCCAGCCTGAATATTTTTTATGTATTTAAATTAAGAGGCTTGCCAGGATCTCTTGTTACTGCCAATGAACACCAGGTGCTGGCGCCACTTTTTGTGTTTGGCTTTATGTGGGTGGCTGGGTAATTGAACATGAGGCTGGTTGACTTTGTAAGCAAGTGACTTTAACTACTGAGCCATCGCCTCAGTCTTGCCATTCACCTTCATTTTTTTGAGACAAGGTCTCTCACTGGCCTGGAAGTCACCAAGTCAGCTAACCTGGATGGCCAGTGAGCAGTAGAGATCTTTTCTTTCTACCTCCCTAGCACTGCCCCAGGACACCACACTGCTGACTGACTGGGGAGTAAATGTTGGGGGCAATCTCCCCAAAGATTTTGCTTCTCTGTGTGTGTGTGTGTGTGTCATATATGGTGCATGGGAAGTGCATGCAGCTTGTGTACAGATGTGTGTGCTTCTATTGCTACTCCAGGTGTTCCCTTGAGACGGAGTCTCTTACTGAACAGAGACTTGCTGTTTTTCAGTCTGACTGGCTGGCCAGTGAGCCCAGGAAATTTTCTGGACTCTGCCCCCCACAGGGTTGGCATTGCAGGCATGCATGGCCATGTCTAGCTGTTTACGTGGGTGCTGGGGAATTGAACTCAGGGAGAATCGGTCCCCTCTGGCCCTCAGGCTGTGTGGCAAGTGTTCTTACCCACTGAACCACCTTCCCAACCCCTCGTTTATTTTGTTTCTCATTTTGGGAGCAGCTTTTGCCATGGAGAGGTAAAGAGGGTGTGTGTGTGTTTACCTAAATAAGCATCGGCCTAATGAGCAGTGGCGATCGAATAGAGTTTTGGAGGAGAGCTCAGACTGTAATATGAGTGGGTTTGCACCACAGTCGAGGCTGCAGAACTGAAGGCTCCTTCCTGAAAGGTAGTGTAAAGATGGAGGAGAAAGTTCACACCACAAAATCAAGGCTGCCATATATTAATGGCCAACGGAGATGACCGTGACAGAGATAGAATGTTAAAAACTGCCAACATTCCGATTTAAGACACAGCCTGTCCCCATTCTGGCCAGAGTCTCAGTTCCTCAGCAAGCACTGCCTGGGGAAGATAAATCAGCCAGTGGCCTAAGGGTTAGGACTTCGGAAAACAACAACAATAAAAACCAACAAGCTATAAACCCTGAGTCCGCAAGTGCCCCGAGGGGGAGTTTCCTTCTGCATCTCCTCTGTCTGCCTAGGCCCAGAGGTTCTCAGGAGGCCGGCAGCATTCAGGGTCAGGCTCCAGCTCGGGGAACGGCTCCGCATGTTGGGCAAATCCAAGTGGGTTTTGAGGAGAGGTGGTTTTAGAAACTGGTACGCAGGCTGATTCCCGGGCGATGTGGAAGGGTCGTTGGCCTGTGTTCACGGATGGTGCACTGTGTCACTGTATGCATTGTCCTCTCCACCACACAGTCTGCCCAGTAACTGGTGGGGGGAAACAGGGAGCTGTTTGGGGCTAGGACCAGGGAGGTCTGAGGGTTCAGCAAGTCAGGCCCTGTCCCTGCCACTAATTTATCACTTGTACAAATTGTTCCATTCTTTTGATCAGTAACCAGTGAGTGTCTAATATGCATGTGTACACATTCTTACTCAAATCACCACTGCCCTAAGAAGCAATGGTGATTGGATGGGGTTTTGAAGGAGAGTTCAGACTGTCACAGTTATTTTCTTTCTTATTGAGTTGTCTTGACTTTTTTCTTTTCTTTCTTTCTCTTTCTGTCTTTCCTATGATGTCAGGATCCAGTAGAAAAGCTAAGGTCTGAAAACCAATGTGGCCGGTGCTATGTCACGTCAGAATGCAGGGGTGATGATGTCATAGGTGTCCTTCACTCCAGGTTGTTAGCACCAAATGAGTTTAAAGGTTTTTTTTCTTTTCATATCCTACAAACCAACACAGTTTTAAGTACTCTTCTTTTCCAAAATCAAAACTATTTCTCATCCTGTGCCCCAGGCTCCGTGTGTCCCAACAGAATCCACTTCCAGAAGCATCCTTGGCTAACCAAGAGGCCTGTGGGCAGCTTTTCCAGAGTTCAGAGCTTCTGCGTTTTGTGGGGATGAGCAGACACTTGCCATGTCCCCTGGGAACAGCTTCCTGTGAGCATCTTGACGGACAGATGTGAAAGGTCGAAATGGCCCCTCCTGTTGGTGACTCTGTATCTCCTCAAACAAACCTTCCTCCATCTAGAGACTGTTTAGTCTTTTCCCGACTCTGGATTACATTTCAAACAAGCAACAGGCTTTATGTGAATACCGAGGCTTTGAAACCACAGTTCCTAATGATTCCACCAGCTGCCTCCCGGCGTCCCCTTTACGGCTGACCTTTATTTTAGGAATAAGGGCCACCTAATACCTCCCTCTCAGAGACTCAGTCAACAGACAGTCATTTGGCTGATTTTTCCATCAACAAGCTGAGGAGGTGGGGGTCGGCACACACTGGTTCCATCTACTTCACCCACTTTGGCCTTTCTCTGTCCCTGGACCTTTATGTCCCTCCAGTGAATACTGGACGCCTCTGGTAGCAATGTAATGATAGAAGCATTGAAGTCCTGCCCTGCTGAGGAATTGCTGCCTCCCCCCAAATATAAACACACAGACCACAGCTGATAGCATCTTTGCTATAGAAAGGCTTAGCCGAGCTAAATATTTGTGTGTGGCTTCCATCTCCATTAATCACTCTCCTGCATTTCCCTAGCTATGACATGTATACAGCTCCAGGCATTACGGAAGTGCTTGTCTACCTCCTAGCAGGAATATTAGCTTAGAGGTCAAAGCTTTTATTTATTTTATTTTATTTTATTTTATTTTATTTTATTTTATTTTATTTTATTGTATTTTTGCATGAGCATGTGTGTGTGGTATGCATGGGTATATATGCATGTTTGTATGTGTGTGTAGGCCAGAGGCCGGTGTTGCAGTCTCCCTCAATCACGCTCTGTATTTGTAAGACAGGGTTTCTTGCTGAACCTGTAACAGATTCGGCTAAATTACCTAGCCAGGGAGCCCCAGGAATTCTCTGTCTCTGCCTCCCCAATACTAAGATTTTATAGGTATGTGCTTCCATGCCTAGCATTTTACGTGGGTGCTGGGTATCCGAACTCAGCCTTGTTTGGTAAGCACTTTACCCATGGACCATCTCTTCAGCCCCAGCAAAGCATTTATTCATTGGGCAACGAGCCTGCTAGGTCAACCACTGCGACAAATATCATCACAGTGTGAGTTCATCCTGAGGACCCGGCATAGGAGACCTCCCTCTAGAAGCATGGTCCATTCTGTGCATCCCTACTCGCTTCAGTCACTGTTTTTGCTTCTCTGGCCAGTGTCCTTCCCAGGGTTTCAGATTCACACACTGGAAGTTAGAAGCTTTTTCTAACGGGTGAAGTCTGACCACTATCTTAAAGTCGTGTGGCCAAATAACCTGACTCTGTGCATTGCTGACTGGTCCTTACAAGTTGTCGCTGATTGAACTGAGATGACCAGTGAGGACGCCTATAGGTGAGATCATCTTGTATTTAAAGCATGCACTTGAAGATTAAAATTTTTGCATCCCAATTTTCTCTTTTTCTGCTGCTAGCCTTCAATATGCCTCATCTCTCCCATCTGTAAGATATTAAGTCATTATATCTACTCCATAGAGGTGAAGTGAAGATTCAAAGAGATGATGTGTACAAAACAAAAGCCTGATGTCTGGCATATATTGCACACTCAGAGCATTTCATATTTATTATTAATAATAATGATATTTTACACTTATACAGAAGTATTAAATTTGGAGGACAAAACATAGGGATGGATTATTCTAGCCCATCTGATAGTGTATTTTCTTTATTTGTCAGGGCTTGAAAGCTTAAGAAATATTATGACAGCATTAACCAAGTACAGAGCCATTTTGTCTCATTTTCAGCTATGCGGCTATGATTCTGCCCAAGTCTTCAGAATTCTTCTCCACATATTTATATTCTGGCATCCTTCTGGAGAGACCTGATTAGATGGAAACAATTTGGTCTTTGGATATAAATACACTAACTGTCAAATATCAGATTAAGCCCTCTCTTTTACTGTGGGGCACATAGATGTCTTCTTTTTAATAAAAAAGTGTCACTGGTCACCAAGAACAGTTTTCTGGTAGAGAAACACTAGGGGGAAATTAGCAAAAGATGTAACTGAAACAATGGATGATTGTGTATGCATATAAACTTCAGGATGGTGTAGATCCATCATAAAAATAGAACCCTTTATTTGGTGCCTACACCAGCCACCCTCTCCTTACAGGGACACTGCTGCTTGGACCACATACACACTAACAAAAAAGAATAATATTTTGATGCATTCTTTCTGAGAAGAGAGGAGAAGTCAAAGATGAAATTCTTTTTATTGACTTATTTTTCTGTGGCATGGGGGAAGTAAGGAAAGAGTTTGTGTTTTAAGGTGTGTGTGAGTGGGGGGACGTGGGTGTGTGCGTGCACACGCGCTCACGTGTGGACACATTCCTCCTGGAGAAGCAATCCTCCTTGCTGATTTAGGGCAGCTTAAAAAGCACGTTTACAATCATCCCCCCTTCTCTTCTGGTCATGCTCTTGCTTTGCAAAGCTCATAGGCTGTAACTGATATGAGGCGCCGACTGCTTCGCTGCACATGTGAATTCAATCGAGGCAAGTTGAGATGAGACCAGCCAAGCCTGCCAGCGTATTTTCATCAGCAGCAACATCATCATGCTAATTCTCATTCCGAGTTGGTGGTGCATCTCAGCCTCTAGGAGTGGATGATGGATCAGGCTGGCTGCAGGAAGGCTGGATGGGGACAGGTGCTCACTTGGAAGCTGGCCCGGATGAACCCAGTCCAGGCTGCGTGTGCTTCTCCTCATATTCACACACATTCTCACCACCACACAGTCTGACCTTCTGGCAAGTGCATGCTCCACAAATGAATGGATGGACCTGGAGAGCTCAGGGTGAGGTGATCCCTGCCTTTGGTCTGTAGTCACACATACAGTCACCAGAGCTCTCCGCTCCTTTCTTCTGAGGCCAATATAACCCTCACCATTAGTCCTTTATTTCCTTAGCCTTTCCAACAAGAGTCTCCATGGGTTGCTCCACAGAAGGCATATTTCAGTAAGGGTGGTTTTCTGCCCAGCTTATCCATCTTCTTCTCATTTTCATAAAGTTGAGAATCATTCCACTATCCACTTTTCCATAGCCAGATGAGGCTTGGAGATACTGGTTTTCATAAACTCCATTTGAAGCTGATCAAATGACCAGAGAACAGTGAGTAGTCTGTAAATCACATGCATGCATCTCATTCGTATGTGCCTCATGGAGACCCTTAGGACCCAATATCACCATTATCTCACTGTTATTTCACACATAAAGATCTTGCCCAAGGCCATACAGGTGCTAACCCAGTCGGGAGTTGAACCCAAGTCCTTAGAGACTATGCAGATTCTCTTGGACCTTGAAGGATTCTGAGAACCTAGGGTCTTGAGTCCCACTCATAGACCACCCAGAAGCATTGATGTGGTTGCTCATATCCCAGAATTACATACCAGGTATTTGACTATGGTATAGTCTTGGCAGGAAGAGAGACCCAACACTGCGGGAGCCAGCAGGGACAAAAGTTGAAGAGGAAGCAGAAGGTGACAGACCCAAGGAGAGATGTAACAGTCTTCTTAACCAGCAGGGTTAGAAAATGGACCAAAGGTGAAGAGTGGGTAGAAGGGTCAGAGCATAAGCCCTTCACAGAGCAAGACAGCAAGTGATGGAGAGGAGACTGAGTCAAAATACGTGCCTAGACCCAACCTCCTTGTCTGGGTCATAGTGATAGTCTCTAGCAGGAATTAGCTATCCAGTGACTATCTGAAAATATGTTCATGAATTGTGGGATTTCTGTGCCCTGATTTTTTAAATAATTTTAGAACGTGAATTTGGGGGAATAAGATCAGCTGTACCCTAGCTTGCTTTCCAAAATTCATTAGGACGTGTGTCTGAACAAAAAGAGTCATAGATCTAGCCCCGCATGCCTGCCATCCGCCATTTAATAAAAGTGTACTCACCAAGGTCAGCTCTAGGCTCCACATTTACCTCTGTGGGCTCCTTTGATTTGCTAGTGGTTCCCAATATGTATCTTCCTCCCACCCAGATGAACAAGCCAAGCATTCATCTAGCCGAACTTCTTGAGAAAGAATACCCTCTCCTTCTGCCATGCACAGTCCAAAGGTCAGACGATTATCCAGGACAGATTCATCTCTGCTTCCCCACCTGGGCAGGTGAGAAGCTGCCCTTGAATAGAAGTCTGTCCTTGGTGCTTTGGGATTGCAAAAGAGAACAATGTCTCCTCTCTTGGACCACGCTGGGACTCTGGGACTCTGGATTGACGTTGTTTCTCCAAAAGAATTTCCCAGCATTCCTGAAGGAAGACCAACCTTGTCTATCCTTGGAAAAACACTTGCCTGTTCAAACTCAGCATGGATTCATTTATAAATTCACACATCAAACATGTACAGAATTCTAGTGTTGAGCATGGGCGAAGACAAAACTGAGTGAGAGGCTGGGTGTGGTGGCGCATGCCTTTAATCCCAGCACTCGGGAGGCAGAGGTAGGAGGATCGCCATGAGTTCAAGGCCACCCTGAGACTACATAGTTAATTCCAGGTCAGCCTGGGCCAGAGTGAGACCCTACCTTGAAAAACAAAAACAAAACAACAACAACAAAAAAACAAAACAAAACTGAGTGAGAGGATGAGCGAAAGTTTGTCCCTTGGGTACATTGCACACGTTCCCTACAGATAACGGTTAGATTAGATCATTGGTGACTAGCATGGTGGCTGGCACATGGGAGGTGCCCAGCAAACACTGAGATACCAAGTAGAAGCAGGTCCTACTGCTGAGGCATTTTTTTAAACCTAGCACGTGAAACAAATATGCATGCGATACAGGACAACCTGTGCTCAAATGATCATGTCAGTCAGATTTTCATTACTGCATTGCAGTTCTCAAGCTAGGCTGTTAATGAGGTTAAGAGAGCTTTATTTAGGTGCAGTTTTGGATATCCATGTGTAAAGTCAGTAAAGGGCTGTGGGGAAGCCACTTGGCTTGCCCTCTGAGGAGTACATGGATGAAAACAGTGGGAGTGTCAAAAAGAATGGACAATCTTGAGCCAAGAAATAAAGAGAGGAGAGACAGGGTCCCACAGTGCATTTTGAGAAGACCTAAAAGCCTTTTATAAGGTCCCACAAGTTCTAAATGTCCACAGAAACACAACCCGAGGTGGGGGAGCAAGTCTTTACCATAAGGTCTTTTGAGGGGCACTACCCATGCTTAAGCCCCAGCAGTGGTTAAATACAGTGATATCAGTGTTGAAGGAATGGTTGGGTTACATTATCCTCCTAAAGTGGAGGAGAACCAGCTCTGTTTAGTGGGATCAGAATCCCTTGTCTTCGACTTAATTCAATCATTCATTCACCAAACATTTATGTTTCTTTATTATTTACTTTTTTCTGGGGGTTTAGGATGACTTAGCATCCATAACTCAGCAAGGACTTTAGATCCCCATGTGGTGGAGCACTGGAGCGTTGGAAACCCACCCCAGCTAACGTGACCACACAAGAGGTCCATCACACCACACACACTGAGCTATCCCTTCCAAGGTGTTCCAAAGGACCATAGGTTCATTTATTATAATATTATCTCCAAACACATCTTGGCTTCCACCGATCCTTGTCTCACATTTGCATTTATGGTAATTTTACACAATTTCAGGACACAGTCAAGGTCTCATTCTCTGGTTGTCTCTGGTAGACCCTCACGTCAGGGTCATGATGACCTTCTGGTCTTTCCTAAGGGCGGATGCTTAGGATTCCTTAGCACTTTCTTATCTCAGATTTGAGCTGACTATTGCCAATTTTAATTACATTCTTGCAGAAAAACAAACAAAAGAAAGAACTAATAAGAAAATAATCCCATGGGTTGAAAACCTCTTGTCAAATTTCACTGGTGATTTTCTGACTCTGAGCTAAACTAATTCTTCAGACCTGATGTAAGACAATGTATGATTTTCAAAGTGGTGCCAAGGACACCACAGTGTGACTCTGTTTACTTTAAGTGGATTGGATTTGTACTGACACCGAGCAGGTCCTTTCATTCTTTCTGACTAGCCCGGAAGTGATTGGGGCTGAGTCCATGGGATTGTTACACAAGTCAGCGCAGGGTGAGACACTGGGACCACTGAGCTTAGAGACAGATTCATTCAGAAGACAGGGCTAGGCTCTGCTGGGTGGCTGAAGAGGTTGTCATAAAATGGGACTTATTTGGGACTCTGGCTGACCCCAGAGAGTTATGACTCACTCTGAAAGGTGGTTAAGGAGAAAACAATGTAGTTTTTCCTTTTGGTACCTGAGTACTTTAGAATCCTAGAGTGACTTCAGAATCTCCCAAACTAGTAATTGAATAAAACACACATGGCCTTGTAATCTCCCATTCTCAGCCAGAAGATAGTGCCAGAGGTTTGGAAACGCAAAGTGGGGCTCCTCTTGCCAAACCATACAAAGATACAGTGAATATGAAAATGGAGTCAGTAGGATGGGGATCAGATAGTACACGTGTCATAGGATCAAATTATCATCATAAACACACAGTTGGTATTTTCCCAAGTGTGTTAATAAGGAGTAGGAGGAGATACTCTTCTGTAGCCAGCACCTTACCACTTCTATTACCACCAACTGTGAGGAAGGTTCATAGTGGGTATGTTGGTCAATATTCATGTTATTGGTAGGCTTATTTGATCCTGGCACACATGGTGTTCATTACACACACGCACGCATGCCTGTGAATTGGCTAAGAGGATATCAACGCTGTTTTTCTGTTCTCAGTTCCTATCATTTCTAGAGATGAAAACTGAATTATCTCGCAGAGTTTTCGGGCCTGCTTTCCTTGACCTGGAACATGGTGATAAAGGCCATTTCCTCATTCGAGAGACAAATGACATCTGCAGTATAACATAAGGAATATGGGATTTGATGCCTGGAAGATATTGGCTGAAGTTAAATTTATAGCATTTATTAGCTGTGCACCCATGTCTCAATCACTTAATCTCCCTAAGCCTTAATTTCCTCAGGTCTTAAATGGGGCTAACACTACCTGGTTCAGAGGATTACTATGGGCATGGAGTACGATAAAGTATATAAAAGTACTTTACAAATTTAACAAGCATTTGAGCTGAAAGTCAGTTTTGGCCAGGAACTCTGCTAGAGGCTGAGGCTAAGCTGGCAAACAGCATATATTGTGTTTGCTCACAAGGAATTGGAAGTATGCTGCATGTAGGCAGACATGAAAATAAGAGATCTGTAGTGATTACAACTCCATAAGGTAATTTATTTACCAGTGTTAAGCAGCAAGCACAGTGGGATAGAGAATAAAAATGCCTGAGCTGGAAAACAAAACGTGATTTTAATATTGATAGACATCCATATTTATGGAGTCTCAGGGAGTTAGTCAAGTAAATTATTATCTAATACTGACCCTTTCCCAAATTATGCTCTCATAACTTGACAACAAATAATTCAAACATTTTAATCAAGAAAAGGTATATTGTATAGAATTTAATTATTCACCATTGAAACATCTAACAAATTTAAAAAGTATAAGTATAATGCTATATAAAAAATTTCTCTTCAGCACAGGCATTTTTGAGATCAGGATGATGCAGTGATGTTTCATCTAACAAACACCATCCACAGAAAGAGCGTCGGCTGATGTAACATTGACTCACAATTGCGGAAGATGCTGACATGGATACAGAGTTCTGCTTGTTCAATGTACTGATCGTGGTTAGTGGCTCTGTATGGACCGTTTGAACTGTGCATTCAGTACTCATGGAACCAGGGCAAATGGTTGTCTGGAAACCTTCTCTCTGTCCCCTTCCCTGCTCAGAGGTCTCAGAGAAGCCAGAGACTTGGGCAAAGATTTGTCTTTCTTACTCTGAGCCACCTGCACATGTTGTGTGTCATAACGAAGCAGAGTCCAGCTTAACTGAAAACAGGATGAAAATCCAGACTTCTTTGTTCAGTTGGCTTTGTCACGACAGAAGCCAGCTTTGGATCACTTAACGTGGAAGTCTGGAAGACTACTTAGAATCCCATCCATGCAGAAACAATAGATTAGCCCTCTACACCAGAGCTCGGAGGCCCAGTGTGCATTTTGTAGGGGTGTCTGTACCAACTCAATCCAAACACCATCGTGGCTTTCCTGACCCATATGAGCAGGTGGATCCCAGAGATCCACTGCAGGGACCTCGACAACTCCTGAGCAGAGTAGAAGGTTAGTAAGTGATCATCGATGATGGGGAGAAATCTACTTGTCATTTGCTGTTGTAAATCAGGCCAATCAGGAAAACTGGCCTTCATAGAATTCATTGCTTTTTAAGAAGGGTGTTTGGGGTTGACTAAAAAGCTCTAACTATGATTTATCAATATTTGTTTTCTAACTCACCTGGTTTTCCTTAATCAAAAAAGCACCCTTAGCATTGAGGAATTTTTAAACATTTTTAAAAAGTGCCCTGCCAGCTTACTTTTTCAGCAAGATGATAAAAAAGGAGTGAAGCATGATGGGGTGACCCCATGTACTCCATGTATCCCCATGACTGCACAAAGAGCTGACAACACAGATGGATAGTACTGACCTTTTACTCTTGTTATCTTCTGCTGTGGTGATCAAGTAGAATGTGGCATCAGACACTGAGCTCATGGGATGAAGGGCCGACTAAAAGACAACCGCATTCACGCACGAGTAGGCTTAGGAGCACACTCGAATGCAGCTGATGCAAAACACGGGCCAATAGTAAACATGGTTACCTGACCACCAAACACAAACCCAGAAGGACTTAAAATCAGAATCAACCAGAATAATTGACAAGTAGAACCAATACTTAACAGTATTATGGTTGATCACATATATATCGTACATATATATGTATTTTTGAAAATAAAAATATCTACAACCAGTACAGTCAGGCCAGAGGCTTGCCAAAGGACACGTGTTAAATTTCATGTCCTAAAACATTTCCCCATGAACGTCATTGTATTTGACTTCCTGATTTTATATAGAAAAAAAGAATGACTGGATCTTACAGAAAACTTAAGTCAATGGCTCAGTGAGTAAGGTGCTTCCTATGCAAGAGTGATGGCCTGAGTTTGGATGGTCTCTAATCCCATATAGTCTACACCCATGTAAATATGTGACAGCACACACCTGTAACCTACAACTTCTGCAGCCTTATAAATACATGGATGCATACACCTATAATCCCACATTGTCTGTACCCATGTAAATACGTGACAGCACACACCTGTAACCTACAACGTCCGCACCCTTATAAATACATGGACGCATACACCTATAATCCCACATTGTCTGTACCCATGTAAATACGTGACAGCACACACCTGTAACCTACAACGTCCGCACCCTTATAAATACATGGACGCATACACCTATAATCCCACATTGTCTGTGCCCACGTGACAGCACACACCTGTAACCTACAACGTCCCACCTTTATAAATACATGGATGCATACACCTATAATCCCACATTGTCTGTGCCCATGTAAATACGTGACAGCACACACCTGTAACCTACAACGTCCGCACCCTTATAAATACATGGATGTATACACCTATAATCCCACATTGTCTGTGCCCATGTAAATACGTGACAGCACACACCTGTAACCTACAACGTCCGCACCCTTATAAATACATGGACACATACACCTATAATCCCACATTGTCTGTACCCATGTAAATACGTGACAGCACACACCTGTAACCTACAACTTCCGCAGCCTTATAAATACATGGATGCATACACCTATAATCCCACATTGTCTGTGCCCATGTAAATACGTGACAGCACACACCTGTAACCTACAACGTCCGCACCCTTATAAATACATGGACACATACACCTATAATCCCACATTGTCTGTGCCCATGTAAATACGTGACAGCACACACCTGTAACCTACAACTTCCGCAGCCTTATAAATACATGGACGCATACACCTGTAATCCCACATTGTCTGTACCCATGGAAGTCCGTGACAACACACACCTGTAACCTACAACTTCTGCAGCCTTATAAATACATGGACGCATACACCTGTAATCCCACATTGTCTGTACCCATGTAAATACGTGACAACACACACCTGTAACCTACAACTTCTGCAGCCTTATAAATACATGGATGCATACACCTATAATCCCACATTGTCTGTACCCATGGAAGTCCGTGACAGCGCACACCTGTAACCTACAACTTCCGCAGCCTTATAAATACATGGACGCATACACCTGTAATCCCACATTGTCTGTACCCATGGAAGTCCGTGACAGCGCACATCTGTAGTCCCACATTGTCTGCACTCTTATAAATAAATGGCAGCACACACACATAAACCCCGAGCACAGGACAGGAGATAAGACGTCTAATCAGACCAGGCAAATAGGAGGGGGCTCTGGGCTCAGTTGGAGACCTTGTCTCCCCAGGACTCAGGTGGAGCATGATTGAGGAATGTACCTGACATTAGTCTTTGGGGTCCATATGCAACGCACACACACTCATGAATGTCTGCCCCTTCATACATGTAGCTCCACATTGTGCACATGCATACACACACACACACACACGGATTCACTATTACCTCACCAGGAAATAGACCAAAAAGTACTGAAAGGAGCAATGGAGATACAAACAAGTAGCTTTAATCAATATGTACTTTACATTTATCCCGCAAACCTGCAATCTTTTCATCAGTTTACTTCTATCACCGATAGAAATAGCACATAGTTGCATTGTAACTGAAGTTACAACCGGAACTGCCCCTAGCCCAGTTCTAGAAGAAAATTTTCCCATGGAACAATTGTTCTAGAAGGAAATAGTGTCCACACTCTCCCAGCTGTGGCCAAGTGGACTTAGGGAAGCTGGGGACCAGGTGAATGCAGGAAGAATGGAATTGGAGGAAGTTGGTTCACGGCAATCTAAGGATTCAAGGTAGAATACAGACTTTGCCAAATTCTGAATAGGAAGGCAGAGGTTAGGATAGAAGTGAGATATGTATTCTATCTTGTATGTTCTCAATGTGCATGTTTACATATGATATGTTAATATGTAACATATTACTTTTTTGGTTTTTTTTAAGGTAGGGTCTCACTCTGGCCCAGATTGACTGGGAATTCACTATGTAGACTCAGGGTGGCCTTGAACACATGGCAATCCTCCTGCCTCTGCCTCCCAAGTGTTGGGATTAAATAAAGGTGAATGCCACCATGCCTGGCTATATTACATATTTATAACATATGACATGTATTATATGTCATGTTGTAATAATTATATTGATAGATAATTCTAAACTGTCTACCTGCCAACCAATGTCTTATGTACAAGAAAAATGAATGGTGAGTTTGGTCAAAGGATTTGTCCATAGTGGTGCACACTTTTACTGGAGTCCCTGGGTGTTGCACAGGGGTGGCTCCCTAAAGGAACTGGGGTACAGTTCCTCTGGCCTACTATATGAACCTCCCTGTCTGCTATGGCCTGACAGCTTCTACTTTAAAGAAAATGAAACTGGAGCAGGGAGATGGCTCAGCAGTTAAGTACACATACTTTGTTATGTGGCATGTGTTTTTGTGTATGCACATGTGTGTGTTCATGTGTGTGTATGTATGCGGAGGCCAGAGGTTGGCATTGGGTATCTTTCTTGATTGCACTTCTATTTCATTTATTAAGACAGAGTTTTTCACTTGAGGCCAAAGCTTGTTGATCGGCTGTGACTAGCTACCAAATGGCCCCACGGCTCCTCAGCCTCTATCACCAGAGCACTGGGGTTACAGGAGGCCCAGGTTCAACTGGCATTTATGTCAATGCCAGTGATCTGAATTCCAGATCTTGTGCTTGCCAGTGATCTGAACTCACTCCAGATCTCATGCTTGCACAGCAATCATTTTATACATGGAGGCACCTCCTCAACTCTAACATACATTTTTTTTTTTTTCCCGAGGTAGGGTCTCACTCTAGCTCAGGCTGACCTGGAATTCACTATGTAGTCTCAGGGTGGCCTAGAACTCATGGCAATCCTCCTACCTCTGCCTCCCAAGTGCTGGGATTAAACATGTACCACCATGCCCTGCTTAACATACATTTTAATAAGCTTTTTATTTTGAAGTTATTATAGAGTCATAAGAGTTTGCAAAAATAGTATCATCTACCTCACTTTGTAAAGCTAAATTTGTGGTGTTTACACAAATTTAACATGGAGATGCCCACAGGAGTCAGGACCTGCCAGGTAGGCGCTGGGTTGGTGGCAAGGCAAACAATATATAAATACACACACACAAACACACATGTGCATATACACAAACACATGCCACATAACAACGTATGTGTACTTAACCGCTGAGCCATCTCCCTGCTCCAGTTTCATTTTCTTTAAAGTAGAAGCTGTCAGGCCATAGCAGACAGGGGAGGTTCATATAGTAGGCCAGAGGAACTGTACCCCAGTTCCTTTAGGGAGCCACCCCTGTGCAACACCCAGGGACTCCAGTAAAAGCGTGCACCACTATGGACAAATCCTTTGACCAAACTCACCATTCATTTTTCTTGTACATAAGACATTGGTTGGCAGATAGACAGTTTAGATAGTTAGATGATAGATATGAATATGATTTGAATGTAGGTTACTCTGGGAGCCACGAGAACAAAGAAGACACTGGTGTGGATGGGAAGATTTAGAAGAAGGTCCCTGATCACTGGGTTCTGGAGCAGTCCCACATTCAGACTGGGGCAGAAAAGGAGATGCCATCAAGACATCAGAGAATGGCTGCTTATTGACTTCAGAAGGGAACCTTTAAGTGAAGAAATCTTTGTTTAAGAACTTCTGTAAACCCCTTAGCTGACCCGCAAACTCTTGATTCCAAATCTATGTCTTTACTTGAGGACCAAAAGGAGAGGAGGAGGGATTGAGACAGGCCTCTGGAGATTTATTGAAGTCTCTAAATTTTCTGGGAATGACAAATTGGGGTTAAAACACCATCTTTGGATGATTTAAGTGTAAATGAACAGAAACATATGGGTTATATTTCCTTGCAATTGCAATGAGTTTAACAATTAAGCACAAAAAGGTGCTTCAGGCCATGGGCTTACTCGGGCTTTATTAAATCCAAAGTATGGAAACCATGGTTAGAGCATCGTCCAGTTAAGGCAGTGGCCCAGGTTGACATGGAAAATGGAATCTGTACTTTCTGCTCTCTCTCTCCCTCCATCTCTCTGTCTCTGTCCTTCTCTATGACTGTCTGTCTGTCTGTCTCGCCTGGTTTTCTTTCTCAGGCTGAGGCTGCCATCTGGATGCGGGGGACATCTTGCAAGCACATTTCCCATCTGTGTGCAAGCAGCAGCCAGAGTGTTCCTCTGTTTGTAGAAATCCACCCATGATTTCCAATCTGAGAGGAGAAAAAAATCAGTAGCAGGTGTTGCAGTTCCTTGGGGAGAGTGTTGTTTATTATGCCCATCCTCTGAAGAAGTATTAGGACACATGTGACAGCAGGATAATATATTGCTTCATATATTTTTGCATTATAACCTTTCCTTTATTTATTTCTATGGCACTTATATTTTTTTTCCTGTGGCCCTCAACTTGTACTTTGCTAGACAGCTTTGCAACAAAGGAATTAAAAGCCATTTTCCATTTGTTGTTAAATGTGGTTTAACTTAGTTAAAACACTGCTTGCCAACAGGTAGGTCAAAGTGGGCTGTGATCAAGGTGGTTGGCTTGTTCTAAAGGGTTTCAAGGAGTTTCTAAGGAGTTTGGGATGACAGAGTGAACTGATGGAGAAGTCAAGGCCAAAACTATGTGGGCAGACGTGTCAATTGAAAGTGAAGACTTATCTTAGCCTGTTACTACAAAACTGGGTGGCCACAATCAAGTGGCTTATAAACCAGAAATTCATTTTCTTGCAGGTCTCAGGGTTGGGAAGTCCGACATCAAGGCTCTTGCCAATGTAGTGTCTGGTAAGGTCTCATTTCCTGGTTCATAGATGGTACCTTCTTGCCATGCTCACACAGTCTAAGAGCCAAGGCAGCTCTCCAGGGCCTCTTTTAAAGGAGTAGTAATTCCATTCACAAGAGAACCTTCACGAGCTAATTACTTCCCAAAGGCATCACCTCCTCACCCCATCACATTGGGGATTAGGTTTCAGCATATGAATTTTGAAGAGAAATACTATAAGCAATTAGTGTAGACCACACAGGCTAGGAAGTCTGAGTAGGGCAAAGGTTCAAACACAGACATCGTTCTTGCCTTCCCTGGGCTCTGTGACAATGGCAGCAGTGGAGAACTAAAGTGCAGGTGCTTAACATGACACAAGAGAAAGCTGAATGACTGTTCTTTTTCCTTTATATGTTTTATTTTCATTTTTAAGTTTACAGTGTAATAAATTTTAGCATTTTTATACAGTTGGTTGCTACCACAATAATTGAGCTATAAGCCAGGCAGGTCCTCCTTGCCTCTTTCAACACTCACCCCAGTTTTTACCTCAAGGGCAGATAATTTCTGGGGGAAGCACTCTTCCACATGAACTCTTCCTGAACAGATCCCTGAGATCATCCAGCTGATGGAGCCTTGGGTGAGCTTTCCTTTCCTGTCTTTGTCTATAAAGTTATCTTTCCCTCCATTTTTTCAATGGTACACAACTCACCTATCCTACATCTATGGGACACTAAACAAAAGAACAATTCAAGGGGCTGGAGAGGTGACTTAACAGTTAAGGTGTTTGCCTGCAAAGCCAAAGGACTTTGGTTCAATTCCCCAGGACCCACGTAAGCCAGATGCAGAAGGTGGTACATGTGTCTGGAGTTTGTTTGCAGTGGCTAGAGGCCCTGGCATGCCCATTCTATCTGCCTCTCTCTCTGTCTGCCTCTTTCCATCTCTTGCTCTCTCAAATAAATAAAACATTACTTTTTTTAATTTAAAAAGAGCAATTGAAGATAATGTAGGTGTGTCTCCATTACTTTCTCAGTGCTAGGTCAAAATACTGGACAAGAAGCTGCTTAAGAAAGAAAAGGATTTCTTTGTTGAAATATTTTTATTTTATTTATTTATTCACAAGCAAAGAGAGAGAGAGAGTGAGATAGAAGAGAGACAGACAGAGAGAATGGCCATGCCAGTGCCTCCAGCCACTGAAAACAAGCTCCAGATGCATGCATCACTTTGTGTATATGGTGGAAGGTACTGAGGAACCAAACCTGGGTTGTTAGGTTTTGCAGGCAACTTAACTGCTGAGCCATCTCTCCAGAGGCTTTTTCAAGAGGAAGTTTATCATGGAAGAGAAAGCATGGAGCAGGAAGTCTGTGCCATATCATGACATTATCCAAGAGGAAATAGAAAGAGGCAACAGGAAGTGGAAATGGACTATGTGACCTGAAGGCCCATCCCCCAGTGACACATTTCCTTCAGATAGGTCCACCTTCCATAGGTTCTACGACCTTCCAGAATAATGCCACCAAGTGGCCATTAAGTATTCAAACACGAGTTTATTGGGAACATTTATAAAAGACTCCTTTAGTCAGGGACAGGGTCTCATCTTTGTCTCATAAGTATTTCTATTGAGGGGCAGAATGGTGGTACAAATGGCAGGATGTTGTGAATTGAGTTATAAGTGCCTCATGTCTTTCTTGAATAATTTGCAGTCACTTTCTTCCTCCTCCTCTCCTCTTCTTCTCTCTTGCCTTCCATACATCCTTTCCTTCTTCCTTCCTGTCCTGTCTATGAATCCACAAAGAATAGTGCTTTTTATTTTAAAATATTTTTATGTTTATTTATTTATTTGAGAGAGAGAGAGAGAGGGGCAGATAGATAGAAAGAAAGAAAGAAAGAAAGAAAAGAAAGAAAGAAAGAAAGAAAAAGAAAGAAAGAAAGAAAGAAAGATGGGGGGCTGGAGAGATGGCTTGGTGGTTAAGGTGCCTGCATGCAAAGCCGAAAGAATGCCCATTCCATCTCCAGGTCCCATGTTTAGCCAGATGCAAAAAGTGACATGGGGCGCAATGCCACACTGGCCCACGAGGGGGTGCACACGTCTGGAGTTCATTCACAGCTGTTGTGAGGCCGCTGGTATGCCCAGTCTCTCTCTGTGCCTCTTCCTCTCTGTCTCTCTCTGTCTCTTTCAAATTAAAAAAGAAAAGAGAGAGAAAGAAAAAGAATTGGTGTACCAGGGCTTTCAGCCACTGAAAATGAACTCCAGATACATGTGCCACCTTGAGCATCTGGCTTATGTGGGTCTTGGGGAATTGAACTGGGGACCTTTGGCTTTGCAAGCAAGCACCTTAACCACTGAGCAATATCTCCAGCCCATGATATTTTATTTTATTATTAGCAGAAGAAAGAATTTGATATGTGCTCTTATTGATCTACTTTGATGTAATCTCTTATTGATCTGATTTCATATGATCTCTTATTGATCTGCAGGTGCCTTGCCTCTACATTCTACGTGATTTTAAAAAGGTTAAAAAATCATCCTGCTTATGTCTCATGCATCAACACACTTTCAGGTAAGGTTTTCATAGACTGAGGTAAAACAGAGTTTCATATTTTCTTGGGCATTTATTAAATTATATTGCAGGGCTGGGGAAAATGATTAGTGGTTAAGGGATATGCCTGCAAAGCTTAAAGACCCTGGTTCAATTTCCCAGGACCCACATAAGCCAGATGCACAAGGGGGCACATACATCTGGTGTTCGTTTGCAGTGGCTGGAGGCCCTGGTGTGCCCATTCTCTCTTTTTCTCTGTTTCTCCCTGGCGGGCTTCTCACTCTCATTCTCATAGCTTGCTCAGAGGCTCACGGACCATGGTCCACGTCCTTGACCAGTGCCACCTTCTACTATTTGAAGAAGCCTCTCACGCCTCATCCATCTTGCTTGAATCACTCACTACCAGGCATATCCCATGATGGTATCTGAGTCGGTCTCTATGGTCCAGTTTATAGCCAGTTTCTTGTAAATCATATACAGTTTGGACAGTGGTTTCTGTATCCATTCTACCAGTCTCTGCTCTTTATCTCCTAACAGCCACTTATTCGTATATTATAACTTACTCTGACATTTTATGACTTAGTTTTTGATTTTTTCCCTGGAGTCTTTCTTTCTCTCTCTCTCTCTTTCTTTCTTTATCTCTCTCTCTCTTTCTTTCTTTGTATCATTTCTTGCCTTGCCATGAACTTTTAGTCTATAATATCCATTTAGTCCCATTTTATACATGTATGTTTACACATGTTTGTGGGTACACATGCCTCTGTAGGCCACAGGACAACCTTCAGTGTTGATTTTCAGGAGCTGTTCATCCTTTTTTTTTTTTTTTTTTTTTTAAAGAAAGCATCTCTCATTGGTCTAGAGACTGTCAAGTAAGCTCGGTTAGCTGCCAGCAAGTACCAGGGATCCACCTGTCTTCGTTTCCACAGTTCTGTGTTTACAATCACGTGCTACCACACCTAGCTTTTTTTTTTTTTTTTTTTTTTTTTTAAACAGGGATCTTGGGAATCAAACTTAGGTCTTCATGCTTAAAAAGCAATCACTTTACCAACTGCGCTATCTCTCCAGCCCTGGTTCTGTTTTTATAAATTTTCTTTCTTTCATGAGATCTTCTGACTCTTATTTGTTTCAAGAGAATTTGTCATGACTTCTTGAAGCATTGCTATGATTTCTCTCTTAAAACTCTAACAATTCCATCATGGCTATTTTGGCATCATTTGATTGTGCTTTGCTGTTCAAGTCGGGATTTTTCTGGTTCTTGTTATAAGGGACTTTCAGTTGCATTCTGGACATGTTGGCTCTTGTGTTAGGCTACTCTAGGTTCAACTTAAACCTTTTATTTTATCAGGCAGACACCTTGTTCAAGTTCAGCAGATACTGGCCTATAGTGGTGGATGGTGGCTCCAATGGCAAATTCTTGTTCAGAACCTTTGCCTTGCTACTTTGTGTTCTGTTTGGTGGGTTGAAGTAGATGAGGCTCCCACTGGTTCCTGCTCAGAAAATGTGTGGTGTTTTCCTAGCTCCTCAGAGTGTGCAGTCATATGGAAGAATACACTTCCTACATAGCATAGCCACTTTTTTTTTTTTTTTTTTTTTGGAGAGAGACAGAGAAAGACAGATAGAGAATGGGCGCTCCAGTAGCCTCTCAGCTGCTGCGAACAAAATCCAGATGCATGCACCCCCTTGTGGTCAAGTGCGGCATTGCGCCCTTGCATCACTGCATCTGGCTAAATGTGGGACCTGGAGATTGGAACTACTGGAGATTGGAACCTGAGTTCTTAGGCTTAGGAGGCAGGCGCCTTAACCGTTAAGCCATCTCTCCAACCCAGCATAGCCATTTTTTATGCTGAGACTCACATGCAGACAAAAGGCCTTTGGGGGATGTCCACTTGTGGCTGAAATCTCTTTGCAGGTCCTCCCAGCAGGGAAACAGAACAGCATTCAGCCAATGTGTTGGTAATGTCTAAATCAACCTTGACATGTTCCTGCCTACTGTCCCTAGATGGAGGAGGGAAGGGACTCCTCCCACTGTCATGGACCAAGAAGGTGTCCCTGTGATGTTCTTTCTCCTTCTGTGTCTCGGCTTATTGTTTGGCATCTCTGGGTGAGGAGAAGAATTTGGGTCCTGGTGGGAAGAGACATGCTTCTCCTGCCACATATTGTCTAGAGGGTTCCTGGAACCGCCAACCTTCTCTAGTGATGTGTGCCCGACTCTCCATCAACATGATAGAGGATTAAGGGTCCTTGGGCTGCCCTGTGTTGCTAGGTTGGGTCTCATCAAAAATAGGTCTGTCAGGGCTGAAGAGATGGCTTAGCAGTTAAGGTGTTTGCCTGCAAAGCCAAAGGATCCTGGTTTGATTTCCCAGGAACCATGTAAGCCAGATGCACAAGGGGGCGCATGCATCTGGAGTTCATTTGCAGTGGCTGGAGGCCCTTTGCACACCCACTCTTTCTCTCTCTCTCTCTCTCTCTCTGCCTCTTTCTCTGTCACTCTCAAATAAATGAAAATAAACAAAAAGTAAAAAAAAAAAAAAATAGGTCTGTCATATTATTCTGCAGGGAGAGGACAGTTTGCAGAAGGCACAGACTCTGTGGCTTCTCTAGGGTTACTTAAGCAGTTTGCTGGCCTCCTTTCAGCCTTTAGGCTTCTCTTTTGATCACACCCTGAATATTCCAAAGCTTTATCATTGTACTTCCTGGAGAGGAATGAGATTAGGTGCTGATTTAGATAAGACATCCCTGAATAATGCCACAGACTAAAGGCTTAAAAGTAAATGGATTATTTTAAAGTTTTTCCTCAGGAGGCGAGAGGTTGGCTGAAGCACAAGTCCATTAACTTCTCGCTAGGAACTTTTCATCATACAGGAGCCAAGGCTCTGGAAGTTGAGAAGCAAGCCACTGCCCATGAACCTCTGTGCAGCAAGGTATTGAGTTGCAACTGGAACAGAAATGACACTTGCTCGATATGAGTTGGATAAATGAAATAATGGAAGAGAATTAAGAATCTCTCCCATAATTTCTTCTAGTGATTCGAATGCTTTAAGTAGAGGTCCTGGAGTTTGGGAAGATTATCATAAGCCATTTTGCTATTTGGTCATGGCTGGTCTTGACTTTAAGAGTGGATTGAAGGATATGGCTTTTCCACAGAGAACTGACATAGGAAACAGAGAGAGAGGGAAAGATCTACCCCAAATGTGGTAAGCAGTATCCAATAGGATGTGGTCCAAGGTAGAAAAGAAATGGGAGAGAGGAAGTCTGTGTGTGTGTGTGTGTGTGTGTGTGTGTGTGTGTGTGTGCGCGTTCGTTCCTTTCCATCCTGAGCGAGAGTGTCCATTGTAGACGTCAGACTCCAGAGTCTTCAGCCTGTCAATAGGGTCTCAACACTGAAGACTCTCCAAGAAACTCCTGGCCGGGCCCTCAGCCCTGGATCAACTCCATTGAGCCATCCACCTTCTTGTACTAAGCAGCTTCCAGGATCTTGTCGTGTGCAGGCATTGTTAGACTGCCTCATCTCTTATTGTGCAAGCCAGTGCAATAAATCCTCATTTATATCATGTGTACAACCTGTTGGCTCTTCTAGAACCCTCACTTTCACACCAAGTTATTTTCCTGACTTCAATGTGTCATGTTACCGTATTAAAAGTTCTGGGTGAATGAGTGGGAGAGGGAAGGTTCCAGAAACACCCAGCCCTGAGGCACCAGAGAGCCAGTAGCATCTGTGGCTTGGCAGGTGGTTTCCATGGGAGAGCCAATATGTAACATTAATTACCTATAACTTTCATATAAAGCAGAAAATGTGGTAACATTATCTGACCAGCAGAGAACAGAGTCTAGACCAATTGTCTGATTCTCAAGAAAGGGCTTCCTGTTTGCTAAAACAACAGCACCTTTAGGAGGGAGATGAAAACAGACCATGCCAGCTCAAGCTTACATGCTCCTCTCTGGGAATCTAAGTGACTGATGTCTCAAGTTCTGAGGATGTCCCGTCCCGGGTCCTCACTGCTTCGGCTTCTGTGTTCCTCCCTTCATGCCCTGCCATGAATTTGTCAGTAGGATAAGTAGACATAGACCCCCCTCTGCCGAGTGGACATCGCTGCTGATCACCTTGTGGATCTCTGGCCCTCGAGACAGCTGTGTCACTCAAGGCTCCCAATGCCTATCTCACGGACATGGGCCTGGGTTTTGATTCTTGACAGCAGCCTCCCCCTGGAAACTTTGTCTTTGTGCATTCCACTATTGATGAGCTCCAGCGAGAGAGGAATTTGAGGGGACGGGCACGGGCCTCTGTCTGTAGACTTCAAACACCACCAGCAGATGAGGCCTGGTGCTAGTTAAGGGCCATTTGCAATTGCAACTCTTTTTGTCAGCTGCACTTTTTATGTTTCACATTATGCCTTCTGCCCTGCCTCCCTCACACATGCTCTGGAGATGGATTGTGCAGGCAGACGCTGTCTGCAGTACCTCAGTGGGAGACCAGAGGCCTGACTTCACATTGTGCCTGTGGCCTGCTTCAGATGTGAAGAGGTTCCCTGGCGATCCCTCATAGGCTGGACATCAGGCTGAGTGAGCCCTTAGCACTTTTCATCTTTATCTCCTTCCAACCAAGAGACTATGTGCCTTGTCTGCCGCCTCTGCTTGAAGAATAGAGGAATTCCTTGTGCATAGCTGGGGTTTCTTATAGGAGCCTGACCTGTGACAAAGACCAATCATAAACCTTGCCTGTTGGTACCCTGCCATGTTAGAAAGGTGGAACGCACATTCTGGGCTAAGTACCGATGCACACACAGCCAGGGAGAAATGGCAATTGCCTGCAGATCTCCCTCCTGAAGGTGGCTGCACTGAGACTGTGGCTGGGCCAGGGATGTAGCTTAGTGAGTCTTAAGGAGCTTACCATGGTCAAAGCAGCTTTCCACACATGGCCCTCCCTTCCCTAACTGCACCATCACTGGGGGTGTTGGGTAGTTTTATAAGTCATTATTGAATTGTGGTCTCTCAAAAGAGAGATGTCTTTGGGGGAATTAATTCTTTAGAAAGACTCTTGGGTTGAGGAGGTGGGTCAGAGGTTGTGAACATTTTTGCCCAGCCTTGAGAGTCTGAGAGGGCCTGAGGGGGGTCTCAGACTATCTGAGTTTGAGTCCCCAGAACCCACACGAATGGCTGGACATGGCCTCAAATATCTATAACTCCAATCCTGTGGGAAGTAGAGAGCAGAGAATCATGGAGACTTCCCAAACTTTAGCTCTAGATTCAGAGGGAGATTCCATCTCAAGGAAATACACAGATGAATGATAGAGTCAGACACCTGACATTCTCCTCTGGCCCCTATGGGTGCACATACAGAACATGTATATCTGTACACATATATGTATATGGCATACAAGCATTTACTATACCACACAGAATACACACAAGCACACACACACACTCTCTCAAAATAAGTCATGAATGAAGTGTATTGGGTTGGAGTTGGCTATACCATAAATATGCTTTATTTTGCTGTGGAAAAATTACTATTGTCGGGCTGGAGAGATGGCTTAGCGGTTAAGGCGCCTGCCTCCTAACCCTAAGAACACTGGTTCCAATCTCCAGGTCCCACGTTTAGCCAGATGCAAAGTGACACAAGGGCGCAATGCCGTACTTGACCACAAGGGGGTGCACACATCTAGATTTCAGTCTCAGCAGCTAAAAGGCTGCTGGCGCTCCCATCTCTATTTGTCTTCCTCTCCCTCTCTCTCTCTCTCTCTCTCTCTGTGTCTCTCTCTCTGTCTCTCTCAAAAAAAAAAAAAATACTATTATCAAGGATATTTTGCCATTTTGAAGTTTTTGTTTAAAGAAACAGGATATATTATGTATTTGAATGGGTAAAACCCCTTCATTTTAAAGATGAAATGGGAACATTAGAGACTCTTACACTTGACTTTAGGCCATTTTGTCTATGTCCAGTAGAAGACCAATTCTCACACCAGATTTACAAGGGGAACCTGGAGGAAGCACCTGGCTTGTGTCGGCTCTGAGACAGGGTCCTGTGTGGGAGTGAGGCGGCTGGAGGTAGGAAATGGTCCCTCACAGAGGACGGGATCTAGGAGAGTCAGGAGCAAGAGCTGATGTAAGCCTCACCACCTGTGAACTGAGTGTCTAGCAAGCTAGTGGGGAGTTCCCCAAGGAGCGGCCCTGCGTCAGCTGTCATTCCACCACAGACATCCTCAGGACTCAATCATAGAAACACTCTCTTTTTTTCCATTTTTTTCTTTTTTTTCTTTTTCTTTTTGGTTTTTTGAGGTAGGGTCTCGCTCTCGCCCAGGCTGACCTGGAATTCACTATGTAGTCTCAGGGTAGCCTCGATCCTCCCACCTCTGCCTCCTGAGTCAAAGGCTTGTGTCACCATGCCCAGCTTTCGTAGAAGCACTCTTATCCCTAACCTGCCCTGTCTAGGTAAGAACGCTGCCTATACATGTTGTAGAATTCCAATCCCAGCCGGGCGTGGTGGCGCACGCCTTTAATCCCAGCACTCAGGAGGCAGAGGTGGGAGGATCGAGGCTACCCTGAGACTACATAGTGAATTCCAGGTCAGC
Source organism: Orientallactaga sibirica (assembly GCA_036365145.1). Taxonomy (NCBI): domain Eukaryota; kingdom Metazoa; phylum Chordata; class Mammalia; order Rodentia; family Dipodidae; genus Orientallactaga; species Orientallactaga sibirica. The sequence continues at coordinate 4,309,738 of JAEOAD010000035.1, forward strand.
CTGGGCTACAGTGAGACCCTATCTTGAAAAACAAAACAAAACAACAACAACAAAAATAATTCTAAATTAGACGCAAGCTGTGCTTTAAAGGGTTAAATTCAGTTGCCCAAGAGAACCCAGCTGATGGGGGCAGCAGAGCAGGCACCATCATCTCAGCTTCTTGTTTGCCAGTGTACTCTGCCTGTGGTCTCAACTCTCCATGCCCACCAAGGAAAACACGAGCCATGCCATGCTTCCACGTGGTGGGGGTGTTAGGAAATCTTTCCTGGATGAAGGATGCGAACAGGAATTTGTGGTATGAACCTGGGGAGTGTGTAGGGACCCTCATATCTACTTGCCTGGCATCTTGGCATCTGACGCTTAGATCGTAGCCAGCTTTGAAACCGAGATCTGCATCGACACCTAAGGTCTTAGTAAAATCTAGAAGTGTTGGAAGTCTTCTGTGTTGTTGCAGGAAATCAGCCAAGTTTTACACGTGACCCCATAACAGATCCTGATGTTTCAAAATTAAAAAAAAAAAAATCACAATGGGAAAAAAAATGACTTAAGAATTATATCATGTTTCCTGAACAAAATTTCTTGTCCATGGAGAAAGTCAAAAGTGAAATAAGGGGCTGGAGATATGGATTAGTGGTTAAGCACTTGCCTGTGAAGCCTAAGGACCCCGGTTCAAGGTTCCATTCCCCAGTACCCACGCAAGCCAGATGCACAAGGTGGCACATGCATCTGCAGTTTGTTTGCAGTGGCTGGAGGCCCTGGTGTGCCCATTCTCTCTCTCTCTCTCTCTCTCCTTCTTTCTTTCTTTCTCTGTTGCTCTCAAATAAATAAGTAAAAATTTTAAAAAAGAGAGAAAAAGTGAAATAAGTGGCTGTTCACATTGGGGCCAAGCAAAGGGAGAAGAGCATGCTACCTCACCCTTGGAAAGGCCCCCAGGCATCCAGGGTGCAGCTGGGACAACAGTGTTGGGAGTGCATTTGCACACTCGGACCTCATAGAGTTGACCTCCTCTCCTCTTCCTCTGAGCTCCTGGCCACAGCTGAGGTTGGACAGTCCATCTACCTCAACAGAAACCATATCCCAGTCTCCATCAATGGCCTGGAAGGTGCCAACTAACCACCTGCCCATGTGACAAATGTAACTGGGGACCCCAATGGGAGCAAAGAATCTCTTGAAGGTGGATCAGAGCTCAGCTCCACTGATTTCTAATCCAGTCCTGCTTCCCTGATTTTTATGGCCCTCAGGGATTTAGAGCAAAGAGAACAGACCCACCACCTAAACCCAAGAAATGTTCTGGCCTCCATAGCAATTTCTGAGGATTAGCCTCTAAATTAAGAAATGTTCCTTCATTAGAAGTCAGCATTACAGCTGGAAGGAGTTCTTGATTTGAGCACTGGTATGACACTCATTAAAGATTTTCGTCTTTCTTCCCTTTTTTTTCAATCTAGGACAATCTGTTTTGCTTTACATTGCTAAATCAGAGGCTGTGAGATAGATTTCTCATAAGGCTCCTCTTAACCAACGGAACATTCTCTGGCTCATTGACATGGTAAACTTTTTTTTTTTTTTTCACTTAACATGCACTTATTTGAAAAACAAATCTTGAGATTTGGCCATTAGGCTTGCTGCCTGTAAACCGGTCTGTTTGCAGAGACCCTCTCTGGGGTACCCTGCAGGTGCCCAAGGCTCACAGCTGCAGCGGCTACACACTGATGAATTTAGGGAATGGACTTCAGATCCAAGATGACCAACGAGATACACTTTACGACTCAAGCTGAAGCTTATGTTAAAAATTAGAAGGCCTTTATAGATGGTTTTTGTTTTCCCCTTGAGTCTTCTAAATCAGGAAGGCAGCTTGCAGAGGCCCACGTACTGGATACATCTTGCATCGCCTAGCTCCCTAAAAAACAGCGGCTGGCACATTTGCCCACTTAGGTTGAAATGGGGAGGGAGCAGGTTACTGGGAGAACTGCCCTGGAGGGCAAACTCCTGCAAAGGAAGGGATGAATGGCTTTTCCAAGTGGGGTCTGGCAGCCACTGGGGTCACCTGCATTTTGAAACCTCTTTGTTCCTTACAACCTTCCCAAGGTAGCAGGTCTGAAAGTATAAGATCTGATGGAGTAATATGGATCTGGATATGATTAAAAGTACATCAATAAAAGTACAATAAAAATGTGGTGCTGACAGTTTGCATGTAGATGAGGGAAGGTATGATAATGAAATTAAAGGTGTTTTCCACCAGGGGGAACTCTTGATTGTTAAGAAATGACTCCACTTCACTAGTTTTGGGGGCCTCCCAGTGTGCAAGCACTCTCCTTCTTTGTATTTTAATCACAAGTATGATTAAAAGAAACATAACAAGCAATTGAAAACATTTTATTTGTAGGAGAAGAAGTAAATAGCTTGTCTCCTTTATGTCAAATATTTTAATCCTCTAAAATAACCTTATTGGCCAAAAAAAAAAAAAAAAAAAAAAAAAAAAAAAAAAAAAAAAAAAGAACTTACTGAAAAATAACCCCATTTATTCATCATGTGGCCTGACAAACAAAACCCATACTTAATGTTCTAATATTATCCTTTAAAAGTCTTTACAGTGCTTTATATACCATCACCCATCCATGTGGAACATGTGGGGCTGGCGCTATCCAAGCGTGGGCTGCATCTGGAACCTTCCCTGTACAGCAGCCTCTCTGGGAAGGTCAGTGAAGGGAGCACACGCCTTTCAACAGCACGTCTTTCGGAGACCCTATGCAGGGTCTTTGAAGATTGCATGTTTTCCAGCAGCAGTCAAACAGAAAAGGGGGAATGTGAAAGAAGCTCTCTATGGCTGAACTCCCAGGAACAAGTCTGGATCCTGAGCATAAATTTCCTCAGAAAAGGACTTTGAAGTTTGTTTCAATCTGTGAAGTTCTAGTAACGGTCTAAATTTGCTCCTTCACATCTGGTGGAGATAATTACAACAACTGGCATGGTTCTGTCCATTGGTGCACTTCTTCATTCATTAATTCAAGATAGTTCTAATGAAAGCCTCCTAAGCACATGAAAATGATCTCAACACTCCAAGGAATGGAGCTATGGGTAAGTTAGTCCTCAGTCTTAGAAAGTTTAGTCTCTGTTTGAAAAGACAGGACATATAATTACATAATATGCATGTGTGTACCACCCATGGCTGGTATGAGATTCTGAGATGAAAAAGATGGAGGATGGCATATTATCTATGAAAGATCCACAGAAAGCATTTTTGCATTACAGCTGAGGTAGAATATTTGAGATTCGATAGCTAAGCAGGGCAAGAGGCGTAGGAGGGTCATTCATATCTCAAGTAAGGCATAGCGCAGATGAAAGGGTGGCAGTGCTAAATGCAAGGTAAGTGTGAGAGCCATGGGAAATTGTATTTGATCTCCTCACACGCCATGAGCAGGACCAGTGGAACTGAGGTATACATATGAGCAGAAGGGTCTTTGTATTATAAAAGGCATTGATATCAACCTTGTTTAACTTCTCAGCCAAATGCTGGGCTGAACAATGTCTAGGACTGTCTGGAACAAGTGGGAGATGGTGACCTCCTACATCTAAAAGAACTTCTTGGGCTGGGGGAGATCACTCAATGGTTAAGGCACGTGCCTGTAAAGCCTAACGACCAAGGTTCGATTCCCCAGTACCCACATAAAGCTGGATGCACGAGGTGGCACATGTGGAGTTCATTTTCCGTGGCTAGTCGCCCTGGCATGCCCATTCTCTTTCTCTCTCTCTCTGCTTACAAATAAATAAATTTTATGTATTTATATTTTTAAAATTATTATTTATTTATTTGAGAGAGAGAGAGAGAGTTACAGAAATAGGCAGGTAGAGAGAGAGAGAATGGGCGTGCCAGGGCCTCCAGCCACTGCAAACGAATTCCAGATGTATGCGCCCCCTTGTACATCTGGCTTATGTGGGTACTGGGGAATCGAGCCTCGAACCAGGGTCCTTAGGCTTCACAGGCAACCGTTTAATTGCTAAGCCACCTCTCCAGCCTCTATGTATATGTATTTTTAAAATAACTTCTTATTCCAGGAACAACTACCACATGTTACTTGTGGATCTTGATCACTCTGTTATCTCAACTACTTTGCTCAACTGGGCCACCCTTCTGCAGAACTTTCTTTTATGCAAAATGAGATCTATTCTCCTTCTGAAGGCATCTGTGTCCCCCCTCCCTTCCACCTCATCTGTCCATGAGTCTTTGCTGACCATCACACTCATAATACTGTCAGCATGGACCTCCCAATGACTCTCTGATTGTCCAGTACCCCAATACCCAGACCAAGCCAAGGGTGCACATAAGAAGGGTACGTCCAACCTTACAAGGCTAGCACAGGCCACCACCAAGAGTCTCTTAGATGACAAATTTACAGTGAACCCTTGGGTTACATAAGAAATAAATATTCCCAGAAGTCTCACAATCTGTATTTTTCTGACTTATTGTGTCATTTTTGCTCATTTATTAATTTAATAAATATTTACTGAGCACTTGATATATGCCAGTATGAAATGCTGAGGAAGTGAGCATCCCGTAGATATTATAGACCAATTGGAAAGACAGACAAGAAAATAATCATATGAGCAAAAGAATTCTCACTTTTTTTTGTTTGTTTGTTTGTTTGTTTTTGGTTTTTTGAGGTAGGGTCTCACTCTAGCTCAGGCTGACCTAGAATTCACTATGTAGTCTCAGGGTGGCCTCAAACTCTCGGTGATCCTCCTACCTCTGTCTCCCAAGTGCTGGGATTAAAGGTGTGCACCACCATGCCCTGCAACTTTTTAAGAAGAATGTTTTATTTGTGGGAGATAGCAAGAGGGAAAGAGGGAGTGAGAGAGAAGAGAGAGAGAGAGGGAGAGAAAGAGAGAGTGAGATGGGCGAGCCAGAGCCGCTAGCCACTGGAAATGAACTCCAGATGCATGTGCCACTTTGTTCATCTGGCTTATGTGGGACCTGGGAATTGATCAAACCTGTGTCCTTTGGCTTTGCAGGCAAAGCACCTTAACCACGAAGCCATCTCTCCAGTCCAGAATCCTCACTTTTATCCATAGCTGCCCGATGTCTAGTTAGTCAGACCACATTTCAATCAGCTCAGGCCAGCTCTCTGCTGCCTCCACCCTTTTACAGCCACTTTTGCTGAAACTTCCTCTCTGAAATGTATCTCATTTCCAATTTCTTACCATAGAACTGGAATGGCGTACACCTTTCTTGATGTCCTAATTAACTCAAATAAAATAAAAAGGTTTATAGTAAGAGAGTGGGTGAAGCAGGAAGTGTGCTTATATGGATATTTCAGGCAGGCACAGAAATATACAGATAATTTCAGGATTGGTCTCTGTATAAGTAAAATTAAGAAGACAAAAACAAGGTTTCACCTTTGGTGCATCTGATTGATTTAACAATAAGACAACTGAATATAAAACTTGGGCAACATAACGTGACTTGTCCTCTGACTAGTGATCCTTACAATGGGAAAAAGGCTAAATAGAGCTTTTAAATAATGATTTATTTTTTGAAAAAAAATCCTGACTTTCATATGAACATATGACAAAGACTATATTTAACAATTATTTGATGAGAGAATGATAACAGTGTTAAAATTTGTTCAAAGGGAAAAAATATCGTTCAACAGAGAATCCCAAGATAATCAGAATTAACCTATTTAAAAAACACAATTTATATTGCTTGCATCTGTACAGGTTAAAATTCACTTGAATTTATATGAGCAAGAATGATTTGTATTAATACCAGTTTTCTAAAATTTACAAAATTGAAAATTAGCTTCAAAACAATGAAATATGAAGAGATTACCTGAAAGTCTGCAGAAGAGACAACAGTTTCTGCTGGTAAAGTACTCAGCAATATTTTTGGTGCTTTTAGAAGTCATTCGTAATTTTCCTGGCAGTGTCTTTCTTCTATGAAAAGAGAATAGATCAATGATTCACTTACTTTTGCAAATTGATCCGTTTCTGTGTGGGGTGACCCATGGACAATTTAGGGAGGAATATCAGCCTTGCTCTTGGGAAAAGCAAAATACAATTACATACATAAATTAATGTATACAAACAAATGTAATGTAGAGCACCCTAGGTTCACTTCGAGTAAGTAGGGTTTGTACATTGCTAAGCTAATCATGACAAGCCATTCTTGCATGGAATAAACGAATGACTTGAAGAAATGAGAAACCGTGCTGTAAACATGATTGTAGCATGACATGGATGTGATAAAAACAACAAGAACATGCGATCCAGGGATAAAAGAACAGAAAAAATGACCAGGGAGCTGCAGAGTCCCAAGAGCAACACTGCGCCTGGTAGAGGGAGTTTGAGGAGAGATAATTGCCCACTATAATCCCGAGAGCCATTTGTCCACATGTGGGGAGGGGGAAGAGAGTCGGAGGACTCCTTTGTGCATTGGCAAAGTGGAGTCACTGACTGAGGGCACATATGACAAACAGATCTCTGAATGTGACATATAATAAGCTAAATATGGAGCATGTTATTACATAATTACATTTGTATTATACAGCCAAACCAGCAAAATACTGCCATAGCTCACAAGTAGGGGAATTGAACACCTACATCTCAGAGGCATTCTGTACTCGATGTGAATTTTCTCATGAATAAGCCTGGATGGATGTGCTGTTGATTCTGATTCGAAGTACATGGACTTAGGACAGCAGGACCAGCACTTTAGCAGGGCTTCTCTGAATACCATCAGATCATAGCAGACACTCCTGTGCCACCACCCTGTCTATATACATACATATACATACATATATATATATATATATATATGGCCCTGGCCAGATCCCAGGAAGAACTCTGGGTAGAACCAGAGGCCAGGCAAGATCTACCCTGTGGATCAAACAAAAGAAGACAGGGCTCACCAATGAAGTCTAAAAGATCTACCTTTATCCCATTAGAGACTGCAAGGTTGCAGAATACCCCTGGAATCACTGTGGCTGAAACACTGACAACACCAGGGGACTCTCCTCAGATGGGAAATGCAAAGTGAGGAAGCATAACAACTCTTTGGGTGGGGGGAGCAATGGTGTGTGAGGCATTACCTGCCCAGGCAAGGCTGCATTGGCTTCCGCATTTGTTCTTTGCAAGCCTACGAGTTGGGTAAGTCCCTTTATCTTCAGTTTCTAGTAGAGACTGGGGCACAGAGACGTCCATTGTGGCCCCAGTGGTTGAGCTGAGACTGGAGACCACATCTGTCTTGTTCTAAGTCATCCACCTGGCCCCACTCTGTTCTGATTATAGTTACTTAGGAAATTTTCAAACTGGAAGAAGTATCTAAGGGAATTTTAAAAATAATTTTATTGAGAATTTTAATATATGACTATATCACAAATTGCTCATATTTTCATTGGGTTGCACTCTTAAGTCTCCTCTTCCCCACTCCTAAAACCTTCTTTGTGAGTGAAGCCAATACTCAGGCCCCAGTTTGTAAGATAATAGTAATTTACATGAAGTGTACAATTATAGATAAAAGAAGGATATAAAATTCTCCAGCTAAAAGAGCATTCACTGTGTTCTCAAATTGTGACTGTGGTTGTCACAGAGGCTGAGGGAATGAATGATTTAGTGGAGAATCTATATTATACTGAGTCTTGAAATAATTTGTGGATTCGTGTTCAGTAGCCAGTAGGTGAGCTATAAATAGATATTAATGTAGACACTAATTAGTAAAGTGAAATAATAAAATCATTATTATTCACAATAAACATGTCACATAAATCCCATTGAAGCCGCATGGAAAGAATTCTTTCTGTAGCAATATAAGGCATTGAGGGTGCATGAGAGATTGCTCAGTGGTTAAAGGTACTTGCTTGCAAAGCCTGCCATCCTGGGTTCAATTCCGCAGCATCCACAGAAAGCCAGATGCAAGAGGTGGAGACTAAATCCAGGACCTCATGGACATTAAGCAAGGGGTCTGCCACTGAGCTACATCCCTGACCTGTTTTCTTCTCCCCCTCTCTCTTCCTCCCTCCCTCTCTTCCCCTCTCTCTTCGTCCCTCCCTCCCTTACTGCTTTCCTTACTTTTTTCTTTCTCTCTCTTCCTCCCTTCCTTCTTTCTTTTTTCCCTTCATTTCCTCTCTCTAGTTTTCTTTCTTTTTTTTCCTTCCTTCCTCTCCCTCTTTCTTTTCTCTGTCTCTCCCTTCCTCCCTTCTTTCCCCTTCTCTCATTTTATTTCCTTCCTTCTGTTTTTTTGTTTGTTTGTTTGTTTGCTTGCTTGCTTGTTTTCCAGTGCTAAGTATCAGACACAAGGCTTGCATGTGCTACACAAATGAACTACCACTGAGCCAGGTTCCCAGCCATGAGTTAATTCTTGGTTCTTAGGTAAAAACTGGGGTGTTCCAATCCAGTCGAAAGAAGATCTTGGCCGAGTGCTACAGTATATTGGCCTTGAGTTATCAACCATTGTGAGTCAGTGATGTCCGCACTGGGAGGTGTTATCCTTTCTCCACAGCTAGCCTTAGATGAAAATCTAATGCAGATAAAAAGGATAAAATCCAGAGAAACTGGGATGTCAAATACCCCATGTTTTCAGGGATTGCTTCGATTTCCTTTGACGTCTTTTGTTTGATCCTTATCCCACTTAGCTCTCGGGGCTTGTTCAAACCTCTGTGTTCTTTCCATTCCTCTATCAACACAGACTTTTAGTTCAGTTGCATCCTCCACTCTGCTTAATGCCATGTGGGTAGTAGGCTTCCCTGCCAGCTGTGCTCTGCCAAAACACCAGTCCTCCAGCCAGCACCATGGAGTGAGCTTTCTAGAGAAACCATCCCCCGTTAGTGGCACGTTATTAAATAAAACGCAACATCACCATGGGAAGTATTTGCGTCTGGAAGGCTTTATTGACTTGCAGTGGTATTTCCAAGGATACTGAGAACTCAATTGACCAAGAAGGCTTAGAAGCAAGCACAGCGGCTCCACACAGGACTTTCCTGCTCCCACCTTCAGCCGTGGGGCCAGAATGGGGTTGGCATTTCTCATCTGATATTTTTGAATATGTGGTTTGTTCTAACCTCCGCTCATCAAGGTTTTGGAAATATTGAGGATTAAAGTAATAGCGTTTCTCTATGGAATAGGAACATTTACTTTTTTTTAATTTTTAACTTATGTGACTTATTTTTATTAGGTTGAAAATTCACATATTAGTCTGTCCAGTTCAACACAAGGCATGCGGCCATCCTGGTGACAAACAGGCTTGCAGTCCCAAATCACGTAAGTCTACTTTGCTGGTGACCAGTGTCAGGGGGGTGAGGCACCACATGTATAGTTGGAAACTTTTCTTCCTTTGTGAAGTTGTTTACTTCTGGGTTGGAAGAACCTGGATTCTTCCTCCCTTCCTGGTACACCATTCTTTTCAAGGTTGGCTGCCTCTTGCTTTTGCTCCAGCACTCCATGCCTCCCTAGTGACTGACTGAGGTTCTGGCATTTTGCCATCTGAATTTTCTGAGAGCTTGTCACAGCTTAAAGCAGTGGTAACTATTTCATTTCATTTCTCTAAACTATTTATGAGGACAGTGCATGGTTTCAATTTGACTCATCCAAATCTTATTATTTCCCACTTGATGAATTTTTTTTTTTCCCATTGCCTTGTTTGGCAAAATCCCTAATTTGCTTTTGGCTAATTCAAAGAACAAGCAAAAGGCATGTTTTAGGTTCCCTTAATCTCAAAGTTGATAATAAATTATGTGGTTATTAAATAAACTTGTCTTGCTGCCAAGGGCAAAATAAATAAAGATGTTTGTTTCACTGAAGATAGTTCTGTCTCTCTAGTCTTTTCTAAATCTTGTCTGATCCACGGGGCATTAGCACATTAAAGAAAATCTTAGGCAGTGACTAAAGGCCTCCATTCCTGAGACCATTCCCATCCTCTTACTAATCACTGCTCCTTTGGGCTGGCTGAGAGAAATAAATTTTAGGGAAGCATTTATGGATGAGAAGCAGCTGAAAACAACTGGGTGGATGAAGTCAAGCCATTCTGAGGTAAAATAACAAACTATTTTGGGAAAAAAGAGCCAGGGACTAGCTAATTAATTCTGTTGATATTGGCTATTGGCTACATATTTTTTGCTTTCCACCTGGCTTCTTTTAGGGTATAACTATCTCTCCAGACTCCAGGGGTTCATGTCTTTCTTCTTGGGAGACCCTTTAGGAAGACTCCTGCTCACCCCCACTCATCTTATTGCTAAGTCAGCTAACCCTCTTCCCACTGCCCCTCCTCTACATACGAACTTCTGAAAACTTTTACATTTGCAATCTACTTACACGTGAGAATTTAAGTAAACAGAATAGGTATACATAGCAAGGCATTTAGTGATAATAAATTTTAAAGAAAGTTGTTTTAAAATAATTCTTTGATATGCATAGACTTATAATTTATTAAAGATGGAGGGAAATTTGCACACTAATGAAATGGATGTGCTTATTTTTTTACATTTTTAAAAATTTGATTTTAATTTATTTATTTGAGACAGAGAGAGGAAGAAAGAGAGGGAGTGAGAATGGGCACACCAGGGCCTCCAGCCACTGCAAATAAACTCCAGACGCAGGTGCCACCATGTGCATCTGGCTTACGTGGGACCTGGAGGATTGAACCTGGGTCCTTAGGCTTCTCAGGCATGCGCCTTAACCACTAAGGATATGCTTATTTTTATGTAAATAATTCTAATATCTGGCACCTTCAACATTTTTCAGACTTTATTGATATTTTGATTTTATTGTCAATATTAGGAATGGTGCTTCATTCACATAAATACATGGTACAAAAATAGCAGAAGTAAAAAAAAGAAAAATACCAGAAGTCTGTTTAAGGCAATTTCAGAAAATGCTGGAAATTCTGTCCTAATCCCAAGCAAAAATTCATTGAATAATTTTTTTTAGTGAAATTCAAGTAAGCAACTCAAACAGCAATGTTTAAAATTGAACAGTCAAATGTGACATAATACAAAGATGCACTAATTTTGTACATGCTAAGAAATTATGATAGGAAAATATTGAAAGTCTTTGATTTTTGTAATTAAACTGAAACAGGGTGTTCAGGAAAGTCCTTGAACCTCAAATCCTAGGTTCATGTCTGCTTTTAACTAAAGAATTGAAAGAAAATAGAATGAGAAGGATAATTATTAAAATTGTTCTATTTATTGAGAGGAGTACAGAACCAAGGGAAGGAAAATGAATATACCCATGAGGTTTGAAAGCCTACATGGTGGGCCTGGAAAAACCATAAAAAGAAAGTTAGAGAGGAAAGAAAAGAAAGTAAAAAGAGCTCCTAGCCAGGTGTGGTGGTGCATGCCTTTAATCCCAGCACTCAGAAGGCAGAGGTAGTAGGATTGCTGTGAGTTCGAGGCCACCCTGAGACTACATAGTGAATTCCAGGTCAGCCTGGGCTAGGGCAAGACCCTACCTCTAAAAAAAAAAAAAAAAAAAAAAAAAAAAAAAAAAAAAAAAAAAAAAAAACCTGCCTGCCATGTGGAAAGTAGAGAATCCATGAGTCCATGTGGGAAATAGGGGTCAAGGGAAATCTCACCAGAACTTGGAGGTTCATAAGTGGTCAGGCAGCTCGGAGAGAGGCTTGTCCCTTCCCACACATCTGTTTGTAACCTTATTGTGGTGGGGTTCACCTTCTAACTCAGGTGAGCCAGAGAGACAGCTGATTGGTCTGGGCTAGACTGGCTCAGGAAGAGGCCAGCCATGACCAACCAGAATGTCACCATTAGCTTTGAATTCTAGAAAAAGAGTCTTCCCTCCCAGGGAGGGCCTAGTCATGGAAAAACAGGCCTAGGGAACTAGGCAAGAGAGAAAAGTCAGATCATCCTTTCATGTCTAGCAAGGGCTGATCTCGAGGGCAGACCTTCCTAAGCCTTTTCACTTTCAGGAGCCGCCATAACTGCCTGACAAAGCCGCCTGACTCCCTCTCAAAACCACTGTGCTTTTCTAAGAGCAGAAAGCTTTGTGCATTTGGTAAAGCACTGCGGTGACATGACATACCATCAGTCAGTCTTGAATCAAAGACAAAGTGCTTCCGGCGGAGACAAGTGCTGTGGCTGGCATGACCAGACACGAAGTGCACAGTGTGCGCTGTGCGGATCAAGGCTGCCCTGGAGTCATGTGATGCAGCGCGGGCGAGCACTTCCAGAAACACTTTGGCGTCATTGTACATTTCACTTGGAATTAAATTTTAGTCATTGTTCGGAAACCTTTTACTGTTGCCAAAATTGTCATGACCCCCACTTTCAACGAATCAACTCATGTGGAGGTTGTGACCCCCAGTTTAAGCTGTACAGAAACTGCATAAGTGCCTATGAGAGGTACTTCGCATTGTGCCTAGAAAATTGCAAACTCAGGGAAAGTTTCTTCAGTTTTGCATTCCTTTTCTCAACACTGGTAATGACATGGTCCTGCTGGAGATGTTGGATAATCAGGTGGGATTTGTCTACTCTTCCTGGAAAGCGTTTTAATGGCAGATATCAGTCAATAGTTTTGAATATGCATACAATGTACACATATACATACCAAAAAAATAGGAAAACAAAGGTAGGGGCCTTGTGTATTTTCTCAGTAACAGCCTTGTGCGTAGGGAATGCTCAAAAATGATTATTTGAGGGGCTGGAGAGAAGGCTTAGCGGTTAAGGCGTTTGCCTGTGAAGTCAAAGGACCCAGGTTGGATTCCCCAGGACCAGTGTAAGTCAGATGCACAAGGGGGTGCACGCATCTGGAGTTCGTTTGCAGTGGCTGGAGGCCCTGGCATAGCCATTCGCGCTCTGTCTGTCTCCTCACTATCTCTCTCTCTCTCTCTCTCTCTCTCTCTCTGTGCTTTCAAATAAATAAAATTTAAAAAAATGAAAAATGATTATTTGCTGATGGAGTTATCACATGCGCTACTATCAGCACTCTTGCTGTGAAGGTTCACCTGAAGCAGCCCATCTGATGGGTCTCCAGCAGGACGATGCTAACAATGCACTCATGAGAGCTGATGGAAGGAAAGGGTAAAGATCACCAAAGTGGAGGGTTTAGAGTTAAGGCAGCACAGACATGAGAAGCCACGAAAGAGAAAGGCCAAAGAAACAGAAGAAGGGCACGTGCGTGTACCACAGAAGATGACATGTATACTGACATGCTGTGGGAATGGGCTGTATGCACAAGGAGCAGGCTGTAAAGACCCCAGCAAGGTCATTATGAGATGGAACAGCCGTATTTCAAGTACTGGGGTCTTGCCAAGAAGCATGGCTAAGATGGACTGAGTGTGGTGGTACATTTCTGTAATCCCAGTACTGGGGAGGCTGAGGCAGGGAGATTGTCAATTCAAGATCAGCCTGGGCTACACAGTGAGCTTGAGATTTCACTGAGGAAGAACGACTTTGAAAGGCTGGAGGAAGAGAAGATCCTCTCCAAGTTCTACTTCTGCTCCAAGTTTTCCTTGACCACTCCAGCTGGCCACTGAGGTGACAGTCATCTGGAACAACCTTGGGTTTCTTGTTAGCAGTTTGTGTTCAGTACTTATCTCGGCTACTGGATTATAAATGTAACTTTCCACTAAAAGGATGGTTCGGCCCAATGTTTTGAGACCAGCCCATGAACGGAATGGGAGACATAGCATGTCATGCCTCGGTGCTACCTGTAAGACCTGTGGATCAGTTGGAGTATGATCTGCACAACCTTGAGTTCTAGATGCAAAGCTGTGCTTTAAGTAGCTCACATCCCACTTCTCTCGTTTTCTTTTAGCCACACAACATTACTGTGTTTGCCCTGAATTTTTTTAAAAAAATATTTATTTATTTATTTATTTATTTATTTATTCATTTATTTGCAAGGGGAGGGAGAGAGAGAGAGAAAGAGGAGACAGACAGAGTGAGAATGGGCACGCCAGGGCCTCTAGCCACTGCAAACAAACTCCAGATGCATGCACCCCCTTGTGCATCTGGCTTATGTGGGTACTGGGGAATCGAACCTAGGTCCTTTGGCTTTGCAGGCAAGCACTGTAACTGCTAAGCCATCTCTCCAGCCCTGCCCTGAATTTTAAAGCCATGTTTACCTTGATCTTGAAGCCCTTCATATGCTTCATATGTTGACTGCTGTCACCTAAAACCTAAAATTGTAAAGTCCTGGCAGATACACATTGCATGTGCTTCTTATAACAGTGACAGTAAGCCCTAATGTTGCAATATTCTGGTGAGGTTTTGAAGTATGTATACTTTTTCATCTCTGGTAATTACAGCTCCATAGCTAATTATCACAAAGAATTAGTTGGGTGTGGTGTAGGCCTTCAATGCCAACACTCGGGAGGCAGAGGCAGGAAGATCGCTGCCAACTTGAGGCTAATACGGGCTCCATAGGAGCAGGACAAGTGTAACTTTCCTTGGGGGAATGCGATTGCTTCCTGATGCGCCTCATTTTCATGACGTTGGTCAGGTAGACCACAGCTGCATTATGACGGTACCAGCCTTGACTCACATGGAACGCACCTTTCCATCCAAACTCTTTGTCTGAGTATGATGGTAATTTGCAAGTCCTTGGCAGCGGCGAGAGCCAAAGGCAAGCCTGTAGCCTCATGTGCCAGGCACTACATTATGTCTGCTCGCTTTTTAAAGAAAAGCTGTTTTAGACAAATTTTGACTTTGATCAAAAAATAGCACTAATGTGTGTAAAAAATGTGGAGTCATCCAAGTGAGGAATTTTCAACTGAAATAAATCATGGGCTGAGTGACAGCTGCTTGGTAAAATGGCATTGGTTGGGGATCCTAGTATAGAGACAACATTTGCCTCTCTCTCTCTCATTTTTCAAAGGATTTCAAGGACACGGAAATGGTAAAAGTTAAGCCTTGATTTGTGCTATTACTTCCTTTCCCAAGCCTCATCTTAAGGTAAGATAACCCGTTGGCTCTGATGTCATGAACAGACACAGTCAACACTCAGGTTCTTTCACTGCTAGCAATGCGGAGAACCGCTCAGCATTGGGCTCGGCTTGATCATCCACAGAACACTTCCATACATGCCTTCACTCTTCATCCTGACATGTCCCTCTGGAGGACAGAGGTGGTGACTGGTCACCACGTCTAGGTTCACGCCGGGCTTGATGCAAAGTTTATATTTGATAATTGTTAATAGGATTCAAGTTGTGCAACCACATTTTTCAGAGGAGAGACTGTTTCGTGATCTCTCCAAAGTCAGCTGTACCAGGAAGAACCGCCGGGATGGGACCGAGAACTGTATCCTATTCCTTGTGTCCACTGGCCTGTCTGTGACACCTGTGAAAACACTTCCATGAATCAACTGTGGGTGCCAACTTAAGCCTCCATTCCCAGAGCTATCACAAGGAACACAAGGGTTTGGACAAGCTTGCAATGACCCTAAATATAATGGGACACATACAACAGAAAAAAAAAAAAAAAGAAGAAGAAGAAGAAGAAGAAGAAGAAGAAGAAGAAGAAGAAGAAGAAGAAGAAGAAGAAGAAGAAGAAGAAGGAAAAGAAGAAGAAGAGAGAGTTGGAAGGAACAGTAAGAAGAAAGAGGACTGAGGTTTTGGGTGTAGATCAGAATGGTACTTAAAATAAAAACAATAAAAACTTATCCAGTAATCAGTAAACAGTAATATAATTAGAAGTTTTTTCCTATTTACTTCCTTTAACATGCAATAGGGGGAAATAGAAAAAAAAACTCAAGGATTCAATCAAACAGATGGTTCTCAAGTTATTATTTTCCCCTTGCTGTTGTTTACGAGAGACTCCTTTAACAAAATGTGACTCACAGATTCCGGTGAGGACAGCCATTCTTTTTGGGTTGGAGAGAGGCAAATAAGCAAAGAGAATTCAGATCACACGCTTTTATTATGCACATTATTATGCCTCATTAATTAACCCAACCAATGTCCTAGTGACGTTCTGGGCTCACTTCACAGGAAAAAATTAGTCTGGATTGCCAAGTTAAATAGACAATTACAGGAAGATCAAATTATGCCTACATTGCAATCTGTCCAGGCACCAGGCCAAATTCATGTCAAATCCATAAGACTGGAATATCCTCACTAAAAACAGCCCTCAAGAACCAACGTCACAAGGCATTTGACGTCTGCCCAGAGGATGTATTGATCTTGCTGGAGCTTCCTTTCTCAGAATCTCATAACAGAGAGAGAGAGAGAGAGACAGAGAGAGCACAGAATCTGTGAGAGTCCCCGCCATCCATCAGCTGGACAACTCCTTTATTCTGTCAAACACAGCATAATAGGACTGAGTGTGGTGGTGCATTTCTGTAATCCCAGTACTGGGGAGGCTGAGGCAGGAAGACTGTCAATTCAAGATCAGCCTGGGCTACACAGTGAGCTTGAGGCCACCCTGGGTGGTTACAAAAGTAAGTCCTGTGTTAAAGAGAAAAGAAGGAAGAAAAGAAAGAAGGAAGGAAGGAAGGAAGGAAGGAAGGAAGGAAGGAAGGAAGGAAGGAAAGGAAAGGAAATTAAGCATAGTATACCAGGGGAAGACAACTTACCACATCGGCTCCATCCCTCTTCTGGATGTCAGCGGTCAAGACCTAAGAAACAACGAAGGTCTTTTTTTTTTTTTTTTTTTTTTTTAAGATCAGGGAAAGATTTTTTTTTTTTTCATTGAGTGTGTAACAAGATGTTTAGTCAAAAAGACCAAAGCTCATGTCATCATGGGACTCCCCAGACTCTTCTTCTTAGCTTCCATTTTCTCCTCCTGAGCGGGGGTTGGGGGTGGGGTCCTGCCAGCAGAGCACTGGCCAGCAGCAGGACCACAAGTCCCTACACTGCAGATGAGGCTCCCAATGTGGACACTGGCCAGGCTGGCCAGGGCCTATGCAAACAAGCCAGGCCAAAGAAGGTTCAACATTTCACGCTGGCGGCTTTCATAAGGGCACTCACTGATCTTATCCCCAGTAATCTCATCCTCCATGATGGTCCTGGTCACTCCATCGTCGTGCAGGATCAAGACCGAGTAGATGCAGGTAAGCTCAGAGACGGAGGCCAAGGTGGGGACCCATGCTAACCACTGGATGAAGTGAGGGCCTCACCTCAACATGGCCTTAGCTTCCTCAGAAGAACAGAGCACCTTGGTGGCAGCTGAGGAAGGAAAGCGAGGGTTTTTTTGTTTGTTAGTTTTGTTTTTAATATTTTATTTTTATGTATTTATTTAAGAGACAGAGAAAAAAGGGGCCAGCCAGGGCTTCCAGCTGCTGCAAACCAACTCCAGATGCACGCGCCACCTTGCGCATCTGGCTTATGTGGGTCTTAACCGCTAAGCCATCTCTCCAGCGTTCCCCCCACCTTTTTTTTTTTTTTTTTAAAGAGAAATGAGCACTCCTGGTGTAGGTTTCCCATGATGAAGAGCTCAGTTCTGCCCACCATATGGAAGGAAATATTAACAATGACCAAAAAGAAAATAAATACCCACCTCAGAATTTTTAGTACCTAATGTAGAATGCCTGCTGTTCCCAGCACCAGACACGCTGAACCAAATAACATTTCTCGCCATGCTTCCAGAAGAAGGGAGCAGGCATCAGAGTTCAGCCCTCAGAAAGGGAGAGTAAAATGTGTCTTATCCCGCCAAAGGGTGGAGAGCTTAAGTCGCTGGGTCTGGAAGGTTGCATGCAAGTTAGACATTGTCCTGGATCTTGTTTACAACGTTCTTCCTACTGTAGTCCATTGCGTCCAACATTGCTGGCTTCAGGTCACTTCCTAGGCAGAAAGTCCTCGTTCTTCACAAAGTGGGTTCTGTTCACTCTCCCTTTGTGCCTTATGAAGCATAAATGGCGTTCTTAGGATTCCGATAGGCTAAAGAGGGCTGGCAGCTTCCACCTGTCTCCAAGAAAGCCAGTACCTGGAGACCACCGTATTGTGAAGAAGCCCAAACTTGCTCAAGAAGGCCACATGGAAGAGAACCAGGAAAGCCAGGGGACACGGAGGATTGAGCAAGCTCCAGCCATGGGCTCCTATCACGTTGTCCTAGGCAGCAGGTGGAGCTATCCTGATGCCTGAGCGTCGGGAGCACAGAGTTGTCACCACCCAGCGATGTCTGAGTCTTCGATCCACATGCCGGAAGTGAATGCTTGGCTGTTCCTTTCATGGCTAAGTCCGGAACCATCTTTCTGGGTAGACAACTAAATCACTGCAAATGCACATTCTTTTCTTTGTCCTCTGGGTGATATTTTGTCCCTCAGCATTCCCTCCTCTCGAAAGAAAAAGCCACAAAGATTTCTTTCTCGGACTTCCCTTATTGCCCCATTTTTCGCCTCTTTAAGAATGTGAAAAAATATTTTTTTCACTCCATTATATGTAGTGTTAATGTTCGCATAGCTTCCTTCAGTATAGCATGCACTTGATCCCATCATCTCTTTCTTCTCTTCCATCATCCTGACCCTCCCCATCTGACCAGTCTCCTCCCCTCCTCTAGCTCCTCTTCTACTTTCATCTCCTAAATGGTTCCATGTGTCTATAAAGCATTCTAAGGCCCACAAAATAGGACCTGAGCCTGGCATACATGTGAAATTTGACTTTTTGCATGACTTATTTCACTTAATATGGTGATCTCTAGTTACACTCAGTTCCTGGCAAGTGGGCAAAATTTCATTCTTTTTATGCTGAATCAAGCTGCATTATGTATGCATTCCTCATCTGTTCAGGTATTGATGGACACTGAGGATGATTCTGTTTCTTAGCTATTATGGATAATGCTGCAATAAACACGGATGTGCAGATGTCTGCTTAGGTGGTATAGAGAAGAGTGGTTCCCACTGCAGGCAAAGGCCACATCGTGAGCATACTCCTAGGACTGGTATAGCTGGATTCTATAGTAATTCTAACTTTAGGTCTATTGTGAACCTCCACAATGATTTCCATAATATCTAATTTTTCATTCCTACCAGCAAGGGTAAAGTTTCCCTTTTCTTCTCCTCCTTACCAGAACTTGTGTCTACTTAATTTTCTTAATGATAACCACTCAGAAGCACTTCCTCATTTTCCCACTCATTGGTCAAATTATTCATTCTATTTTGGTATTTAGGTGTTTCTGAGTTCTTTATATATTATAGATAATAATCATCTCTCAGGCATTTAACTAACTAAGGCTTCCGTAGGCTGTCGCTTCACTTGGCTAATTGTTAATTTTATGCCATTGCCCCTTTCACGTGTCACAATTCTTTCCTGAACTATTGAAGGCATGAGGATTATTGAGAGGACACACTGTGCCCATGGTCCTTGTCTTTTGATCTCTGTGGGGCCAAGGAAGCAAGAGACCAGGAAGGAATTTCTACTGTTGGATTACATCAGTACTGGCGCCCTACAGACAGGCCCCTGAGAATACATTCTGTTTCCAAGCTGTGTCCTCCCCCAACCACGCATCAAGTAAGAACCACCATGTCTTTATTGAGGCAGAGTCAACAAGAGCCCTTGTCCTCCTGTTCTCCCCATTGCATTTGCTCCTCCTCCAACACGGTTCCATATTCCCATGTTTTAATTTCCCCTTAAAATGACAGTAAGAATCATCTTAGCCATGGAAGAGATTCTAAGAGAGGTCTTCCGGCACCAGCCTAGTTTGACCTTTGATTGTGAGGGAAATGCAAAGTGTATGTCTTTGATCTCCGCTTGAGTCTTTATTACTTCCTTTCTTGTGTTGTCCTCAAGTTTAATTTGCTCTACTTTATTTATTTATTTATTTATTTATTTATTTATTTAAGAGAGAGAGAAACAGAGAGAGAGAGAATAGGCACACTAGGGCCATTTCAGCCACTGTGAATGAACTCCAGGCGTGTGCGCCCCCTTGTGGGCAAGCTCGGTATTGCGCACTGGCATCACTTGGGTCTAGCTAAACGTGGGACCTGGAGAATTGAACACGCATTCTTAGGCTTGGCAGGCAGGTGCCTTAACTGCTAAGCCATCTCTCCAGCCCACTCTACTTTATTTTCAAGGTAGAAAACAATATCATTGCTTTGAGACACTTCTTTTCTAATAAAAGCACTAAATTCGGACCACATCATTAAATCCTATTTGATTGGCATATGACACAATTAGGTAATTTTCTTTAAATTATCAATTTTACCTGGGTGTGGTGGCACATGCCTTTAATCCCAGCACCCAGGAGGCAAAGGTAGGAGGATCACAATTAGTTCAAGGCCAGCCTGAGACTAAATAATGAATCCCAGGTCAGCCTGGGCTAGAGACCCTACTTCTCTTATTGTTTTCCAGTGTTCTTCCTCCCACTGTGTTCAGACACAGTCTTACGTGGCATAAAGTTCCTTTTGTTTAAAACATACTCTTTAAAATTTCTCACCCTTGCATTCTGTTGATGGGGACTCCTCTAGCTTTGATATGTCTAGAAAACATCTTCCGCTTTGTGTGTTAAACATTATTTTCCCTGAGTATAGAATTCAAGTTTGAGAACTAGTGTTTTCAGCAAAATTTTAAACCTTTTTCTTGTTTACATTGTTTCTGATATCTTTATTTTTATTGTTTTATTTTTCGAGATAAAGTAATACTCTAGCCCAGGCTGACCTGGAATTCACTATGTAGTCTCAGGGCGGCCTTGAATTCACGGCGATCCTCCTACCTCTGCCTCCCGAGTGCTGGGTTGAAAGGTGTGCCCTGCCATGCCCAGCTTTCTGATACCATTTTTTTTTTTTAACTTTGTTGCTCTCTGTTTGACATGTATTTTTCCCCTTGGGGGCTTTTGGAAGATTTTTATCACTTAACGAGATCATTATCATTATGACTGATTGATGTACCCTGTCGTAGTTTTCTACATGTTTCTTCTAGGATTCATTAAATTCCTTGGATTGCGGGGTATTATATATTTCTCCTCAGGCTTAGGATGTTTTCAGTCAGCTATTTAAGTATTTTCTACCTTTTCTCTCTTTCTCTTCTCCTTTCCAAGGTGGGTCTCCTTGCATTAGCCCGGTTGAAGGTCTTTGATCATGGACATTCTTTTCATTAAAAAAAAAAAATATGTTTACATTCCTGATTCACTTGTCAAATTTCTATTGATAGACTTTCAAGTTCATCAGTTCTTTCTTCGATCATTGTTAATTCCTGCCAGTATGATTTATTTAATCTTAGATATTGTATTTTAATCTCTAAAAGTCTTATTTGGTCTTCTGTTAAATCTTTTTTAAAAAAATACTTTATTTAATTAATTGATTAAGTTGTGCAGGGAGAGAGAATGTTGCACACGAGGGCCTGTATCCACTGAAAATGAACTCCAGACATAGATGCCACCATGTGCATCTGGCTTATGTAGGTTCTGGGGAGGTCGAACTTGGGTCTTTATGCTTCACAGGCAAGCACCTTTAACCATTAAGCCATCTCTCCAGCCCTTCTGTTACATCTTTTATGTATTTCATGAGCCTTGAAAACTTAATGTATAATCCGTGCAAGCTATGATTTACTCTACTATCATGTCATGTATGTATGTGTGTATGTATGTATGCATGTATATATTTGGCTTGAATAAAGTAAAAGGACAAATCCAACCATTATTATTCCTCTTGGTCAGAAGCAAAAATTTACTGGAAAACGAATTCAATTAGCCATTTGATGATTGTTGCTTATCTATGACATGGATTTGAGTTGAACATACTCCAAACCATATGACTTAAATATATTTTTCCTCTCATTCTTCCAGCACTACAGTGTGTTTCACCCATTGCCTTCCTCTGGCTTGCCACAGGAACCATGTAACATCAGTCTTGCCCATTTGAGCTGGGAAAAAAAAATCTCTTTAGAACATCCCAACTCCCAATAGACTCAGGAACTGGTTTTGCTCTTTACGACTCATTAATTCAACAAATTAAATGAAGTCACAATACATAGATGGTTCTATACATATGAAAGTATTTTGCTTTCACCATTCTGACAGGGTGACTGGCTGGCAGAGATAGTGAAAGGCTTAAAAAGTAAGTCGACCCAGCTACAATGGGATTCAAGTCCAGCCTTGTCGGGAATTTGTTTTGGAAACCTTTGCTTTAGTCTAGGATCTCTCACTCGATGGGGTTATGTCCTGCTGGGAGGCTGGAGTAAGGAATGCTATTTACAAGATAGCGGTAAAGGTACAGAGTGACAGGGATGCTGCCACTTCACAGCCTTGCTCTGTCCACTACACTAGTGAGAGCCATTATGTTGTCTGTCAATCACTTGGAGAAAGAAGTTGTGTCAGAGAGATAATAAAGATGTTGTCTGGGCTGAGGGTCCTCCAACATGCCAACAACATCTGTCACCAATATTCCTGCTTCTGCAGAGTCTGTTACACGTTCATCTTCGTCTCCTTGAAATATAGACATTTTGTAATAGAATTAGGATGTGTCTAAGTGAGCTGCCATATGAGGTCACCCTTCGCCCTATGATGTGAGCTCTCACATGAGCACACATAGCTCACAGAAAATATCATTGCTCTGTCCTTCCCCTCACCCCTAAAGCTGTTCTCCCTCACTGCTCAAATATCTACAAAGCTCCCAGTCTCCTTATTTCTAGCTCACTTATTTAGAGTTTGAAGTGTGTAAAATCAGTGAAAAACTAACAGGTGTGGAATCACATTATAACTGACTTTCAGTAGCCAAAGAAAACCCTTTAAGAGGACTATAGACACAACTGAAGGAACCATTTGTCAATGGTCATTTCACATTTTAATTTTGTAAGAGTCAGGAGAGAAGAAATAGGAAGAAACATAAGGGCTTTTTTTTCTTTGAAAGTAAAAAGCTTGTTTTATTTGAGTAATTTTATTTTTATTAATATAGACTGAAATTATAATAAATCTGAATTTAGCAAATAAACTGGATTTCTCTGGGACAGCATACTGAGGATATAGACTATCTACATCAGAATTTTTTTTTGAGAGAGAGAGACAGACAGAGAGAGAGAGGAAGACAGATAGATATGGGTGCTCCAGCAGCCTCTTAGCTGCTAAGAATGAAATCCAGATGTGTGCACCCCCTTGTGGTCAAGTGCGGCATTGCGCCCTTGCATCACTTTTCATCTGGCTAAACGTGGGACCTGGAGATTGGAACCGTTGGAGATCAGAACCAGAGTTCTTAGACTTAGGAGGCAGGTGCCTTAACTGCTAAGCCATCTCTCCAGCCCAAGATCAGAATTTTTGACTCCTTAGACCCCCATCCTTTTGCCTCATGCCTGAGACTTATACTTCTGTGGTATTTTCATCTAGCAACCTAGACAGTGGAAGATGAAGAGAGAGAATGTCCACTCGGACATGTGCTGGTTTTGGAACTGCCCATAGCATTCCGGAGCTTCTGGCCCAGGAGCTCTTGCATGGGCCAGGTGGTGGAGCAGCCACATGCCAGCCTCCCATTGCTCTTAGATTATGTGGCTGACTGAGTGATTCTATCTTGTCAAGTAGACTCCATTTCTCCTGGAAAGGAAGTGGGGTCACTCCAGAGAATAAGAGGTCACCAGCAAGGCTCATGGAGATGTTGAGAACAGGTTCCAGAAGCAGACTACATCTTGTCCTCACCCCTTTCGAGATGTGTGGCAGCAGGTACCAGGAACACTTCTGCCCAGCCTCCTAATGCTTCCTTCCATGTGGAGAGAATTTGGGATAGGTTACACGGAAGAATGCAAAATGTTTTGTTTTTTTCCTCACAGTAACCACAGACCTTGCTGTGTACTTTTGATTGCTCTTCTCCTCTGACTTGGTCTGGACCTCATATGTGCTTTGGTCAATGAGATGTTAGCAAACGTCACACACAGAAGCCTAAAGCTTCTAGATCCCATATGGCCAGTTCATCCTTCAGCTCTTGGGAGTTGTTTGAGTGCCACAGGATGGGAAAGCACCTCAAGTGAGTGTTGCTGGAGACTGAGGCTACGGTCTCTATGAGATGTATGTCAAATTGGCAAGGCACAAACGTTGGCTGAAGTGCTATTTGGAAAGGGAAAAAACGTACAAAAAAGATTTCTTCCCAAGATTTAATAAATATCTTATGCCCAAATGAATCTTCACTAGGCAGTTTCTTCTAACTGACTTTTGAGTTCTCCAAAATTCTGACAGACTGAATCAGATGTTGGATATGGCTGAAGAAGATCTCTATCTATCTAAAGCCAGTCAGGTTTGTTGCACCCATTGGCAATACAGGCCTAGAATTTGTTCTCTACAACCCTTGTGGCTATGTGTAGTCTTTATTCAGTGACGTATGCTTTTCTTTTTTTAACCATAGATGACATGAAATCTCTGGTAGGGATTTTAGAAGTATCCCATAATCTAACAGTCATATTTTTATAACAACGCATTTACATAATGTTACTTGACGTGATAAAACTACAAATCCCATAGGTCATTAAAGGTGAATATTTTCCAGCCAATGCTTTTTGCATTTTGGAAAGACAAGGGCCTGTTGGTTAATATACAGCTTGGAATCCTGGGTGTATTTGTCAGGGTTAGTACTCTAGAGGGACAGGACCAGTAGAATGCATATGTATTATACAGGACATTCATTAGATTAGCTTACAGGGTATGGGCTGGGTAGTCCAACAATAGCTGTCTGCAGGCTGGAGAGTCAGAGAACCCGGTAGCTTCTCAGACCATGAGGCTGGAGATAAGCTAGAAAATCAGGAACTGCATGGGCTAGATGTTTCAGCAGTCCCCACGTGGCGCTGAAGGCCTGGAGTATTTCTAGCGAGCTACTGGTCTTCAGTCCATTGGAAGGCCGATAAAAGTGGTTCTAATGTCTGAGGCTAGCAGCAACAGGATAGATGGATGCACACCCCAGCAAGAAGCAAGATCAGCCAGGCAAAGGGCTCTATTTCCCTTGGAAAAACTCCCTTGGAGTTTCTTTATATATAGTCCACCAAGGAAGTGCTGCTCACTCTGCAGGAAGGACTTCCTCCCTCAGTTAATCCTTCCTTGAAATACCCTCAACAAACCCACCCAAGAGGCACATCTCTTATTTGATTCCTAATCAGATCAAGTTGACAACAGAGCTTAACCATCAGTCTGGGAGTAAATTTTTTTCCTATGATACTGCTTGAAAGCTGGCAACAATTTATTTCCTGGATTTGGTAGGTATGGGACTCTTGAGGGTCTTAAAGTAAGGCATACCAGAGACTTAGAGCAACATGGTCTTAAGATTTACAGTCGTAATCCTTACAGAACTTCAGTATTCTAGTCCTCCAGTGAGACACAGCCTCACCTACATCAGCCACAAGAACTTCACTCGAATTAGGCAGCAAGAAATCTTCTAAGATTAACAAAGGGATGAAGTGAGAATGACAACTCCTGCAGCTATTAGACCCACATTTGAGTAACTTTGATTTAGTTCTTATAGAGGAGGAGGAAGAAGAAGAGAAAGAGAAGAGGAGGGGCAAAGGAAAGTAAGGGAGGTGTGGGGTGGGAGTGAAAGAGAGCAGAAGGGAAGGAAGGAAGCAAGAGGAGGGAGGGAGGGAAGGAAGGAAGGAAGGAAGGAAGGAAGGAAGGAAGGAAGGAAGGAAGGAAGGAAGGAAGGAAGGAAGGCAGGCTTTAGATGATTGGATGAACAGAAGAGCTGAGCTAATAATGCTAGAAAGAGACCAGGCAGGCAAAATGGAAATACACAGTGGAGAAAAAAAAAAAAAAAAAAAAAAGATTGAGGGTTTTGAGGCTGCCACTCAAGGCTTAGAGGGCCAGTAGTCTCTGTCACGGCAGCACAAAGAATTGTGGGGGTGAGAACAGCAGCTCAATCTTCATTCCCCACTTTTGGGTGAGGAAGACTCTCGGAGTATGTGATGATGGCTGGCTGGCAGAGGCTCAAGGCTCTGAGTGCAAGCTTGCTCCTGTGAGGATGTCAGTACTTTGATTTGGGTGGACTGGAGCACACGCGATTGAGATTTACATGACAATTCCTAATTTTACAATGTCTATTCGAGCAGAAGGAGGAGCTAGTAAGTAAATCTCTTTTAACCTCCTTGAAGGAAAAAAAAAACAAAAAACACTGGGTAACTTTGGGCCTCTGTTTTTAGATAAAAGCTGAGACTTCATGGTATATTGTCAGTTATTAGCTACCAATATTTGCTGCTGGGCACATGGGCAGCTTGCAAAATTCCTTTAAAAAGCATCATGGTTTGGGAACCTTTATACTTCCTAGAATTTTTATGTCTTGGCTCCCTTTGAAAGGTGACTTTCTACCTTCACTAATGACACTGCTAATGAATGCCATAGGATACCACAGGAAATTATCAGACTGGTATTTTTCATTGTTTTGCTGGATACAAAGAAACCTCTCGTGCAGTTTAATGCTATACCTCAGATCACAGGAGTGGCTTACTGGAGTAGCCAGCACTAGAATTGATAGGACTCAACTCAGGGATGGCTCGGCCTGGACTTCCATCTCCCACGGGCAGTGACAAGCCCTGGCATGTGTCCGCAGATGGCATGTCAACAGTCACCTTTGTTTTATTTTGCTCTGTCATCAGTGCTTAATATTTCCTGGCACATCAGGAAAGGATTACATCTCTGCGCACAGGCTTCCTACTCCTATTGATAGCCGCTGGCAATCCGTCATAAACGGGGCATCGTTAAATAAGCACGTGGTTTCATCCTGACTGGCCTGGGAACAGTTTAGACTAGCCATGCTGAGGTGGCCTCATCGTCTCTTTCCTAAGTCAGATTCCTCTCATAGAATTGGTATTATGTTGGGCTTTGTTGTGCTTCCTGTGTTGGGCCAATAGCGGGGCTTTAGTGACCCTTGCTTGTTTTGAAGAAGGATGACAGACTTCCTGCAGCTCTCTCTGCAAGCAGACAGCTGTAGAAACATCATCGAAATGAACCAAACAACTCCAGGCACCCTGGGACACACCTAAACAGTCCGCATCCTTTTATTCCTGGCTCTGGGGAATTTCTGGTGATGTGATGTGGTCGGTTGACTGAGGAATATTTCTCATCTATAGTCCTTGTGCCTGGCATCAGACGTGGCCATGACCTTTCCTCACCCTTGTGGTCAGGTAACTTCTGAGTATTTTTTTCAATCAGTGTTGATCACATGGTCTCAGATAACCATCTGGAGTGTTCAGGTTTCATCACAATGGGAAGGAACCGAAGGAAATTTGCTATCTAGAGAATAATCTTAGATGTGATTCTATGCCACTGAGCTCATATGGACACCAGATAAAACTATAAGCACATCAAAAATTTAATCCCCAGCACTAACTCTCTATAGGCACACAAGACATTAGAAACTATTAAACATACTTTTAATATTTCACTTTTGTAAGTCGACAGAGCATTTCTCTAGCTATACACTTCATTTTTTTAGAATAAGCTTGGGTATGTCCAAATAAAGAAAATTTCTTACCTTTTTTTTTCTTTTTCATTCTAGCCCAGGCTGACCTGGAATTCACTATGTAGTTTCAGGGTGGCCTCAAACTCACAGGTATCCTTGTACCTCTGCCTCCCAAGTAATGAGATTAAAGGTGTGTGCCACCATATCTGCCTCTTTTTACCTTATTTTTATACTATAATATAAAATATAAACTAGATAGGGTGATAAACATGTACTCCCAGCTACTCAGGAAGCTGAGACGGAAGGATTATAAGCTTGAGGCCAGCCTGGATACCTTATCGAGATCCTGTCTCAAGAGAAAATCAGAAGTCTGGAGTACAGTTCAGTGAGAGAGTTCTTAACTTGCACACATGAGGCCCTGTGTTCAAACCCCACTACTATCAAAAAGTTAACAAAATAAAACAGGAATGAATACACAAACAAACAATTTTACAAAATAATTGCTGAGCCTCTGAGTCATTAAGAATTGAACCCATTTGTTACCAACATCCACGTCAAGATATCAAATTTACCAACTCAGAAGCCATCGACTCACAACTGCCCTGTCTCAGACTTAATCATGAGCTTGTACTTTCTGGATCATTTTTGTGATTTTCCTATGTGCTCTGAGCACCCATGTGACTACTCTTGGGAACTTCAATTTACCCTGGCCCACCTGAATTGATGTATCTGTCAAGCTTCTCCTTTTATCTCCACTTGTGTTGTGACTTTGTAGTTTGTTGGGGAAAGCCCTTTCAGACTATTGCTCATTGCCCACACGCGGTCCAGTTCAGCATTGCTACGCTCCCATATCCACTAAAATGTGAATCAGACCAAGTATCCGGATTTATCCATCTCCGCAGAACCACATCTACTTGGTGTCATTCTAGTAGGATGCAGTTGACCTCTGGATGTCTCCTGGGAGGCTGGCCACTGCTGATGCTTTATAATGAAATCTCAGTGTTTCAGGGAAGAGGAATTGCATGAGGGGGTCATTATGTTTTGATCACTTATTTGCATTTGTTACCTGTAAAGTGTTCTAACAGAACCTCCCTTTCTCCTGCAATTTGGTCACTTATTGTAGCTGATCTTTATTTTACTTCTAGAAATTTCTCCTTTGCTATGGATCTACCAGAAAAAAAAAAAAAAAAAAAAAAGACTGGGGTTCTGTTTCAAGAATTTACTGGAAATTGACTCCTTGGCCCCTTTAGTATTTACCACAAGCCCCTCTGCCTGCTGTACTCTGACACTGGACAGAACCTCTCCTTGTGCTCACTCATCTGACCCGGATTTCTCCTGTTTGCAATAGTTCCGGCCATTCACATACCACTGCAGTCTCTGTGGGCACTAGCAAATTATCCCCATCCCTTCAGAGTCTGAGGCTATGGAAGAACCCAGTATGTAGCTTTATTCTCCAATATCATTCATGTATTTTCTCTCTTCCTATCTGTAAATGATTTGCAGTATGAACTGACTCAAGCTATTTAGTAGCACACAATTGTTTTTGTATGTTTGTTTGTACGTACATACGCACGTATGTATGTATGTATGTATGTATGTATGTATGTGTGGTATATTTGTGAGAGTACATTTGTGTGTAGGTGTGCATGCATATGGAGGTCAACATCCTCCTCAGTCACTCTGCACCTTATTTACTGAGTCAGGGTCTCTCACAAGAGCCCCAAACTTACCAATTTGGCTATTCTAGCTAGCAAGCTTGTCCCAGGGAACTCTTGTTTGTACATCTGGAGTGTTGGGATTACAGGCACTCATCTGGCATATGAGTGGGTGCTGGGGGTCTGAACTCAGGTCCTCTGGCTTGCAAGGTGGCAAGCATTTTATTCTCTGAGCCATCATCCATCTCCATTGTTTTGTAAATTAAGTTCTTTACAAAAACATATCTTTAGTGGACAGTAACCTGCTGGAAATGAGGGTTTGCTGGCTTCATTCCACTCAACCTCACTAACAGAGAGTGGTGACATCTAGTTTCAGAGGGCATCTTGACACAGCCATCAGCTGTGCGGCCTGGCCCAAAGTCTCATAGCCCTCTGTGCTTCTCAATCACGTGAGAAAACCAAAGTCACGACCAAGGGAAATCCCGAGTCTCCTTGCCAGGATTCTTCTGGGGGCACATTTGGGGAGAATTTACTCTGGGCTCTAACAAAAGCAAAGTTTCAGCAGCCCAAGAGTTTTTTATGCTTCTGACTCATACCTGTAGCCTGAATTTTCACTTTGGGAAAAGTCCAGAATGCTGAGATTAAAGAGTGCAATAAATAGCAAAGCAGTTCCTGTGTATACGTGCTCACTGAGGATTCAAGCAAACTAATAGAAGGAACTTCCCTCATTTTCAAAAAAAAAAAAAAAAAATTCTAAGTCATTGTTCTCTGACTGTATAATAGTTGCTCAAAACAGTTCAGATAATTGTGATTTATTATGGCCATTGCCCAAGCACCTGAGGCTGCGGTGCCTACAATGGATGAGTCATGGTGACTTGTTTGTGCATCTTGGAGAGGAAAACAACAAGCTCATATCTCCCCTCACACGAGTGATAAGGTGACACATACTTCATCACAATCAAGGGCACTGAAGTAATTCAGAGGTCACTTTCCAATGGAATTATTGAAGAGCGTTCTTTTTATTTGCCAGACAAACACATTTCAGGAAAAGGATATAATAATCATTCAGATTAGATTAGTGGTTCAACGCTGGGGGTAATTTGTCCTCTTAAGGAACATTTGATAATGTCTTGGGATATTTTTGGTTGTCAACACTGGGTGGATTGCTACTGGAATTTAATAAGCGGAGGCCAGGATGTGATATGTTAGCATTCCATGTTGTAGGAATGTATTCCTTACCTCACCAGGGAATGACCCAACCCCAGGGACCAAAAACTACTGAGAGCTGGGCCTCTAATTCCAGAACTCAAGAGGCAAAGGTAGGAGGATTGCTGTGAGTTTGAGGCCACCTTGAGATTACATAGTGAAGTCCAGGTCAGCGTGGGCTATAGCGAGATCCTACCTCAAAAACAAACAAACAAACAAACCAAGAATTCCTAAGATTCCCTGCAGAGGTGATGGGCAAGGAAATGAGGAAAGGACCATCTGAAGTAGACTAAGTGCTTTCCATTCCTCTACACTCTCCTTACCCAACACATACTGGAGTTTTGTCTCCCTGGTGACATAGTATGAAAATATATGAAAGATGAATTTTATAAGGATGGACTATTTTAACTGCAGCATGAGACTTTTGAGGTAGTTTTCTGTCTGTAGTCTGTACTTACTGGGATTCTTTTAACTGTGATTTTCTCCCCAGTTGTCCTTTGTCCCCAGGCTCCAGTTGTGCCACCATCAGAATAGAACCTTCCATACTTTTCTGTGCTCATGAGAAGACATAAATATGAATTGTACATAGGCATGCTTATCTTCTTATTGTTTTGAAAACTTCACTTGGTACATAATTTCCCACAGAGTGCTGTTTTCATTCACAAATACTCTTTCCAGAGCATCTGGAATAATCTAGTAGTATTTATCACCTTGATTTATGCAGCCACTCCCCAATTGATGGATATTTATTATCTATATTATCTTTACGTGGTGCTATATTTAATAATTTTTTTCTGAAAATAGCATTATGACCTGAACTTTTCAAGAGGACTGGTTCTTAGGCAACATTAATATAGTTGAGAATTTAGGAGATTTTATGTAAATTCCCAAATAAAAGAACTTTATCAGGTATAAGTAGGAAATCCAAAATCTATGCAAGATAGATGCTCAAAGTTGAAATTTTTTAATTAAAGTAAACATACATTTAATTTAGTTTGTTCAAATGTTATAGGCACAGATAAAATTGTCAACTAATGTTAACTTTGGGAAAAGTCTTTCTACAGGTAATGCTTATGGAGGCAGAAGAATAAATACTACAATGTCCAAGGCATTCAAACCACTTGTTTAAATTGCCAGAAAATTGGGCTGGAGAGATGGCTTAGCGGTTAAGGTGCCTGCCTGCTAAGCCTAAGAACTCTGGTTCCAATCTCCAGGTCCCACATTTAGCCAGATGCAAAGTGACGCAAGGGCGCAATGTGGAACTTGCCCACAAGGGGGCACACGCATCTAGATTTCGTTCACAGAAGCTGAGAGACTGCTGGCGGGCCCATCTCTGTCTTCCTTCCCCTCTGTCTATCTCTCTCTGTGTCTCTCTCCAAAAATAAATAAAAATAAATAAATAAATAAATAAATAAATTGCCAGAAAATTAAGCAATAAAATATACAGATAGAGTTGGGGAGGCAGCTCAGCTGATAAAGTCCTTTCCTCACATGCATAAGTACATGACTCCAATTCCCCAGAACCCATATAAAAATGCCAGGCCTGGGCTGGACAGATGGCTTAGCCATTAAGGTACTTGCCTACAAAACCTCAGGACCTAGGTTTGATTCGCCAGTACTCACAGCAGCCAGATGTTCAAGATGGCACTTGTGTCTGGAGTTCGTTTGCAATGGCTAGAAATCCTGACATGTCCATTCTCTCTATATATATGCCTTTCTTTCACTCTAAATAAAATAAAATAAAATAAAATAAAATAAAATAAAATAAAATAAAATAAAATAAAATAAAAATGCCAGGCTTGGTTGTTCACGCTCGTAATCCTAGTGCAAGAAATGAGGAGACAGGCTCATTCTTGAGGCAAGTGTACCAGAATTGTTGTGCTTCACGCCAATGGGAAACTGTGCATCAAAAATGATTGGCAGTGCCAAGAGGAATGACACCCAAAGTTGCCTTCTGGCCTCCACACATGTGCACATGTTTTCCTGCACACACATGAACAATCACACATCTACACATGCATGAAACATAAGTAAAAAGAAATTTGTACAGGCAACTCTGGACATCATATGCAAGTGGTCACTAAACATGTGAGGAAATTTCCAAATTCTGTAGAAAGCAGAATTAAAACTTAAATTAATGACATGCTGTCTCCTTGTATGTGTCATACTATAGACTTACAAGGATCATAACACTGTGGGCAGAGAAGAGGCAAAAGCATTTTGGCTGCTTTTTTTTGTTTTTTTGTTTTTTCATTTTTCAGTTTTTCAAGGTAGGGTCTCACTCTAGCCCAGGCTGACCTGGAATTCACTATGTGATCTCAGGGTGGCCTTGAACTAATGGTAATCCTCCTACCTTTGCCTCCCGAATGCTGGGATTAAAGGCATGCACTACCACACCCGGCTGCTTTTTTTTGTTTGTTTGTTTTGTTTTTTTTTTTTTTTGAATAGTGTCTCACCGTGTAGACTCTCTAGGCAACGCTGGCCTCATTCTCCCAGGTGCTGAGAATAAAGGCAGGCGCCATCACATCTGGTGCAAAGAGGATATTCTTCCCCCAAGAACATGCTACACAGGCCATTTGGAAAGCCATGCTGGAGAAGATCCTTTGATTTTATATCTG
Organism: Orientallactaga sibirica; assembly: GCA_036365145.1. Taxonomy (NCBI): domain Eukaryota; kingdom Metazoa; phylum Chordata; class Mammalia; order Rodentia; family Dipodidae; genus Orientallactaga; species Orientallactaga sibirica. The sequence goes on from JAEOAD010000035.1 coordinate 4,342,451, forward strand.
GTCACAAAAGCAATGGCTGTTCAAGTCATTTGGGATAAAGACATCAGAAAGAGGGTCTGTCAGTATTTTACAACATGAGTAAAGTACCAAAATGAGAGCCAGACCTGAGTGTCAGGCTTTATGTGCATGCTAACTCCCCACAGCACCATTCTGTCATGTCACCCGGGTCAGATATTTGGCAGCTCTGTTTCCCAAATTGTTGAATGCTCAGGCCAGAGCCCAGTCCTAAGGAAAGCATGAGTGGCAAGATGTCCAGCCGAACCATACTTTAAACTGTAATTCATACTGAATTCCAGACACAGTGCGAGTGGAGGCTGTCTATATTACCTAGCACTCTGTACTATAATAAAACACCTGAGACAATTAACTTTTGAAGTGAAAAGGTTGGTATTGGCTCATGGTTTTGGAGGTTCCAGCCCTTGATCAGTAGCTTCATTGTTGTGCCCCCGGCAAGACACATCAAGGCAGGGATGAGTGGCAGGGTAAGTTTTCTGATCAGCCAGGAAACGAAGAGAAAAAGAACAGGGTCTCAATCCCCTTTGAGGGTAGGCCCCCAAAGACCCAAGGACCTCCCATTAGGTCATCCTGTCAGAGTTCTCACCATTTCTTAAAGCACTAACCTATGGACCAGGCCTTTCAAACACTGGAACCCATTCCATAGCCACTGTCTAGCACCAGCAAGCTGTCCAGTGCCCGAGTTCTACTGTGTAGGTACCTCTGAAATCAGTGCACACTGGCCTCGAAGCTACAGTGGCACAAAGACCAGAGAGGGATGACTCCAGAGCAAGTCATGTGCCTAGGATGATGTGTGTGGAGTGGGGAGACCTGGCCCAGCATGGGCTGGTTGTACTGGGTGAGGGATATTGTTCCGAGTGAGGAAAAAGTGAATTCATAGACTGCATGTGAGATCTGTTTTGTATCCTCATACACTGTCTCCAAGCTCACCACCTGGGCCTTTTCAAAGCTCAGCAATCAGCTCCTGGAGAGCAGAATGTGCAACACGTAAAACACTCACAGTCACTACTTTTTCATTTTTAAAATATTTATTTATTGGAGAGAGAGAATGATGGGAAGACACACACACACACAGAGAGAGAGAGAGAGAAATAGAGACACAGTTTATAGGAGGAAAGGTTGATTTGCAGTTTACAGATTCAAGGGCTGTTCCATTGATGGAAGAAGAAAATGGCTCCTTTTCACGGACTCATGCAGAGAGAGGAGAAACCACCACTAGCACCACTTCTGTATTCCTTTAGGCTCGAAACAGATCCACCTCCAGTAACACCTTAGGGCTGGACCCCAGGATGTGCCCAGTGACTTCTAGCCAGGTAGCTGGAAATCCAAGCTATGGCTTTAACAAAACATTTGAGTCTCTCAGGAGACATAAATTCAAACTATCACAGGACTTATCTATTAAAGGTCAACTTAAAAAATATTTTATTTTTATTTATTTATTAGAGAAAGAGGGAAAAAGAGAGAGAGCATGGGCACACCAAGGCCTCCAGCCATTGCAAACAACCTCCAGATGCATGTGCCAGCATGTGCATCTGGCTTATGTGGAATCTGGAGAACTGAACCTGGGACCTTGGGCTTTGCTGGCCAGCGCCTTCACCACTAAGCCATCTCTCCAGTCCAAGGCCAACTTTTAAACTCTTCAGAGAAATATATCTAAAATTATCTTTATGCTGCTGGGAGGAGAGACTATCTTCAGATAAACATACACACAATAATCATAAAGGAAAATACTAAAAAATTTTGATTGAGCTGCAATGAATGCCATCCATTTATTTCAATGAGAAGCCAATAAAGCAGGGAAAAGTAGGAATACAAAGAAGATATATGCAATACATGGACTAGTAGTGCAACTGGTATCAGAGAAATGTAAAAAAAAATCACTAATCTCTTAAACACATATGTATGATCAACAGGGAAAGGGAAAAAAATTATAAATCGATATGTCACAGATGAGCAAACAAATAAATAGTCCCTATGTATATCTATATGTATATGCTTATATGTGCATACACACACAATCTGCAAGCATATACATCTACATCCCATGTATAAATGCACAGAAAAGAAGCTAACTGCTGAGAATTTATTTCAAATTAAGTAGACTCACAGAAATTTAAGAGTCTGCCAATAGTTATTGGCAAGGATGTCCATGATTGGTGGCTCTTAGGTCCAGCTACTGAAGATGAACACAGCAGACTCTTAAAATCCATTTATCATCAGCTAGTCAAGGTTAAGATGCAGGTAGTCAACCACTGAGCTATTCTACTCCGACCCTTGCAGGCCAGAGAATCTTCTGTATGCATAGACTACGATTTTCTAAAACAACTGGTCAGTTCTTGGGCCAGAAATGTGGTAAGTTGTGACAAATTCTTACAAGAAATTCTGCATTTCAGGAACCATGACCCCACACTCCAAGCATGAGCAGAGATGGATTCAGAAAGGTGATACTGGGTGACAGTAAAGTAAGTCGCTGGAGCAGCATGTCCCCTATGATTGTGTTTATAGGAACATAAAGACGTGCAAAACAAACACTGTGGAAGGAAGCATACTTTCTTTGCATATGTGCTTGTGTTTGGGGTGTACATGCATGTGTATATGCAAGTTTGCATGTATGTGGATATGTGTGTGTGTGCACAGGTGCATGTGCATTTATGTGGTGGTCAGAAGGCATCTTCCTAGATCACTCTCCATTTCTTTTTTTGGGGGGAGAGACACAGAGAGAGAGACAGAGAGAGAGAGGGAGAGGAAGACAGATAGAGATGAGTGCACCAGCAGTCTCTCAGCTGCTGCGAACGAAATCCAGATGCATGCGCCCCCTTGTGGTCAAGTGTGGCATTACTCCCTTGCGTCACTTTGCATCTGGCTAAACGTGGGACCTGGAGATTGGAACCGGCGTCCTTAGGCTTAGGAGGCAGGCGCCTTAACTGCTAAGCCATCTCTCCAGCCCGATCACTCTCCATTTCTAACACTGAGGCAGTCTCTTGCTTGAACCCAGACCTCGCTGCTACAGGTAGTCTAGCTAAGCAGCTTGTCCCCAGAATCCCTTATGTCTGCCTCCATGAGTGACCACACCCAGCATTGATGTGAGCACTGGGCATCTGAACGCCAATCCTACTCCTTGTGGGACAAGCACGTTACCCACTGAGCCATCCTTATAGCGCCAGAGGGCACATAGTCTTGTCTTCAAAGAAGAATGAACAGTAAACTGAGTACTGAAGACAGTTATTTGTTGTTGATTGATCATCGTCCAGAGGCTGCGGTGAGTCGTATGCAGGGACTGACTCCTCTGGGATGCTGAGTGATGGCAGTGCCCATGGGACTCCAGGGAAGGTGCACGGCCCGTCGGGGCATCTTGAGTCAGTGGTTTAACAAGCAGTGATTGCACGTGTGCACATATCACTGTGCACTAACCAAGAAGCAGGTGGAGGCTGACAATATCAGGATGCAGCATACAGGGAAATTCCAAGTTCTTGAAATTTCCTCTTTTACACTGAAAGGGGAGCTTATTTCAATATCATTATTATTTTTTAAGCATATACTTTATGTTTTGGTTTCAGAAGCACCATGCTTCTGGTATTCAACTGCTAGCTTGTCATTCTAGTAGAATAGTCTCTTTGTATCTGCAGTTTTGCTTTCAGAATCTCAGTTATCCGTGGGCAACTGAGATCTGAAAATTGTCAATGGAAAATTCCAGAAATGAAAAGTTCACACATTCATAGCTTGCACACTCTTCTGAGTAACAGGATGAACTCTCATGAAGGGCAGGAATCATCCCTCCGTCCAGTGTGTCCATGTTGAGTGCGCTACCCACCTGTTACTCACTAGGAGCTGCAGAGATGTGCTTGGCTTAGTCTTACTTCACTTAATACCAGTTATAAATGCAAGCGTCACGATGCTATCATTGTAGATAAGCCAAAGAGAAAGGCCCACGGTGCTTCCTTGAAGTGGAATGGTGAAAGTTAAAGTTCTTGACTGCAAGAGGAAGGAAAATAAAACTATCTTGTCACTCTGATGCTGAGTGCAGGTGTTCCCCCCACATACTCGACGCTTCTTCCTGAAGCACAGTGCTTTGCATGGCATTCTTAGTCTAGGAAAGAGGATAAAGTGCTTGCCCCACAAATTGGCTACACACACACACACACACACACACACACGCAATGTTTCTATCCCAAACTGTTCTCAAACTTCCTAAGCAGTCAAGCATGATCTTAAGATTCTGTTCCCCCTGCCTCCACCTCTTGGGCTCTGGATTTGTAGGCATGCACCATCACGTTCAGTTTCATGTGGTGCTAAAGATTGACCCCAGGGCATTGTGCCCACTAGGCAAGCACCCTGTCAAGTGAGGTACACCCCCTCCAGCCCTTGTTAATCTTTATTTAAACCCAACTCTGTTGCTGTTTTATATCCTCAGTTTTATTTATTTATGATCTAACATATACTGTTTACTTCCTTCTGGTAATTTTAGGATGACATTATTCTTTTCATAGTTCCTTGAGGTCTAGATCAACTGGCAGCATTTTCCACCACGAATCTCTCCTCGTATCACTGCTTTTGTTGTGTCTTCCACAGTCTGACAATGCTGCTTATTTTCTCTGTTTTGTCTAACTTGCAGGTCTTTTGTCACTGTTTTTTTTTCTTTTAATCTCTTGCAACTTTCACTTGTCTTTCTTTGATTTTGTAGTGATATGTTTTGAACTCATTTCTCATTTTCTTCTGAGTATCTTGTCTGGGGAATGGCTTTGGTTTCGCCGAGCTTACAGCTAACGTCACACTCGGGATTAAAGCTGGAATGACTCAGGCTCCTTTGCATGTTTAACTTTACATATTACCCGCTCTACTTGAAGTTATTGATATCACAAAGTACACGTATTAATTTAGGCCTGAGGTGCATGCTTGTCATCGTGGCATTGGGGAGGCAGAGGCAGGCAGATCCATGGCTCATGGCCAGCCAGGCTAGCCTGTGAAATGGCTCAGAGGATAAAGGTGCTTGCTTGTAAAGCCTGTGAAATGGCTCAGAGGATAAAGGCACTTGCTTGTAAAGCCTCATGACCCAGGTTCAATTCTCTAGAACTCATGTAAAGCCAGATGCATAAAGTGGCACATGTTTCTGGAAGTCATTTGCAGTGGCAAGAGGCCCCAGTGTACTCATTGTCTCTCACTCTTTCTTTCTCATAAATAAATCCATAATTTTTTTGTTTTTGGTTTTGGTTTTTTGAGGTAGGGTCTCACTCTATCCCAGGCTGACCTGGAATTCACTATGTAGTCTCAGGATGGCCTTGAACTCACAGCAATCCTCTTCCCTCTGCCTCTTGAGTGCTGGAATTAAAGGTGTGCATCACCATGCCTGGCTAATCAATAAATATTTTTAAAAGACTCTGTCTTAAAAAAAAAAAAAAAAAGTAGACAGTACCTGAGAAATGACACCTGGGGTTATGATGTGGTGTGCAGTGCCTTAGGCCTCCACAGGACTATCACCGCGTGGATCCCTCCTTACAAAGCATCTCTCTTCTTATAAAGATATAAAGTCCCAATTTCTCTCTCCATCCTCAGAGAGAATCCAGGAGCTAAGCACTTCCTTTTGGGTGTGGGGTGCTTTGTTGTAGAAGAGACTATGGCAATAAGCCACCATGAATGTTCCTTTAATCTGGCTGGCTTTGCATTTACCTGGGAAATAGCAGCTTCTCAGCTGGCTTTCTGCAATCCTTACAAATGGAACTGGCCCATGAGTTGTTAACTTCAGCACTGCGCTTCGCTTCGGTGGGAAGTGGGAGGGTCTGGAGCATCGTATTTGGGCATGATGCTAACGTCACTCTCAAAAGCATGCCTTTGATCTCATGGCAACATGACGAATGGCATTACCACCACGATCCCGAGAATGTAATCAATACCTAAAATAGAAATAGATGGTAGTGAAGGTGCAGATCGCTGTGTGTGAGTAGTGGCTGAAATCTATCCATTGGCTTCATAATCCATTCAAACTAATGCCTTCGCCTTCTGCTCTCATTTGGGCTGGTTGCTCATTTCCTCACAACCCGAAGAGCCCTAAGGGACAATATAAACTGTAACGTATCTTCTAAATGTAACTGTGTACCCCTCTTTCCCCCGTCATGATACAAAGAACCATCATTCCCTAGTCTCGAACACCGCTTCTCCCATCATTTGTTGTCACTCGGGTACAATGCGCAGGCTCTGCTCCATGCTTCTTCCTGAAGGATGCAATTACATGCTACCTGCCTTCCGTGGCATTCCTCTTTTTCTTTAAATGCCTTCTCTCCTATCCCACAACTACCTATATGCTAAGTAGGTTGAATGTCTCCTGCCTATGGCAGACAGAATTAATTGTTTGGAGCTGGGCAAGGTGGAGCAGGCCTGTAATCTCAGCCACTAGGGGAAGAGGAAGAAGGAGGAGGAGCACAAGTTCAAAGAGCCAGCCTGGGTAACTGTGGTAGTTTGAATAGATGGCCCCCAATATATTCAGTGTTTTATTAGTTTATAGTTTGCATCTGCAGCCACCTGGCTGGAGGCAGTGTCACTGGATGGATCTTAAGGTGTGGTGGTGGATTTGAGATATCAATCTAAAGATATGCAAAGTGTGCCTAGCGGGGAGTTCCTGAGGTGTGTGTGTGTGGCTTTTTTTTTTTTTTTCTCTCTTGCCTGGTCCTGTGAGAGCAGGCCAGCTTCTCCTGCCATTATGGAACTTCCCCTAGATCTGTAAGCTTCAATAAATAAATATCCCTTTCTCCATAACTGTGCCTGGGCTGGAAGTTCATCTCAGCGAACCTGAAGCTGTCTGCTACAGTAACTTAACAAAAGCCTATCTCAAAATTTAAAAAAAGCCCATTTGCTTATTATGTTCAGGGTACTGGGTCCAGTTCCCATCCCTAAAGAACACTATGGGCCGCTGGTATTGTGTTTACATTATTAAAATTTCAAGTGGTAATATTTTATATAGTTTTATTTTTATTTATTTATTTATTTATTTATTTAACAGAAAGAGGGAGAAAATGGGCGTGCCAGGGCCTCCAGCCACTGCAAATGAATACCAGATGCATGTGCCACCTTGTGCATCTGGCTAACATGGGTCCTGGGGAATTGAACCTGGCTCCTTTGGCTTTGCAGGCAAACACCTTAACTGCTAAGCCATCCCTCCAGCCCCCAAGTGGTAATTTTTTGTGAGTTGAGGAATGTATTAAGGAGCCTCCCAATGGTTAAGGCCCATGTTTATTTATTTATATACCTTTTATTGAATGCTGGCTAATAATAAATAAACATTAATCAAACAAATGCATCAAAAACTTCTCTGAGTGGAAAGACAGAGAGAAGAATGCAAAAATGTATAGCCAACCAATTCGTCAGACCTGAGCAAATGCTTGCGAGTGCGCTGCTAGCTGCTTCAGTCCCTGCTTGATTCTGCCCAGACTTTCCAGGGCCCTTTTAGCTTATGCCGACTTCTTATTTCAACAGTGGTACAAAGCGCCATGGGCCTGTTTGGTTCCTTTTGAAATTGCAGGGAGTGGATGGGATTTGACATCCTCAAGAAAATGCAAATGTTCTGTCCAGTTTTATCCTGCTTAGTGAAAAACTCACTCGCATGGCCTTTGGAGTACTGTCAGCTACATCCTGAGGTTTCTAAGAATGGCTTCATAGGAAACAGAGTCTAGCTGGAAGTTGGCCTCAACATTTAGTTTTCTTTACAGGGCTACTGCTTGTATTTCTCTATGCATGTTCATCCCGTGCCGTGGGTGCTGTGCTTGGAGAGACGGGTTCCCCTCACAGAACCTGCTTCCTGTTAATTCTTCCACTCCAGAACATTTTGGAAACAGATGTAATGACTTAAATATAATAACAAAAGTAAAATAATTACACCCAGACAACTTGAACCAAGTCAAAACATTTTTTTTTCAAAGAGAATTCCTAGTTCCCTTTCTCTAGAATGTTATAAGAATGTTGCCTCTCTGCATCTATGAGTTCATCGAGATAATTTACATAGTGACATGATGCATACATGCACTGTATCTCCACTGTAATAAGACCCCTTAGTTCAATTACTCCAATGACAGGGATCTCGAAATAACTGTTTATTGAAAGCATGTTATATGTTTGATACAATAGGTATTTGTCCTATACTACAGATGCCAGCAACATAACTTCTTTCCATCTTATATGATAGGATCCAGAAGTGTATTTAAGAAATAATTTACAGGGCTGGAGAGATGGCTTAGCAGTTAAGGCACCTGCCTGCTAAGCCTAAGGACCTGGTTCCAATCTCCAGGTCCCACGTTTAGCCAGATGCAAAGTGACGCAAGGGCGCAATGCTGCACTTGCCCACAAGGGGGCGTACGCATCTGGATTTCGTTCACAGCAGCTGAGAGACTGCTGGCATGCCCATTCTCTATCTGTCTCCCTCTTCCTCTCTGTCTGTCTCTCTCTGTGTCTCTCTCCAAAAAAAAAAATAAATAAAAAAATTTAAAAAAAATTAAAAAAAGAAATAATTTACAGAATTATTTTGCTGCTTTAGTGGTAGTTTGGGAAAGCAGACTGCTCCCATCATTTTAATTTTAATTTTAGTGGTAGTTTGGGAAAGCAGACTGCTCCCATCATTTTAATTTTATCCACAGCATGATGTTCATAGTATGTCATAAAGAAAGTAACAAGCAAATGAAGGCATCATAAGATACAAGGTTCAGGAACACAACATTTGGAAAGAATTGGAGCTGTAATGGGTAGATATATCTATAGATATCTGGGTGCCTAGGATTGGAAAACCAGCATTAGTGAGAGCCAGATGCAGGGTTTGTTTCTAGCATAACTTTCATAGTGGGCATGATCAATGGAGAAACTGGTTTTATTGTCCCAAAGATGCATAAATAAACAATAAAAGCAAATAAGACAAATAACAGTGAGAACCAAAAGGAAGTTTTCAGGCCCTACAGTGTGATTGTTGTATTTTTATCTCTGATCTTTCCCCAGAATCCACTGTGTATAGAATAGTTGTATAGAATAGCACAGTCATTAATAATAAAACACCTCTTTTGTATTAATTGATATTTTAGTCATGTCTGTGCACAATTTAATTAAAAGTATAAACAAGTATATCTCAGACTTTTGGGAATTTTCACTTTGGTGGTAGTAAGAGAATGAGAAGGGATAATGCCTAAGTAGGTAGAAAGTACCTTTTAATTAGCTCAAAACAAAACAAAAGAAAGATGTAGAGATGCTCCTGGAACTGCTTAACCTGCTGGCTTTCTTCACAGGCTGTGAGGAAAACATCTACAACACCTATGCTCCAGAAATGTCTCGGGTACATCAATTCCACATTTTAAGTTGTGTTTTAGTTATCCAATTCTATGACAATGTCACTCTGAATTCTGGGGAAAAACAAATAAAAACTATTCCTGAACTTCTTGAAAGACATATTTTTCAACTGTATCATGGCCAGAGATTGAAACTGAAAGCGAGCTGAATCAGCATATTTGATGGGTTGGTGGGGTTTATGAGGAGAAAAATTATTTTTGTTTTTCCTGCACTGTTTTCCACTCCCCCAGCCACTTACTGACCCCAGTTAGTCCTTCCAAAGACTGCCACAAGTTCCTTATGATTACTTCTACTTACATGAGAAGTTGCGTATTATTTATCTTGGCTTGGAGATTCACTTTGCAGTTGTACCATAACGGCTGTGTGTATCATCAACACCCAGAAAGTGCTTTGGGTTTGAAAAGAATCCCATGCACACTCCAGCAGGGCACCGTCGTGCAGGCAGTCCTTGTGGGAAGACAGACCCCTGGTGGCCATGATGCAGAACTGCAGCTCAGGAAAGTGCTGGGCCGTTTTGAGGCTTCTCCTCTCCACCCCCTGCTTTCTGGGTCCAAGTTGCTGATGACAGTGGACATAATGCAGCTGTGTGGAAATGAATCTCAAGTTCAAGAGATTTCCAAAACAGTTACATCAGCTCCATGAAGGCTTCAGGTCACAAGTTCTCTAAATTATTTAGAAAGCTGGCCAATGTAGCATGCTAAAATTTTTTTTTAAAGTTACTAAAATTTTTTGACCAAGAAGCTGAACAGGAGCCTCAGTGTTTGGGAATAAGTCTTAATCTCTACCTAAAAAAAGGCCTGCGCTTCCTCAGTCAGGATCACACGCTTCTGTTTGCTTTGGGAAGGAAAAAAAAGAAGAAGAAGAAGAAGAAGAAGAAGAAGAAGAAGAAGAAGAAGAAGAAGAAGAAGAAGAAGAAGAAGAAGAAGAAGAAGAAGAAGAAGAAGTAGAAGAAGAAGAAGAAGAAGAAAGTGTCGCTTTCCCTTGGCCACCACGGGAACAAACGTTTTGAGCTTCTAAATATGGCCCTGGCCCGGATCTGACCTGCCTCATGGCTGAGAAGGCTTCTCCAAATGAAACTCCACCAGAGAAAATATGATTGCAAGAAACGGAAAGCCGAGTCTCAATGTCTCTCTCGTTCTCCCACTTGCTAATCCTTGCTCCTTGTTTGATCTGTTCAATTTGTAAGTGTTGAAACAAGCTACTGAGGGACTCCATGAGGCTCTTGTCAGATCAGAGTGTCTATTGAAGAAACACCTGTGGCGCTGAAGAGTCTCTCAATTCCTCTCTTGTTATCCCAGAAGGCACAGCTTAATCTAATGGACTGAACTCCTGTATGGTGCAGTTGTGGGTACCAACCACTGTCATGCCAGCTTAGGATGCCATGTGCCAGGCATTGTGCCCATAGTCATCTCTGTCACGATCCCATCTGCCTGCTTGGGTTGATGGCTGGGCCTGATGAGCATATAGCATCCAAGTTGTGGCAAGAGAAGGGCCACGTGGCCATACTAAAGTCTAACCCAGGACTCCTATGTGCACCACACACACACAGCCAAGGCATGCACACACACACACACACACACACACACACAATGTAAAGTTAGGCCTTTTCTGATATTCAGGGGCTCACTGGTCATTTTTTCCCCCACCAGAACAAAAAGAATATGAAAAGATATCAAGAACCTTCATTGTTACAAGAGAAACATGCCCACAGTCAGAGTTTCTTCCCTCCTCAGTTAACCCTCTCTGAAAACACCCTCAGGGACATGCCCAAGGCGTGTCTCCTAGGTGATTCTAATAGTCTGCAGAGATTAGCCATTACAGTCTAGAACCTCTTCTCTTCCCACCTCAGTTACGTTAATCAAAACTTTAGTTTTTTAAATTTGTGTGTGTGTGCGTGCATGTGTATATGATCACATGCATGCCATAAGTGTGCATGTGGGAGGTCAGAGGACAGTCTTCATGTATTGGTCCCTTTGTTCCACTTTGTTTGAGACAAGATCTCTTATCTTTTTGCCACCGTAAATACCAGAGCAGCTGGCCAGCAAGCTTTGAAATTCTTCTTACTTTACCTCTTACACATGTGCCACCATGAATCAGGCATTATGTGGGTGCTGGCAGCCAGTTTCAGATTGTCAGGCTTGGTCAGGAAGCAGTTTCACCACTGAGCCATGTCCCCAGCTTCTCAGGATATCTCCCTGAACCTGGAGGGAGCCTCTTGTCTCCGCCTCCCACCCCCAGGTCTGAGATTACAGCTGTTTACCACCACACCCGGCATTTGTGTTGGTGCTGGAGATACAAACTCAGGTGCTTTTGTTTGTTCAGAAACGCTTTCTCACCTCTCTGGTTCCCAAGTGAGACCTGAGCGTGAGAAAGGATGTGGAATATTGGAACCCACGCATCACTGCTGGGACTGGAATAGGGTCCGGCCACTTTGGTTTGCCAGTTGCTTTTTTTATAAAGACAAAATATACTACTAGGGTCCCCACTCCAAGGGGCATGAGAACCCTGATACACACATGCTTGTGCTACTTCTAGACTGGAGACAACTCATAGATGGTTCAGTGAATGAAAAGACTATCAGACTGCACTAGAGCATCTGATAGGACACTCTGGAACCATAGACAGGGACAACTCAGAGGCAACTTCGGGCACTATGGGTGAAAGACATCCATCTTAAAAGGCAAAAGCAAGTGAGGACATAGTGACATCCAGCGACGATGGCAGGTAGATGGACGGTGAGACGGTAAATGGACAGCAGCACCTAAGAGGAGGCGGTTTGTGGGGGTGCTGAGACCTTCCTGTGTCCCAGCTATGGTGCAGGTCATGACACAAGGTGATAGATATGTTAAATAGGGCTATGCATCACAGAAATTGTAGTCACTTGATCATATATATATATATATATATATATATATATATATATAAAAATTAAAGTTCAAAAAGCTGATGCATTCCCATTGCTCTGGGGTTTGTGTGTGTGTGTGTGTGTGTGTGTTATTCATGCATGTGTGTATAGATATGGGTGCACATGGATGTGGTTGTGCTTGCATGTGTGTGCTTGGGGGGGTGGAAATTGATGCTGGGGGTCTTCCTCTGTAGATAACTCTCCACCTTATTTATTGAGACAGGATCTCTCACTTGAACCCAGGGTTTCCTAACTCAGCTCGTCTAGTGAGCCTGCCCTGGGAATGCCCTGTCTCAGCTTCCCAGCACTGGAATTACATGGGAGGTGGAGGGGCAGGCCATCTGGCATTTGCATGGGTTCTGGGGAATCCTAACTCCAGTCTTCATAATTATCCATTGGGCCATCGTTCAACCCCTCCCACCACCATTGAAGGAGGATAGGAAAAAGTAGCTTTTTTTGGTAGATATTTTTATGAGGGGTGGGGGAGGATAGGCATGCCAGGGACCTCCAGCCACTGTAATCAAACTCCAGACACAAGCGCCACCTTGTGCACATGTGCAACCTTGTGTGCTTGTGTCACCTTGTGCATCTGGCTTACATGGGAGCTGGATATTTGAAGATGGGTCCTCAGACTTTGCAGGCAAGTGCCTTAAATATTAAGCCATCTTTCCAGCCCAAAGCTAGCTGGCTTGCTTGCTTTCTTTTTTCTTTCTTTCTTTCTTTCTTTCTTTCTTTCTTTCTTTCTTTCTTTCTTTCTCTCTCTCTTCTCTCTCTCTCTCTCTCTTTCTTTCATTCTTTCTTAAAGAGAAAAAGGTGGGGGGGGCAGAGAATGGACATGCCAGGGACTCCAGCTGCTGCAATCAAACTCCAGATGCATGTGCCACCATGTGCATCTGGCTTACATGGACCCTGGGGAATTGGACTGGGGTCCTTTGGCTTTGCAGTCAAGTGCCTTAACCACTGAGAAACCCTTCTAGCCCCAAAGCTAGCTTTTTAGGGGAGACAGAAAGAGGCAGAGAGAGAGGGAGAAGAAGACAGAGATGGGCACACCAGCAGCCTCTCAGCTGCTGCAAACGAAATCCAGATGCATGTGCCCCCTTGTGGTCAAGTGTGGCATTGCGCCCTTGCATTACTTTGCATCTGGCTACACATGGGACCTGGAGATTGGAACCGCTGGAGATTGGAACCAGCGTTCTTAGGCTTAGGAGGCAGGCACCTTAACCACTAAGCCATCTCTCCAGCCCTAAAGCTAGCTTTTTAAAATGCAGTTTCAGTTAGAGCTTGATGCCTAAACAAAACCAGAAGATGCCATCTTTCATGCCACCTCGCCCTGGCACAAAAATGGAACTTGGCAAGAATGGAACTTATGTCTGAATGAGATTGATGTACAGTGCCCTCTCCTGCCCACAGTCTAGCACACTATACCCTTTAAATAAAATTAAATAGCCCAGGTGGGCTGGTCCTGGGGTCTGCCCTCCAAATCTACAAACCAATCAGGGCTCCCCCTTGCATTCCTGAATCTGATGCTATAAAGGCTGCGGCCTTCTGGTCCCTCCCTTTCTCTTGGTACAACCAACCCTCAGTGTGTGTGTATGTCTCTCTCTGTCTCTCTTTCTCTCTAGATTCCCTGTCATCTCTGCTCAAAAAACATGAGTCTGGCCTCTACCTCCACCAAGCTAGGTGGGGGTGGGAGAACATAACATCATTGCTTGCTCTGAACTTTTCTTCTTACCTCTGTTTTATAGTTTGAAATAACTTCCACTTTGATTATTGCATGATTTTCCTCTGGTCACTAAATCTACCACAAGCATTCTCTCCTTACACTCCAGATCTAGCACATGGGTGCTGTCACCAAGTCTAGGCTTGTTACCTGTGAAACATCTTTAAACTCGGGGGTGACTATGAGGGTAACTCTATTTATTACTCATTTCTCCTCTGAATTTCCCAGTCCCCACCTTGATATTTTCTCTGTGCTATGCTATTTTTCCTTAAGTCACCATCATTTGCTCTTTTAACTTTCTTCCATGGGGGAAAACACATGGTGGATGCCCTATGTGTTCTTCCTAAGTCTTCCGACACAGGTTCCTACACTCTCCTTGCTACGCTTTCAGCTCTACTCTAATTCCTCTTTAAAGGCCTTAGTATCTCTTAAATCCCAATCTCCCCTTAAATAAGCCCCACAATTTGTGATCTCCCCTTAAAATAAACTTAATAATTCATAACTTATCTTTCTTGAGTCCATCTTTATAATTCTTTATGAAAAGTAGGATAGAACTCAAAACTTGGGCTTCATAAATTCTGGAGGACCCTTCCTGAAACCCCAAATCCTGCATCAGTATTGTCAACTTCTTTTCCTTTTCTTTTTTGTTTTTGTTTTTTTCCAAGTATGGTCTCGCAGTAGCTCAGGCTGATCTGGAATTCACTGTGTAGTCTCAGGGTGGCCTTGAACTCATGGCAATCCTCCTACCTTTGCCTCCCAAGTGCTGGGGTTAAAGGCGTGCATCACCACGCCTGGCAACTTCTTTATCTGACCAGTGACACCCTCCTTTTGCTAATATGGCAGAGCTTGTGGGTGCAGAGATGAGTCAGAGGCGTTCACAACACAGGGCAGGGAAGTGAGACAGACAGGTAAGGAAGTTACAGGATTTACTCCACGGGAATCCAAGGCTAAAGGAAGCACTGGCCTGTAACAGGACTTGTAAGCACAAAGAATATTAACTTGACCATGAATCATGTACTTGCTCTTGTTTTCTTCACCAACTGTATTTTTTACTTTGATCAAAAAAAATTTTTAATGGGAATATTGTCTGCTGTCTTGTAGATATATTAGAATATGGCCTCTGTCTAATCCCTCTGGCATAATCTAATGGTATTTTTGATCCATAGGCATTTCATCATGCATGAAATATTTAGTAAATGAGTGAATGAATGAATGATGGCATCATGCTATTTTAATCACTGCCCTTTCAGTGTCATGTGTGTTCAGTGGGTATGTTCACTAGTATAGCTTCTGCTTAGTCATTTTTGAAGGGGGATGTGTACTTTCATTAATATGTGTGGAGTCCACTGCCATGCCTTTAGGGTGGCATTCCCAAAACTAAGTCCCAGTGATGGAGCACGTTCTAGGGCACCGCTCTTTGAAACCAAAGCCTATGGCATGTCTCCTCACTATCTATCTACAGGACATAAATACCAGGAATGTGAATGCAGACCCAAGGGGAATACCACAAATCCTGCCATGAAAAGCCACCAGGCAGTTATTCAAGGGGTGTGTTTGCAGAACCATGGAAACTAGGCCAGTGTTTTCCCCTGGGAATGGGACCTAAATCTAGTGCCCTGATCTGCACGTAAATTAAATAAGTTCAGATTCTTACACTAAGCCCTACCTCAGTTTCCCTGTCACAAGCTCAGGGGCACCTATCACCGGATGGTGTAAATTCATGGCTATAAAGGCCCTTGCTTTTAAGGAGTCATTACTTTTATTCCCATTTGGGTAGAAGCAGGGAGCTCAAAAGGCAGGATTCCAACAGGGCTCAGCTCCTGCGAACAGCCAGCCCAACCCGGTCCTGTTTAGAAGGGACTTTTCTAAAGTAAGTGCTAAGTATTTCAGGCAAAGAAACCCAGCTGTGAAAACACAGTGGCCATTTGTACCGTCGCTTTATATGTGGATTTATTTTTACTTGCACTTACTTTAGTGTGTTTCTTTGGAGAGACATTCCCTTCCCCTCCTCTCCTTCCCCTTCGCTGACTCCTGCTGCCCCTCAGGGGCCTTTTGAGAAATGACAGTCTCTTGCTCTAATCCTTTCCGGTCACAAGTGTTCTGCATCAGTCACACCCTTGACTAATTAACATTAATAAGTGATGTTGGTTGGGGGGAGAACTCCATAGAAAAAGCAGCAGGGCAGTTTTGCCAAATTGGAGATGACCCAACTTGAAAATTTTTCCAGCGGACTTTCTGTCTGCTGCCTCCCTGTGTTCCTGCTGCTGGAACATACATTTCTGACATGGGATCTTGGACACCCCACATGCTACGTAGCCCTGTGGACTGTTTGTTCCAGAAGCCCCATGGACTTCTTGTTTTTAATAAACTTCCTGTAAATTGTCTGCAGTGTAGAGGCCATAGGAGGGATTAGACATCACTCCTGCCCTCTTACAGAGCCTCATCAGAAATACAGACAGCACTTTTCCAAGTTTTCACTTATTATTGAGCACCTACTGTGTGCAAGGATGGGATTTCAGCAGAGCAGGACGTTAAAATAGGTCAAGGAAGGAAAGTTAGGCAGCGAAAGAAAGATTTTGGAGGCAGGAGAGCAAAGGGCCGTTTAGTGGTCTCTGGGGCTCCAAACACTGGAATCTTCTCGGCAAGTCACCAAAAGGATTGACAGCAAGTTCTCAAGCAGGATTTGTACATCCACTTTCAGCAGAGCCAAAAAACAGAAGCAGCGGAAGTGTCCACGGAGGGACGAATGGAAAAAAACCACGTGGCATGTACTTACAGGGAGTAGTGTTCAGCCTTTAAGAGGAAAGAAAATGAGGCATGTACTTACATGGAATAGTATTGAACCTTTAAGAGGAAAGACTATGTGGTGTATACTTACATGGAATATGTAAAATGGGGACTGGGGAGATGGCTCCATGGCTGAGAGCATTTACCGAGGAAGTATGAGAACCTGAGTTGGATCAATAGCCCCTGTGCTAAACAGCCAAGCCTCATCACTCATGCCTGGAACCCCAGGACTGAGAGATGCAGAGACAAGAGAGCCACTGGGACTCACTGGTCAGCCATTCTGACCAAAAAATGCCAAGTCCTGGGTTCAGAGAGAAACTTTGAGGAAAATAAGACAGAAGAACCATTGAGGAGGACCCCTGAATCCTCCTCTGGCCTCTGCACATGTGCGCATGGAATGCGCATTAGCACACATGCATACTCTATAATACACACACACACACATACACAATGCACCACACATACACAAAGAACAAAAATAAATAAATAGGGCTGGAGAGATGGCTGAGAAGTTAAGGCATTTGCCTGCGAAGCCTAAGGATCCTGGTCGGTTATCCAGGTCGCACGTAAGCCAGATGCACAAGGTAGCATGCATCTGGAGTTTGTTTGCAGTGGCCAGGGGCCTTGGCATGCCCATTCTCACTCTCCTTCTCTCTCTTTCCCTTTCTCTGTCTTAAATAAATAAATACATAAGTAAATAAATAAATAAATAAATAAATAAATAAATAAATAAATAAGAAAGGAAGGAAGGAAGGAAATTCCATAATATGCTAGCACGTGGATGAAACTTGAGGAACATTCTGCCAAGTGAATTAAACCAGTGACAACTTAGGCATGGGCTCCATTTATACAACATATAGCAGCCAAACTCAGGAACAGAATTAAAAACGATTCCCCCAGAGCTGGAGGGAGGTGTAGCTACTGTTTGATTTTGGCATGGTTTTGGTTTAATAAGATAAAAATTGTACAGATAGGCAGTGATGAGGGTACAGCATTGTCATTATCTTTAATGTCACTGAACTATACTCTCAACACAGTGAAGATGGGAAACCTTTTATGTTTAATGCATATTTTACTTCAATTTTTAAAACTGATAGGAGTATATTCATAGGGGAAAATCTCAGATCTCGAAGCCTCCCCCCTTTCCATCTACCCTGAGTCTGTTTCCTCATATACCAGCTGAAGAGAATGATCACACTTTGTGGCAATGGAGATGTTGGAGATAATGTGTGTAACCCACCTGACAGATGACCAGGCATTGGTAGAAGGAAACATGCGGTCAGGTCGGTGGTGAAGGACTTGTGAAGGAGGGGAACATGGGACCTAAGGTTACAGAGGAAGTTTGGAACCGCAAGTAAAGTAGAGCCTTGACAGCCAAGGTACAGAAGATGAGCTCTATGTCACAAGCAGTAAGGAACCAATGATGGCCAGTGACTTCAAGAAAGATAGCATCATGGAACGGATTTGAGAACACTAAAGGTCAGCTTAGGGTCTTGGTGGTAAGGAACACTGAGCCAGCAGCCAGTGATGCTACAGTGGTTTTGCTGAGAACACAGAACGAGAGGGTGCTCTCTGGCTATGGAATGTTCCTATTTAATCATTTTTATTGCCTATGCATGTGTAGAGTGTGTGTGCATGTATGCATGTATGTGTGTGTGTGTGTGTGAGAGAGAGAGAGAGTTAGAGGTCAACATCAGGTGTCTTCTCCACTTGGTTTATTTATTTATTTTTATTTATTTATTTATTTATTTATTTTGGAGAGAGTCAGAGAGGGGTGTGGCAGCAGCCTCTCAGCCTCTGTGAAAGAACTCCAGATGTGTGTACCCCCTTGTGGGTAAGTGCAGCATTGCACCCTTGTGTCACTTTGCATCTGGCTAAATGTTGGACCTGGAGAATCGAACGGGCATTCTCAGGTTTACCATGCAGGCACCTTAACCACTAAGCCATCTCTCCAGCCCTCCTCCTTATTTTTGAGGCAGGGTGTCTCACTGAACCTACAGCCCCCTGATTCAACTTACCCAGCTACCCAGCAGGCACCAAAGATCCTGTCTCCATCTCACAAGTTCTGGGATTTCAAGTACATACCATGTTGAGCTTTCATGTGGATGCTGGGATCTGAACTCAGGTCTTCATGTCATGCTAGCACAACAAGTGCTTTACCCACTGAGCTCTCTCCCAGCCCCTTAGTATACTTTAAAGAAAGTGGAATATCAAGATTCTGAGCGAGGAAGTAAATTAATGCTAGTGTTAATCCTTGATCAGTCTCCAGATTTTATCAAATATTCTGATCAGCACTATTGTCTTTGGTGACAAAACATAAATGTGACGCGTGTCCTTCAGCCCATCAGAATGCCCATGTGGGTTAACAGAGAGCATGCGTGTGATTTCATAACTGCCAGCAACACCTCACATTCTGGGAGCCTGTGCTTCCAAGGGAGACCACCCAGCTTCCAAGGCTCCACACAGACTGAGTAAGAAAGACCGAGTAAGGAAGAATAGAAATAATCATTTTGGAAACGAGTCACCTCAAAGCTTGTCAAATGTTTACTTTGACATTTGAGAATATTTTTTGGAGATTAACCTAAATGTCCAAAGAGAGGAAATCGTTAAATAAAGGCATGGGTTAAAAACTTGTGTAGCCATTAAGAGCATGTGTTTAAAGATTATTGAATGACCTGAAACCTATACTCATGCTGTATTAAGTGGACTAAGTGAGATAAAAGTTGTTCATTGGGATTTTATTACTGTTACAAAATTATAGTTACATATCATCATGGTAATGGATTTAAGTAAAGAGCTGAAAGAGCGTGTGTTAAAGTTTTTATGGTGCTCGTCTGACTGAAGATGATGGCTGTCAGCAATTGTCAGCTTACAGCCCGAGATGCCCTTTGCCTGTCGACATTTCTGCCTTCCCACCTTCCCTGTTCCAGATTGCTCTATTTCCAATTTTCCTCTAAAGGACTCATCTCCTGGGTAGGGTAGGTGTTTCTAAGGGAAGTTTTTCTCTTTTCACTTTTCTACAACAAGGAAGGAAGTTTTCACTGTGTGTGTGTCTGTGTGTAGTAATATGTGTGGCGTGCTGTGTAAGGTGATGTGTGTGTAGTACACGCAAGTGTGTGTACAGATGAGTGTGCCCTGTGTGCATGTGCGTGGAGGCCCTGGGAGAATGTCAGTGTTCCTTCCTTGCTCATCTGCTTGTTTCCTTGAGACAGTGTCTCTCACTCAGTTCGGAGCTACCTTCTTTGCTGTTTTTGTTGTTGTTATATTTTATTTTATATTATTCTAATTTTGCATTCATGTTGGTGACTCCGGTAGCCTCCTCTTTGTCCTCCCCACTCTGAATGGACCCTCCTCATTGGGGAATGTGGGTCATGCACGATGGAGGTAGTCAACAGTTATGGGGGATAGGCAAAGTCTCTGTGCATAATGACCCAACTTGTGCCTCTAACACTCTTTCTGCACCCTCTTCCGCAAATTTCCCTAGCCACGTTGGGATCATTTTAGTTCTACTTTAGGGATGAAGTTTTGAGAGCCTCTGTGTCTCTGGATATCAGGCTTAGCAGGAGTTGGATGTTATCTGTGTTTATCTCCTTCAGCCTTGTTCTGGTGTCAGGTTCACCGAGAAAGCTGCACTCTTACCCTTTTCCCCTGTTACTCTATGATTTCAGCTGGGGCCCTGGTGAGGTGCGATAGGCTGATCCTCCCTTCAGGTTCATCATCCATCTGAAAAAGAGAAGCAAATTCTCCAACAGAGAGAGAAGTTAGTACTAGATAGATGGAATGGACATAGTTAGAGAGAATTTTATGTGTGTCGGCTTTTTGTTTGTTTGTTTGTTTGTTTTTGTTTCTTTTGTCAGTAACCCAGTAGTGCTCTATTCTCTGCACACCCTGTTCCAGAACTGGGGATATGAGCATGCACAACCATGCCCAGCTGTTTATGTGAGTGCTAGAGAACAGAGCTTTGGTGGGCCCAGGCCTTCTCATGACCTCATGCTTGTGTGAGCAAGCACGTGTAACCACTGAGCAATCTCCCCAGCATCAGGGTTCACTTTCATAATTAGAGAAAGCAAAAGTTTTAGTAATGACCCTCAGGGTTCATCTTGAGTTGGAGTTAGAGTTAGTTTGGAATTAGAAAATATAATTTCTTCTTAAGCTTTACATAAGTCATGTTGAAGCAGACACTTCCAAGATGCATTTATTTACAGCCCTGACTCCTCTATCTAAAAGCAGGATGAACACCTGGCACTTGCCTCCATTTTGGTGTCTGCCTCCTAGAGAGTGCATCAGCTGCTCACCTCTGCACCTTAGCATACTGTCACTGCAGGAGTGTGGATCCCCACACTGTCACTGCAGGGGTGTGGATTAACACACTATCACTGCAGGGGTGTGGGTCCACACACTGTCACTGCAGGGGTGTGGATCCCCACACTGTCACTGCAGGGGTGTGGATCCCCACACTGTCACTGCAGGGGTGTGGATTAACACACTATCACTGCAGGGGTGTGGGTCCACACACTGTCACTGCAGGAGTGAGGGTCTGCACACTGTCACTGCAGGGGTGTGGATCCCCACACTGTCACTGCAGGGGTGTGGATTAACACACTGTCACTGCAGGGGTGTGGGTCCGCACACTGTCACTGCAGGAGTGGATCCCCACACTGTCACTGCAGGGGTGTGGGTCCGCACACTGTCACTGCAGGAGTGTGGATTCGCACACTCTTACTGCAGGGGTGAGGGTCCGCACACTGTCACTGCAGAAGTGAGGGTCCGCACACTGTCACTGCAGGAGTGAGGGTCCGCACACTGTCACTGCAGGGGTGTGGGTCCGCACACTGTCACTGCAGGAGTGTGGATGCACACACTGTCACTGCAGGGGTGTGGATTCGCACACTCTCACTGCAGGAGTGAGGGTCCGCACACTCTCACTGCAGGAGTGAGGGTCCGCACACTCTCACTGCAGGGGTGTGGGTCCGCACACTCTCACTGCAGGGGTGAGGGTGCACACTCACTGCAGGGGTGAGGGTCCGCACACTCACTGCAGGGGTGAGGGTCACACTCTCACTGCACACGCACTCACTGCAGGGGTGAGGGTCCGCACACTCTCACTGCAGGGGTGAGGGTCCCACACTCACAGGGTGAGGGTCCGCACACTCACTGCAGGGGTGAGCACACTCACTGCAGGGGTGAGGGTCCGCACACTCACTGCAGGGTGAGGGTCCGCACACTCTCACTGCAGGGGTGAGGGTCCGCACACTCTCACTGCAGGGGTGAGGGTCCGCACACTCACTGCAGGGGTGAGGGTCCGCACACTGCAGGGGTGAGGGGCACACACTCACTGCAGGAGTGAGGGTCTGCACACTGTCACTGCAGGAGTGTGGGTCCGCACACTCTCACTGCAGGGGTGAGGGTCCGCACACTCTCACTGCAGGGGTGAGGGTCCGCACACTCTCACTGCAGGAGTGAGGGTCCGCACACTCTCACTGCAGGGGTGAGGGTCCGCACACTCACTGCAGGGGTGTGGGTCCGCACACTGTCACTGCAGGGGTGTGGGTCCGCACACTGTCACTGCAGGGGTGTGGGTCCGCACACTGTCACTGCAGGGGTGTGGGTCCGCACACTGTCACTGCAGGGGTGTGGGTCCGCACACTCTTACTGCAGGGGTGAGGGTCTGCACACTGTCACTGCAGGGGTGAGGGTCCGCACACTGTCACTGCAGGGGTGTGGATCCGCACACTCTCACTGCAGGAGTGAGGGTCCGCACACTCTCACTGCAGGAGTGAGGGTCCGCACACTCTCACTGCAGGGGTGTGGGTCCGCACACTCTCACTGCAGGGGTGTGGGTCCGCACACTCTCACTGCAGGGGTGAGGGTCCGCACACTCACTGCAGGGGTGAGGGTCCCACACACTCACTGCAGGGGTGAGGGTCCGCACACTCTCACTGCAGGAGTGAGGGTCCGCACTCACTGCAGGGGTGAGGGTCCACACTCTCACTGCAGGGTGAGGGTCCGCACACTCACTGCAGGGGTGAGGGTCCGCACACTCACTGCAGGGGTGAGGGTCCGCACACTCTCACTGCAGGGGTGAGGGTGGGTCTCACTGCAGGGGTGAGGGTCCGCACACTCACTGCAGGGGTGAGGGTCCGCACACTCTCACTGCAGGGTGAGGGTCCGCACACTCTCACTGCAGGGGTGAGGGTCCGCACACTCTCACTGCAGGGTGAGGGGTCACTGCAGGAGTGAGGGTCTGCACACTGTCACTGCACACACTCACTGGGGTGTGGGTCACTGCAGGGGTGAGGGTCCGACACTCTCACTGCAGGAGTGAGGGTCCGCACACTCTCACTGCAGGGGTGAGGGTCCGCACACTCTCACTGCAGGGGTGAGGGTCCGCACACTGTCACTGCAGGGGTGTGGGTCCGCACACTGTCACTGCAGGGGTGTGGGTCCGCACACTGTCACTGCAGGGGTGTGGGTCCGCACACTCTGACTGCAGGGGTGAGGGTCTGCACACTGTCACTGCAGGGGTGAGGGTGCACACTGTCACTGCAGGGGTGTGGGTCCGCACACTCTTACTGCAGGGGTGAGGGTCTGCACACTGTCACTGCAGGGGTGTGGGTCCGCACACTGTCACTGCAGGGGTGTGGGTCCGCACACTGTCACTGCAGGAGTGTGGATGCACACACTGTCACTGCAGGGGTGTGGGTCCGCACACTGTCACTGCAGGGGTGAGGGTCCGCACACTGTCACTGCAGGGGTGAGGGTCCGCACACTGTCACTGCAGGGGTGTGGGTCAGCACACTGTCACTGCAGGAGTGTGGATGCACACACTGTCACTGCAGGGGTGTGGGTCCGCACACTGTCACTGCAGGAGTGTGGGTCCAACCATCTTATTCCCCTTTGAGGTACAGAGATATGACACTGGCCTAGTTCTGTAGTCATCTTGGAACCCAGAAAGAATGAAACCTCTCAGGAAAGGCCCCATGCCCCAAAGCCCCATGAGGGTAATTGCCTAGGCAGGTGAGGCTGCCCTGTGACGTGACACAATCTCCTCGCACGAGTCACATTGAGTCGTTCAAGTGATGGCGTCAGTAAGGACATTGGACCACCTCAGGAAGCCACAGCTGACACCAAGATGAGCAGGACCACACTCTAACCAGAACTACTTAATTCAGCATTCCTATTGCTCGCTGTCCCAATTCTCCCTCTATCCAACCTCACACTCATGTCAGGACCCCACAGACAAACTTGGAGGCACTGGACATGGTTATCTGTTCCTTGAGAAAATGTATATATAGAGAGAGGCTGATGGGCTCACAAGAGCCTCTTGCCCCTGCAAATGACCTCTAGCTGCATGGACCACTTGGCGCATCTGGCTTTGTGTGGGCATTGGGGAATTGAACCCAAGCCAGCAGGCCTTGAAAGCAGGTGTTTTAACCACTGAGCAATCTCCCCATCCCCCTTTATTCCTTTCACCAGTGTGGCCACATTGAATACATCTCCTGTTTTCACTCATATTTTAATGGTGTGTGGGGTCAGGCGGCAAAGTGTAGCTTGTTGAGGCTAGTGGTACCCCCTAGGCTTTTTACCGTAGAAACTCCTGTTACTCCCTGGGTTAAAAAAAGAGAAACCGGGCTGGAGAGATGACTTAGCAGTTAAGACGCCTGCCTGCCACGCCTAAGAACTCCCATTTGATTCCCCAGATCCCATGTTTAGCCAGACGCAAAAAAAGTGATGCAAGGGTGCAATGCTGAACTTGCCCACAAGGGGGCGATCACGTCTGGAGTTCATTCACAGTGGCTGAGAGGCTGCTGGTGCACTCTCTCTCTCTCTCTCTCTCTCTCTCTCTCTCTCTCTCTCTCTGTCTCTCTCAAATAAAAAAAAATGGAAAAAAGAAAAACAGTCACACCCCATTTTCTAATGTCCTGTCATAGTGGAGCTATTTCCTATTTCCTCCTTTTTGCCATGGCCATTGGCCATAATGAAGTGGGGTCGTTGGGACAGTCTCTGATACCTTGGCCTGAGGTCAAGGACATAGAACAATAATACAGTGACAGCTAGGTCTTTGGTCAGGATAATGATGCTGCTCACATTCCTTTCTGGAAGGAAAAAGGGAGAGACCCTAAGCCCTCAGCTGAGATTCTAGTCCCCACGTCCTTCTGCCTCGCCAAGCTGCCCACAGTCTTGAGGTGTGCGAGAGTGCACAGGAGGCAGAAGTTGGGCTGTGGCCAGGTCTCCCCAGGAAAAAGTAACACCTATATCCCTTTAAGGGACCCTTAACTCATAACTCTGTGTGTGACTGGCCCCACCTCAAGCCTTGTTCCCAAAGATACATTCAGGTCTAAACACATCACAGAGAAAGCCCTTCAACAGAGGAAAGTGTGGGAGGATCGACAGGTTGGTGCAAGTGTGCACCCTTCAGAGTAGGAAAAGATAAGTTAACTGATTATACTCGGATCACAGCCGGCAAGGGTAGTACAGGAAGAATGGCCCACTCAAGAAGGAGCTATGGATGGGTATTTCAAGTTTTCTGCTTCCTTTTGGTTAGGGTGACCCACCCAGGCAGGTCCCATCATGCAATTCTCACCCTACAAAGGAAGGCAGTCACGATTGGTTGAGGCTTGCTCCCGGCAGGGGCTGGATCTATAGGGTAGCAGCTTTGTGGTACTGACTCGTGGGTAATCTTGACTGGCCACATTCAGTTATATCATTACTGTTAAAGTACTGTTGTCTTTATGGGTGGGAAACATTTGCCTTATAGGAATTCCCTAAAAGAAACTCAATCCCTTTCAGGCCTCTCAATCATGGTTGTCTCTCCACATAGAGTATCTATATATGAATGCTGCTAATAATTATGTTTCAAGTTTGAAAATACATAATTATTATGCACTCAGTGCCACATTTTGGTATGCAGAAACCTTTCAAATTTTGAATTTTTTGTATGAATAAAAATCAAAGCAATTTGATGTGCTGGTGCTAGAGGCAGCATCACTTATTTAATCCAAGGAATTCATTTTACAAATGGGGAAAGTGGTGAGCAGAGGAATAAAGAAATAACATGAGATTTAGATGAGAAAAATGCTAGATAGAATACCAAGCAGTATTTATTGACACTGTGGCTCTTGAGGGCCCAACACCAGACCACCTGAATCCTCAGCAACCTGCACAGGTGGCAAGTATGTCAGTGATGTGTAAGAGCAGGCGTGGAGACTGTGGGCTGCAGAAACGATGGAGAACTTAGCAACCACCCTTTTCAATGTCTGCATCTTAAGAGAGGAAGATGAAGGTCACTTGTGGGTTCTGGACTTTCCCAAAGCTCCTAGACTTCCAGAACCAGAGCTTTATGCCCATGTCCTGGACTCTTCTGTCACTCTGGGCTCCCTTCATGTGTGAACTGAACTATGAATAAGTTAAATAACTAAAATTTAGATTCAATGAAGTAGGATGAGTTAAGGAACTTTTTACTAGTAAAGTCAGAAAAGGTGAAAAACATTTGAAAAATTCATATAAAGGATTTATAGTTAGCTAAAATGAGTAACTACAGACATTCCAATTCTATTCTTTGGAAAACACAAAGTGATAAATCTTACTCAAACATAAATAATAAAAAAAAACTTCAGTAATCTTCTGTCCATTAAATAACGGAATGCTAAGTTGAAAATCTTCCAGTGAGAAACTCCAAGCCCCAGAAAGGTGTCCCTGGTGAATACCAGGGTTTGCAAACTCTGACTCACTGGCCAAGTCTGACCAGGGGCAAAGAAAGGTTTTTACCATTTTGCATTTTTGAGGGGGAGACTAAAAGAACAATATTATTTATTGACACATGAGAGTTCTAAGTCATTCTGGTTTCATTGCCCACTAAGAATGTGGCACAGGAACAGAGGCATGGCTACACACTTGCACATTGCCTATAAACTGTATTAATGCTACAGTGACAGAGTAGATGGTTGTGACAAAGACAGACTGATTTCTTATGCATGTTTGGGACACATAAACTTTCCTAATGAAGGAATAAATAACATCCACTTTACACAACTCTCCAGAAAACTGAAGAAGACATTTCTCAACTCACGTTATATAGCTCTCATTGCTTGAGACCTGAGCTAAATACAGACAATTTAATTTAAAATTGAAAATATGTTTTTTATTTATTTGCAATCACAGAGAGAGAAGAGAGACAAAGAGAATGGTTGCAACAGGGCTTCTAGCCACTGCAGACAAATTCCAGATGCATGTACCACTTTGTGCATCTGGCTTTACATGGGTACTGGGAATTTGAACCTGGGAAGTTAGGCTTTGTAGGCAAGTGCCTTAACCACTGAGCCATCTCTCCAGTCCTAAATAAAACTTTTAGTGAGTTGAACACAATAACTCATAAAAGTTCAATAGATTACTTCTAAGCCAGTTCTTCCCAGCAAGGGTCAGCATTAGTTTAGCTTTTAAAGCTCCGTTGGTATAGTGAACCTTAACAGATATGAAAGTAAAGAACAAGTGAGCATCCCGTAATGTAGAAAAATGTTATGTCATCAGCAGTGATCATGATGAAATCTTACAATAATCTCTTCTCCTAGTAAAAGCACCTGCCAAAAGTGCAGTTAATAGCTTACTTAGTGCTGCAAGAATAAATGTTCACCCCCAAATAAAAATGCTCAGTGGAGTGACCCTTTACCACTTCTGTAGAGAATTATATTGGAGCTTGTAGTCAGCACAAAAACACAAGCAGAAATATGCATCTGGGTTGGAAAGGTAGGTGGTAAGTCTTTACTTGAAGACACTGTAACCATTTACATAGGGAACCCCAAATAGTACGAAAGGCAATGAGAGCTAATAAGTTTAGTTTTTGTAGGGGACAAGGTCAATATATGAAAATCATTTTTTAATTTTTATTCATTTATTTGTTTGACACAGAGAGAGAGAATGAGAATGGGCGTGCCAGGGCCTCCAGCCACTGCAAACGAACTCCAGATGTGTGCACCCCCTTGTACATCTGGCTAACATGGGTCCTGGGGAATCAAACCTGGGTCGTTTGGTTTTGCAGCCAAATGCCTTACCTGCTAAGCCATCACTTCAGCCCTGAAAATTGTTTTTTTTTCCCAATTTTTAAAACTTTTATTTATTTATGTGTATGTGTGTGTGTGTGTGTGTGAGAGAGAGAGAGAGAGGGAGAGAGAGAATATGGGCGTGCACCAGGGCCTCCAGCCACTGCAAAAATCCAGATACATGCACCCCCTTGTGCATCTGGCTTATGTGGGTCCTGGAGAATCAAACCAGGGTCCTTTGGCTTTACAGGCAAATGCCTTACCTGCTAAGCCATCTCTCCAGTGAAAATCGGTTTTATGTTCATAATTGTAACAAATGATTGATAGTAACTTTAAAAATACATATCCACTAAAGTCTATAGAATACTACTAAGAGAAATTAGGGAAATGCAAGTATGTTAGTTTCCACGAACCAATATTATTAAGATGTTAATTCTGTCCAAATGATCTAAGAATTCAAACTAATAATGCAATTTCAATCAATACCCTAGCAAAGCTTTTTCTCCTATTTTTCTTTGCTACTGTTTTTGTTCAGTTTTTTTTTTTTTTTTTTTGTAGAATGAATAAGCTCATTTAAGAACTATTAAGGAAATTCAAATGATTCCAAATGTTCAAATTAATTTTTAAAATGAAAAAGTTGGAATTTATAAACCATCTGATTTCAAGGTTTATTATACAGCCACAATAATCATGGTAGTGTGGTCGAAGCATAAAAACAGACCATAAATCAACACAGTAGCCTATGAACCCCTGGAATGGCAGCATCATAACTGAACTGTGGTTTGTCTACAAAGAATCCTAGTGGAGAAAGAAGATCCTGTATTCTGGTCAAAAATCTCCTGGAACAATTGCATATCCTTATGAGAAAGGAGGAAGAGAGAGAAAAGGAGTAAGGGAGTGGGGGGAGACTAGCAGATCAAGATAAGAAATAAGGTGGACTAGGACAGAGTGAATATTTAGGCATGTTCCTTGCCTTCCAGGGGTTAATAGATGCTAAGAAGAAGAAAAGGCATATGAAACAAGAGGGTCACAACTGTAGAACCTTATGGAAGGTACGTATGGCACAAAAACTCTCAAAGATCTATAGAAGAAGGTATCGGGAATATTTAGGTAAAATAATGGCTTCCCTAAAGATGTCCTTGCACAATTGCAGAAGCTATGAGCACGGGTGCTTCCTTACATGCAGAAGGAACTTTGAAGATTGTTATTCAGAGGGCTGGAGAGATGGCTTAGTGGTTAAGGTACTTACCTGTGAAGACTAAGGATCCAAGTTCAATTCTCCAGGTCCCACATAAGCCAGATGCACAAGGTGGCACATGCATCTGGAATTCCTTTGCAGCAGCTGAAGGCCCTGGCACGCCCAATCTCTCTCTGTCTAATAAATAAGTAAAAATAAATAATAAAAAAAGATTGTCATTCAGGATGGGAGCCCTGAGAGATGAGGAGACAATTTATCATTATCTGCATCATGGCTCCTTACAGTTCTGGATATGGGGTGGGGGTTGGTGGACATGTCTAAGTCCTTACTATATTTGTGGCTTCTTGTTTCTGAAGCTGGCCTGGGACTCATGATGCCTCTTGAGAGCTGGGATTAGAATCATGACCCAACACAACTGCCTTGATCCGAATCTTACGAGGACAGTGTGTACTTCCCAGCTTAAGGACGCTGGCTGCTATGCTATGAGGCAGCATGGTAGCCCTTGGAGGAGACCTGCAGTCCTGGATCAACAGCTCCAGCTCAGCTTCCAATTAGTGACCTGTAGCAACTGTTAGCTGTGTGGGCAACATTCCAGCTACTTCGGCCAGACAGTACACTATAGAATAATAGCTACACAAGACAAGATTGCCTTCAAGAAGCTTTTTTTTTTTTTTTTTTTTTTTTTTTTACAGGTAATAAATTATAAAAGCATTCATTTAAAAATAGTTATTTGTATTGGCATACATATAATTTTATCATTTATTAAAGATGAAGGCAAATTTGCTTACTAATGAGATTATTTTTATTTTCTATCTTTTCAAATGTATATTTTATTCTATTAACTACATCATAAGTAGTTTAATAGCAGAGACCTTATCTTATTTGTCTCCAAAGAATTAGTTCAGGCTTGGCACATAAATGTACTCAAAACTATTAAAGGGAGCTGGAGAGATGGCTTAGAGATTAAGCACTTGCCTGTGAAGCCCAAGGACCCTTGTTCAAGGCTCGATTCCCCAGGACCCACATAAGCCAGATGCACAAGGGGGCACACACATTTGGAGTTCGTTTGCAGTGGCTGGAGGCCCTGATGTGCCCATTCTCTCTCTCTCTCTGTTTCTGCCTCTTTCTCTCTCTGTCTGTTTGTTGCTAATAAATAAATAAAAATAAAAAAATTTTAAAAGCTATTAAAGGAATGAAGAGTGAGTAAATGAGTATTGGAGCTATAATCAGAAGAAAAATAGCAAGCTAAAAACTAAAAAATAATTAAAATAAATGAAGTGCCTAGTCAAATGTCAAATTAGAATTTTGATTTGGGGGTTTTAGTCAAAGTAAACCCTACCCATTACTATTTAAATGAAGCCACATCATCCAGATCCCAGCACACTGGTCACATCTTAATTCTCATGCCCAAGTAGCTCAGTTCATGGGTCCCACTGTTTACTCCCCTAGGCAGCTCTGATGTGCACGACACAGCGTGGTACAGGGAGCAGTTCAATGGTTCTAGCATGTCTGGTTTTTACATCAGAAAAAAAAAATTCACGCCTTAACGCAATTATTTTTGTAACTAACATGTCCCTATGCTGGGATGCACGTTCATCTACAGGTTTCATACAGGGACCTCAACAGCTCTATAAGGCCCTGAGCGCATATGAAAAATGAAAAGTCCCCCACTGTGGCTGCTGTGTCTAAGAAGCCTACTGTGAACTCCCACATCTGATTTAAACCTCCGCCGAATGCATAAATTGCTTGGCTCCCAAGAAGAGTCTCAAAGAAGGAGAAGACTCCATTTGCTTCCAACACAGCCATTCTGTGTGGAACTCCAAGTCCCAGATCAGCTTTAAAAGGCCAAGTCTCAAGCAAGTTGACGTGGTTCACATTTTTTAAATTAAAGAGCAATTTTTACTCCTTTTATAGCTGGCAGGAGGATTGTAGCGCTGTCTTATTGGTGGTGAATAATCCTAGAATACATAAATAGTTTACTTATAAAAATCTTCTAGGGAATGGTGCCAGACCCGGATGCAAACCCGAAGAAAGTGAACGCCCAGCTAAAATGAGCTGCCCCGACAACCCACATGGGGAGAACTGGGGAACAAGCTGTGTCAGGCCAGTCACTCCGACTGCATGAAACAAAATGTTTGGAGGACTCTTACTCGTGGTGGCAGTGAAAGGCTAGCAGAACCATCATCTGGAAGTCTCGCTCCACCCCTTGCAAAAAGTCTGTAGAATCAATGTGGGGGAGAGCGGGTGACCAGCACGCATCCGGACTTGGAAACACCAAACGACCCTTAAGGAACCAAGGGAAAATGGGCTTCAGTAAGAGTTCTGCCCATCAGCCGCTCACATTCATCTCGAAATTCAAAGAGAGTCAAAGAATCCCGTGAGTAATTTCAGTAAGAATGGAGCACGGCCTGGGCGCAGGCTCGGGGGTGAGAAGACGTGAGAACTTGGCATCTCAAGCTCCGTGGTGTGCGCTTTTCTCATCTGGCCATCCCTTACCCACCCAGGAGAGCGTCAGGACCCAGGCTTCACGAAGAGCCTGAGGACCAGACCCGCAGAAGTGACAGTCAGAACTCGAGCTTCTGGAGGTTGGGACCCTCCAGGGCACTTTAAATATGGAGACAGATACATAAGGAATGTTTGGGGAGTGTTGGGGTTTTTCGCCAATACACCAATATGCTCCAGTGCACCAATAAATTTGAGGTATCCCCGGATTCTGACCTTATGAATTTAAAGAATTAAAACCCACAGACCAGAGGGTAAGGTTTAGAGAGACTTTATTAGATTAAAAGAAGGAAGTGCAGGGAGCTCCTGCCATGTGAAAGACAGAAGGGGGTAGAGGGTCCCCTCCCCCTGGCCTGGGATGGGGGAGGCCTACCCGAGCAGGGACCTGGAGACTCAGGTGTCAGGAGAGAAGAGGGAAAGAGAGGAAGCTGCCCACTACCCTGTAAGCCCCTATTAATAATTTTATTGTGGTGGGCTTTACCCTCAGGTTCAGGTGAGTCCAAAACAGCTGGTTGGTCTAGGCTCAGAGGGCTGGTTCAGGAAGAGGTCAGCACACTGGAGTGGGGGCAAGAGAGAACCAACCAGTTGAGATTGGATCACATACTGAATTCCAGTTCTTCTGGAGCAGGCTGTGTGACACCTCTTTTGGTTCTGTCTTTGGGCCCTCTCCTAACAGACTACCTAAAAATAAAGCTACCCGAGGGTTGGAGAGATGGCTTAACCGTTAAGGTGCTTACCTGCAAAGCCAAAGGACATAGGTTCA
Source organism: Orientallactaga sibirica (assembly GCA_036365145.1). NCBI lineage: Eukaryota > Metazoa > Chordata > Mammalia > Rodentia > Dipodidae > Orientallactaga > Orientallactaga sibirica. Next base: position 4,374,692 of record JAEOAD010000035.1, read on the forward strand.
ATTGGCCAAGACCTATGTAAGCCAGATGCACAAAGTGGTGCATGTATCTGGAGTTCTTTTGCAGTGGCTGGAGGTCCTGGTAAGTGGATTCTCTTTCTATCTGCCACTCTTTCTCCCCCCCCCCGTGCTACTTTCTCTCCCTCTCTCTCAAATAAATAAAAAAAAATAAAATAATTTTTAAAAACTACCTGAGTAATTCCCTCTCAGGGAAACCATGGTGGGGCCGCTTGTTCTCTACTGTAAGCTCATGATGGGAAGATGATCATGACAAGGTTTGTCAGTCCCTGGAACCATACTGACTTTGACAAGGGTGGACTGGTGAAAGAATGTGTCTGGCAGGCGAACTAGCTGGTGATGCCATTGGCTGCTATGGTATTTTACCTGCCCAGTATTGTCTCTCCTCTGAGAAGTGAATGCAACTTTATTAAAGGGTAATTCCACTGTGGAAGTTTGAATCCTATCTATAAACATTTTGCACTTTTTTATTAAAAGCCCATTTGAAAAATCTTTTTAAATATATATTTTTATTAGTTTTGTATATAGTATATATTCAGCCATGATGGTACTATCGTTAGCCTTCTCCCTGTCCTCCCCCCATGGGTAATGTGGGTCTTGCCTTATGGGGGCAGCCATCAGTTATGCGGGAGAGGCAATGACTCCATGTATAATGACCCAACTCATGGTTCTAACAATCTTTCTCCCCCTCTTCTGGGAATTTCCCTGAGGCACATAGGTCTATATCAGTGACGAGGTTTTGGGAGTCTCTGTGTCTCTGGATATCTGATTTGGTAGGGGTTGAGTGTTCTTTGTGTCGATCTCCTTCGCCCTTGTGCTCATACCAGGTTCATGATAAAGCAGCACTCTTGCTCATTTCCCCTATAACTCTATGACTTCAGCTGGTGCCCTGTTGAGATGTGATGGGCTGATTCTTTCCTCAGGATATGCGTCCATCTGAAAGAGAGAAGCAGATTCTCCAACAGAGAGTGAGGTCAGTGCAAGATACGTGGATAACCATTATTATTTTAGAGAGAATTTAATAGGTGTAGGCCCTCTTGTATCCCACTATTGGTGGGAGCTTGATATTGGAGAGCAGGCTCATTTTTAGATATGGTTCTGACTTGTTTCCTGTTTCCAGCTATGGGTTCCATTCCACTGAGTTGGATCCGTTAACCAAATCTAGAGCAGTTTGTAACCCACCATGGCTGTGTGCCACTACTGCACTTGTGTGAGCATCACGTCAGGTTGTTTGCTGCTGAGTAGCTTAGACCACGAGTTGCTTAGACAGATGATGGTCATTTCCCCCAGTCACTTATGTAGCGCCTTCCAGCACTAGACAAGAGAACTGTCTGGGGACTGACTCTCTTCCAGATTCCAGCCAGGTCTCTCCATGTTTCATCCGAACAGCATATGGTGTCTTCAGAAGTAGGGTCTTACCAATAACCTTTGGTGGGTCATCAAGTGCTCTGACAGAACTCTGTCTTGAAACCTTGTAGGTCTCACTGATCAACAGTTCATTGTGGATGTTAACCACATGCTGGTATTAGGAGTTACAGGTCAGTGCCAAGGAAAAAGAAGGAAGAAAAATTATAGGTAATATGAAAGGGAAAGAGAGAAGAGAGAGAAGAGGGAGTGAGAGAGAGAGAAACAGGAGAAGACTGAGGTTAGTCTTCATCATACCCTCTCCAGGCCCCTGTGATTCAGGTGTTCTCTCTAAGCACCTGATGCAGGTTTGACCTTTTAGTATGTCTTTCAGGATATAGTATTTTATGGTACCATTTCCAATTGGGTCCAGTTTTTTGTCAGCCCCCACCACCACTCTTTCCTGCATGCCTTTAATCCCAGCACTTGGGAGGCAGAGGTAGGAGGATCACCAGGAGTTCAAGGCCACCCTGAGACTACCGAGTGAATTCCAGGTCAGCTTGAGCTACAGTGAGACGCTACCTCGAAAAACAAAAAACAAAAAATAAAAAAATCATAAATCTTATACGTAAATCAAATTTTTTCACTAGGTTTGATTTCATAGTACTGTGCACTTTTTATACAAAAATATTAATTTACTTAGCTAAGTAAACACGACCAATTATTTATACAACTTCAAAATTTTATATTCATTAATATCTGCAATGAGCCATTGAGCTTTGGGAATTCATTAAGTTCACAGTGGTGGAGACGTGCGGCTTCCAGAATTTGAAGTTTTTCTTGGAAGACAATTTTCCTCATTGGCAATAAATTCTGTGAGTGATTTATTTGAAGTGACAATTTCACTTCATTCACTTTGGTGAAAATGTTTCCAAAGTATCCAGGTCTTAATAGCAATGGTTGGACTATTGTTTTGAATTAATCACACAAATGCTGTTCTTTGAAATCATTATATTTCAGTATACAGCTGAAATGCTTTAGACTTGATTTCTATTTGATTTTATCATATAGACTAATAAAGCCTCACACTTGAAAGTCAGTGTTTGAAAATTATTTGTTATTAGTTTCTCAAGGATATTTCTGGTAAACCTGGCTTTTCTTCTCATCATTACAAGATGCTGAAGAAAGGCTGGGGAAATAGCTATTTGTGAAATGCCTGCCTTGCAGGCAGGAAGATCTAAGTTAGATCCCCAGAACCATAAAGAAAAAAATGAAAAAGCAGGTGTGGAGGCATGTTTTTTAAATTAATTTAAAAATTAATTAATTTAATTAGAGACACAGAAAGAGAGAGAATGGGCACACCAGGGCCTCTAGGCATTGCAAATGAACTCCAGATACATGTGCCACCATTGTGCATCTGGCTTACATGGTACCTGGAGAAACGAACCTGGGTCCTTAGGCTTCACAGGATTGCAGCTTACCCATTAAGCCATCTCTGCAGTCTGAGGCATATGGTTTTAATACCAGCACTGGGGAGGCAGAGACAGACTGATTCTTGGGGCTCACTGTCCAGGTAGACTAGCCTAGTTGCAGTAATTGGTGAACACCAAGACAGTGAGAAATTCTGTCTCAAAAAAAAAAAAAAAAAAAAAAAGAAGAAAGGCAGATGGAGTCTGAGGAATGACATCCAAGGTTGTCCACGACCTGTGTATGCATGCACATACACATGCACCTGCAACCTTCCCACACATTCACACATGCGCACACACACACACACACACACACACACATACATACTTGCATACTTACAGATGATGGAACTGAAAAATATTATCCTAAGTGAGTTAACCCATGTCCAGAAAGACAAAAATTACATGCGCTATATATCATATGCAGATCCTAACTTTTAATATTTGTGTATATATATATATATATATAAATATATATTGAGAGATGAGAAAGAGTATAGGATATGAAACTAGATACCACCAAGAGGGGAACAAGAGGTAGTGAGAAGGGAGTGGGATTTAGCAGGAAAACCCAATGTAGACTCTGGCGGGGGGAGTACAGTGGAGGAGATGTTGCAGTTGCTGTCTTGTTGACAGGATAAAACACCACACAAGAAGCAGCTTATGAGAGGAAAGGCCTTATTTCAGGCTTCTAGTATAGAGGGAAAGCATCATCGTGGCACGGCAGAGCAGAGGCTGGGAATCAGATCTCACCACAGCAGCTGGGAGGCAGCAGCAGGAGTGAGCTGAGCTCCGACAAAGCGGGGTGGGGCCAAAACACCCGAAAGCCGATCCTGAAAGACACAGCTCTTCCTGCAAGGCACCACCTCCCAAATTGCCTCCAGGTGGGGATGGAATTCGAGGCTTAGGCACAAGCACATGAAGCTACGGGAAACCTTTCACACTGAAACCACCACAGAAACAGAGTCCTCCCGGAAGGAAAGCAAACACACAATTTGTTTGAAAATCATCATAATAAAACCTAATTCTTTCTTTTTTTTTCTTTTGGTTTTTCAAGGTAGGGTCTCACTCTACCTCAGGCTGACCTGGAATTAACTACGTAGTCTCAGGGTGGCTTTGAACTCACGGTGATCCTCCTACCTCTGCCTCCTGAGTGCTGGGATTAAAGTCGTGTGCCACCATGGCCAGCTAAAACCTAATTCTTTGTATGCTAATAATTTAAAAACAAACAAACAAACAAAAAAACTACCTTCACCAGTCTGAATATTCTTGGCATCTTTGTCAAAGGTCATTCGGTTTTTATCTGATCTGTCTGTCTGTTACCTTGCTCTACATGAGCGCCTCTTCGCTAGCATCATGCTGGCTTGATGATACAGCTTTCCCACATATCTGAAATCTAGAAGTCTCCAGTATTGTTTATATTTCTCAAGATTGTTTTGGCAAGTCAGGGTCAATTTGGTGTCATATTAAATATAGTGTGTCTTTTTAATGTTTAAAACATGGCCAATGGGATTTGATGGGTATTCAACTGGGTTTTCAGTGTGTTTGGGTGGTATGACAATATTAGCCTTCCAGGCCACAAACACTGAAGCTTTCTTCTGGTTGGCATCTTCTTTAATTTCTTTCAGTCTTTGAGTACAATATCTTCCACCTCCTTGGCTCAATTTAATCCCTATTTTATTCTTCTTAATTCTATTGTAAACAGAATTGTTTTCTTAATATTCTTTTGGGGATATTTGTTTACATTGCTTTGAAAGAATGCTGTCTCAGTGTCAGAGAGGTTGACACCCACAGCTCTTTCTGAGACCCAATGTTTGAAGGTGCTGAACGAGCTGACTTTCTCACTGCACAGATGAGAAAACTCAGGGGTCCTCATTGTAGGCTGCTCCATAGCTCCCAGTCTGGAAGGTCCTAATGTCTCCAATATTCCTATTTTGAAAATCGCTGTACAAACCTATCATTAGCACATGTGTGGAGGGGACCAACCAAGCTTTGGCTTTTTCGTTTTTCCATCACTCCATCTCTTATTAACCTACTTTGTAAACACTGCATTCTTGGGATTGGTTGGACCTCCTTTCTTTCAAGTTATATAGATAAAACAACTAAATAAACAAATGGCTTCACTTTCTGCAGTCTCTGGTGGTCTGTGGACTGCCTGAGGAAGTGATGTCCACTCCTACCCTGAAAGATTACACCTCACGCTCTCACTCCTTCCCGCGGTCTTTGGGCCTGAAGCTGTCTAACTTGGTTGCTTGTACTCCAGGCCTCGGTGTTACTGAGTGCAGAATAAGGAGGCCCCTACACAGAGGACACAATCTGGGAGCCCTGGCTGTCAGAGCAATAGCTGAAGAGAGAAGCCTTGGGGCAGTGTGACCATCCGAGAGCCCTGAGAGCTCCCTTTAGCAGCTTTGAGATCCCCTTGGGGGTCAGAGGAATATCTGTCCCTGGCCAGAGGTTGCTGTGCACAAAGCTGTGGAAGGGAATAGGCAGAACCCCAGACCTTTCTAGAAAAGAGTTAGCTTCAGGCTCTGAACAGTTTTAATCTTTTTGCCTTTATAAGCAGGAATTAGTCTAGAATGATTCAGGGACATGTAAACTGTGTTTGCCCTTGTTAATTTTTCTTAAAAAAAAAATGGAGCACCCATGTTGCGTGTGGGGATCATGCATGTAATCCCAGCGCTCGAGAGGCTGAAGAAGTAAGATTGCCTGCAGTATGAGGCCAGAGTGGGCCACAGAGTGAGTTGCAGATTAGCCTGGGCTCAAGTGAGACCCTGTCTCAAAAACACACACACACACACAAAATCTAAAAGCACACATATACACATCTTGATGATATAGAAATAAAAATAGTGATTTTTATAATACAATTCTCAGACAAATTTTAAACATGCAAGATAAGACATGATAATAATAAGTAAAATAATAATGCCAAGAAACAAAGCACACTTTGGTGTGCTGTCTACATGTCATCCCTTCTTTTTCAGTTTCAGAATATACATGTGGTGGCAATGCTGTCTCTCTGCAACAATATTTCACAAGATTATTACATTGTAAAATCTCACGTATTAGCTACTAAATGCTGAGGAAGTTTTAAAAATAATCACTTGTCTTTCAGAAACTAGTTTCATTAACATTTTCTGTTCACTTACAAAGTAGTCTAAATTTCTCTTTTCAAACGAGATGATAGAGAAAATGACACAAAGCACATTGGTCTCATTTTGCCATTGTGTGACTTAGCTTTGAATATTACCTAACGGCATTAGTATTCATTCGGTTGGTTAAAATACTACATTCTTGCTTATAGATGAAAATAATGGAATTTGGACATTACTTAAAAATGATACATCCTTTGGTGATTATTGGAAAGTATGAAGATACATATGGCCTGAATGTAAAAAAGTAACCAAGGGCTGGAGAGATGGCTTAGTGGTTAAGGTGCCTGACTCCTAAGCCTAAGGACTCCGGTTCCAATCTCCAGGTCCCACGTTTAGCCAGATGCAAAGTGACGCAAGGGCGCAATGCTGCACTTGACCACAAGGAGGCACACACATCTGGATTTCATTCGCAGCAGCTGAGAGACTGCTGGTGCGCCCATCGCTATCTCTCTCCCTCTCCCTCTCCTCTCCCTCTCTAACTCTCTCTGTGTCTCACTCTAACAAAAAAAAAGTAACCAAATGCTTTATAACCAGCTTTTTTTTTTTGTATAACACTATTTAACAAACATATACCTGTCACTAAGCAATTGAATCTTATCATCATGTAGGCCCATATTATGTCATTCCTTGATTCACTGAATTTTGTCTCCTGCAAATGACTTACACCTCCTGAGCCTCCATGTAATCTGTAAGTGGCACTCTTGCTTGCACAGGGTCACTGAAACCAGCAGCAAAGCATTTATCGAGGCTGCCACTCAGGAAGTGGGAATTGGCGTGTTGCTTTTGCTTCTGCCACTGCAACCAACACTAGAGTTGATGTGGTCATTCCTCATTGCTACATTTCCAAAGCATTCCTTTCTGTTTGAAAGTACAAATCCTCGGGGCTGGAGAAATGGCTTAGTGGTTAAGGTGCTTGCCTGCGAAGCCAAAGGATCCTGGTTTGATTCTTCAGGACCCATGTAAGCCAGATGCACAAGGGGCACATGCATCTGGTGTTCGTTGGCAGTGGCTAAAAGCCCTGGCATGCCCATTCTCTCTCTCTCTGCCTCTCTTCTATCTCTCTCTGCTTGCAAATAAACAAACAATTTAAAAAAAAAGAAAGTACAAATCCTTGTTCCCTTGACTGCATTACTTTCACTACAAAGGAGACTTATAAGATCATGATTTTGAGAGTCAAGGATTGTAACTGAGATGTCCCTGAGTATTTGTTATTGCTCAAGGAGCATGGTCAGAATTTCTCCATGAGAATCCCCTTGGCCCTGTGCTAAGTGCCAGCATCTGAGAGCACACAGAGCATGTGGCTAGTGCCTGTACATATGAAAGAGGGTTAGCAAGAAACATAAATGGACATGCAAAACATTGCCCTGTAGAGCTATCTCTTGATTAACAAACTACAAGGTAGTAATGAAAATATACTGTCTATAGCATATTAAGGAAGAGTGGGCTACTTAGGTTGAACCTCTAAGAGAGAAAGAAGAAAAATCATCCTGGACCTGAGCACCACTAGCACAGCTAAGCATGATGTCACCCTGCCAAACATGTCGAGTCCCACTGCGCCCATCTCTGTGTGGATGGAAGAACAGTGGATGGAGTCAGAAGAGAGAAGCACCCGTAGGGCTCCGTCATGTAGCAAGGAGACCTTGGAGAGTCATTATGAGAGACCTGATGCAAAGGTGACCTCAGTGTCAACCCTGTCCTTAAATGTTCAGCATTTAGCAAACTGATAGGAAAACAGCAGGAACACAAACTCAAAGTATGGGGCTGTTGGCTGAGAATGCGGATAATGAAATTTCATAGCCAAGAAAGGATGAGAAGGCTTAACTGGAGTTGAGTCCCAAAGGGTACACTGAGCTTGAATTTGGATAGATGGGGACACTGTGCTCTGGGCCGGAAGTGAATGAGGACAGAAAAACAAGTGAGTCATAGGTGGCAAACACAGAAGGCAGTACGGAAAGGGTGTGGGCAGCACAGCCACTGCTCTTACTGAGCACTGACATCATGACTCCCAAGTGAGAGGTGCTAGCTTGACGTAGTGGAGACCCACCTGAGGTTTTAGGCAAGAAGAACCGCTCAGTTGGAGCTGTGTTCCTGAAGATGGCAGGCGAGTGGGATGGCATATGATGGTGCATGATGGAGGTGGAGTCCACCCCATTGTTACGGCTGTGAATATGGTCCACGTGTCAACAAATGGGGATTTAACTTGTACTATGATGGAGGAAGGGAGATGGATGTGGGATATACAGGTTGAATCCAGAGAATTAGCAAGCTGATTACATGTAAGAGGAAAGCCCTAAGTCATGCTATGGTGTCAAACATGGGTGATGGTGAGGATGGCAGTGGCATCAGCTTCACTGTACTCAGGATGAACAGGAAGACCTGGCAAGGTTGGATTGGAACATGCTGTGTTTGTAGAACAGAGAGAGGTAACTCTTCAGCAATGGGAAGCAGGAGGCTAGAACCAGCAAACAGACAATAACTAGGGAGATATATACTAGCTACTCTTGTGATTGGAGTATAAAATGTCCCCCATAAGCTCATGTGTTTTGAACAGCTGGTCCCCAGCTGGTGGCACTGTTTGAGAAGGTCATGGAACAAGAGGTAGAACCTTGCTGGACAGCATGGGTCATATAGTCTGGTCCCACTTCCTGTCCTCTCCCTCTGTGCTTCTTGACTGTGGGTGCAATGTAGCCAGCTGGTCGTGGGTTCCACCATCATGTCTTTCTCACCACGGTGGACTGTGACCCAGAAAACTGGAAGCCATAACAAACTCTTAATATCCTTCAGCTGTTTCCTGTCAGGTATTTAGTCATAGTTATTCATACTATAACAAAACACTTGAGGCAATTAACTTATAAAGAAAAAAAGAACTGTTTTAACTCATAGTTCTGAAGTCCCCAGTCCAAGATTGCTGCCTAACTTTGGGTCCCTGGTGAGAGTGGTGCATCATGGTGGGAGTACATGTTGGAGTAAATTGTTTACACCAGGAGTGAGAACGCAAAAGGACCACGAGAAGGCACTGGAGTCCCACAATCTACTTTGAGAATAGACACTCAAATGTCCTGAGGGCTTCCTAATATCAAATGATTATCTCCCAACAGGGCCACCTTGGAAACCAAGCCATTCACATGGGCCTTTGGGGAAACCCTTACCCCACCATAGTACAATGTAGTAGGAGTCACAAGACCAAGAGTTAGATACAGCATACAAAACTGACTGCTTGACTTCATCAGAGATAACAGGAACAATCACACTCCAAATTCCTGAAGTCCCAAAGTAATTTAAAACAAGTAATATAGGACTTTGGCTTCAAAGTATGGGAAGTGCTGTGAATTAATCAAGTATTACTGTTTAAAATATTAATCATCTTATTTGGGGGAACCTTTCGTTTCAGAGAACGAGGTGTTAGGGATATGTACATCCATGCTCATTTGCCAAATCTCATTTAATAGCCCCAGGGAGGGCCCAGATCAGTCCATTTCAAGTGTCAAAACTAAAATAAGAAAATAAGGGCTGGAGAGATGGCTCAGTGGTTAAGGCACTTGCCTTAACTGTAAAGCCTGAGGACCCCGGTTTGCTTCCCCAGTACCCATGTAAAAGCCAGATGCACGAAGTGACACATGCATCTGTAGTTTGTTTCCAGTGGTTAGAGGTCCTGACACACCCACTCTCTCTCTATCTGTCCCTCCCTCAACTGAATAAATAAAATATTTAAAATAAGAAGCTATAGCTGCTGTTGTGGAGGCCATGACGAGGCCATTTGTGAGATAGTTTAAAAATAGGAATTTAAGCCATAGTTGAGTCAGGCAGTGCACTTGGAAAATTGCGAAGAACTTCTGATGGGATGGATATTCCTAATGAGAAGCTTAAGAAATAAAGTTCATTTCATGTACAAATGCTTCTACTAGATGTGTATTCTCCCCAAAACCAAAGTAGAATCCAAGCAACTTTCACAAAATGTACTTTAAAATTGAATAGCTGGTAGCCAGCTCCCTTAACCCCCACCCCCAACACACAAGTTCCAAGGGTAAACAACTTCCTTTCCAATCTGAACCATAAATCATAATTGTGCTTTCTTTCTAGGGGCTTCTGCCTTTTGTCAAATTAACAGCTTGAGAAAGAAGCACATATTTTCAGTTGACCTGCAGCTGGACCTACAGTTTCTTGCCCAAACTGTTCTCAGACATGTTAGCCATGGAGGAGAGAGGGCACACTTTCCAAATCTGCTGTGTGTGGCCCGGATCTTGTTCTAGGGCCCCGGGCTGCTTAATCACTCTCACTTAATCACTCTCACTCACAAGGGGATCCTCTTGGCTAATGATGCCTTAGCTCTAAGTTGTCCCTCCTCTTAATGAGTGCTAATAAAATGCATTTAACTCCACTAATGCAACAAAAACTCAGCCTGATTTCATTGTATCTACTTAATAAGAACCTTGCTTAATATCAAATTACAGACCCCTCAGCCAAAGCATTATGCTAGGGGAAGTAGGACTGTGAGAAGGGAATATCAAGTGTCATAATTTGGACATTCTTCCTTAATATGCCCCACAGTATTACGTGATTGCTTAATTCATTTAGCTCAGCTAGTCTGATCCTACTGCCAACTGCTGTGTAAAATTTACTGCAATGCTAGGCAACCAATCCCACCACACAAGCTAGAAATATAGTATCGCCTTTCCACAGACCCAGCTATGAACAGTTGTCTGGGAGGAGGTGACAGGCAATGAAACAGATACTGTTACCAGAAGGAAGAGGCCTTGAGCTGGCCTCGTGTTATAAAAGTTACAGCAAGTACAATGTTTATTAATAATTTTTTTCCTAATTGTTTATGGTCTCATTTCAGAGTTATTTTGAGTTGAGGTTTATCTTCACCAAGCAGTGACGTCTACTCTCCCGCTTTCTTAGCTGTAAGCTTCTCTCCGTTCCTCTGAATCAGAGCCTCTCTCAAGCACCGATGAGTAACACGAGACCCATGGCAGGTTCTCCATTTAAAGACTAGAATCCTTTTAAAATCGGAGCAACCGTTTCTGAGTTAAAGTTCTGTGGTTCTAAGATTTTGTTAAAACAAGATGTGTCGGGCTGGAGAGATGGCCTAGCAGTTAAGGCGCCTGCCTGCTAAGCCTAAGAACCCGGTTCCAATCTCCAGGTCCCACATTTAGCCAGATGCAAAGTGAGGCAAGGGCGCAATGCCGCACTTGCCCACAAGGGGGCGCATGCATCTGGATTTTGTTCACAGAAGCTGAGAGACTGCTGGTGCTCCCATCTTTGTCTCCCTCTCCCTCTCTGTCTATCTCTCTCTGTCTCTCTCTCCAAAAATAAATAAAAATTAATAAAAAAATTTAAAAAAACAAGATGTGTCTATGGAGTCATTACATGTGAACTAGAAATAAACCTTTATTTTAAGTTTTCCCATTTAATTGGTAGGGAATAGTTATGGCTGTTTTATTGCTCGAGGAAGAGCACCTTCATCTGCACTGTTCCTTGAGGTATAGGGGTCTAGTCCCTCTGAAACTCTACATAGTAAACTGGTTTGTATTACTTGTGGATGCTTGAAGAAGCTAACAAAGAAATAGCGGATTTATCCATGTATGTATGAAAGGAAGAGGATTGGAGACAAGCTTCCTTCCCTTATAATTATACACACACATACATATATACATACATACATATATATGCATGTGTATATGCAATTGAATACATACACACACACACACACACACACACACACATATATATATATATATATAGAGAGAGAGAGAGAGAGAGATAAATAGCTTATAAACAGTATAAAAGGTAATTGTCATCCCCTAAGGCTTTGTAACTGGCCCCGTGCTGAGAAAACAGGTGAACATGTAGGACTTTATGCAAGATGAGTCATTAAGCCCAGAAGGTTATAGATGCTGAATGTCTATATGTGCCTTGATTTAAATTTACTTTAGTCATGTTAAGTGACAAACTTACCTGCTCTGTTCTCTTTCTACCTTGGTTTTACATTGGTTTGTTGAAAAGAAGCTTCTAGATCTTTCCAGCAAGGATGAGACAGGTTCTTACCTCTGGCTGAAACCTTGTTCCACCACATCTCAAATTCTTAGGAACATCAACCCCTCTTTACCTCAACAGCAAGAGTCCAATTGCTCAAAAACATGTCTGTGAAAAACAAACAACTTCTTATCATTTCTAATTATAGACTGGGCCCTTTTTATTTTCTTTTTCTTTTCTAAGCCCTAGTTTCTGGTTGGAAACCAAAATATATTTCAAAACAAAGTGATAATGACCTTTAATGATTGCATGGAATATACTCATAAAAGCCAATTTTTTGTAGTTTGTGGAGGAAGGAAGATTAGTGTAAAAATATAGCCCATGTCATCCATTTTATCTCCATTCTGAAATTCCCTACTTGTAGGCCATTTACCTTTTGCAAATAGTGCTGAATAATTGTACATCAAAAACATCCTAAGTTTATTTTCAATAAAGTCTCAGTAGCTTTGTGGTCAGACTACATTGCTTAGTAGGCTGTAACAAACTAAAGTGGAGAGAAAACAGCTGGGCACGGAACTTTTCTTAAACAGCACCCCCACCCCTCAGAAGGATACTCTTTTAGAAATACGGCCTCCTCAGAACCAGGGAACATTAGCTTTGTCCAAACTCAGTTATTGCCCGAAACAGCTGGGATTAACTGGTGTATTAGTGGACATGTCCCTCCCCGAGATGCAGTACCAGTTGACTCATGAAACTATGAGAAGGAGTTTCAATTACTTCAGGGAAGAGGCTAAAAACGGAAGAGGTTTATTATATCCCTAGTGGGCCAAGGCTGCTCAAGGCATCCTGGCCCCTGTGCTCCTAAAATTAAATGTCACACATCCCGAAGTGGCCTTGCCTGAGGTCTCATATGCTCTGAGTTTTGTCTGCCGCAGACATTCTAGAAGTGCCTGAGTGAAGGAATAGAGCCTGGGAAATCTGTCAACCCTGAACTTGAAAGGGACTAGAAAAGGGAGTTGCTTAATGATGAAATAAAAGTCCCACGGGCTTCCTTTGGAGTTTCTGTGAATCCTGCCTCACCCCTCAGAATCTCAGCATCATGCTAAGCTACCTCTTCTCACTCCTCCTTCTGTAATAGCCAATGTCCTCCAGCTCCCCCCAAATCCATCTTACTTACCACCATTTTTCAATGCTGTGTCTGTCTGTCTGTCTGTGTGTGTGTGTGTGTGTGTGTGTGTGTGTGTGCATGCACACGCATGTGCAGATATACAGGTAAGTGTCAACATGTGTGTGGAGGCCAGAAGACAGCCTTACATGTCATTCCTCAGGTGCTGTTCCTTTTTTTTTTTTTTTTTTCTTTTTACATGATCTTTTCCTGGCCTTGACCTTGCCAAATAGGGTAGACTGATTATGGGGATACTCCTCTCTCCACCTCCCAGCATTTGGATTGCAGCTGTGTACCACCACACCTGCCAACAAGGAGAAATGAAAGTCGTCAACCTCTCACCTCTACTCCTTTCGTAAGGAGGCGAATCACTATTGAAGGTAGTGCAGTGATTCCACGAGGACTGGAAGGGTTAACAGGAAAAATGGGGGCAGGGAAAGGAAAAGAAAGAAAGGAAAAAAAAAAAGCAACAACAAAAGGAATAAAAGCAACTTTTATTCCTAGAGATGATTTTTGTGGCTCACAGAAGGGTTTGGATGCACCAAATCTGAGTTTTCTTTCCCCTCAATTCTCTCTTGAAACATCCCCTCCTCACCTCAGCTGTCCCGTGCAGCAAAAGTGCCCAGCCAGACACTGCCTGTCCTGTTCCTTTCCACTCTGCCATTGAGTTTTTACCCACCTCTTTTCTTGGACAAGGTCTGCCAGCCGGATGTGGGGGTTCATGCCTATATTCCCAGTACTTGGGAGGAAGCCATAGGAGGGGACAAAAGAATCATGAATTCGAAGCCAGTCTAGGCTACACAGTAAGTTATAGTGAATGGTGGGTTGACAATCACTTCCACCCTTTAAAATACCTTATATAGTTCCAGATTAACACACTCTTGGCTTTCCTTCTACATTATAAAAACATTGTATATTCCCAGTGGTGGTGAATTCTAAAATTTAGCTTCATTTTTTCATACCAGTTTAGGGGTAATTAGTGTTTAGATAGTGTATATAAAGTGTATTTAACCCATGGGATTGGGTAAGATCGTCAAGGGAGCGAATGAAGATACAAAAAGAGAAACAGTCTCAAGAATTGACCCAGGCCAAATTGACACATTTTTAATGAAGAGATTTAATATAACACTATATAATATAAAAATATAATAATATAACAATATAACAAACTGAAAGTTATCGTGGCACAATGTAGAGTGTGCCATGATAACTTTGAGTTTGTTACATTGTCTCTTGAGCTAACAGATTAAAAACGGTGATAAAATGGGGTAGGTTGGGGATGGTAGAGAGACCATGTGCTTGTGGGAACCCAAACCCTGAATGGCTGCTTCCTGTGTAATTACTGGCTTGCTGGCTCCATTCTCCCTCAATGCTAAAGGCCAAGCACCACGTTAAATTCTGGCTGTCTCACGGATAGGAAATGACTTATATGGTTTTGATCCAGTTGATGGGTAAGGCTAAGGCTCAGAAGACCATGTAGTATCAAACAGTGATCGACTACCAGTCTGAGGCAGGTAGGTAGAGAGCAAGCCTTAGGATGAAAGAGAACGTAATTCATTTCTGAAGGCTGCAGTCCCCAAACGAGTTGTTTTTCCACTTAATGAGAAGCAGGTACATTGAGGGTGTAATTGAGCTGCATCTCATTACTTTCTTGCTGACATTCCTGTCTCTCTACATAAACATCAACTCTTTTCTCTAAAGAATTTCCCTCGATTCTGTCTTCCCCTTATTACTCCAAACACACAGCTCCCTATTCTAGATGCTTTGTGGTAATGAATAATTAATTGTCTTAAGCATTTATCAGATGTTGATAGATCTAAACTAATTCACCTTAAAGCCAACTCAATGCTCATCAAAACCTCACTTTTATAATCATTTTCCCTACTCATTGAGTCTCTGAAAATAAATTATGATGTCTTAACATTGGTGAATTCTACTGGACCCATACAAGGTGAAAATTAATTATTTCACCCTTACAATGCTTCAAACCTTCTCAGAAGTACCTTTTGTGTTCTTGTTTGATCATTTACTATTGGTTGGTTTTAAAGAGAACATTTTTACTCATCTAAGGAAACCTTTCTGGGATGGGAGAGATGGCTTAGCAGTTAAGGTGCTTGCCTGAGAAGCCTAAGGACCCAGGTTCAATTCCCCAGGACCCATGTAAGCCAGATGCACAAGTTGGCACATGCTTCTGGAGTTTGTTTGCAATGGCTGGACACTCTGGTGCACCCATTGTCTCTCATTATCTCTCTCTCAAATAAATAAATAAAAATATATTTTAAAAACAGAAAAAAAATTCCAACAAATAAAACTGTAGTACTGACTATGGCATCAGAACTTCAGGTCATTTCTAAACTCTATGAAATACCCTTTTTAAAGTCTTTGTCAGCTGGGTGTGGTGGCACACACCTTTAATCCCAGCACTTGGGAGGCAGAGGTAGGAGTATCTCCATGAGTTCGAGGCCACTCTGAGACTACATAGTTAATTCCAGGGCAGCTTGGGCCAGAGCGAGACCCTACCTCGAAAAAACAACAACAACAAAAAGTCTTTGTCAATCTGTTCCAAGTAATGTATCTATTGTTCATTTCTTCTGAAGGTATCAGTTCTCCCTTATGCTGCACTCTCTAGGGCACCTTAACATAACAGTTTTGTCACTTAACACACTGTCTTTCACTCTTGGTATCAGTCCAATTGAAAGCCAAGTTTGTCAAAGCAAGTCTGACCTTCTGGAATATAGCCATTCAGAATCCATGTGATGGGTCTTGGGGTGTTACATTTTGAATGTGAAATGACCTCTATAGGCTCACTCGTGTTTGCTCCTGTGTTTGGACATTTTGTCCCCAACTGTTGACACTGCCTGGGGAGGTTGTGGAACCTTCGGGAGGTGGAGACTTGCGAAAGGAAGTCACTAGGTGGCAGGCATTGAGGTTTTAGTCTGGCCCTACTTCCTGCTCATCCCCTGCTTCCTGACTACAGCATGACCAGCTCTGCTTCATGTTCTTGTTGCCACGCCTTCCACACCATGAAACTTCCCCCAGAAACTTAAGTTACTCCTGCTCAGGTATTTGTTTATACCAGTGAGTAGAGTAACAGATACGGGGAATGCTTTAGGTCAGGCCACAGGCATCTGAGAAGGAGCACACACACCTGCTGAGGAAATGGAAGGATTATTTCATGAAGTGCTTCTGCAGTGAGCTCTCATGCTATCTCAAGGATGTTCATTGTCCTAAAAAAAAAAAAAAGCCAACACGGACACAGAGCTAACCTGAAAGCTGCTATTTATTCAATGGTGGAAATATTCCACAGTCACCATCTTCCTCCACCCGCAGCACACCCTGGAGCAATTCCCACAGAACTTCTATCCTTCATCAGGCTTGCTCAGTCTGCAGAGATGATGCCCCCAGAGCAGTATAAAGCCCCGGCCTTTGAACCTTCAACTGAAGCACCATCTCTTCAATCTATTGTTTGATTTGTGCAAAACAATGATCAAATATGCAAATTATCAATTTAACATACCTGTATTACATGGTGGCCAAAGGAATTAGCTTTATTACCTAGCAAGCTTGGGTTTTTAAAATCCAGAATCCTGCATCATCCGTGTCCATGACCCATCATTCGACATAATGTCCCTAAACTGTTTTCATCAGGTGATTACAGTAGTGTTCAGAATGATTTGAAAATTAAACGTGACAAGTGTATAAATTGCTTTCATCTAACTGGGGTTCTATTAATGTTAGGTATAACAATTATAATTACACTATCCTGTTAAGCAAATACTTGATAAATTATTCAATGTATATCATCACTTAACTTTCATATGAGTTTTAGCTTAAGTAGTTTATTAATACTCAGGGTGCTAACTTATAATCATATAATGTCTCACCTCAGTAACCAGCATAATGGATGTCATCAATGCAGGACTTAATTTCATTTCCTAATCATGTATCACAGTGTTCAGAATCTCTCTAAGGTCTTAGGAGATAGACATATGCCTTATCCCTTGAGTGATTACAGCCATGTGTCACTTAACAATTAGAATACATTTTGAGAATGGTGTTCTTAGGGGACTTGGTTGTTGTGAGAACATCATATGAGGTATTTCCACATGGTGTGTGGACATGGAGATAGCATATGACTTACATGACAATTGTAATCAAAACAAGATCAGATCAAGCACAAGAGAAAATGATGCAGCCAAGAGCTGTGATAAACAAGAGATGTCTGAGAGTCCTACTTGCTTTTTTTAAGTAGAAAAAGTATTGTCAGGGTTCCCCAAAGGAACAGAGCCAATAGCATGGATATATATTACAAAGGGAATTTATAAGATTGACTTTCTGGAAATAGGCTGGGTATTCCAAAGGCCATCTTCAGGATGGAGAGGCTGACAACCCAGTTGCTGCTCAGTATATGAGGCTTGATGTCTCCACTGAAGGCCCACAGGACTGGGAGGTTTATCCACGTTGGGAAGTTGAAAGTCAGGGAAGGATGGCGGCATCAGGGTAGATGTTCTCACCTGCAAGGAGGAGAGGCAGGCAGGAAAAGCAGCACCACTTTCCTCACCCCATAGACTTCATTAGGCTTGTGCCACCACCCGAAGGTGCTACCCACTCTGAGGGATGGTCTTTGGATCTAACCTGCTCAGTTAATGCTCACAGACACTCACAGACATGCCCAGTGGTGTCTTTTATTTGAATCCTGATCTGTATGGCACAATGCAGGGCTGGCCCTAGCCAGACTGCATGGCAAAAGAAACCAGGAAGTGGCTTCTGTGGACATGACGTCCTGCGCAGGCCTGGCGTGACAACAGCTACAGTCCCATGCTCGCGAGAAACCTGCTACAAGATGATCTGTCCGGAGACAGGCTGTCATTGTGTCACAAAAAGGGGACCACCCCATACAATGATTGGCCAGCCAAGCCCCTTTAAAACCCCTTACACTTTCTTGAATAAATGAATTTGTGGCAGCTTGCCCTCTGCCTGCTTTCACCCAACTCCCGGAGTCTGTGTCGTGACTCTGCGCTTCTCACCCCCAACTCGGCAGAGACCCTGCCGTCCCTCCTGGGCTGGCCTTAAGGGAGGACCCCCAACACTGATCCAATCAAGTTGGCAACCAAGGTTAACTATAGTAAGTATACCACTTGAAAATAATGGTCAAAAGTGTAGGATAGGGTCTTGAGGGATGGCTCAGTGGTTAAAGATGCTTGCTTGCAAAGCCTGATGGCCTCAGTGCCCATGTAAATTTAGATGCGCAAAATGCATCTGGGGTTTGTTTGCAGTGGAAAGAGGCCTAGAGTGCCTCTTCTCTCTCTCTCTCTCTGCTTGCAAATTATAATAAAATTTTATTAAAAGACATATAAGGTAATAAATGCACAAGCCAGGTAACATCTTTGCTTACTATCAAGTGCCATGTGATATACTTTTGTATAAGATGTATGTGATATACTTTTACATGACTGACTTGCAGTGCAATGGGCTGGTTCACACTGGCACGACCACACTTGGGAGTAATGCATTTCCTGCCAACATTACGATGACTAGAGTGTCAGCAGGTGACAAGGACTTTTCAGCTTGATTGGCATCTTACAGAACTGCTGTCATATGCGCGGTCCGTGGTTGACTGACACGTCATTACACAGGGCGTGACTGTACTTCATGGTAGCCACCTTTTGTGTTATGCGTACTGTGTTCCTGGCCCGACTTCATGCATATTATCACAAGTCTCTGAAGCAGGGAAAACTGATGATTTTGGATGCATCAAATTGGATAAGGGTGTAGGAGGTGATTAGTCATTACTTGGAGTGGGGCATTTCAGTCATTCATTCATTTAACAAAGACTTCTTGACTTTTCTCTACATCTTCACTGTTGGTCTAGATCCTCAATTTACAACAGTACATAACCGAGACTAGTTCCAGAGGGAAAAACAGACAATTAACTAACAAAAACAAACAAACAAGCCAGTAATACATTTTCAGAGTGGTACATGTGAGAATAAAAATTAAAAGCATGATAGTGGGCTTTGCTCTGTGGTTAAGGTGTTTGCCTGCAAAGCCTAACAACCTGGATTCGATTCCCCAATACACTCATAAAGCCAGATGCACAAAGTGTTACATGTATCTGGAGTTCATTTAGCAGTAGCCAGAGACCCTGGTGCACCCATTTTCTCTCTCTCTCTGTTGCAAATAAATACATAAATAAATTTTTAAAAACATGATAGTATAGAGAGAATTTAAGGAGCAGTAGGATATTATGGCTAAATATAAAGTGGTCCCCAAAGACCCCCATGTTGAATGCTTGGTCTCCAGCTGGTGGTGCTGTTTTGGGAGATGGAAACTCTGTGGAAGTGCAGGAAGTAGGTCATTGAAGGTTAGACCTGGACCACAGCTCTTTCCTGGAAGTCTACTTCCTGTCCACCATGAGGTGAACAACTTCCTCCTCCACATGTTCCTGCCGCTATGATGTTCAGCCTCATCTTAAGCCCAAAATACTGGTATCAGCCAATTGTGAACCAAAAGAAATCCTTTAAGTTGTCTTCTCAGGTTTTCTGGTGACAGCTATGGAAAGTTGGCTAACACTGGAAGCAATTTTAGATTGATTAGTCAGAGGCAATCTTTGGGAAGGACTTTTGTGCTGAGAGTTGACTATGCAGTTTACATGCCTGACACGAGATCATTCAGTACAAGCAAACGGAGGCTGGGAAGGACGACCATCAGACTGTGGTCATGTTGCTATGGAGGGAAGAGAAATGAGATGAAGGAGGTTGGGGGAGTGAGATCAAGAAAGCGGCTAAGCAGGGCTGGAGAGATGGCTTAACGGTTAAGGTGCATGCCTGTGAAGCCTAAGGGCACTGGTTTGATTCTCCAGGTCCCACGTAAGCCAGATGCACATGGTGGTGTATGCATCATGCAGTGGCTAGGGGTCCTGACACGCTCATTCTCACACACACTCTCTCTATCTCTCGGTCTCTAATTAATAAATAAAAACAAAAATAAATCTCAAAAAAAAAAAAGAAAGTGGCTAAGTAAATAAATGGAAGAATGATGTGTCACACTTGGGGTTGTAATTTTAGCCCACTGGAGCACCGGGTGCCACTGGGTTTCCCATACTGAACACAGCAGGACACAGCATATTGCTGGGATCCAGGGAATTACAACAAAACATTGTGCCCTAGATCATTTAACTCAGTACACAGCTCTTAGAGCAGCATTTTGCACACACTCAGGGTGCCATGAATGTTTGCTGAGGTCCCGTTACTGTAGCTACTACAAAAGCATTGCTCTTAGGAAGGAAGAAGCACTGGTCCTCTGGAGTGGTGGCACAGTTAATTAATATTCTGTTTAGCACCTTCCTGACTGAAAGGTAACCACTTCACCTCTCCATCTCCTCTGGGAAGTGCAGATGTTAACAGTTGCCCCCTGTGGTACCTTTGAGATGCGATAAGAGAAGGTGCCAAACAACCCTTCATCACACCCATCCCACCAGACCCTAGCTTGGGTTGGGGGTGGTAGTAGGGAGGTGTTCTATCCCAGGGAATGGGGACAACATAAGGGGAAAACAGTGACTAGACTCTAATTGTTTCCTGCACCTGCCACCATTTCCCCATTGCCTGTCTTGCAGATCAGGTGCTATAGATGGGGCAGGGTAGAGACAGCGATCACATTAGCAATGTCATGGTTGTTTATTGTTTTCATCAAGTGGTAATAAATCAGCAGGAGGTTTGTCATTTAAATTAGTGTTTTCTCTGTCAGGGAAGTTGGGGCTGCTAAATGCTGATATGGAGCTGAAAAATTACCTGGGAGGAAAGAGAGTACAGAGCAAATCCCACCCGCCTCTCCCCCGCCTCGCCCTCCCCCCCCGCCTCTCTCCCCCGCCCAGCCCAGCTTCAGGGTGCCGCAGGGTCCTGGGGAGAGAAGAGGTGAGCAGGGAAGAGCTCTCCACTTCAGATTGGGAGAGCGAGGCTGGTATGAGATGATCAGGAGGAAGGTGAGGCCGAGCCATTCTTTCTCTGCTGGTCCCCATGCTACCTGATGGGGAGCTATGGGGAAGGCAGGGTGGAGGGGCAAAGAGTGAGAAGGTCAATCTGTGGAGAAGTCTCTACATAATGGAAGTGAAGAAGAACAAATAAAATGCACAAAAGAACGAGGGTGGCGGGGCTGGGGAGATGGACCCGTGAACCAAGTGCTTGCCTCACAAGCATGAGAACCTGTTCAATCCCTAGAACCTGAATATTTTCTGGTGTGGTGGTGCACACTGGTAATACCTTCGCCAGGGCAGTGGAGTGGAGACAGACTCTGGAACTCACTGGCAAACCAGTCTAGCTTTATCGGTGAACTCCAGGCCACAGAGAAACCTTGTCTCAAGAAAGATGGGCAGCATACCCAAAGATGACACTTGAAGCTGTCCTCTGGCCTCCACATACATGTACACACACGTGCACCCTCACACATACAAACATGCACACACACCACCATCTTCCAAGGAAATGTGAGCCACATTTCCTGCTTTTATGGTCGAGTTGAATAATTGTTAACACTAAAGCGATTCCTAGCCCTTAATCTAACCCTTCAATATAGGAAAGCTTGGTTCTTTTCCAGCATGCTTGCCTTCTAAGGTGTATTTACAAATCTTTTTCTGCAACAGATTTGAATCTTCTTCAAGTGGTGTGGTTTGGGACATTATATTTCTTTTTTTTTTTTTCTTCTTTTTTCGAGGTAGGGTCTCACTCTAGCTCAGGCTGACCTGGAATTCACTATGTCGTCTCAGGGTGGCCTTGAACTCTCGGCGATCCTCCTACCTCTGCCTCCCAAGTGCTGGGATTAAAGGTGTGCACCACCATGCCCGGCTTTGGACTTTACATTTCTAATTGGTGCACACCAAATCATTCTGTCATCTGTTTCCTTCTTGGATACCTCCTCGGGCTGAGCATCCAGAGATGGAGTAGCCAGCATGCATACAACCAGATCTTACATTTTCACCAGCAGGTTTATGATGTCCCCCAAGCCTTCATCTTGCTCTACATTCCAGTGAATGCCTTTCTTTGACTTCTTTTCACCTTCATTCAGACATCTCTCTTGTCGAATGTGGTGTATGCATGTTCACGTGTGTGCAGGTGCACATGTGTGTGTGGAAGCCAGAGGACAGCCTTGGAAGTCATGCCTCAGAAACATCATGTACTTCTTTTTGAGACAGAGTCACTCACTGGCCTGGAGCTTGCCAGTGATTGGCTAGTGAGCTGCCAGGAGCCTCCTGTCTTTACTTCTCTGTGCTGGTACCACAAACACTCCATCATGCTCGGAATTTTTATGTGGGTTCTGTGAATTGAACTCAGGCCCTCATGCTTGCAAGGGAAGCACTTTTCTGACTGAAATATCTCCTTTGCCCCAAATCTGTTCTTTCATTAGAGTCTTCGCAAAGCATTTTTAAAAACTTATTATTTATTTATTTATTTATTTATTTATTTGGTTTTATGAGGTAGGGTCTCACTCTGGCCCAAGCAGACCTAGAATTAACTATGTAGTCTCAGGGTGGCCTTGACCTCACGGCAATCCTCCCACCTCTGCTTCCCGAGTGCTGGGATTAAAGGCATGTGCCACCATACCCAGCTAAAAATATTTTTAAAAATATATTTTATTTATTTATTTGTTTATTTATTTATTTGAGAGAAAGAAGGAGAGAGAAGGAGAGAGGGAGGGAGAGAGAGAATGGGCATGCCAGGGCCTCCAGCCACTGCAAATGAACTCCAAATGCATGTGCACCCTTGTGCATCTGGCTTACATGGGTCCTGGAGAGTAGACCCAGGATCCTTTGGCTTTGCAGGCAAGTGCCTTAACCACTAAGCCATCTCTCCAGCCCATTCTCAAAGCATTTTTATCCAGCAATCTTTATCTGCCTCGTTCTTACAATCCACACACACTGAGGATAGTGATGCTCTGTGGAAATGGGCTCAGAAACACAAGGAAGAAAGTGCTTGCCTCAAGAGAGAAGTCAGTGGAGAGGATTTCAAAATCATGAAATGTAGACTTCTACAAAATGGGCTAAATATGTTGTATGTTGGTTAAAGAACAAAATGAAAAGTGGGCTGGAGAGATGGTCTAGTCATTAAGGCACTTGTCTGCAAAGCCAAGACTCAGGCTTGATTCCTCAGTGCCCACATAAAGCCAGATGCATAAAGTGGGGCATGCACCTGGAGTTCTTTTGCAGCAGCTGGAGGCCCTGGCACACCAATTCACTCCTCTCTCTTTGCTTACAAATAAATAAATAAATAATTAAAAAAATTTTTTAAGACTGAGAGCCAAAAAGGCTGCTTCCTGAGGCAGTTAGGGTGATTGGGTCTCAGAAGTAAAGGCAGGAATGTCTTTGAGCTTGTCCTTGTAGTCTTTC
The DNA here is from genome assembly GCA_036365145.1 of Orientallactaga sibirica. NCBI lineage: Eukaryota > Metazoa > Chordata > Mammalia > Rodentia > Dipodidae > Orientallactaga > Orientallactaga sibirica. The sequence continues at coordinate 4,398,194 of JAEOAD010000035.1, forward strand.
CACTTTGCTAGAGATCAGAGAAAGATCTGACTTCTTATCTTTTGCCTAAAAGGAGTTCCCTAGACCTGTTTTTCCATAAACAAACTGAACCCTCCTTGGGAAGGAGCATTCCTGGAAGGTTTAAATCTGATCCTGACATTGCAGCTGTTTAAGCTCAGCCCCCAAATTTGGCATCATGGCTGCCCGCTTCTTGAGTCAGCTCAGACCAATCAACTCTCTCTCTCAGACTCACATGAGCCTGACGGCGAAGCTCACCACAATCAGGTCAGAAGTAGATCCTTCCCAGGTGGGGAAGGTCTCTTTGCTGCTCACTCAGCTCTCCCGAATCTCTGAATCCTGGTGAGTCTTCCCGTCATCCCTACTCCCACATGGGATCACTCCCTCCTGCCCTCCACATGGCAGAAGCTCTGTGCACTTTCTCCTCTTTCCTTTTTAAATCCCTTTTCGTGTTTCTTCCAGGCCCATCACTGGGTGTATCCATTTCCCTTCCTTTGGTTTTATACTTCCCTCAATAAATGGAATAATTCAATAATTATCCTTCTCAGTCTTGTTTTATCCAATTGTTGGTAACAAACAGAAACGAATTTAGGTTTTGGGGTTCAAAGACTTTCCTGAACCTTAGAACTCTCCCTATAACACTTCCCGCAGGGGTGGGGGTGGGGCTCAGTTCTTGTTCTCATAGTGAAGGGGATGGGAACAGGGAAAATCTGGGATCAGCTCCTGTCTCTGTGGCTTCCTGGTTCAGGAGTTTTCATAAGCATGTCTTCCTAGCTTGAGCCTTCTCTCTACAAAACACTGTGGGCATGCCCAGCCTCCCTGGGCCCTTCCCAGGATAAATGAGATAAAGAGTTTAGTCTACTAATTTAGTTTCCTGGCTAATGCCTAGGAGATCTGCGTGGTCAGGTTGTAACCCTGAATCCTAGCTTCTCTCCTCTGCACACACTAATCTGTCCCACTTGCTTTGCACTCTGTGTGTACATGAGACGTGTGCTTAGAACTATACATGCCCTTCCGTAACCCTGAAAGAAGAACAGAGTTTCCCGGGTTGGAGAAATATCTTAAAAGTTGGGGCACTTGCCTAAGAAGCCTAAGACCCAGGTTCAATTCCCCAAGTACCCAGATAAGCCAGCTGTACACAGTGGCACATGCATCTGGAATTTGTTCGCAGTGGCTAGAGACCCTGGTGTGCCAGTTCTTTCTCTGTATCTACCTCTCTCTCACACACAAATAAATAAATAAATAAATATTTATACAAAGAAGAAGAACAGAGTTGCCTATCCCATCACTGGTGAAGTTGGCCAGGTGAGCAATTTCGGCCAGTGGGAAGACAGCATCTCTGACTCTGTGATGTAGCAGTCTTGCAGGGTCTGTGGGTGTGAACTTGTGCTCTTGAACTCCGTCCATTGCCATGAGGGTCTTAAGCTCCCCCGGGGTTAGTCAGGTCATCCTACAAGGAGGATAAAATTACAGATAGTGAAACTGAACCACCCATCCAAGTCGTTCCAAAATAGCAGTCTCCCAACTAGCCCCGAACTGCTGCCGATGCATGGGTAAGCCCGACTGTGACCAACCGTCCTGAATGGCCAGCCTGCACACGGGCTTAGAAGCTAAAAAGATGAGTTCCTATATATTCCTGGGAGGTTTTGTTTTCCCCACAGCTCCTGAAAGTTTTGTTGCAGCATTATTGGGGCCATGGTTGTCTGAAATGGCCAGTAAAGAGATACCTAGAGCTTTTCAAGACCTACTGTCCACCCCCCGCCCTTCTAGAAGACACGGAATGACAATATTTATTGGCACAAAAAATATTTAAGTGGGCATCAGGTGCCAGCTCCCAAACTAGTTAACCGTAGACCCACTGTGCAAGAGAGTTCTCCCAGAGCTCCAATTCCCTGGTATTAAGGCACAGCAGGGTGGGCTCCATCGCAAGGCTTCCCTTCTCTGCATGTCTGAGCGTCCCTCTGGCTTGTTGATTCTGGACATGGCTTTCTCTGGTTCCCAGGGCTGACTGAAGTCCATCTGAGCATCCTTCCCGTTCATTGCCATGTTAAATGAGGAAGGAGAACTTTACTGGGTGGGAAGCTCTCCCTCTCCCTTTCAGTGCGTCTCAAAATGTGCTCCTTGAGCTTTTCCACGAGAGCGTCTGGAGGGTGGAGGTACCCACCGAGTCCCTTTGACAACGATGCGAGCCCCCTGCCACTGTTCTCCAAACGCTGCGCGCGCAGACGCACAGAAGAGGGCGCTCACGAGTAAAGCTGCGGCCGGCTTCCTGGAAGGTTCTGTTTGCTTCTCTGCAGAGCCCATGAGATTCAATGTAGCCTATATTACTGCACGTGTATTCTACCACAAGAGACAAAAATATAAATTTTTTTTTAAAAATGCCAACCTGCAAAACTGTCAGGAAATTCACGCTGCGGAGGTCACTTATCCCCGGTCCTCTGCGGCTCCGGGCTTTGACCTGGGCCTCCCTCCCAGCCTGGGCCAGGACTGCCCGCGAAAACCAGCGAAGAACAGGGACCACAGGAGCGCAGGCGGTTTTCCAGAGCTTGCAAATTGCTTTCAGTCTTTTGGAAATTACTTACCATGAACTCGTTTGTCACACTAATACTTCTTGAAAGCCAGTTGTTCAGGTTGGAGCTTTGCGGGAAAAAATAGCCTCTCTCATCTCATCTCAAACGAACTGCCTGCTTTCTGCCTCCTTTCTGCCTCGGGGCTTTTGCTTTCATATTGATCTTATTAGAATTTTTTTTTCTGGCTCCTGTGATATTTTTGTTGTTGTTGTTCACATTTTCCAGAGTTCAGCACTAGTGTCATGCTCTGAAAGCAACTTTCCCCAAGTGTGTATTATGCATATTATGCACAGAGAGAGAGACTGCGATACCCATAGACATGTGATATATATATATTTTTTCAAGATATATACAGTAAATCACATACACACACAATGAATAGTTGCTAAATAGACGGCAGATTACATATTACAGAGGCCAAATCCCTATATACATAGTCAGTGGGCAAAGTGGAGACCCAGGAGAGCTGATGGTATCGTTCTAGCCCGGTTGTTAGTCAGGTCTAGTCAGCATTAGGAAACTCATTTCTCGGCTGAGTTCAGGCAGTCATAGAAAGAGGGAGCTCTTACCTACTCAGCCTTTATATTCTGCTCAAGCAGTCATGGATTGGACAAGGCTTTACAGTCCACCAAATCAAATGCCAGTGTCATTTATGAAACACCCCTTACCACATGCACACACAGAAAGATGACGTGTAAGCAAATATCTGGGCACCATGTGGCTCAGACAAGCGGACATGTGAAATGAAGGATGACCACATACACTGAAAATTTTGCTTTCTACTCCATCACCTTCTCTTTGTGCTCTTCTCTTTGTGCTGATGCTTTAATTGTCACATGAGATGCTTCTCTTTCCTTCTGTCATGTGAATCCGTGAGGGGTAAGATAGTCGGTTACACGTATATTTCTCTGTTTATTCAATTCAGGAGACTACCAGACTCCAGTAGCACATATGACATGTTTTTGAGTGAAATAAGTATGATTTTTTTTTAAAAAAAAGAGAATTAAGAGGGAGAATTTTAAAACATTGATTCGCTGTTTATACTTTTTGTTTTTAGAACTATTTCCTTTGTTGCCTCATGCATTGATTGGCAGTTTTGGTTTTTTGGTGTTTAATTTTTTTAGCTCTTTATATATTCTAGATACTAACCCCTTTATTAAAGTATAGCTGACAAAGGTTTCCTCCCATTCTTTGGTCTGTCTCTTTATATATTCTAGATATTAACCCCTTGATTAAAGTACAGCTGACAAAGGTTTCCTCCCATTCTTCAGTCCATCTCTTCACTCTGTTAAGACTTTCTTTGACTGTGGAGAAGCTTTTTGATTTCATGTAATGTTTTTTGTCTTGGGGATATTTCTTCTGCTACTAGGGTTCTATTCGGAATGCTCATTCAGAATACTTTCTCTGTTTTCCTTTAGCAGCTTCCATTTTTCAGAATTTAAATCAAGGTCTTTGATCTATCTGAAGTTGATTTTTGTGCCAGGTAAGAGGCATGGGCCTAATTTCATTCTTCTGCACGTGGATATCCAGTTTTGTCAACACCATTTATTCAATAGGATATCTTTTCTTTCCAGGGATTGTTTTTGATACTTCCAAAGTTTAGATGTCCATAGTTGTGTAAATTTAGCCCTGGATGCTCTATTATCTTTGATTGGCCCACAGAATTTTTTTTAAATGTTCAATATATTTAGTCATTAGGAAAATTCACATAAAAACTATTAAAAAAAAAAAAAAAGAAACCAAAACCCAAACTACTCTGAGGTTCTATTTCACCCCTGTCAACATGGCTATCATCAAGAAAACAAAACAACAAATGCTGGTGAGGGTGTGGGGAAAGAGGAACCCTTATTCACTGTTGGTTGAGTGTAAACTGGTGTAACCACTATGGAAATCAGTATGGAGATTTCTCAATAAAATGCAAAGTAGAAGTACCACATGACTCAGCTACACCACTTCTGTGTGTATACCCTAAGGATTGTGTGGTCTTCTTTAGAAATACTTGCACTTCTTTGTATATTGCTATTCAGTACACAATGGCAAGAAAATGGAGTCAGCTTAGATGTCCATCAACAGAGGAATGTGTAATGAACATATGATGCATATACACAATGGAATTTTATTCAGCCATAAAGAAAAATAAAATTAAAAAAATGAAATTATGAAATTTGCATTAAGATAGGTGAAACTGGAAAATTGTCTCAGAAAAACAAATGCCACATGTTCTCATATGACGATTTTTGCTTCTTTTTTTTTTTTTTTTTTTTCGAGGTAGGGTCTCATTCTAGCCCAGGCTGACCTGACCTGGAATTCCCTATGTAGTGTCAGGGTGGCCTCAAACTCAGTGATCCTCCTACCTCTGCCTCCCGAGTGCTGGGATTAAAGGCGTGTGCCACCACACCCAGCTTGCTTCTAACTTTTATGTGTTTATTTTCAGGGGAGTGAGCATAAATAGAGGTCCAAAAACTAGAAACAGGTGCATGGGAGAGAAAAAGATCAGTTTTAAAGGAGTGGTTAGAGAGTAATAGACATGAAAGTAGAAGGAGAAGATCTACGGGTGCCATCTTTCCGCTAGGCATCTATGATAAATGAGCCGGATTCTTCCCCCATCCGTGACACTTCCCCTGGAATCTGGAAGCCTGAACTAAACCTTTTCCTTTCATGATCTGCTTTTGGTCAGGTGTTTGTCCCAGCAATGAGAAAATAAGAGCAACAATATGAATAGCAAAAGCCCAGTTCTTTCTGGAAAGGTAGGGAAGATTAACATGAGGCGGCTTGCAGTTCACCAGGCAGTGGAGCAAGGAGTTCAGTGGGAGCAAGATTTGCAGGACAGATGGAAACATCATGGGACATGGGTAGCCTCAATGAATGCTAGGGAAACCAGGGCTCTCAGGGACTGAGGTCAACTGAGATCTTGTTTTTAGCCATGATTCACACTTCACTCAGTAGGAACTGGATCTTTAGTGAACAGAAGCTGGAAGCTTTGAAATAGGATCATTCACTTGAAGCAAAGTAGAAGGGGCTTGGTGCACGGGAGCCTGTTAGGAGGCAGTTACAGATATTTGAGTGACAGGTGGTGCTGAAACAGCAGCAGAGGCCTGTGATGTGGCTGCCTTCCCTCCCATATAGGCAGGGCCCCAGGCTTGAATCGAGAGTGCATTTCCTGAGCAGACAGTCCTGTTGAGGAGTGAGTCAGTATTGCGGCTCTGATAGTGGGCTGAGAGGAGCCAGTGTCTTCATCCTGCAGGAGATAGCCTCAGGCAGAAAGAATTAATTTGAAAAAACCAGGACATGGGACGAGGAGGCAGACAGAGATCACAGACTACACAGAGAGCAGAGTCTACCATGAGGGCAAGGTGAGATGGAAGGGACCTGCCAGGGGCAGCATAGAGTTGGCACCATTAGCTGAGGAAGGGGGAGTCCTGAAGAGTGCGTGGACGTACTTACAATGGAGCTGTGAGCGGCATTGAGAAGGTATTAGCAACAGAAAAGAAGAAAAGACAGGCTGGAGAGATGAATAGCTGTTAAGGTGTTTGCCTGCAAAACCAAATGATCCTGGTTCAATTCTCCAGGACCCTCATAAGCCAGATGCACGAGGGGGCATGCATCTGGAGTTCGTTTGTAGTGGCTGGAGGCCCTGGCATGCCCATTCTTTCTCTCTCTCTCTCTCTCTCTCTCTCTCTCTCATAAATAAATAAAATATATTTAAAAAAATAAAAGAAGAAAAGACTTCCAACACCAGAAAGTGCTGGCTCTGTTGGTAATGTGCTCACCATGCAAATGGGACCAGAGTTTGGACCCCTAGCACACATGTAAATGCCAGGCGTCTGTGGTGGCCTACCTGTAATCCCAGTATGCTGGAGGAGGAGGAGAAGAAGACAAGGAATCCTTAGGGCAAACTGGCTAGCTAGACTGGTTGAATCAGTGAGCTCTGGGCTCAAGGGAGACATCATGTTTCAGTAAATAAGGTGAAGAGTGACGGAGGAAGACACGCAACATTAGCCTCTGGACTACACATACAAACACATACAAACACATGCTCACCTCACCCACACAGATGTGTGTCCACACACATGCATACCACAGAACACATTCACAAGCAATAAAAAAACGGAAGCAGTGCCAGCCGGTTCTGGATCCTTCACATTCTTATTATAATCTCATTGCAGCTGCAGGTTTTGATCCCCCACACTCACTGTAGATCTCACTTAGGTGCTTAAGGGTAAAAGCATGCGCCATAGAAAGAAAATTACATAACTTAAGGTCAGCTGCCAATCATTAGGCAACCATCCCCTAAAGAAGAGTGATGGGTGAGAGTTGGATCAAAACCCCTCAGAAGGGAATAAATGAAACTGCTTACTGCCACCTTACACTATTTCTACCTCCCCTGATGCATATCTGAGAATCCTCAGGGCTGATGAGGCCAGTTGCCTAGGCGTTTCCCCAGCACCATTAGGAAACCTGCGTATCTAGGCATGTATACTGATCAGCTGGGCATAAGAAAGAGGACAGCTTCTTGAGACTCGGTGGAATCATCTGTGTTAAGTACCATAGTGTCTTTCTGTGTCAACCATATGCCGAGTCTCACCTGCAGACTCTCTTTCCCCGTGTGTGCCGGTACTGCGGGAGTGTCCAGTGAATGGCAAACCACACGGGATCTCATGGGCATTAACCTGACTGCTTCCTCCATCCATTCTATTAGTGCTACTGTCTCACCACTGACAGGGCTGAAAATTGCACAGGGGCCCCACACACTCTCTAGGCGCAGGGTTTCTGCTTGCTTTTAACTAGACTCTTCTTGGTGCGCACTGGTTATACAGGGATTGGAGAGCCCGGGAGCCTGCGCAACACACTGCAGCTTTATGAATGGAATATAGGAAACCTTACCTTCCTTGTGAATTTGGCTATTAGTGTACAACATTCTAATTGGCCCTGGGATAAACAAAGCAAGAGGGCAGCCATTATGTTCCCAGAGCCTGCATGTTTTTTGTTGTTGTTTTTAAAAAAATTTTGTTGTGCGTATGGCAGGTTTGCATGTGTGCACGCATGCTCTTATGAAAGCGGCTGCATGTGTGTGGGTGCACATGCCTGTGTGTGCATGTGGAGACCAGAGGCTGGCCACAGATACCTTTCTCGGTTCTTGGTTTCATTTGCTGTGGCAGGGTTACTTACTTGAACAAAAAGCTCACCAATTTGACTAGTCTGGCTAGCCAGCTTGCCTTTGAGATTATGTAGAATATTCTTTTTAATTTTTTTTTATTAAAATATTTTATGTACCTATTTTTTATTCATTTATTTGAGAGTGAGTGAGAGAGAGAAAGGCAGACACACAGAGAAAGAGAGAATGGGCACTCCAGAGCCTCCAGCCACTGTAACAAACTCCAGACACATGCACCACCTTATGCATCTGGCTTACGTGGGTCCTGGGGAATTGAACTGAGGTTCTTTGGCTCTGTAGGCACATGCCTTAACTGCTAAGCCATCTCTCCAGCCCATGTTTTTTTTTTTTTTTTTTTTTTGAGGTAGGGTCTCACTCTAGCCCAGGCTGACCTGGAATTCTTTACGTAGTCTCAGGGTGGCCTCAAACTCACGGTGATTGTCACACCTCTGCCTCCTAACTGTTGGCATTAAAGGCATGTGTCAACATGCCTGGCCATATGGAATATTCTTTATCAGGCCTCTCAACTGTCTTGTGACCACATGAGGCCCCATACATGGTTTTCCCATCACCTTGCAGAACTCTGTGTAAGTGCTTGTTTCTATGTGAAGCTTTGGCCAAAGATTTTGACTCACTGCTCTCTACATTCATTGCTAGGATTGGTGGGCTGTCTGGAACATTCTAAATACTCAAAATGTGTAGTTCAGCAAACACATAAATGAATGCCCCAGAGCTGGGAGATGTGGCTTGGTGGGTAAGGACACTTGTCAAGCAAGCAGGAAGGCCTAAAACCATCTGAGTTCAATTTCCCAGCATATGAAAAACCAGGATGGCCATGCACATTTGTAACCCCAGTCTGCAGGGGGGTGGGGACCGAATCATCTCTGGGGCTTACTGACTGAGAAACAGAGCCGCCGTGGGTTGAGTGAGAGACTGTCTCAAGAAAGCATGCAGATGAGCAACAGAGGCCTCTGGACAGGCACAAATAGGGTGCATGCATCTATACACACATGCATATGCCACACACACCACATCGGACACCATGCTGCATATACTCTACACACACATGCCGAGAAAAAGAATGCTCCCATATCTTTATCTAATTTTTACAATTTTTATTTTATGTTATGTGTGTGTGTGCACGTGTGCATGTTTGTGGGCAGGAACACATACACATTTGTATGCATACACATGGAGGCCAGAGGTTGATGTTGGGTATCTTCCTTAGTTGTGCTCCATCTTGCTTTTGAGACAGGGTTTCTCATGCAAACCAGAGCTTACTGATTTGGCTAAACTAACTAGCCACCAAGCTCTTGGGATCCCTTTGTGTCAGTTTCCCCAGCACTGGGACAGCCAGCTTTTATATGAGTTCTGGGGACCCAAACCCCAGTGTTTATGCTTGCATGTCAAGCATTTTGCCTATTGCTCACCACCATCAGCCAGTCCCTGAATGCCCCAACTTCTATTAACAGATTATCTTTCTGGACCAAAATAGTTTCTCTTCTGATTTTTGCATGACTAGCCTAGAATCTCAAGAGTCATATTACCTGGACAAATTCTCAATGGATCTACTCCTTTATATGAGAAGTAATTTGCTAGATCTGTATTAAAACAATCCATCCCGAAGAACATACTTCTGACATGGGACATTGACTGCCTCTACTTCCATCGGAGTAGTTTTCAGCCTCTCTACAATTTCTGAATGCAATGTCCTGGTTAAACACATTTGCACACTGGACATAAAAATGTGTTTGTTTACACCACCAGCTCAATGAACATGGATGAGAAAACTGAGTTATTTATTGGTTGATTCGGGATTTGATTACTAAATTAGAATTTGCCTGTAAACCTTTAGGGAGAAGAGAAAAGAAATCGGATTCAATGAGACTGTCTTTGGGTCGCTGTCTGGCGTAGTGTATGTGGAATTATTAAATTCTGGGAAGAAGAGGCCAGTGGTAAAACTACTTATCTTCCCTAAGAAGTGTCTCATCCAATTGTCCATTGTTGACAAATGTGGTGGGTGTGTGTGTGTGTGTGTGTGTGTGATGTGATTGTATATATATATATATATATATATATATATATATATATATATATATATATATATATATATAATGTATGTGTAGATGTACATACTTCGTGTTCCTGTGTGTTGAAGCCAGAGGAAGACAGTGAGTGCACTCCTCTGTCACTTTTATGTCTTATATCCTTGAGACAGTCCCTCACTGAATTTGGAATTTCCATCAGTTAGTCTAGCTCACCAGGAAGTCACTGACCCAACAATCTTCCTGTCTCTGGCTCTCACCATGCTGGGGTTACAGGTGTATGCAGCCACACCTGGCTTTTTACATGGGTGCTGAGATTAGAACTCAGCAGAAAATGCTCTTACCAACAGCACTATTTCTTTATCCTCTAATGCATTTTTTGAAATCTAGAATTTTCCAGGAACAAATGCTTTTGGAATAATTACCCCGCCTGGCATGGTTTGGTATTACACACCAGTCACTGGGCACCAAGTCATATGCATCTTTATGTGTGAACTCCGTGTGGTGGCAGACCTGCAAAACACCCTCACAGGGCGTAAAGAGCTTCTGTCTTAAGAAGACATGCTCTGGGAATTTGGCCAATGGGTCACAAACAGGCTTGTCACTATTCTAAATCTTGTCACTTCTAGCTAAGAAACTCTTGGAAAGTAGGGGAAAGGCGATCAAGTCTCTTTCCCGTTCATCTATCTTAAGTGTCCCTTGGCCACCCTGCCTGAGACACCTGGTGACCCCAAGCCTTAGCTTGTGTGCACAATGTTTCATAGGCACTTAGTAACCTTCAGGCATTGCTCATTGTGCTTCTATTAGTGTGATTTTAGCAAGGAAGGTTTCCCATCACACCCACGACATCTCATAAGGGACAGATAATTTGAAGAGAGGGAGAATGGAATGGGCACGGAAATGAAATGCCTTTTTAGAATTCATACCACAGATGGCATGGTGGGGTCCAGAGCCAGAGGGCGTGCTTAAGAAAACCAAAGGACAAAAGAAGGTTCTTGCTTTTCATAAGTTTTTGGGAAAAGGAGAAAGTTCTGTTTCACATGACTCAATCTACATGCTAGGAGTCATGGAAGTACTAGATAGGACCCAAGGCTATAACTTAAGTGGCCTTGGGTTTCCCTAGCAACAGAGAGCTGTGTTCTTCATTTGGCCTTGGCAACAGGCGAACGCTTAAAATGATTACGTCTGTATTCCACAAAAACACATTCAAAGTTACTTCATATCTGGATCATACGGAGTCTTTGTAGAGGAACAATGTCCCTAACCTCCACTTCTGCCCATTGATTAAATATAAGAACTGATGTGAACACAGATTAGTATTGAATGTCATTATATCAGTGCCCTCTTGGATCACAGATCCTCTCTTGGCACACAGTCATTTTGCCCTGCTTAGAAGGGTGACATCAAATAGAATCATTTATTCATTCCTTTTCTTAAAAAGTACAAGGGTAACGTCTGGGGACATAGCTCTATGATACAGAGCTTGCCCTGAGTTTGACCTTCAGCACCATACATAAAACACAAATACTGATTGAACACCCTTAATTCTCTTAATGGTAAATAAATACCTCGAGGCAACTGTAGATCCTGAATAGCAAAATACTTCCTCTTGTCCTATCCCCACTGGCTCTGTTACCCAGGCAGGAGATGAGGGCAATGGAGAGAGGTGTTGTCTTAGCTCCATTGCTAAGAAGGGAGGGGTGAGTGCTGTCTTCAAAGCATACTTGTCTCTGTCTTGGACCCAGACCAGAGACAAGGCTCTGCTGTGTCACTCCTGACAAAGGGCCTTGAGTCAGCTACATGTACTGTTATCTGGCCGTCCGCGAGAGTCCCTGCTCACTGTCATCCCACTTGTGTTTTAATGGACAATGATGCATTTCTTGTTTCATTTCAGGTATGCTTGGAAAGATCTCATTTTCAATTTCTATAACTTCTCTTCTACAAACAAAATAACCCAAACACATGAACCTTTCAAAGTGTGCTGGTCAGGATGGGCTGGAGACCCAGCAAATATCCTTCCTCTCTCATCCAACTCATTCACAATTATGCTTAGACTTCCACTTGCATTTTTCTTTTCAAACAACAAAAGACCTTTATGTTGTATTGGTTGTTGCAGCGAATGAAATGCTAGAACAATACCCAGAACCGTGTGTTAAGAATTTGGTTTATATTCTGTGCTGACTTGTCTGGTTCTTACGGCAGCCTGCACATATGCTCATGGTTGTATGCACACAGACATTTCCCTGAAATCAGATCGGCCCACAGAAACAAGGCTGTAACAAATGCTTCTGAATTTATGCTTAAATAATAGTGAAAGAAATACAGAAACAAGCCGGGCATGGTGGCGCACGCCTTTAATCCCAGCATTTGGGAGGCAAAGGTAGGAGGATCGCCATCGGTTCCAGGCCATCCGGAGATTACATAGTGAATTCCAGGTCAGCCTGGGCTAGAGTGAGATCCTACCTTGAAAAACCATAAAATGAACCCCAAAAAAAAAAAGAAATACAGAAACAAAATTTCTCTCCAATGTCTGCCCCGAGCCTTACACTTTGGTTTTCTGCTAATGACATCAGCATCCATCCAATTTTCCAAACCCCAAAATTAAGCATCATGCTCTGTAAGTGCTGCAACAGTACTATGCTTGATTTCTCCTTTGTTTAACACACATCTGCTTTCAATCTTTTGCCTGTGTGTTAGTCAACTTCTTGTTACTGGGACAAAATGCCTGACAAAAATCAGTTTAAGAGAGGAAGGGTTTATTTCAGCTTACTGTCCTAGGTCATAGTCCATCATGGAGGGAAGGCGTGGTGGCAGGAGCTTGAAGCAGCTGGTCACATTCAGACCACAGTGAGGAAGCAGAGAGAGGAAGAGAAAGAGAGATGAATGCTGTTGCTCAGTCAGCTCTCTCCATTTTTTAAAAAATAAACTATTATTTATTTGCAATCAGAAAGAAAGAGGAAGGAGATAGAGAGAGGAGAAGGAGAGAGAGAGAGAGACAGAGAATAACAGGGCCTCTAGCCACTGCAAAGGAATTCCAGACACCTGTGCCACTTGGTGCATCTGGCTTCATGTGGGAACTGGGGAACTGATTCTGGGCCATCAGGCTTTGCAAGCAAGTGCCTTTAACCCCTGAACCATCTCTCCAGGCCAGCTCTCACCTTTTTATACTGTCTAGAACCTCAGCCTATAGAATGGTGCTGACTATAGTTAAGGCGGGTCTTAATTCCTTACAGGTGGTTCTAGGTCCCATCAAGTTGTCAATCAATATAAACCACCAGAGCCTGGAGCCATCTAAGAATGCAATGCTGGAAAAGACAAAGGAGCTTCACAGACCTGACTGAACAAGATGTGTCATCCGTCAGTGATGAGAACGATGGTAAATGTAGCTAGAAGAAGACGGGTGACTTTTAGAAAAGTGAAAGTCAGATCATGTTAATTGGTTAAAACTGGCCAAAGGTTTTGCCATCGCTCCTTTAGGAAAACATGTGAAAAACATTTGAACTGGCAGACTGAGTGTACTTTGGGTGAAATGGTGGTTATCCTTGAGTTGAATCTCCTCTGCAGCAATCTCTTTCAATAGGATTTTGACCTCTTTTGCAACTTAGGAATTTTATTTTATTTTTTAAAAACTTTATTTTATTTTTGCTTGTTTATCAGAGACAGAGGGAAAGAGAAGAGAGAGAGAGAGAGAGCAAGAATGGGTGTGTCAGGGCCTCTAGCCACTGCAAACGAACTCCAGACACATGCGCCTCATTGTGCATCTGGATAACGTGGGGCCTGGAGAATCGAACTGGGATTCTTAGGTTTTGCAGGCATGTGCCTTAACTGCTGAGCCATCTCTCTAGCCCCAACTTAGGAATTTTAGAAAATGCACAGTAATACCATTAATTCCTGTCTTATGGAAACACAAAGGATTTATTTCCTGGTAGAAATACAATTGATTGGCATCTTGTGGAAAAGATTGCCGGGGCTTTTTTCCCTCACCACCGGCAGGTAGAGCAAAAGAGAGAGAGAGCCGGGCCAGCCGTTTCTCTCTTGAGGCTGAGCGAGAAGACAGGTGTCGGCGACTCAAACCTCCCCAAATCACCGAGGAAAAGAAAACCACATTGAGTCGCGGAGAAACGTCTAAAGTGAAACTCATCGTTTATTGTCGGGGGAGATATTTATGTGTTTTGAGGAAGGGGGCGGGAAGAGGGGATGAGAGAAAGGTATAAGGGCCAATATTGAGGAAGGGGGTGGGAAGAGGGGATGAGAGAAAGGTATAAGGGCCAATATTGAGGAAGGGGGTGGGAAGAGGGGATGAGAGAAAGGTATAAGGGCCAACAGTATTTCATCATGTCAGCAGCAGCTGGGTGGAGGCAGTTTCAGCTTAGGTGCTGAGTCAAGGGCAGGTACTCAGGCTCGACTAGGCCTTACCGGGAATAGGCCAAGATTGGCTGGGCTAACCACTCGGCTTCACACCGGGCAGAGCCCAACAAAAGATTATCGTAAGCATTGTGCTGTATTTTCTTATATGTATTAGTAATCTTAACTTCCATTATTAAAATTGTAATTCAAGTTTGAAAAACATACTTTGACAAAATATAGATGAAGTCAGACATCTTTTCCTTCCTTCCCTTTCCATTGTTAAGGCCTGATCAAGTCCAGTGTGTTCAACTCCTAGCCTCACCTTCCATTCCATTCACCTTGCTCTTTGTCTACCCCCTTCATAGTTTGACATTCTTTTCTGCATAGGAGGGTGCTGCCCGCCTTAAGCCATACAAGCCAACATTCTGCATACAGCTCCTGTGTCAGAGCATCTGACTGTCCACATTGCCCTGTAGCTTTCTTCTTCTATATTTTCACAAGCTATGATGATGTGTTAATATTTCTGCAAGACAGTTTATTTGTTGTATGAAAGTTCTTCTGGGGGCCAGAGAGATTGCTCAGTGGTTAAGGCACTTGCTTGCAAAACTTAATGACCCAGGTTCAATTCCTCAGTACCCGCAAAAAGCCAGATGCACAAAGAGGTGCATGCAGCTGGAGTTTATTTGCAGTGGCTGGAGGCCCTGGTTCATCCAGTCTCTCTGTCTCTCTTACATGTCTCTCTGCTTGCAAATAAATAAATAAAATATTTTTTAAAAAGTTCATCTGCTTATTGGCCTCTCTTCTTCAGTGGACTGTTGGAATCCCTGAGTATGAGGAATTATTCCTTTGTCTCCAGGATTTTTTGAACACACTTGTCATTGTTTATGATTTAGTGTAGATATGTGGATACACTGGCATAAACATGTGTGGAGTAATGAGTTGATGTCAGGTGCCCTTCTCAGTCACTTCCCACCTTATTTTTGAGACAAGAATATCACAGTGAACCTAGAACTAGCCAGCGAATCTTAGTACTTCCTTGTCTCTGTCTCCCCAGTGCTGGCAGTACAAGTGTGGGGCACCTCATCTGTCACTTTTATGTGGGTGACGGCGATCGGAACTGAGGTCCTCATGCTTGCTTGCCAAACACTTTACTCACTGAGCCATCTCCCTAGCCCAGGTTAAGGGACTCATGGATGTTTTGTTAAATCAGATACTCTTTATATTGAACTTTGAAAAGCAATTAGAACCTATGTAAAACAGAGGAAGCAAAATGCCATTCTTCCAGTGATAAGCAGAAAGGCATGAATGGAGTTGTTGTCAGGAGTGGCAAGTGTTTGATGGGAAGAGGCCTTGGCAACTGGGGCTTCAGAGTGGGACGAAACACCCTGAAAAGGCCTGGCTGACCACAGCTGAGAATGAGGCATGAGACTTCAGGCTTCATAAGCAATGTTCTTAGTACCTTGTTTAATCTCGCTCTTGAATAGTGTCCCTGTCCCTCCACTGAGGAATATATGTGACTGTAACCTCTGAGCAGCAAGTGTTCCAGGACACTGAAATCCTCTATAAGGAGAGCTGGAGAGATGTTAACTGTGAATGGAGGAATAATCATCTCCGGGCTCCTCCAGCTGCCCTCACTGGGCTTCAAGGGGGAAGGAAATGCCTGTTGCACAATGAGCAAACCCAGAACAGGGTGGGGAAGGACAGAGAGTGAAGGGTTGTTCTCTGGATGCAAAAATGGATGCAAATAAATGCACAAGCTCATTGGCCAGACAAGAAAATGTATTTAAAGTTTAGTTTAAATCATCTGCCTCTTTTTTTGTGTTGTTTTGTTTTGTTTTTGAGGTAATGTCTCACTCTAGCCCAGGCTGACCTGTAACTTTCTCTGTAAGTCCTGGCTGTGTGCTGTGATTAAAGGTGTGATCCACCACACCTACCAAAGCTTTGAAGTGGCCTGGAAAGAAAATCTCTTTCATGCTACAGGCCATATTTAAGGAGAGTCTTCTCCCATCATAGCATCCAGGACTTCCTCCTGAGGGAGTGTCTCCCATGCCCTTTTCCACTCAGGGCTTTTGAGGGCTTGCCTGACTTAGAGTGCTGGTGTAACACACTCTATGTCCTGTGCAAACTTCTGGATGTTTTAGATGGTCCCTTATCCCCATAAAGCTCCTCCAGAGAAAAGAAAGTAAGATTCATCTTAGTAGGGTGGGATAACAAGGTCACTGGTTTATTTCAAGCACGTGGAAGATGAAAGAAAGAATCTTATACCTTGGAGTCCACATGCCTGAAATACCATATATTTCATCTAATCTTTTAGAAATTGACTGTTATTTACATTCAGCTCTAACGATGGGAGAAAAAAAAGCTGTCAATGACAGCACTGGCAAATAGAAATGTTCCTATTTATCAACATCCACATTACAGCAACATAAGTATAAATTATAAGTGTGAATTAATGAACTAAGGTGTTTTGATGAGGGGAATTTGCTTAGCACTTCGGTCACAGCTATCTGTCACAACTAGCAGATATGTACAAAAGACCATTTCCAAAGAGCGTGCTTGTTGGATGAGTTTCTTTGCTTATATCTAGGGTGGTTTTATTTTAATCTTTTTAAAATAAGCCACCTTTGGTGCTACAGTTTGTATCTCTAACATCCCTCAAAGTCCCGTATGTTAAAGACCAGGGCCCCAGGGCTGGAGAGAGGGCTTAGCGGTCAAGGCATTTGCCTGGGAAGCCTAATAAACCAGGTTCAGTTTTTCCAGTATCCATGTAAAGCCAGATGCTCAGAGTGGCACATGCATCTGAGTGTTTTCAGAGGCTCAGAGGTCCTGCTGCACTCATTCTCTTTGTGTTCCCTGTCTATGTCTGTCTATCTCTGCTTGCAAATGAACAAGTAAATAAAGTATTTTTTTTTAAAAAAAAAAAAGACTGAGTCCTCAGCCTGGCACTGTTGGGAGGTTGTAGAACCTGTAAGAGGTAGTGTTTCCTAGGAGATTTGAGGATATGGACAATGTGACAGCAAAGGCCTTTTTGCTTTGTTCCTTTTGTTCCTTTGTTCATCCTCGTGAGCAGTTTTCTTGTCCATCTACTCCCTACATTGAGGTGCTCAATGCATGCCATGGTCCCAAAGTCATGAGACCATCTGTCTAGAGGCTCTAACCTCCCAAACTATGAGCCAAAATCAACCACCTTCCCCCCTTTTAAGCTGATTATCTTAGCCATTTTATTACAGTGAAAGAAAACTGGCTGACACTTTTGATATGAAGCTTTTTGATGACTAATACTTTAATCTACCTTGGATCAAAAATGTGTTCTCCGTGCATAATTTCAAATACAGGCATTCTTCACTAAAAACATAAAGCTAGGGGCTGGAGAGATGGCTTTGCAGTTAAGGCACTTGCCTGTGAAACCTAAGAACTCATGTAAGCCAGACGCACAATGATGCAAGTACACAATGTTGCACATACACACAAGGGGGAGCACGTGTCTGGAGTTTGTTTTCAGCAGCTGAAGGCCCTGGCATACTCATTCTCTTTCTATCTCTCCCTAACTCTTTCTCTTAAATAAATAAACAAATAAATAAATAAATAAATAAATAAATAAATAAAGTAAATAAAGCTAGAGACTTCTTTCTGATTTCCCAAAGACACTAGATGAGCAAAAGTTTGTTTATATAGGATGCCTCATGCAGCCTGTGTGCGCATATTAAGGAGGTTTCTGAAAGTCAGTGACTCCAAGCTGATAAATAGACCCTCTTCTCTGAGCAGGGTGAAAGATAACAGATAAAAGTTTCACACCAGTTCTTTATTTGGAGACATAGTCATTGCATATTTTTATTGAGAGCGGGTGCATAAGCATTCCCATCTTTTCAAATATTCATCAATGCTATGTGTTGGTAATGTGTACTCTTGTCATCAGTTTGAAGTAGATCAGATGGTTTTCATGTGTGGTTGCCCTACTGGGCGATGGTGGTTTATATTAGGTTGTCCCCCATAAACTCACGTGTTCTGAATGCTAGGTCCCTAGCTGATAGCAATTTGGGAATTGGATCCTTACTGAAGGAAGCGCTTTGTTGGGTCACTCATGTCAGTATTTGGCACACTTTCCTGTTGTCCACCTGATATTGGCCAGGAGGTGATGCCCAGCTTCTGATCATGCCACACTTTCCCCTGACCTCTTGCAGCTTCCCCTCACATCTGTAAGCCAAGACAAACCCTTTCCTCCTACAGGCTGCTTTTGGACAGTTGCATTGTGTCAGCAATGAGAGGGTAACTACAACAGGAAAATGGTGCCAAGCATAGGGTCATTGCTGCTAGAAATCCTACTGTGGCTTTTGGCCTTTTTGAACTGATTTTTAGGAAGAATGTGGAAGGATTTGAAACCTTGGTCTAAGAGTCCCCTTGCAGTGCTGTATGTGGAGCTTGCTTGGACAATTCTGGTCAGAGTGGAAAGACCTGAATGCACTAAGAACTATGGACTGTGAGGCTTGGCTTATGAGGGGAAGAAAAAACTTTGTAGGGATTGGTCTAGAAGCAGTTTGTATAAAAGGCTTGCTGTGTTCTGCCTGCTGGTGCCCTGAGGACTTGAGCAGTGTTGTGTTGCATAAACATGGACTGGTGTGAGCAAATAGAGATGGCACAGAAAGAAATGGAAGCTTCAGGCTAAACACAACAGCTTGGGTCAGTGGCAATTGTTTGAGAGATTACAACTATTTAGATTGGTCTAGCTGTTCTGCATTGGAACAGCAGGGAGAATGAATGGCAACTCTTTTGAAAGTAGGGGACCTGAATGCTGAAGGAGTCTCCTGCTTTTTGAAGTCAGTTTTATTCCACACTGGACTAACAAGTTGGTAGCCCACCCAGTACTATGGAGTATAACAGATGCATAAATGAGAGGGTCATTGGCTTTGTAATGTGGTTTTGTTTTTCTGTTTTTGGAAATGATTATGGACAATGTAAGGCTAAATTGTTGGATTACCTATATGGAGGCCAAATGGAGCCATGACGGTGAACTCTGGGCTGTAGTAGATATACGCCACTGTGAGATGGCCACGAGGGAAAGCTGCTTGCTGGTGATGGATTCTTCTCCAAGCTGTGAGCTGCCCAGCTGGGGGTGGGGGGTGAGTGATTGGAATTCTAGAGTTTTCTGTCACTGGTTAGAGATGTTGGAGTTAGAGCTATAGGATCTGAAGTTTGCCCTGTTTGTTTTAGATCTTGTATTGGTTCAATCTTTCCTTGTTATCCCCAGTGCCAGCCTTTTCAGCGTGAATGTTTATTCTGTGCCATTAGGTTATTTGGTTTCTATAACTCACTTAAGAGAACTTGGACTATGGTGATGTTTGAACGATGTGGGGATTGGTAAAAACTATGGAGAATTTTTAAAGTTGGGATCAATGTAATGCATTTTACATCAAAGAGAGTAATCAGTTTATGGGGGCCAGGGGTGGAATGGGGTGGTTTGAATTAGGTGTCCCCATAAACTCATGTGTTCTGAATGTTAGGTCCCCAGCTGATGGCAATTTGGGAATTGGATCCTTGCTGGAACAGGTGTATTGTTGGGGATGGGCTTATGGGTGTTATAGCTGGCTTTCCCTTGCCAGTGAATTTGTTTAAAATTCATGACAAAGACTAGTCAAGAAAAACGAGAGAAATTTGAAAAGAAATAATAACAAAGATAGAATGCCTCTATTCAACATTAAGATTATTAAAAACTTACCATATTTAAAATAGACTATTATTTGTGCATATTGGACCAAGAAAACAACAAACTTTAGAAAATGACTCTCCATATGAAGGAATTTACCTTATAGTAAAAGTGGTGATAAGAAGAGTGGAAGAAGAATTGACTGATTTGCAAAATGGTGCTGGTCTTCAGATTCAACTGCTATTGGTTGAACAAGTATTCAACCTTGTTTACAAGGTCTAGAGCTGCTACTTTTGTCCTTCACAGACCTCTTACTAAAGTTCCTTGTGGGACTAGGATGTCACTGTCTTTATTGGCTGACTGTTTTGTATCCCAACAACAGTACAGGTCACCTGTATTCCAACAGTGCATCAGTAATGGATGGCAGGTCCCTTCATGTTCTGATGCATTTTCCTCTCGCCTCTTTGCTTTTTATAGACCTAACCTTATATATTATTCATGGAAATTTAGTTCAATAAACATCATAGCAAGTAAAAAAAAAAACATTATCATTGGTTGAATATAGCTGAAGTGTGTCCCCCAAGACTTTTTGTATTGAAATATAATCCTCACTATGAGGCAACAAGAGGGTAGAAAATTAATTTAGCTGTGTTGTTTTAGAAGTGGGTCCTTTGGAAAATGACTAGGATTAATAAAGTCATTAAGCTAGAGACTCTATTTGATCCTGGTAGAGACACCCCCCCCCACACACACTTTCTGTTGCTTGATAATACCCTGTGCCAACGTGGGGTTCTGCCAGGACAAAGGCCACCATCACTAGGTGAGGACCCTTCATCTTGCTCTTCTAAAACTATGTCCCCAAATAAACATTTTTGAAACCATCTTTGCCTGTGGTGTTGTAACAGAAGAATGAACAGTCTTCTCTGCGTTCCAAAACACAACAGAACAACAACAGCAGTAACAACAAAAACAGTCTTAACCCTTGAACCAGTCTCCTTGGGTGTGGCATCTTTATACCCTAACCCAATACTGCTGAGATGGATTATACCCATTCCTGGGGAGTGAGGGCACAGGATTGCACAAGAAAACTCTAAGTAGTAATTGGTCATGTGAATTTTTATTCAGGGGGCAAAATATTTACAGATATCTGTATATAAGTTTATATGCATATACATATACATATATATATATATATATATATATATATATATATGCACATATATATTTAAATATTCACACACATGCTCTTTTAGCTAAAAATCAAGAAATGGTCCTAGTATGTTTATTTTCCTAATAAAAATAAAAGTATCTATATGACACATATACATATAATCAGAGTTCTGAGAAATTGAATAAATAGTGTGTACATGTGTGATGTACATATATGTGTGTGAATTTGTGTGTAGAGGGATTTATTACGAGAACTGGTTCAGATGAAGTTATTGGGATGGAGTGTGATGATCTTTTATCCACAAGCTAGAGTATCAGGAAAGTCTGGTTGATGAGCATAAGCATCAAGAAACCAGTCAGGTACCACTTAGCTGATGTGCTGCTGTATCTTCCAGAGTGAAGGCCTGAGAACCTGGAGCTGTGATGACTGCAGACAAGAGGAAAGGGATATCCTAGCTGAAGCAGAAAATGTGAATCCACTTTTTGGGCCCTCACTATAAAGATGGTGTCCGCTGAACACTGGTGCAGGTGATCTTCTCTACTTACTAAACCCGTCAGTGTACGCGCTAACCTCTTCCAGCAATACCCTCATAGCTGCATCCAGAAATAACCTATCTTGGCAGCACCTAGCTCAGTCCTGTTAACACATAAATTAACCACCACCCGTTCACAAGTGCAAATAATAAATTTCTCTCTCAACCTAAATGTATAGAAGCATCTTTATCTCAGCATAAGGATTTGTTAGACAACATAAGCATGCACACACACGCACACGTGCACATACACACACACACACACACACAATTTGCAAAGGGAAATACTGACATGCATGAATGTGTCAACATTTTGAGCTTGTATAAGAACAAATCCAAAAGATAAGCTATGGAGAGGGAGAATGTGTTTAACATTCCTCTAAATAACTTTAAAGAACTCCCATGAATCAGCAAGATGACAAATCCCCCATTAGGAAATATATAAGGGACACAAATAGGCAAACCAAAGACAATGAAATACAAATGATCAATAAATATATGAAACACTACTCCAATCCACAAGCAGGCAGGAAATTCATGCTAAATCAGTAAAGAAATGGAATTTCATGCCCATAATATTGGCAAAAGGTTTAAACTCTAATTATAGCAAATATTGGCAAAAGTATGGGAAATAAAAACATTTATTCAGCACTGGTGGGAATATAAATTGTTATAAACACTTTGGAGAGCAATTTGGCACATCTAGTAAGTGGGAGATATATTTTAGGCTTTTTATTATGATAGCTTGCATAAGCCCATGAGAGATGCAAAAACATTCAAAGGAAGAGAAAAAATAAACTGTAGTATATTCTTAGCACTTGAGATAAATCAAAATTGCACAATACAATGTTGAATGCAGAAAAAGTAAGTTGCAAAAGGATACGTATGGTGATACTGTATTTTATTAATGGTCATATCTCTATGCTAAAATAATTTTTAAAATGTTGATAGAAGTGTTAGATACCAAACTCAAGAAGAAGCCATTTTCTAGGGATGAAGGAGGAAAGACCAACACAAAGTCAAGTTTGCAGTTTTATGTGACATTTTCTCATTTTCTTTCACTGGCCACAAACATACAGTAGAAAATGAAGCCAACAGAACCAAATTTTAACACCCACTCAATCATTGTGATGCTTGTATTAAAATATGTGGAAATATTTTCTGAACTTTCAATTAATCATAGTAATATAAACCAATCATACATGCTGCTGATGTTTAGATAAATTCAAAAATGACATAACAAAAGAATGGAGGTCCAGAGTTTATATTATAAATATAAAATTTAAAACTGAGGGCAGTTAAAGCATTTGCCTACAAAGCCAAAGGACCCAGGTTCGATTCCCCAGGACCCATGTTAACCAGATGCACAAGATGCATGCATCTGAAGTTTGTTTACAGTGGCTGGAGACCCTGGCGTGTCAATTCTCTCCCTCTGTTTCTTTCTCTCACCCTCTTTATCTGTCAAATAAACAAACAAACAAATAAATAAATAATATTTAAAAATTAAAACTGAAATTCTTTTTAAAAATATTTTATTTGGGCTGGAGAGATTACATAGCAGTTAAGATACTTGCATGCAAAGCCTGAGGACCCATGTTTGACTCCCCAGAACTCACGTTAGCCAGATGCACATGGTGACACATGTTTGTTTGCAGTTGCTAGCAGCTCTGGCTCACTCATTCTTTCCCTCTCTCTCTCCTAAATAAATAAATAAATATTTTATTTGTGACAGAGAGACAGATAAAGGGAATGGGTGCACCAGGGCTCCTTGCCACTGCAAATCAACTCCCGATGCATGTACCACTTTATGTGGGTACTGATGAATAATAGAACCTAGGCCAGCAGGATTGGAAAGTAACCATCTTCAACCACTGGGCCATATCTTCAACAACTAAAAATGGAATTCTTCATGATAGGCATGGTGGTGCTCACCTGTAATCCTAGCACTTGGGAGGCTGAGGCAGGAAGAACGTAAGGTTGAGGCTGGCCATGGCTGTAGAGCAGTATGCTGTAGAAATAGAAAAGAAAAGGAAGAGAAGGAAAGAAAAGGAAAGGGAAAGGAATGGAGGGGAAAGGAAAAGGAAAGGGGAAAAAGTAGAAAACAATAAACAAAAGAAAGAAAATGAAATTCTTTCGGTAGACCAACTTTACCTCCTCCACAGTTTTGCTCTGTCCTATGAGCCAACATAGCTTCACAGGTATTCCCTCAGCTAGAGGTAGCCTATGAAAAGAAATCACAAAACTCATTATCCTAAAGTGTGCCTAGCAAGCTCCCCAGACTGCAATAAGGACTAACCCTAAATTGCTGAAGAGCTCTGGAACTCAAATCACAACCACAGGGGCCTTCTACATGATCTCTATCTCCAAGCTGTAGCTCTTTTGTGACCTGGGAAAGAAGGAGCATCATAATGTTTTCCTACAGATCAGAGAAGGTTATGCCTCCTGTGTTTTGTGGGCAGAAATCCCCATGTTAGGTTCCTAAGAAACTGTGTACACATTAGGATAATGAAGATGGCTTCTATTTGTGGTCCATGTCCCCTGCCTCACTTGTGCTAGCTCCTTCTGTGGATGTGTTGGTACTTTGAGGCAAATGTTTTTGCGATTTCTAGTTGATGCATTAGAAAACTTTACAAGGCATGCTTTGAATGACTTGCCCTTGATCAAGCAGCCACAGAGTGCTGGATGTGAACCTCAAATGTTCTCCATATGCCCATATACATATGAACCTGCATGCACACACACACACGTAACAATCACATACCTCTGCAAATATAAAATCTTAGCAATGAAGGGGGTGTGCCTCTGAGAGATGCCAATGGTCACTTGTTCATGAAAGGCAAGGTCCTTTAACCAACACATGGTTGAGTTAGTACAGGAAGTTTCCAAAATCTAAAGAAAAATTACAAAAGAAGTGATTTTCATGACACTTTTCTTGTGTCTTGTGCTTTTGGTTCATTTTTAAGCTATACAGAGAGGGTCCCCACTAAGGCTAATAGAAACAGCAGTGGCCTTTCTCAGTCCTTTTGGTCCTATTCCTTGTTTCCCCCTGGCCACATGTATGCTGCTGATCCTTTGTCACTGATCAGCAAGCACATGGCATCCTGCATCAGGAAGAAAATGAACCTGGCATGGGCTCCTAACACAGAGCAGGCAGGACAAAGCAAATTGCTGCAATTCAAAGCCAGCTCCACTCTTGGACCATGTATCTAGAAAACTGCTTCCCTGCCAAAGCATGTCTTCTCCAGAGTCCTTCAACCCTGATGCTGAACTTTTATCCCTGGAGGAAGATGATCTCAGAGTGAGGAATATGGAAAAATATAGAATAAAATGGGTTGGTGCTGGAGAAGTGATTATGGGGGAAACTTGTAGGCATTAGAGGAGAGAAGGAAGGATCTGCTCATTGGTCAGGCTGAGGGCTGAGGTCTGGTCGGATGAATGAGCGAGCACTAAGATGAGCCATGTGGGCATGGGGAGATGGCTCAGTGAGTAAAGTATTTCCTGTGAAAGCATGAGGATCCAAATTCAGATCCCCAACACTCAGGTCAAAGCAGGGCTATGTGTTTCTGTGATCTCTGCCCTGGAGAGGTGGCTATAGTAGGATCCTTAGGACTTGTTAGCTAGTTAGTATAGTCATGTCAGTGTGCTCCAAGTTCAGTGAAAGACCCAGTCTGAAAGAATAAAGTGGAGAGCTATGGAAGAAGACACACTACACTGGCCTTTGGCCTCCACATGCTGCTGATTCAAGTACATGTGCCCACGTACATATGAACCTGCATATCCCATAAAATTTGATGAGTGAAGAGTGTGTTCTTGAGAGATGACAATGGACACTTGTTAAGAAAGGCAAGAGAGAGAAGCTCAGAGCCCAGTCAACTGTGGAAGCCTGTTTCTGGCTGGGGGTCAGTGGGTGGGTGGTATTTTGGTCTTCCCTGGGACGGGCCACTGGCAAACATTCTTGTACCGCATAGCTCCTTCATTCCCCAACTCCTATTGGCCTCCTTGTTTTTTGGGCACACTGGCCTGAGGTTAGTGAATTTTCATACAAAATAATTGTACACTGCTTTTTTGTCTAAAATTTTATTAAAGTCCATGAAGTAAAGAAGAATAGAACAACTGCTCAGTTTATCCTTATCATTAAAGATTTATTGTGTTCTGTAGCAGGAAGGATTCTGAATGTTGAAGCTTCAGAATTCCCAAAGACCATATGATACAGCTGTGGTGGTTTGAATGTAAAATGTCTCCCATATTCTCATGTGTTTGAATGTAAAATGCCCCCCATATACTCCTGCATTTGAATGTGAAATGCCCCCCATATACTCCTGCGTTTGAATGTGAAATGAAATGCCCCCATTTATACTCCCGTTTGAATGTTTGAATGTGAAATGCCCCCCATATACTCCTGCATTTGAATGTGAAATGCCCCCCATATACTCCTGCATTTGAATGTGAAATGCCCCCTCATATACTCCTGTGTTTGAATGTGAAATGCCCCCCATATACTCCTGTGTTTGAATGTGAAATGCCCCCCATATACTCCTGTGTTTGAATATTTAATCCTCAGTTGGGATTGTTGTTTTGGTCAGCTGTAGAACCTTTAGGAGGTGGAGCCTTACTGGAGAAATGTGTCATTGAAGGCTGGCCTCAGGTTTTATAACACAACTCTACTTCCTGTTGTCTCTTGTTCTATTTCCTCCCTGCTAAAGTGAAGGTTCAGTGCTGCTTGTCTTTGGCTGCCACACTTTTCACAATCTTGATAGACTTTACCTTGAAACTATAAGCTGAAAATAAACCCTTCCCTTCCTTAAGTTGGTTTTTGTATTTTGTCCTAAAAATGAGAAAGTAATTATTACAATAGTTTGCATCCAGACTTTCCCCTAAAAGGCCACTTGTTGATACCTTAGTACCTTTCTTGATGCTATTGGGAGTCAATGGACCCTTTAAGAGGTGGAAACAAGTGGGAGAAAATGAGGTCACTATGGGCTATCCTTGAAGGAAATTGTGAAACTCTGGCCACCTCTTCTTTCTCTTTCATTTCACACCCTAACATGAGAGTTTTTTGTTCCACTCTATTCTCCCAACCTCACTTTTCCACTCTAGGCCCAAAACCACCAAGCCACATGGTCACAGGCTGAACCCTGAAAATTATAATCCACCAAATAAAGATTTCAACCTTAAGAGATAACTGTCTTAAGTATTTATTATACCAGTGGAAAGCTAACCTGCCATGTGTTTGGAAAACAAAGCAAATACACATACATATTTAGTGGAGAACTTTCTACAAGGCTCTGCACCCTTCCCAGTCTGGATGAATGGAATCTAGTGAAAGGTCACAGTGGTGTGGTTCATACAGTGATCTTGGAGGTCAAGTTATCAATGTTGACATGGATGCATAGAAACACTGCTGATCAAACACTTGTTAGAGAAACACTCTGGTAATTGATCTCCTGAAGGAGTGAAAGATTTTGAGGTTTCAGTGCCCCCACTTTCAAGTCCTTGCCTCCCTGCTGAGTTCTGGGACTGCATTGTTCACTGTCTTAAATATCTCCATCTGGAAGTCCTGTGGAGCCTTCAAAGGTGAGGCCTTCAAACTGAAATTCCTCATCTCAGACATCTCTCCCTATTTTTGTGAAAGGGGCCATTGCCACAGGCTGAATAGCTTCACATCAATTTCATTCCTTCCTAGCTGGTGCTTGGCCCTCACACCTGCTCCATCACAAATCTGGCAGGTCCAGAAGTGAAATTGTTCTCCCTTCTACCAACCCCCACTTTTTCACTGTCTCCAGGCTAACCAAAGCCCTCCTTATCTTTTACTTAGATCTTGCTGCCTTCTAATTGATCTTCCCACAGCTCTTGTCTCCTGCCTCCCACATGCCTCATCCACTGTTGCCAGATAAATCTTCCTAAGGAAGAATCCTGATGGTATCACTGTCCATCTCCCCACAGGCTGCAGAATAAAGAATACTCTTTAGCACAGTCTATGAGGCCCCAGTACTCTGGATTCATTGCTCCAAGACCTGTTTGCCTTGGGCATGTTTATTGCTGTGTTTTAGCATGGTGGGTCTTGGCTTAAGCATTCTTAGACCCTAGTATGCTGTATCACCATCTATAGCTGTTAGCCTTTGCCTGTGTCTTGAGGCATCAAATGTATGCCTTACTCATCTGCATGAATCCTTCGGTGAACTACTCAAAATAGTAATGATTCTCACCTGTTGGAACATCCATAGCAGTTTAATCTTGTGACATAAATTTCTGTGTCATTCTCCACTCATTTATGGTTGTCTTTCCTTTTATTTTTTCTTTCATTCAGCAAATATAAAATGCCCTGATGGGAAACAATGCTCAATAGGCAGGTATTCAATTGAAATAAGCTGTCTTTTCTGGTCATTTTGCCTCTTTCTTTTAATGATGGAAAAGTTGTCCTAAGTTGCTTGACTTTTGTGGTATGTTATGACTTTCTGCAAAACCAATTAGTGAATTAAACTCTGAAGTTAAGTAGTCAACCAAATTTTTTTTTCATTTAATCTTCAAAAGAAGTCTGTCCTTCTGATCAACCTAGAGGAGAACAGATTCTGTGAAAGCTCCTAACATGTCCGTCTTCTTTGACAGACTTCTCGTCAGCTTGTTCCTTCCTTTTCTTCTGTCTGTTTCTATCTGTAGGTGGAGTGTGAAGGGAAGGCTACACTCAGCATTCCAAGAATCCATGTGAATGTAACTGGACAGGCAATGCTTCAAAAGAAGCTTACCCATGCTTCAGCATCACCCACCACTTCTGAGAACACAGCACAGGTCATACTTTTTCCTGAGCGTTTGGGGAAGGTTGGCTTTGATCCTTCCAGCAGGCATCAGCCACCACTCCTAATCTCACTGTAGCAGAAGATGCAATAGCATTTGCAATCTTCAAAGCTGGGAAGTTGCATCATGTTTGAGTCATTAAAGATGTGCTTTATTTGCAGTTTTCCATGGCACTTCCTGCAAAGCTGATTTGCTCTTTCCCAAAGCTTACCTGGGACTCTAAATCTCTGAACTGGCCCCTTATAGGACAGCATTTTGCAAATGTTACCATAATTCATATTAACATTATAAAATATTCAAGAGATGGGATAAATATGTAAATGAGTTTCCTGAAAAAGGCATTTTTTTCTTTACAATGTCATGATTCTAAAATAATTTTTATCAGCTCTGACTTTTTTTTTTGCCTTTTCATCACTTAGGAATATTAAAACTTGACTCTGAGTTATCACATGGGACACTCAGCTGCATTTACTTTTTTGTTTAGCAAGGGTGAAGGTCTAGTATTTTTATGAAGGACTGGATACAAATCATCTACATGCAATGTGCTAGAGACACATTGACTTTACTTCAAATTTTATCACCTCTTCCTAAGGTGAGTCTGCATAACATAGATAATCATGGATAACAACATGTTGTATGGCTGTATTTGTCTATATATTCAGGACTTTTTATATTTTAAGATCTGCACAAATTTTTATATTAGTTATTTCTCTTTGATAAAACATTATAGACACACAATAAATTAAAACAGAATAGAGACCATCTGTCTATTGAAACTATGTGATGGCTCAACTGAGATTTTATTTTTATTTATTTATTTTACTTTCTATCAGTACAAAAGCAATATGCATTCAGTAGACTCTGAAAAGTGAGCATTAAATCCCTGTTGCAGTCAGGTTCACATTGCTGGCAGAAATCACCAGACCAAGAGCAGCTTGTGGGAAATAAAGAGGTTTATTTTGGCTTACAGGTCGAGGGGGAAGCTCCATGATGGCAGGGAAAACAATGGCATGAGCAGAGGGTGGATATCACCCCCCTGGCCAACATAAGTTGAACCATAGCAACAGGAGAATGTGCCAAACACTGGCAAGGGGACACTGACTATAAAACCCATAAGCCCACCCTCAACAATATTCTGCCTCTAGGAGGCTTTAATTTCCAATTGCCATCAGCTAGGGAGACTAGCATCCAGAATACTTAAGTTGATGGGGGGCACCTGAATCAAACCACCACAATCCCCATCTTTTCCAGGGCTATAATGCTCAGTATCACACTCTTGTGATGCTGGGCATCAGGGAGACATGGCTCCCAAGCTGCCAAACAACCTGAGGACAACACTATACTGCCTCTTGCTAAGTGAGAGTTTTTAGTTGCTTGGTTGTATTCATGTAGCTTTGACTTCTACCATGTTCAATTTATGATGGTTTCATAGAGATGCAACCTCATAATAAATAGAGAGGTTTTGGCATCTACAGCTGGAGAATAACACAAGCCTTATTTAATCTCCTCCACACACATACAGGAACCACAACAATGATCGTTTCTGTCTGATTTTAACTCTACCCAAGACCAGCAGAGCATGAGTTAAATGAATTCAGGTAGGCAGTACTTGTGGCCTGGTTGTTGACCTCCTATATCCTCCTATCTAAGCCCCGCAAGGAACACTGAAATGCATAACATTGATATTCTGTATTCAGAGAGTATTTCAGCACCACTCTACTTTTAAAATTTGAACATTTCCAAATAGGCAGGATAATTCTTTTATAAGCATATGAGGAATGAAGGGTTTCAACTGACACCTTGTTAATCAACTTTTATTGAGATTTTAACATAGACCCACATTAAGCGTAAATAACCTATGAAATATGATTTTTGTCAATAAAATTATAATTAAGTTGAGAAGAATTCAGTTGATTATGTGGTGAAAGATCAAAAACATGCTACATAGTCACTGTGGCCTGATGTACTTCATGACTTATGAAGGTAATTTTGTGAAAAGAGAGACTTTGGAAACGCATGAAATGTATTCCCAATACTGGGTGCCATTTGAAAAAACCATCAAGGATGAGGATGAAGCAGTTCAAAGACGGGTGGATGCAACAACTATATGTGCTCTTGCGTGATTATGTAGTAGAAATATCAGTGCAGTTTGTCACCATGCCCGCACTCTTCTCATCTTCTGTAGGAAACTTCTACACGAGCAGGGTGTGGTGGCACACGCCTTTAATCCCAGCACTCGAGAGGCAGAGGTAGGAGGAGTGCTGTGAGTTCAAGGCTACCCTGAAACTACAGAGTGAATTCCAGGTCAGCCTGAACTAGAGTGAAACGCTACCTCAAAAATAAATTAAATAAATAAATAAATAAATAAACTACACGGAAACTTCTCCACTCACAGCCTAGAAGACATCACCAGTGTTCAACCTGACACCCTCCCCCAACCAGCCGCTGCTGTGTTGAACCAATTAGGTTTCTGTCCCTAGAAAATGAAGCAGAGACACACACGCACACACGTGTGCACATGTGCACTCACACACACAATCTACATTCCACAGATGCAGTTTCCATCTTCCTCAGTCTGGGTGATCTCACTTAACATGATGATCTCCAGTTCTATCCATTTTCTTGCAAATATCATGATTTCATTCTTTATAGCTGAATGAAATTCCGTATGTATTACATGAATGTAGAAAGAAGACTATGAGAGGGGAATGCGAGTTCATAAAAGAAGAAGGAGGGTAAAGGAAGAGTAGTGAAATATATGTAACATAAAATCGGAAATAGGAATTATTTGTGAGGTAGAAGCCGAGCAGCAAAAGGGTAGTGAGGGAGATTACCTCACACTTGTATTTCAAGACAACCTGGGATTCACTTTGTAGCCTAGGCTGGCTTTGAGCTCACAATGATCTTCCTACCTTAACCTACCAAGCGCTGGGATTAAAAATATGCACCACGGGCTGGAGAGATGGCTTAGCGGTTAAGGCGCCTGCCTCCTAAGCCTAAGAACCTGGTTCCAATCTCCAGGTCCCACGTTTATCCAGATGCAGTGACACAAGGGCACAATACTGCACTTGACTACACATATCTGGATTTCGTTCACAGCAGCTGAGAGACTGCTGGCGCACCCATCTCTGTCTGTCTCCCTCTCCCTCTCTGTCTGTCTCTCTCTGTGTCTCTCTCCAAAATTAAATAAAATAATTTTAAAAATTAAAAAAAAATATGCACCACCAGTTCTGGCTTGAATTCCATTATTTTGTAAGCTTATTTTAAAACTTTAAAATAAAAAAAAAAAAGAGCTAGGCATGGTGGTGCACATCTTTAATCCCAGCGCTCATGAGGCAGAGGTAGGAGGATCACCATGAGTTTGAAGCCACCCTGAGACTACATATTGAATTCCAGGTCAGCCTGGGCTAGAGCGAGACCCTACCTCCAAAAACCAAAACCAAAAAGGATGAATCCGAAGTTTGCAAAGGAGCTGACCACTACACGTGGTAAGAGAGCTAGAAAGCAAGTGGTTGTCTAATGGCTTTCCATTTCCTGTGAAGACCCTCACATGTTTCCTGAACTTGGTTTTCTTATTCCACTCTAGTTCCTGCATCTGCTTTCCATCTGCACTAAGTCAAGGCTAGGACAATGCAGCTTGCTTCAGTCTTCCTTTTTCATTGTCCTCTGTCATTGTGCCTCATCTCTACTAACCTTTCTGCTGTCACCTCTGCTACTTAATAATCGCTCTTGTCTTTTGTAATAAATATGGATAATCTGAATTAAGGTGATATATTTTTTTCTGCCTTGAAATAAGTAACAGAATGATCTCACTGTCTCGGGTATCCATTTCCATCAAGGGTCCTCATGCTGTTAGGGAGTAAAGAAGAGAAACACAGACAGGTCTGAAGTCATAGAAATAAACATGGTTAAAGTGATCTTGTTAATGGATTCATTGCATCATTCTTCTACTCAAAAATGCACATTGAGTGCTTCCAAGAACAATATGAACAAAGCGTTGAAAGGTCAGAGGGAAAAAGTGAAGTCATGCTCTGTCGGGCATTTTTTGCTTATAAAGGCCGAAGTGAACAAATGAATGTAAGGCTAATAGGTTGGAGTTGGCATTGGAGGTCTCATGTGTTCAGGAAGGTCTCTCTGATAGTCTCTCTCACTGAGATCTAAAAAGGAAATAGTTTCAGCCATTACACCCTCTGGTATATTTTCTGGATTATCCATACACATTTTTTTTTGATGTTTTGAGACTGGATAGTGGTCTGAATATAAAATGATCCACATAGACTCCTGTGTTTAAATATTTAATCCTCAGATAGTGGGGCTGTCCTGGAATATTGTATATTGTGGAACCTTTCGGAGGTAAAGCTCTGCTGGAGGAAATATGTCACTGGCGGTGGGCCTTGAGGTCCACCTTATGGTCCAGTACTACTTATAGTTCTCTTTCCTTACTTCGCATGTGACAATATGACGCTGGCTTTCCATGCTTTGCCCTCCATGATGCACTTCCCTCCAAACTGCAACACTGCAAGAAACAACAACAACAAAAAAAAAAACAGCAAAGAAGCATCTTTCCTTCCCTTAAGTACTTTTAGCCTGGTATTTTGCCCAAGCAATAGGAAGTTGGTGAATACAGCCTCGCTCTACTGAATCACTGTCATATTCATACGAGAAAGGAAAGGGGACCAGAGACACAAAAGATGTTCACAAAGGAGGCCGTGGGATGACAGAGGCAGCATTTGGAGGGAGTAAACATAAGCTAAGCTCTGCAACCCTCTCAGGTAGGAAGAGGCGAGGACCAGCAGACTTCGCCAGAGGCAGAGAGAGCTCGGACTTGCTGACACTTGGGCTTCAGATTTGCAGTCCCCAGAACAGGGAGAGATGCTTCTCTGTGTGAAGTCAGCCACTCAGCAGCAATTTGTTGTACGAGCTATAGGAATCCAGCAGGAGTATAAACCAGGGAAAAGTGCGGACTGGGCGGCTCTGGATTTGAAATATGTACGTGTGCTGAAAACCACCAACAAAACAACCATTGAGTTAAAAAAAAATGTTCAAGGTCTGTGTGGGGCAAGTGAGCAGGCTGCGCTCCTCTTTGCTATCTGTGTCCTCTGTAGCACTGTGTCGCTCCCTGCACTGTAAGCGCAAGGTGTTCTCACTCTACAGCTCCTGCTTTGGCCATAAAGATGTGGAAAAGCATGGGAGACTTCTTGTTCTGAGCTTAGATTTGCTGTCACTTGAGAAGAACTTGTTGCAGCAATTGATGGTCCAAAAGAGTCTAAACACACGTGTCCAGCGACCTGAACTCAAACTGTGAATTGAATTCAAGATCAACATAGATCATTCTGGAATAGTCTATCTGAGGTATGAAAATTAAGATAGAATATTTTTGGTTGAAACTATTAAATTCTGGGGTATTTGTTATGCACTGTTGTTATGATGGTAACTTTTTGGTGTAAGGGGCTGGGCTGCTTTAAGGAAGGCACAGAAATTCTTCATAATCCTGCCAATCAGTGATTTGGTCACGGTCACAGCCAGTAAGTACAGTGTTCTAGAAGAAAATAAAGACCAGCATTCAGGAGTACTGTTCTTCTAGTGATACGGGGATGGCCTCACATAAAAAAGGTCTACCATCTATAAGCTTCACCTTATTCACTCATTAATTATGTCTTCCTCAATTATGATTATGATTATTATTTTGTTTTTTTAAGGTAAGTCTCACTCTAGCTCAAGCTGACCTGGAATTCACTATGTAGTCTCAGGGTGGCCTCGAACTCATGGCGATCCTCCTACCTCTGCCTCTTCAATGCTGGGATTAAAGGTGTGTGCCACCACACCCAGCTTGTCTTCCTCATTTTAGAGTGGTTAGGAGAATTCCGTGGCAAGAAGTACTTGACAAGACTTAAGTTCTATGCAAACATATGCAACATATGCTTGTTAGCATTTGTTTTTAATATTGTTTTTAAATATTTTATTTATTTATTTATTTGCAAGCATACAGAGAGAGAGAGAGAGATTGAGAGAGAGAGAATGGGCATGCCAGGGCCATCAGCCACCACAAACAAACTCCAGAAACGCTCTACCTTGTATATCTGGCTTACAAGAATCTGGGGAATTGAACCTGGGTCCTTAGGCCTTTCAGGCAAGTGCCTTAACTTCTAAGCCATCTTTCCAGCCCCTAAAATTATTTTGTTATATATATTATAGCAGGTTATGCTTTCTTATCCCCTCACCACTGCTCCTGTGACCCTGGGGGCCCTCCTGAGCCTCAGGATATTCCTACCCACTCTGTGGCTCTTACAATCTTTCCACCCCCCTCTTCCAAAATGTTTCTTGAGCCATGGCAAGTCTGTTCGCAGTCTGATTTAGTGTTGAGTTCTTTGTGGCCTCTAGATTTCTGCTTTGATGGGTTTTGGTTGATCACTGTATCTGTCACCATCACCCTGGAGCTGGTTGTCAGACAGCAAGTGACAGAAGTATTCAGATTGCTGGTCTCCTCTGAAATTTCTCATGAGTCCTGGATGTATTTAGAGGTGGCCCGTCTTGCAGCGGGCAGTCAGCTATCATTCTGTCTTACTGATGGCTCTTGTTTCTCCTCTGTGTTCTCTGCCTTCACTGACCTTCCCCTGGTTTATTCACTGCAGGGCAGCAGCTGTTGGCACATCTAGCCCTGGTTCTCAACCCCAGTGCTCAGCTGTGTCTCACAATGGCACCCAGCACTGGTCACCACTGATCTCCCCCTGGTTTCTTATTAACCATCTTTGCCATTTGCTCATTATCATGATTTTATTTTGTGTATATTACATTTCATTGAGGTTATGCAGAAAAAGTCTAGGGCTGTAATAATCACCTTTAAGATATGTTAGGTTTAGTTCAACTTCCTGTGATAATATGAAAAATCAATGGTAATATATGGGCCTATAGTGTCACTTAAACTTATTATTATTATCCTTATATCTCAGTTTAATATCTTTCATATTCCACTAATACTACATGTGGGAAGACACAAGGCACCTTATAAATGCATGAGTTCACTAAAAAGAAATAAGTGTAGTTTCATCTTCATCTGCAATGCACCATCACTATTCTATTGATGGTAATGTGATTATATTTCAAGGAGTCGAATTTCTTTCTAAAGCAGATGTTTGTATTTCAGGCTGTCTGCTTGCAGCCATTAATCAGTTTTGAACAAGAATCCCTCATAGCCTTCATGGCCTTGAAACCTATAATATGAGGTCTTCTAGAAGGATCCTGAACTCTGGATGCAACAAAGACCTGACAGAGTCCTGTAAAGGCAGCTGGTGAGAGCGAGTGGTTTAGCCCCTGTTGTTGGGGGAGAATTTGCTAAGTTTATTCTAAGGTGTCATGGAAGTATTTGACTAGTTTATTTATTCAATGAAATCTTAGTAAGCCTATAATTCGTGGAAGCTTCTGTGCTAGGCTCTGACATAAGTGTTGTTCTGAATCACTGTGACAGGCCTATGTCTCACTCATGAGATTTGAAGTCCTCTTCCTCTCTGGAGTATGAGAACATCCTAACTGGGATTTTCCTTCTGGAAAATCCTGATCCTAGTTGTTTCCAAGACATGAAAGGGATAATGTATGTGTCTCAGCACCTGACACAATTCCACAAAAACTCAGGTAGTTGAAAGAAGGGGGCTGCATTGGCGTGGCCACAAGTGAGTGGCATTCAGAGCACCATAAGCAGGTCACTGTGTCCTCTCTTGCCTTCCCCCACCTGGGCCTGTGGATTTGAGTAGCAGCTTCAATGAAGCATATTGCATCGCTGGAAAAATCTGCAAAACAAGAAAATATTCTTTGTGTGGAAGGAAGCAGCAGAGCATTGGGATGAAGGAATTGGGGAGCTGTGTGCACATGGAGAGATAGCACCTAATATTTATGGGATCATTAACCTCTCATGTGCTCGAGACCTATGAATCTGGAGAGGTGTCACCTAGTCATCAACTCTGGACTCTTCACTGGCATTTATCGAAGTCCCTCTCCCTTCTAAATGCTGACGTTGGGATGGAGCCAGACACTTCATGCTGAGCTACATCGGTGGTAGAACTCTTGTTGCTTCTAAGTGAAAGGATGCCTTTCATCTGTGTAGATGGACAGCTGCTTTCCCTCTCTCCCAACTTCCTTCTCTCTCTCCTCCCTCCTTTCCCTTCCTTTTTCTCTTTTTTTAAATTTAATCATGCATTTACTTATTTCCTAAACAAATCCTACGGATCTTTTTTTTTTTTTTTTTTTTTTTTTTTTTTTTTTGGTTTTTTCGAGGTAGGGTCTCACTCTAGCTCAGGCTGACCTGGAGTCTCAGGGTGGCCTCGAACTCACAGTGATCCTCCTACCTCTGCCTCCGAGTGCTGGGATTAAAGGCATGCGCCACCACGCCCGGCTTCCTACAGATCTTAAGATCTCTGAGACCACAGGATCCCAGCATAGACTGAATAGGTAAACAACCACAGAAGTGACCCCTATCTACCAGGGTTGCTTAATTCAAGAGCAGCCATGGAAAAGTGAAATAAGATCAAATTGTCAGAAGACCACATTCTGAATCCACATTTGCAATTTAATAACTTCTTGGCATTGGGCTAGCTAAGAATCCCTCTGGGTCAGGAGACCCTTTGTGGCAGAAGAATAGGGACTTGGAGAGAGCGCATCATGGTCGTAAGTGAGAGAAGATGACCATGCTACAGCGGGAGACTAGCAACCTTGCCAATGGCTGGCTGCATGTAAGGATGACCGAGCATCCCAAAAAAAGCCCTGCTGTGCAAATGCAGGAGAGGTGGGCACCATGTAAGTGGTCAGAGCTGGCAGCAGCATTCTTCTCCCAGCTCCATTCCCAGGAGTGTCTTTCTCTTTCTTGATAAACTATTTCTGTTACAATGTGTTCCTGGTACAATTTCTTATCCTGGAACATAAGAACTGGGAAACCGTTCCTATCACAAGCTTATCCCCATTCTTCTCATGAATAGAACAGTTTGTGAGTGGTTGTCTGGTTATTCATTTCTTTAGAAAAAAAAGATTTATTTTTATTTATTAGAGGGAGAGAGAGATAGAGAGTGAGTGAGAATGGGCGTGCCAGGGCTTCTAGCCACTGCAAGTGAACTCCAGATGCATGTGCCACCATGTGCATCTGGCTTATGTGGGACCTGGAGAATCGAACCTGGATCCTTAGGCTTCACAGGCAAGCACCTTAACCACTAAGCCATCTCTCCAGCCCTGGTTATTCATTTCTCAGGAGCCCATGTCAGGGGTCTTTCCATGGGCTGTGCACTGAGGATAGATATAACAGTGGACCAAGCACTCTTGGGTACTTGCAAGAAAGTGGGAGGAGCCTCCATGGAGAAATGCTACTTAGCTGGGGCAGGAAGAACAAGTAGATGATTATTAGATGCTGAGAAATAGAAAAGCTTCCAGAGAAGTTCATGCCTAAAAAGGGAGGCAGAACAGTGCATGCATGCTATTGAAAGTGGTAATGTGGGGAAATTAGCAAGAAAACTACATTCATTAAAGTCCATTAGAACCGCTGAAGAGCTGGAAAGCAGACCTCATGTTTTAGCCTCTTTTCCTATTTGCTCCAGCAAACAACAAAACAAGTAAAGATTGATTGCAGCTTACTGTTTGAGGGTACAGTCCATCATGGTGGGGAAGGCGTGGCAGCAGCGGGGTGAGGCAGCTGGTCACATGGTATCTGCGCTCAGGAAGCAGACAGCAATGAATGCTGGAGCTCAGCTTGCTTTCTCCTTTCCATGTATCTCAGGGCCACAGCCCAAGGAATGATGCCACTCACATTGATGGTGGCTCTTCCATCTCAACCAAATCCAGAAACTCTCTCACTGACACACCTGGAGATTTGTTTCCATGGAGATTCTAAATCCTGGTGACAATCAAGATTAACCATCATACTCCGTAAGAAATACTCCATGCACACCTTCTAAGTGGACAGTGTTAAATGTGGTCAGCGAGGTTCAGTTCTAGGACTTTGGGACAACTGAAGGCTGGATACTAATCAGTGGGAATAGAACCCTGGTCCTTGCTAATCTCTGATGTCCTGGCCTCTGGAGTTGACTGCAAGTCATCAACTGTCCTGATGTATTAATGTCTCCCGCTGGACAGGACTTGTAACACTCCTTACTGAGGGGGTCTACACAGGCTGAGATGGTCTTTTCCTTCCATCTATGAAAGAATCTTACAGTCCCATCTCTGCATCTTTCTGGGTCTGGTGAACTATTACAAGTTACATGGACCCGAAGCGTTTATCCTGATACAGGTCGAAATAAACTCGTCTTGGTTAAAGCCATGCTTGAAGGACAAGACGCAGTTCCTGGAAATTATATTTCTCTTTGTAAAGGCATTTAGAACAGCAGTGAGCAAACACTTTCCTTCTTTGTAAAGGTTTGGGTATTAAATATTTTCATCTTTATAAGCCACATATGACCACTATTTTATATGCCTTGTTTATTTGCTATAACACTTTAAAAATGCAGATGGCTTTCTGAATTCATCATTTAGAAACAGGCCACAGTCTGGATGCATCTTGTAGGCTAGAGTTTACTGTCCCTTAATCTAGGGTAAAGCTGGACTCAGAGCACGTAGTCCAATGTGATAACACAGTTCTGTTTAGTATTGATCATTGTTGAATAGCAGCAGTATGCCTGACAGACTCCACTTGTTTAATGGCTTATATGAGGAAATGGGGCCTTTCCTTAGATTTTGTTTATATTCATAAGCTAATAAGTTAGCCAGCCACAGTTTCATGAATGATGGGAGAATTCACAAAACTTCTATCTTAGAGAAGGAAAGAAAGCTTAACAGAAGAAGCCAGAATATAAGTTTTTGGTGCTGGTCCCCTAAACATCAACTCCCACAAGAGGACATATGAGGCCATGTGCATGCACTGGATTGCATTAGCAGGAATCCCCACTTCCCAAGATATTGGAGATTGCTCTTTTATGATAGGCAGAAGCATGTTTGCCCTTTATTTCAGAATGAGGCAATAGCTCATCTTCCAGGCTGTAAGAAAATAGATACTTTGCTCCTAAGGAAGATGTCATCCCTGCCTTCCAAGACCATAGATTAGCATCTTGGAAAAAGACAGGCAGAAAAAAAAAAAAAAAAAAACATACTAATTAGAACCTTACTTGTAAGACATGAACAGACAGGTGATCTATTTAATATATTAATTTTAAAATTCATCAATTTTGGAGAAATAAAACAACTAGTAAGCCATTTATTGTGAAAATGACCTTCTCCCAGCACCCTGTACTTATGTCATCTAAAGACAGATCTATGGGTCAATGTCAGGAGTAGCTGACACTTGGGCACAGGCAGTGTAGGGTCCAAGAGCAATGAAAGGGAATGAAAAAGAGAATGACTCATTTGGGAAATTTTCAGGGTAGTTAGAATTGAAAGTGCAATCACAAGTGCTTTCTGAACAGAATTTAAATGAGCATGCCCTTCAATAGGCAGCCCATTTTTTCTCTCTCTATGCCCCATGTGACATGAAGTTTGGCAGAATTCAAATAAGAGCCCAGTGGGAAAGGCTTGGATATGCCTCATGAGTCATAGAGCAAGTGTGTAGGGAAAGCCAGGCAAACGTACAAGTGGCTTGATGGGAGGTAATTGATGCCTGGGTCAAGAGCAGAAGTGAAGCACCAGGAAAAGGAGGCGTAACTTGAGGTATTAAAAACGGTGGTCCATCAAGTCGCAGTAAAGAAGCCCCTGTGCTAGTCAGCTTTCCATTATTGTAACAAGTAGTTGAGAAAAGTCAGCTTAGACAGTGGAGAGGTTTATTTTGGGTCGCTGTTTTGGAGGTTTTGGTCCATGATCAGTTGGCCCCACTACTCTGGACTTGTGATAAAGGAAGTCCATTCACCTCATGGGTAGATGTGTGAGAGAGAAAGAGGCCAGAGTTCCTTATCACTTTGAGGGCATGTCCTCTGTGAGCTAAAGACCTTCCAGTCTCTACAAGGTTCCACTACCTTTCAACAGCACGGCTCTAGGTATAACAAGCCTTTGAGGGTGCTCCCACCCCCAGACAACAGAACCATGTTCATGATTCTTTGATCTAGAGCAGTTTTCCAGTTTTCCAGTTTTCCAGTTTAAGACATCTTGTTAAAGGAAGTTCAGTCTTGAAAATGAGCATCATTTGACACTCTAGTTGTACACATGTTCTCCCCCACAGCAACCTTGACAGTTACTCTCTATTGCCAACCTGATGGAATCACGGAATCAAGTGACGGGACATGTCTCTTGAGCAGGATTGTGAGGAAACTTCCAGAAAGGATTGACTGAGGGAAGAAGACTTTCCCCTAGAGTGAGCAGCCTTTCCAGTGTTGTGTGTGTGTGTGTGTGTGTGTGTGTGTGTGTGTGTGACATACGTATCTCAAGAGTTTCTAGGAAAAAAATGACTCTTTTTCTCTGTTGCCTTTGGCCCTCGCTGGTGAATGCAATGCTGCTGCCACCTCTCACTGACTTCAGAACCAGCCTCTTCAGCTTTCCAAAGGGAGATAATGCCCAGCAGCCCTCCAAAATCCTCTAGGACGTCAGCATCAGACTGGGGCTGCTATATCACTTGACCTTGAGGACTGAGCAGCTGCTGGGTTCTCAGCCTCTTTAGCATTCAGACTTCAGCCACTGCTGGTCTATCCAGCCCATATTGTGTCAGCCAACATAATAAATCCTTTTTATAATATGCACTCATTCATTCTATGGGTTCTCACTAATACCATAACATGTCTTACGTCATGATAGCTAATCATCATTTCTTCAGGCTTCTTCATCATTATTGACTCAGCACCTCAGAGACTCCAGATTTCTAAATCTTCATTCACAAATAGCCTATAAGCAAACACATCAAATGCTCTGCGTAAACATCAAAGAAGTTTGTATTGTAATAGTAGCAAAACAACTGTATATGAAAACAAAGTGAATTTGATTTCTTACATATTAGTACACTCTC
Organism: Orientallactaga sibirica; assembly: GCA_036365145.1. Lineage (NCBI taxonomy): Eukaryota > Metazoa > Chordata > Mammalia > Rodentia > Dipodidae > Orientallactaga > Orientallactaga sibirica. The sequence goes on from JAEOAD010000035.1 coordinate 4,439,399, forward strand.
TGTGTTCCTAAAAATAGTGAACATAAGAGAATTTGGTAAGTAGAAATCTGTCTATTGGTCTGTACAGCATGAATTGGTGTGGTCAGAATAATCCACACGGAGAGGCAGGTGGCATTTGGCATGAAGATAAGTGAACAGATTCACACTTGGTTCCAGAACACACCAGCTTTGAAGAAAGAGTAAGTAAATGTAAATGCTCCAATACAGTTTCTGGAAGGATGACATAATGTCTGTAAGGGGCTTGGGAATCTAGCTGATGCATAGGAACCACCGGAAATATAAGAACATTTAATTACACGCTTCAAGAATCACAGTATAAAGTTGAATTCAGAAGCAAGAAATAGAATGACTATAGATCAAATGTCCTCATAATTTCAGGTGGTAGGCACTTCAGATGATGTTATCTTCCAGACTACCTTATGATCAACAGCTAGACTAAGGCAGGTTTTTTGTAGGATTTTCCACATTTGAGGTACAGCCTTCTAGGTTCCCAAATGACAGCCAGTGGTGTTTTTAGGGGTCTGTGATATATCTTGAATGGGCACATGCACACACACGTGCACATGTGCGCACACACACACACATACTATCTCTCTTCTCCCTCTTTTAAATTAATGGTAGCATTGCAATTTCTGTTCAGCTTGGCTTTTAAGCTGCCTGCCCGGAACATTTTAAATGTCTTGCTGACAAATAAATAAATTACACTGGCAAACTTGGAGAGCATCCACTCTCTATTGATTTTCTTAAAGGAGAGATTCAGTCTTGTCTGAGAAGCAGACCTGATGTTAGAGTCTGCCAGGCGGATCTTCTCTGCTTGGTTCCTTGGCTTATCTCCATTTCCAGTGCTGTCCAATATAGCTGTCTGTGATAATGAAAACATTCTGGATTAGTACTAGCCAACCAGGTAGCCACTATCCACAGGGCAGCTGAGGAAATGAGTTTCTAACTATATTTAGTTGTAATTAATTTAAATATAAATAGCTACCATTGGAGAATGGCCATCTGGCTCTTCCCTATAGTTTTAGGTATATCTTCTGACAGTTTCCATCCAGTTGGAAAAGGTGTGAATTAAAGGGAGTGGATCATTGCAAGGAAGATTCTAGTTCGTCAAAGCCACTTTTGTAAGTTAACCTCCCTGCCTTGGAAGGAACCAGACAGGTAGCAGCACCCTTGATTAAGACAGAAGGCCCCGTGGCCTAAGGCACTAAATGAGGCAGATTATTTGATGATGCATTTTCCTACCGTTAGGGCCCTCTCTTCTCCCACTTACCTTCCAGTTGATATCTTATGAGACATTTATTCAGTGTTTTCAAACCTTGCTTCTGTTACTGCTTTTTGTTCAGTGAAATCATTTCTAACGCCAGGATTTTAATAAAACCCCAGTAGATGAAGCTCGGGTCAGTCACGCCTGATCTCATATCCCCTCTTCAACCCAACCTGGTCTCTTCGAGGACAATTAGAAAACCCCGATTCTGACTCCATGAAGCAGTCACCCAAAGCTCAGAGAAACTAAAGCGTCTAAGAGGCAGTGCTAACCAAAACAAATGGGACCAGCATCCATGTCTCTTGTCTTCCAGTTCAGTGTTCTCCACGAAGCTGCTTTTTAAAAAAAAAAAAATATATATATATATATATATTATTTATTTATTTATTTATTTATTTATTTGAGAGAAAGACAGAAAGAGGCAGATAGAAATACAGAGAGAGAATGGTCACAACAGAGCCTCTAGCCCCAGCAAATGAACTCCAGATGCATGTGCCAGCATGTGCATCTGGCTTACGTAGGTACTGGGGAAACCAAACCTGGGTCCTTAGGCTTCGTAGGCAGGTGCTTTAACTGCTAAGCCATCTCTCCCAGCCCCTGCTTTTCTAACTCTATAAACCTTCTCAGAGCCTCTAAAGGGGGCTACTTCTGCACTTATAACACAACAGGTCTTTAATTTCTGCCTGAAGTTGCTTCCTCTTGTTTACAAAGCAATTCTTTTGCTTCCTTACCATGCCACAGCTCCTTAAAAGTCTGAGCTGCCAGAGACTACATGGGAGAGGTATCAGAAAGAATTTATGAGACAAAGGATCAGGAGGAGTGCTTTTGAATGCTGTCTTCCAGGCACAAAGTTGCAGATGCATTTCTGACCTCACAGCAAGACCCGTCTAATATTGAGCCCATAAGCATGTTGTCATGGATGATGTAAGAAGGCAAAAAAGGACATCAAAATAGAAAAGACAATAGTGGAAAGAAGAGAAGGTTCCATGAAGAGGCCTGGGTGTGTGGGGGGGGGCAATAGAAGGTGATGGAAAGGAATTATGTAATATCTTTAAATGAAGGGTTTTTTGTTTGTTTGTTTGTTTGTTTTGTTTTGTTTTTTGAGGGTTATGGGTTTCACTCTAGCTCAGGCTGACCTGGAATTCACTATGTAGTCTCAGGGTGGACTCGAACTCATGGTGCTCCTCTTACCTCTGCCTCTCAAATGCTAGGATTAAAGGCATGCGCCACCACGCCCAGGGTAAATTTCCTTAAATATTGTAGACACAATTTTCTTATCAGACATATGATTTGCAAAATTTTATTCATTCTGTGGGTAGTTCTTTTACTGTTTTGTTTTGTTTTTCAAGGTAGGGTCTCATTCTAGCTCAGGCTGACCTGGAATTCGCTATGTAGTTTCAGAGTGGCCTCGAACTCAAGGTAATCCTCCTACCTCTGCCTCTGAAGTGCTGGTATTAAAGATGAGTGCCACCACATCTGGCTAAATGAATTATTTTTAAATAAGATATTTTAAAAAGAATGACTTAGAGCTTTATATTGTGTCTCAATCCATAATTGATTAAGAATACATATTTGAAGGTAAGTTAGTTGATTTCAGATATAATTCACAATTGTATTATATTAGCTCAATATTTAAAAAATTGAGGCAGATATGCTCAGTGTGCATTATACACGTGTATGAAAATGTTCTTATGTAAATGTGCTGATGTACAATAAAAAGACCACTTTATCAGGTTGAAACAACAAAAAAAAAATCATGCAATTTTCATCCATCTTTCTTGATAGCCTTGAGTACTTTGTTTGGGTTCCAGGAAAGAAATGTGGATTGTTGTTATTTTGACACAAATATGCATATTTCTGTACCATGACAATATCCCCTGCTTATTCCCTTCAGTTTGCATTTTGTGAGACTGGGTCATCCACCATCAAGAAATTTTGCTAGAGCCGGGTGTGGTGGTGCACGCCTTTAATCCCAGCACTCGGGAGGCTGAGGTAGGAGGATCACTGTGAGTTCAAGGCTACCCTGAGACTAAATAGTGAATTCCAGGTCAGCTTGGGCTAGAGTAAGACCCTACCTTGAAAAACTAAACTAAACTAATTAAGTAATGACCTAAATAGATAGATAATAAATAAATTTTGCTAGTAGAAAAAGTAAGTCAGAGCCATGCAGTCCCTTCCCGCTATGGCCACAGTACCCTTGGCAGGGTGTAGGCCATCTCTGGAAACATGGTGCTTGTTGCCCCTGGCTTTACTGAAAGCTCAATGAATGCTCAGCAGTGCTGTGTGACTTGGAAGCTCTGGGCAGAGCTGGAGAAACCAGCCCAAACAAATAGTGACAGAGCTGCCCACCATTGGCTCACCTGCCTCAGGGGAATCTGCAGAGCTAACCAGGTTCCGATTCCTGCATCTCAAAGGCAGAGAAGCGGGTTAGGGAGCGGCCCAGCAATCATGTCTGATGCACACTCAGGAGCTAGCTGACCATGCTCCCTTACAATGTGGAAAGTCGGAGACCAGAAATCAGTGACCGGTTCTGTTATCCTTCAGTACTAAGGTCAGTGGGTAGTAGAATATTCCAGGGACCTCGGCAGAAGACTTGTGCTGCGTGAGGCTGGTGGAGGACTGTTTTCTTGCATCCTGCTTCCTCATATCTCTGATCTACGTTTTCTGAAGAGAATCATTAAAATCATGATAACAATAATGACAAGTAATTATTTAATATTAACTAGTAGTTTGGCAGTACACTCTGTATTATCTATCTATCTATCTATCTATCTATCTATCTATCTATCTATCTATCCATCTATCATCTATATACTACCATTACTCATTTTCTCCTTAAAATAGTGGGTACCATTAAAACCCCAGTTTTGAGATGAGCAACTGCAAAACAGAAGGTGAGACAAGCTGGCCAAAGCCCAAGTGGGAGCCCGGATGGAAACCAACAGACTCTGGCCCGGGAGTATGGACACAGTCCGCCGAGGGCTCTGCGTTTTCCTATCAGTTCCTTCACAAGGGAGCAAGTTTCTCGAGACTTGATTGGTAATTTAGTAAACTTTTGCTTTTAGTGACTCTCTCCATATCGAGTATATTAGTGTTTACTGAATAGACATGGGAATGCCAAAAAGGTAGGAAAAGGTGGAAAAGACTACAATGTTAACCACAAATATAATAAAATCCTTCTGCAAAAGCAGATATTGGCTTTCTCCACTCCTGCAGTATCTGCAGCCTTTAGACCCTCAGAAATAAGTTCATAAAATACAAAATAAGAGCCGGGCGTGGTGGCGCACGCCTTTAATCCCAGCACTCGGGAGGCAGAGGTAGGAGAATCGCCGTGAGTTCGAGGCCACCCTGAGAATAGAGTGAATTCCGGGTCAGCCTGGGCTAGAGTGAGACTCTACCTCGAAAAACCAAAAAATAAAAATAAAAATAAATACAAAATAAGAGGAATGGGAAGAGGAAGAATAGAAAGAGGAAATTTAAAAAAGCAAGTTTCATTCCTTTTTTAAAAAAAATTATTTATTTATTTGAGACAGATTGAGAGAGAGAGCAGGAGAGAGAGAGAGAGAGAATGGGCATGCCAAGGTCTCTAGCCACTGCAAATGAACTCCAGACTCCTTGTGCACCTGGCTTTATGTAGGTACTGGGCAATTGAACCTGGGTCTTTAGGCTTTGCAGGCAAGCCCCTTAACCACTGAGCAATCTCTCCAGCTCTCACTCCTTTTTATTTTTAGTGATACAAGGTCTCGCTGGCCTTGAACTTGGATTGTTCTTAGTGCCAGGGTTACTGGCATGTGCCACCTTGTCTTGTTCTTTTAGAGTCCATTGTTAAAGTCAAGATGGATACAACCCAGACACATGTTGATTTTCCAGGAGAAACAAGTAATAGTAATCAATTGTTACTGAGCAGTGCATGGGTCTCTGGTTCTGTGCTAAACTTTCCCTAAACTTTTGGGTATAATTATAAATTCTAATATCCAAGAGGGGAAACTGGGGCCAAGAGAAATGGTTGAGCAGCTGGTCGGGGCTGGCAAAACAGGTGCATGAATGGAAGCATCTGAGCGTTGGCTGTATGAGTGGAGCTGCTAGTCTGAGCTCCCTAGGAAGTGGATCTTTCAGCAGTCAGACCAGGGATGAATGAGGATCAGGAGGCAGAGTGCCATTGGCATGTGGGGGTCGACAGCTTTGTATTCTGTGGTGGAGCTCCCCATTCATTTTGCTTGGAGCTTCATCAGCATGCAGCAGGAAGAGCAAGGGAAGGAAGCACAGCCATGCAATCAACCAATCAATCAATAAATAAAAAATCAAACCCGAAAGAAAAGCCTGCTCAGTCAGCTGCAGCTGCCATTAATTTCAATAAAGATCCAATTAAATTTGTTGACAGGCAGCTCATGAATCTTGGAGAGGAATGGATCACTTCAATGAAGCTGCAGTCTGCAGAGGCTTTCTGAGTAATGCAATCCTGCAATGTGCTCATGTTTAATATTGATTTTAATTTGCTGAATATACCCTGGATCCTTGGGAGGACCTGTGAGACTGAGTTTACAGGTAGCCTTTCCATTTAAGGGTTTGATGCATGTTAAAAGCAGAGTTGGGGCTGGAGAAATGGTTTAGCAGTTAAGGCATTTATTTGCCTATGAAGCCTAAGGATCCAGGTTTGATTCCCTAGTACCCACATAAGCCAGATGCACAAGGTGGCACATGTGTCTGGAGTTTGTTTGCAGTGGCCAGAAGCCCTAGCATGCCCAATCTCAGTCTCTCTCCTTCTAACTCCCTCTCTCTCAAAGAAATAAATATTTTAAAAAACACAGTTGGTTAGAATACACTAATTATAATATGCTGGTGAAAACTTGCTCACTCCTTGTGACTTCCACGTTTTTGAACATCTTGTCTACCCAGGGGTCACTTCTGGTGAAGGTCAGTGCTTTAGAGACGGTCTTGTTTACTACTCTAGAGAACCTGCCTAAATCCAGAAGGGAAATTCTAGACATTTCCCTCTAGCTCTGCTACTTAAGCCAGTGCTTAGGAACAAAAAGTGTCAATTGTTTTCACAGCCATCCAATATTGAGTTCAGGCAGGCTGTGAGGATTCAGGAAGAGTGCAAACTCAGTGTCTCTTACTGAATTCTCACAACACAGTCCCTCAGCCCTCCTGACAACATAACTGTGAGAATTTTCTCCTCAAACATCAAGCATTTATCCAGAAGACTCTCCCATAGAAACTCACTGGGGACTCTTTCATTCAGTTCTGTCACCACCAACCCAGAGATGGCAGTATAGCTCACAGGCTTGGGGCTCAGTCCCACATGGCTGTCCCACTTTAGGTGCCCACTGCAAACAAGGGTGATGCCTGTGCTTCCGACCCAATGCTACTAATTGTACTAATTGGGGGCTTTGATCAACTTGCTACCATCTGGAGAAATACTACTCATGTTTATGGTTTCTTATAAAGGATCATATATATATATATATATACACACACACACACACACACACACACACATACATATATATACTGGATATCCCATTTAACCTGTGCTGACTTCATTCTCTCTTAGAGAATTTGCTTCTCTTTTTCAGACCAAAGCAGGACTGAGGAGAGAAACAACCCAGTACACTCCATCCCGGCCCCAGCTGAAACCATAGAAGAATTGGGGAAATGAGCAAGAGTGCTGCTTTGTCAGTGAACCTGATATCAGCACAAGGGTGAAGGAGATAGACACTGAGGACACTCAACACCTACCAAACCAGAGATCCAGAGGCTCCTAAGAGCGCATCACTGAAGTAGACTTAAAACGAACCCAATATGGCTCAGGGAATTTTGTGGAAGAGGGGGGCGGAAAGATTGTTAGAGCTGCCAGTTGGGACATTATGCACAGAGGCATTGCCTCTTCTTCATAACTGATGGCTGCCCCCACAATATACAACCCATAGTCCCCATGGGGTTGACCTGTATCTCCATGAGGAGGGCCTCTTTGGAAAAGAGGCAGAGATGAGGGAAAGGATGGTACCAACATGTGCTGTTTACATACTGAATATGTCCATAACTGATAAAAAATAGAAAGAGAAAGAAATATTTCGCTCCTAACAATGAGTTTCAAAGATATTTTGCTTTGCCTGAGTAAAATGCTATAAAATTAACAGTGAATTAGTAACAAATTTTCCATGCCAAGAATTCAAAATAGACTAATTCAAAATAGACATGATAAATAAGAATGAGTATCCTAATTTATGTTAAACCTTTGCTCTGAGTCAAAGTCCTGTATCTTTTTGAATTCCCTTGATTCTCTTATTTTTGTTCTTATTTTTGTTCCAGTATCTTCATGGTCTAGGCCATTGTATGCCAGGGTACATGCTTTCCAAATGAAAAATAAATAAAAAGTAAATAGAGGTATTACTAAATTGTGATTACCACAGTGCAGTGCAAATAATACAGGGTAGCAAGATTCTTAGAGAGAGAGAGAGAGAAAGAGAGAGAGAGAGGGAGGGAGAAAGGGTATTTGTACACCAATTGCAGATCTGAGTATAGACAAAGGCCTTCAGATCCCAAAAGCTGAGCGGACTGTGGGTCAGTCAGATGGGGAGGATAAGTGATGCTCAGGCAGAAGCAGAAGGGTGTGCCGAGTGTGCAATTTGCACAATGCTACAAAAATCCAGAGCCTAGTGCGTTCTTGGAACTCTAAGAGATGCGATGACTAGGAAGACGGGGGCATGAAGAGATGAGCCTGCATCTGCTGGAGGTGGTGAAAGCAAACATGAGATGCTCCAGACCTTGTCCCTGGGTGAGCCCCATGCTGGCATGTTACCTCTCTTCCAGAGCTGCGCGTGGTGGTGTTCTCTGCGCTGGGAACAGTCTGCCTCTGACTGCATTGCCATAACTAGAAGCACAGCTGTGCGTTCTCCCTTCTCTTCTCTGCAAGCCTGGATCCCTCTTTCCCAATGGTCTGCTTTCCAACCAGGCTTTGAGATTGTCCTGCTACTCCAGTGTCCCTCTGTTCATGAGTCCTAACTCACTCACTGTGGTTTCAGAATCACTGCTGTGTGCTGCTCAGCTCTTCATCACCTCTGTGGTTTTCTTTCACATTGGCCATAGAGGGTTCATTTTCTCCACCCACCCCAGTTACCTTTAATTCTGTCGGTTCAAAGTTGCACCCATCTTCAAATATATCCACCTCCATGTCAACTTCTGTTTAACAACCCCTGTCTTCTTTTCAATTAAGTAGCAATAATAGTGGCTGGTACTGTTTGGGGGGTTTGGACTTGGATTAATCACTTATTTTTCATGTGTTAACTGTACCATCCACTGTATAGCTTCTCAGATGATTTTGTGTGTGTGTGTGTGTGTGTGTGTGTGTGTGTGTGTGTGTGTGTGTCTGTGTTGGAAACATGAAAAGACAAGAGGTAGCTTTTCAGGATATTGTCACAATTATAGATGAGGAATTCCCAACCTATGCTGGATGCTCACTATTGGGAGACTCTTCCTGTATTGTAGCTACCTTGTTGATCTGAAGATATATTGTGGGAGTTATAATGCTTATCTTGTCTTGTACAGGAACTGAATGAAATAGATCACAATGACCTAACCTGCAATAATTTAATGAATGAAATACACAAGATGGGTATCAGATTATATTTCAAAGTAGAAAATATCCCATGAGGCCACACTGCTACAATAAACTATCGTGGCTTTCTATCTTTCAGACCTATAAGAAGGAAATTTTTATTTTTTATCAAATATCCAGACTTGGAGGTGTGGAGATATGGCTTAGTGGTTAAAGAAGCTTGCTTGTAAAGCCTAAAGGCCAAGGTTCAATTCCCCAATACTCAGGTAAAGCCAAATACACAAAGTGGCCCATGTGTCTGGAGTTCATTTGCAGTGGCAGGATGATGTGGTACACCAATTCTCTCTCTCTCCTACTTTCTCAAATAAATAATAAGTATATAATGTTTTTATAAAAATCCAGACCTAGATATTTTGTCATCACAGCTTGAGTGGACTAAGACAGTGATTTGTCAAATCATGTCTTTCAACTTTTCTCAGCCCCCTCCTTGTCTTTTAATGTACATTTCCTGCAGCTGACAAGAGGCACATGTTGTGTCTTCTAGGGAATTAGGGAATATACTTTCAAAACCTGACAAGTGCCCACAGCAAGTGTCCTTCTAGGAGGAGATGGCCTTTCACTCAGTTTCTGTTTTGTATAAATGTTGGGAAATAAAAGTTGGTCTTAATCCACAAAGTCCTTGTCACACCTGCACACATTTCTCAGACTTTCTCTCAATAGTACAGAGTTTGAATAAATAAAGTTCTCTGCCAGGGAAAGATCCTACATGCAACATTTCTTATTGTGTCCTGCTTTGTAATATTTGACACAGCTAACATAGCACTATTATATCTAGTAAAAGAAAGTATGTTTTAGTGCCCTCCCCAATATAACTCATTTTATTCTCATAACAAGAGGTGGGAAAATTAAAAGAATTATTCTAAGCCAGGCTTGGCGGCTTCTACCTGTCATCCCAGGACTTGGTAATTAGAGGCAAGAGGACTGATGCAAAGTCAAAGTCTGCCTAGGCTACAGAATGAAACCCTGTCTCAAAACAAAACAGAGCAAAAATAAAAATCAAAAAACCAACAAATATGCACTTTCCCAATGCTTACCATTTGCCACTCACTGTCAGTTTTATATACATTATTTAATATAGCCATGCTCTGATGAATAAATTCTTGCTATTGCCAAGAGAGATGAGTGTTAAAGAAGTTAATTGATTTCCATGAGGCTTGTCAGTAGTTAACAAGTTCAACCCCACATCTAATTGATTCACAATCCCATACTTTTAACCTCCATGCTGTATTTCCTTTAATGACTTGACTTGAATTTAAATGCTTCTGCACTTTATCATCAATAATGGAATTATCTCGCAGTTAGCACAGTTGAAAACCCCCACCTCAATGATATAGATCTATATCCACATTCATTACTGCACTTTACAAGGATGAAAGCGCCTGTATTGCTTGGCTGTTGCCCTACAATCAACACTGGGGATTTCTCCCTGGCAGGAGGTAATAAGCAAGCAATTTCACAGTGGTAGAGAGCTTAGTCAGGCCTGACCCTGTCCTCCCAGGTGCTTGGATGCCAATCGTCAGAACCAGGCTATTTTGCCTGTGCCTCTGACTCTGACTGAGTAGTGGCTATAAACTGGAGTTCCCAAAACCGCTTCCTTGAGTTTGATTTATTTGCTCAAGTATCTCACAGGATTCAGAGCAACACTCCCATTTGATGCTTTATTCAGAGGGATATCTCAAAGGACATGGATGAAGAGATGCTAACGTAAGGTATGGAGAGGGGCTGCTGAGTGTCCATCATTACACGCCAAGAGACTCCCAGTGTTCAGCCATCTGGAAACTCACAGATCATAGTCCTTTTGGTATTTATAGGGACTTGATCATGTGGGCATGATTGTTAACACACTGGGTGGTGAGCTGGACAAAGCCCAAATATAATGATGCTTCTTGGTCTCTCAGTGTAGCCTTTCTTCCTCTAGGATATAGGCAGAACACCCTGAATAAGAAAGGTCTTATGACAAGGTAGGTAAGAGAATTTCCTAATGGCCGTGTCAAGACAATGGAACATTAGAATTTACATGACCTGCCTTGCAGAAGGATTTTTAAGCCAGGATTGTGGTAGAAAAAAATATGTATGTGTGTATGTATGTACATACAGTGATGATAATAATATCATAACTATACAGTACAATTATACAATGACTTTTCTATCACTTAATATTCATTGAAGTGTCCCCTTAGTTCTGGGACAAAAAAACTTTGTGCCTACTTCCTTTCTTTTCTTCTTTGTTCTAGCCCTTTGCTGTCTTCCACCTTGGGGCACACGTGTAACAGGGTCCTGGCTTAACCCAATGCTGCAGCTGTGACTCAATCATGTGAAAGTCTCTTAGGAAGCTCAAGGTGGCTCAGGGGAACATGTTCACGAGGCACTAATAGGCCACTTGAGGAAAACATTTATCTTAAAGAAGTAGGGATTCTGGGCCATGAACCCATCACAACAATTTCGCTTGTGTTCTAGAAGATGCTTGCCTAGACAATTTTGGGAACTTCAAGGTGTTCCATGACATTTCATCCTCTGATTCAACTCCAGGCTTAATTCAGGGAATGTGGAGAAGGCACAGGATCTGTAAGGAGCAAAGTCCATGTGACTACTTCACTCGTGCCTGTGAGACATGGAAGCCAAAGTAATGTGTCTTTGGGTATTCCAAGGACATGGCCTAGAGAAAGAGACATTCTTCCCACCACTTGCTTTTAATGCAGGAAGGATTTAAGAAAGCACAGGGTTGCCTAGATCCAATAAAGCACATTAGCAATGCATGAGATCCAGGGTGGTAAGACTTGTCTGTCCTCACAGCTGAGGAACCAGGTACAGGTCATAGAGGTAACTGTGGTAACAAGAAAGGCCAGCAGCTGTGGCAACCCAGGCAAGATCCAAGGTGAAATGTCAACAGAAGTGGGTCCTTCTGTCCTGTGCATACCCATGCAGTTTTGCTGGTGTGTGTGTGTGTGTGTGTGTGTGTGTGTGTGTGTGTGTGTGTCTATGAAGGATGCTTACAAAGAAATCACTTGTGATCATCTAGGGATAAGTAGCATGCTTGGGGAATGCCTGGATTTTGGCAAAATCTAAAAGATGAGAAAGAAGGGAAATATAGGAAAACTGTCTGAGTTAATCATATAATAATAGCTTGCACAGTTATTTCTCTTTGATCTTTAGTACCTTAATATCTTCAGGAATTTGCGATATTTCCATTATTCTTGTGAAAGGGCTACACTAGGTAAGTAGTTCAAGATCAAATAGCTGCAGAATACCAGGGCGGGGGGGGGGGAATCAACTCAGCCCTCTGATTTCCATCCTTTCCTGTGTCCTTCCTACTTTTCAGAAACTCATGATAACTGTTGCAGTGAATAAAATTTTTCTTCTTTTCACCAACTAATTAGGCTTACATAATCATGATTTCCCCTTTTGATATGGTTGTTAGAAATATTTTTACACTGAAAAAAATTAATCTAGGTAGTGAAAATGTTTGACACATTTTCTTCTAAAAAGCTTTAGATTTTCTAGTTTTCTTTACCTTTTGTTATAATTCTTTTTTTTTTTTGTTATAAGACATTTTAACACTCCCTGAAAATAAATGGGATATCCTTTTTTAAAAAAATAAACATAGGAATCTAGGGATTAAAAATAGTACCGTCAGAGAGTGAATCAGTTTCATCTTTCCCAGAGAATAAACTGAGAAATTGCAAGTGAAATGAAGGTATTATGTAAACTTATTTTTATTTCCCCAAATAGTTACAATGAATCTTTCTGACATCTTGATAATCAGATATGATAATCCCTTGGGGTAATGCTTGAGAGAAGTTTGTCATGACTTGGAGAACCATACTTTAGCGATGGTACACAAGAAAAATATCTAATAGTCTAATAAATGCATAGAAATAAAAGGCATTGAATTAGTCAACTTTCTGTTACTATGACAAAACACCTGAAATAGTCACCTTCAAAGAGGAAAGGATTATTTTGACTCCCAGATTTGGAGGTGGCAGTCCATGGGCACTCGATCTGTCATTCTGGGGCCTTTGCCAAGGCAGAGCCTCATGAACCACTCCCAGTGTGATGGTACATCATGGTAGGGAATACATGCTAGAGCAAGACACTTGCATCATGACAGCTTGAATGCACAAAGAGAGTTAAGAAGGGGCTCAGACACCCATTTCCTCTTCAAGGGAACATCCCAATGGCCTAACTTCCTTCTACTAAGCCCTACCTCTTGAAAGGTCCATCACTTCCCAATAGCATTTAGGATGATAACCAAGCCTTTTCTAAAGATACTACAGTACTAAAGATCAAGAGTAATAACTGTGAAAATTATTGAATCAGGATCTTGGGAGACCCAATTCCAAACCATAGCTGTCATAGAGTATAACACCAAATCAATACAAGATATGCTTAATGACCATACTTCCATTGGCTGTCTGAGGGCTTCTTTGACTTAATGGAAATTGGCCGAGCAACAGGACAGCATCTGAGTTTAAAGCAGTATGATTTGGGCATATCTTGAAAGCAATAATGTAAGATGATATGTATTCACTAAGAGGAAGGAACAAAATTAATGAAGTTATACATCTAAAGAGGAGTAATGAGTTATAACTGGATCTGAGGGTTTGTTCTAGAGTGAACAAGGCCAAAGAAACTGCATCATGAGAAGCTCTTGGAAAACAGGAAAGAGTTTTGAAAAATGAGGGTTTTGCCATGCCGTGAAGACTTGAGGCATCAGCATGGAGATGCCATGTTAGTAGGACAAGGGGAACGTTGCAGTATCTCATGAAGGAAAGGTGAGTGGGAAGCCACTGACCTGAGACGGCCAGCCTTCAGGTATTTGTACCATTTAAGGTTCAGAAAGAATCTATGTGGAATTAAATGCTAAGATGTTGTAGTGAATTTTATTTAAGATGTTTACACAGAAAAGAAAAAAAAATTCTGTAAATGATGTGAGACTCTGCAAGCATGGTAACAATGATAGAGGAATTGATTTTGAATCTTCCCGAATCTGTAATCCAAACATAAATAGCAGATAGATAGTAGGCAAGTAAATTAAGACATGGAAGACATTTAATGATGGTTACATGACAAAAGTGTCCCCACATATTTCAAAATATGGCATTGAAGATAAATGGCCAATAGTTCAACAAGCACATGATCCTAACATTTGAACAGGAAGAAGGAATGAGACATTTTAGAAAGCCAATAGAATGGAAAAAAAAATCCAAGGTATTCAGTAGAAAAGCAATAAGAAGAATTTGAGTGTCTTCAGGGCTTTTCTTTTCTTTTCTTTTCTTTTCTTTCTTTCTTTCTTTCTTTCTTTCTTTCTTTCTTTCTTTTTTCTTTTCTGTGTAGACAGCAGATGAATTCAAGTAAAAGGAAGGGAGTCAAGTAACCCTACCCTCCTCAAACCTTAGCCACCAATGGCCTAACTTCCCTGTACTAGACCCCACCTCCTGATGGTCCTAACACTTCTCAATAGTGCCACAACCAAACTAAATCCTTTAACATGTAGGTAAGTATTCAATGGATAGACAAACTTTCTCCCTGTGGGTTTTCCTAATTGGAAAAACAGCTTCCTACAACATGGTTTTAGACTCCCAGTCAACTGCCAGGGACAGAGAAGTGCATTGGAAACATGCCTATAATCCCACCAGCTGGGAAACTGAGGCAGGAGGATTGCCAGCCAATGCCATATAGCAAGACACTGTCTCAAAACAAACAAACAATGACAAGATCAAACAATAACAATCACAAAACCTTCTGGAAGCAGGATAAAAATTGATTACCTGAAGGGAATAGCAATGAAGGAAACAACTGGCATAGGAAACAGAGCTCTTCTTTCTTTTCAACATTTCCCAGAAGCAACAGAAGAGGGAGCTCCATAAAGTTCAAAAATTGTGATCAGAGGTTTCAGAAGCCAGCTGTGCTTAAAAATGAACATTAAGGAGCTTTACAGGAAAATAAATGATAGACAAGCAACTAAACCCAAAATGACACAAATTAAGATCATGAAAATGAGAACAAGAAGCAGTATAAAATGACAATAGATGAAGAAATCATATCATAAAGAGATGTCCCCCAAAACATAATAAAACTATACACACTATTTCAAAAAAGCAAGAGAATTAAGAAAAAAACACAAAATATGAGTGACATATGAGCCTAAGTTTAAAAAAAGTCATTAATAGATGAAATAACCTAAGAAAGACTTCAAAATCAAAGAAAATTATTGTTAGGACACTAATCTAGAAGGTGTGTAATAGCAAGGAAACTTAACAAATAATGTCATGGGAGAAATAACAAACAAAAACAGTACTTAAAAATATGAAAAACTAGTGCTGGAGATGTGACTCAGTAGTTTAGATGCTTGCCTGCTAAGTCTTATGACCCAGGTTTGATTCCCCAAGACGTATATAAAGCCAGATGTACAAAGTGGCACATGCATCTGGAGTTCATTTGCAGTGGCTCAAGGCTCTGGCATGGCCTATTCTCTCTCTACTTGCAAATTAATTAATTAATTAATTAAACTATGAAGAATTATAGAAAGCTAAAATGCTTAGAAACATTGGAAAAAAATTAAAAAAGAACAGTGAAGACCTAACTATAGAAGTAGTGGTCTCCCACCTCAACTCTACTTCAACTTAGTCCCTTTTGCACATTGAAAACACTTCTACAAAAGAGTGCAAATGACTTAAAATTTTAAAAATTCAAATAATTATCTAACCCCAGATGAGCAAATCACAAGAAACATGAGTACCTAACAAAACATGACTCCTCCAGAATTATCCATCCTATAACAATGCCTCCAATGAGATTGAATTAGATGAAATCATAGACAAAGAATTCAAAAAGAACAATAATAAGTATGTTCAAAGAAATCATAGTGGACATTGATAAACTCCTGAATAAATTCTCAAAGAACACAATCAGCTAAGTTAAATAAGGAAGTCAATACAAGACATGAAAGTCTGATAAAAACAAAAATCAAACTGAAATATTGGAAATGAAAAATTCAATAAGACAAATGCAAGGCTACACAAAGCCCCACCCAGCGAATGAGTTATGGGGAGGGTAGAACATTAGGGCTTCATTGTGGAAGAGGAGCAGAGAAAACAAGAGTTTGAGGATGAGGAGGAGGACTGGGAAAGCTGTCTTCAGGTTATGACATGGCTATTGCACTCATGACCTAAAAGTGATTGCCATTACCTTCACAAGGCTTGCACGATATGGGGCTATTCGACATTCCATCATGGATGATAGAAGAGGTCCTCATTCCTACTGGAGGAGTTATTGGCAATTAATGGTTTCGGGGGAAGCAGCAACTATTTTCTGCAGTAGTGTAGCCACTGGTAAGTTGCATGTGCCCTGTTAAATAATACCCCACTCATGCCGGCAACTTTAATTAAACTCAGTGAGTCACATAAATATGCAAGAGAAATAAAAACACATCAAGGAAGAAGAGGGACTAGTGAGAAGAAGAACTGGTTCAGTGGAAGGAGAACATGGAGGAGACAAGGTAAACAGGAGGGTGTTACAATCAAAGTACATTAGACACACACACATATAAAACTTATCAATAATGACAAAAAAGATTATCAAGGCTTAAAGACAAGGTTGATAAGATAGAATAAAAAGAAAAAATAATAAAAATATACAAATGAAACATTAAAGACCTTTGAGACACTATGAAAAGACAAAATCTATCAATGATGGGTATGTGAAGAGAACTGTATGTTAAAGAAGACATGACATGTTAAAGGCACATAAACATGTTCAATAAACCCATGAGAGATCATTTCCAAAATCTAGAATGAGATGCTCATTTAGGTACAGGAAACATTTAGAACCAGACATAGAAGACCAGAAAAGCACTTCCCCATGTCATAGTGAAAAACATTAGGTATATAAGAAAAGAAAATATATTGAAAACTGCAATAGAGAAACACCAATCAAATAATAAGATAGGCCCATCAAAACAACCATATATTTTTCAATAAAACCATTAAGCCAAGAGAGCTTGGAATGATACATTCATGTTCTGGAAGACAGTAGTTGCCCAGCACAGACTATTGTATACAGCAAAGCTATTTGTCATAATTGAAGAGTAAAGAAAAACTTTCTCTGATAAAAGAAGACTAAAGGGGTTCATAACCACTAAAACAGTTCTATGGAAGATAATGGCTGGAATCCTTCAGACTTACAGAAAGGTAAACACATCCATAAGGCTTCAGGAAAGAATATATCATGCCAGAACTATAGTTAAGCACATGAGGAATTGGAAAACACAAAACATTACAAAATCATCAACATGGTAGGAATTAATACTGAACTTTCAATAAGAACTGTATATCAGTGATCTCAGTTCCCTAATACAAAAGACACAATCAAGCAAATTAGGTTAAGAAGCAGAATCCATCTAGTTATTTATTCCAAGAAACACACCTAACTAGATGCTACCTCAGTTGAAAAGATGGAAAAAAAGTATTCCAGGCAAATGGAATTAGGAAGTCAGCAGAAGTCATTGTTTTAATACCTACAGAAAAAAATCAAGTGAAAATTACTCAGAAGAGGTAAAGAAGGTCACTTCTGCAACAGCAAAGAAATAGTTAATTGAGTGAAGAGATAGCCTACCAAATGGAAGAAATACTATGCTAGCTACACATCTGACAGTAAAATTAACACAGAGAACATTCAAAGAATTCCCCAAACTAAATAATAAGAAGCCAAACAACCAAATCAAAAATTGGATAATAAAATGAACACACAATTCTTAAAGGATGAAATACAAATGGTCAATAAACATATGAACATGTTCATCTTGACAAGTATACAGAGAGATGCAAATGAAAGCTATATTGCTTCTACATCTTACTCCAGCCATAATCACAGCCATTAATGAAATAAGTAACAATGAATGCTGGTAAGGATGTAGATAAAGTGACCCTTATACATTGCTGGAGGGAATGTAGGGCCTGGGGATGATCAAAATACTAAACATAGGTCTGCCATATGACTCAGTTATGCCACTCCTGAGCATTTGTCCAAGGGCTCCAGGTCGACATATCACAGAAATATTTTTGCAGCAATGTTTATTGCAACACTCTTCATAATAGCTAATTATGGCAACAACCTTGGTGTTCAGAAACAGAGGAATGGATAAAGACATCGGTATATATGTACACAATGGAATTTCCCAGCCATAAAGAATATGAACTTATGTCAGTCACAGGAAAATTGATGCAACTAGAGCTAACTAAGTCATTCTCAAAAAGACAAATATTATGTTTCATCCATTTGTGATTCCTAAATTGTATATAGATAGATAAAATCATGCAAATGTATACAAGATTAACAAAGTAATAAAACTGTCTATGAGGGACTATGAGGACTAAAGGAATAAAAGGAAGGGTAGGTGGTGTTGGGGGAGATGCTTAACATATATACTTGTACAAAAGCTTTAAAATGAATTTAATGGGCTGGAGGGATGGCTTAGCGGTTAAGGCATTTGCCTGCAAAGCCAAAGGACCCAGGTTCAATTCCCCAGGACCCACATAAGCCAGATGTACATGGTGGCACATGTGTCTGGAGTTCATTTGCAGTGGCTGGAGGCCCTGGTGTGCCCGTTCTCACTCTATCTCTCCCTCTCTCTGTCAAATAAATAAAAAATATTTTAAAAATGAATTTAATTTATAAAAATGATCTAGTGGTCTCCAATGAATAAGAATTAATAAAACCCATCAAGAGTACTTCCCTCAAATCAAGAAAAATAAAAAAATGAAATATTAAAAGAATGTACCATGTTTCTGGAGTATTGTTTCAGTAGATGTATGTCTAGTAAATATTCAGCAAGTTATTGTCATAGGTGGTGAAAGAAATGTGCAGGCAGTAATGATGTACTAGGAGCTTTAAAGTATAGAACAAGAGAAGATAAAACAAGTGCTGGGCAACTATTTTTAAACACAATTGATATACTACAGAACTGTTAATGACCATCTAAAAGTGGGCAGCAGGTAACTGAGAGCCAAGATTAAAAAGGCAAAGAGCACAGACAAAATGGTCACCAATGTGCAAGCATTCGAAATACGCTTCCCATGATCCCTCCATGAAATATTTTATAAAATAAACCTGAAACAACCAAAGTGATCAGAGATGAAGTACAAAGTATAGTTAATTGGTATCAAAATAGAAAGTACATGATATGTAATGTATATATGGTATGACCATGTAAATATAATATATTTTTTTAAAATGAGAATAGGGGCTGGAGAAATGGCTTAGTGGTTAAGGTGCATGCCTGTGAGGCCTAAGGACCCAGGTTCGATTCTCCAGGTCCTACATAAGCCAGATGCACATAGTGGCACAATGGCACATGCATCTGGAGTTCGTTTGCAGTGGCTAGAGGTCCTGGCATGCCCATTCTCTCTCTCTCTCTCTCTAATAAAATAAATAAATGAAAATAAAAAATGAGAATAGGAAAAATACATAAAAATTATCTTTTAATTACAATAGTTGGTGCTACTATTAGTATTATGATATTTTTATATATAATATAAAACAAATGAATTCTATATTTGTTTTATGTGTTCTAATCTTATGCACATTTGTGTCTCTGGAAACCAGGAATTGGTGGCATTGTAGATAGGAAAGACATATGTAATTACTATCAGAGTTCATTAACAGCTCTGTAGTCACAGACCAAACCAAAAATGTAAGCATGAACTCAAAGAATACCAATGGCAGATGGATGGATAGATGGGTAGATAGATGATAAAGGATAGATATAAATAGATAGATGTTAGATAATAGAAAGAAATATTATAGATGATAAATGGATGATAGATTGATAGACCTGTCCACTTATATGTCTGGGAATGGTAATTAGCTATCCACTTAAATGTCAGGTAATGGTAATTAGCTGTAGTTTTGAGAGACAATTGTCCATTAAAATATAGCAGAGTGTCTTGAAGAAATAGCTGACTCAACATCTAGGCAGGAAAAGACAAGAGAATCTTGGCATACAAACCAAGGCAAATGTCCAAATCTGGTGGTATCAGGTAAAAATGACACTAACTCGGAAACACTCCTGTTGTCCACAGAGGGCAATCTGAGTTTCACTAAGTTCAGTGCTCATAGAGGGGTGGGGGAGCACAGAGGGCAAAGGAGTACATTAATCAAACAACACAATGCCCGGGTTCTATGGGAGGAATCCTATCTAGTGCACTGTGTGGTGACCACCGTTAATAAGAATATATTCCAGGGCTGGGGAAATGGCTTAGTGGTTAAAGCATTTACCTGAGAAGCCTAAGGACTCAGGTTCGATTCCCCGGGACCCATGTAAGCCAGATGCACAAGGGAGGGTATGTGTCTGGAGTTCGTTTGCAGTGGCTGGAGGCCTTGGTGCACCCATTCGCACTTTCTCTGTGCCTCTTCCTCTCTCCCTCTCTCTCAAATAAATAAATAAGTAAAATATTTTTTTAAAAAAAAAAAAAAAAAGATTTTAAAAAAAGAATGTATTCTGTACTTCAAAATTGCTGTAAGAGTAGATTTCAATGTTCTCATCATAAAACAAAATGTTAAGCTAGTGACTGAGGTGATAGTTCTTAGCTTCATGTAATCTTTCTACAGTGGTTATGTCTATATCAAAATGTCACATTGTGCTCCATAAAATATACACAATTATTACTTGTCAATTAAAAATTAGTAAATTTTAAAGGCATTGATCACCTTTAACTCGTTCAGTTCCAGATCTTTTTATTTTTACTTTATATTGCTACAAGAATGTCACGGCATGGTAGAAAGCTCAGCTGATGAACAACCACGCTCTACACTACACTGTAGTTCTGTTGAAGGGACTGAACTTGATATCAAAACAGCCTCTGGATCTAGCTGTCCATTTTCAGGAAATACAGAGGCCAGAAGAATGTGTTCAAGTCCATGATGGATGGAAATCTGAAAAACACAGGCAAGGAGAAATGCTAAGGTCAAAGCAAATCATCCATCAACAAATAATTGTGAGGAAAATAGAAAACTGGAGGTGTAACCCTGGACTGAAAAAAAAAAAAAACATGCTCATAGCAGTACCATTCACAGTATCCTAACAGTGGGAGAACCCACCTGACTCCTAATGAGAGTATAACAGAAAGTGACATGTCTATAGGATAAGTATTACTCAGTATTAACAGTGAAAGGAATTTTGATGTATGCTATAGCAAGGACTTTGAAGGCTTTATATAAATAAAATAAGGCAGCTAGAAGAGGACAAATATTATATAATTCTCTCTTCGTAAGATTTTGACACGAGTCAACTTCATAAACACAGGAAGGAGAATGATAGCTTCCAGGAGCTAAGGGGAGTCTGGAGAGTTGCTTAATAGGTGGAGAATTCAAGTTCCACAAAATAGAAAGATCCAGATGGTGGAGATGGAGGAACTACAATAAGAATTTGCTTACTGCCAATGAACTGCTCTTGTTAAAATGGTTAAATGGTAAATTTTATGTCACATGTATTTTACCACATTATAAAATTTAATTAAAAGAGACATAGAAGAGAAAATTAATTTTTTAAAAATGAGAAAATATAAACTATGGCATGTTAATGATCAAATTTTAAAGAAAGGGATTACTATAACAGCAAAAGGAGGGTCTGGGGAGATGTCTATGTCAGTAAAGGGCTTGCCTCACATACAGGAAGACCTGAGTTCAGATCCCCAGTACCCATGTAAAATGCTGGGTGTGGTGTTGCAGTTCCCTTCTCATTGCTAGAACAAACACTTGACCAGTAGCAGCTTATAGGAGGAAAGGGTTTCTTCCGGTCCTTCAAATTCCAGAAGTTTCATCAAGGTGGAAGAAGCTGGCTCACTTCATCCTATACCCATAGCATAGAGAAAACAGCCAGCACAATCAGCCAGAACTCAAGCTGGCTCTCCAAACACCTCTTAAGGCTGGACTCAAGATCCACCCCCAGTGACTCACCTCCTTCAGCTCTGCCTGCAAAAGACTAAGTAGGAAGCTTAATCAAAAATCCTGAGTGTGTGAAGCCATTTACAATCAAATCACCACACTACGTATAATTACAGGTCTGGGGAAGCACAGACAGGCAGATCCCTGAAGCTTGCCAGTGTAAACTAATTGAGCTCCAGATCAGTGAAAGACCTTGTCATAAAAAGGGTGGTCTGGACTCCTCAGGATAACTGAGGCCATCCTCTGGCCTCCACGTGGACATACATCAACATGAATACACATACATCAAGAAAAAGAAAGCCAGGCATGGTGGCGCATGCCTTTAATCCCAGCATTTGGAAGGCAAAGGTAGGAGGATCGCCATGAGTTCGAGGCCACCCTGAGACTACATAGTGAATTCCAGGTCAGCCTGGGCTAGAGTGATACCCTACCTCAAAAAACCGAAAAATGAAAAAACTTAAAAAAAAATAAATTAATTAAAAAAGAAAAAGCAAAAGAACTCACATTATGTTTGGAGGATGGAGGCTATGATGGGCATACATAGAAAGTTGTTTTTGGTTTTGGTTTTGGTTTTGGTTTTTCTCAATCTAGCTCAGGCTGACCTGGAATTCACTATATAGTCTCAGATGAGCCTTGAACTCATTGATCCTCTAACCTCTGCCTCCCAAGTGCTGGGATAAAGGGTGTGTGCCACAACACCTGGTCATAGAGAGTTTTATGGGGCAGGGAAAGTGCTTTCCTGGGTGGCACTTCTAAGGCTCTTGACTTTAAAATAATTCACTTCATTATGTATTTGTTTCATGGAATTTTTCATATCTATGTATTATTTTGAACAATGAAAGTGAAGATAGGAAATACATGATATGCCTGCCAATGTGCTCAGATGCCCCAAATAAAATATTACTTACACTTTATTTGGTTGCATCCCAGTTATTGGGCTTCATTACCAAGATATTTATCTTATGCTTGGTCTTCCATTCAACCTTTCTTTCATTTATACATTCATCATGTACATTTGTTACTTCCTCATTGCTGGGGCAAAATACCCAACCAGAAGCAACTCAGAAAAGGAAAAGGGCTTCATCGTGCTTACAATTTCAAGCAGAAGTTGACATCAGCACCCCATTACATCAGCAGAGAGAAAGCAGAAAAGGAGAGAACAGAGTGGGGAGTAGGCTATACCCCCAAAGGACCACACACTTCCTCCAGCAAGGCTCCACCTCTTTAAGACTCCACAACCTTCCCAAATACCACCACTACCCGGAAATCAAGCCACAGCAGTGTGAACCGTGTCCTGCACATCAATGACAAAGTACCGAAGATTGTAGACAGATACTGTTAGTGATTCTCCATTCACTGCTCTTGACAAAATCCACTTTCTTTACCTTTTCTGACCTGCACTATTCTGCTGGGTATGATCCTATGACCTGAGTTTCCTAGTCCTCCAGTCAAGTATGCCTCACCTCACTTTCCTGCTGCTTTGTGCTCTACTCAGTGATGGCCTGTCCCTCTGCCCCACGGATCCTCATCCTGGGCTCCCATAACACTGATTCTTCCCCTGACTCATTGAAGCTTAGGATGGTGAGGGCTGAGTACTAACTCCAGCTGCTGGGTGCTTCCATGCACGGTGTGTTCCTCTGACCATCCTAGTAATGGTTACTTTATGTCATCTACTCACTTCTTCAACCAGTGTGAAAGAGCATCCCTGACAACAAAATCTCGAGCTGAGACCCTCTGGATTGCCTGGTTAGCCCTACTTTCGACAAATGTCCTTCTAAAGAACAGAAGAAGCAGAGACATATACACAGTGGAAAGGACAGGCAAAAAGGAGCTTGCAGTTAGGCAGCCACAAGGAAAAGAGTGCCTGGAGCTACTAGAAGCTGGAAGGAACCAGGGAGAATTTTCCCACCACCATCAGAGGGATCATGGCCAGGCTCAGTTTTGAACTTGGGGTCTTTAGAACTATGAAAGAATAAAGTTCTATTCTCCCAAGTATCAAGGATGAAATTATTTGTTACAGCAACCACCAAAACGAATTACAGCACTGAAGTACACCTCTACAGGATCCTGGCTGAGTCAGAGACTGTGGCCAAGCAGTGGAAAGAAACAATGAATAAAACTTTTCATATCTCCCATTCAATACTTTTTAAGCTGTGCTTTTATAAGTTTCATCCAGCAAAGGAATTTTGAGTATCTCCACCCCCCCCCACCACAAATTGCCAGATTTGGGAACTTGAAGTTTTTTTTTTTTGGGGGGAGATTATCCTACAATGAATTCCTCCAAAGTTTTCCATGTCTACTCATCTATCTCCTCCCCAGAATTTACAATTTGCTGTTAGAGTCCTACTCTTTCACATTAATCAACACGAAAGGTATACCAAACATTTAGATGATTACTCACTATGGAAACAAATACCAACACATAGATCACACACATACACCAAAAAAAAAAAAAAAAAATAAAATAAAAATCATGAACAGATACAGAGAGAGACCAAAAGAGGGAGAATAACACAGATGAAAAAGAAAGGACAGTTTAGAAAAGCATGACTAATGTCAAGAAAGTAAAAGTGATATTGTATCCATACAACAAAAACAGATCACTGTATTAAAAAAAAAAACAAGAGAGAAAGCTTGAACATTAAAAAATATAATTACTGCATTTCAAAACTACAACATATAAAGTACAGATCTACAGTCAAGGGAAGTGAGAATTCTCACTGTCAAAAGAAAGAAGTCACAAGTAGACAAATAGAAGGGGAGTTTAGAGTGAGTCCTGTGATGGTTCACTTCGGTAAGAAATGACTATAAATTTGTGATTTTACACATACATATGCACAAAGGGAGATTCAGAAATATTTAAACTATGCAAACAAGGTGTATATACATGAGCTAATACAGACCTATGCATTTTCATGGCTCTGTCCAGAGGCATCCAGAAGCAGTGACACTGTGGAGGTGATGAACTCACTCAGCACCCAGATCTCCATTTCTCACCCCCCTGTTCCACTGGAGTAATCAAGCATCTCTAAAGAAAATTCTCCAGCCAGTCAGGATGCCTTACAATTGTCATTCCAGCACTGAGGCACTGAGGCGGGAGGATTGCCATGAGTTTAATTTCAGCCTGGGCTACAGTGTGAGACTCTGGTTCAAAGCAACAACAACCAAAGCCACAAGCTGATTCTATAGCTGGGGTTGGAAACAAGCAAGAGGAACTTGAAGCATTTTAAAGGGCTCCATAAACTAAAGAGAAGCTCAAAAGTACACACACACAACAAAAAAAAAAAAAAGGGGGGGGATCACTAGAAGGGGCACAGGACACATGAAAGAAAGATCTCAATGACCCAACATACAATAATTTCCATCTTGGTATTGGATTCTATCCCATATATATGAATAAATATGAAATATTTAATGAGTCCATATTGATACAAATAAAGAAGTGAATAAATAATCAAGCACTGAAAGCCAGGTGGGATTTATTCCCTGTATCATTTAGCTTTGCTGCGTGGCATCAATTGCATATGAGGGGATGCGTATAGATCCAGTTAGCATGAACTTTTCATCCCACGAGCACATTGGCAGTGGTTGGCTCCTGGAGATCCAGCAAGTGGAGAAGTTGACTTCCATTCCCCCAGCAAAGTGGCCCACAAATGATGCCCCTGTGTTCACTCAGTCAGAGGAAGAGAGAAAGAAGACAGACAGGCCTTTGGAACTCCAGCTCCAACTCAGAGGGTCCCCATGGATCCACAAGACCCACCTGCAGGCGGGACTTTGAGATTCAGCGGTTTGGATTGGGTGCAGCAGAAAGGGTTGGAGTGAGAGATGTGTGAGCAGACCATAGAATGAAGTTGCCACATCTCAGGATTTACTATTAGGCCAGCTGTGAGGGTGAGCAAAGAAAACCTCCGATTCAGGCTCAGAAACCCACACTAAGAACTATATCTTAACTTATTTCTCTACTGAGAAAAATGCCGAGCTCCAGGTTAAAAAAAAAAAAAATCAATAAACAGTGTATAAGTGTCTTTTGTACCCATGGACTCAACCAACCCAAGTGGTCCTCTTCCCTCATTCATCTGGGACCTGAGGATGAAGCTTACTGGTAGATAATTTGCGTAACATGTGTGAGACGCGGGCTTTGATGCCCAGCACTGAAAAAATAAATCAAAAATGGTACTTGAACTGAATATGAAAAGACATTTCTTTCTTGTTTATCCCTAAATGGTAAGGCATCACAACTATTTTCGTAATGTTGATTGTATTATTTTAACGCATCTAGAGATAATTTCAAGCCTGTGATAGGATGTACACATATTATAGAAAACTGTCATTTAACATAAAGGACTCAAACGTTCCTTAAACCAAGCCCCTGCAGAGACTGAGGGATAACTCAGGTGGCTGTAATTCATATTTGAAAAGAAGTATGAACCATCTTGGATTTAGTTAACTAAATACAAAACATTGCACTCCGAAAATGAAAGTGCCATTTACAAATAAATTTTCCTATTAAATCTTGTAAGCTGTCATTAAATGCATTTGATGATGTAACTTTAATTTTGCTGCTTTGAAAGTCACCGGCATCCTTAACACGTTCCATCTTTTATTTTCCCCTCATTTTATACTTCCTTCCTGCTCACTGATGTAAAAATGGACAAAGAATACAGATACTTATATAACACACCGAGACTCTGGTAATTCACAGTGGATATGTGAAAGCATATGTCCTCCAAACAAAGCCGATCAGAATTCTGAGTGTCCAAACATGACATAAATGACTAGTGAAGTGTGTCCAATAATCCAGTAGGCTGATAAGTTCACCATGACATATTCTAGACAGCAGCCCCGTCGGCAACACAGAAGCTGACCTGAAAGTAAATTCTCCTCCTCTCGCACACAGGGACTCCGAGAAGAGCAAAGAGACGGTTAGCACAGCCAGCGTGGGGAGTCGTGCAGCCGAGCTGAGCATCCTTGCAAACCCCACAGCCTGATTTCCAAACGCACTGGGTAAAAGTGGAGGCTATGATCAGCAGTTGCAGCATACACCCCAGCAAAGACGTTAAATGCCAGTAGGATCTCGAGGGGATGCTGCACACTCCCTTACAACTCGTAGTGGTCTGGACTGAACGTCGCCAGTACCGTGACTAAGAAAGTGCTCTAAAGCATAAGGTAACCAGGAGCCACCGGTAAATAACTGGATCCCACTAGGCAAGAGAAAAGTTTCCCATCTGAAGGCACGTAGGTCAAGTCACAGGAAGCCCAGATAATGCCGGAGTAGGGTTTGCTATGTGATGTGTGCATGGCTGACTGTTCTGAGCTTTCCTTTCCAAGCTGACGTTGTGTGGGAAGGGAAGAAAGAGTCTCAAGACCCAAGGGAAAACAGAACAGAAGCAGAGAAATGATAAGTGCATCCATTCAGTCGTTACTCCCACACTCAAAGGGTAAATACCGACTTTTCTAATGAAACAAACAAACAAACAGAAACCAACTTTGGTAGATAAGAAAAATAATTTGCATGGCTTTTGACATCTATGAAGTAGCATTCTGAAAGTCATCTTGGGCTCATTTCAAAGCAAAACCTAAGACTGATTTGATTAACCACACGCTCCAGAAAGTGAAATGGGAAGCTTTAAGAGGAAAACTTTTAAATAAAAACAAGGGGCTGGAAATAGCTACTTTTATATATTTATATTCTTCTGATTCTTAATATGCATAGAAAAATACAATTCAAAAATCAGAGGCATCTGTAACAATATATTTCAATTCTTTGTGTTGTTGTTGTTTGTTTGTTTGTTTGCTTGTTTAAGATAGGGTCTCACTGTAGCCCAGGCTCACCTGGAATTCACTATGTAGTTTAACCCTGGCCTTGAACTCACAACAATCCTCCTTCTTCTGCCTTCTGAGTGTTGGGATTAAAGGTAGGTACCAACACGCCTGGCACATATTTCAATTCTTAAACATTTGAGAGAAATACATTTGGATAGTTCTGGTGATTGTCCAGTAAAAGTTCAGGTTTCTGATTATTAATGCAACACTGTCCATGGGACTTGCTCTGACCAGTAAATATGACCCTAGCAGAGTTCCAATATGAACACACATGTCATATGTTTTGACTTGTTCCTGGTGACTCTCTGTGAGAATGATATAACCTGCTGGCTGTTCCCCTAGCTTGGGCACAAATAAATGTATGCAGAACCTCCTGGGCTGGAGCCATGCCTGCAGCCTCAGCCAACCTACCTAGCTCCATTCTGCCACAATCCGCTAAACACGGCAGATCTAATAAGCAGTGATGAGTTTGAGAGCAATCTTCTATGGGAATTAGCTGCCATAGACCTAGAGAAGGCTTGCCAATCATTTTAGAATTTTTCAGGCATTTAAATAGGAGCAGCCTTTCCTAGAAACTTCCCTGGGCCACATGTTCTCTTTGAAATAAAATAAGCTCTGGTTTGCTAAACAATCGTGTAGCAGTCTATTGTGTCTTAGGTGAAGGGAAATGTTGAGTGCCTTCATTCTATCAGTCTTTGAATGTCCAAAAACATTGCTTCCATCTGCTCAGTGAGGTTGGAGATTTAGCACTGTGACGGAACAGCACTTAGATGGACAACTGATGAGCTGCTTAGCGTCTATTGCTGCATTGCAATCAGAGATCTCATTTACATAAAATGAGGAAGAATTCAATCGCATCTTAATTGTAATCTCTGCAAA
This sequence comes from Orientallactaga sibirica, assembly GCA_036365145.1. Lineage (NCBI taxonomy): Eukaryota > Metazoa > Chordata > Mammalia > Rodentia > Dipodidae > Orientallactaga > Orientallactaga sibirica. The sequence goes on from JAEOAD010000035.1 coordinate 4,467,925, forward strand.
TGGAATTGAATTTTAGCATTCAGGTCAGTGGTTGGAATGCAAAGACAACTTCTAAAAAGATTTTATTATTCTAAAATTAATGTTCCTCCTTACCCAGAGGAAGAGGTGATGGAAAGCCCAATGTGAATACGCTGCCCAGTGAAGCTGTATTGGGTTCTGTAGGGATACACGGGCACCAGTCCAGCAAGCCTGGGAAGGCTGTTAGGTGTATGCAGGGGGAATTCAGCTGTCAATGATGAAGGTGCACGTGGAGGCAGTTGTAGGGGAGGGTTCTGCTTGTTGTAAGTTAGTCATGTGTGTTTACGTCCTGAGAACAGATTGAACAAAATGAGCTTGAGGAACAGTGGTCTTAAGTTAGTGATCCCTAGGTTCAGAGAATGCTAGAATTCGGAGCCATCTGAGAGGCCAGTAAAGTCAGTCCAACCTGTGGCTCAGAAAGCCAGAGACCTGCCCAGGGTTGTACAGAGAGTGAACCCCAGATCTGACAGGCCACCTGGATTCTCTGGTTCCTAATTCCAGGCATTCCCTCGATTTGGGTCACACATACATAGTTTGCCTGGCTGGCCTGCCAAGGCAAGAGCAGTCCCACTTGCTTAGTTACAGCATCAGTCTGCCCTTGGGGACCCGCTGGGTGGGCTCTCGCTCAGAATTGCACTGGGGCTCTCCCAGATCAGCTCCTCTCCTGCTCTAGAGTTCAAGTTTCCCTTGAAGTACTCTGACAGAGCTGTCCTGGGTATTGTGGTCTCCCAACTGTGCTTGTCAAGGCAGTGAGGTTGTGTTTTTAGGACAAGAATGCATGCCAGCGGCTTCTGGGCAGGTGATGGTTACGTAAGCATCCATCCTACCAGCCACCCAAGCGGAAGTGCTGGCCCTGTGCTGCTGACGAAGAAAGGACATGCCAGGGGCAGTGTGTGGCTGGGGTTCTTATGCCCTCTCTTTCTCTCTCTCACACACTCTCTCTCTCTCTCTTTCTTCTATCTACCTATCTATCTAATCACATATAAATAAATAAAATCACTGTCCCTTCCTCCATCCCTCCTCCCCCCCCCCATTGTTCTCTCTCACCTATTGGGAATCTATCCAACCACAGTAATTTTTTTTTTATCTTGTCAGAGGAAATTGGAGAAAAGACTTGATCTGCCAGACTTGGGATAGCCTAAAATATGAAGGGCTTCAGCCTGTTCTGGGCTTGGGGGTAGTGTTTATTTTTATCATTGTTTACGCTTTATTCTCATTTCAAGTGGCAAGCGCTCTGTTCCGTTTTTCTCAGTGAAGCAAGAACAGACTGATTGCCCTCTGGGTGTCCGAGAATGAAAGGTCAGCCATCCACTCTGCAGACACATCCACTGGGGCAGACAAAGCCCAGAAAGGCTATGACCTGAAAACTCCCCTCTTGTGGTGCCCCTTCAAATACTATCCTCTGACAGGGACTGATTCTCAAGGTCAACAAGCATGGAGAGAGCATAGGGTGGGTCTTAAACCAAGAAGAGAGAGAAGATAGAAAAATGAGGCAGGAGGGAGGTAGAAAAAATGGAGAGGTGGCATGTGGCTGTCCATTCTTTGAGATCTACTTTTACCAGGACAAGAACTAGGCCAGAAGAAAGCTGTTCTTGGATCCAATGCATGGGGTAATATCAAGTATGTATACCTCTGGCTTATTCATAACCCATTTGGTGAGATCTCAGAGAGAGGCTTTGGTCACTGGTAGAAGAAAGGGTTGCCCAATGGAGCCATTTCAGGAGCCTGGAGATGATTCCATGCACAACAGAACTTCCTCCTGGCTCATTACAGACATTTACGTAACATGGAGTGAAGACTTGGGCTTCATCATCAGCTGCCTCGGGAGCCTTCTGACCTTTCCTAACAGCCAAGCATGGAAACATATATGGGTATGGTGTGGCCTTTTTCAAATCCCATTTCCCTAGATATTGGCTTTATGTTTTCTCACCATTCACCTCACACACTCTGAGTGGGTGGACTTCATCCGCCAGCGCTTCAAAGGTCAAACAGGGAGATTGAAGCACCTGCTTTTTCAAATGAGAGTGGTTTGGATTTTGCTTTTGTTGTTTTATTGTTTCATTCTGTCTTGTTTATTGCCACATCCGCTGGAGACCGAGTTTCCCAGAAATGAAGATCCCATGCCCATCAGGTGTGGCAACATTTGACTGACTTCTCATCCAAGGAATGAATATATATGCACACATATATCCTTAATTAGGGATTCTTTTCAGAACACACATTGAAGTAAGACCATTTTCTCCACATAGACATGTACAAGATAGTAAAGGCATCTCAAAATGGAAGAATAGCACTTCATCAGTTTTGTTGATGGAAGCTATATAAAAAAGACTGTGATAGGGCTGGAGAGATGGCTTGGCAGTTAAGGACCCTGCCTCGCAAGCCTAAGAACACCAGTTCCAATCTCCAGGTCTCACATTTAGCCAGATGCAAAAAAGTGACGCAAGGGCACAATGCCGTGCTTGCCCACAAGGGAGTGCATGCATCTGGAGCTCGTTCACACCAGCTGAGAGGCTGCTGGCATGCCCATGCTCTCTCTATATATCTCTCTTTTACTCTTTCTCTATCTCTCTCTCTCTCAAAAAAAAAAAAAGACTGTGATAATCAGGAGCAAAGGAAAGGACAGTACCACAGTCCCATCTCAGCTCCTCAAAAACAAGATGGATCAGGTAATAGAAAAGACACTTGGCCTGGGTCTCCCCATTTTTCTCAAGGATCACATGGAAACCAAAGAGGCTTAGGAATCCATTGACAAGCTCATCCCAGGGCTTTTCCCTTGTGCCATTTTACATTGCTCACAGTTCATTCTACCTGAGGAACAAAGAAGAGACAAATTCACTCTAACAAGTAAAGTTACAGAGCCACACTGTACTAAGAAAGCCATGCTGGAGGGCCAGCAGTAAATGCCAAGTGAGTCACTGGGACATCTTTGAGCAGCAAACAACTGGCAGAGGGATGCAACACTGGATCAGCCCAGTGCACAAAGCCTCACCATGTTCTTAGGAGTCCCAGCACTCAGGGTTTAGGCTGGGAGTGGCCTGAGGGAAGCACATCCCTGTATGAGCAGCGAGATGGAATGGAGGACACAGCATACAGGACATTGCAGCTTCATCAGATCTTTTACAGTATAGACATCCGAATGATGCACTCCCAAGGGCCTCAACTGTCCTCTTCAGTGCACACAAAGGTCATCACAAAAGGACAGGGAAGAATTATTTTAATTAGAAATATCAATGTGAACTCATGCAAAGAAAGGCTAGATCATAAAAGAAATGGAGTTTGTTAGGGAGCATGACATGCAAGCAAGCATAATGTCAGAAAAACTAAAGCTTAAAAGAGCTCAGGGGATAAAGGACTCTTTTAAGGATATATTTGGAGCATGAATAAGAATGAGAATTCTGTAGCTCCTTCCTCAGAAAAGACAGAACAATACTAAGGTCTTTCTTTGTATATTTACTGGAGATATATTGGATATCCAATCAGATGCTGAGAAATTTGCTAATTACCATAGAGAAAAATAACAGAAATTGTCCTTTTCCATTAACATATTTAGGATAATACATTCCTTAAAATTCTAATTTAGCGCTGGAGAGATGGCTTGGCAGTTAAGGCACTCGCCTGCAAAGCCTAAAGATCCAGGTTTGATTCTCCAGTACCCACGTCAAGCCAGATGCACAAAGTCGTGCATACATCTGGAGTTTATTTGCAGTGGCTAGAGGCCCTGACATGCCCATTCTCTCTCTCTCTCTCTCTCTCTCTCTCTCGCTCTCACTCTCCTTGCAAACAAATAAAAATAAAATCTAAACAAAAAGAATCTGACTTATAGTCTGAAAATGGCAAAGAATTTATAATGAACCAAAGTGAGGAGAAAAAGAAGCCATTAAAAGAGGGGAAAAGAAGCAGGTAACAGATGTTCACAAAAACTGAAAGAGAACTTACAAGCTCCCTAAAACAATTGCTCTGAGGTTCTTTAGCTCACTAGATTATAAGCTTCAAACCTTAAATTCCCAAGTCACACCCATCTTTTCTAGTAGGATAATGACTTTAGTTTCCAGATAAGAAGAATTATAAGAGTACAAGCTGTTGACATCCATTGATTGTAAGTAACTTCATCTCAGGATGCTTGTGGGACATATGTAAATAACACTGCCAAGTCACAACCTGTCTCCTTCAGGAAAATACAGAGAGCAGGACACGTGCTAGGTAGCTGATGGCACAATATTTCCAAAGGGAGAAATATAAACCATCAATCATGTTAGTCATCCTCAGCATGGCTCTAGAACAGACTGTGTGTGTTTAGAAATGCAGAACATGGTGGACCAGCCATCTGTCCTTCTGTGATAGTATCATTGTGTTGGCAGGTTATGGGGATAGGGTAGTCATGGTTCTGTCATATTGAAAAATATTTTATTTATTTATTTGACAGAGAAAGAGGGAGAGAGAGAGAAAGAGAGAGAATGGATGTGCCAGGGCCTCCAGCCACTGCAAACGAATTCCAGATGTGTGTGCCCCCTTATGCATCTGGCTAACATGGGTCCTGGGGAATTGAACCTGCATCCTTAGGCTTCGCAGGCAAACGCCTTAACCACTAAGCAATCCCTGTAGCCCCCCCCCTTTTTAAAAAAAGTTATCTAGAGTTTATTTATTTGACAGAGAAAGAGGGAGAGAGAATGGTTTTTTAAAATATTTTTTTATTTATTTATTTGACAGAGAAAGAGGGAGGGACCTGTCATTTTGAAAAGACTTTGGGATAATCTTGTGCCCTGGACAGATCAATGCAACCTTGTTACAAAGCCTGGGAATGTGCAAAGGGTTAGTGACTGAACTCAAGGAAGTCTTCCCACCAGAGGGATATCCACTGGACAGAGCACAATATGCTATCAGGACTTGACAAGATCAAAGGTACTACATTGCGTGCTTGGAGAATGGTGATGGTGCCACGATGTAGCTACTTCTAATACAACTAAGAAAAAAAGATACAAATCAACATCTAAACTGATGTCCTTTGTTTTTGTTAATTGATGGCTAATGGACAAAAAAACTCAAAACATGATAGTGTTGTTTAGTTCACATGGATTAAGACATATTTTCAATAATACTAAGTGTGCTTATCGATACTGCAGTGGTTTGATTCAGGTGTCCCTATAAATGTGGGTGTTCTGAAGGCTAGGTCCCCAGCTGATGGCAATTTGGAAGGCAAACCTCCTGGATACAGTGTATTGTTGGGGGCTGGCTTATGGTTAATATAGCCAGCTTCCTCTTGCCAGTGTTTGGCACACTCTCCTGTTGCTATTATCCACCTGATGTTGGAGAAGAGGTGATGTCCATCATGCTATCATTTTCTCCTGCCATCATGGAGTTTCCCCCTCAAGTCTGTAAGTGAAAATAAACCTTTTTTTTTTTTTTTTTCCCCACAGACTATTGTTGGTTGGGTGTTTTCTGCCAGCAATGTGAACCTGACTGCAACAGATACCTTCTTTTATTTTTATTTATTAGTTTTTTTTTTTTTAAGAAAAATATCCAGGCATGGTGACACATGCCTTTTTAAATTTTTTATTTATTTATTAGACACACACACACAAACAAAGAGAGAGAAAGAGAGAATGAGCACACCAGCTGCAAACGAACTCCAGACACATGTGCCACCTTGTGCATCTGGCTTATGTGGGTCCCTAGAGAATCTAACTTGGGTCCTTTGGCTTCACAGGCAAGTGCCTTAACTGCTAAGCCATCTCTCCAGCCCTTATTAGTTATTTTTGAGAGAGGGTGAAACAGGGAGAGAAAGAGAGAGAGACAGAGATGGAGAAAATGGACATGCTAGGGCCTCTAGCCACTGCAAATGAACTCTAGATGCATGTGCCACCTTGTGCATCTGGCTTATGTGGGTTCTGGAGAATTGAACCTGGGTCCTTTGGCTTTGCAGGTAAGTGCCTTAACCACTAAGGCATCTTTCTAGCCCTAGATACCTTCTTTTTAAAAAATTTTTAAAATTATTTTATTTATTTTTGGAGAGAGACACAGAGAGAAACAGATAGAGAGGAGAAAGGAAGACAGAGATGGGCATGCCAGCAGTCTCTCAGCTGCTGTGAACGAAATCCAGATGCGTGCACCCCCTTGTGGTCAAGTGCGGCATTGCGCCCTCGCATCACTTTGCATCTGGCTAAAGCGTGGGACCTGGAGATTGGAACCAGTGTTCTTAGGCTTAGCAGGCAGGTGCCTTAACTGCTAAGCCATCTCTCCAACCCCCTTCTTTTATTATTATAAGGATTGAACCAGTCTGGATGTGAAAGGTTGGATGATGAAAGGTGACAAAATAATCCAACATAAAAAATGAAGTAGGGGTGTTCAACCTGGAGAAGTCATTTAGGGAGTACATGCTATTTAAATTATTCACAAGGATCACATAAAAAGTGAATCACACATATTCTGTGTAGCTTTAGGGGTAAGATTAGGTACGATTGAGCACACATCATAGGAAAGCACTAACAGTTTAAAAAAATTTTTACAACTAATTATTGAAAAAAAGTGTTTGGGGTGTATGGTCAGTTCCCCGTGACTAGTGATATCCCAGCCTATCATCACAGGGGCGCTCAAAAGGCATCTGGCGATGTTGTACAGTCTTGCCTAGAATTCACGCTAGGAATATAAAGATAGAAAGTACTTTGAGTATAGGTGGTGCTCAGGCAAACTGGTCTTCAGCTTCCTTCATGAAAATCTACATCTTGTGTCTTTTCTTTGGGTGGTATATGTGCAAGTGTGCATGTTTGCATGCATGTGGGCACACGCATGTGTGTGTGTGTGTGTGTGTGTGAGGATGTGTGTGTGTGTGTGTGTGAGGATGTGTGTGTGTGTGTGAGGATGTGTATGAGGATGTGTGTGTGTGTGTGTGTGTGTGTGTGTGTGTGATGTGTGTGTGTGTGTGTGTGTGTGTGTGTGTGTGTGTGTGTGTGTGTGGATGTGTGTGAAGATGTGTGTGTGTGAAGATGTGTGATGAAGATGTGTGTGTGTGTGTGTGTGATGTGTGTGTATGAGATGTGTGTGTGTGTGAGGATGTGTGTGTATGAGGATGTGTGTGTGTGTGTGTGTGTGTGGATGTGTGTGTGTGTGTGTGTGTGAAGATGTGTGTGTGTGAGATGTGTGTATGAGGATGTGTGTGTGTGTGTGTGTGTGAGGATGTGTGTGTGTGTGTGTGTGAAGATGTGTGTGTGTGTATGAAGATGTGTGTGTATGAAGATGTGTGTGTGTGTGAGGATGTGTGTGTGTGTGAAGATGTGTGTGTGTGTGTGTGTGTGGATGTGTGTGTATGAGGGTGTGTGTGTGTGTGTGTGTGTGTGTGTGTGTGTGTAGGCCAGAGGTTGACATCAAACCTCTTCTTCTAGCTCCTTCTACATTATTGACTGAGGCAAAGTTTCTCATTTGAACCCAGAGCTCCCCGTTTTGGCTAGTTGTGGTAGTTTGAATCGATGGTCCCCTACATATGCAGTGTTTTATTAGTTTGTTTACATCTACATCCACCTGGCTGGAGGCAGTGTCACTGGGTGGATCTTAGGTGTGGTGGTGGGTTTGAGATTTCAATCTAAAGATATGCAAAGTGTGCCTAGCTGGAGTTCCTGAGGTGTGCTGTGCTGTGTGGCTTTGGCTTGTGGCCTCTCTCTCTCTCTCTCTCTCTCTCTCTCTCTCTGCTTGGACCTGTGAAGGCAGGCCAGCTTTTTCTGCCATTATGGAATTTCCCCTGGATCTGTAAGCTTTAATAAATATCCCTTCCTCCATAACCGTGACTGGTCTGGAAGTTCATCTCAGCAGACTTGAAGCTGTTTGATACACTAGTCTAGTGAGCTAGCTTGCCCTGGGGACCTCCTGTCTCCACTTCAGGAGTCTTAGGATTATACGCAGCCCATCACACCCACCAGGTATTTACATGGGCACTGGAAGTCCAAATTCGGGTGACCCTGTTTACATGGCAAGAGTTTTACTGACTAAGCCATCCCCCCAGGCCTCTTAAGCATTTGTTCCAATAAAAAAATGTTGATGCTATCATTCTCTGGAACTTTAAAATTCATGTTCATGTCGCTCTATGCATCAGTTAGGATAAATTAGGTTGTGCTGCAGCAACTAATGAGTCCAAAACATCATTGACCTGAAACAACCAGGGTTGTTTCCATGCTCACACTACATCCATCCATCTCACCTCAACAGAAGCCTTAAGCATAGCAACCAATCAGGGTTGGGTAGCTGGCCGAAGGAGGACTCAGCAAATTGTACGATGTCATCTGGAAACTTTCTAGCCTGTCTAGAACTGGTCCCAGGCTCACTTATCCATAAGGTGTGGGAAGGGGGCAGGGTAACGTGATATTACTCCATTTCCTCAGAGAAAGAAAGCAGTTTTCATGAACAAGGGATACCTATTCAAGCCCTCACAAAACAAGGCAAAAACTCAAGAAACAGCACTACAGCTTCTCCTGGGCCAGGTCCCGTCCCTGTTATGAGCCTTCTCTGCAGCCCTGGGAAGTCACTATACCTTTTGCGCTTCTGTTTCTATAACACCCAGAAAGAAACCCTCTGTCTCTCAGGATGATGGTTCCGGTGCAGTGACTCAGTTAATACCAATGCAATTTGAATCATTTCAATACCCATAAAAGTGGAATGGGTAATGGATAAATATCCCTATGCCCCAAACCAAAGGAAAACAACAGGCAGCCAAATGTCCTGTGTGTTGAATGAGGTTTCAGCAGTTTTTGTAACATAGAAAGTACTTTCTCCCATGCAGTTTAACATTCTTGGAGCTATCTCCCCCACTCTCCAGAGAAGTTAGTGAAAGCAGTTGTCCTATTTCATATTACAGAAGCTGGAGGCCTGAGACCCACGATGACTCCTCTGAGCTGGTGATGAGTTCAGGAACAGATAGTTCCAGCTCCTGTCTCCCACCATGCCAGTTCATATACTTCAACTCCCACCTACTCCGTTTAGATTTCTCTTTGACTCCTGTTTCAATAGCTCCAAGAGGTCTTGGATAGCAGGCTACTAGCGCCATAGAGAAAAATGGCCTTGCAGGCTACAATAGCACCATAGATGAAAAGCCTTTCTGCCCGTCCAGGCCCTTGAGTGAGACCTTACCTCGAAAAACCAAAAAAAAAAAAAAATAGTTCTAGTTCACTAATGACCCAGCATGCATCCCCGCTTGAGGAGGTCACATCAGGGAGGCTGGGCACATGATCTAGACAGTCTGGTCCAAAGACAGCCCAGATGTTCCAGGCACCCACATTCCCTGTGCAGATGGCTGCGTAACCAGTGGGATACCCAGGAATGGGGGCTGAGGTCCACCTGCTTCCAGCTGGGGAAAAGTCCCTTCTGCAGGACCTTACTGTGGCTTGGGAGGTGAAGTGGAAAGCGTGGAGGCAGAGGTCAGGGACTGGGGCTCTCTGCTCTCTGATCAAGGAGGAGCTGGGAAAGAAAGTGTTAGCGACAGTAGGGGCGGGCATGCTCACGGCTCACATAGGCAGCAATCTTCTGTTAACGTCATCTGAAAGGATTTACGAAAGACCCAGAACATCTAGCAAATTCGCTTATGAGTTCCTTGGGGAGACGAAGCAACTAAGGGAAAAAAAAAAAAAAAAACCACCAGATAGTATAAAATAACCACAGACGATGCAGAATTCAGCTGAGGTGACGTTCAAAAGTGGATCTGAATTATTGAGCAAGTTTTCATGGGTAATTTATGTGGTGGCCTAAAACTTTCCTCTCCCACACTATTCCTGTGTCTTCTATGAACAGCTCATGCTCCTGTACAGGTTGCTGTGTCCTTAATATGAAGAACTTTGTACCCTTGTTGTTCCCGCTGTCAGAGAGGTTGAGAGAGGAGGACGCCGGGAGTTCCAGGCAAGCCTGAGAAACATGTCAATCTCACATCTCAGAAACAAAGCAAACAAGCAAACATACGAGGGTCCGAGAAAATAGCTCAGTGGGTAAAATGTTTGCTTTGCAAGTAAGAGGATCTGAGTTTGATCCCCAGTAAAAATCCTTGGGTGTGATGGTGGGCACCTGTAATACCAACACTGCAGAGGTGGAGACAGAGGTATCTCTGGAACGTGCAAGGCTGTTGGTCTGGTCTAATTGGTGAACTCTAGGCGAAGGAGAGGTTTTGTTGCAAAAAATCCTGGGTGGTATCCCTAAGAATGACATCTCAGATTGTCCTTTGACCTACACACACACCACATGCATGAACATGCACACACATTCATAAAAATAGCACAGAAACACCTCTGTCACACCCTCCAAGGTTCAGGGACCATTGCGGAAGAGGGGGCGGATAGAATGGAAGAGCCAAAGGCAGGGTATGACCTCTTACAATGCAACTGCCCAGACAGAAATTGGCCTCGATATCCATGACCTTGCAGTGCCTAACAATACCTCCGCAAGACCCTCAAAATAGAAGAAAAAGATGATAACATCAAATTAAAAGAGAGACTAATGGAGAGAGGGAGGGATATGATGGAGATTGGAGTTCTAAAGTGAAATGGGGGGGGGAGGGAAATATCAGGTGGTTTTTTTGTATGTAAGTATAAAAGTTGTCAATAAAAAAATAATAATTAGCCTGGCGTGGTGGCACATGCCTTTAATCCCAGCACTCGGGAGGCAGAGGTAGAAGGATCGCCAAGAGTTCGAGGCCACCCTGAGACTACATAGTTAATTCCAGGTCAGCCTGGACCAGAGTGAGACCCTACCTCGCAAAACGCAAAACCCCCAAAAAAATTATAATAATAATTTTAAAAAAATAAGATTAAAAATTAAAAAGGCATTTTAAAAAGCCTGGCATGGAGGTGTATGCCTTTAATCCAGGACTCAGGAGGCTGAGGTAAGAGGATTGCTGTGAGTTCAAGGCCAGCCTCGAGCTACAGGGCTCCAGGTCAGCCTGAGATAGAGTGAGATCTTATCTCAAAAAACCCTAAAAAAAAAAAAAAAAAAAAAAGTAAGAAACAATAACAATGGGACTTAAGAACCACCCCAGCCACCAAATAACCAAGAAAGACCTTTCACAGAAGACAACAAACCATCTTTATAAACTGTTCTTCTGCAGAAAATCTTGTCAAAGCATTTTTAATACTGACTTTCTGTGTTTTGAAGTTTTCATTTGATATCTCAGTATCAGGACACATCTCAGCCTAATCACAACTCTTTTACATACTTATTTAGCAATAAAAAATAACGCCATGAAGTATATTCGACTCGTTCTGAGCTGGGTGACCAAGGCAAGGAAGCAGTTTGGAGTTTATCCAAGCGATGGTGTCTTTTTCCTTGTATTAGACCTGTGCCGCACTCTGTGAGCACGGCTGACCCTTTCCACACTACCTAACGTGCATGCTGAACGAATGGGGCCAGCGTTTCCCAGCACTCTCCACTCGTGTTTTCCTTGCGAAGTAACAGTTCTTGTTTCACTGTTCTTGTTTAAGCTTTCTTCCCAACAAATCCAGTCCTGGGGAGGACTTCTCTCCTGCCTGTGCTCGAGAAGAACGATCACAAGAATAGGCTAAAGTCCCAGTGTTTCTAGAAGATTCCCAAATGGTCAAAAGGTCACAACTAACAAAGGCTAATATGGGAGGAGAGAAAAGAAGCAGATCTCATCCTAACAAACATGTTCCATCTTCTCTTCTACTGTTTTTCTTTAGGAAAACATTTCTGGTGAGAGCTCAGAGTAATTCTGAATGTGTTATTTTGATCAGAGTAATAGCTGGTATTTCCAGGAGCTCAGCACAGCTGTCAGCGTGGACGTGAGGGATACTATGTTGACTTGCTGTTGTTCCATGTTGTATTCCCAAGGTGAATGGTGAACGTCTTATTATAGGCCAGAGAGAGAGGGCTGGATGAGAGACCCTTTCTTTCTCAGAGCTATTTTTAGAGGTCTCATGTGATATGTGGCCCTTGCACCTGTCAGCAGCCGGCCCAGCAGCTACCAGGCCCATGTGTGCAGTTACTGTACTTGTGGTCACACAGTGAGAACAGGGCTGGGGCCGTGTGAAGGTCATCATGGCCTGTAGCCTTCAGACAAGAACAGTTGTCCTGCTCCCTCTCACCTGCAGGTCCTTGGCCCCGACTCACACTAACATCCAAGGCAGTAATTCCAGTTGTTTTACAGGAAGGAAAATGGTTGGTATTTTTCAATGTCTTGCTGCAGACAAAAACAAAGTAATATACATAGATATGTATGAAGATGCATAAACAGGGCTGGAGAGATGGCTTAGTGGTTAAGGTGCCTGCCTGCCAAGCCTAAGAACACCTGTTCAATTCTCCAGGTCCCACGTTTAGCGAGATGTAAAGTGATGCAAGGGTGAGATGCCAAGTTTGCCCACAAGGGGGCGCACACATCTGGAATTCATTTACAGTGCTGAGAGGCTGCTGGTGAGCCCATTCTCTTTCTCTGTCTCTTTCTCTCTCTCTCTGTCTCTATTTCTCAAAAAAAAAAAAAAAAAAAAAAAAAAGATGCATATGGGCTGGAGAGATGGCTTAGTGGTTAAGGCATTTGCCTGTGAAGACTAAGGACCCCGGTTTGACTCTCCAGGTCCCATGTAAGCCAGATGCACCAGGGGGCACATGTGTCTGGAGTTCATTTGCAATGGCTAGAGGCCCTGGTGTGCCGATTCTCACTCTCCCTCTCTTTCTTTCCCTCTCTCTGTCTCTAATAAATAAATAAAAATAAAATCTTTAAAAAAAAGATGCATAAACATCTACACAATTGAATGTATTTTTCATGAAAAGTTTAAAATGACCCACTAAACTTTCCATTTACAACCTAGAGGGCGAGAGGATGGAATCTGGGGGAAGAGGACAAGTTAGGAAAGAATATTAACTTTTACTCCATGAACGTGGGTGTCGTTTCAACTTTTAACATCGACTACTCATTTTAAACCTTTTCTTACCAAGTCCACTATATTGCACTATCTTAAAAATGCCTTTTATTTATTATTTATTTTCAATCAGAGAGAGTGAGAGAGAGGAGATAAAGAGAAAGGGGGTGGTGAGTAATGGGCACCCAAGGGCCTCTGACCACCCCAAATGTACTCCAGATGCATTTGCTACTCTGTGTAGCTGGCTGTATGTAGGGTGGGTACTGATGGATCAAATATTGCAAACAAGCACCCCTAACCACTGAGCCATCTCTCCAGCCCTATCATGCTATTTTAAACACAGAGAGAAAATGAAGGTGAAGAGGAAGAGGAGCAACATGGAAGAAATGAAAGAAAGTGATAAAAGCAGAATGGACACGTTGTCAGGGGTGAGTTCATAAATTCTGAGTACATGAAGTGATCATTTTAAAAGCCTGCATGCAACAGTCAGATCTTGAGCAGAATTTCAAAACATTTTTTAAAATATTAGTTTGTTTGCTATATCCTGTAAAGTGATTACTGCATAAAATTAGACTATGTAGAAAAGTGTGAAGAATTACTACTGAAAAGTTAATATTTTGTACTCCCAAGAAAATTAGTTCTCTTTCTCTCCTTTCTCCTTTCCTCCCTTGCCCTTTCCTCATTCTCCTCTTTCTGTATCCCTCTATCCTGCCTCCTTCCCTCTTTCTCCTGTCTCCCTTCCCTCCCTCCCTCTCCTTTCTGTCTCCATTTACTCTTAATCTGTCTCCTTCCCTCTCTCTCCCTCTCCATTCTCTTTCCCTCCTTCCCTTCTTTTCTCTCTCTCCCCTTCCCTCTCCTCTTTGTCTCCTTCTCTTCTCATCTCATCCTCCCTCCCCTCATTCTCTTCCCTTCCCTGCTTTCCTTTCTCTCCCTCTGTCCTCTCTCTCTCTCCCCCCCGACTTGACTCCTCTCTCTGTCTCTCTCTCCCTCCCTCCCTCCCTCCTCCTTTCTCTTACCTTTGACAGGAACCTTGGCATGGCAGGAAGGAGGGGTAGGAGTGATATGGCTATTCGAGAAGAGCAAATTCTTTACCAGCTGCCACACACTCTGCTTTATCGCAAGCCTGCATCTCAGCCAGCAGGTCTGGACCTGGAATATTGGCTCCATGTTCATCCTTGAAGCCTGGCTATGAGAACAGCCTTCTTTGGCCTTAACTCCCTCCTCTGCAAAATGGAGACGTTGTCTTGGCCCACCTTGCTGCATTTAGCACACTTCAACAAAACCTTCTCCAAAAGTGCCTTTAAAATCAATTCTTAGCTAGAATAAAGCATAATCCTACCAGACTGTGTACCATCCCACAAAAGGCTGTTTGACCCAAAAGGTCTTTGAAATGGTACACTATTTCTACCAGTAGGATTTTCCACCATTTTTAGTCCCTGTCTGTACATTTTTAGGTAAATTCTGTGCATTTATCTGGGAATCCAACCACCATCAATTTGCCTGAGACTATTCATTTTATTGGTTCAAGAAGGGGCCATTGATACCCGTCCTTCTAATTCTGGGCTTCGCTTGGCAGCATTACCAGGGAGAAGGGAGATTGCTATTTGAGAGCTGGCTTTTTAAAAAATTTTTTAAATTATTTTTTATTTATTTTTGGAGAGATAGACAGAGAGGGAGAGGGAGACAGAGATGGGTGCACCAGCAGTCTCTCAGCTGCTGTGAACAAAATCCAGATGCGTGCGCCCCCTGTGGGCAAGTGCGGCATTGCACCCTTGCGTCACTTTGCATCTGGCTAAACGTGGGACCTGGAGATTGGAACCGCTGGACAGTGGAACCAGCATTCTTAGGCTTAGCAGGCAGGCGCCTTAGCTGCTAAGCCATCTCTCCAGCCCAAGAGCTGGCTTTTTGTTGTTGTTCTTGTTGTTTGTTTCTTTGAGAGCACTGCTCTCTCTGATTGTGAATGTCCATCTGATAACCACAGCCACATATGAAAGTGGTAACAATAGCAGCTCTCACTCACCAAGAGATGGTATGCTTGCTATGTGCTGGGGGAGCTGTGTTCACTTCTCAAATCAGCCCCATAGCAGGAGAGAATGATTTTCTCCAGGCTATTTCTTTGGATTTGCTGGAGATTGAACCAGGACCTTGTGCATACTCGGCACACACTTTCCCACTGAGATTCACCCTCAACCCCTGTGGGATTTTTTTTTTTTTTTCCATTTGATAAAGGAACCGAGAAGGCACAAAGAAGTGAATGAACTTAGTCAACGTCATGCACCTTGCTTACTTTGCTAGGCTGGCCCAAGCCAAACTTATCCACTTTGAATATGTGGGCAGAGTGGAGAAGAGAGGCTATCCTGAGCTATTTTCCATCACCAAGAAACTGTACTGGTCACTCTGGAGCACCCCTGGGCCCTATGTGAGGTCTGCTGAAGTGCAGTGAATGGTAGCAACGGAAATCAGACCTGTTTCTAAGGCAAGGTAAACAGAGCGCTGCCCACCCCTCTGTCTCACTTCCATCCCACTGATGCTGAGCTAAGCCGAGTGGTCTGACAACGAGGCAATCTGTCCATGCTGCTGAGCGTGGACATGCTGTCAATAGAGAAGTTCATTGAAGGTTCTGAGAACAAAGACTTAGATAAAGATGTGATGTGTGTCAGATGGGGGTTTAGACTTCCCATTCTCACCTATAGCGCCACCCCCACACCGGGTCCATATTTGTGAGTCATGTCAAGTGAGAATCAACACTCCTGTTTCAGACATGTGTCTGTTGATGTTAGCCTCTACGCATTTTGTCCTGTTTTTCTGTATTGCTTCTAATGTTTGTGCAGCTGCTAGAGAACTAAATATGCAATCAGCGTGATGCAATCATGTTCCTTCCTTATCAGGGAACGGAGAAAATGCCAACTTGAATTTTGTGCAATTTTCAAGTGCTCCATGATACAAAATGATAAGTTCACTTAATTGATTTGATCTTAATTGGAATCACAAGAGGAATGGGAAGGCATGCCGAGTTCACTTGTTTGTGTTTTTAATAGCCCTGTTTGCCTGGGACCAGACTATTATCTTCCCCTGACTCCCCAAATGATAGAGAGTTTGTATTTCTGAAGTCTGATGAAAAAGGAATGCCATGTTATGGTATGTTTTTCTAGTCTTTTCTGGTGTGATTTTTTTTTCTTATTTAATATTCATATTCAATTTTCTTATTTAACATCTTATTCAACATTGTTAAAATATTGGATTTGATGGGGGTGTCTCTAGAGAATGAGATGACACAGTAGATATGTATACATACATCTGTTCACATTTCAGCAACTAGAAACTCACAGATACTCATTCATAATCATTATATTTGTTCATTTATTTGAACTTTATTCAATCAATTACGATTTATTGAGTCCAAGCCAACTCCCTTGGATGTGTGGTAAGCACAGGAGATGGGCCAGTGAACAAAACTAAGGCCCTGCTCCAATTGCACCAACCCTGGAGAGAGAAAAACAAGTAAACCACGTGTCAAGTCCTGGGATGGACGTATACCAGGGTGCTGAGAGGGAACATCAGAATACACACCTGCACTAGAGCTGGTCAATAGGTTTAAAACACAAGGCTGAATTTCCTCAGAGGAAGGAGAAATGACAAACCCAGGAGACAGGGCCTGGAAAGATTTGATGTTGCTATAATTTATATTTCAAGTTAATCAAAAAATGTTTCACATATCTCATTTTTTTAAGAAGAGTAAATGTCTATTTTGGTCTTGTCATATGCCAGCTATTACTCCTTAAGTGGTTTTAGGTATGTGAGCATAGATCCTAATGGTTTTAGGCATGTTAGCTTATTGTATCCTAACAACCTAGGGGGTAGGTATTATCATTTCTTATTCCTTCATTTATTTACTTTTATTTATTTATTTATTTTAATTTTTTGTTTTTTTTTATTTATTTGACAGCAACAGACACAGAGAGAAAGAGGCAGAAAGGGAGAGAGAGAATGAGTGCGCCAGGGACTCCAGCCACTGCAAATAAACTCCAGACGCATGCGCCACCTTGTGCATAAGGCTTAAGTGGGTACTGGGGAATTGAGCCTCCAACCTGGGTCCTTAGGCTTCACAGGCAAGTGCTTAAGCGCTAAGCCATCTCTCCAGCCCTCATTTATTTATTTTGATTTTTTGAGGTATGGTCTCACTCTAGACCAGGCTGACCTGGATTTTACTCTGTAGTCCCAGGCGGGCCTTTAACCCATGGCTATCCTCCTACCTCTGCCTCCTGACAGCAGGGACTAAAGGTGTGTGCCACCATACCCAGAAGACAATTGTGAGGTAAGAGAACCCATGTCTTGCTTCACTCGTTTTCATAACTGATTTCTCATAGCATTATAATTGACTATTTTTAATTTTGTATTGGAAGATCTTATTTTAAAAGGAGAAACCAACTACTTTATTTCGTGTGGGCATACAAGATCCTTGGCAATAGCCTGTTCTTGGGGGGGGGTGTGGATCTCAGGAGAATCCTTCACCAACAACTGACTGGAGGACACCCCACCCAGGGTACTAAAGTTTTCCTACAACCACCTGTGGCTTCAGGAACAGCACTGTCTACTTCCACAAGGAATTTTTGCCCAAACACACACACAAACACACACACACCCCTTCTCTCCCTCCCTCCTTCCCTTCCTCTCTCTTTTTAGAAATCTTAATAATATTTTTAACTTAAGAATGAAGTGGGCTACTCTATGACTTTTTTCATAAGGTCCCTAGTTTTAATTAATTTTCCCCCACCCTCTCCTCTCCTCCATTTCCTTGGTTGCTCGCCAGAGCTAGATAGTAATACCCTATTGCTAGAGACACCACATACGTAGGCTTCAGGATACTAAATAGTCAAACGGAACTGAGCTAAGAAGCCTCCTCCTCCCTGATGGCGTGTTGTCATGGTGCTAGAAAGTGCTATGCAGGCTGCTAGAGAAAAACGTCACCAACAGTCTTACCCAACAGTGGATCCACCATGTTTGCCAGACCACCAGGTAAGATGTTCTCACTGATACAATAGTGGCCTGATTATTATTTGAATAACCAACTGCTCTCTCGTTGAATGTGAGGTCCACTCCAAGGGAGGGAGTTCATGCCTAATGCTGAAAACCTAGTCAAAAGACTATGACTGGGAAGGTCATAGACCATACTACTGTTGTTGACTTAATGGCTATTTTGTGCTCACTAACTTGATCCCTAAATGTTTATATTATATTTATGTCTTCAGAGCACTGTCACTTGCACTGTTACCAGAGAAGCTTCTTTCCGTATTTGGTGGTAGATACTGAGAAGACTCAAAATTTGCCCAAGTGCTGAAAATGAGTGACCGCCGAGTGCTCAGTACTCAATAAGACATCTCTATCACACCTTCAAAGGCTCAGGGACCATGGCAGAAGGATGGAAGAGCCAGAGGGTGAGGCGGAGGACGTGGGGACCCTATGCTCCAGACATGAATTGGTCACCACACTCGTGACCTCATAGCAGCTGTTGGCTGTCATTGCCACCACAAGACCTACACAACATTGAGCCCATCAACATTCTGACATCATGGAGGTGGGAGATAAAAGACAGGGAGAAAGAGAGAGAGAGATTGAAACAGAAGAGGAGCTCATTGGAAAGAAGGAGTTCAGTGGATAGGGCACAAAGAAGGTAATGAAAGGGATTATGAACAAGTATACTATATAAATACATAAGTATATTCAACCAAAAGTTTATAAAACCTCTTTTTCTTATACAAACAAGAAATAAGAAGCTGGGCATGGTGGCGCACGCCTTTAATCCCAGCGCTTGGGAGGCAGAGGAAGGAGGATTGCCATTGGTTCAAGGACACCCAGAGACTACAGAGTGAATTCTGGGTCAGCCAGAGCTAGAGTGGGACACTCCCTCAACCCTGCCCCTCCCCCCCCAAAAAATGAGAGCCAGGTATGTGTTTACAATCTTAACACTTGGGAAGTTCAGGCATCTGACTCCCATGAGTTTAAGGACAGCCTAAACTCATATTGAATTTAAGGCTAACCTGGGCTATAAATGAAGACCCTGTGTCAAAAATATAAAGGATTCGGGCTACTTCGCTAAGTTTATTGGAAAATTTATGTATGACATATAATCCTGTTTCTGACTCCAATATTGCATATCTCCATTAAAAACACAATTTACAGAGCATCATGTCTAATGAATAAGAACTAGATGTGACCTTATCCAAAGTAATTCATCCATTCAATCCACCAGAAAAATGTTAAATTTACCTAATTTCTAACCTCGGGTGAAGGTATAAAGTGGCAGGATGTGACCCCTGTGGAGGAATTTGTGGACTAAGGTAGTCATAGTAATCATTTTTTTTTTTTTTTTGAGGCAGGGTCTCACTCTAGATGAGGAAAGCTTCAAACTCATGATAATCCTTCTACCTCAGCCTCCCATGTGCTGAGGTTAAAGGCATGGGTCATCATGCCTGACTCAATAATAATAATTTTTATATTCCAAATATGATGATTGTCTTCCAATGAGGAACTTGCTAATTCCCTTTATCTTCATATTCATTGTGATCTTGAAAGGAAATGGAAACTAAAATTCACCCAGTAACTTCTTTGTTAATGAATTGCTTTGTGATTCCTCTCAAAATTCTCAGTGGGAAAAACTTTCTTGGTATTTTAGATGATGCAGTAAGCCCCATGCTTTTGTTTGGAGTTGGAAGGCCATGTGACCCTGTAGGCATGACTTCTAATAACACAAGGGAATAGATTGCTGGCATTATTTCTTGGTTGATTGCCCCACCCAGGATCATGGTCAGAAGTAGATTTATGTGGGAACAACCAACATGTCAATCCACCAATGAATAAATGTTCCAATGTGGTATGTGCATACAGACATGGTACCTCTGCACATATAAAGTCAGTGATGTTGCATGCTACAACATGGGTGAATCTTGTGCGAAATGAAAGAAGGCAGTCAACAAGCGCTGCATAACGTAAATGATTCGATTTATGGAAAATCACAAACAGGGAAATGTACAGACACAGACAATGGTTTCGCATGTCTTTAGGGCTAGGGGAACTCAGAAATGTCAGAGAGCTTGGGGGTCACTTTCAGGGGCATGGAACCAGTCTAAGATTGGTAGTGGAGATGATTGCGCATTTCTGCGGATAAAGTAAAAGCTACTGGAGTGCACACTTTAAATGGGTGAATTATATGGCACGTGAGTTATATGTCGATAAAGTTATCTTAAAAGAAGTAGAGCTATAATAACACATCCTTCTTTTTTAATTGATTTTTATATTGATTTATTTGAGAGACAGAGAGAAAGATGCAAATAGAGAGACCTCCAGCCACCTAACAAACACCAGATATGTGCCACCTTGTGCATCTGGCTTACGTGGGTACTGAGAATTGAACCTGGGTCCTTAAGCTTCACAGGCAAGTGCCTTAACCATTAAGCAATCTCTCCAGCTCCCCTTCTCCTTTTTATACTGCACCAATCACATTGACAGGCATTGTGAATACCCTTCTCCTTTTCTTTTCCTTTCTCCAAGAGATGATGGATGATGTTGGCTGAAAACCTCATTCCTGGAACACTGGAAAACTTCACTGCATTCTCCTAAAACAAATAGCATTTCCTCTTGAACTTCTGGAGTCTTCAGTTCAAATCCTAGTTGCCATTAGCTTTACAGTGCAATTCTCTCTTGTCAAGTCTGTCCATCATGGGAGTTCAACTGAGGCCAAGGACGTTTCTTATTTGTCATTGAATTCTTAGTACTAATAATAGCAAGTGTGCTCTCTCTAAAAAAACAAAATGGAAGATGGAAGAAAGGAAGGAAGAGAGGGTGAGGAGAACAAAGGAATCAAGGGAGGGGAAGGGATGAAAAGGGAAGAGAAGAGAAAGGAAGAGAAGGGAAGAGGAGGAAGGGAAGGGAGGGAAGAAAAAGGAAAGGAAGGAAAGGGAAAAAGGCAAGGAAATTTACCATTTCATTTTATTAGGAGCTGGTGACACCCAAGCACATGGGCACAGTAGCTGATCCAGGCACATGGCAACAATGCCCTTTGGCTGAATACAGTTGAGAAAAGGGTCAGACATGGGAGATAAAAAACATGCTCACATATATCAGAACGTGTGAATTTATCTGAATGCATTATTTAATCTTGATTAAGAATGAGCACAATGTGACTTGTTAACTCTGATTTATTTGCAGTGTACATAAATGGATCACAAAGTGTAAACTTTCCTATGTTTATCTTATAAACGTAAGTCCAGGGACCTAATTTCTACATCTTGCATAGCTTTTAATGCACAGACTGATATTCCCTTATTCATAAAACCTTATTATCTGAATAATGGCAGACTGGCCTGGAAAAGAGAATATTGGAAAATTTAACGCTATGAGGCAAGCTCTAATAGTGAGTAAGTTGATGCTTTTCCATCACCACTGAATAAACAGCCTCACACTTCAAACACAAGAATCCCGTTACTCCATGTATATAGTTATACCAATGGGCCATTTTATAGTACTGATATAAATGAAAATATTTACCCAGCCAATCCCAATGCAATGAAGAAGCTTTCCTGTCGGTTCTGGTCACTCCTGGTCCTACCACATTCTCCAGTCCTGACCATCCAACTGTTGTGTGGCTGAGCATCAAGTATTGCTCAGCATTTCCTGCAGCAACGCTCTGGTCCATGCCAAAGGGTAAGCCATCAGTGCTGTGAGGCCCTTAGTGGATGGCTCTCTACACATGCTGGAGAGTGGGGTCTCACAGCAAAAGTCCTGGTGTGCTGTTTGCATCTTGTCTAAGGCAGAGCAAGTGAAAACTGCATTGGAAATCCTGTTATTCCCAACACAGGGGTATCCTTAGTGAAGGCAGCGTGAGTTAAACTTGCCATGTAGTTTTCAGTGAACTCTTGTAGAGGGCATCAAGCACTTGAGCTAGAAGGTAGGGTTGGGTGTTGGGCGCTGTCTCATTAGTTGCCTGCTGGAAAACTTGATCCGATAGGAAGAGACAGGTGATTCTGGTCCAAACATGATAGCTGCTGTTTCCAATGCTGCTAGCAAGTCAGGTCAGCAAGGCTGGCTTCACTGTGCCTGGGGCAGAGCCAACTTCAGGGCAATATGAGGCCACACTTGGTGTCCTTATGTAACCTGACATATGTGTAAAACCAGAATCCCTGGAAGCAGTACATTTATACGTTGTACAGCTTTGCAGTAGGCTGGGATTCTAGACATTTGACTTGTGATAGGGACATCAAGAGTAAAAGAGAAACCAGAACATTCAGGATTATTGTGTATCATCCTTAGCCCTAAGTAGCTTATCTTCCTTCCTTCCTTCCTTCATTCATTTGATTTAACAGGTATTTATTTAGTAAACACTATGTTAAGGCATTATTATAAATGCTGGAGATACAGTGGAGGAACAAACAGTTCCTCTTTGTGGCTAGGAAGATGGCTTAGTGGTTAAAGGCACTTACTTGCAAAGCCTGCTGGCACGGGTTTAATTCCCCAGCCACCCACATGAAGCCAGATGGGCATTTGTTTGCAGTGACAAGACAGCCTGACTTGTGTGCATACACACACACACACACACACACACACACACACACACACCTCATGGGGACTTACTTTCTGATGGAAGAGGTGTGCACACACTAAGCTTCATGCCTACTTGGTTCCAGTGATCCATGGAGTTCCCCTCTCATACAGTGTTTACTTATTCACAAGAACTTTTATGAGACATAAGTGAGAATTCCTATTGATATGTGTTAGTTTTGTTTTCACTATGTAGTACAGGCTGGCCTCCAACTCACTTTCTGTCTGCCTGTACCTCCCAAGTGCTGGGGTTACAGGCATGAGACACCATGCCCAGCTGATGAGAGTTCATATACTACCTTCAGACAATCAGGTTCTCATCCTGGGTAATTAAATCTTTTTCACATTGCCCTACCTGAAGGGACAAGTCTCTGGTGGTAGACTCAGGGTTTGATTTCTGGCTCTCACATGGACTAGCTATACACTCAGAGATGAAGCACTTAGGTAAACTGGCTGCATCTTACCCTCCATATTTGTGCAAGGGCAGTAATGTCAACAACTACCTCATATGTCACTGTGACTATTTAAAAAGCAACGCATGTAAAATGCCTGACATATTGTAAATAATCTCCATTAGGTTTCAGTATTAATTACTACAAATATGTTGGCTTGGGCTGTGAGTGGGCTGTCTTACTGGCCTGATAATTTCAGCTTGAAGCTAACTTCCTCACACACACGTCCCCTTGTATACATCTTTCTGCTCTCTACAGTGATTCCACACACTGCCCAGGTTAGGCAGTGCGTGCTGATGGCTACAGAGGAAATGAATCTGATGCTGTTTCTATGACCACAACAACATTAAGCAGAGCACATGTGGATAAGTCGCCTCCCTTCCATATTCCTCACTCTGTCCACAGCCTCTGGGTTCTCCTAGCAGCTAGAGTCCTGATCTTGGAAGCTTCTCTCTCGTGTATTTTTTCTTTCTTTCTTTCTTTCTTTCTTATTTCTTTTGAGGGAGTCAGAAAGAGAGAGAGAGAGAAAGAGAGAATGGGCACGCCAGCAGCCTCTCAGCCACTGTGCACTGTGAACGAACTCCAGCTGCATCTGCCCCTTTGTGGGCAAGTGCAGCATTGCACCCTTGCATCACTGCATCTGGCTTAATGTGGGACCTGGAGAATCTAACAGGTGTTCTTAGGCTTCGCAGGCAGGAGCCGTAACCATTAAGCCATCTCTCCAGCCCCTCTCTCGTCTCTTTCATTTATTTAAAATACTCTGTGAACTCCAGTGATCTTGTCTTTGTAAGTTATCTCCTGTTATATCATTTCAATTAATGTTATCGTTTTAACACCCCTGACTGGAATCTTATTTTATGCCCCATATTTGTGAAGTTCTTGTTTAAATACAGATTCTGAATATTTTGAAAATATTATTTATTTATTTTATATTTATTTATTTACTTATTTATTCGGCAGAGAAAGATGGAGAGAGAGAGAGAGAGAGAGAAAGAGAGAGAGAGAGAGGGAATGGGCATTCCAGGCCTCCAGTCACTGCAAACGAACTCCAGATGTGTGTACCCCCTTGTGCATCTGACTAACATGGGTCCTAGGGAATCAAACCTGGGTCCTTTGGCTTTGCAGGCAAATGCCTTAACAGCTAAGCCATCCCTCCATCCCCTCTTTCTTTTTTTTTAAAATATTTATTTATTTATTTATTTGTTTGTTTGTTTGACAGGGAGAGATAAAGATAGAGTTACTTATTATTTATCTGTGAGAGAAAGAAAGCGAGTCAGAGATGGAGAGAGACACAGACACAGAGAGAGTAATATAGGCATCCCAGGGCCTCTTGCTGTTGCAAACAACTGCAGACACTTGTACATCTGGCTTTACACAGGTACTGGGGAATTGAACCCAGGCCATTAGGTTTCACAAACAAGTATCTTTAACTGCTGCACCATCTCTATAGCTCTGGATTCTGAATATGTGGTTTACACTCCAAAAAGACACCTCAGTATTACATAATAATGTATGTGATCAATCCAGAGGCAGAGGAGGAAAGCTGGTGGGGACCTGCTGCTGAGAATTACCTCGGAGTGTCTTTCTCTTTTTCCTTCATAGATGAGAACTTCACACACAGCCTTTGGCTTATTGACTAAAAATAGTGACTATTTGCTATATATTGACATAATTAGGAATCACTTCCACACTTGTGAATACTGCTTTGTAAAACAACAGTTAGAAATGAGGATGTACTTTTATGTTGAGTTGATCAGTATCATCAATTCGAGAAGATTGTCCAAACAATTCTAGACCCAGGCCTCTGACAGCGAGAGTGAAGAACTCCATCAGTGGTCATGTGACCCTGCAGATGATCTTGGAGAGTAATCAGATTTAGGCCTGGTACATGGCCTAGGTATGGCATCAAGTATTAATAACCTGAGTAGAAAACCTCACATACTGGGGACAAGTGGTTAAAATACTAACAGTGCTTTTGATCTCAATGGGAAAAATCCTAAATTGTGACAAGGAAATTTAAGTGCCAGGGTGGGATACTTCTCAGTGAGTTCTTGGTCAAGGAGGTCCCTGATGCCCCCCCAAACAATGCAGACTCTTGCCAAGCTCTCTGATGTCCACCATAACTACATGGTAAGGCCCAATTGCTGAAGACACCACATTCTTGGGCTGTAGGACACTGATAAATCAAGCTGGAATTGAGCTGGAAGCCTCCTTCCTATTGACAAGCTTCCATGGTGCCGAGAAGTGCTATGCAGCCTGCTCTGGGGGAACAAAAGCTATTAATGGTCTTAAGTACCAGTGGACCCTGCAAGCTTTACAGCTACATAGCCAGGCCAAATACGTCAACTGCCACAGTGGTAGCATATCTGTTATGGGGGAAAACAGCTGCTCTCTGATTGGATTTGAGGCTACTCTACAAGAGGGAATTCATGCCTCCTACTGAAAACCTTATCAAAAGCCAACGGTTGGAGAGGATAGAAGCCTGGGGTTGGGGGAGGGAACTACTATTGTTGTTTGCTAAATGGCTATATTATGCCCACTAAATTGCCCTCTAAATATTTATGTTTACACATATATATTAACATTACTCTCACTTTTGAATTGAGAAGCTCCTCTTTTCAGATGGCAATGACTACTGGGGACTCAAAACTCATCAAAGTGCTGAGAAGATGAGACAATGAAATGTTCAGAACTCAATGGGACATCTCTATCACAGCCTCCAAGGCTCAGAGATCACTGCATAAGAGGTGATGGAAAGAATGTAAGAGCCAGAGGAAGGAGAGAAGATCTTCAGGATGCTGTCTTCTAGACACTAAGTGCATTCATGACCTCACGGTGGCTGCTGCTACCTACACAAGACCTGCATAATATGAGAACAGAATAAAATATGACCTCACAAAAGAGGAACTAGTTGGAAAAAAGAAGGGATTTAATAGAAGGCAGTTAGGGGAAGGGGAGAAGAGAAGATAGGAGGGGATTGGAATCAGGGTACATTGGGTATATGAATAGAGGGTGTCAATAAATTTTTTTTAATTAAAAAACAAAGGCCGGGCTGGAGAGATGGCTTAGGGGTTAAGGCGCCTGCCTCCTAAGCCTAAGAACACTGGTTCCAATCTCCAGTGGTTCCAATCTCCAGGTCCCACGTTTAGCCAGATGCAAAGTGACGCAAGGGCGCAATGCCGTACTTGACCACAAGGGGGTGCACACATCCGGATTTCGTTCGCAGCAGCTGAGACACTGCTGGCGCGCCCAACTCTGTCTTCCTCTCCCTCTCCTCTCTCTCTCTCTCTCTCTCTCTGTCTGTCTCTCTCTGTGTCTCTCTCCAAAAAAAATAATAATAAATAAATAAAAAATAAATATGTTTAAAAAACAAAGGCCCATGTGCATTATACTGATTGCAAGCATCAGTTGCATACTAGAATAAAATTATCTGTAGTATTTACAGGACTGTCACAAAATATACAGAAATAAGCAAAGAAACAAGCAAATATTATCTATAATAAACAGAAATATCACTCAACCTGATACTGACCAAGAAACGACACAGAATATTGAATTAGAAGATAAGAATATTAAAATGGGCACTTTAACTTATTCCATATGTTCAAGAAGCTGCTAAAGATTGAACATGTTCATTATAATCCTAGGAGATAGAAGATCCAAATAAATCAATTAGACAGCAAACACTACAGTGACGAGAAGAAAGGTATACTGGGAAATAGTGTCAGATTAGGCAGCACAAAAGAGAACATTAGTGAACT
This sequence comes from Orientallactaga sibirica, assembly GCA_036365145.1. Classification (NCBI taxonomy): domain Eukaryota; kingdom Metazoa; phylum Chordata; class Mammalia; order Rodentia; family Dipodidae; genus Orientallactaga; species Orientallactaga sibirica. The sequence continues at coordinate 4,494,589 of JAEOAD010000035.1, forward strand.
TGAAGACTTAGGTATAATCATCCTTCCAAACAAAACAAGCATAGGAAAAAAATTACTGAAAAAATGGTCAGTAACAAGATGATTTTTAAGATCCAAATATATGTGTAATTGGAGCGTATGAATAAAATTTTTGAATGAGTTATTTGTAGAATAATAGAATAGGCACTGTCAAATTTGATGGAAATGACCCACAAATTGAGAAAGCTCCATAAATTCCTTACAAAGAATTATGAGGAAGGTAACACCAAGGAAAAATATTTATTACATTGCTTAAAGCCTGTGAGAAAATGACAAGTCCAAAAGCAACCAGAGAAAAATGATACGCACACACGAGAACAAGAATGGAGATGTTTGTCAGAAAGAATGCAAGCGCAGAGGGTGTCAATCACAGTTTTTAAATATTGGGAGGAAAATACTGTCAAACTGGAATTGTTACGGAACAAAATTATATTTCAAAAATAAGGGGAAAAGCTTTCACTGGCATAGAAAAGCTAAAGGAATAAGCGACCAGCAGACTCTCGCATGAGAAATGATAAAGGAAGGGCATTAGCCAGAAGAAAAGGGATCAAAAATCAGGAGCTGCGTGAAAAAAAAAAAAAAAAAAAAGGAAAACAACAACATCAAAACAACAAAAATGGTGAGTGCATGGGAAAATATAAAATATATTTCTTGTTGTTTAAATCTCTTCTAAAGAGACTCAGATGTTTAAAAAGTGCCAGAAGAGGCACAATCAAGAAGAGAGGGATCAAAGCTGTGTGAAAAAGCCACATGTAAATTTACTATTTTAAAGGCTAGAGAGATTGTTGAGTGCTTAAAGTCCGCCAAGCCAGGTATGATTCCCCGGTATCCAGGTAAAGCCAGATGCACAAAGCAGCACATACATCTGGAAATCATTTGCAGCAGCAAGAGGCCCTGGCATGCCCATTCTCTTTCCATCTCTCTCTCTCTCTCTCTCTCTCTCTCTCTCTCTCTCTCTCTCTCTCTCTCATGCTCTCTATGCAAATAAATAAAAACAGTTTTAAAAGAAAACAAACAAAAATAGATTTATGTAGAAAATGTACTACTTGGTAAACTAAGAATAAAATGGTTTCAAAGAGGTTGAACTGAAGTCCCTGTGTGGGTGGAGGATGCGTCTCCCAGGGGAGGTAGGTTACTAAATGAAAGGGCCAGTACCAGAGGTGGAGGACCTCGCCGTGAGCTGTTGGCGGGGAAGCCTTTGAAGCCCGGTAACCATGGAGGTAGACCAGCACTCGCCTTGGTGGCTCACCACAACTAGATGGTAAGATCCTGGTGCTGAAGGCATCACACACCTTTGTTCCAAGACGTAGAGAAATTAAGCTGGAACTGAGCTGGAAGCCTCCTCCAGACCCATTAGCTTTCATACTGCCAGAAAGTTCCATGTAGGTCTGCGTTTAGAGAAAAGTCATCAACAGCCTTATACAGCTGCAGACCCTGCATGCTATAGAACTGAACTGCCAGGCAAGATGTGCCCACTGGTACAATAGTAGCATAATTGTTGTGGATATATCCAATCACTCTCTCATTTGACTTGAGGCCTGTCCCATAAGAAGGAATCCATACCTGGAATTGTGAATCTGAGCAAAAGCCCCTGACCGGGAAAACCGATGACCCTAGAGGAGAAGCTAAGACTGTGGTTTCAGCTGGTAAGTTAGTTGCTCTTAAGAGGACATGCTTGTGCCCATCGAACTAACTACTAAATATTTCTGATGCTCTCTGGACCATGGGGGAGGTGATATAGATGTCTCATTTAGGGCTGAGCCCTTGAGTCATTTATTCTTAGTATTCTGACCAGTTATGAGTCTCTGTGGTACAGTAACCCCTGCCCATTGCTAAGAGAAGCATCTCTGACTGAGGATGAGAACAGCACTGATTTATGGGGTTCAGCAGGAGTGAGGGAAATCAGAGAAGGTAATAGGAGGTGAGTATGATCAAAATATGTCATATATGAGACATATTTTCATATATATATATATATATATATATATATATATATATATATATATATATATAACATAATAAAATATAATATATATTCACATATATATGAAGTGGCCAAAATAGAGTTAAGAAACAATTACTAAGATAGAAAAATTAGTTATGACTAATAAGTAACACATGAGAAAAAAAAGTCATAAAATTATACAATCAAAAGAGGTCTACAGGGTTAGGGAGATGGGTCAGTGGTTAAAGACACTTGCTTTTGAAACCTGCTAGACTAAGTTTGCTTTGCCAGTACCTACGTAAATCCAGAAACAGAAAGGGGTACATGTATCTGGAGTTTGCAGTGGCAGGAGGCCTTGTTGTGCACATAGTCTTTCTGTCTCTCTGTCACTCTTTCTCTCTCAAATAAATAAATAAAATTTTAAAAATCTCTGGACAGCCTGCAGAGATGGCTCAGCAATTAAGGTGCTTACCTGTGAAGACTAAGGACCCATGTTCAACTCTCCAGATCCCACATAAGCCAGATGCACAAAAGTGAGGCAAGCACAAGGTTGTACATGCCCACTAGGTGGCACAAGCATCTGCAGTTTGATTGCAGTGGCTGAGGCCCTGGCATGCCAATTCGCTGGCTTCCTGTTTTTCTCTCTCTCAAAAAAAAAAAAAAAAAAATCCTCTGGAGAGTTACAGTTGTGGTGGACATAAAACAATGTAAATACATTTAATGACAGTGATATGTATAAAAGAGCTAAAGTGATACATTTTTGTTACATAATTTTACTCTCAAGAAATGAATAATGAGGGCTGGAGAGATGGCTTAGCGGTTAAGGCATCTGCCTGCTAAGCCTAAGAACCCGGTTCCTATCTCCAGGTCCCATGTGTAGCCAGATGCAAAGTGACGCAAGGGCGCAATGCCGCACTTGCCCACACATCTGGATTTCGTTCACAGCAGCTGAGAGACTGCTGGTGCGCCCATCTCTATTTGTCTTCCTCTCCCTCTCTCTCTCTGTCTGTCTCTCTCTGTGTCTCTCTCCAAAAATAAAAAAATAAAATAAAAATAAATTTAAAAAAGAAATGAATAATGAAAATAAAATGAGAAAAGATAAAAAAGAAAACCAAAGCTGAAGTGATATATAGAAAACAAATGTAAAGGAGTAGATTTGAAACCCAAATGAATGAATAATGATTTTGAATGAAAATCTTCTGAATAGCCTATTTAAAAAAAAAAAAAAAAAGATTGCTGAGCTGGAAAGATGGATCAGTTGTTAAAGGCAATTGCTTGGAAAGTCAGGCAGCTTGGGTTCAATTTCCCAGTACCCACATAAAGCCATACTCACAAAGTGGTGCATACATCTGGAATTCATTTGCAGTGGCAATAAATCTTGGAATACCCATTCTCTCTCTCTCTCTGTGTCTGTCTGTCTGTCTCTTTCTCATAAAAAAATTTTTTTAAATAATTAAGATTACTATAAGATTAAAGTTAGCACTCAACCTTACTCTACCAACAAGTAATCAACTTTAATGCAGTAATAAAAATAAATTACAAGTAAAAGAACAGAAAATGTTTATTATAGTAACACCAATTTAAAAAAAAACTGAAGGTCCATATCAGGTCTATTTCAGAGTGCAACATAAAACTAGGGATTAATTCATAAGAAATACATCCACACTAAACATTTTTGTACAAACTAACAAAGTTTCAAATAACATGAAGTAAAAACTAATGGAACTAAAAGAGGTAGATAAATCTAAAATTACAGCTAAAAATGATGATGTCTCTATGTCTCAGTAACCTGTAAAACAAGAAGCTGAGATGGCAGAACAGATTCTGATAACATCAATTTGATGAGAGGGACACTGGTAGAAAATGTGACCTGAGAGTGACAGGATGAAGTCTTTCCATGTCCATTGAGCCATTCTTATTTTATTTATATTTATTTATTTGAGAGCGAGAAATACAGAGATACAGAGAGAGAGAGAGAGAGAGAGAGAGAGGGAAGGAGAGGATGGGCACACCAGGGCCTCCAGCCACTGCAAATGAACTCCAGATGCATACACCCCCTGTGCATCTGGCTTACGTGGGTCCTGGGGAGTTGAATCAAGGTCCTTTGGCTTTGCAGGCAAGTGCCCTAACCGTTAAGCCATCTCTCCAGCTCCAATTGAGCCATTCTTAAAAACCAACCGCCACACCCTCATGAAGAGAACAAGTCCCAGTTAAGGGCTTCCAGCCACACAAGTTCTGTTTTTGACAATCATGAGGTTTGTTTATGAACAAAAAGCTATTAGATAAAGTCCTAAATCTATGGAAATCAAAGAGCACAATTTCTAACAATCCACAGACTAAAAGCAAAGGTGAACATGAACATAGTATTTGGAACAGACTATTAAAGAAAAGCAAGAGGTCATGTGCATTGGTGCATGTCTTTAATCCCAGAACTCAGGAAGCTGAGGTAAGAGGCCAGCTCAAGCTCCAGAGGGAGTTCAGGTCAACCCAGATTAGAGTGAGACCTTGTCTCAAAAAAGAAAATAAATAAATAAAATAAACCGGGCATAGTGGCGCACGCCTTTAATCCCAGCACTCGGGAGGCAGAGGTAGGAGGATCACTGTGAGTTCAAGGCCACCCTGAGACTATATAATGAATTCCAGGTCAGCCTGAGCTAGAGTGAGACCCTACCTTGAAAAAAAAAAAAAAAAAAAAAAAAAATAGAATAGCAGGGCGTGGTGGCACATGCCTTTAATCCCAGCACTTGGGAGGCAGAGGTGTCGAGGCCACCCTGAGACTACATAGTGAATTCCAGGTCAGCCTGGGCTAGAGTGAAACCCTACCTCAGAAAAACAAACAAAAATTTGAATTTACAAAAAAAAAGAGAGAGAGAGATGCTCACATTAGCTGCAGACCAAGTACCTGCTAACTTCTAACATATTTCCCCAATTTCAAGAATATAAAGGGTCAAGACCAAAAGGTCCCTGGTTATGAGGCGTGAGGTAGATCTTCACAACTGCTGGAGCTTCCTGAACAGATGAATCTCAGAAGCAAGGCTCAGCCAGTCCATGGAGGGTCCTACCCAGTCAGACCCACTCCCTTCAGAGCATGCTGAATGTCTTCCTGAAATCACATCCTGCAGAGCAGGACAGACTCAGTTCATGGCCTACATTTATTCCCACCTCTACCTCAAGGACAATTCCTTTCCCTACTCCATCCATAACACTCATGAGAATCCACTTCCCCCTGGTTATGCAGATCAAAACAAGAACCCGGACCCCTACTCAGACTCCAGGAACAACAGGGGGGACCGTGGCGCTGGTTTGGACTATTTGTTACTCTGTACATGGACCCTTAAGCTCACCTTCTCTAAAGATCCTTCCTCCCTTTTCATGTAATAAGGAATGGTGGTAATAAATAACTTCAAACACAAAGTTGACGAACTAGTGTGATAGAAAGCAATTTCTGACACCTGAATTCTTTACTATAAAGATGTGCTGCTAAAATCACATTTAGTGGTGGAGGACTAAATATTCTTCTATTAAGAGTACAAGCAAAGGAGCAATGTTCTCTGTTAGCATCTCCATTCAGTATTATTGTGAGATGAAAACTGCCCCCCAACCACTAAAATGATCGTGGAGCCTGAAGGTTGAAATGCTATATATATAAATGTTGAATTTGGGTGATAATGTACATAAAAGTCATTGTGTCAATGTTTTTAATTTGTCTAAGCTTGAAATGTTCCATAACAAAAATACAGTAAAAGAGATAAGCCACACACTGAAAGAACATATTTTAAAATGACGTATCTGATACAGAACTCATGTTCAACATTTCTTAAGTGTCAAGATTCAGAACAGTGAAGTTAGCAACCTGTGATGATCGGTTATCCTCAACACCACTGGACGCATCTCTGGGAATTTTTGTGAGGGTAACTTCAGAGAGGTTTAACTGAGGAAGACTCATCCTGAACATGGGTGGCACAATTCCATTGGTGGGAATCATGAACTCAACTTACAAAGAAAAAGAAAATGAGCTATCACCAGCATTCATCTCTCCTTCCACTTGCTGGCTGTGGACGCAGTGTGACCAGCTGCCATACACACCGGCAGCCACTTACCATGATGGGCTTTAGCCTCACCCACGAACCAAAATAAACCCTTTATTCTTCAAGAAACCTTTGTCGGGTATGTTGTCACAGCAAAGAGAAAAGTAATGCACACGAAATAAAAGGAAACGATTTGCACCCATAGCTCACCAGAGAAAACATGCAAATGGAAAATGAATGCCTGGAAAGATGATTTGACATTCAGAAAATGTAGGATGAAATCAGAGTGGAGATGAAGCTCCCCACCCCACTAGACTGGTTCTCTCATATACTGCTTGAAGGGATCTGAATTGATACAACTAGACTGGAAAATAGTTGGTTTACCAAATAACTAAACTTAATCTCCATAGATGGAGCTATTTCATGTTTAGGTAATTGTCTAAATGAAACACATGTCTATATAAGACTGATACTCATGCACTCATAGTAGCTTTGCACAAAACTGGAAAAAACCCAAATGACACTGATTGATATATTCATTATCTTGATCAATAAAATCCTGATTAATGGGCTGGACCCAGGTTAGGTTAGGTTCCCTAGGACCCACATTAGCCAGATGCACAGGGGGTGCATGTGTCTGGAATTCATTTGCAGTGGCCGGAGGCCCTGGCATACCCATTCTCTCTCCCTCCCTCTCCCTCTCTTTCCTGCTCCCTCTTTCTCTGCTAAATGAATAAATAAATAAGAAAAACTAAAACTTTTTTTTTTAAATCCTGATCAAAAAAACTGGTTTCAAAATTGCATCCATATGTGAGAACTGACTAAGATGTGTAATCTAAACATGTGAAGTTTTGTTGTAAGTCAATTACAAAGTTGCTGAATCAGTTATTCCTGTGGCACATCCATAGATGTATTCGGTAATGAAGGCCCTAGTTATACTCTCTAGATTCTCATTTTCTTAATGGCCAGCAATGAAACTACTACTTAACTCAAAATGTGCCAGCACCTCCATGTGATATTCAAAAAATAGAGCCACAGTGTTTAGGGCATTTACCTGCAAAGCCTAAGGACTGGAGTTTGATTCCCCAGTATCCTTGTAAATCCAGACGCACAAGGTGTTACATGTGTCTGGAGTTCATTTGTTGTAGTTGCTAGAGGCCCTGAACACCCATATGCATGCTCTCTCACTCTCTCTCAGAAAGAGAAAGAAAGAAAGAAAGAAAGAAAGAAAGAAAGAAAGAAAGAAAGAAAGAAAGAGAGGAAAGAAAGAGAAAGAAGGAAGGAAGGAAGGAAGGAAGGAAGGAAGGAAGGAAGTGAGAGAGGGAGGGAAAGGAGAAGGAAGATGGGAGGGGGAGGGAGGAAAGAAGTACTACCAAAAAGGCAAATTCAAAAAGAAAAGGACATGCTATAAAAATGTCCCAGAGCTGGAGAGATGGCTTAGTGGTTAAGGCGCCTGCCTCCTAAGCCCAAGAACACTGGTTCCAATCTCCAATGGTTCCAATCTCCAGGTCCCACGTTTAGCCAGATGCAAAGTGACACAAGGGTGCAATGCTGCACTTGACTACAAGGGGACACACGCATCTGGATTTCGTTCACAGAGGCTGAGAGACTGCTGGTGCACCCATCTCTGTCTGTCTTCCTCTCCCTCTCTCTCTGTCTCTCTCCAAAAAAATAATATTAATAATAATAATTAAATGGCCCAAATCAGGCAGTTCACCAAACATGACACTACATGCACTGCCTGATCCTAAACTGGTTCTCAGGTAGGAAGGGAACAAAGACTGAGACAGGACCCTGTGCTCATCAGCAAAATTGCAATACATAGAGCAAGTTAGGTAAAAGTTTCATCAATACTAAACGTATGTATGTATGTATGTATGTATGTATGTATGTGCCATCTATCTACCTACCTACCTATCATCTATGTACCCATCTATTGACAGTCTGACCTTCATCATAAATCATGAGATCCTGGTTTAGAAGCAAACAAAAAAAAATAAAAAGCATTTTAAGCATTTAGTATTTGAATGTATTTAACAAAATAAAATTTATCTAGTAAGCAAATGGCACGAATGTTGAAAAGCAAACTTGTCCCGTAGAGGAGCCATCAGTGTGGTTCAGCTGTCAGCGGGAAAGAGACAAGCTGAGAGTGAAGGTATCTGAGACAGCTCAGACTTCCTGCAGACTTGAGTAGTGCAGAAGCACTAAGCTAAGATTCTAGATCCCTTCCTTCTTTCCTTCCTTCCTTCCTGCCTTTCTTCCTTCCTTGTTGCGGTCCCCCCCAAGGCCAGCTCAGGAGGAATGGTAGGGTCTCTGCTGAGTCAGGGTGAGCAGCGCAGAGTCACGACACAGACTCCGGGAGTTGGATGAAAGCGGGAAGCAAGACTCCGCAAACTTGTTTATTGAGGAGTGTACGTGGGTTTCAAGGGGCTTGGCTGGCTAATCCTTGTATGGGGTGGTCCCCTTTTTGTGACCAATGATAGCCTGTCTCTGGATAAGACATCTCGTAGCAGGCTTCTTGAGAGCATGGGACTGTAGTTATCACACCAAGCCTGCGCAGAACGCCATTTCCACAGAAGCCACTTCCTGTTTTCTTCTGCCATGCGGTCTGGCTAGGACCAGGCCTGTATTGTGCCATACCCTTCCTTCCTTCCTTCCTTCCTTCCTTCCTTCCTTCCTTCCTTCCTTCCTTCCTTTCCTTCCTTCCTTTTCTCCTTCTTCTTCTTCTTCTTCTTCTTCTTCTTCTTCTTCTTCTTCTTCTTCTTCTTCTTCTTCTTCTTCTTTCTCCTCCTCCTCCTTCTCCTTTTTTTGCTGTTTTTGGGGTAGGGTTTCACTCTAGTCCAGGCTGACCTGGAATTCACTATGTAGCCTCAGGGTGGCCTTGAACTCATGATGATCCTCTTCTCTCTGCCTCCCGAGTGCTAGGATTAAAGGAATGCACCTCTGCATTTTGTTCAAACCACTTCCTTTTTGATAAGTCCCGGACCACCTTGTGAGATACCCTGGTCTGTCCTTGAGGGCTGTAGGACCACTGCTCATGGTGACAGTCAACGCTTCATCAAATCTTCAGGAACTGGCAAGCCCTTGTCAAACTATCTCCAGTGCCTTTTCTCTCACAGTAAACCCTTTGAGTCTAGGCTGCATAGATAGTGGCTGTTTCTTCATGAGAATTTAAATATTAAGAATTTTCCAAGAATGAATTCTCCACATAGTTACTGAAGTTATAAACTTCAGTAAGTTTCACATTGATAAAAGCTAGGGGAAGAGCTAGACATGGTGGCACACACACACCTTTAATACAGAGGCAGAGGTAGGAGGATTGCTAACAGTTTGAGGCCAGCCTGGGACTACAGAATGAATTGCAGGTTAGCCTGGTCTGCAGTGAGACCCTATCCTGAAAAAACAACAACAAAAAGCTGCAGGAAGAAAGCCAAGGGCCTGTGAGCCAGAAATGGCTTTGATGATGTCAAGACACCTCCTGATGTCCTCACCCACAACAAACTCCAAGGACAAAAGAGAGGACGTTCCTTCCTGATAGTGCAGTGTCTCCTCCAGCGACTGATGGAAATTATAGCCATGCTTGGGAAGACTAGCTATTCCCAATCTCTGTGCGCTTTAACCAGCTGTGCACTTTCCCGCCATGAAGACTGTATGACAATCACTTACCTCTCTGTCATCAGAGCGTACGAGCAGTGCATTGTGGGACAGACACTGCTCAGCTCGTCCCAAGACGATATGAAGTGCTGACTGTGTTGCTTATCATCTGAATTCTCCTTCGTGAAGCCTTGTGAGTGAGGAGCGTTGTCTTTCCATCAACGTACTCCTCTCTTTCATCTGATCCTTCCTCTCCCATAATCCCTTCAGCTGACTGAACCACACTATGACCCTTCTGCACTCACACATGTAGACATATTCAACAGTCATGTGCATATAAAGCAGACTTTAAAAAAAAAAAAAAAAAAACCCTTCAGGATGCACATTGTGGGATAATGGGGGCACGTTCAGATTTTTCCAGAGTACGGTCTCTATCCGGCAAGACCATAGGCAGTGAGCAATGGATTTATGAGGCCCAAGAACCCTTCTAACCACAGCCATCCAGCTCACCTTGCTAAGTACCTGCAAACGTTAATTGCTTTATTGAGGAGACTGGTTTGTATTGAGTTAACACAAACCATGTTTGAAGGGACTTGTGCTCACCACGATCATCACATTACATGGGCCCGTACTGTAGCAGACAGCTTCAGGTTCGCTGAGATGAACTTCCAGACCAGGCACAGTTATGGAGGAAGGGATATTATTTATTGAAGCTTACAGATCCAGGGGAAGTTCCATAATGGCAGAAGAAGCTGGCCTGCCTTCACAGGACCAAACACAGAGAGCAAAGCCACAGCCAAAACGCCTCATAGCACAGCACACCTCAGGAACTCCAGCTAGGCACACTTTGCATATCTTTACATTGAAATCCTAAACCCACCACCACACCTTAAGATCCACCCAGTAACACTGCCTCCAGCAAGGTGGCTGCAGATGCAAACTATAAACTAATAAAACATTGAATGTATTGGGGGCCATCTATTCAAACTACCACACCTACCTTCTGTACATGCCTGGAAATCTCTCAGTACCTTAGGTTTATGAACAGTTTTAAAAGTTTTGGTAATGTCACGACTGCTGCTGCTGCTTCTATTACTACTTCGACTTCTGCTACTGCTAGTTCGGCATGGACTTAATTGAACGGAGCATGCTCAGGCCTCCTATCTAGATCTATTGGGACGATGATTGCCCCAGTACATCCCACAAAGAATAACTAAGCAACTACACCATGCTAAGCAGTGTGCTAGATGCTGGGGAGACTGTGACATAAGAAACAAAGAGGTTATAAGCTGTTTGTGAAAAGCAACAATGAAAATAAGCTGTCATGTCCAACAGAGGAAGGGAAGAGCCACAGGAAGAGGGGCAAGATAGAGGTGGGCTGCGGGCTTCCATTTAGCTATCAAAAAAAAAAAAGGATTCTTTAAGGAGAGACCCATGATTTGAAGCCTGGGTGAGGAAAGAAGCCAGTTTCTAAAGAGGAAGAGAAGCCCTCCAGGCACAGCAGGAACCCCCCCCCCAACATCCGTTAGTGAACAGTAGCTGTCTAGTGGGCCTGAGCTTAGTCAGTGAGCTTGTGAATGGCTGGTAATGAAAGCACGGGTCTGATCTGAAAGGACATATGTGGACTGTTAATTTGATTGTATGAGCTCCATGAAGTCACTAAAGGTTTTACTCCGAGAGAGAAATATGATCAAATGGTATTAGATGTACTCTCATGCCATCATATGAAACTAGATTGGCCCAAGGGCAAGGCAGTGTTCAGGAAGATGGACCCCATCACAGAAGACCTGGCTGCTGTATCAACTGGCTGCACAGACCACCCAGGCTGGTCTGGTATTGTCTCCTGTGCAAAATGTACCCCACAGCACTTCAGGGAACCAATCCAAACTCTCCTGGATTTGGGGAGCTTGGATCATTGATGTTCTGTTGAGACTAGGAGGGAGAACATGTCTTGGCTGCTGGATAAAGTTATGCAGCTGGTAATATGTGGCTTTGATCTTGAATGTAGCCTCAGCCCATTTAGCTGACATCAACTGGACAACCCCTTAGCATTAAAAGCCAAGTTATCTCCCTCCAGTATGTTTAACTGTATACTGTATAATCAGACTGCTTCAGTGCTTTACTATTAATAAGGTTTTTCTTAATCTCCACTGTTATATGAGTGGAAATGATGTTCTTTCTTTTCTCTGTTGAGAACTTTAATAGATGAACATACTGTAATTTGATTGTGCTCCCATCCCATTATCCTCTTTTGCCACCTTCCATCTCCCTTCTCCTGAGAACCTGCTTCCCTCAAGGAAATCCTTCCTCGGCTTTGTTGTCTCATTCTTTTTGTCTTTCTCTGTCCTCCATGTCAAAGTGTTGACAGGCTAAGAACAGTGCAGGTCTTGGGGGGATGTTGGGAACCACTGTGGAGTCCTGGGTGTACCAGTCAGTTCATGTTGGGAGAATAGTGTCCTGGCACCCCGTGGCTCTTACATTCTTCTCCCCCCCCTTCTTCCACAGTGTTCCCTGAGCCTTGGGGGGTGGGGGTGGTGATAGAGATGTCCTGTTCAGTGCCGAACTCTGAATAGCCTCCGATGTTCAGCTTTGATGAGTTTTGTGCCTCCTCAGCGTGTATCCTCCATAAAGAGGGTCCAGTCTCCTACTTCCTCTGCAGTGTTTCCTGATCCCTGATGGATGTGTTAGAGCTGACTCGCCAGTGCTAAGTACTTGGCTTTCTCCTTGTCGTCTTGATGAGTCTTGGGTCTTCCTGGTATTCTCCGCCATATATAAAAAGAAGCTTTTCTAACCAAAAGCAAGAACAGCATCAATTAAAGGACATCAACACATAAACATATACATCTGGAAGGCTTTGATGGGCATACCATCTAAATTAAGCCAAAGAACAGTGGCAGGCCTATGACCTTCCAAGCCATAAGACTGTGACTTGACTCTCGGTGCCAGGCATAAATTCTCTCCCATTGAGTGGGCTTCATATCCAATCAGCCGTTGACAACCCCACAAATTATGTGCCATTATCTGAACCCATGGATACGCAATTCCTGGGTGTTTGATAGGATCCACTGCTTGTTCAGACTACTCTTTCTAGAAGTTCACACACTCCTTCCCAATACTGTGACAGTGAGCCCACAAGGAAATGGCTTTTGTAAAATCATTGTGTAAGTTCCGAGATATATATATACACATATATTGATTCAACTTATGTGGGGCGCAACATACTAAATTTTCCACTAACTAATGAGTTGCTGTTAAGGAATAGTGCAGTGCCATTCTGGGACCTCAACATTGGCCTCTGACCCTAATAAATTAGAAATTCATAAGTGATAGTAAACTGAACTTGGTGAATGGGAGAGGATTTTTTAATTATATATTTAAATTTACTTATTTGCAAGGAGAGAGAGAAGGAGGGAGAGAGGGGAGGGGAGAGAGAGAGAGAATGAGCATGCTAGGGCCTCTAGCCACTGCAAATAAACTCCAGATGCGTGTGTCACTTTGTACATCTGGCTTTGCATGGATACTGGGGAATAGAACCTGGGTTCAAACCCAGATCATTAGGCTTTGTAGACAACTGCCTTAACCTCTGAGCCATCTCTTTAGCCTGAAAAAGGTTCTTTTAACACATGTATTTCTTTCATCTCTGTTCCCCTGGTCACTTGCTTTATCACCCCCTTTCTTGAGCACTGGAGTCATTACTGACAAAGACTGGTTACCACCACTCGATGCCTACTCTGCGTGCCTAAAAATCATAGGCACCAGCAGCCAGCTAGAACTCGGAAGAATCATCGTTGTCTCTTGTGCTTTGACAAGTTGTATTATTGATGTATTATTAGTTGATGTACCTCTAAAACAAACAAACCCAAAACAAACCACCTCACTATATCAAATCATATCACTTTCATAATAATCATCACATCATCAATTTAAAGTGCCACCCAGCTGAATATGGATTGAAAAACAACTTGGGAGGGCGCAGATAGCTCAGTGCTTTCCATAGAAGCATGAGGTCCTGAGTTCAGACCCCCTCACTCATGTTAAAGTTGAGCATGGGGGCACATGCCTGTCATCCCAGTACTGGAGAGGCAGAGGTGGCAAGATCCCTAGGGCTTTATGGCCAGCCAGTCTAGCCTAATTGTCAAGCTTTGGATTCAGTGAGAGACCCTGTATGAACACGTGTACACACACTCCAACCACACACATACAAGCACACTGCCCGTATGAACACGTGTACACACACTCTAACCCCACACATACAAGCACACTGCCCGTATGAACACATGTAAACACACTCCAACCCCACACATACAAATACACTGCCCATATGAACATGTGTAAATGCACTCCAACCCCACACATACAAGCACACTGTCCGTATGAACACGTATAAACACACTCCAACCCCACACATACAAGCACACTGTCCGTATGAACACGTGTATACACTCCAACCCCACACATACAAACACACTGCCCATATGAACACGTGTACACACACTCCAACCCCACACATACAAACACACTGCCCGTATGAACACGTGCACACACACTCCAACCCCACACATATAAGCACACTACACGTATGAACATGTGTACACACACTCCAACCCCACATATACAAACAAACTCATACAAAAAGAAGAAGAAAAAATAAGTGGAAGAGGAGGAGGAAGAAGAAGCACAACACAATTTATTCTTGTTTCTCACTGTGCTATATAAGAGACAAAATAATCAACCCTCACTCTGAAAAATAACCTCTCTGGATCCCATAAAATCCATACTTCTTTACCCCTCTGGTCAGAACACATAGAAATAAAAATGTGAACAACAAAGAGAGGATCTAGGTACACAACCAAGCTCTGAGCATTCTTAATCTTCTCACTGGTGACCATGGAATCTCATGCAGCCACTTTGGAAAAGTGCTCTGTGCCATCACCTATTCCAGACGAGTATATGCGTGGCCACAATGCAGAAGATCCACTCTGCTCTAAGCTAAAACAAATACCTGTAGACAGGTGCCAACGAGCATTATTCCAGCCCCACAAGAAAAACAAATGTCTGAGAACAGTAGAATGAGAAGAAGAAAAAACAAATATAAAGCAACAATAGAAACGAATGAGCCATGGATATGTAAGACCATGGATGAATTCAGTGTAAGGCAGATAAGGGCTACACGTAGCAGCATGGAGGCAGGATGGACAAGTCCACGTGGTGGAGTCGGGGTCACTATCAGTGTTGATGAATGGAGGCAGCGAGCAGGGGCTTTCAGAAAGTTACGAGTGTCTGCAGTCCTGGTAATAATCCTCTGTGTCCATGTGCACTGTGTTCACTCTGTGACATTTGTCTAGCAGCTGCTTTCACATTCCCCATAGGTAGATTTTCCATCAGTACAACACCTATTTAAAAAAAAGAAAAAACAATATGAAGCAATATAACTGAGAAGTGAAGCTTTGACAGGACCTGGGAGCTACTTGGGGGTAATCATTGCTTTCCTCATTCTCCTATGCTTAAAAAATCTGATACAAATGATCCAAAGAAATACAGACAGTGATAAAATCAATGTAGTTTCTTCCATCCTGATGAAAATTTTCTTAGTCGTTGAAGAGCTATTGATCTGAGGAAAAGTCATTTGTGTCCACTGGTCAAGTTGAAAGCAAAACATTCAGAAACATCGAATCTAGATGGAAGGGTACAATAGTAAAACAAAAATTTAAAAACCCACAAGTATGAAATGTTAAAATACAATGTAGGGGCATAGCTTCATAACTCAGGAGAGGGAAAAAAATCTTAAACAAAAGACAGTAAACCATATAGGGAAATTGAAACATGACTATAATTAAACTAAGAAATGTGTTAACAAATGTTTAAAAAGTGAAATACAAGGTCTAGGGTAGAATAATTTCTAAAAATATATCCAAAAGAAAAACAATATATAAAAGAAACTCTGGATCAAGAAGACAATTACACTAACAGAAAAGCAGAGGAATTGAATTTCCCAGAAAAGGTCTCATGCTAAGTAATGGTATGCGACAGGCTTAGCATCATTATCAGAAAGATGAAAATTATAAATGATATGATTTGTACATGTGCATATACCAGCAAATGTTCTAGAGCATGGAGTGCTCAGCACCTGACAATGAGATAATGAATTACTCTGTCTATTTGAGGAAACAGCTTAAAATCATTTAGTAAATTTATACAGGTACATTTCCAGCTACCAGAGATTCTATTCCCAGCAAGAATGTTCCTAGCATCATTTTTGGTAATTTTCATAAACTATAAATACCGTAAATGTGGATCAGTAACAGAATGGATAAATAATTTGTGATGGATTCACCCTTTTTTTCATGATGGCGCACACCTTTAAACCCAGAACTTGGGAGGCAGAGGTAGGAGGATTGCGATGAGTTCAAGGCCAGTCTGAGACTACATAGTGAGTTCCATGTCAGCCTGAGATAGAGTGAGACCCTACCTCAAAGAAGAAGAAGGAGGAGGAGGAGGAAGAGGAAAAGAAAAGAAAGGAAAAGAAAAGAAAGGAAAGGAAAAGAAAAGAAAAGAACAAAGAAAATGAAAAAAAGTTATTCACATTGTCGGGTGTGATGGTACACACCTTGCATCAATTGGGAGGCAGAGGTAAGAGGATCACCATGAGTTTGAAGCTGACATAGAGCTAAAGAGGACTAGAATGAAACCCTGCCACAGATAAATAAATAAATAGTCATCTGAATAATATGAAGCACAAACAATATTAAATGAAATAAGGAAGAAATACAATATACATTACACATTCAGTATGAGTCTATTTACATACTTTTCTAAGCAGGATACAAATGATTTGAAATACATAGCTAATACAGGAAAACAAAGACAAGCTGGAGAGGTGGCTTAGTGGTTATGGTGTTGGCCTGTGAAGTTTAAGGACTCAGGTTTAATTCCCCAGTACCCACATAAGCCAGATGCACATGGTGGTGCATGCATCTGGAGTTGGTTTGCAATGGCTGGAGGCCCTGGTGTGCCCATTCTCTCTCTCCCCCTATCTCTCTCAAATAAACATAATTTAAAATAAAAGGAAGGGAATACAATCCCAAATGTCAGAAGAGCAGTTATTGTGGTAAGGGATGGGAGGGGAGCCATCTGGGAAAGTCCAAGGAGCCTGTTCTCTCTGCCTATGTGCCTAGATGGAGTGGTTACAGAGATGCTAATGTTACTGCTCAGAGTGTCTATAGAGTTTACGTGCCCTCTGGTCTGTGCAGTGTACTTC
This sequence comes from Orientallactaga sibirica, assembly GCA_036365145.1. Lineage (NCBI taxonomy): Eukaryota > Metazoa > Chordata > Mammalia > Rodentia > Dipodidae > Orientallactaga > Orientallactaga sibirica. The sequence goes on from JAEOAD010000035.1 coordinate 4,511,432, forward strand.
ACACTGCGAGCAAAGGAAACAGAAAGTTTCAAGAAGTTGGGCTGTGGTGAGTCTCCAGCCCCTCCTCATGTGTTATGATCTGACAGCAGAGCCAGTGGCAGTCACAGAATTGTCACATGATAGAAGCTCACAGGAGCAGACATTTGTTCCCACCTTGAAGCATCACTCTCACTTTACTGGATCGTCTAGGTGTTTCTGCTTTCTAGACTGCTTTCTAGGGTGTCTGTCGAGGGATGGTGTCAGAAGCTTATGTAAGAATGTCGATTTATCTACAGCCATACTAAGGAGATTATACATGTAATGCAAGGAGAGGTGGGAGGTTCCTCTCTGCAGTCCTTGAAGAATTACTGCATAGTGACCTCTGGAATCCATTAATGTGTTGGTTCAGTTCACGTGGGGAGGTAAGCATGTGCTGTTTCTATATTTACCAAGACTTCAGGTTTCACTCAACAACACTTCCAATCCTTGCCCGTTTCTGCCTTCTACTTCCCACCTTCCCCCGTTGCCCCATTCCTCCATTGCAACGGAGACTCTGCAGCAGGGAAGAGACTTTCACTGAATGGCACTCTCTTGACCAGAACAGGTCAGGCTAAGAAAAATTGCACCATCATACATCCTTTTGACTTTGATTTTTTAAAATAATCCTTACATCATAGTCTGGAGTTTCTTATCATTGTTTGTTGAATGACTATGGTGTACACAAGACCATAATAATCTCCCAGAGAGAAAAGACCATCTCAAGAATGTTGACCTCTAAGGACAACTCTGAGGGAAAGAACTAGCTTAGAAGAAGTCTTCACAGGCTGGAGAGATGACTCAGGACTTCAGACACTTGCCTGCAGAGCCTAAGGACCTGAGTTCTATTCCACGTAAAGCTAGATGCACAAGGTGGCACATGTGTCTGGAGTTCATTTGCAGTGGCTGGAGGATCTGGCATGCCCACTCTCTCTCTATCTGCCTCTCTCTCTCTCTCTCAAATAAATTAAAAAATTACATTAAAAAAGAAGTATTCACTATATATTCTCCAGTGGCAAGTAAATAAATAAATAAATAAATACATGAATTAATCGAGCTCTAATGCAATAGTCACTGGTTTCTTCTATGAACCACAGTTCAGGATTCAGAGATCCTTCTTCTCCCATTATTGTTTTTACTCTCAAAGCAATTTCCCACAGAATCAATAAACATATGATTGAACAGAAAACATGATGGACAGGAACACAAAATAAATAAAAACCAGAATATTTGTAAAGCTGAATTCACTATTGTCCCTTCTACCCAAGAAAGTACAGCTACAAATGGATTTTAAGTAAATCTTATTACAAGATAATATTTAACTAACAGATTGGCTAAAGAAAACATTTTTAAGAAAATAATTGCATCCGACACTTAACCTTTACCACTGCTACAATTCAACATATAAACCAGACACCCGGAAGAGGCAGGACCGCTGCTTCTAGCAAAGAGCTCTCGCAAGATGCTTGGCAGGCTCATCTCCATGGACCGCAGTAACGTCTAATCTGGAAAGGCCCAGCCTTTCCTTCTTAGGACTACTCAATTAAAATGCTGCATAAGGGCTGGGATGACAAAGTGAGTGCCCAGAACAAACAAATCCCATTCCAGAGCAAGATGAGTCATCGCTGGAGGCCTTTGTGTCTTCGTTTTGATTTAGTGGACTTCTGAGTGCTAGAAGATTCTCAAGGAATTCTAACGGTAACCCTGTTTTGTACAGTCACTGAAGCTTGTTATAAACCGTTACCAAGTCCAGCCTGATTCAGTGAAGAGGCCAAGTAAACAGCACCCTCACATCCATGTAACACTCAGCAACATATAAAGCATTCTCCTGTTTGCTTGATTCCAGTGTTGTGAAGCAGTGAAGAAAGCCCCACATGTTGTGAGATCTGCCAGCCCCACACAGGCTACATGTGGTAGAGTAGGACCTTGAACCTTGATCACCTAACTCCAAGGTTGTAACTTTACAAAATTACTGGATTATAGATCATTGACGATATGCAATGCATTGGCTAAAGACTGTAGAACATTTCTGGAGTTGGTTAAGTGATATCTCCCCCTTGTTTCTTCTTCTTTATTTATTTACAGAGAGAAAAAGGAGAGAGAGAGAGAGAGAGAGAGAATAAGAGAGAATGGGTGCACCAGGGCCTCCAGCCACTGCAAATGAACTCCAGATGCATGCGCCCCCTTCTGCATCTGGCTAACATGGGTCCTGGAGAATTGAACCAAGGTCCTTTGGCTTTGCAGGCAAATGCCTTAACCACTAAGCCATCTCTTCAGTCCCTCTTGTTTCTTCTTAACACATCCCTGGCAAACCTTTCTCTGGAGTGGACCTGGGGTTGGTGGGGCTTTGATGTCTTACAAAGTAGTGCTTATTTTGAGGCCCTCAAACAGCCTGTGAGAAGTGGAAAGCTGATAGCAGCAGAAGAAACTAGGAAGGAACCATCAATGAACAATATGATTGAGAACGTCAGAGGGACATTTATCTGGGGAGAGGGTGACAAGAAGAGAGGACTGGCTGAATAAGTCTACTGTGAAGACAAGAAAGTCACTGAAACAGGTGTGTGTTAGCCAACACTCAGGAAAACAGACAAAGCTGGTGCACCACAGCTTGGCAGTAACCTGAGAGAGATGTGTGTTCATCCAATTACTGTCCTTGGCACCTTAAACCACTTACTACCTACAAGCTTTTAGGAGCTTAAGTAACCCCAGGGCTAGGATGATGAAATGAGTCCCCAAAATAAACAAATCCCATTTTAGGCTGGATGAGTCATTGCTGGAAGCCATTATGACCACAGGCCACACTCGCATACTCATGTGAATGAGCCCAGCTCCCACATCTGCACCTAGGAGAGAGACCTGCCCCCTGCCCTCCCTCCACTGCTCAAAACCAAGGCTGCAGCTGGGAGTCCTGTCCACACAGTGGCAATTGTTGCTCAAACACAAGACTTCTGCTTTTCTCAGATGCGTAGATGAGCCAAGCGTGGCTGTGTAGAATCTCAGGTAACTGCATTTGGCAACACTACTCGGTTTGGGAAGGCAGATTGTTGGGCACTACATGGGGAGAAATTGAAGAGAAATATCCTAACATTCCAGAACTGTAATAAAGAATGTAGAAAAACCACCTTGCCCAAAATTTCCTTCTCACAAAAGGACCAGTTAAGATATTTAAAAAATTAAAAATGGACTGGAGTGATGGTTTAGTGGTTAAGGCACTTGCCTGTGAAGCCTAAGGACCCAGGTTCCATTCCCCAGTTCCCACATAGAATCAGAGCCGCATGGTGGTACATGTGTCTGGAGTTTGTTTGCAGTGGCTACAGGCCCTGGTGTGCCCATTCTCCACCCCCTGCCTCTCTCTCTCTCTCTCTCTTTCTTAAATAAAATATTTTTTTAAATATATAAAAAATTATCTCGAGACTGGGGAGATGATTCACTGGAGAAAGTGCTTGCCACACAAACCAGAGCACCCTAGTCTGGACCTGCAGACTTGTCATTAAAGACCGGAGCCTGGTGGACTTCTGTACCGTCAGCATGCTGCTGGTGAGGTAGGAAGACAAACAGGAGGATTTCCCAGAAGCACGGAGCAGAGAACTCGGCAAATGCACAAAACAGAACGAGAGTCAGCCCCCTCCTCAAATGAGGTGTAAAGAGAAAAACTGATGCCTGAAAGGTGTCCTCTGACCTCTACAACGTGTGCTATGGTTCACATGCCTTTGCACTCACACAGGAGCATGCACACATACACACATACATAAAATAATAACATCTTGATCTACTCCTGTTTGTAAGCAAATATACGATTTTAGAATTAGAAAAGTTCAATGCATGGGAAGGCAACTGGTTTGCATTTCATTTACTGGTGCTGGCCAGTTTAGAGACCCTGTGCATGAAGTTTAGATGGTCTGTCTGGGCTTAGGGACAGGTAGGTTGCCATGACAGACTGCCAATGGCTGCCTCCTAGATCACTCACCATTGCAAACATAATCACAAGTAACCACAAGTCTTCAAGTGCTCACAGAAACTGGCAACCTCAGTCACGCATTTTTTTTATTCTTTTTTTTTTGATTTTTCGAGGCAGAGTCTCACTCTAGTCCAGGCTGACCTGGAATTCACTATGTAGTCTCAGTGTGGCCTCAAACTCACTATGATCCTCCTACCTCTGCCTCCCGAGTGCTGAGATTAGAGTGCTGGGTTAAAAGGCATGGGCCACCATGCCCAGCAGCATTTTTTTTTTTACAAGCAATGCACCATCATTGTTTTTCTAATCTGCCCAGGACAGTCCTATGTCCTGAGGTTAGAGATAAACTGCACTCAGCATTTCACACTTACTTTCTAAACAGATTCTCCTATCAGAGTTCACACATGGTCCACAGCTGGCTGATTTTACAGTAGGGATTTCTGCAAAGTAACTCATATTACATTAGAATAAGTAAGGAAATTGAGCTAATTTGAAAGTTGCATATCCATTATTAAAACCCAGTCACTACACAATAGTTTTGAACTTTGGAAAAAGTCGTGGAAGATATTTTTATTGGTCGAGGAGAGAGTTTGGTTAGTAAAGTGCTTGCCTCACATGCATGAGGACCTGAGCTACCTCCCCAGTATCCATCTAAAAGTGCTGGGAATATGCCTGTATTCCCAGTCCTAGGGCAGTGGAAACAATAGAATCCCTTAGGATCCCTGGTCAGTAAATGTAGCCTAACTTGTCAGCTTCAGGCCAGTGAGGACCCCGTCTCAAAAAGAGGTGGATGGCATAAGTGAGATAATAACCTAGGTTGTCCTCTGGCCTCCACATAGACATGCATGCTTACACACACACACACACACACACACACACACACACACGCATGCAATATAATGCTACTTCATCACTGACACTTTGGCCTGGCTGCAGGAGGTAAAGATCAAAGACTACTAACATTTAGAAGTTTTATTATTGTCTTGTTATTTGCTGTAGACAATGCACCCTTTATTGCATACCCGTGGGCAGACAGCTCCTGGTGCCCACTCTTGCCCTCTGGGAATGGCACATACCCAGGTATTTGATGACCTGATCCTCTGCAATTCGCCTCACTCTGGGAACCCCAGCGCAATGAGCTTCAAGGAGCTTTGATTAACAGAGCGGTCGCTAATTCAGAGGCTGACTTCATTTACTGGATAAGCCCAAACTGTCCCTGACTCACAGTGTCACCTCTGCTAAGTAGCAAGATGCCACTGAGTCTGGCTTTGGTTCTGGGAACCCCATCCTGCTCAGTTAGTCAGCACTCTTGTCCCTATGCCCACATACACTAGCCTGATGAAAAACGCCCTGTATGTCAGGACAGGGAGGTACATGCTGTAATAAACTTTCTTCTCCATATTGTCATGGCTTTTCTTTTTTTAAAAAAATATTTTATTTTTATTTATTTATTTGAGAGAGAGATACAGAAACAGGCAGAGAGAGAGAGAGAGAATGGGCACACCAGGGCCTCCAGCCACTGCAAACGAACTCCAGATGCATGCGCCTCCTTGTGCATCTGGCTTACATGGGTCCTGGGGAATCGAGCCTCGAACCGGGGTCTTTAGGCTTCACAGGCAAGCACTTAACTGCTAAGTCATCTCTCCAGCCCCTGTCATGGCTTTTCTTGAGCTTCATTTTCTCCATGAAAAATTTTAGGAACAGCCTATCTGTTATCGTGGGGAAACTTACTGAGAGTTTTTAATGTATTTTGCTTAAATTCATAGAACATTTTGGCAAGAATTACATTGACAGTGTTAAATCTTTCCTTTTATGATCTATTTTATTTCATTTTTACTAACATCTTTCAAAAATATTTAACACTTTTCCATAACTTATTTCACAAGGTAACTATTAGGTACCATATGTTTTCACTTACAGGTTTCTAATCCTTAGGTTCTGGTGTATAGAAATGGTACTGATTTGGCATATCAATATCATATAGAGTAACATTTCTTAACTCCCGCATAAGTGTAATATAACTTAAATAATTATTTACACAATAAACAATATGCACAGTTTCTCTTTAATATTCAATCATTTTTCCTGTGACTTATGCTACTGTGTCCATTTATTTGTTTGTGTGTCTATAGCTCTGGCTAGGATCTCCCAAACCATGTTAGACAGAAATGATTAGCTTGAAAATTCATATCTTCTTCCTGAGTTTAAAGAGAATTTTTTAATATTCCGCTATTAATGATACCACCTGTTAAAATTTTAAGTAAAAGGCTATATCAGATTAAGGAAATAGCAATCAGTTCCTGCTTGGCACAAAATTATCCTTTCCAGCGATGACTCTGTACGTTGCTCAACTTTCCATGACTATAGCCAATATCTGACATAATCAATTTACAAAGATGAAAGGTTTGTTTGGACTTATAGTTTTAGAGGCTTAAGTCCATATCCAGCTGTCCCTGGGGCTCAAGCTAGGAGCAGCACATCATGGCTGGAGTGACATGCAGAACAAATGCCTGGAAGGCTAAAGAAAGGGGAGAGCAGAGCCCCCAAATCCTCTTAAGTGACATGTCCCTAAATAACCTAAAGACCTCTCACTAGGCCCCACCACCGAAATATTTCACCATTTCCCATCGCACTACTCTGGGTACACGTGGGGTCTTAGGGAACATCCTAGATCCAAACTGTAACACTGCAATGTACTTTTTCTAAATCTTTTGGAATCCTTTTAGGAAATTTTCTCCTTTAATCCGGGCAGTGGATGGTAACAGTTAATTTTCTAATAGATTATACTATGTTACATATTTCCAGACTGGTTTCATAAATGTTTAAGCCACATCATCTTTTCCTAACATGTGTAAGTAGCATGTGTGCATGTGTATGTGCATGTGTGAATGTGTGTGTGTGCATGTATGAATGTGCGTGGGCATGCCCATGTTTGTGAGTGTTCACGCATGTGTGTGCTTGTGAGTGTGTTCTCCTTGGTCGTTCTCCACTTCATTTACAGAAACAAGTTCTCCCTGAACCCAAAGATCATTGATTAAGCTGGGTGAGCTCCCAGCAGACCCTGGGGATCCTTCAGTCTCCACTGCACCAGTTCTGGGATTACAGACCCCCAGCTCCATGCCCAGCATGTTAATTGGGTTCTGGGGACCTGAACTCAAATTCTCATGTTTGTGCAATCAGCATTTTACCCACTGACCCATCTCCCTTGCTTAAGATGCAAAGTCTTGAGTGAGATTGCTAGCATTATTATTACTACATCTAAATTCAATATCAAATATGTTATAGTCACAATTACATGGCTTAAGGAATATTCCTTATATTTTTAAATTTTGGGTAACAATCATGCCAGATTTTGGACATAAATTTTCCTTAGTGTTTGTTAAACATGTCCGTTAACTCTCTTGGTTTGAAATAATTTTTATGTGTGCAAATTGGTGGGGTTTTAATTGTAATTTAAACTTATTTAATTATTATAGTGCTATTAAGTTTTCAATTGTCTTGCTGAGTACTTCACAGGCTGCTGGGGAAGAAAATTCATCACCAATGTTAACCAGCAGTGAAGTTTGAGTGAACATTGAGAAGTGATTTGGAAAGCTGTGTTTCAGACACGTAGTGGCTGCTGCATTTATGACCTCACAGTGTCTGTGAGAACCTGCACAATATTTGGCCCATCAACATATCCTCGTGGATAATGAAGGGAGGCAAAAATAAGGTTATAAAAATACTAGATAGACTGGTTTGAGGGAGGGAGATGTTCAGTAGAAGGGGTATACAGAATTGGGGGCAAGAAAGAAAGAAAGGAAGCATTATAGTTACTCTTGCATTGCTGGGACAAAGCTCCCAATCAAAAGCAGATAATGGGAGGAAAGTTATTTATTTTGGCTTATATTTTCACGAGGCAGCTCCATGATACAGGGTAGAGACAGTAGAGCAGAGATGGGACATTACTGTCTTGTCAACATCAGGTTGACAACAGCAGTAGAACGAGCTGAACTCTAGCAAGGGTTATAACACTTATAACAACTGGTTATAACACTTCTAAGTCAGCCCTCAACAGCACACCTCTTCCAGCAAGGCTCCACCTCCCAAACTGGCCATCAGCTGGGAACCAAGCATACAAAAAACATGAATTTATGGTGGACACCTAATTCAAACCACCACTGGAAGGTTGTTTGAACAAAATACATTTTGTGTATATATAAAAATTATCAATAAAAATGCTAAAAATAAACAAATGCATGCATTTAAAATTATATGTGCAGAACTGAAAGAAAATGAGGAGGGGATGTATATATATTACCAAAATGTAATATGTGCATTGAGGGGGCTCAAAGACTTCCTTGACCAACAGCTGAGTATTATCTGTCCCTGGCACAGATATTATTGTTTGATAGTTGGTGGCTACCAAGAAGACCAGCATTATCCATCAGTGTAGGGAACCTTCATTCTATTATGATTTTTCTACTTACATATTTTTATTAGGCTTATTAAATAGTATGCTTTCTTATGTCTTTTTTCTATCTCCTAAGTTTTGGTTAGCCCTTCCCCACCCTCATGCCTGCTTAACAATTTCTAACCCCAGTGTCCAACCCCCACTGTTTTCATATCACTCGTGTTCCATTCTCTCTTCAGGTTATGGTCTCTTTCCCCTTTTATCTGTTGTCTAATTTCCTGATCACTGCAGACAATCTGAGTTGTACTCATTGGTCGGGGGAGTCAATGCTAGAATCTTCATGTGCGAGAAAACATGCAGTGCTTGTCTTTTTAGCTTGTGTTATCTCACTCTATATGATATTATCCAGTTCTAACCATTTCTCTGCAAATTTCATTTTTTTACAGCTGAATGAAATGCCAGTGTATATATGTACCATATCTTCCATAAGCATTCATCAGTTGATGACATACATGGTGGAACCACTTGTAGTTACTGTGAATAGAGCAATAATGAACATGGAATAGGCTTTGGAGTTCATTGAGTATAACCTGAGAAGCAGCATAGCTGGGTTACACAGTAGTTCTATTTTTAACTTTCAGAGGAACTCCCACACTGATTCTCATATAATCACTCTACTAGTACACTCCTACCAGAGTGAAAAAAAGTTCCTCTTTGCCCCACATCCTCACCACTATTTGTGGTCATTTGTTTCCTTGATGATTGCCTTTCTGGCAGGAGTGAGATGGAATCTCAAAGTTGTGTGGATTTACATTTTCCTGGTGGTTAAGGGTAGTGAATACTTAAAAAAAAAATTGTTGGCCATTTTTATGTCTTATTTTGGTGATTCTCAGCTCAATTCCATAGTCCTCATTTTGAACCCGTTGCTTATTTTCTTGATATTTACTTTTCGTATTCTTTCTGTATGCATTCTAGATATTAATCCTCTATCAGACATCTAGCTGGTAAAATTTCTTTCCCATTCTCTAGGCTACCTATCAACTCAGTTGATGGTTTTCTTTGTTGAACAATAGATATTCAGTTTCATGATATCCTATTTGTTGACTGGTTGCATTATTTCTTGGGCAAACAGGGTGCTTTACAGAAAGTCTTTCCTATGCCTGCATAGTCAACTATATTCTCTACTTGTTCCTCTAGCTATTTCAGAGGTTCAGCTCTAATGATGAGGCACTTGCTCCATTTTGAGCTGATTTTCATGAAGGGTGAGAGATAAGGGTCTACTTTTATTATTCTACATGTAGATACACAATTTCCCAGCACCATTTGTTGAAGATGCTGCCTTTTCTCCAATATTATTCTTGGAATCTTTGTCAAAAATAAGGAGGCTAGAGTTACATGGACTTATAGTTGGGTCTTCTATTAAATTGATCTATGTATCTATTTTTGTTCCAATACCATGCTGTTTTTATTACTATGGCTCTGTAGTATAGATTGAAATAAAGTATGGTGGTATCTCTAGCAATATTCTTTTTGTTGAGGATAGTTTTGGCTATCTGGATTTTTTTTTTTTTTTGTGCTTCTATATGAATTCTAAGATGATTCTTCTCTATTTCTGTGAAGAATGGTACTGAAATTTTTAGTGCATTGAATCTGTAGATTGCTTTTGGTGGGATGACCTTTTTCACTATATCAGTTTTTCCAATCCATGAACATGGAAGATCATTCCATCTTCTGGTATTGCCCTCAATTTCTTTCCTCAGTGTTTTAGTTTTTAGTGTAGAATAACCTTTTTATGACTGTTATGAATAGGACTGTTTCTCTGATTTCATTCTTAGTGTGTTTTCATTAGTATATAAGAAGGCTGCTGGGTTTTGTGTGTTAATTTTGTATCCTGGCACATTACCAATATATTTTTAGATATTTTCTTGAATTCAATTTGCAAGTATTTTATTGAGTGTTTTTATTCCATCTATTTTCATCAGGAATAAAATTCTGCAGTTTCCTTTTCCTTTTCTTTTCTTTTCTTCTTTTTGTTGTGTCCCTTTCTTGTTTTGCTAGTATTATAATGCTGGCTTCATGACAGGAGTTAGGTAGCATTTCATCCCTTTCTATTTTTTTTTTTTTTTTTTTTTGGAAAAATTACAGAAGTATTGGTTTCACCTCTTCCATAAAAGTCTGATAGAATTCTGCAGTGAATCTGTCTGGACCTGGACTTTCATTGCTTTTTTTTTAGATCTTTTTCAATTGTTTAACCCATCTTGGTTTAATTTTGGTAGGTCTTATGCAACTAGAAATTTATCCATTTATTTGTTTTTCCCATTTGATAGAATATTGATTTTAAATATATTTCCTTATGATTCTCTTGATTTCATTGGTGTCTGTTGTAATGTCTATTTTCACATCTCTAACCTCGTTGGTTGGTTCTTCTCTCCCCAGGAAGGGATATTTCAGCTTCTAGATACATAATTTTGGGAAGTAGTTGTGTGACCTTTACAATTCAGGACTCCCAGACTTAACTTCCTTAATCCTTAGAGCCTCTTTTCTCTTTTCAGTTTGGGGGTATCTGTTACATAACAAACATAAATTGATTTTTGACTAACTGTTCTATTTCTTCTACCTTGATTTGAGCCTTGATCTTCTGCCCCTTACATGGTCCATTCTATTGGCGAGGCTTTTCACAGAGCTTCTTGTTTGACTTATTCGATTTTTCACTCTCCTCATCATTTCAGTTTGGTTTTTCCAAAGCATTTCTAGCTCTTTAATGAGGTCCATTTTCATATCCTGGTTTTTACTTCCTCATTTTATTTGGCTATTTGCTTTCTCTTGGAGCTCATTCACAAGAATCTATTCATGTTATCTTTGAATTCATTCAGTTGTTTGTGTTTTCTTGGGTCTCATTCATGTATTGATTCATGTCCTCTTTGAGTTCTTTGTATATATTTATAATTGTGCTTTTGAATTCTTTGTCTGGAATTTCCTTTAAATTGACCTCATGGGTGGGGGGGGGTCTCTTATGGGATTGGGAAATCTTGGAGGTTAACATACTGCCTTGGCTTTTTGTGTTAATTGCTCTGTGTTGAGACTTGCCCATCTGGAGGTATTGTGTTGGTCAAGTCTTTCTGGCACACCTGTGTTAGGTGAGTGTTTGGATCAGTACTTGGTGTTCCTTTGTCTCAGCTTGCCTTCATTTGGCTCAGTGTGCCTTAAAAGTTCACATGTGGAAACAGTTAGTGCTGATTGGTGGCAGAGGTAGTTGAGGTGACCTCACTTTGGCGGGGAGTGCATACATACCTCCTGATCTTTCATGCCAGGGTATGTGCATCATGCAAGTCATATGGCTGGGTGAGGGGAAGGCAAGGCAGAGCAGGTGGCTTGGGCTGAAGTCACACATGGGATGAGTGGTGACCAGCTCTGTGAGAGGCATGTGCAGTGGACAGATTGCTGATCTTACATGATGAATTTTTTCTGTACCATGCACATAATGTAACTCCCAACCTTAGACCAATATGAACAAGAGACTATTGCTAACATTTCTCAAACAAAAGTTACATTCCTTTCACTGAGAACTCAACAATTTCTTCCAATTGGATTTTCCTTTTTCCTGGCTTCTTCTTTATGATGTGGCCAAATGATATACAACCTTCTCCTACAACTAAGGGATATTTTGTGCATTTGTAGCAAGTGTGTGTGTGTGTATGTGTGTGTGTGTGTGTGTGTGTGTGTGTATACATGCCTGTGTCTGCTTCTGGGAACTGAATGCAAAAATTCATACATACTAATCTAGCATACTAACTTTGAACCACACTCCCAGCCATGTGGAGATATATTTTATTGTTTCAAGAGATTAGGGAATGTGAATGGCATTTACTGGGTGGTCTGGAAATAATTAGGTGCTTTGCCATATATAGGGCTGTATTATATAAGAAATGGTCATCATTTATATGCTAAAACTTTACTTAGCATTATCTAATTCTAACATAAACTTTTTTCTGGGGTGTGTGTGTGTGGTACATGTGGTGTGGCATATGATGCTGGAGGGGGGAATATGCACATGTGTTCACAAGTGCACATGTCCAGTAGGCATGCATGTAGAGGCCAGAAAAGAATGTTATAGGTCCTCTTTTCACTCACCTGAGTACTTCATTGAGACAGAATTTTTCACTAACTTCCAAGCGGCTGTCTTTTGGTCGATGAAACCAACAATTCTCTGGTCTCTACCCACCCCAGAACTGTGATTGCAGATGTACATCATATGTCCACACTGTTTTGTTTTATATGTGATTGCTGGGTGATCCACCTTCGGTGTTCTCAGGCTCTTTCAGGCCCTCATTCTTACACAGCAAGCACTCCTTCTCACAGAACCATCTCCCGAGCCCCAGCATAAATTCTTTAATCAAAATACCTTGTTTTGGGGGCTGGAGAGATGGCTTGGTGTTTAAGGCGCCTGCCTGCCAAGCCTAAGAACCCTGGTTCCAATCTCCAGGTCCCATGTTTAGCCAGACGCAAAAAAAAAAAAAAGGTGATGCAAGGGTGCAATGCTATGCTTGCCCACAAGGGGGCACATGCATCTGGAGTTTGTTCACAGTGGCTGAGAGAATGCTGGTGCGCCCATTCTCTCTGTCTCTCTCTCTTTCTCTGTCTCTCTCTATCTCTGTCTCTCTCAAAAAAAAATTTTAAAAACTTTTTAAATTTTTTTTCTAGGAACAAGGCTTTCAAAGTAACTGTTACTTTGATTTGATCAGAATCTCGCAAGGTCTTCACCACTGTTTAAAACCATGATCAATGGAAAAGGGACCCATTGACTAGTGACCACATGATACCTGTGTGCCCGCTTCTCACACAGATCAAGCTCAGAGTCCAAACACAGATTGAGCTTCTGACTGCTTTCTCTTGGTCTAACTTCACATTCATTTTTAAGAGTTTGTGCTTGCGTGTGTAATCTGTAATTTTGCCTTGGGTCTCAATGTAGATTTCTTCTTTTACTTCAGTTATATTATACATTTATTATTAATTATTATTTGGATTTTCAAGGTAGGGTCTCAGTCTAGCCCAGGCTGAACTGGAATTAGTCTCAGGGTGGCCTTGAACTCACAGCGATCCTCCTACCTTGGCCTCCCAAGTGGATTAAAGGAGTGTGCCACTACACCTAGCCTATATCATACTTATTTAAGCCATAAAATTGACATCTTCTTACTTTCATCTCTTGCTTACATTTTAGTTATGGCAACTTGTAATTATATAAGTTATGGCATATTTTATTTTAGGATAATAAACTAGACATTATAAAACAGAAAAAGTGTACTGTGGGTAATCTCTCATGGGTCCCAGATATCTATAGCTTTCCACATGGAAAGTCAAATCCATCACACTCAGGTTCAAAGAGTAATAGAACCATTAGAATCCCTTTCCTGTCTTGTTTTTTTTTTTTCCCCTAGGTATTTTCCTTAAAATGTTGCCAAGTCAGGAATGGATTTTAATGGATTTTTAAACAAACAAAAAATAATTAATATTTACATTTGCAAACAAGTGATGATTCTTTTCTTACTTCACAAAGATTTTCTTTGGATCAAAATAGACTTTATATAAAAGCACTTGACAATCTGTAAAGTCCTAAGTAAATGCAAGTACTTGCTTGGCAGCCGTAGAGTGCTCCTCAGTTAATTATTTACATGAAGATCTCCAAGAGAAGAACTAAAACTATATTAAAAAAATAATAATACATGCTTTCTACCATAGAAAAATGACCACCAGCGATATCCCAGCTTTGCGCTGTGTCTTTGTCGCCTCTTCTCCACTCAGAACAGGATTGAACATGAAGCCAGGGAAGCAACTCATTTGCCAAAATATTCTTGAGGAAAAGCGGATTACATCCCACTAGTTAAAGGTACTTATTTCAGTAACAAGATCATAGGATAGTTTTGAGGAAGATTCAGTTGTTTTAGATAATCAAGCACTCCGCTTATAAAGCTGAGAGTGTCCGCCTGACCCTCTTTCTGACTCAGAAACAATCATCTGGCTCTAGCCTGGCTCCTCATTTCCTGTCTTTCTTGGTGCCCAAAGGGTTCATCCCTTCTGCTCATCTCAGCACAAAAATCTTTCACTCTTACAAACTTGCCCCAGCCAAGGCGTGCGGGATAGAGAGGGTAAAGTGTCTTCGCAGGAGGGAGGACAGAGTCAGTTGTAGGCTCAGAGACCAGGACCAACCTGGAGCAGTGGGTCCAGTGTTCGATATGAGGGTGTGTGACACTTGGAAGGTTCACAGAAGTGTCTCTGGTGGATTCCTCGTCACTGGCCCAGGCAACACTATCGTGTGGGGAAGAAGGAGAGGGTTACGTGATTCTGTTATCCACAAAAGGGGAAAAACATCAAGCAGTCGAGGCCGAGCTCTGCCTGGGTGGTTCACCATATGCAATAGGGCAGATCCCGAAAGGCTTGTGGGAGTGACAGACTTCACAGAGGCATGTGACAGATGAGGCTTCCCAGGAACTTGAACATCTGATACAAGTCAGGGCACAGAGACACAGCTTGGTAGAGGTCCAAAGATGGACCATGGCTCCAGAAAACATAAACTCCTGGATTCTAACAGTTTTTCAGGAGGAAATTTAATTCCACATGATTAAAAAAAAAAAAAAAAGCTTTTCCAATTTTCCAGACTGAGTTAGAAGCAAAGCTGGGTCAAGACCTCAGGGCACCAGATTGTCTTGAAGGTATACCATCTCCGCAGTGTTATTCAGTGTGACACTAGAAGGGGTTTGGTGCTCTGAGATAGATAATTCCACTTAGTTTTTACCCATTAATTGCCTTGCCAGCTCCTTCCAATTGCTTGCCTTTGAATCCCTTCCTAGCTAGCCTTATGCGGCAAAAGCTTCTGGCAGTCTCCTCCAGGATGATGGGCGGCCAGGAGCTCACACAGTGGCTGGAAAGATGCTGTGAATTAACAGATACCTTTAGCTTAATCATCGCCTCTGCTAAAGCACCTCAACATTTTGGCAACACTCCTGGAAAATATATTAACCAGTCCTGGGAGCCTGACTTCACAAATCACACAGCTAATTATTGGCCAATAAATTAGAACACCATGCTTGAAGCTGCTATTCAATTTTCCATGTTAGCAGTGTGTCGATTCTGAAAAAAAGATTCAAGAAGGTTTCACTGCTTTTGATTTGAAGGCTTTTAGGAATACAATATTAATGTGAGAAAAGCCACATGGCAAAAATGCCTTGAGATGGGGAGAACTGCTATTGAACAGACAAAGAAAAAAAAAAGGGCTGGAGAGATGGCTTAGCAGGTAAGGTGCATGCCTGGGAAGCCCAAGGACCCAGGTTCGATTCTCCAGGTCCCATGTAAGTCAGATGCAGGGCATGGCACATGCCTCTGGAGTTTGTTTGCAATGGCTAGAGTCCCTGGCGTGCCTATTCTCTCTCTATCTATCTATGTCTCCCTCTCTCTGTCTCTAATAACTAAATAAAAATAAATCTTTTTTAAAAGTACTTTAAAAACAACAACAAAACAAACAAACAGAAAACCACCCACAGCTCTCAGCTCAAAGGGAAAAAGAGATAGATACTGTCTTCTGGAACCCAGTATCAGTGACCGTGACCTGGGAAGACAGACCTGTCACTCCCAATTCCATGTCCCAAGCTGGTAACAGTTTCATGATGTTTTTATAATGACAGAATAAAGAAAGTCATAATTTAGAATATTTTTCAAATACTTTGGTGGAAACCTCAGGCTGATGGGTTACAGTAAAGTGGGGACATGTCTGCTACAAGCTTCAGATAGTATCTGATGACATTCTTAGCCTTTGGGTTGGTAGAAGCTAGTGGTTCATTCTGAAAGGTTTCACTTGACAGCTACAGGGATGTTAGGTCAAACACAGACATGAGTAATAAATGACTAATCAAGGGCCTAAAGAGAGCTTGGGACTATTTGGCTCTGAACCTGCAACACCTAATCTCTCTACAATCGCAGAGGTCCTAATCAGTCAGCCTTGTTTGAATTAGCTGCAGCTGCTTTGGGTGACATCAGTCCACAGAGCCGCCGTTCACAGGGCTGCTGGGATGAGGATTAAGGCCTGGTCATGTCATTGCAGGGGTCCATGTGAGTTCCAATGGTGACTCTCAGGCCCTTCATTCAGCAGCAGTAGTAAGGACCTATGAATGGTTTGAAGAAGAACTAGAGGGTAGGTGGGAGGAAAGGCTACCTTTGTGGAGAGTTCTGGAGTCAAGACAGTCAGGGGAAGCAATTAGAGGGAGTTTAAGCAAGCCTAAGCTACATAGGAGAGGGAGAAGAAAGGCTGAGAATATATCTCAATTATAGACTCTCTCTGTGTGTGTGTGTGTGTGTGTGTGTGAGAGAGAGAGAGAGAGAGAGAGATTCTTCAAAGAACTCGGACACTTCCTTGGGAGAGCAGAGCCTTCCAGTGGGCATACACATGCTCTTTTAACTGTGAGTGTGTGTTCAAGGAGGCTGAGGCAAGGGGAAGTTTCTAAAGGAGAAATGCAGAGGATTGAATAAGCCATGTTGAAACAATCCTGGCTGCAAGGCTTCATAATGTCGGAGGCAACAGTCTGCAGTTGCATTGACAGTTGCTGGCCAGATGTCCTTGAAGAAGCATTTTTGCATGTGTGCAAGGTGGTGGTGGTGGCTCTTGTGTCTGGCTGCGGTCCTGGCAGTGTCCTATGACTCGTCCTTGTCATTAAGCATGGATGAATGACGTCCGCTCCTCCATAAGCTTCTGGCCTTATGTACTTATTTTGGTTAGGACTTGGCAAAAGTGATTCCATTTTAATACTGACAACTTTCACATACCAAAGGAGATCAGCTGCGTCCCATGCTCTGTAGATCTATAAATACACCTAAGTTTAGTTTCAAACCAGAGTTTACTTATAATAATTCTTACTGCACTTATTTCTCTGCTTCTTCAAGTTTCTACATGCAAAGTCATGCCTAAGAATTTCTGTTTGTGCTCATGTAAATAGAATAGTTTCTAATTAGAAATGGCCAGAAGATTAGTTCAACAAACTTTAAAAAAAAAAATTTATTATTTTTCATTTATTTTTGGAGAGAGAGATAGACAGAGGGAGAGAAAGACAGAGATGGGCGTGCCAGCAGTCTCTCAGCTGCAGTGAATGAAATCCAGATGCATGCGCCCCCTTGTGGTCAAGTGCGCCCTTGCGTCACTTTGCATCTGGTTAAACGTGGGACCTGGAGATTGGAACCTCTGAGATTGGAACCAGTGTTCTTAGGCTTAGCAGGCAGGCGCCTTAGCCGCTAAGCCATCTCTCCAGCCCTAGTTCAACAAACTTTTGTTCAAGCCTGTACCAGGTGTTCCAAGTTCTTCTGAGCCCAGGGACACAGTTGGCAAGCTAAATGTGATCTCTAGTGTCACGGAGCAGCTTCAAGTTTGCAGAGTAAAACTAGATAAGAAAACCCTGACCACCTACTATTTGTATGATGTGACACATGTCACCAGATGGAACCATGTTCAAGTACTAGGTCTATTGTTTCTCAGTTATATGACCTTGGACAACAGACTTGACTTCCTTGAAAATCATTATCGTCTTTGTAAAAGTTGAGTACCAGGCAGGGGAGATGGTCCGTGAGTAAAGTGCTCGGGGCACACGCATGAGGACCTGCATTTGGATCCCTCGTTCCCGCGTAAAGTGCCGAGCATGGTGGCACATGCCTATAATCCCAGCACTGGGGAGGCAGAGACAGAAAAATCTATGGAGTTCACTAAGCAAATACTATAGGTTTAATGAGAGACCTTGTCACAAAGAAGAAGGTGGAGAGCAATTGAGGGAGACACCAAGTGCTGAACTCTTGTATGCAGACACATGAAAAAAAATAAAATAAAATAAAATAAAATAAAATAAAATAAAATAAAATAAAATAAAATAAAATAAAATAAAATAAAATAAAATAAGCTGGGTGCCAGCTTTACCCTATTATATTACAATTACTATTACAAAACCTAAGAGATAAAGCATAAAAAGTCTCTTAAAGGGTTCTGTTAACTATAGGAGAATATCAATGCAGCAGTTACTTTTAGGTCTATTATTATAAGAAATATGCATGTTCGGTGTCACATAAATATTTGTCTTCTTTCATGAAAATCCTCTAACTATGAAGATGGTCATATCAAGTTCCCACAATGTCATCACGTGACCCTATGTGCCCAGTGTCTCCTCATGATGGGCTCAGAGCCTTTACCCAGGTCCCTGTCACTGTGTCACTTTAAACTAAATCACTTCTTATTTGCAGCTCAATCAAAAGGAGCATTTGAAAATAAAACTAGTCTTATCTTGTCTTCTCTTTCAAACACCTACACACTCATTTGTTTTTGCTTTGGGGTAGGGTGTAATTTTCAATAAGATAAAGATAATTGGCATGGGGACGTTGACACTAAATGTGAACTTATCTCACATACCTTATTTTGTGTACCAAAACCTGAAACACTGATAATCTGCTGTGATAGTTTTGTTCTTCTCTGATAGTGACCTTGGCTTATGCAATTTACAATGGGAAGAGACAAGGCCCTTGGATCTTCTGACGCTCCCGCTCCCATACCCAAGTCCACCACTGCAAGCAAAAAGTGTTGGCAAAGTAATTTAGCAGAAAAATGACAATTAATAAAAAGTCCATCTTTTTGTTCTTGTAAATATTTTTCTCAAGTTAGGATTTAAACCACAAAATATCTTTTCCAAATGGCAGGAAACATTCACACAAGGTATAAAATCCAAGGAACATGACGTATTTTATACAAATATTTTGTAAATGAAATAACTGGAACGTAATCAACAGGAAATCTCAGGGAGCCTGACTTGGGTTTGGTCAAATTGAGTTATTGCCAGGACGCAGACAAAATGCATGCTGTGGGTTTCTTTGCAGGGCTGGGAAACAGGTCTATAATCCCAGTGCTAGGGACATGGAGCAGGAGGATCAGCAGTCTAAGGACATCCCAAGCTACAACATAGCACATGATCTGTATGAAATGCTGTGTCTCCCTCTCAGACTTGTAGTCTGGGATCTTGGCTTCCACCAGAATCTTCCATCAGAATTAATTCATTCAACAATATTTTCCTGTCATTCACTGAGCAATCGTTGCATGTAGAACACCTACTTTGTTCCAGGCACTACACTCAGTGTTAGGGACACAGCAATTATTGTGACAGGCCTCGTGACAAACTCTCATGGAACTGATAGTGAAATGGGGAGACCAGCAAATTAAAAAAATCCATAACTCATTGAACCTAAAAATAATAATAATAAGTAGAGGACTACCCTAGAAAATAGCAAAGAAAAGTGGGGCTACTTAAGGTAGAATGGGTAAATATAGTCTCTCTGAAAAGGTAACAATGGCTACCTATAGCAGACAGTTTCAGGTTCACGGAGATGAACTTCCAGACCAGGCACAGTTATGGAGGAAGGGATATTTATTGAATCTTACAGATCCAGGGGAAGTTCTGTGATAGTAGAGGAAGTTGGCTCTCTCTTAAAGGACCAAGCAGAGAGAGAAAAAGCCAAAAGCCACAACCACACAGCACACTTCAGGAACTCCAGGCTGAACTAGGCACTTTGCATGTCTTCAGTTTGGAATTTCAAACCCACCACCACACCTTAAGATCCACCCCATGACACCTCCTCCAGTGAGGTGGCTGCAGATCCAAACTACAAACTAATAAAACACTGAACATATTGGGAGCCATCTATTCAAACGACCACACTACCCAAAACTTCCAGGGAAACAAACATATTACAAATCACAGGAAACAAGATGGCAAGGGCCCTGGCATGGGAAGGAGCTGGAACATACTGAGAACATACAGAGGCCTGGGTGATAGAGCACGGAAAGGACAGGCCATGGAAACGAGTGCCCTGGAGTGAACATGGCACCATGTGATTAGATGTGTCCCAAGATTCTGTAGAAGATACATGAGACTGACTGAGAAAGGAAGTAGGGAGACTACTCATCAGTCTGTTAGGTAATCCATGCAAGACTACATGTGGCTTTAGGGTGGTTACAGGAAAAGAAAGAACTAGAAACAACCTGAGAGGGGTGGTAGGTACACTACCACTCCATAGTAGACTATTCCTGAATGTGGGATGGCCATAGACCACCATTCCACCCAGTGCAATATGTTCACTACATGTGAGCTTACAGATAATTCTCAGATGAACAAGAGGAGTTTAAAATGTGCTGGCGAAATCAGAAATAAATGAAGAAATTTTGATCTTTAAGTTGCATATAATTCTTTTGGTAGATGAATATAGTCTGACCACTCTGCCAGATGCTTCTAGGGAAAGGATAATGGGGCAGGTAGATCAGTCCCCACCATCCTAAAACAAAAATCATGGAGAGGAACCTGAGTGTGATGGTTTGAATGGGAAATGGCCTCGTTAGGCATGTTTGAATACTTTATCTCCAGTGGGTGGTACGGCTCTGAAAGACTGAGTTGTGGAAACTTTAGGAGGTAGAACCTTGCTGGAGGACGTCACTGGGAGTGAGCCTTGAGGTTTTATAGTCCAGACCTACTAAGTACTTTCTCTCTCTCTCTCTCTCTCTCTCTTTCTCTCTCTCTTCTTCCTGCTAACATGATGGTGTGACTCCTGTTTACTGTTCCTACCACATTTTCCCCACCTTGATGGACTTCCCTTGGAAATTGTGTGCCAAAAATAAAACCTTTTCTTCCTTCAGCTGCTTCTGGTTGGGGATTTTTGTCCCAGAAATGAGAAAGTAACTGATATAAAGGGAAATTCATTGATGAACAAATGCAATTTACAATTTCAGTAAGAATTCCTAAGAACTACAAATGAAACTTAGTAGATAATTCTTTTTCCTGATACTATAGTGAAATCTCAGGCACCGGTTACTTATAAAGATTGAGTTGACAGTTGGAGAGGTTAAACAGCCAAATAGCACAGTGCCAGCTCTAGCAAGGACTTGCTGGACTGTGTCCCCTCATGGTGGATGACATCATCACAGGAGCATGTGTGAAAAAAAAAAAAAAAAAAAACCAATGAGAGACAGGAGGCCAGAGCAGGGGAGGAGTCAGGATTATTCTTTTTATAACAGATCTCTAGTAGGAACTAACTCAGGGTTCCAGGAGAACTACTTTTATCCCTTCTGAGTGGGCTGTCCTTTATGATCCAATAACCTCCCACTAGGTCCCACCTCTTAAAGTTCCCACTGCCTCCTAACATCACAATGACTCTTAGGAGACAAACCATCTTGAAACCATGGCCCTGGGTGGATCTAATGTTTGGCCATGGAATAAACCATCAGAAATGGCCTCATCGTTGTTCAGCAGGTCCAACGCCCCCAAGAGAAGAGGGCTGGGACAGACTGGACCTACTCCCACCCTGGCCATACAGGCAGTCTTTCTTCTTATTAATTTATAACATTCGATCCAGTTCATCTCAAGAATCCTAACTCCTAGCAAATGAGAATTACCCCACAAGAAGCTGGATGGATTTGTTCTTCATAGAACCCCTACAGTCCCAACTGTCTTTCATTTTATTTTTTTAAGTTTATTTATTTTATTTATTTATTTTTTTTTTTTTTGAGAGAGAGAATGGGTGTGCCAGGGCCTCTCAGCTGCTGTGAATGAACTCCAGACATGTGCGCCCCCTTGTGGGCAAATGCGGCATTGCGGCATTGCGCCCTTGCATGTGGCCAATCATGGGACCTGGAGAATTGAACAGGCGTTCTTAGGCTTGGCAGGCAGGCACCTTAACTGCTAAGCCATCTCTCCAGCCGCCCCCCCCCCCACTGTCTTTCATTGAACTAAGAATCTCACATTCTCTAACAGCTAATTTAAGTACTTAAGCTTCACTTTTTCTATTTAGATAGAAAGAATATACTATTTGGGCATTTAGAAAGTGTGTGTGAAGAAAGGGGGGCAGAGAAAGAACTAGGAAGGGAGGAGAGAAGGAGGAAGTGGAAGAGAGAGATGATACCGCATCAAACTACAGTGGCTTCATGAGTAGCAGATGAAGTCATGTGTTTGTAATTGCTTAGAGGAGATGTTAACCCAAGGAGCTGATAGCAACTTTGAGGTGTCAGCCTGATAGTCATGTGTTTGCTTAGACAAGTGGCAGCAGTCAGTCCCACATGGTGCTGCTGGCAAGTAAGCCCCATAATTCCATTGTTCTGCAGCAGCTTTCTCTAGAGAGCCCATTTCTTACTAAAGCATTTCCCTGCATTTCTGGGGATTCTTGAAGGGAAACCCAGCAAGAGCTGGCCAGAGTCATTCTAAAGATGGAGAAGGCCATGGGCTAAAGTCTACGTTCTCTGAGACAGCATAGATGACCAGGGTTTTTAATGGAGAATTACCATCCTCTGGAAAATTGAACCTCGCAACTTCTTTTTTAAAAATTTCCCTCTGAGCCAGGTGTGGTGGCGCATGCCTTTAATCCTAGCACTTGGGAGGCAGAGATAGAAGGATCACTGTGAGTTCAAGGTCACCCTGAGACTACATAGGGTATTTCAGGTCAGCCTGGGCTAGAGTGAGACTCAACCTCAAAAGTCAAAACATAAAATAAAATAAATAAATTTCCCTCCTTCTACTACCTAGAACTTAAAAGATTTCATAATAATTTCCCATGATTTCTCTAAGGAATTCTGCTTATATCAAATTCCACTCAAATGTCCCAATAAACATTTTCACTAAAACCAACACCTTGGACCATTCAACACCATTATTGACCTTCTCTGAAGGTGCAGGTTTGTGAGCTTCACAAATGGTGGGGTCATTCCCAACAGCTTGCCTGCTTTGTCCTTCATTAACTTGGACCTGTGTGGAGACATTTGCCCTGTGGAGGGGACAGTGTCAGTCATAATGTCCCCACGTTCTACAGACCTTATTCTCCTCCAGCCTGATGCTGGGAACTACAGCCCCACCAGACCATTCTCAGACTGCTACTGTCGTTTCCCTCTGGTACGTGTTATGTTTTTCCAAGATGTAATTATGCATTTTCTCTGTGGGAGAGACCTTCCATGGATTGCTTCCCTTCAATGAGATACATGAAGCTCAGATTGCAGTAAATAAACCTCTGACCAAAGGATGGTGTGGCCCCTTTAAATACCAGAGCTGAGAAATATTCTGGCATGACTTCCCCAGTTTCTGCCATTGGTGGAAAGGTGTCAATAAATCATTTGAATAGCTCAGGGCCTCAAAACTGGAACAACTCATTTCATCTTTGGGGATAAACAACAGAGGGGTGACTGCCTTCTGTAGCCGAGACCCCTACCACCAGGGGAGGCATGTTCTGGCCTCTAATAAACCTCAGTTTATTTTGAGTAGATAGAAGAGCAGAGACACTGTCCAGAAATGTCTGTGTCATTTAGAGCTCCAGCATGTGAGAATTTTAACAATACTTTTATATACACCTTACAAGACAGCCAACTTGACTTCTGAGTCTGAAGGTGGGTTACAAGCCTCTCTGACGAAATTCAGAGATAGAGTCAAGATATATACAAGTTCTTTCTCTTTTATTCAAGACACAAAGTCTGGAAAGAAATGTACTAATCCAGGTAAGCTTCTCAGAAAAGAAATTTTTCAAAGGGATTTTTGTAAAATATATAGTCCCTTAATGAAAACATAAAACTTATCTTATTGATGAAAATATAATTAATTGCTTGAGACAGGTGGCCATGGTTATAAATTCTTTCAACTTCCCATGAGAAGGAAAGGAAATATTTTATGAGATTTATTGTCAAAGTACTCCCCACCAAGAAATGTTCCTTAAGAGTTAACTCTAGCAATGGAGACGAATGTGCATGCCTAGAAAGCTTCCTTATGTCTCATTCTTCTCTCCTCCACAGCTTCTGGGCATCTCCACTGTGTGTCTCCATCCATGTAGCCAATATCACAGGATAAAGACCACAGGCGAGGGACATGGAAATGTCAATGGTGAGGGAAATGTTACTTCCTAAATGATAAATTAAAAACCATTCCATTCTTAGTTCACTCTTTTAAACATTAATTTTTAATTTTTTAAATTTATTTATTTGAGGGAGAGAGAATATAGCATGCCTGCAAGGCCTCATGCTACTGTAAATGAACTCCAGATACATGTGTCACTTTGTGCATCTAGCTTTGTGGACTTGGGGTCCTCGGGAATTGAACCTGAGCTGGCAGACTTTATAAGCAAGTGCCCTTCACCACCGAGTCATCTCCCCAGTGTCTTACATATTCATTTTTTTAAAAAAGAATTTACTAAATTATCATATTTGATCTCTTATAGATTGTTCTGTTATACTGTCCAGTCTTGGGGCTGTACTGTATGGTTGATATGACTATGTTGGGCTACTCTTTGGGCTGTGGGAGTTTATAGTAGAAGTGGGAGAAACACAGGAACTCTGAATTTCAGACAGGTGTCAATCCCAGACACGTGCAAAGCAAATGCATTCAGATGTATGCTGTTAAAGTTGAACGCTTTGGTTCATAAATGAAATGTGTTCAGCTGGGTTTTAACAAGTTGAAAAGTAATGACAAATGTGACTGAATCCATGAATATAAGAAAGATACAACAGCAGGAAATTAACAATATGGACTAGATCATTATGTCAAAGGGTAGAACCATGTGACCATCTTGATAGATGTAGGAAGGAAGAGGCCATGGATTTAATTCCACATCTATTCCAGGATTTACTAACCATTCTGAGAAAACTGGAATAAATAAACATGTTTAAGAGATAAACATGTCAAACTGGAGGCCAGCCACATGCTAGCCAATTCAGCAGGACAAGAAAACACCAAGGAAAAGTCACAGGTATTGGGGTGGGACAGCATAAGAAACTTATCACAGATGACATTATTATATGCCCATAATAGCTAATATAATTATAGCATAAAAGTATAAAATGGATAAAATGGTTGTATTGATTTTGCATTTTAATTGATGAATTTCCCCATATTTCTTCCTGTATCCTTTCTAAGTAGATGATTTTTCCTTCCCCTTAATTGTTGCACAGGGAGTGTTTGGATTACTTATAAGACAAGCTCTAACTTGGATTTCACAAGTCTCGACTGTATCTCATTAATTTTGTAATATATCACAAATGTAGCTGAATCTATGTATGCAAGGATAGTGGAAGAGTAGTGAATTAAACATGTTAGGTGAAGGGAGAAGAATCATGTGGTCATTTTAATAGTTAGAGCTAGAGAGAGAGTTTTATGGTTAAGTGAACTTCCTGTGCCAGCATGAGTTTCCAAGGGGAAACTGCCCAAGTCTGAATCTACAGAACCCAAGTAAATAGCTGGCAGTGGCCACATGCACATGAGGGGAGCAGAAACCAGGGAATTGTCCAGGGTTGTAAAAAACAGCAAGCTGTGGTAACAGTAAGAAAATCTGGCTCGAGTCATATGAGTAGACTAGTGATGGAGCAGACACCCCAACATGCTGCTTCTGCTGCGACAAACAAGAGCCCCCACTGCAGGCAACCCCCCCCCACCTGTGAGTGCAGGTGAGTGCGTGCCGTACCACAAGGGCATATACTCATGCATATCCCACACTCACCACAATACAGACACACATACAAGCAAAAAATAGAGATTATTATGGGCTGGGAAGGTGGCTCACCAAAAGCAACAAAACAACACCTTAGATAGTAAAATTTCCCCAGCCCTAAATGGCCACCAGGCATGCACAGAAAATTTGGTGAACCATGGCTTAGTGGCAGAACTGCCTGAAGCCATTGTATTGGTCAGCTTCATATTGCGGAGATGAACATCAAAACCAGACACAGTGTGGGGAAGGAAGGGGTTTGTTTCAAGCTTACAGATCCAGGAGGAAGTTCCATCAGTGGTGGAAGAAGCTGATTCCATCCATCCAAGCAGAGGGAAACCATCACCAGCCAGAAAACACCAAAAGCAACAAAAGATTAGGGACCCAGGCAGAACTCAGACCTCTCTGCATACCTTTGAGCTGGAAATCAGACCCACCCCCAGGCACACCTTAGGATTGGACCCCAGAATCTGCACCCCAGTAATGTCTTTTCCAACCAGGTTGCTAGAGATCCAAGTGACAAGCTTAATAAAACACGCGTCTATGGGGGACACACATTCAAACAACCCTAGTCATGTAGAAATGTATGGAAGGGAGTTAAAGGCCAAGTAGCAGTGTCCCAGGAGGGTACAGGTTTTCTCATGTTAACTTCTTTAAAACAGACATTTATGACATCATGTCCGTGGCATCTGACCATCCCAATGGCCTGGAAGCACTGGTGATGTGGCTGTCATTGCACAGGCTTGATTATAGCTGTTCATTCTTTAACCACTTCACTGGTGATACAAGTATTGTTGCCAGCTGCCATTCAAACTGTCATCAGAAAGCTCTGTCTATAATTTAGCACTGAACCAACGTTATTTTGGAGGCAGAAATGCATGGAAATAGATCATCAGGACACTCATTTATATGAGTGCTGTACATTTCCTCACCACACAAAGAACGACAGCTCCCCATTTTCTTGCAGAACAGCCACCAAATGCTTTACTGGACCTAAGAAAGGAATCTGTCTCCAAATAGATGAAGCTGTGTTACATTTTGTTCCTGCTATGCATGAAAAGGGATTGCCATCTCCCTAAGTGGTGCAATTGAAGAAAGGAGAAAATGCCAAATTCCTTGGAACAGATAGAAGAAATTTCAAAGCAATGAGCTGGCACATCTCTGCCATGCAGAATGTAGGCATATTGTCAAACTATCAAATATTAGTTTGACCAAATCTTCCTGCTGATTTTCAACAGAAGCTGCCAAAAGTCAATTTCCACATGATTCAGCTGAGGATCAGATTAAACCATGAGTTTTTCTACCAAGAAATACCAATGAAACAATCCATGGCCTTTGATGTATCTTAAAGTGATACTGAGCATGCTAAAGGCACCAAAGACACGAGCGTGTGCATGTACCACGCTAGAGCAATCTCTGCCTTAAGATGATTTGCCTATTATTAATTAGCCAAATTTTCTGACATTCAGTCATAAAGCATAAAACACACTTGAGAATGAAGTGTCCCCCAAAGGTAGTATTGGGTGTGCACAGGAAAGTGGGTTGAACCCTGACAGTGCTGGAACTGACTAAATGTCATGGTGACTCTTAAGGGGCAACTAGGAGCACCTCACAAAGACACGGAAGGAAAGGGCAACTGGAGCCAGGGCACGAGCAGAACAAAGGTGGAGAATGCAGAATACAAACCTTCAGAGACAGGAGGATTCTGTCTGGACAGCAGCTTCTACTGAGCAAGGCGTCTGGCATGGGGCTACACACTTAAAGTAGCAGCTGAGTCACCAATCCTGCCTACAGTTCCTCTTGGTGGTGCAGCCATTTGCTTGTAGCACAGCCTACATGACACCATGTAAAGTACTACCTACTTCCAGGTATATTCCTACTTTTGCTTTCGCTTCCTGGGTCTAACAATGAGCCTGGTGTCTACTGGGCACTTCAGAAATAGTTTTGAACCAAAAAGATTTTTTTAAATATTTATTTATTTGCAAGCAGCGAGAAACAGGGAGAAGAGAGACAGACAGAATGGGCACACCAGGGCCTCCAGCTACCGCAAACAAACTCCAGATGCATGCGTCACTTTGTACATCTGGCTGTATGTGGGTACTAGGGAATCAAACCCAGATCATTAGGCTTTGTAGACAAGCGCCTTACCTGCTGAGCCATCTCATTTCCACATTGGCCTGAGGAATTCTGAGCACACAGATCTCTTTTTCTGTCTCTCTCTTTATATGAATATTCATGCCTATGTGCCATGGTGGCATAACTTGACAGTTTTTCATGAGCTTGGGAGGAAGGATTCACTGTCAGAATCTTCTTTTTCTTCCTTGTTCCTATTGCCTACTTCGGTCACCACATGAGGACTTTCCTTGGGGTCTCTTCATTGTGCTGGATCGTCTCCAGATTCCATGCTGCCTTGACCTCAGCTTGTCGCACTTCCTGCCACTCTGCCCAAATCTCTGAGTAGAAAAGCCGCATTGCCAAAGGGAATATGACATTTCTCCTCAGTGTGGCTTTTGGGACATCAAATCATTTAACTCAGTTTCCTATAAATCGGTAACATCCTTGTACAATAAAAATCATTATTTGGTGGGAACTTATTTTAAGTCTTCTTGTTTTTAACAAATGTCAAAGAGGTTACACTTTCTCCCTGGATCCACCAAATTAAACAAGCCAAATGCTGTTAAGTATTTGGCTCCATAGTTAAATCGATGCTCTTACATTAATTGGAAATCCCCAGGATATGAATTACAATAGCCAAGATCAGATGATTGATTTCCTGGGTGAGGAATTCGCATTATATCCAACATGAGACTAAAGACCAATGATGCAAGAGGGATGGTGAGGCATTAAAGAGACAGACAAACGACAGACAGACAGACTTAGACTTTGCCATTGACAGTTTTCTTCTAGCCTCGAGAATATATCCTGCTTATCGAACAGCATATATAGCAGGAAACAACAACTAAAGAGAGCCGTTCATCTTTTCTGGATTGATTTATTATATTTAGACCACTGGCAGTGTCTTTGTTTTAAAAAGAATGTTCTATTCGAAGCTAGGATTGATTACTGGATTGGGCAGGCCAAGAAAAGACACTGAATGCCCTAACTCTGATTTACCATGTCAGTAATTTGGCAACAGGGGGATTATTCTTAATGGATTGAAAGAAAAGTGTCATTTGTTTCCTTGTGTGTATCTAAAGACAGTATTTCATGCTTCTTAAAAGAGAAGCAATGACACAGATGTCTAAACTATAATATTATATACTGTCAGAGCTGGCAGGAATATTAAAAGGTAGTCTGATCCCCTGATTTTACACATGAGAAGAGTAGCTGATGTGTGTATGTATATGTGTGTTGCATGTACTTGTGAGCACACATATGTACATGGGTACCTATGGAAACGTGTGTATATGGATGCCAAAGGTTTACATGGGGATCTTCTGCAGTCACTCTTCACCTTATTTTTAGGACAGGGTCTTTCACTGAACTTGGAGCTCCTCAATTCAGTTAACCTAGCTGGCTGGAAAGCCTTCAGGGACTCTTCAGTCTCTGTCTCCTCGCGCTCTGGGACTACAGGTTCAGCCTACCACACCTGGCATTTTATGTAGCTTGGGGAGATCTGAACACAGATTCTCATGCTTTAGCAACTGAGCCATTTCCCCAGGCCTCCAAGTTCTAATTTCACACAAGTATCTGCTTAGGACATTTCATGGACCAGACGCCCGCACTCAGAGACATCTCTATTGCTGCTGCAAACTAGTGTCATGAAGGCCCAACAACATCTGGCATGCCTCTTTTGGCAGATTCTTGGATTTACGAACTACAATAAACTATAGTAAGGTAGACTTTGCTGGCAGGAATCCCTATTTAAATCTGAGAGATGAACTTTTTAATCAGTACAATATGGCCATCCCAGAAAGGTAGTTCTAAGAACGAAAGGTAAAAAAAAATATATATATATAGCTTCTTATTCCCATTTCTAAGATAAAGAAGCAAGAGGCAAGAGAAAAACAAAACCACATAGCCACGGAAGGAATAACCTACAGCAAGGCTTCCTTTTCATGGACTGGGCTGCAGTATATAACATGAAAGTTGTATGACCCTAAACACTCAAGATTTAGCAAGTTTTCCAGCCAGAACCATAAATAATATGGAGAGTTGAGGGATGGAGGACTCAGCAGCTCTACCAAGATCTATTAAAAGGAATCTCCATTCCCTTTTGAATTGCAGTCCTTTTTCTTTTAGCTCTGCCAAAAGGCTTTTATTTTATTTGTTCTTGCATTTTGGATGGCCTCCTTTGCTGGCTGTGGGATAGATTTGATTATATCATTTCATTTGGCCCTTTTCAGCCTCTTTGTGATTGAAGTGGCTTGGAAAGAGAAGCTGAACTTGCTGCCTGGATGGGAGAAAAGAGAACTTTCTCAACAGCCTTGCTCCCTCTTCTCCCCGGCAGGCTGGAGCTGGTACTTCCACGAGGACGGTCCCATGAACTTGCGATTTCCCAGTTCGATTCCTGCCCCAAACAAGCTCACCCCATAACTTGCTGTAAGGCTAGAGGTACCTCCAAATTCTATAGATACTTGATTTTTAGATTTAACTTTTCAGAGAGAGAGGGAGAAATGTGCCTGTTTATTACAGGATTGCAAGTCATAGCAGAAGCCATATGATGGATCAACAAACCCTCCCAATGCTTTCCTGTGCATCTGGCCTATTGAAAGGGCCAGACATTAGCAGAACCTGTTGCTGGCTTGGCTACAGAGGTTCCTCCCTGACTCTGCTGCCCTGTCCATGTGTATGTGGCAGAGATCCTTCCTCATCAGACTAAAGTGACCAATTCACCAAAACTACGCAACTATTTTGCAAAAAAAAAAAGATTGAAATCAGAGCACAGTATAGTCACAAAAAAAAAAAAATCATGATATTTTTGCCCTCATAAACATTTTAATACTGTTCCCCAAATTGACATGCTAGAATTCACACAGTTCACTGTGCAACAACAACTAAGTGAGGCAATTTCCAGCAAGCTGTTCCCCAGGATTCAAGACAGCCTGCTCTTGACTGAAGTTTGCCATGAATCCAGTGATGGGAAGGATCAAGAGTTATTGCAGAGAATGGCGGCCTCCTGTTGAACATGTTTCAGTCACACTTTCTTTCCCAGAGCTAAAGACGGATGGCCTACCTGTTCCTGGCAGGCCCAGAACTGCTTACTCTTCTGCCCTAACCACAGCTGTGTGACAACTGGGCCTCTCTATATGGTGCAGAGGGCATACTGTGCTAGAACAGGACTCTAGAAACATTCTGGCCCCTCCAGGAATGGAGGCTGACAGAGAAGCCTTTCTGCCAGACTCCAGTCCATGGATCTGCATAGGTGGGAACACACAGCCCACGAGTGAAGGGAGGCCGAAGGCAGGATATCTGCATCATGTGGTGGGAAAGCCCTTGCATGCGATGCTGGTCAGCTTCCAGAAAGAACGAAAAGCATACTCTGGGTGTGCAACCCTCCACCATGTTTTCAAGGCAGCTCAGATATCTTCACTTTTCAGAGCTTCTCTCAAGCCAGACCCTAACTATTTCTGAATTGGCAGGCTACTGGTCACAATTGTCAGGGGGGGGGGTAATTATGTGACTGGTTAGTTCATGTTCAGACAGGGTCTTGCTCTATAGTCAGGCTGGCCTGTAACTCACCATGCTCCTGTATCAGCCTCTTCCATGTTGGCATTATAGGCATGTGACATCATGCCTGGCTAACAATTGTTTAAGTCCAGGGTGGTTAGGAAGATTGCTCACCCTTAGAACTATACAAATCCCATTGCGAGTTTAAGATTTATGATGATAAGGATCACATTAGAGGATAGCAAATGACCAAATACCAGCTGGATGACCGCAGCAATGTATTCCTGAATAATTTGGAAAACAGAAATTTACTGTGGAATTTGGTGGACACTTTTGAACATTATTTTTTAAATATTTTTATTTATTTATTTGCAGGTAGACAGAAATAGAGAGCAGAGAGACAAAGAGAATGGGCATGTCAGGGCATCCAGCTGCTGCAAAAGAACACCAGATGCATGTGCCACTTTGTGCATTTGGATTTACGTGGGTATTGGGGAATCAAACTCAGGTCATTAGGCTTTGCAGGCAAGCACCTTAACCACTAAGCAATCTCTCCAGCCCATTGAACAATATTTTATAGAGAAAAAAGGAACTTGAAAGCTGGGCACCATTGTGCACTCCTGTATTTCCAGCACTTGAGAGGTACAGGCAGGTCATTCTCAGCTACATAGAAAATTCAAAGCCAGCCTAGGCTACATGAGACCCTGCCTCTAAAAAGAAAAAAAAGAGAAAAAGGAAAGAAAAGAGAGATACAGATGCAGATCCTAGTTTCTAAGCTATACATATGTGTTATTGTGCACAAGGGAGCAGATGCCAGGCAAGTAGAAAGGAGCCCAAGAGAGTGAAAGTAAATAAAGGAGGAGGGAAAGTGTCAGATCTTAAGTGATTTTTTAAAAAGTCAAAAGGGGATGTCAGGAGAGGGAGAGTAAAAGCAGGCTAAAGGGGAAGGGAAATGGGGCAAAGGAGTGCAAAAGAGAGGGTGCACCAAAACTACGTCTGTATAGTAATAAACAAATATTTCAAAGTAGGCTGGGAGATGGCTCAAAAGTAAAAGATGCTTGCTTGCAAAACCTGTTGGCCCAGGTTCAATTCCCCAGTACCCATGTAAAGCCAGATACACAAAACAGCACCTGTGTCTAGAGTTTGTTGCCAGTGGCAAGAGGCCCTGGCATACATACAATCTCTCTTTCTCTCTCATCTCTCTTCTTGCAAATAAATAAAAATATTTTTCAAAATTTGATTTTTCTTTTAAAAAAACAGAAATTATCATATGACCAGCAATTTCACTCTGTGTACCCAAAAGAACTGAAAGAAGAAATTCAGGTATTTATATACTCTGCTTTATCCTCTTTTGTCTGTGCTGCATCTAATGTCTTTTTTTATGAATTTTCAAGTTTTATGTATTTGAGAGAGAGAGGCAGAGAGAGAGAATGGGCACGCCAGGGCCTCTAGCCACTGCAAACAAACTCCAGATGCATGTGCCACCTTGTACATCTGGCTTGCCTGGTTACTGAGGAATCGATCTTGGGTCCTTAGGCTTCACAGGCAAATGCTTTCACCATTAAGACATCTCCTCCAGCCCCTAATCTCTCTCTCTTTTTAAAAAAGATTACTAGCACACTAGAAAGGAAAAAAGTCTCATATTCCTGTTACATGACAAATGACTGAATAAACAAATTTGTCTTTCCTAGCTAAGAGTGTAATGAGAAGAAGGAGAGGCCCCTTCCTCTCCATCACCACTTGACAATTGCTGTGCCTCTGCTAGGTTACAGCCAACAAGAATGGTCTTGAGGATATCTAAATTACCCCAAGCATGCAGTTGTAGACTTTCTTCTATTTTATTCAGTTTTACATCACTGAATCCAAGGCAAATCAAAGAGGAATGTATGATTATTGTACTCATTTAATAAATGAGGAAACTAGAATACAAAAGATTAAGCAAGCTGTCCTTAGTCAAACAGTAAGTAAAAATTAAACAGCCTGGCCATGGATGGTACCAACTCTTAATGTCTTCTTGGTGTGACCCTTATGAGAAGTGGACCATATGGCTGTAAGAAACATTTGATGGTGTCAGCAATCTCATGTTGTAATTCCTGGGAGATGAAGTGGGTCTGTCCCTTGCTATTTTCCCTGTGAGGATTGGTGAACCTGGCTTTGTTTAGCATGGAAGCCATGTGACAAGTGCTCTGATGTAGGCAAGATTCGATGCTGCCCCTGCTGGTTCTTAGTCATGGCATTTGGAGAATATATATGGGATTTAGGGTTATTTAACCCTTGATGCCTCCTCTGTAAATTATGCCCATATATACAATTGATTCTATAAATAGTACTGGAAGATGAAGAATCTATACTTGTCCCTGTTATGTATTTTGCTATAGCAGATTAGGGAGAAAGACGTTTGTAGGAAGAGCTCTGGGAGGCTTGGATGTTTCTACTGTGAATGGATACAGGAGCCTCTTTCTGGATCAACACCTGTGAGCTAATGCTAGTCTGTGCATTCAGATGGGGTGTGTTTGTGTATGTGTGTATGAGAGAGAGAGAGATTATGAATTAAACTCACCCAGGTAAAAAGTTTCAGTTATGTCAGATCCAGAAGTTCTAGAGACCTAGTTGTATAACATGATGCCTCCAGCTAACCACAGATATAGTATGCTTAAATTTCTATAGAAGGATACATCTTATGCAAATGTTCTTACACACACACACACACACACACACACACACACACACACACACAACAAAAGGCATAGGGAAAATTTGGGGAGACACTGGATGTGCCAAGGTATGATGGGGAGGTGTATAGTCATCTTTAAATTCAACAAGTCATGTACATCTTAAATATAATCATCATTAGGGCTGGAGAGATGTCTTAGTGGTTAAGGTGCCTGCCTGCCAAGCCTAAGAACCCTGGTTCCAATCTCCAGGTCCCACATTTAGCCAGATGCAAAGTGATGCAAGGGCGCAATGCTTCACTTGCCCACAAGGTGGCTCATGCATCTGGAGTTCGTTCTCAGCAGCTGAGAGGCCACTGGCGCATCCATTCTAGCTCTCTGTCTCTCTCTATCTTTCTCTGTCTTTCTCAAATAAATTTAAAAAATTTAAAAATATATAATCATCATTAAATGCTAATCTTTTTGCATGTCAATCATAACTCTGTAAATTGGTTTAAAAAATCATTAGGGAAAGTTCCTACTCAACACTCCTCTTAGCAGTCAAAGGATCATTAGCATATAAATGATTCTGAGCATCACTACTATAGAAACCTACTTAACCTTGTAACTAAGACATCCCATAAGACCAGATGTATTCTGGGAAAGCAAAAGTATCCAAAACCAAGAAACATATCAGTGTCAGCCACTTGTTGAGATATTATAATAGAAAAAAATCATACTTAATGTAAAAAGAAGTTTGAAAGGCACAAGCCATTCTACTTTACATAACACAGGAATGAAAAGAAGGGTTTTGAACCAGCTCTAGAGAAGAGGCTGAGCTAGGAGGATCTTGAGTTTCACGACAGCCTGGCCACCTAATGAGACCCTGGCTCACAAACTTTTTAACTATAACAAATATTGTATGCCCAAGTAACACCACATTATTCTGAAAAGCAAACTAAACTGGTTTTAATGTTTAAACAAAACTACACAGAAGCTATTACTATTGCTGTCATTAATTTTTATATTTTCCTGGAGATTTTTAACACAATAAAACAACATAAAATAGCTCACAGGAACAATGAGGAAGAAAAATAAGCATTTTGGCTATGTTTTGATTGTTATTTTGCTTTGAGATGGGTCTTGCCCTATGGTCCAGGTTGGCCTCAAATTTATGATCCTTCTGCTTCAATCTCCTGAGTCCCGGGACTACAAGGCATGTGCCATCAATTCCAGCAAAAAGAATTTTTTTTTTCTCTTAATATCAATCCAAACACAAGATACCCTGATAGAGACTATTAGAATAGTTTTAGAAAAGTGGCTGGGGGCCCAAGAAAATCAAAGTGTCAAGAAACAGTTTCTGTTTACCAGTAGGGTGTAGAGAGCAATGGGAAATTTTGTTCACAGTAGCAAAGTCTATAAAGTGCTTAGGAGTAACGTTGATGAGACGGTTGCTGGGCCCAAATGAAGAGCTGCAAAGCATTACGAAAACACAAGCAGAGAAGCTGGGGAAATGGGTCAGTGGGTAAGAACACTTGCTGTGGCAGCATGAGGGCCTCAGCGGGTATGAGACTGCCCAAGTTCAATCTGCAGTATGCATATCAAAAGCTTGGTGTGGTCATGCAAACCTGTGCTGTGGGAAGCAGAGACAGGGACCCCATGGTCAGCCAGTGTGACCAAAAATGGCAGCTCCAGGATCAGTGCAAGGCTCTGTCTCAGGGACGCACGTGGATGAGTGTTAGAGGAGGACAGTTGGCATTCTCCTCTGGCCTCTGCACACGCACACATGAGGCACACACAATCACACACATGTGAATATATGATATACACATACCATATCACACACACTACTCATAGACATTCCACAGAACCCCACATAACATCATACTGATATCCGTATAATATGTTCTTATATAAATATTTAATAATTTTCATTATTTATATATATAAAACCCCACATAACATCATATTAACATCCATATAATATGTTCTTATACAAGTATTTAATAATGTTTATTTTTTAAGCTGATATATATATATATATATCTATATATATAACCCCACATAACATCATATTGATATCCATATAATATGTTTTTATATAAGTATTTAATAAGTTTTTTGTTTAACCAATATATATAATATATACTATAATATATAATATATACTATTATATTATATACAATATATAATGTTACACTAATAAATATATTGGTTTTTTGAGGCAAGGTCTCACTCTAGCCCAGGCTGACCTTGAATTCACTATGTAGACCCAGGGTGGCCTCAAACTCACGGCAATCCTCCTTCCTCTGCCTCCCGAGTTCTGGGATTAAAGGCATGCACCACCATTATATTAAAGACACATCATGTTCTTTAAGGGAAACACAAGATAAATTTTATTAAAATTAATATAAGCATCAATTATTAAACTAATATCAAGGAAGCGTGAAGGCAACAAGAAAGGACAGGAAGGGGAGACTTCCTGCCCCCACAGGCATCAGTGCCCCTCGTGAGTTCATCCGGCTCAGTGCAGAATGAGTGAACAGAACACATGTGCGAGTAGAATAGGTCATTATAAATGGCACAGGCAGTGCATAGATGATGTGACATATTCATTTCAGTCCAGAGGAGGAAGGATATTTAAGAAATAGGGCCAGCAAACTTGACTTTCCATCTGCAAGAAAAAAAAATGAAACCCTGGCTAATCCCGAATTCAGAACTCACCTTCAGATAAATATTTAAATGTAACAAGTTTAAATGATAAAATTTTGTTGGAAAATATTCAGAAAATACAAGTGCAATGAAACCTTAAGTTAGTGTTATGATCTAAAAATTGTAAGGAACCAGGGACGTAGTCAACCATATTAAAATAAAAACTATGAAATTTGATCATATGAAATGTTCAATATGATATATAAAAACTGTATCATACAACAAAATATGTCATACCCAAAGTCAATAAACATGCCCTCGATTTGGATAAAAATGGTTTTTAGCACACGGAAACCTATTCCCATAGTAAACATTTTGGAATAGTGTGAGTTGTTTGTACACTCTGGATATAAGTCTTACCATGTGGGCTGACTGAAAATATTCTCTCCTGGCCTGTGACTTTCAATATTGACTTTTTAAAATACTAATGCTGAATTTTGAAGTGAAAGTTTAAATGTTGATGAAGCTCAAACGGTCACATTTTCCTTTCCATGACCAACCGCCTTGTATGCATTATCTAAGAAATAAGTGCCCATCCCCACGGCCACACACTTCTCTCCAGTTTCCTCTTAAACATTTCATATTCTTAGTCTCCTTTAATAGACACACTGACAATTCATCCTAGTTAGTTTTTATGTATGGCTTGGGTACAGACTGACATGTGTTTAATTTTTCCTGTCACCAGGGAAGTGGAATGTAATGTCACAATGAGGTGTCACAGCCAATCAGCCAGGGCAACTCAAAGAGTGACAAGAGTTCGTAAAGACACCTTGCCACTGGAGCTCCCATCTGTCACTGCTGGGAAGATCAAACCACATTACCATAAAGCTGGGAAAACAACTTGAGTTTTTAGGAATTAGCCAAGAAACCTATATAGCATGTATCCTAACAATTGCACTTCCAATTATTCATGTAAAAGAAATGAAGGCAGAACTTCATGCCAAGATTTGGTGAGCAGATCTCGAACATCTTTATCCATAAAAGTTTCAAAACTCAAATGAAGCCAGACACCTGTTAACAGGTGAGTGGATTTTTTTTTAATTTTTTAAATTTATTTATTTATTTATTTATTTATTTATTTATTTTTGGAGAGAGACACAGAGACAGAGAGAGAAAGAGAGAGAGAGAGGAAGACAGAGATGGGCGCGCCAGTAGTGTCTCAGCTGCTGAGAACGAAATCCAGATGCATGCACCCTTGCATCACTTTGCATCTGGCTAAACGTGGGACCTGGAGATTGGAACCGCTGGAGATTGGAACCAGCGTTCTTAGGCTTAGGAGGCAGGTGCCTTAACCCCTAAGCCATCTCTCCAGCCCCCTCTATATTTTTTATTTTTTTATTTCTGTTTTTTTTTAGGTGGATTTTTTTAATGCAAGGAATCCATAGCATTATATAATATTTAAAAAGAAATGTAGATCTGGGGCGATTGATCAGTGGGTAAAGGGCTTTCTAAACAAGCCTGAGGACACGTGTTGGGCTCTCCATCACCCATATACAATTTTGGGCGTGGTGGTACCTGCCTGCCATCCAGGTGCTGGGGAGGTAGAGACAGGAGGATCTCTCGGGCTGGCTGGTTGGCTAGTCCAGCTGAATTAGTGAACTCCTGGTTCCTTTTTTTCAAACTTTAGGACTTTAAATTCTAGGTTCAGCAAGAAACAAAGAATAAAATGAACAGTGATTGGGGAAAGACATTTGCTTTTGACCTGAGCTAAAAAGCCTTTCCCAAGTGGACTCAACGCAAAGAATCACCCAGTGTTTTTGGACGGATGGAATTGACCATTCCTCCAAAATGTTAGATTTGTTTATTACCTGGGCATTTATTACAAACTGAGACTATCCATCTCTGACAATGGGAAGCGTGAGTTTCATGGAGTTAATATTCCTTGTGAGTAGTGGACCTGTTTATGGCTTTGCAGGCAGCCATGGGCCATTGCTGTGTAGTCAACAGCATATTTTAATGAAATCTGTCGGGCATGGTAGTAATTTATAAAGAATTTATGATACTGCCCCAGCCTTGGGCTCTGAGCCACAGAAGCTGGGTGATTTCCTTTTTCAGCAGCCTGCTGCAAGGGTCAGGTCAGTTGAAGACCAGAGAGCAGGCGTCTCACGGTCCAGTGGAGGACCTTTGTGAAAATGTTGCTCTCCATTCTCCTTTTGTGTTACACCAAATCGCAGTGTCTAGGGCCTAGTTCTGACTGTTAATGTTGTGAAGGAGTTTCCCCAGTCATCTCAATGTGCAGTCAAGACTGGAAATCTCCATTTCAAAGAGAGAGTCTTCAAAAATCTGTCAGGCTCCTGGCGTGGTGGTGCACGCCTTTAATCCCAGCATTCGGGAGGCAGAGGTAGGAGGATTGCATTGAGTTCAAGGCCACCCTGCAATTATATAGTGAATTCCAGGTCAGCCTGGGTTAAAAAGTGTGACCCTACCTTGAAAAACCAAAAAATGAAAAAACCAAAAAAAAAAAATCTGTCAGGCATGGTGGCACACGCCTTTAATCCAAACACTTAGGAGGCAGAGGTAGGAGAATCACTATGAGTTCAAGTCCAACCTGAGACTACACAGTGAATTCCAAATCACCAGGTCAGCCTGGGCTAGAGTGAGATACTACCTCAAAGAAAAAAAAAAATCTAGACCCAGGATTGGGGAGATTGCTCAGTGGTTAAGGGTGCTTGGTTACAAAATCTGCCAACCCAGGTTCAATTTCCCAGCCACCCATGTAAACCAGATGCAAAAAACTGGCACAAGCATCTGGCACTTTTTGCATGCCCAGTTCTCACTTTTCCTCTTGTTGTTATGTTGCCCTAAATCTTAAGATTCAAGTAGGTGTGCCCTCTGAAATAGCAGCAGCGGCACCAGCCCTCATGGAACTCCTGCTCAGTAAGGGTCTGCATTTCAACCAGATCCCAGGTGATGGAGAAGCCAACAAGACTCTCCCTGTAAGTTTCCAAAACCTTGCCAGAAGTGTGAGCGTGGCAGGGCAAGACCACTGGCCTTTCCTTCACACCACAGGGACATTGCTGGGGATGCTTTGTAAGACTTTGTAAGATGTCTCTGCAGAAGCAATCCGTTGTAAATTCTCTTGCATTCTTTTCAGATTCAGGTGTCAGTGAGCTGAAATCAGTCTTCTGTATCACTCTGAGGTACTGGACAGAAGAGAAAGTAAGTATTCTCCTTGTACAGACCAGGAGAAAGAGTGTTTCTGTTTCTAAAACTGAGATGTAGGGCTGGAGAGATGGCTTAGCAGTTAAGGCGCCTGCCTCTTAAGCCTAAGAACGCTGGTTCCAATCTCCAGCAGTTCCAATCTCCAGATCCCACATTTAGCCAGATGCAAAGTGACACAAGGGCGCAATGCCACACTTGACCACAAGGGGGCGCACACACCTGAATTTCATTCACAGCAGCTGAGAGGCTGCTAGCGCATCCATCTCTATCTGTCTTCCTCTCCCTCTCTCTCTGTGTCTCTCTCCAAAAAAAAAAAAAAAAAAAAAAAAACTGAGATGTAGTGCCTGGTGAGCTCCCTTGGTGTAGCATGAGTCTCTTTAAAAAAACATGAGATATAACTCACATCACATAAAATGCACTGTTTTAAGATCTTCAATTACTAGTTTTTGTGTAGGCTCAAATCATTTAATCATCAGCATTATCTAATTTCAGGACATTTTTATCACAACAAAACAAACCCCTGATCAATCAATTAGTGATCATTTGCCATACCTCCCTCTCCCAAGTGCTGGAAAATATTCATGTGCTTCGCATGTTGGAATTCGTGTCTCTGAATATTTTCGTGTAAGTGGGATCATGCAATACCTGATCTTTTGGGTTTAGTTTCTTCCACTTAGTTTAATGGCTCAAGGTTCATCCATGCCATACTGTGATTAATCTGTCAGTCATTTTCATAGCTAAATAATGGCCCATTGTTTGCCACGTTTGACTCGTCTATTATCATGTGATACACAGGCAGGTTATTCTCACTTTTGAGTAATAAGATCAGGGGCATTATGAACACTTGAGCACAATATTTGCAACATAAATATCTTCTGAAGACAATGTATTAATGGCTTGTTCACCAGTCTGTGGGAGCTTTGGAGGGGGATGGGACTTTTAGGTTGTGGGACCTCATGAAAGTAAGTTAGGTCTGAGCATGTGCTGTGGAAGGGGGAAGCACGATGCTAGCCACCTTCTCTGTGGATTTCTGCTTTCAGGCCACCATGAGGCCAGTGGTTTTGCTCTTCAGCATGCTCCCAGCAGTGATGTTCTGCCCCCACCATCTCAAAGATGGAGCCACGTGACCTCTGCAACTGAGTCAAAATAAATATTTTCTCCTCATGTGCTGTTTCTCTCTTGTGTTTTGTCACCACAGTGGAACAATGACTAACAAAGTATGTCAATGTGTTTTTAAGTTGCCTGCCATGATATAGAGCATTAGTGTCCACTTAAAAATCATTTGTTTGGGGCTGGAGAGATGGTTTGGTGGTTAAGTCATTTGCCTGTGAACCCTAAGGACCCAAGTTCAATTACCCAGTATCCAGGTAAGCCAGATGCACAAGGGACCGCATGCATCTGGAGTTTGTTTGCAGTGGCTGGAGGCCCAGGCACACCCATTCTCTCTCTATCTGTCTGTCTCTCTCTCATAAAGAAAGTATATATATATATATAATCTTTTGTTTGGTTGGTTTTTTTAATCTTCTGAAAACCTGGTCAAAAGCCTATGGCTAGAAAGGTTGTTGTTTTGCTAAAGTGATATGTTGTACCTATGAAATTGCCTCTAAATACTTCCTATTTATGCCCATAGATTAGTGCTTCTCTCACTTTGGGTCAGAGAAGAAGACGAATCAAAACTCATCAAAGTGCTGAGAATTAGTGACTGTTGAGTGCTAAGTGAGTCATCTCTACCTCTCCTCCAAGGCTCAAGGAACATTGTAGAAGAGGGAGAGGAAAGAATGTAAACGCCAAAGGATGGGTAGGAGTGCTATGGGACACTGTCTTCTCGACATGACATGATCATTATATTCATGACCTCATAGCTACTGTCATTAGTGCATGTGACCTGCACAATATGGGCCTCATAATATTCTTTCACAGATGCTGGAGGGCAAAAAAAAAAAAAGAAAAAAGAAATCCAAGAAGAAGGAACAGTCAGGAAAAGAAGGGGTTCAGTCGAGGGAGGATGGGAGAGGAGGACAAAAGAAGGTGATGGAAGTAGATTATGACCAAAATACACTATGTACGTGTGTGAAAAGTGAAAATTGTAAATAAATACTGTAACAGTAAGAGAACCAATTTCTTGAACTATGTAGTCATATAATTTATTGGGTTACAGAGTAGTTTAGATTTTCTTGAGACGAGATATTTATTATGTATGTGCAATTAACATGCATTTCCAGTCTAAGGCTTAATTTTTTACAGAACATTTTCAATTTTTATGAAGTGCAATTTCTCATGTTTCCTGGTTTCTTCTAGAAATGTTACATGTTTGTTCACATGTATAGGCTTGTATCGTGAACACACACACATATGAAATATTTGAAGTTTTTCTACTCTTTCAAAATGGGCATCCTGTTGTTCTTACAGTTACTGAAAAGACTGTTTTTTCCATCAACTCACTCTTGTACCTTTGTCAAAAATCTATTGTCGACCAATTATGTC
Source organism: Orientallactaga sibirica (assembly GCA_036365145.1). NCBI lineage: Eukaryota > Metazoa > Chordata > Mammalia > Rodentia > Dipodidae > Orientallactaga > Orientallactaga sibirica. Next base: position 4,553,928 of record JAEOAD010000035.1, read on the forward strand.
TGAGTTCCTTTTTCTCCACAGATCACCAATATTTATTATTATTTTTAATGCCATACTATGGGCTGGAGAAATGGTTTAGTGGTTAAGGTGCTTGCTTGAAAAGCCAAACAACCCAGGTTCGATGCCCCAGGACCCAGATAATCCAGATGCATAAGATGGTGCATGAGTCTGGAGTTCATTTGCAGTAGCTGAAGGCCCTGGCAAGCCCATTTTCTTTTTTTTCTTCCTTTCTTTCTTTCTTTCTTTCTTTCTTTCTTTCTTTCCTTATTTCTTTTTTTCTTTCTTTCTTTCTTTCTTTCTTTCTTTCTTTCCTTATTTCCTTCCTTCCTTCCTTCCTTCTTTCTTTCTTTCTTTCTTTCTTTCTTTCTTTCTCTCTCATAAATAAATTAAATTAAATAATGCCATACTAATTGGGGTGAGATAATATAACATTGTAGCTTTCATTTGCATTTCCCTCATGGCTAATAATACTGAAAATATTTTCATAAATTTGTTGGCCATTTATATTTCTATTATTGAGAGGAGTCTAAGATCAATGAAATCATGCCATTGAAGCAGAATAAATGGCCCTGGAGGGTGTTATGCTAAATGAAATAAACAAAAGACAGAAAGACAAGACCCACATGTCCTCTCTTGTGGGTGTTGAAAAATAGTCACTCTTAGTGTAGAATAGTGATTGCTAGAGATTTGAAGGTGTGGGAGGGGGAGAGAGTGAGAAAAGGCAGTTAAATTTGAACTTTGCATGTTATTATACATGTATGGAACTACCACATTGACCCCTTTAATATGTATAGATAATGTTTGTTAATTAAAAGTAACCAATTTTAGGGCTGGAGAGATGGCTTAGTGGTTAAGGCATTTGCCTGTCAAGCCAAAGGACCCAGGTTTGATTCCTCAGGACCCATGTTAGGCAGATGCATAAGGTGGTACATGCATCTGGAGTTTGTTTGCAGTGGCTGGAGGCCCTGGCATGCTCTTTCCCTCTCTCTCTCTCTCTCTCTGCTTATAAATAAATAAACAAAATTAAAGGGAAGAAAAATATATATGTTTGGGCTGGAGAGATGGCTCAGCAGTTAAGGAACTTGCCTGCAATGCCTAACGACCTGGGATTCAATTCCCCAGTACTTACATAAAGCCAGATGCACAGTGGATCATGCATCTAGAGTTCTTTTGCAGTGGCTAGAGGCCCTGGCACACAAATTCTTTCTCTCTTTCCATCTCTCTCTCTCTTTGTAAATAAATGAATAAAAGATTTTTTAAATTAAATAAATAATGGAAAATTATGAAAAAGAAACTGTAAACATTTTGCTATATTTATGAAAAGATAAAAAGAAAATGAGAGGAAGGGATGGAAAGAGATTCTGAAATTGCATTGCCTACAATCCTAGCCCTCATGAGTCCAAGGTGGGAGGATCACAGGTTCAAGGACAGGCCTTGAAAGACAGGCTTTAAGGCAAGGCTTTGTCATGCATGCACATACATACACATGCACGCCCACACACACACGTATGCACACACACAGAGACAATTAAGTAAGTAAAATCAAATAAAATTGCATTATCAGTTATTTACATTAGCTAATGCTCCTTGAACACATGGCGTATAATAATGGGCTAATTCTCAGTTCATTTAATCATTCATCTCTCACTGAATATGTTAGTGGTTTCTTTCCTTTCATTTCTTATAATGTTTTTACTTATGATTCATTAACTATATCTCTGTTTAGGATATAATCACAGATGTCAAAGTTCTCCATCAGATAGTATGAGTGTCTTAGAGTCTATACATTCCAACATAGCAAGTTTGAGAAGAAACATCTCTCTAGTTTCTAGAAGATTTTTTTCTCTTGCTTGACAGACAATGGGAAAGACCTGCATGACTTGAACATACAGAAAAAAAACAGATCCAACTTTCTCTGGCAATCATCCACCTAAAAACCTCTGAAAGTGTTACCTTTTCATACTCCAACACTTGGAACACTTTGTACTTGAAGAAAAAGCATTGTATTTACTACTCTCTTTCTTTTCTCTCTCTCTCTCTCTCTGGTTTCTTTTTTTTTTTTTTATCAACAATAGGATAGAAATAAAAATCATACATTAGATACGATGGTTGTCCATATACCTAATAATGACACAAAATTAAAAACACCTTGAAAATGCTATTGGAAAGTGAGTTACTTGAGCCAGGCATCATAGTGCACACTTAAAATCTCAGTGGTCAGGAAGATGATACAGAGGAAGGCCATGACATTTGAAACCAGCCTGGCCTGCATAAGTAGAGCCAGGCCAGCCAGAAATATAGAGTAAGACTCAGTCTCAAAAAGGAAAAAAAAGGAAGAGGGCCTTAAATATTTGCAATATGGAAACACTGCCCTGCATAAGATTAGAGGTGGGGCTTTGTATACAAGTCCTGAGTTGGTGTCCATTGATGAGGTTGACTCTGTTTTCTCTGCTCACCAGTGACCTTCTCATCTTGCTTACTTGTTTATATCCAATACCACATCAGGCAAGAGCCATCAGCAAGAGGATGCATGAGGCAATTTACAGATCAGTTACCAGAGAAATGGGATCATTTAATCTCATCTCTGTTGCAAATCCAGAAAAAGACCTTCCTATTCTGTACCAAGCCCAGCTCTCATCCAGCGTGGACACAGTAGTCACTTGCAAGAAGATTGCTGGGAGATGAAAAGCTATGCTCCCAGCTTAGCACACTTCTGGTACTTTCTTTTTTAAAAATTTTTTTATTGACAACTTCTATACTTACAGACAATAAACCATGATATTTCCCTCCCCTACCCCATTCCCCTTCATAACTCCATTCTCCATCATATCCCCTTCCTCTGCATTAGTCTCTCTTTTAATTTGATGTCATCATCTTTTTCTCCTATTATGAGGGTCTTCCAAATGTATTGCTAGGCACTGCGAGGTCATGGATGTCGAGGCCAATTTCTGTCTGGACAGTTGCATTGTAAGGAGTTGTATCCTTCCTTTGGCTCTTACATTCTTTCCGCCCACTCTTCCGCAATGGACCCTGAGCCTTGGAGGGTGTGACGGAGATGTTTCAGTGCTGGACACTCCTCTGTCCCTTCTTCTCAGCACTATGTTGCCTTTTGGGTCATCCCCGTGGTCATCGCCATCTGAAAAGAGAAGCTTTTCTAACCAGAAGTGAGAGTAGCATTAATATGTGAATATGGACATTAAGTGTAGTGCTTTCAGGGCAGCCTGGTGGGAATAATACATACATTTAGCCAGACAAGAACAGGCTTTATACCCTTAAGGCTCATGACCTCCCCTGCCATAGACTTTTGAGTAGTTTTTTCAGTATCAGGCATGTATTCACTCCCATAGAGAGGGCCTTCAGTCCAATTAGGGAGCAGTTGGTTTCGCCAAGAGCAGACATGCCACTATTGCACCCGTTCGGTCATTGGGTGCTTTCTATGTGTTAAGAACGATGCTAGAAAAGGGGAAACATTGGCTGGAAGAGAATATCTGAAACTGACACCTGGTTCCATCTGCCCAGGATGACTGATATAGTCATCTGTCCTGAAATGACCTCAATGTGATCATGTGATTCAACAAACTGATGATGACATTGGCAAGTATTGGTATAGGGATTAGCTATTTGCTGGTTTAGAGAGTGCTATGTGGTTAGGGATTTTATTTTTAAAAATAAAATAAAAACAGAAAATGTTTGGAAGGTAGGAGATAGGGAAGTTGCTATTAATTAGCATCCTGATTCCAAACCTACTTGAATGTCTTTGCAGTATTTCTCTTTTCCTCAGCTTCTGGTTCCGATGCCTCTGATTTTCTATCTTTATCTCAGATCACACATGACCCTATGTATCTGTAAAGAACATGGCTGTCCCATTTCTGATCAGATTCTTGAGGCCCTAAGAAACCTACCTATAAATAGCTTCTGAAATTTAACCAGATTCAGAAAGTGGAGAGGGTAAGAGTAGACATGAACAAAGTTCCATTGATGTTTGGCTGATTTTTTTATGGGCAAGTGAGAGAACTGGCATACCAGGGCCTCCAGTCACTGCAATCAAAGTCCAGATGTGTAGCCCCCTCCCCCATGCACTTGTGAGACCTTGCACGCTTGTGTCACTGTATGTCTGGCTTACATGGGATGTGGAGAGTTAAACATGAGTCCTTAGGCTTTGCAGCCAAGCACCCAAACTCCTAAGCCATTTCTCCAGCCCTATTGTTGACAGGTTTTTAAATGGCCTTGTTGCCTTTTCAATATTCTGCTTAATAAAAAAGACTGCAATGTGATTTAAAAATATTACCCCATTTCAAATCCCCTCAACATGAGCAGTAGAGAAAATATTTCCTTTTGATAAGACATCAGTAGAAGAAACTGGCCAATTAGAAAGAGATGATGGTAGGGACACAGACAATTGACAATGGTGTCCAGATTTCACTGTCAAATGCTTCTCGTGTCAATCTTGGTTAAGAAACAAAACCAATCCAAAAAAGGACTCCTGTTGGGTTGGACCTCCTTGACATAGATACTGTCGTTCTTGCCATTTGTTGTTCTCTGCACGAGACATGTGACCATCCTTGAAATAGAAGCCCTAGCTTCTTATTTTAGTTTTAAGTCAGTTCTGACCCAGCACTTCCCCAGTGAACAGCATGGGGTTGGGCATCCAGTCCTATACACATTTTTAGCTCTAGCATGTAGTATCCAGGCTTTTGACATGGAAGCTGTAGTTAGGGTGAATTAGCATGATGGAAGGGCTGGAGAGATGGCTTAGGGGTTAAGGCGCCTGCCTCCTAAGCCTAAGAACACTGGTTCCAATCTCCAGCGGTTCCAATCTCCAGGTCCCACGTTTAGCCAGATGCAAAGTGACGCAAGGGCCCAATGCTGCATTTGACCACAAGGGGGCGCAGGCATTTGGATTTCGTTCGCAGATTTCGTTCGCAGCAGCTGAGACACTGCTGGCGCACCCATCTCTGTCTTCGTCTCTCTCTCTCTCTCTCTCTCTCTCTCTCTCTGTGTCTTTCTCCAAAAAAAAATAATAAAAAATAAAAAAAATTAACATGATGGAAATGTGTACCCAATATAGACTTCATACTTCCTGGTTTGAATCAGCCCTTCCTCCAAACGATTTCATTAATTCCCTGTTACAGCTCTCTGAAGTACGTTCCTATTACCTCAGTTTATAGATGAGGAAACAGAGGGTGTGAAAGGGAACCAAAGTCAACCCAGGTGGTGTGTAGCAGAGCGGGATGCATAGGGCCTGGTTCTGTTCTCATCACTTGACTTCCTGGTGCAAGATCGAAACGGGGTGTGTAGATCATCATGTCTCCACAGCCTTACTCTTCAATGCCCTCCATTGTTTTAGTTTTCTTTGATTACTTCCTCGAGTACTAGTACCAAAATGAGGAACATGTTCACATAAACACCATCCAGTAGAAGGTGCTAAGAAAAAGCTCATGAATCAAATGAGAATGTGGAGTACATGGAGGTAGGTGATGAGAGGGGCCTAACACAAAGAAAATGCCATCAAATTTGGTTAGATTTGATAAAACAACACTCATTATAAGTATTCCTATAAACTGCCCTTCATTCGGCCTGTTTCCACCCATCACAGTCATTCTTACTAAGTTGTGAGTGTTCCTGTGAGCCCTAGTACAGGGCTGGCTCCAGGCTGCCCTGCGCCTGGTGAGTCACCAGGAGCTGGGAGGTCCTGAGCTGAGGGAGAGGATGAGGTGCATTATCAAGACAATCCCCAAGCCAGAGCCTTCCTTTCCTTTCCCACCCTAAGACTTAATGTTTTGTTAAAAAAGAAAAGGAAAATTCAGAGTGGCCCTGCAGCAACCCTCCTAATAGAATTATCATTTAATTGGAAGGAGGGCAGTTTTCTTTCTCTGATTCTGCTTCAGCTAATTGGATTTAGTGGCTTCTCCTTAAAAACGCCGCTGAATTCTCAAGATTTGAGACATATGTTTGCAACTGTCTGGTGGCCTTTTTTAACACCTAGCCTTTGTAGTAGGCACAAAGCCTCAAATAAAAGAAGAAAAATACTCAAAGGAAAATCTTATTTTCAAGAATTAATGGACAGCCTCAGAGTCTCAGAGGAAAGAAATGTGGATTGAATTACTTGCCCTTGGATAAAGAGTTTGGTGGAATGCCCACTGAGTGCCCTTTCATGAAGTATTGTATTTTAAAACCTCTGTGGTATATTGCTTCACGAATATATGTGCTAGGACAGTAGAGATTGATGAGGCAGAAAACCACTCACTAAAGTGAACTCCTAAAGTTTACAAAAGCACAATAATCAGGATACCATGGTAGGCAGGGACATACTAATAAATGATACCACATTAGAAATAAACTTAGTATTATTCAGGAGCCAGAAAACTGTAACTTAGTTTAGCAGAGTTTAAAAGTAATGGTAAAAATTGAGGATGTAATTGAGTAGTAGAGTTCTTGCCCAAGATGTTCATGGTCCTGGGTTCTAACCCTACTGGAGAAAGAAAGAAAGAAAGAAAGAAAGAAAGAAAGAAAGAAAGAAAGAAAGAAAGAAAGAAAGAAAAAGAGAAATAAAGAAAGGAAGGAAGGAAGAAAGAGAGAAGAAAGAGAGAGAGAAGAAGGAAGGAAGGAAGGAAGGAAGGAAGGAAGGAAGGAAGGAAGGAAGGAAGGGAGGGAGGGAGGGAGGGAGGGGAGGGAGGAAGGAAGGAAGGAAGGAAGGAAAGAATAAAGGAAGAAAGAAGAAAGAGAGAAAGAAGGAAAAAGAAGGAAAAAGAAAGAAAAAGAACAAATGGAAGGAAGGGAGGAAGGAGGGAAGGAAGGAAGGAAGAAGGAAGGAAAAGATGAAAACCAACATTAACCGAGGCTGAGCTTGATGGGTCATGCTTCTAATCCCAGTTGTCAGGAGACTAGGAGGATGGAAAGTTCAAGGCTACCTTGGGTTATATAAGCATATAAAGAAAACAAAGCAGACAACAGCAACAACAGAGAAACAATACCTCCTCACGGCCCTTTTCACTCCTTCTCTTCCCTTCCCTCTTCCACAAGAAACTACCAGTGCTTAATACGTACTCAGTAAAATGGCAAGTCCTTTGATGTGAAAACATCCTAAACTAACAAGCAGCAGAGGCACCCGCAGACAGACGCCACATGACATCTACCCTGTGGATAGGAGCTGAGGGCCATGAGTATAATCAACTGTTAAGAAACAAACAGAGTCATCAAGAATGAAGGCACAGTGATGAGGGAAATAACAGACATGGGTTGAGAGAAAAGAGCACAGAACTTGGAAAGTTGGAGGAAAGGGAATTTTGAGTCTTGTACTGTGCTTTCTTTCTTTTTAAATTTTTTTAAATTTTTTAAAATTTTTTTTATATTTATTTATTTGAAAGTGACAGACAGAGAGAGAAAGAGGCAGAGAGATAGAGAATGGGCAAGCCAGGGCCTCCAGCCATTGCAAACGAACTCCAGATGTATGCACCACCTTGTGCAGCTGGCTTACGTGGAGTCCTGGGGAATCAAGCCTTGAACTGGGATCCTTAGGCTTCACAGGCAAGCACTTAACCACTAAGCCATCTCTCCAGGCCCTTGTGCTGTGCTTTCAATGGGAAAGATACCACTAAGAATGGTCATAGTTATGAAAAAAATAAAAACATGTTAATATCTAACAATACATCATGGTTTAGTGAACAGAGTATACATTCACAGAATGTTGTATTATGCAGCTGTTACAAATGATCAATAAAACTGATCACTCCCAAAATACTATTATTTGCATGTGGGGTTCATATATGTGCATATCTGTGTGGGTGGGTAAGTGTGTGTGTGTGTGTGTGTGTGTGTGTGTGTGTGTGTGTGTGTGTGCATTTGTATGGGGAGGCCAATGGTGGAGGAGGGTCTTGCTTTCCTCGCCATCTTCTTCCTTGACACAGAGTCTCTAGCTGAACCCAGAGCTTACCAGTTCATCCAGACCAAGCAGAGAGGGCCTCACCCTGGGAGCAAGGCTCACATCACCACCCCTGGCATTTTATATGGGTTCTGAGGATCCAAAATCAGATCCTCATGTTGGCACAGCAAGCGCTTTACCTGCTGAGTTATCTCTCCAGCCCCAGAAGTTTATTTGATATTGGGTTAAGCTTTAGGAGTAGTTACTAAAGTGTATAAACACCATAATCATTGCTACATTTTAAAATGGTCTTAAATATGATAGGAAATGAACCAAAATATTGATGCTAGAATACATATGATTTATTTTTATTTTTTATTTTAAAAATCATGTTATGGGACTAGGCAGATGGCTCAGTGGTTAAAGCACTACTGGCCTAAGTTTGATTCCCCAGTACCCACTGGGCATAGCCTCTCTCTGCAAGCTTCAGTTTCTTCATCAGAGCACTCTGCTGCTTATCCAAAACACCTTTGGAATAGACTGAGATGAGCAAAGTGTCTGGTTGACCGAAGAGTGTGGAACAAACTCTCTTCGAACATAGACTTGGGACACATCCCCACTGATGTGATGATGCCTTAGCCTCTGTCTTATGGTAGACGGTCATTTTAAGCAAGTGCTCACAGGTAAAGTTCCATTGGCAGTAATGGATACAATACACCGAGCTCTTCTTTAGTGGGCGTACTCAAAACAATAACTGCTGTACTCACGACAACTAACGCTATGACTAAACTTGCTGACGTAGAAAACTGAAAGGAGGAGAGGGCTACTTTGACTTGTGTGTTTAGAGGGTTCGGTCCATGGCTGTTTGTTCCTATGTGCTTGGGAAGAAATAGCATGAGAGTAGGAGCATGTGGAAGAGGAGGGGTGTTCATTTCATGACTGACCAGGAGGCAGGGAGCAAGACAGGAATCCACCATGGAAAATATACCCACAGGGACCCACACCCAGTGAGCTACTTCCTCCCAGGACCTCAAGGTTTGAGAAATAGCACCACCAGTTGGGAATCAAACATTCAGAACATTAGCCTGTGGGGTACATTTCAGCTTTCAAGCCCAGCAATTACCTGCGATCCACTTAATGACAATGTGCAACCCAACAGGGAAGTAAGGGTATTCTGGTAACATGGGGACCTATTTCCAGTTGTCAGATGTTCAAATTTCTTAGGGCTATAAAGAAAAGTTGATAATGTAAGAGTTCAATCGTGGGTCAGAGGAACCCGAAAAGACAAAACTACCCTTAGGAAAGAGATGGGAACTACAATGTGGGAGAAGTTCTATCATCCTTTCTCTACTGTACTCTAATGAGGGGCATGCTCAATATCTGCTCTCCACAGGGATCTCCATTGAGACTGTGGTTAAGAGGTCTCTCTCTCTCTCTCTCTCTCCCCCCTCCCCGCCCCCTTTTGCTCTTTCTCTGGTTGCTTAACCATCTTTTGAAATTCTTCTGGCAGCAAAGATATTTTATCTCTGCTTGATGCTTTCAGAATATCTACTTCACAGTTTTTTCTCCCATGTCCCATAGAAACCAACGGCCTTATATTTACACGATACATATCCAGGTTCCCAGAGATAAACTGACCTCTCATCTCTTGCTTAATTACAAATTTGCAGAGACGTGACTTTAAGCAGTCCAGCTGGCTCGAGTCCCTATTGCCTGGCCAGGGGACAGTGACCTGACGTAGAGATGGGGGTGAGGTTCAGAGGTAGAAGAACTGGGCTCACAGTGCTGTTACCATGGGATTTCAGGGCAGAGACCATCCCAGAACACGTGTGTGTGTGTGTGTGTGTGTGTGTGTGTGTGTGTGTGTCGGTTGGAGAGTTTACTGAACAAAACAACCCAGCAGGGTACCACAGGAGCTCACAGAGCGGGCTTACCATTTGCGTAGCACACACAACTTCCCCTTCCCTACCCCAGAATAATGAGTCTTGTTAAAGCAACATTGGGTCAGAAAGTCACTCGTCTGTTTTGTCTCCTTTAGAAAATATGATCGCAATAGTAGTTGTCTGTGGAGTCCACTTGGACAAATTATCTGGACATGTCAATACCCTTAAAGTACTGTTACATTCAGGGGGTTTATAAAGGCAACAGAGCATTATAAAATAAACAAAAACACACAATGATATAAAAATCGTAGATAGACACAAAAAGTAAATGAAGATTCTTTAGGAGATGCCTCAAAATGGTCTGCAGCTGCCATCCAAAACCACCTCAAAAAGATACAATCCTAGTAAAATGCTGTATTGTTTTTTAAAATATTTTATTTATTATTTGAGCAAGAGGAGGCAGATAGAAAGAGAGAGGATGGGCGCTCTAGGGCCTCTAGCCCCTACGAACCAACTCCAGACCATGAGCCACCTTATGCATCTGGCTTTACATGGATCTTGAGGAACTGAGCTTGGGTCCTTTGGCTTTGCAGGCAAGCACCTTAACCTCTAAGTCATCTCTTCAGCCCAAAATGCTTGATTCTTACTATGCGAATGCAGTCTCCAGCTGAGGATCTACTACCCTCCTCCAAGCAGATTATGAAGTCCCTCTGTGTAAATTCTAGAGCCACCTCTGTGTGGCACACAGTTGACTATACAGGTACCTATATTAACCAGTAGTCATAGAGATGGCAATCTGGTACCAACTCTCATACATCTTGCTAAGAAATATGGGAGCCTTGGCTAGTTCATTTAGAAATTCTTTTCTCTCACTTGAGTACTTTAGCTCTGAGATCTCTTTGATCCCTTCCTGGATGTCCCTGTAGGTCTTGTCTGTTGTAATACTCAACCACAGGGTTGCTTGCCAGTTCCTCAAACTCAAAGTCTTCAAACTCAAAGTTAACGCAAAGTGGATCTCTTTCAAGTGTATTGTTCAACATTCCCTCTCTCTCTCTCTCTCTCTCTCTCTCTCTGCCGGTCTCTCCCTCATTGTGCCCGTCTCTCCCTCATTATAATTTGTAGGCTTGTTGCTTTGATCATCTTTTGAATCTCTGCTATCAGCCAACGTATTTTATCATAATCTATAGAAGAAATAATTTCTCAAATTGGTAAACCTATGGATCTATACATTGTGCAGAAACGTGACACCCTGGAGACATCTTACACCTTCCTCTTTACACACCTCCTCCAGTCGACAGCACCATGATGGCTGGTATGATTTGAACGTGATATGTTCTGTCATGTTTTCCACCATGGGTCCTCAGCTGGTGGCACTGTTTTCTAGACACCAGGAACCAAAATATGGAGCCTAGGTGAAGAAAACAGATAAGAGGAGTGCACTGAAAAGTGACACGTGTTCCCCAGTCCCTTTCTCACGCTCTACTTTCTGTACACCATAAAATAGAGATGTTTCACCACCACAAGTTCCTGCTGTCGTGGTGGTGTGCCCAAGTGCATGGGGGCAGCAACTATGAACTAACCCTTCTGAAACCACAGTCAAAATAAACCTTTCCTCTTTTTAAGTTATTTTGTCAGGTTGGTCACAGCTATACATTCTAACTACCATAGTAATTTACCCTGAAGCCTTTTCATGCTCATGTGTCTTGTAAGCAACACTTAGATTTTCCAGTGCACATTCTTTTTTATTAAGTAGGATGTAAGCAGTCAGGCAAGGAACTAGCAGAATGCCAATCCAGTGTATCATTTGGACCCTCAGCAGCCAGAAGTCAGAGCAAGGGCCACATGTCTTTTCTCTTTGGGAGATCCCCATTTTCCAATCCTCCGATATCTTTTGAACACAGTGCATCTCCTCCACTAACACACACCCCTTGCTAAATCAAAGAGGAAGAGGAAATGGTGCAGCTTTCCTTTGGAATGTGCAAGCAGAATTTGGTATTCATTTTTTCTTTCTCCCAGAAGAAGTCAAGGCTTTGGCCAAGGGAGGTATGTATTCCAAACTTTGGCATGGTGGGTGGTCTCACCTGGGACCCCCAACAGTTGTGTATGACATTCAACCTCATTTCCTGTTGTGAGCAGCTGTGGGATGCTGCTTGTGAGATAATGGTCCCACTTCTAAAGCCCCATGAGCAGGCCATCCCTGGAAAATCACTGGCATCTAAGGTTGGGTACCTGAAGCCTGCACACTTGCATGTATCTAGTAAAACCCAGCTTCACTGGATAGGATTTTGCTTCTGTCAGGCCACCTGATTCAGTGGCTATTGGAGACGTGAGTATGGACACTAAATAACAGAAGTGGCACTAATTCTTCCAACTTCCCTGAAGGACAAAAGTACCATCTCAGTAGAAGGAAGAGCACCTAAGAAATGAGAAACAAACCTGGCATCTCATTTGATGCTGAGGATGACTCAACCATAGGTCCCTCTGGGGACACAGGCAACGTCACACATTTCTTGGTGATGGCTTTATTAATTTTACCCTGTGCCAATAAATGCAAGAGTCCATTCAAGGAGAGCGGCTGCAATGCTCCAGGGAACTTGGCTGAAATCCTTTCCTCTAAGTCATCCACACTGCAGAATCCACACGCCAGCTACTCTGAAATTGGGCTTTTATCCTTGAGAGGCCTTTTGGTGAAGTCCTATGAGCCCATAGATGGTATTGTGTGTTCTCTTTATGCTTTCCTTGAACATGGAGGCAGAAAGAGAGGGTTACAGATCAAGAACTATAAAGACAAAGCTTGAAACCAGTCATACTAAGTGTCACAATGATCTACTCCAGTCACTTCATATCCTGAGGGCAGCGTGCCTGAACACAGTGGCCACTAAGTAAACATTTTGAGGGTTAATAAATGAGAGTCTCGATCAATAATGAGGAGGGTCATTTTAACTTTACATCCCATGGAGACGAAAATAAACTGTGATGATGAAATCTCCAATTCCAAAAACAAAAAAAGGACAGGAAAGTCTTCACTGGAGGGAAATATGAAGAACAAAAGAAAGTATGGGAGGGGTTATGATCAAAACAAACACATTCTGTACTCGTATGAAAATTGCCAATACAAAGCGTCTTTTAAAGAAAAAAAATCATGTTTACATGTTAATCATCGTTCCAAAAAGATGGTGAGAATATGAGGATGACGGTCTTGGTTGGTCCCCACTCTTTCAGGATGTGTTTACCTGCCTAGCTCAGTAACTCTAAGATACTAACTTAGAGAAAAGTGCCAAATCATGTCCACTTTTATTTCCACATCATAAATAATCTATTGTAATCTGCCGCTGCTGTTTTTCTTCTCCCAGTGAAGTAACTTCCATATAGTAGATTAAGGAAGCTTTCAGCAAGTTGGGTCAGTGGGCAGGGCACAGGGCTCTGACTCCCCTCCCCAATTCCATTTGCTATGGATTGAATATAGTTTGGATATGCCCCCAAAATTCTTGTGCTAGAAGATTGGTCCATACTGTGGTGATTTTGAGGTGATGGAACTTTAAAAACATGGAGCTTATAGGATGTAATAGGACACTCTGCCCAGATGACCTCATTCTAGTCTAGGGACTGGGTTGGGTCCTGAGAGAAAGGGCGTTTGAGAAGAGATAGCCTTATCTTGGGCCCTGACTCTCCATGTGACATCTTTCTCACACAGAGACTCCTTCTGCACAAAACTGTCCAGCATGAGGCCCTCATCAAAAGCAGAGGCCAAAACGCATTACCCAGCGTCAGATATTTTATTAGAGTATACATAACAAAGATACTATCCTACTCCAAAATTTTGGCTTTCCTTCTACCCCTACCTCCCCCCCAAAAAAGCAATCCCAGTCAAACAGTAAAGCAGCAGCTGGGAGGAAAGAGCGGTGGATGATAAGAGGGACCAAGAGGTTTAAGCAAAAGTAGACCAAATGTGTAGTGTCCCTAGCAAGGATCCCTTGTCCCTTTCTGCCAACCATATAGCTTTGTTGAGGTAACTGGGTATCCCTGGAGAGAGTGAGGGGTGGTCTCGTGGTGGCCCCAGACACTGTTGCTGATTATGTCCCTCTCCTTCAAGAAGTGACCTGCCATGCGCACAAAACGCAGCTCTCCACTCAGATATCTACTGATTTGGCTCTTCCTTATTCCATCTTACTTTCACGAAGGCTTCTGGGGTATTTTGCTTAGTAAATGATGACGTGTTAAGGTTGTTAGGTAATTTGACATTCCAAAGGACTTTTATCCTGTTTGTATTCCATCGATGTCTGGAGGTGAGTGAATGACAGAAGGCATTCCAAATATTCCCTTTCTATGCAGTTTTCTTTACCATTGTGACATGAGTAATGCATGTCACAGATGCATGTCACATTTCCTACATTTGGTTCCATAGCGGTATGCGTGTTCACCTCTCCTAGTCACACAGCCCATGCATAATACACTTCACTCATTCACACGCACGTGTGTGCTGAAAGACTCCATTTTTATGCTGCATAGGTAGCTATGCTCTTTGATCATAATATTAAAACACTTTTATCCTTGGTTTAGTTCATAATTAGTTTTGACCAATGTGACATCTCTGAGAGTATGTCTAAAGAAATTCAGTGGGATCTGGTGGCTCATTCCCAGGATATCGGTGACAAATGATCACACAGCCTTCATGTCATCGTGAGAACACTTGATAGCTTTATGGCGCCTCTTGTTCTCTATCTCTTCTTAGGACAGTAAATTTCACCTTTTGTTACTAGTTTTGTGAGAGACGCTGACTATAACTATGTTCAAATGTTCATCCTTGAAATGATGTTTCTGTAAACAAGGAGTTCTTAAAGTGGTCCAAGGAACTAAGGGTCCCTGAGACCCCTCTGAGGGAGTCCATTAGGTACAAACACTTTCATAATAACACCAAGACATAGTTCACTATATTTTCATTTACACTAACTTCAGCTTTAGCACAAGCCCAAGGTACCGGCACTGGAATGTAACCACTGCTATTATTTTCTTCACTGACACACATTCTCAGCTGAGCACAAGCACCCATCTCATCTAACCATGACTGGGTGAGCCAGGTGAAGCTAGGAGTGGCATTAAATCTCAGCCTCTGAATCAATTTGTTTGGCATCCACGTAACAAAATGGAAAGTAAGTATCAAGCAATTCCTTGCCTACCAAAGTATTATGGTGGTTTCAAACATTAACACTGAGTTGCTAAATCAACCCACACATTTCATCCCGAGAAGATTTTCACTTGAGAGAATTACTAGCCAAATGGCCATGTTTATTTGACTTTGATATTTAGGCATTTTCTCAGAAACACAAATAGCCTGTCACCAAAGGCACAGAAAAATTTGACATTTAAAATTTTTTAAATAAGAATTTAGAATTTTTTTCATCTTGAAATTGGCTTTTTTTTCTATAATATTTAAGTCAACAAATTTCTGGTATTCAAATAATTTCCTGAAGGATACAGTGGTAATGTGGACAAATGTCATTTTTATATATTTCATAATAAAATTTGTCAATATTTGTAAGGGTTGCATAACTAAGAGTGGGGGATATAGTTTTGACCCCACAGTTCGTGCATTTTCCAAATCCAATGACTGATTGAGTTATGATGTACTTTTTTAATAGTACAAAATCCAGGGGTTATATTAATATGATCCTCCCCTTACAGAGTACATTTTATGTATTTATTTATTTATTTATTTATTTAGGAGAGAGAGAAAGAGTGAGATAGAGAGAGAATGGGCACGCCAGGGCCTCCAACCACTGCAAATGGATACCAGACACATGTGCCATCTGACTTACATGGGTCCTGGGGAATTGAACCTGAGTCCATTGGCTTTGGA
Source organism: Orientallactaga sibirica (assembly GCA_036365145.1). Classification (NCBI taxonomy): domain Eukaryota; kingdom Metazoa; phylum Chordata; class Mammalia; order Rodentia; family Dipodidae; genus Orientallactaga; species Orientallactaga sibirica. The sequence continues at coordinate 4,569,529 of JAEOAD010000035.1, forward strand.
GGCAAGTGCCTTTACCTCTAAAGCCATCTCTCCAGCCCTAAAATGCATAATCTTTACATTACCCTGGGACATTCTTTCATCCAGAAGGAAGTGTAACTATTTCAATAAGGCATAAAAAAATGTCACCTATACTCAAACATGCACCTGGGCAGCCAGGTGAGACATGGATAATGAACCTGCTGGGATTGAAGCAGGAGTTCCCAGCAGAGAAGGTGATACAATTAAATGTGCTTAATGAGTTCAGAAACCTGACGTTTGCCCTCACTTTTAGCTGTGTGGTCTTAACCTTAATTCTGTCCCTTGGGCAGCAATTAAGTGATGCACAGGGATTGTCTAATGACTTTGCCAACCTGGCTGCATGTAGAAAGCTCTCCAAGTGTCCTTGAAACACAGAGTTTTGGGTCCATCCTGGGATAATTGAATCAGTACTTCTACAGGTAGGATCTTACAGTTTGTTTAAAATATCAGCTTGGAACTGGGCATGGTGGTGCACACCTTTAATCCCAGCAATCAGGAGCAGAGATAGGAAGATCACCATGAATTCGAAGCCACCCTGAGACTACATAGTGAATTCCAGGTCAGGCTGGGATAGGGAGAGACCCTACCTCAAAAAAATATATATATATATCAGCTTGGTGTGGTGGCATACGCCTTTAATCCCAGCCCTTGGAGGTAGAGATAGGAGGATCGCTGTGAGTTCAAGGCCATTTTGAATGTGAATTCCAGGTCAGCCTGGGCTAAAGAAAGACCCTACCCCTTGGGGAAAAAAATCATTCCAGGGTTCCTGGTGTGGTGGGCATGCTTGTAATCTCAGTGTTTAAAAGGCAGGGGCAGGAGGACCATGAATTTAAAACCATCCTGGGTGACAGTGAGATGGCATCCAAAAAGAAAATCATTCCAGGGGCCCAAGGCATCTTGACTCCAATCATAACCAGTGTTTGAAATCAGATTCCTCTGAGTGTTGGTTTTCTAGGATTCTGTTAAGTTACCTTTTGGATAAATTATCCCCCAATCTCCTAGGTTCCCTACGTGATAAAAATGCTATGAACGGTGGTGAGTCATTCTGAGGAAGATTAAGAAAAAGCAACAAATGAGAGTTTTTATCTTCAGGGTTACAGTAACCTAGTTTAGTGACAGAGTCTAGTCAATAGACTTTGATGAAATCGCCACTGGTTGTAAGAGAGTATGTGCCAGGCACCAGAGATAAATACAGACAAATCCTGCAGATCTTACATGTTGGGGGCGGGGGGGCTATAGAGAGGTAATAAAGAGGCTGTTACAAAGCAACACGATAAGTTTATTAAAAGAAGTATGGGTGGGCTGGAGAGATGGCTTAGAGGTTAAGGCGCCTGCCTCCTAAGCTTAAGAACACTGGTTTCAATCTCCAGCAGTTCCAATCTCCAGGTCCCACGTTTAGCCAGATGCAAAGTGACGCAAGGGCGCAATGCCGCACTTGACCACAAGGGGCGCACACATCTGGATTTCGTTCGCAGCAGCTGAGACACTGCTGGCGCGCCCATCTCTATCTGTCTTCCTCTCCCTCTCTCTCTGTCTCTCTCTCCAAAAAAAAAACAAGAAGTATGGGTAAAGTTGAGCTGGAGAGATGACTCAGTGGTTTCAGGTCCCTGTGTGCAAAACCAAACCTAACAACCTGGGTTCTATTCCCTATACCCACACAAATCGGATGCACAAAGTGGTACATGCATCCAGGGTTCTTTTGCAGTGGCCCTTGGCATGCCCATTCTCTCGTCTCCCTCTTTCTCTCTGTCTCTCTTAAATAAATAAATAAAAATAAATTTTAAAAAGAGGTTAGTGGTTAAGGTGCTTATTTGCAAAGTTGAAGGACCAAGGTTTGATTCCCCTGTACCTACCTAAGCCAGAGGCACATAGTGGCTCATGCATCTGCACCTGAAGTTTGTTTGCAGTGGCTAGAGGCCTTGGTGTACCCATTCTCTCTATCTGCCTCTCTTTCTCTCAAATAAATAAATAATTTCTTTTAAAAGAGGTCTGGGTTGGGCTGGAGAGATGGCTTAGTGGTTAAGCACTTGCCTGTGCAGCCTAAGGACCCTGGTTCAAGGCTCGATTCCCCAGTACCCACGTAAGCCAGATGCACATGGTGGTGCATGCATCTGGAGTTCATTTGCAGTGGCTAGAGTCCCTGGCGTGCCCATTCTCCCTCTCTCTCTTTCCCTCTCTCTGTATCTAATAAATGAATAAATAAATCTTTAAAAAAAAAAAAAAAGAAGAGGTCTGGGTAAAATTGAGGTAGGGGTGTTGGAGAGGCAGGTAGAGCTTCCTGGGAATGAATACTATAGGTTGAAACCTGATGGGCAAGGAGAGATGGGAAAATGTGTTCCGGCTGGAGGAAGCAGTGTGGGGAAAGGCAAGGAATGGATGCCAGTGGGGGGCAGGTGTTAAAGATCATGGCTGGAGCAGGAAAGGATGTGGGTAGTGAGGAAGGACGTGGAGATGGATGGCAAGAGAGGAATCAGGGGCGGGTCATGAAATGTCCAAGTACTCAGCAGTGACGACCCCTCTGGAAATGGGTTGAATCTTGACATGGGGCTGGTGTGTGCCCTTTGTGAACCCAGCTGCAGGTCAAGGGCCATCCAGTGTTCCCTGAAGACCTCTCTTGCCTTAGAGGCAGTTGGCACAGGAGGAATGTGGACACATGATTCCCCCAAGGAGATCTCTAGCTTTGGAGTGTTGGGGGAAGCACTGGGGGGTTATGCAAGGGTGTGACTTCTCAGATCAATAGATCTCTGGAGCTGAGAAGTTCGCAAGTAAGTGCTGTGGGCTGGGTGAGTCAAAAGACTGAGGCCTAAACCACCAGGGCAGTGGACCTCACCCAGGACCCAACCACCCACGTCAGTGACTGGAATAGTAATGGTTTGAGTCTTAAATCCCCTCTCTCCCTCCCAAGATTCCTGTGCTCAAGGCTTTGTCCCCCGCCTATGGGAAGTCCTGCTCCCTTTAAAAGGTGGGGCCTCATGTAATGAAATAAGCTAGTTGGCTACATGCCCATGGAGGGGATATAGGAACTCCACTCTATTCTGTTTCTCTCAGCTTCCCAGATATCTAGAGGGAGCGTCTGCACTCACCACAAGTTTCCCATCACAAAGTGCTGCTGCCTCAGCCAAGGCCCACAAGCACGGAGCCAACTGACCATGAACTAAACCTCAAATGAACCAAAATCAATATCTATTTCCTCATTTTATGTTGTTTGCCTCAGTCACTTTGTCATAGCAACAGAAAGCTAACATGGAAGATACACAGGTATTTGCCTTGTGTAAAAATCATTCATTTTTAGCTTATTATATCATTGTGCTCTTCTTTAACAATTACAGGAAAGTTGCAAACACTTTCCCATGCACTTCATCTACTTTCAACATCTAGTAAATTTTTCCCACATTACCAGGTAATAATTTAATGTAATATGTAATTATCATACATTACACTCCTCATATGTATTACTTATATAACTATTATACTAATTTTCTCATGGCCATTATATGTAATAATTATATAACTTATATACTTTTTTAAAATTTATTTTTATGTATATTATTCTAGTTTTACATTCATAGTGGTGACTCCATTATCCTCCTCCCTGTCCTCCCTCTTCCATAGGGACCCTCATCAATGGGGAATGTGGGTCACGCATTGTGGGGGTAGTCAAGAGCTATGGGGGTAGGCCAAGTCTCTGTGCATAATGCCCCAACTTGTGGCTCTAACATTCTTTCCACCCCCTCTTCTGCAAATTATATAACTTATATTTTAATTTCAAACTTTTATAATTCATTATATTAGATGAAAAAATTTTATAATTGTTTATAATTATTATGAAATATATTATATGGGATAATTTTATAATTCTCATACATATATATATGTATATATACAATTTTCTAAACCATTCTACAGTATTTACATAAAGCAAGATTAATATTTACACATGTATTTCCTGGGAATATCCACATATACTTGCAGTATAATTATCAAAACTTAAATCAATGAGCTTGCTACACAACTAAATATAATTCAAATTTTGTCCACTGGCCCCCAAAACACCCTTTATTGAGACTTTTCCCATTGAAGCATACACTCAAGGATGACGCTTGTCACTTAGTTTCTTTACTTCTTGAGTTTGCTTTAATCAGCAGGTTTCTCAGCCTGTCTTTGTCTTATGACCTGGCATAGTTGAAGCTGTCACAGGATGATGCTTTTGTGGAACGTGCCTCAGTTTGGATGCGTTTGATGTCACGCACTTTAACTGACTTGCACATCAGCGGGTAGAACACCAAACATGCCGTGCCCTTCTCTATGCATCGTATCAGGGGACACGGGAGGGACATCAGTCAGTTTGCCCATTATTTGCCAGCATAGGAATTCTTTAAATAGAACTTTTAAAGATATGCCCAGCATTTCTAGATCAGCTTTTCCAGTTTTAACATCTAGACCCACAAACGTAAACATCTTTGTGGGGGTATTATATCCTAAATTGTGGGAAATACACACCTGTATAATAGTCATTATATATCACGCATCTACAAATAATATTATATACATTGACATGGTCTTTGTAGGCGCTCAACTCCAAGGCTACGCAACCCATGAGTTGGGCTGGAAGGCCAGTGAAGCATGTGTCTCACGAAGGGAAAACAAGGCCACCATGCTCCTGGAGTCTGGGACAAGAGATAACGTGCCCACTTCCATTTGCCTCAATTTTAAAAATTTTATAATTGTTTATAATTATTATGAAATATATTATATGGGATAATTTTATAATTCTCATACATATATATATGTATATATACAATTTTCTAAACCATTCTACAGTATTTACATAAAGCAAGATTAATATTTACACATGTATTTCCTGGGAATATCCACATATACTTGCAGTATAATTATCAAAACTTAAATCAATGAGCTTGCTACACAACTAAATATAATTCAAATTTTGTCCACTGGCCCCCAAAACACCCTTTATTGAGACTTTTCCCATTGAAGCATACACTCAAGGATGACGCTTGTCACTTAGTTTCTTTACTTCTTGAGTTTGCTTTAATCAGCAGGTTTCTCAGCCTGTCTTTGTCTTATGACCTGGCATAGTTGAAGCTGTCACAGGATGATGCTTTTGTGGAACGTGCCTCAGTTTGGATGCGTTTGATGTCACGCACTTTAACTGACTTGCACATCAGCGGGTAGAACACCAAACATGCCGTGCCCTTCTCTATGCATCGTATCAGGGGACACGGGAGGGACATCAGTCAGTTTGCCCATTATTTGCCAGCATAGGAATTCTTTAAATAGAACTTTTAAAGATATGCCCAGCATTTCTAGATCAGCTTTTCCAGTTTTAACATCTAGACCCACAAACGTAAACATCTTTGTGGGGGTATTATATCCTAAATTGTGGGAAATACACACCTGTATAATAGTCATTATATATCACGCATCTACAAATAATATTATATACATTGACATGGTCTTTGTAGGCGCTCAACTCCAAGGCTACGCAACCCATGAGTTGGGCTGGAAGGCCAGTGAAGCATGTGTCTCACGAAGGGAAAACAAGGCCACCATGCTCCTGGAGTCTGGGACAAGAGATAACGTGCCCACTTCCATTTGCCTCCATTTATTTTTTCTTAGGAAAAACCCATTGTGTGTTTTTTTTTTTTCACATTTTCTTTCCTGGTATTGGATGGTAAGTTGAGGCAATAGTCCATATTCTTTTGGTGAATTTTTAAAAAATTTATATATGCAAACAACACATGCTGGCACCATCCTTTCCCTCATCCCTGCCTCTTTTTCTGAAGGATCCTTCCTCATTAGGGATGCAGGTCAGCCCCATGGGGATAGTGGGTCAGGCATTATGGGGGCAGCAGTCAGTTACAGGGGAGAGGCAATTTCTCTGTGCAAAATGTCCCAACTTGTGGCTCTAACAATCTTTCCACTGCCTCTTCCCTTGTGCTGATATCAGGTTCACTAAGAAAACAGCGCTCTTGCTCATTTCCCCATTTCCTCTGTGGTTTCAGCTGGGGCCGAGGTGGAGTGCACTGGGTCATTTATCTCCTCAGGTCCAGCTCCTGTCTGAAAAAGGGAAACAGATTCTCCAACAGAGAGTGAAGCTAGCACCAGTTAAATGGGGTAACCATTATTAATTTAGAGAGAATTTATAGGGTGTAGACACTCTTGTAGCCCAAGATTACTGGGAGCTTGACAATGGAAAGCAGAATCATTATCTGGATATGATTCTGGTTTGTTTCCCAGTTCCAGATATGGTTTCCTTTCCACTGAGCAGATCTGTTCGCCAATCCAAGAGTAGTTGGTTACCCACCATGGCTGTGTGCCACTCTTGCACTTGTGTGAGCATCATGTCAGGTTGTTCTGCTTTGGAGTGGTTTAGACTTTGAGTTTTTTGGACAGATGTTGCCCACTTTCCCCCGGTAGCTCATGTAACACCTTCCAGCACTAGATGGACTAATTGTCTGGGGACTGGCTCTCTTCCGGATTCCAACCATATCTCTTCATGGTCTGTGCTGACAGTGTATAGTGTCTTCAGCAGTAGGGTCTTACGATTAACCTCTGGTGGGTAATCAAGCGCTCTGACAGAAGTCTGCCTTGTTTGTTTTGGGAAATCTAGTAGGTCTCTCTGATCAACAGCTCATTGTGGATGTAGACCACATCCTGGTTCAGGGAGTTATAGGCCAGGGCCAAAGGAAAAGAAAAAGACAGAGATGAAAGATAAACAGGAGAAATTTAAGGTCAGGCTTCATCTCACCTTCTCTAGGGTTCTTCTATTCAGGTGCTCCTCCTAGCGTCCTCTTGAGAGTTCCACCTTTTTGTCCGACTTCCGGGATATAGGATTCTATGGTACTAGTTCAGTTTTGTGTCCCCCACACACCTTTTCCCCAAGCACTACCCTCCCTACTGCCCAAGCCTTGAGATGCCATTCAGGTATGTCAGCAACTGGGGCTGATCCAGGATAGGAGCTATAGATGAGTGAGCCATGCAACGATTGTCTTTCTGTGATTGTGTGAGTTCACTTAGAATGATCTGTCCTAAGTTCGACCATTTTTTTCTACAAATTCCATTATGTCATTTTTTTCTTACTGCTGAGTAGAATTCTCTCATGTAGATATACCACATCTTGGTTAACTGTTCATCCAATGATGGGCACCTGGGTTGATTCCACTTCTTAGCTGTTATGAATTGAGCACCTATAAACATGGTTGAGCAAATATCTCAGAAACTTCCCTTTTCTCAGTGATGTGATGGTTCATTGTACTTTTTATAAATTTAAATATAATTATACACACACACATTTAACAAGACCCACAGCCTAGTAGTTGCTCTGACTTTCCTCACTCTCCTCTCTCCCGTTCAGCTCGTTTCCTGTTGTCTCTATACTGTAGAGGTGGATAGACAAGACAGTTAAATGTAGTTAATAGGTTTAGGCATTCTGGGAATATTAAGTTCCTAATCGCTGTATCTGCCATACAGCCTAGCTCGTGTGCAGAGAAGAAGCCTAGTCAGTCTACCAAAGACCTGTGCTCTGGAAAATTCAGCTCCTCCCTGAAGGAAAGTGCAACATGGTTGGTTGCTATGGAGTTAAGGTGTTCTTTTTCTTTTCCTTCTCATACCTGTGTATTACTTCACCTAATCAAGAAAACAGGGACTTTGAAATATTTAAGCAATTTACCCAAAGAGACAGATGAAAAACCCAGTGTGTTTGATCTCAGTCTCTCCTTCTACCACACCATGGTGACCATAGCCAAGATGTCATCTCTCTGCAACAAGGATTGAAGGGCCCATAACTACCTAAGTAAAGTTCTGATTTCCAAAATCTGGTCCTGGTTAGCCATGCCCATAGGTTGTCATGCGTGCGCCACATTCCCTCACGTAGAATGAGAATAATACCTGCCTTTGCTTGTCTCAACTTTGCTGAGAGGGTCTAATAGAAAATGATCTTTGTTGCTTTCAAAGCTAGATTCATGGACAAGTTTATGAGTGGAGCTACGCATGGTGGCCCCCACATACAATCCTAGCACTTGAAAGACTAAGGCAGGTGGCTCTCCATGAGTTCAAGGCCAGCCTGGTCTACATAGGGAGCTCAGAGCAGACTGGGCCTTGTCTCAACAGAAACAAGTATGAATGATGCATTCTCATTAAGGTGTCAACAACTGAAATTGGATCTGACCCCCTAGCCGAGACAGAAAAGACAGAACAAGCACTGAAGAAGGAAAAGTATTCATCCAGAGAGGTCAGAGAGAGCAAGGTCATGTTTTAGCTATGCTAGGGACTTCTGGGAACCACCCTACCCCAATCCATTGTGGTTTCCTATACTTCTCCACATCATGTTCCTGTGTTTACCTAAGACTCCGGAATCCACACACTGTTCCTCCTCATCCCCCGCCCATCCCCCCCCACACAGAGTCCCCTGTCCCTGAGAAGATCTTTCCTTCTCCAATCTCTGCAGCCCCAAAGCCGTCTGTGGGTTGGCTGAACTAAGCTCAGGGCTATTCTGGTGCGGCCCATTTGCACGCTGCTAGGGAAGGATTAATGAGCCAGTCTGTTCGCCCAGCGCAATTAGAAACAACACTGGAACTATTCTGGGGCGATTTCTATGCAGGGAACTTGAACTGCTCATCATCAGCCTCCTCACTCAGAGACCTGTGGGCAATTAGGGCTATGTTAAATACAGGAGAATCAGCAGAGCCACCCCATCTGTGCAGACACCCTTGGCCAGCACCCCAAGAGCAGTAAGAAAGGGATTCAGCTTCAGCCCAGAGGGTCTGGGGGATACTGATCAATCAGCAAAGATGAACATGCTGTGGTGGTCTCTCACTCCCACACTGGTTGTGCTTTCAGATGCAATTCACCAGTGAAAACCCACACAGCACCAGGAAAGTACCTGACATTCACCGGCCGGATCAACCAAGTCAAAGGTGTCCCACTGGCCCACCGAAGGAAAATTCCAGTTCTCAGTGAGGCTGTGGACAGAGTGCTATGTGTCTGTACATTTTATATATATATGTATATATGTATGTATGTATATATATATATTGTTTATTTTTATTTTTGGAGAGAGACACAGAGAGAGACAGAGAGAGAGGGAGAAGAAGACAGATAGAGATGGGCGCACCAGCAGCCTATCAGCTGCTGTGAACGAAATCCAGATGCGTGCGCCCCCTTGTGGGCAAGTGCGGCATTGCGCCCTTGCGTCACTTTGCATCTGGCTAAACGTGGGACCTGGAGATTGGAACTGCTGGAGATCAGAACCAGCATTCTTAAGGCTTAGGAGGCAGGCGCCTTAACCACTAAGCCATCTCTCCAGCCCTGTACATTTTATATTTGAGCAACTATTTTAATAAGAAAAGAAAAAAGAAAGAAAGAAAGAATAGAGTGGGTAAGGAGAATGCTGTGTCATGTAATAACCACAACGTCTGATGGAACAGTTATGGGAACATGAGATGACGATGAAGCACTTGTCTGTCCTTTTTAAAAATTTTTGTTTGTTTATTTATTTATTTGAGAATGACACAGAAAGAAGGAGAGAAAGAGAGAGAGAATGGGTGTGCCAGGAGCTCTAGCCAGTGCAAGTGAACTCCAGATTCATACGCCACCTTGTGCATCTGGCTTACGTGGGTCCTGGGGAATCGAGCCTCCAACCAGGGTCCTTAGGCTTCACAGGCAAGCGCTTAACCGCTATGCCATCTCTCCAGCCCTTGTCTGTCCTTTTGTAAAGATCATCGTCAATAAGGAGTTCACAGCATTCTGGATTTGAATGCAAGGCCGCTGTGGTGGTTTGAATGTAAAACGTGCTCCATAATAGTCTCAAGTGTTTGTGACGGAGCTTCCTACTTAGTCCCCAGCTGGTGTGGTGGGAACCTCGGGCAGGTGGACCCTTGCTGGAGGAGGGGTGTCACTGGGGAACGGACCTTGGGATTTATTAGCCCAACCTTCCTGGTGGTGAGAGCTGGCTCCCTCACAATTTCCTTCCTGCTTCCGCAGCTACCTACTCTAGCATGCTTTTCTGTACCATGATGAAATGTCCCCTCAACACTGTCAGCCTGAAATAAACCCTTCCCTTGCATAAGCTGCTTTTGGTCTTACCGGTCCTCCCAGTGACAAGGTAACTGCTATCTCTGTGGGCTCAAGTGTTCGAACACTCAGCCCTCAGCGGGTGGCGCTGTTTGGGAAGGTTATGGAAGCTTCAGGATGTGGAGCCTTGCTGGAGGAAGTGCGTCACTGTGGGCGGGCCTGGAGGTGGAATAGCCTCTTCCCCATTTGCTGTTACCTCTCTGTATTTCCTCCATGCTGACTTGACCATGTGATGCCAACTTCCTCTTCCCAGCATGCTTTCCCTGCCAAAGTGGATTCTGCCCTTTGAAATACAAGCCAAAATGAACTCCTCTCTCCCCTAAGTTGCTTCTGATAGCAGTGAGAAAGTGCGTGATACCACTGTGTAGTCATTAAAGTTTTTTTTTTTTTTTTTTAACCTCATGTTGCAGGTGGTCTCTGAAAGACTAGGTAGCCTAGGCTGTGAGTTCTGGACTTTATGATTGTCTCTGTTTTCTGGAAAAGGGCATTGGTGAGTTAAGTTATAAGCACAGTGAGAACCCACAGCAGGTCCCAGGGAGCCGTCATGGATCTGGGTCCTGTGTCCATGACAGTGACCTCTGAGGCCTGAAGCTCAGGGTGGACCTTGGTTTGGCAGCTGTGACACCCCCAAACCTGTAGAAGAAACGTGGATCTGCTTGCCTTTGAATGAAGTCCCCCCCAGCATCGAAGCTGGACGAGCACCCTGTAGGTGGCCCATGTCCAGGCACCTAGGAGAGGAGACAAGCTGCATCCCATGAGCTCAGCATGCCCGAGGGTGAGATGAAGCCATGTTCAGCAGCGCTGTAGCCATTGGTGGTTTGGATGTCCCGTCTGGATTCTCTAATGGCTGATGATCAGAGAGTTTTATCACTCCTTAGTCTGCAGGATGGTGTTTGGATAAGCTCAGCTCCAGATGGGCGCTCTCGAAATCCTTGATTGCCTCCCCTCCCCCTCGACTCTTGCCTACTCATCTGAAAGTCAAGGTCTTGAGAGCTGGTTCCTGCGCTCCGTCTGCCATCTTACTAGCAATCTTCTAGCCGGTCTTGCTGTTGGAATAATGGAAGGTTTTGTGTTTTATCGGTGTTCAGGGACGTGTCATTTACGTTACATCTCAGAAGTTTGTTGGGCTAGAATTAGGGGATGTTGATTTTTATGTCTGCTCCCGAAGAACATTTCCCCTGCATCTCTATCCATTACCTGGAAATCTACTAGCTTCTATTTTTAGTGCTTTCCGTGAAAACCCATGCCCTTGGACATCCTTTGTCAAAACTCTGCCTTTAAGATATCCACGCATGTTTCAGTAATTCAATTTTAAATAAGTCTGCTTTGCATGCATTAAATTATACTTCAGAGTAAAATTCTAACATATTTGCTTTTCCTGCTTCATAAACACTTTTGAGTTTTAAGGAGGCATGTATAAAAAATGTTGTAAGGCCCACAGAGATGCAGGGCATTACAGCAATCATTGTTTTACTGCTATTCTGGCACTATTTCTAGTATCGCCCCTCCTCACACACACTTCCAATCTTTCCTTCTAAAACAAGGAGAGAAAGCTTTAAGTTAAAGACAAAAGAAAAAAAAAAAGGAACGCAAGCTCACTGGAACCCTGTCCACCACAGCAGCCCCGTGAACCTTGCTTTTGTATACCATCAGCCATGGCTATATGGGCCCATGGAGCTCATATGGTTCCTGAGAGCTGATGGCTGGGTATTCATTCCAAAATGCTGGGAGCTGACAACTGTTTTAGATGACAGACATTAGTGGGATATAGATGTTCTGGTCAGTCAGTAATAAAACAGTGAGCAATACTCCTAGCGAGCAGTAGCACTGGAGGTGAGAGGGCAGACCATGTCCCACAAAGACATGCAGTCTGAACACACAGCATCAGACACTACAGGTTCCCTTCCCAGTGTAGCGTTGGACCACGGCGAGATATAAATGAAATAAATGTTTGTCGTAGAAGTAAATAGATGGATAAATGCTAAGACATTTGGAAAATCATTCTCATACGAATTCCAGCCACTTGTGTCCAGATTAAGAGAAACAAAATGGATTTTAGATATTTTTTCTTAAAACAGACACATATGAGGAGCAAACCCTCCTTGTGTTTTCTGTGATCTTCATATTTTTTTTTTTTGTAGACCATCAGCCATGTGAATTACTACTCAGTGGACCCCCCTCCCCAATGGCTCAGTAGTATCTGCGAGATTTGATGCAATTGTGTCACAAAAACTCATCTGGGAAAACAGTATGTGCCAGATTCCTAGTTTTGAATTAGTCACATGCTGTGGACTTTACCCACCCCAGTTCCTTAGCTCACTGAGTCCTTGAAACCATGTGATTTAGGCAAATAAGACTTGGAGAACTTAAATGACTTAGAAATACTACACAACATTTATGACTCCTAGCTATGAGTTTTTATTACTCAAGTGGAAACTATACAAAAAGAGCGTGATGTTTAATTTTCCAGGGTACGTGGGTGGACATTTACCCAGAGGCAAAATCCTGCCTATCACAGGATGAACACGATAATGAAGAAAATATCACTGATTCTAGTATTCATACCCCACTTGGACTTTAGATTTATTCACTCATGAGTTAGAAGGAAATAAATATAATTTTATCATTTTTGATTGTACTCACATATCTGACATGCACGTGGAAAGCTTGGCAACCTTATGAAAAGAAAAACAGCTCAATCTTAATTTCGCCCCAAATATAAGTGGTTTCTGGAATTCCCATTAAGTAAGCCTTGCCACTTAACCCTCTTTGTGAAACACCCTCCGTCACTGGTGGCTGAACAAACACACAAGCTTCTGTGTGCACGCATGCTAACTGCATAACAGGTAGAGGTGTGGGACAGGAGAGAAACTGCGGTGTCCGCAGCCTTGGCGTGAATTATCAGTGCCAACCAGAAGAGACGAGATGTACTTTAGACATGGATTTTGATTTGGTGAGTTTGACAATCTCAGTAAAACAGAAGAGAGAAAAATGAGAGAATGAAGGGTTCTCAGGGCCCTGCTAGTAAGAAAAATTATGACAATGAGTTCTCCAAATAGAGCTCATAGGTTTCCTAAAGAATCTAGGAAGGCCTGCAATCATTCTCGGGTATGTGTCGCTGGTCAACAGGGAAGGGGACTCCAAAGAAATCCATCAGCTGTGAGGCCTGCGGTACCTAGAGCCCATGCGTGATTCTGTCACTCCGTGTTTCCAGGCTTGTTTTGGAAGTGCTACAAACTGTGATCCTCTGCCCGAGGACCTTCTCTAGCCAGTTTGCCTGTCCTTTGAGAAGATCAGAAGTGCCACAGAATTAACATTCCCTCACCTACCCAAGGGACCCTCAAGTAATGACTGATGGGAGTCGGGGGACACACACACAGGGTTGTGAGGAGAAGTCTAATTTCACATGCTACATTGGCATTAAGACACTGTTTTCCTTAACCAGCGGTGGTCCCAGGCTGGGCCATCCAGGCAAAATGTACCAATGAGTGCCATGGTGGCATATCTGTTATGGGGCAAACCAAGCGCTCTCTGATTTAATCTGAGGCCTACTTCACAGAAGAAAAATCAAACTCAGTGATGAAAACCTAGTCAAAAGGCCATGTGGGGCTGGAGAGATGGCTTAGCGGTTAAGGCGCCTGCCTGCTAAGCCTAAGAACCAGATTCCAATCTCCAGGTCCCACGTTTAGCCAGATGCAAAGTGATTCAAGGGCACAATGCCACACTTGACCACAAGGGGGCGCACACATCTGGATTTTGTTCACAGCAGCTGAGAGACTGCTGGCACGCCCATTCTCTATCTGTCTCCCTCTCCCTCTCTGTCTGTGTCTCTCTCCAAAAAATAAATAAAATAATAAAAAAAATTTTTTTAAACTATGTGGAGGTCATAAGCTCTTGGGGGAATCTACTTGGCTAAATGGATATATTATGCCCACTGAATTGCCCTCTAAATATCTATGCTTATGCCCATGTATTAATGCTACTTTCACTTTTAGTTAAAGAAGCATCTTTTTGCCAATGACAGTGACTACTGAGGGGACTCTAAACTCATGCTGAGAAGAGGTGACAGTGGAATGTTCAGTACTAAATGAGACATGTCTGTCACACCCTCCAAGGCCCAGGGACCATTGCAGAACAGGTGGTGGCCATTCTAGACACATTCATGTCTCAGAGTGGCTGACACCACTTCCATAAGACCAGCATAATATAAGGGCAAAAGACATGAGGACGTCCAAATAGAAGAGGGGCTAGATGGAAAGAAGAAGGGTACAGTGAAGTGTGGATATGGGGGGATAAGGGGGCCTGTGGGAGGATGTTATGAATAGGCTACATTGTGTACATGTAAGAAAGGTGTCAGTAAAAGTTAAAAAAAAAAGTTTTAGAGATCCTACTTTTCAACTTGATGATAACTTATTTTTTTTTTTTTTGGTTTTTCAAGGTAGGGTCTCACTCTAGTCCAGGCTGACCTGGAATTCACTCTGTAGTCTCAGGGTGGCCTCGAACTCACAGTGATCCTCCTACCTCTGCCTCCTGAGTGCCTAATCACAGCACTCGGAGACACCACGCCTGGCTGATGATAACTTATTCTTCTTTGAGATTCCCTGTCACAAGACCTGCTTCTGAGAGAACCAACAGCAAACTGAAGTCTGCTTCCAAGGACCCAGTAAGAAATCTGGTGTCTGGGCTAGAGAGATGGCTTAGCAGCTAAGGCACTTACCTGCAAAGCCAAAGGACCCAGGTTCAATTCCCAAGTACCCACTTAAGCCAGATGCACAAGGGGGCACATGCGTCTGGAATTCATTTGCATTGGCTAGAGGCCCTGGCGTGCCCATTCTCTCTGTGTCTGTCTCCTTCTCTCTCTCTCTCTCTCTCTCTCTCTCTCTCTCTCTCTCCTAGCAAATAAAAAATTAAAAATAAATAAACCTGATGTTCCATAGAAGGAATATATCGGCAAGTTCCTGCTATACAGCCGAGTACAACATGCATCCTCCAGGTGGCAAGAGATCATTTCAAATGCCACTATTAGGTCTGAATTTTAGTCCCTTATTCTTTATATGTCATATGATAGCACACAGTGACAAGATAGATCTGTGGAGTATATTTCCTTCTAGAACATTCAGGTTTCTCTCTGAAATGTCCCAGGTTGAAGGGAGGAAAGGAGGTCAGGAGTGAGTCAGTCATGAGTTAGCGACCCTCTCAAATCAGTCACCTTAAACATCTAGTACAACAGGGACTGAGGATATGGCTCAGCAGTTAACAATGACTGCTTTACAAGTCTGCCGACTTGAGTTCAATTCCCAGGACCCACATGAAGCCGGACAAAAAGTGATACAAACCCTACTGTGTCCACAGCAATGAGACACAGAGCCAGGAGAAGCTCACTGGTCATCTAGATTGGCCTTCCCAATGACAAAACAACAGAGCAACAGAGAGAGATGTCTCAAACAAGGTGGTAGGAGAGGCCCACTACCCCCCACACACACACACACACATATATACAGGCACATACATGCAAATTTAAAAAATCTAGTACATTGTTAAAATGTGATCTAGGGGCTGGAGAGATGGCTCACCAGTTAAGGCTCTTGCCTGCAAAGTCTAATGACCTGAGTTTGACTCCCCAGGACCCACATAAAACCAGATGCACAAAGTAGGACATGTCTCTGGAGTCCATTTGTAGTGGCTGAAGACCTCGGCATGCCCATTCCCCATCACCCTCTCGCCCAGGCATGGTGGTCATGCCTTTAATCCCAGCACTTTGGAGGCTGAGTTAGCAGGATCACTATAAGTTCGAAACCAGCCTGAGAATACATAGTGAATTCCAGATCAGCCTGGGCTAGAGCAAGACCCTACCTCAAAAAAACAAAAAAATAAAAAAGTGCTCTGGAAGACTCAGGCAGATGTGTCTGTGGTCATGAGAGATTATCAGCACAGGAAGGCAGCAATCATTAGCAGGTAGATGCAACTCCCACCTCCTGACCTTCACCCCGTCCCCAGGCTTGATTTCTGGCCAGAGAGCAGCTCAACTTTAGCTTTGCATTGCAACACTCTTTGAAGCAATATTTCAAAGAAGCTGACGTCATTGCTTTCCTCACTGTCGTGCTGGCAGTGCTGCCTCCTTCGCGCGATGTCCCTTGCACAGGCTTTGCTTCAGGTGAACTGTGGTGGATAACAATGATGGCAAATTTCTTGCCACTCTTCCTACTGAGAGGTACAGGCAATTGACCTCCCTTTCAAGTTGGACTCACGTTTGTAATTTTTTTTTTGAAGCAAAGTAGAAGTTTTATTTGGGAAAGACATAGCTGTCAGGCTGTCTCATGAGAGAAGAGCACAGCCTGATATATATATTTTTTTAATTTTTGTTTATTTTTATTTATTTATTTGAGAGCAACAGACAGAGAGAGAAAGAGACAGAAACAGAGAGAGAGGGAGAATGGATGCACCAGGGCCTCCAGCCACTGCAAATGAACTCCAGATGCATGTGCCATCCTGTGCATATGGCTTATGTGGGTCCTGGGGAATCGAGCCTTGAACTGGGGTCCTAAGGCTTCACAAGCAAGCCCTTAACAGCTAAGTCATCTCTTCAATCCCAGCCTGATATTTTTAATAAACAAAATTTGGCAGGAATTATCTGAGCCTTCAAAGGTTACATGATTTAGAAGCCTTGTAACTCTCATCTAGGCCTCTAGGAAACCAGCTACCATATCTTGAAGAAGCCCAAGGATCCTTAAGGAGAGGGGCCATGGTATGTAGTAGACAACTCTGGCTGAATTCCAAGTCAATTACATGCTGCACTTGCCAGTCCTCAGAAATACATTGTTCGGTCCCCCTCACCGCTGTCTTAGCTGACACTTATTATCCCAGTGAATGGCCTACCTGTACTGAACATGCTTGGAACAGATTAATGAACAAAATTAACAATTTTCGTTTTGTTAAGCCACGAAATTTTGCAGTAGTTTGTTATACAGCAATAAGCTGCCCGTAAAAATAGTAAACGTAAGTGTAATAGGGAACTCTGAAAGGATGGTGAAGATTAGTGTGAAAATAGTCAACGTAAGTGTAATAGGGAACTCTGAAAAAGGGTGGTGAAGATTGAAAGGATGGTGAAGATTCGTGTGAAAATAGTCAACATAAGTGTAATAGGGAACTCTGAAAGGATGGTGAAGATTAGTGTGAAAATAGTCAACGTAAGTGTAATAGGGAACTCTGAAAGGGTGGTGAAGATTAGTGTGAAAATAGTCAACATAAGTGTAATAGGGAACTCTGAAAGGATGGTGAAGATTCGTGTAAAAATAGTCAACGTAAGTGTAATAGGGAACTCTGAAAAGGTGGTGAAGATTAGTGTGAAAATAGTCAACGTAAGTGTAATAGGGAACTCTGAAAGGGTGGTGAAGATTCGTGTAAAAATAGTCAACGTAAGTGTAATAGGGAACTCTGAAAGGATGGTGAAGATTCATGTGAAAATAGTCAACGTAAGTGTAATAGGGAACTCTGAAAGGGTGGTGAAGATTCGTGTGAAAATAGTCAAAAAATAGTCAAAGGTGGTAAGTGTAATATAGGGGGAACTCTGAAAGGATGGTGAAGATTTGAAAGGGTGGTGAAGAAAATAGTCAACGTAAGTGTAATAGGGAACTCTGAAAGGATGGTGAAGATTCGTGTGAAAATAGTCAACGTAAGTGTAATAGGGAACTCTGAAAGGATGGTGAAGATTAGTGTGAAAATAGTCAACGTAAGTGTAATAGGGAACTCTGAAAGGGTGGTGAAGATTAGTGTAAAAATAGTCAACGTAAGTGTAATAGGGAACTCTGAAAGGATGGTGAAGATTAGTGTGAAAATAGTCAGCGTAAGTCAACGTAAGTGTATAGGAACTCTGAAGGGTGTATAGAACTCTGAAAAGGTGGGAACTCTGAAAGGGTGGTGAACATTCGTGCCACCAACAGGGACCACAGAAGATTCATAATGTAATTCCTTCTACACTCCTCTTCCATTCCACTCATTTGTTCAGTGAAGATCAGAGATGAATGAAGGCCAGTGAGATTTTGAAAGCCTCAATCAGTTGTTTTTTTTTGAAAGCCTCAATCAGTTGTTGGCTTAAATTATACATAGCTTTCCAGATGGGATTTGATCAATGGACCATGTCAACATATCTCTTGGTGAGTAGCTATCAAGTATGGCAAATGCTTATTTCTCGATACATGTTATGAAAGAATAAGAATTAGCAAGTTATAACTCATAGGTTAATCCAGATGATCAAATTGCTAAAATAATTATTTTTAATTTTTTAATTTATTATTTGCAAGCAGAGAGAGAGACAGAGGAGAGAGAGAGAGAAAGGGTGTGCCAGGGCCTCTAGCTGCTGCAAATAAACTCCAGATGCACACACCACTGTGTGCATGGCTTTGTGTGGGTACTGGGGAATTGAACCTGGGTCACTAGGCTTTGCAGGCAAGTGCTTTAATCACTGAGCCATCTCTCCAGCCTCTAAAATAAATTTTTATTAGAACAAAGCTACATTCATCTTTTTTTGTATATTAGCTATGACCATTATTGTACTACAAGTCCAGAGTTAAATAGTTGAGAGAGAATTTATGTTATTCAGATCCTAAATTATCTATTATCTGTCTCTTTACAGACCCGTAATAAAGACCATCAAAAGCAATTTGTCATTCCTCTCTCACTTCGGGGATATTTTCACTTTACAGTCCTACATCATAGATTAGCTCACGGAGTTATTTGTTGTCTATCCGTATCATCAGACACTATGCAGGCACATGTGTGAATGCTCTCACACCAACTATACATGGCAAGAAGGAGGAAACAACCATGTAGACATGATGATCACATGCAGCAGGTTTTGTCACAGACTCTGGGTACTGGAGTCAGTTGCTTATTTCATGTGCTTGAGCTGGCTCGCACTTCCACTTGATGATGGAAAAGTTGGGAAATAAATCTTCAAACATTCAGGGACCTTTACCCAGTGAAACCTACACAAGTCTAGTGGTTTAAAGGATGCCAACATTTCTCTTTCACGGACAGGGTAACAAGTTGCTGCATCTGGTGTCTCTTGGCACAGAGACGATGCGAGGCATTTCTGGATTTGGGAGAGAAAATATATCTCCTTGGGCATACTGTCTCAATCCATTTACCAACCAAGTAAGATAAAAGATGATTAGTTCTGAGTGGGGTCCAAAGTAAGAGATGTCTCTATAGTGGTTCAAAGCTACAATGCTAATTTTACATTTAGATCTTGTAAATCCTATGGTATTAAAAATTTGCATATTAGACAGATATTCAATATGAGCCCATTCACCAAATGAGTGCATCAGATATTGAGTATTTAGAACAAAAATGATAATAGCCTTTTGGATAAACCATTCTTCCCTTAGATAGCAGTTGAATATGAGAAACCTGATCATGAATCACAGCATTTCCCACGTGAGCTAAGTGCTGTAGATACAACATACCTTTGAATTGAGCAGGGATGGGACGACAGCATTCCAATATCAGGTGGACGTGGGATATGTTATATCAAGCACAAATGCATTGAATAAGCAACTGACCCAGAAACTCATGATTCATCCCAATACCTGAAGTCACTTACCTCTGTGGAGTCAAGAGAAGATCTTAGTGATCAGTGGACTGAAAAAAAAAAATGGCTTATTGAAGAAAGTTTGCACAATATCTTGGTATCCTTCAGAACTAAATGGCTATATATAATTATATAACCAAGGGTCTTGGCATGCCCATTCTCTCTGTC
This sequence comes from Orientallactaga sibirica, assembly GCA_036365145.1. Taxonomy (NCBI): domain Eukaryota; kingdom Metazoa; phylum Chordata; class Mammalia; order Rodentia; family Dipodidae; genus Orientallactaga; species Orientallactaga sibirica. The sequence goes on from JAEOAD010000035.1 coordinate 4,589,396, forward strand.
TGTCTCTCTATGTAAAAGGGTAGACTTCCCTAAGGGGGAGGCAAAGAATGACCCATACTCACCAAAACTCAATTTCAGGATAGATGGATCTTCATAATGATCAAACTTATCCATTCAGTGAACCTCCAACAAGTTCCCCTCTCTCCCTCACTTCATCAATGAGCTCGTAATCAAAGCAGCCATGGTGTTGGATGTGGAAAGTGCCTGAGTCCAGCAACATGATGGCCTACTTGCCAAAGCTAGTGTAGCCATAGCCACAAATAATTGTCCAACCCACGAAAAATGAGAACAACTCTGAGCCCCTGAGCCAGCACACCATCTCTGGGAGAATCAGCCAACGATGACAGGACTGCTTCTATCATAGAAGAGCAGCCGAATTCCGTCACTCTACTGGAACACGCTTTTCATATGGAGTCACCTTTCCTTCCTGCAATGCTTTGACCAAGTTTAGCATGTGTGCACTTACAGAATTCTCCTGTCTTATTCGGCACCATGATGTTATATGTGTCGGAGCTTACTCTGCAGTAAATGAAGTGTGAGAACAGGTTCATGCTCACAGAATTCATTAGTCTCACCATGTTATTCATCACTCTGAAGTAGAAGGCAGAATGGTTCTTGTGACAAGTTAGTTACTGTGCTGGATGGATGGAGACACGTTGCAAGCTAGAGGAATATACTGTAAGATGCAGTAAATTCTCCAAGTCATCAACCAATGCTGGTTGCTGCCTTTCCTTTATTCAGGATCCTTAGGTTTAGGGATCAAAGGATGGAAGTGGGGTTAACAGTTTCTTCTTATTATCAATTAATGATCCACTTGCAAATTTTTTTGTGTGTGAATGTAAAGAAGTTTAGGTTCTTTGCTCCAGAAGATTTAATCCCTAGGGGAGAAATCCTTCCACTGGGAGATGTCACAATGGAAATTAAGCTTGAAGTTGATGTTACCTGCTGGACACTTTGTGCTCCTGCTACTAAAGGGTCCATATGAAGTCCAGAAAGGCTTCACTGGACTGTAGGATTCAGTAAGACACATATCTGGAATGCAAGGGCATCCTTTATACTGTCATATCCTGACATTACTTTTGTCACTGTAGCAAATAAAAAACAGCCCAGTACAAATTCAATTATGAAGGTCTAGAGCCTTCAAAAGTCAAAATGTAGGTCACCTAAAAGTCATGGTAAGTTGATGTGTTTGTTGAGGTCAAAGGGTATTTGGACTTGGAAGTGGTGGAAGGAAGTTATAGATGGTAGGTATGGCCCAAGGTCAGTTATAAAGATTAGGATGATAAGTTAGGCCCTCATTTCTCATTGTGATCTATTTGGCTATATATTCGCAATTCTTTTCTCTCCCCTCTCCACCACCTAATATAAAATGTGATAAAGGTAATTATCCTTGGTACTCAGTTCCTAGGGTAGATGCCATAAAGAACCACAAAGCCAAGTTTGGAAACTGAGTCAGTTTCCTTTAGGACTTTAGGGGGGAGTTGGTTCCACGGCTTCCTCCTGGCTCATGGTTTTCTTTATCCGCTGTCTACTCCCACTGTCACATGACATTCTTCTCGTTGGGTCTGGGCCCAATTTTCCTTTTTCTCATAAGTAGAGCAATTACTAAGATAAACCACCTTAATCTACTATGACCTTTTGTTAACATGATTACATCTAGAAAGACTCTTATTCTAAATTGAATGTGTTTAATGTACAGAGTGTGGGCCCAACCTTCTTTTTGACCAACAAAACTCAACTACCATTTATTTCTGTGTTTAAATTACCATAAATCAAATGGATGGTGGATCTCATTTAGAAGTGGTTTTAATATCACCTCCAACAAAGTAACAACAGGGGCTGCACGTCCTCAAATGGATAGGGTAAAGTGGCAGTTTCATCTCAGCTAGAAGCATCATTTTGCGAAGGTCTTCATTTGGATGTTTAAAATTTTTTTATTTTATTTATTTTTGGTGAGAGACACAGAGAGAGACAGACAGAGAGGGAGAAGGAGACAGATAGAGATGGGCGCGCCAGCAGTCTCTCAGCTGCTGTGAATGAAATCTATATGCGTGCGCCCCCTTGTGGGCAAGTGTGGCATTGCACCCTTTGCATCACTTTGCATCTGGTTAAACATGGGACCTGGAGATTGGAACTGATGTTCTTGGGCTTAGCAGGCAGGCCCCTTAACTGCTAAGCCATCTCTCCAGCCCTTCATTTGGATGTTTTAATGGTAAAAGTAGTATAGATAGATCCCAGTTTAGCAAAGAACTACAATCCCCAGAATTGCCTTGCCTGCCCCACTCTGAGTTAAGAAGTCTTAGGAGATATTTGTATGTGGTTGGGAAGGAATGAAGTAGCACTTGGAAAGAGCCCAAGTATGAACTATAATGAGCACATGTTTGCACCAATTTTGTGACTCATCTTGATTTAGCAGCGGCTATGGTTCATCTCCTAAAGCTCCCTTCAGATGTTTTCCTTCAGCACCTCCAAGTCCAAGCACATGTCCAGCTCCATGGCAAAGAGCAGAGGTCCATCAGACCACTCACCGAAGTAGGTGAGGGACTGGTGTGGTTCTTGCTTGACTTCATTCTCTCTTCTCTTTGCTCTATGTCGACTTCATGGGACCACAGACAAACACACGCCAGGTCCTGTCAGACCAAGGACTTTGCCAATGTCTTCAGTAGACTCCACGATGGACTAGAATAAACCCCTTATGCTGCAACATCCTGCATCTCGGCTTCGGTTCCAACCGTGATCCACAAACCTTACACCAAACAAAAGTGGACACAGCAGGAACCATGGTCAGCACAACATTCGCATCCTACCACGTCCGGACAGCAGTCTTCTACAGATGGCTGGAGGTTTGCACACCATTTATTAGAACTCATCCTTTGAGTTCAGCACTGCATCAGTGTATACTGTCCCCTGCTCATCCCATTATTCACATGTAATGACTGTCCCAGATCACATCCTAAAACAAGACATCTGAAATCGGATGTTGCATGTTTTGAGGTTGAGCAAGAAATCGTACATATATACGTATGTGATTCGTTTCCAAAAACTGGCTTACAAATGGTCTGAAGGTCAAGACTGCTCAGTCTTAACATTCAGTGTGGTTTACCAGCCTCCTTACCTCTTAAAGAGTGAAGGTCTAGTGTGAGAACTGTATTGGCATTTCCTTAGTCACCATTTACTGTATGATTTGGATTCTAGTTCTTTACTGCCATGTTATTTCAACATGGAGAAAACCCTGTGTGGATTTTGAGAATGAAGCATGAATTGTACAGAGAGTCTGCTTTCTCGGGAAGACACAGAGTTGCTTAGCTTTCCCTCTAGCTCCTAGAAAAATATTGAGGCCCTGAACCCAGGAGTATCTGCCTTCTAGTATGATGGTATGGTTGAAGTATAGTATTTTCATGAAAGGGTCAAAATTCCTTTTAAAGAAATGGAGGCTGAGTGACTCCACACAGATTAGTAGACAAGAACTGATATCTCAGACTTCTTGGTATGCTAGCTGGCAATTTCTGTCTGCCCTAGGACAGGCTTTCTTCTAAAATCATGAACTTCTAAATATATAGATTACATCTATGGCACTATTGATTCATTCCCTTTCTTTGTATGGATAAAAGAAAGAGGAGAAAGAGAAGAATTTTACATAATATCAGACCTTTAAGAATTAGGCTTAAAAACAAAAAAATGAAAAAAGTCTGCCAAAACGTCTGTCAAATTACTGCATATTTTAAATCATTAATAATGTGTCAGAATCTGACTTAAATATGCTCTACTACCAAGGAAATTGATGTTATTCTGATAGCAAGCCTTTAAAGGGGAAAATACTGTAATAGAGATTTACTTTACACCTGGTTAACATTTCATATTAAACTAATTCCAAATAGTTCTGTTAATGCCTTTGAAAATTAAATTTCCACTTTTCAAATAAGAGAAAAATTCCAATGACTTTTGGCAGAAAAGCTACATTAAAAAAGCTTAACATCAAAATATTTTTGTTATAATGCTTGTAAGCAAAAGTTCACACACACACACACAAATGTCACATAGAACCAGACATTCCAGAATTCCTCCTGTTACTCATATCAGACAAAGTTCTGTGTGCTGCAAATCTTCTCTGTGGTAAGTCCTTCTGAACACGTATTTTAAGAAAACATTTGGACTCTTTTCCTCCCACTGTCTGTGTCTAGAAACCCAGCTATGAATGAACCCAGAGTTGTAACAGCCACTCTGCTCTTCCAAAGCTGAGTCCCCTTGGCAAGAGAATGAGTTGGAAAGGGCCACTTCTTACATGGTGAATGTCCCCAAAGCTGTCCTGCTAGCAAGTGACCACGGAGATGGACTATGAAAACCCATGAGGGCAGACCATCACGAACACCCAGGAGTCACTGGAAGATCCCTGACTTCTCACTCCTCAATCCAGCAGGGATTTGGTTAGTGAGGTGGCTGGGAGCCCCTCATATCTGAAATATCACTCCACAGTGACGTACGAGGAATTCTGTCTCCAGAAGGGGGTGAAGGGAATGGCACTGGGGCACAAACCAGTGCTGGGGTTCTTTGACTTCCCTGTACATTCTCTGACACACACCCTTATCTCCCTGTCCCTATATAAAGACTGTTTCATTTCTAATTATTGTTATAGGTACACATTACCAGGGGCAAGAGAGGCATGACCCTGACTTGAGGTAAAAGAGGGGCAAAAACGACACATCCCAGAATGAGTTTCATTTATATAATGAAAATAAATTTTTACACAATCAACAAAAACACACCAAGGTATTTTTTTTGTGAAAAATATTTTTTAAATAAATTTTTGTCTTTTTTTACATTCTGATATACATATATAACAAAGGTTTATGGCACTGTAACCAGAATCAAATCAAAAGGAAAAAAAAAAGGAGAAAGGGGAGAAGGAAAGTATCTGGTTTTATCAAATCCCTTTCTATCTCAAAGCTGGCAACCTTGCACAATTTGTCATTCAACTGCCAGCTCGAACTCATTTGCACACTCAAAACACCATTTTATTGCACAAGAGCCAAGGAAGGAAGGCATATGGTATAATGGTCAGTTTCTTGCTATTTCAAAAAATATATATATATCTCTTAAAACTCAGAGGGGAGAAAAAAATTCAGAGCAGGAAACACACAAAATTACCAGTACCCTTTCTGTGCGGAGAGTGTGTGGAAAGGGCTCTGAGACCAGACGCAGGCGACCCTGTTCTCCACACCCGCGACTACAGCAGGGCATGGCTGGATGAGATCTTGCCTTCTACATGGTCAGCCCCAGTGGGTTCCAGGCCTTCAATGTCTTTTCTACTTACTTTTTGGTTCTTTTAATCAAAGTATGGTATCTTCGGTCTATGAACCTGCACAGACTATATAGTCATAAACTCTCCAAATAGCTTGAAAGGAAATGGGGGAGAAACAAGTTTGATTATACTTTTATTATTGGCTTTAAAAAGTGGCCTCTTTAGCCTCCCTGCATGATGAGTCTGAGGGAAGCAAATCTCAGTGGCATTGAGTTATAATAGTCTCCTCACACTCATTAAAAATCAAATGTCTTTAGACAAGTTTGCTTCCATTTACAAGCGTTACCCCCAGCTTAAAAAAAAATAATAAAGAAAACAGAAAAGAACAAAACAAAAGAGAATCCATCTTCCTTCCTGTTCATCCCCTCACAGAGCAGCAACCCCTTCCATCCTGCTGTCAGCCGGTCACACGACGGTCTCCACACCCATTAGCTTTGGTGTAAGGATCCGAGGTGTCACACCATTGTTCAGGTCTTCCTCAAACTCCAGCAACTGCCCCATGAAGTTGAGGTTTGGAGAAATAATTGGTCGTTTGCCTTTGACAAATTTGTAAGCATCAGTCATGGTCATCCGGGTGTGCTTCATCAAGTAGGCGATGACAATGGTGGCAGAGCGGGACACGCCGGCCTGACAGTGGATGAGCAGCCCCTTGCCACACTGGTGAGCTTCCTCTGCGGAGACAGAGAGGAAGATGGAAGGTGAGGTAAAGGCAACAGCAGGTGGGCAGAGAGTGGTTAGACTTGGATGTGAACTTGACAATACCTCGGTTTGTAGAGGAAGAACAGATTCAAATGGTTTTAATAGTTAAGTGTGATATGCTAGTTAATTCTGTACGCTTAGGTCATAATTTCCAGAATTAGCTAAAATCAATACCGGCATGAGTAAGAAGTGGTAGGACTACACTTAACAAGAAGGAGGAGGAGCCAGGCTTGGTGGGGCATGCCTTTAATCCCAGCACTTGGGAGTCAGAGGTAGGAAGATTGCCATGAGTTCAAGGCCACCCTGAGACTACATAGTGAATTCCAGGTCAGCCTGGGCTAGAGTGAGACCCTACCTTGAAAACCCGAAAAATGAAAAAAAAAAAAAAAAAAAAAAAAAAAAAAGGAGGAGGAAAATAAAGAAAACAGAAGGAGTGAAGAACTCGTTCATGGGAGCAGTGTACTTCATAGGTGTTGACTGAAGCCACTCCCGCAGCATGACGGACTTCCACGTGAAGTGAGCTGCTCTGTACACCATAAAAGTCACTGGACCTCCCACTCAATTATCTTGTCCCTTTTCTGTGTTTTTCCTACAATCATACTACTGAAATAAAGAGAAAGTCACACAGGAAGGGAAGGGAAAGAAGAAAAGTGGAAATGAAAAGAGGGGAATTCACTACACACACACACACACACGAATATATGTAATATAGATCCACTTCTAACTGAGGAAGTTAATTCTACTCAGCAGATTGTATAGCTTATCAAAACTACTGTTATAGAATTCTTTTTAGCAAGTCCTCATAAAGGTGAAAACTCAACTAGAAAATTATTACATATAGCCTCCCACAAGGAAAGCTAATTGTTGCAGAGTTACCTAAAGATCTATATATAGGTAGTGACCTATAGTGTCACCCCCTCTTCTAAGTGTCCCACACCCACCCTGGCTTCCACACCTGCTATTTCAACACGGCAGTGATTTGCAACTTCCGGGACAGCTCAGAATCCAGAGCACATGAGGGGTGGTGCTTTGTACGTGTCCATGTATAATAAAAGCTTAGAATAGCTTGGAAGCACTGGGCAGGTTTTAATGGCCATTGGAGACCACAAAGCATCCCTAAGGAAATGACCCTGAAAGAAACCATTTATTTAGATGATGCAGAAGGAAGGAGATGGGAACGAGTTGTTGTTTCAATCATCTGCATTGGCTGTTCAGCAGTAGACCAGGAAAAGAAACTGGATACAAGTTTCTGTCTTAAAAATCTATAGATGAGGGGCTGGAGAGATGGCTTAGCGGTTAAACGCTTGCCCATGAAGCCTAAGGACCCCGGTTCGAGGCTCGATTCTCCAGGACCCACGTAAGCCAGATGCACAAGGGGGTGCATGCATCTGGAGTTCGTTTGCAGTGGCTGGAGGCCCTGGCGCACCCATTCTCTCTCTCTCTCTCTCTCTCTCTCTCTCTCAGTCTCTCTCTCTCTCTATCTGCCTATTTCTGTATCTCTCTCTCTCAAATAAATAAATAAATAATAAAATATTTAAAAAAAAAATCTATAGATGAGGGCTGGAGAGATGGCTTAGTGGTTAAGGTGCCTGCCTGCTAAGCCTAAGAATACCCGTTCGATTCTCCAGGTCCCATGTTTAGCCAGACATAAAGTGATGCAAGTGTGCAAGGCGGCACATGCATGTGGAATTCGTTCATAGTGGCTGAGAAGCTGCTGGCATGCCCATTCTCTATCTGTCTCAAAAAAAAAAAAAATCTATAGACAAGGGGTTGGGGAGATGGCTCAGCAGTTAAAGATACTTGCTGGCAAAGCTTTGTCAGCCCAGGTGCCAGGCATGGCAGCACACGCCTTTAATCCCAGCACTTGGGAGGCAGAGGTAGGATCACCATGAGTTCAAGGCCACCCTGAGACTACATAGTGAATTCCAGGTCAGCCTGAACTAGAGTGAAACCCTGCCTCGAAAAACAAAAAAAAAAAAAACAAACTTTGTCAGCCCAGATTCTATTCTTCAGGGAGCCAGAAGCAAAGTGGTGTGTGCATGCCACATATCCACACACAATAAATAAAGTTTCTTTTAAAAAAATCTATAGATGTGACAGTTATTTTATATTGTCAAATTGATCAGATCAGGAACCATAAGGGATGTTCCTCTTGGTAAGGTCTGGGAGGGCATTTCCAGGAAGGATTAGCTAGGGAGGAAAGACCTGGCTCTACAGTGGGCATCCAGTGGCCGCTTATATAGAAAGAGGCTCCAGGAAAACATGCTCTTTTTTTCCCTGCCTGCCTTCATCCTGCTGGTCTTCCAGTGTGGACTGAACACCAGCAATCCCCCAGGCCTTCAGCACCAGACTGGGACTGCTGAGGCATCCGGTCTCGTGGACTGAGCAGCTACCAGGTTTTTAGATTCTGCAGCCTGCAGACAGCCATTGTTGGACTGTCCAGCCCCCATTGTGTAAGCCAATCTAATAAATTCCTTTGTAGTACACATTGATTCTAAGATTTGGTCCTTGCAGACACTAACATGTGAGGCTTATTTCTCAGAGATAACAGTACTTCAATAAAGTATCCCTTTCTCAATTTCTTCCTGTTATCACATACAATTTATTGACCTCCAAACCAAGATGAGAAAGCTTGATAAGAGAGTGAGCTAAGTGCTAGGTTAGACAGCTGGTTCCACTTCATACCAGCTGAATAACCTTGTCCTGTATCTCCCCAAAACCTCAGTCCTTCTGCCCAAATAATGGGAATGGCACTAGATCACGAGGCACAGAGAAAGGGGGATGATATCACTTGATTCAGGAATAAACAGCCTTAATTAATCCCTACACACGGACAGTGCATAGTCTATATTAAACTCTCAGTGAATATTATTGCGTTGTGAACCCTGGATTTGCTCTCCCTGAGGCGATACTGTAAGATTTTAGTCTATCCAATAACATGACAAGGAGAAAGAAACGAAGGCTAGAGATGGTTCAGCAGTTAAAGACAGCCTTGCAAAGCCTGGCAGTGTCGTTCCATTCCCCAGTAACCCATGTAAGTAAAGCCAGATATACAAAGTGGCTCATATGTCTGCAGTTTGCTCTGGCATGTCTCTCTCCCTGCCCTTCCAAAAAGAAGCTAGTGCTCATGCATACAATAATTCTGAATTGTTCTGCAAGAAAAATGCTACTTTTTTTGGGGGGGGGGTTCAAGATAGGGTCCAGGCTGACCCGGAATTCACTATGTAGTCTCAGGGTGGCCTCAAACTCATGGCAAGCCTCCTACCTCTCTGCCTCCCTCCTGAGTGCTGGGATCAAAGGCGTGAGCCACCAAACCCGGCTAAAATGCTGCTTTTTACTGGTTTTGTTTTCCTCCTAAAAGAGCAGGTAAGCCTAAATAATCTACAAGGAATGTGGTACTTTGGTTGAAATCCTCTTAGAACAAGCATATCTATGCTACTCAAATGGAAAACAATTTCCCAACTTCCTCCACCTGGAGTTAAGTCAGGTGGGATTGCAGTCACAATGTCACATATTAACCACGGGCTTCCGGGTCTACTTGATGATGAGTATTTCTTCTTTAAGACTCAAGACTTGGTTCAGATTTTATCAATAATGAACCCAAAGCATCTTTGTACCGAGTGTTGGGAACTAATTAATGATGCATTGTAAACATGGCCCCAGCATGTTAGAGAAAGGCTCCTGGCTAGAAGCCAAGCACCCCAGCGCCAGTCCCTGCTCTGACACTAGATTCTCATAACCTTGGAAATGCCACAGACAACTCCGAGTTTAGTGAAAATACTGAATTTCCTTCCAGACTGAATGCCACATGGTTCTACGTAGAAGGCATAGACTTCCAGACTGAATACCACATGGCTCCACACTGAATACTGCTTGGCTTACACTGAAGGCAAAACCCCAGCAAAGTAAAAGCTGGGCAGATGTCCACAGCCTCCACCTCGCCAGCAAACTCACCAGACCTAATGGCTGTTAAACCTGAGACTTTTCTCTGGCAAAAGTGGCAGTCAGCATGGTGGTACTTGAACAGAGGCCAGGGACAATAATTAGGACAAGTACTGGGCCCCTCTTTGTGGCAATAAAAGTTGAAGTTGGGGCTGGAGAGAAGCTCAGTGGTTAAAGGCACTTGCCTGCAAAGCCCGATGGCCTGAGTTCTATTCCCCAATACCCACATAAAGCCAGATGCCCAATCTGCCCCTTTCAGTGGCAAGAGGGCCTGGCATGCCCAATCTTTCTTTCTCTCTTTCCCCCATCCCTCAGTTCCTCCCTCCTTCCCTCTCCCTCCATCAACTCGATTTCTCTTTCCCTTCCTAACTGCTTGCAAAAAATTAAATAAAATATTTTTTTTTAAAAGTTGGAGTTGCTTGTAAAAAAGATGTCAAGCATCTATTATCTGCTAGCATGCTCTGTGTGATCACGTGAGCCTTACAACAGCTCAAGGCTACGGAAGCAGCAAAACTCAAGAGAAATACTGAACTGACGTTCCTTCTAGAGAACACCCTGTTATTGCTAGAATTTTCCTTGGGCACTACAAGGGCTACACTACCAGATTGTTTCTCATGCTGTGAGTGTGGGACAAGCTGCCAGAGGAAAACAGGCATCACCTAGCACCAAGGCTGACTCCTCAAAGTTGCTCAATGTTTAAGAAGTGAGATAAACCCAGAGGAAAGAGAAAACAACTTTCTTTCCCCTCCTTGCCCTCCCCTGCTGTGACGCAATGGGGAAGGAGGCTCACTTCAGCCTGTCTACTGAAAACATCTCAGAACCACAATGCTACCCCTGCCTCAGCCTTGGGGAGGGGATAGGTAGGGGAGAAAGGCCACACCCACCACTGTTGGGTGAAACTCCAGGTAAAGAAGGAGGTGGGGCTGTATTCTCAGCATTATGCATCCAGCCCTGGCCTCCACTGGCTCGTGTTCCTTCAGTTCTTCATATACAGTGTATAAATGCCAACCCTGCTAATTGGTATTTTGGCATATGTATGTGTGTGGGAGGGTGTTCATGTGTGCATGCCTATTCGTATGTGTGCTGGTGCATATGCCCGCACAGGTGTTTGTGTATATGTTTGAGCATGTGTGTGCAGGTCAGAGGCCTGTGTGTGTACTTTCCACCTTGATTTTTTTTTTTTTTTTTTGAGCTAGGCTCTCTCACAGAACTTAAAGTTCACTGACTTGACTAGACTAGGTAGCCAGCAAGCCTCAGGGATCCACCTGTCTCCATCTCCACAGCGCTGGGAACCTGTGCAACCACACTTAGCATTTTATGTGGTTTCTGGGGATTTGAAGTTGGATCCTCACACTTACATGGCGAGTGCTCTCCTCAGCCCCTGAGCCGTCTCTCCAGCCCCAACCTCTGCTATGTTTTCACTGAGAACTGCAAGGAAGAGAATTTTCAACCAAAGCAAATGTCGACAGTTTCAGTTTGAACAAGAAATGGCTCGACAGTCCCGTGTGTTGGATGTTTGGACTTCAGCTGGTGACACTTGTTTGAGCAAGGTTTTAGAGACTCAGGAGGTAGGGCCTAGCTGTAGGAACTGCGTCACTGGAGGTCTGTCCTTGGCGGGTACTGTCTTGTCCCAGCTGTCCCCACCCCTATGTGAGGTGATTAGCATGACACACCCTCATTGCTCGGAGGGTCGGCCTCACCACAGGTCCAGAATCAACAGGTTTGACTGAGGATGAAACCTCTGAACTCATGAGCCAAAATAAATATGTACTACCTTTAACTTGACCTCTCAAGTGTTTTGGGCACAGCTACGGAAAGGTGACAAACAACTGTTTATTTATTTATTTTTTTGATTTGAGAGAGACAGAGAGAGAGATAGAGAGACAGAGAGAATGCGCATGCCAGCGGCCTCTTAGCCACTGTGAACAAACTCCAGATGTGTGTGCCCTCTTTAGGGCAAGTATAGCATTGCACCCTTGCTTCATTTTTGTGTCTGGCTAAACGTGGGACCTGGAGAATCGAACCAGCGTTCTTAGGCTTGGCAGGCAGGCGCCTTAACCGCCAAGCCATCTCTCAGCCCACAACTGTTTATTTTTAATGCATGTGTGTGTATGCATGTTTGCATGTGTGGAGTGGGACAAGCATACAAATGCATGTGTGCAAGGCCAGAGGATAGCCTTGGGTGCTGTCCTCAAGTGCCACCTGCCTCCTTTGACAGAGGGTCTCTTGTTGACCTGAAACTCGCAAATGACACTAGACTGTCTAAACCAGCAAGTCCTGGGGATTCTCCCGTTTCCACTTCCCCAGTGCTGGGATGGCAGGTGCTCACCACCATGGTCTTTTCACGTGAGTTGGGGAACAATCCTAGATCTTCACACTTGTAAAACAAGTATTTTACCACCTAAGCTACCTCCTCAACCCCACACAGCTGTTTTTTTTTTTTTTTTTTTTTTTTTATGCCCATCCTGATAGCACTTAGTGAGGGACTATGGATTAGGAGAACAGAACGAGTTTTTTTTTTTCTTTCTTTCTTTCTCTTTTTCTTTTTTTGCAACACAGGAATAAACTTTGGACCCGACATCAAAGCCTGAGATGGAGGGGAGGGAAGGGAAGGCAAAGAAAAGACGGGGTTCCTGGGTGGGGGATAGTTACCAATGAACTCAAAGGCCTCTTCAAAGTACTGCCTGAGGTTCTGCTTGTTGCTGTCGGTGGCCGGCAGCCGCTTGTAGTTGAGGAGGCCTTTCTCGTAGTGGTAGAGGGGAAGGTGAGTGGTGACGTTGATGACGTAGCCGATGTTCAGCCTCTGCATGGTGCCCAGGTCCTGAGCATCCTGCTCGTTGCCCAGGAACAGAAAGGGCAGGATGGGCGTCAGCTCTGCGCTCTCGATGTCGGGGGTGGTGGGGACGGTCTGAGGTAGCAGCGTGCTGGAGGCCGCGGACGCGCCGCCCCCCGCCTCCCGGCACTCCTGGAGCTGGAGGGAATTGTCGCACAGGTTCTCATGGCTCTGTCTGAAACTACTGAGTCCACCTGGAAGGCAAGCACAAGGAGACCTCTGAGCGCGCAGAAGAGGACTGCAGGGCGTCCGCTTGGGCTCCTTTGTAACAGTTCAGTAAGCCAGGGCATGGTGGCGCACGCCTTTAACAGAGGTAGGAGGATCGCTGCGAGTTCAAGGCCAGCCTGGGACTACAGAGTGAGTTCCAGGTCAGCCTTGGTAGGTTAGAGCAAGACCCTATGTAAAATAAGAATAAAATAAAATAAAATAAAAAACAGAACAGAACAAAAGACAAGAAAAAGAAAAAGGAAAGAAAACTTGAAGTCCTTTGGAGACCCACAGCCAGCTTCAGAGGGCCCAGCTGCATGGCGGGCACCAAACTGCTCCTCACACAAACTGGGCCAAGGTGCCTGGGAACAAGTTCCACGTGACCACCCGGCAGTTTCATCCGCTGCAAATCTGATTTGCCTGAAAGAGCCATATGCTCGGTGGCCTACATAGAACCTGCACTTTAGGAGCCGATGAATGCCGGGGCACCCTTAGACAGACTGCCGGTCGTGCAAACCTCCTAACCTGTCATACCCAGAGGGTCAGGTTAGCTCCTACTTCACCAAAGTGGTTACAGGCTGGGACCATGGAAGAATCTGATACACTGGCTGCCCTCAGGGTATGACCACTTCCCTGCTCTGTGAGTTGGGAAAACTCATTTCTCTCTAGGTGTCTCAGCACCCCCAGGAGGGTAGCCTTGAGTAGATGTAAAGTGGTTTAGCACACTGCCAGGCTCACATGATTTCCCCACAAGGATGAGCCTTTTTCATTAATGTTACGTCTATGGTTGTTCAAAAGTTGTTAAAGAGAGCTGGGCGTGGTGGCAGATGCCTTTAATCCTAGCACTCGGGAGGCAGAGATAGGAGGATCGTCATGAGTTCGAGTCTAGCCTGAGAATACACAGTGAGTGAATTCCAGGTCAGCCTGGGCCAGAGTGAGACACTACCCCACCCCCCAAAAAAAAGGTTGTTAAAGATAACTTAGGGCTGGGGGCGGGAAATCCTTATGACCCCATGTTTTCTTTGATATCTTTGGACTGTGACTTCTGGTAGAAAGGAATCTGAAAGCAGCTCATTCCCTTGTACTTGGCCCTGAGAGGATTGTGGAGACAGTAGCCCATGATGGTGAGTTCTAACGGATCTATGAATATACAATCTCAGCTTCAGTCCCTGCTCTGTCTCTAAGTTATGAGTCTAATGGATTTAAGAAGGTGAAGCTGCACCCGTTTCCCATTTTCAGAATGCAAACATCCTCCAAATCATACAGTCTCACTTGTGGAAAAATATCTTAGGAAAATCATTGAATCAAAAGCATTCTGAGCCGGGCGTGGTGGCGCACGCCTTTAATCCCAGCACTCGGGAGGCAGAGGGAGGAGGGATGAGAGATGGCCACCCTGAGACTGTCTGTTCCAGGTCAGCCTGGACCAGAGTGAGACCCTACCTCGCAAAACCAAAAAAAAAAAAAAAAAGCATTCTGGTAGCCAGGGAAGATGGTCACACAGAACTGTCTGTCTCAAGGAAAAGGCCCAAGCATAAAACTTAAAAAAATTAAAGTTATTATATTCATTTCATGGAATAGTAGTTTATAGCCATTAAAATGAGAATTGTGAAAAGTCTCCTTGTGAAAACCTTTCTGCTTAATATTAAATTTTAAGAAAGCTAACTCAAAAACATTCTTTAAAAGCTTGAAGACTTCACTAAAAAATTACAGTTGTTTAAATTAGGACGTTTATGATTCAAAGTGTACTGTTCAAATTTTCCTTTCACATAAGGCACATAATGCCACATGTGGATAAGCCCAAAGGGTTATTATGACACATAAACCCTGCCACACAAATGTAAGAGTGATGAAACCAGACGAGTTCTGATTCCAATCAAGCAGAATTAGGTGTGCTCTGGCTTCTGTCTCAAAAGAGGGAGACCTAGGAAAACTGTTAGCTAAAGTCCACCAGAATATGACATCTGCCCTCAAAGATAAAGGCCTTAGGGCTGTTTTGACAGTCCTGGCCACAAGACTATCAAGAACAGGATGTTCCCTCATGTTGAAATAAGGACAGGAAGCCATCTTTCCCCCAGCTTTGCATCTGGCACATGTTCTTGGTTCTTCCCCATTTCAAGTCTCATCTTCAGCTACCACAGCAGGAAACTCCACCCTGCAACCTGAAAAGAGTCTTAAGCCTGTCCCCAACCCATGGACACAGAGCCAGTCATATAAAACAAGAGAACTTATATATTCATTGAGATATAATCAAGAAGGAGATGGCTCCATGGGTAAAGCACTTGCCGTGCAAGCATGGGAACCAGAGCTATTATCTCCAGCAGCCACGTAAAAGCCAGCCATAGTGGCATGTGTCTATGATCTCAGTGCTGGGGAGGCAGAGGTAGGAGAATCCCTGGGCCTTACTGGCTAATGAGTGTAGCCAAATTAAGAAACTCCTAGGTTCAGTGAGAGATGCTGCCACCAAGAATCAAAGAGTAACCAAGGAGGGCATCTGACCTCCACATGCACATATGCGTACAAGCACCTGTGAACACACATGATGTATCCACTCACACAAAACCGAATATACACAAGCACAACAAAACATATACGCATGTCAAAAACAAATAGGGGGCTGGAGAGATGGCTTAGCGGTTAAGGTGCTTGCCTGAAAAGCCAAAGGACCCAGGTTCATTTCCCCAGGACCCATGTAAGCCAGATGCACAAGGGGGGTGCATGCACCTGGAGTTTGTTTGCAGTGGCTGGAGGTCGTGGCATTCTCATTCTCTCTCTCTCTCTCTGCTTGCAAATAAATAAATTTTTAAAAAACATTTAAAAAACCAAATAGCAAGAAATGGTAAAAATCCACAGAAGATTCATAAGCACAATGTTCCGACCATTTTGTCAGAAATGAATCAAGCCAAAGTCTTTGAACTGATTTTTGTAAGTAAATTGTGTCCTTATTATTATTGTTTTATTGTGCAAGGAAATCATATTTGGGGTGCTGGAGACCTCTTCAAAAACACAGAAAAAGAAGAAAAACCAGGGCTGGAGAGCTGGTTTAGCAGTTAAGGCTCTTGCCTGCAAAGCCTGGGGACCCAGGTTCCATTCCCCAGTATCCGCGTAAGTCAGATGTGCAAGGTGGCACATGCATCTGGAGTTTGTTTGCAGTGGCTAGAGGGCCTATCACACCCATTCTCTCTCTTCAATAAATATTTTTTTAAAAAGAAGAAAAACCAGAAAAACTTCAGCAGTAAATACTTAAAAATACTAAATAAGGACTGAAGAAATGGCTTAGCGGTTAAGGTATTTGCCTGCAAAGCCAAAGGATCGCGGTTCGATTCTCCAGGACCCACGTAAACCAGATGCACAAAGGGCACATGCATCTGGAGTTCGTTTGCAGTGGCTAGAGGTTCTGGCGTGCCAATTCTCACTCTGTCTGGCTCTCTTCTCTCTGCTTGCAAATAAATAAAAAAATTAAAAATACGAAATAAGTAGCACACATTATGACCATTCTAAACTC
Organism: Orientallactaga sibirica; assembly: GCA_036365145.1. NCBI lineage: Eukaryota > Metazoa > Chordata > Mammalia > Rodentia > Dipodidae > Orientallactaga > Orientallactaga sibirica. The sequence continues at coordinate 4,605,878 of JAEOAD010000035.1, forward strand.
CACAATGGGGCTGTAAAGAGTCATTTAAATCCAAGTGAACAGTTGTGCTGTGATGGGAGCCTCATTCACTTTTTTTTTTTTTTTTTAAGAAAAAAAAAGGAAGTTGTGACATTTTTACATAAAATTTGAGGAGGAAAGGATGACAAAAAAACTGAAAAGAAGTGCTTGGGGTAGGATGGTGCTGCCTTGTATTATATGCAGTGTATTCAAGTTGTAATTTGTCTTAAAAGTAGCTAGCTTAAAAAAAAAAAAAAAAAAAAACTTGCCAGAACTTCCCCACTCTAACACACAGAAAAAAAAAAAAAAAATCCCACCATACAGCTTTTTAAAATTCTGCCTCTACACCTCCTTTCCCAATGACATCAGCTGGGGGCTCCCCACCTGCCCAGTTGCCATAGCAGTTACACAAAGCCACACAATGACATCAGTTGGCATGATATCAGCTCTCTGAGTGCAAACAATACAAGAAGAACTACTTTGTTTAAGGCTTTGGGTGCAACTGTGTTCTGGGGAGCCAATGATGTAATGCTAACAGGTGGCATCGCCTCCTTCCATTTGCCTAATGGGGGGGGAGTGCGGGGGAGGGGGGCTGGAGGGAATCTGAGACAGACACATTCAGAAGGCTTCGATCACGGGGCGTGCAAAATGATGATATTGTATGCTGGAGCCATGTGAGACCTCTGCTCATGTAACATTTGGAGGGGGAGTGGAAGATGGGAAAAGGGAAATTATTCAATCCTATAAACTGGACAAAGGAAGTTGGGGCCTCTAGGGTCTGAACCGACCATCTCTGGCTTGTCTGCTCAAGTCGGACCTTCTTCTCACAGGAGATGGATGTGCATTACATGTCAGTTACAAGTCTGTCCTCACTGGGATGGCATTTAAAGCAACACAAAACAGTCGTCCTGGAGGTTTTGGGGGAAGATTGTTCTCTTGGCACAGGGTAGGGGAGTTCCATAGCTGGGGGAGGGTAAGAGACCAACTCATTGATGGAGGGTGTCACGTTTAGCCCGCTCCATGCCACCAGAGACACCAGACTGACTGACTGCATAATGGGGAGCTTTGCTGTTTGTTATTGCAAGACGACTATGGTATCATCCTTAGTGAATAGTGAGTGAGGAGGCGGTACTACCAGCCTACGGTCATGATCCTGCTTCATAGGAGCTGGTGAGGATCATCTTCCTGGAAGAAGCCTCAGTTAGCTGATCTATAAAGTGGGCATATTATTGTCTATACATAGAGCTGTGTGAAGAATGCTTCTATGTATACAACTTGGAGCTCAATAAATGCCATCTCATTATCCTCATGTCATTGTCACTGTTCTCACAGACAGTCGATCCCTTCACACTTGCAGTCCATGAGAGCTCCAAGGCAATGTTGCAATCCGCAGCAGGGGCAATGGGTCTAGACTGCTGGGGTCCGATGGCATGCTGTCAAGCCCTCACTATGAAATCCTAGGCAAGTTTCTCACGCGTCTCTTCCTAGGAATCCCTGTACGCGACACAGGAATAATAATAATTCTACCTCACAATACCGCTTGCGGATTAAGTTAGTTAACAATACAAAAGTATGTTGAAATAATGTCTAGCATGTAAAGAGCACTTTTCTGTTACTAGCAACATCTACTGAATACAAAGACTGAGTGGGTAAGTCAATCTTTCAGAATTCCTATATTTAAAAGTGTATTTGTTTTGTTTTGGGAGACAGGATGTTGGTTTGTAACCCTGGATGAGTTGGTACTCAGTATGAAGCCCAGAGTGACTTCAAAGTCATGGCAATTCTCCTGCCTTGAGAGATGACTGATTAGATAGATAGATGATAGATAGATAGATAGATAGATAGATAGAGAGACAGAGAGATAGAGAGATAGATGACAGATGTGGGAACCAACTTATTTGGGCAGTTTTAAAGTTTGGATAATCTTTCTTTGGATTTCTACAAATCTGAATTTTTTTAATTTTTTAAATAATTTTTTATTTATTTTTGGAGAGAGACACAGAGAGACAGAGAGAGAGGGAGAGGGAGACAGATAGAGATGGGTGCACCAGCAGTCTCTCAGCTGCTGGGAATGAAATCCAGATGTTTGTGCCCTTGCGTCACTTTGCATCTGGCTAAACGTGGGACCTGGAGATTGGAACCAGCGTTCTTAGGCTTAGCAGGCAGGCACCTTAACCGCTAAGCCATCTCTCCAGCCCCAGATCTGAATTTTTAAAGTAACTTTGATCTTCTCTCCCTCCCTGACCCCTTCCCATCTGAGAACAGATGGTCACTGGATGCACATACATGACCCAAGAGCGGCAGTGCTCAGGACAAATGTTTCTAAGCCTTATCTCAAAACTGGCTTCTCTGTCAAAATCAGTTCAGCCAGTTAATCCATTTTGATTGGAATAAAAATACTCTGCCCTACCGAAGGAAAACTTGTCTTAGCGTCCCACGCCTGAGTCTTCCAACAGGCCGGTTCAGGAGTAGTGCTGAGGAAGCAGTGGGCTCTCACTGTGGTGGAGAACCTCTCTTTTCCAGGCACGTTTCAGCTCCTGTTGCTGTTCTCCTGCAGTCTGGGTGACAGTGAGTCCTCACTGGGGGCTAAAGAGCCTTTCCACTGGGGGCAGAATCCATTCCACGCAGAGTCCATGTTCTGGAGATAGACAGCCCTTCCACACCCAAGCTTTTGCTTTTATGCTAACCTCAGAAAAGGCACCTACCAGATATTAAAGGAAAACATTTCCTGAAGGTCAGAAAATAGAACCAATGTCCAAAAGGAGGGGAGGGGGTATACAACTGGACTCTTCAGCATGTTTGCAACACAAATATTGATTACTCCTGTTTATTGCCTTGTTTTTTTTATTGGATTGCCAGTCTTTTAAAGTAAAATAGTACATTAGTGGCAGTGAAGAACCCAGAGTGGAGCCAGAATGAACTGCAGCCCCGGCTCCTAGCATTTACCAGCTGTTAACCTCCAGCAAGTTCTTATTAACATGCGGGCATCTCAGGGCCCACATCTGTAATTTGAATATAATTGTATCCACATCACAATGTTCTTAATGTGGCTGTAGTACTACACAAGTGATTTGATAAATGGGAGAATTATTGGCATAAGATGAATATGGCCGTGTAGATCCCCACTGGAAACAGTAATCTATTAGAGCAGTCTCTCAGGGCTTGATATGCACAAAGATCCCTGTGGAAGAACACGGCAAATATGTGTAGCTGATACAAAGTTTCCAAGGCTGAAACTTTCAAAGATGGAGGCATTGTGCCCTCTAATTTTCAGGGCAGGGTACCACCCACTACCATTTACATTAACAGAAGAAATATTTGGAGTACCAGCTAGACCCATAAAAATTATTTATATTTCTTGTTTTCTATTAATTATCTTTATAGCCCATAAATGTAACTGGGTATTTCATGGCACCCGTTATTCCAAGTGCAATACCAGGAGGTGTCAAATTGTCGGAGGACCCTGTTGCCTGGGTCTTCTCCCAGGACAGTGAAGGGAGGCTCTGCTGAAGGAAGAGACAGAATGCAAAGGCGGTCTCACGGGGCATGAAACAAAGGCATAAACATATCTGCCATCCAGGGAAGAAGGGGCGATGGGACTGAGTCCTGAGGTTGTACTGATGAGGACAGTCAGTCGGGAAGATTCCTTGATTGCTTCTCCAAACCAGTGTGGCCTGCCTCCACTGTGAAATGCCCAGGGTATAGAAAGATATGATAGCTTCCCCTCTCTATATATGGGTGTGTGTGTGTGTGTGTGTGTGTGTGTGTGTGTGTGTGTGTGTACTTGTAGTCAGCAAAGGACAAAGGCCCAAAGAGATGCCACCTTGCCTGCCCTGGCAAGACTAGAAACTGTGTCTTCTCAGTCTCATTTAAGGTAGCTGCAAGCAATTCCTCAGCAATGGCTTTCTGCTTCTGTCTCCGCTTGGCACACCTGGGTTGGCTGGCCCCTCCCAAGACAGCCTCTTGAATCCACCAGTCACTCAGGTCTCTCCTTCACACACCTGACTCTCATGACAAGGTCCATCCTAATTGGATGTTAAATCCAAAACTGGACCTAGCACATGTGTGTAAAATCCCTCTTCACTCTCCTCATCTTTGCTTCCTGGTCCTGTTGGTAAGCTCTCCCACTTCCCAGATGGGAAGGGACAGGATTTCTTTTTGTCCATGCACTTCCCTGCCTTGTTTGGAGGTACTTTCCTGTTTTGCTCTATGTGTGATCTTTCTTTAATTCTGAGTAAAGGACTTAATTCTGAGTCCTTTACTATCTCTCTTTTTATTTGCAAGAGACAGAAAGAGAGAGAGAGAGAATGGGTGAGCCAGCAGCCTCTCAGCTGCTGTGAACAAACTCCAGATGCGTGCTCCCCCTTGTGGGCAAGTGCAGCATTGTGCCCTTGTGCCACTTGTTGCATCTGGCTAAACGTGGGACCTGGAGATTGGAACCAGTGTTCTTAGGCTTGGCAGACAGCCGCCTTAACCGCCAAGCCATCTCTCCACCCCCTCTGTTATCTCTTAATCTCCTCTGCCCCCCTATGTGAGGGGCATCTTTTGACTTGGGCTCTTGCTTTGCCTTTCATGTGCGTGTGTGCATGCACGCATGCGTGTTCTCCAGAGGCTTCTTCCCTGCAGGTTTCTCTGTGGGAAGATTTTTCTTTCTCCCCTCCCCATTCCCAGCCAGGCTAGGAAAGGGAAACCCCCTTTTTGGCTTGTGTGTCCAGACTTTTTCCTATGTAAGAGAGACCTTCTCCATCTCCCATCTGCCTTGCCAATCTGGCAGGGAAGGTAAAGATCCCTTTTTTGGCTTAGGCTTCCTGCTAGGCCCCTCTCTGGATCTTAACTCTCACTACAATAAACCTCACCATTCAGAATTAACCCTTCTTGGAGTACATGATTTCATTTCTTTGCTACTTGAATGAGGACCCAAAAGTTGGGCTCTAACTTTTGGAATTTAATCCCTCCCTGGACCCCAAATCCTGCAGTACTGCTGATGCTTGCATGAAATAGATGTTGCTACATGGCCATTGTAACTCTACTGCCTCCCTCAGATTACTGCTGTCCTTCGGCCTCAACAATGGGATAATGAGTGGAAGTACAGTTAAGGTGACTGGACCCCTGAAGGAAGAAAAGGCAGGAAAGTTTGCACTTGCTAGAAATCAAAGATGATCTGACTTCTGATCCTTGCCTAATTCCCTAGACCTGTTTTTCCACAAACAACCAGGACCCTTCCTGGGAGGGAGGTCTTTCCTAAGACTTAAACATTGTGGTTGGTCAAGTTCAGGCCCCAGAACATTGTGGTGTCAGGGCTAACCTCTTCCTGAGACAGCCCCTAGCCCTAACCAACCAGCTGGCCCTCTGGTTCACTTGAGCTGGAAGGTAGCGCACCACAATAAGGTTATAAATACCTTTGCAAGGGAAGGGCAGGCTCTCTGACCACCTGGGAACTTAGAGCTATGGGCAAGTTTTCCTTCCGTTGGGCCTAGGCTGGCTTGATCCAGGCCCAGCAGAGTTGAGCCAAGCGGAGGACCTCCTAGTCCTTACTCTCCACATGGGCTCTTTATCGCCTCTAGCTTCCTACGTGGCAGGAGCTCCTTGAATTTTCTTTTCTCTCTTTTCTTTCTATGGTTTTTCCAGCCCCTCCATGTGGGATCTCTAGCCACATGGGTGCTTTTCCTTGGCCTCTGTACTTAATATTATAATTTAATAATTATCCTTCTCAGTCTTTTTAATTCAATTCTTTGATTAAAATTAGAAACAAACCCAAGGTTTGGGGTGCATGGACTTTCCTGGACCCTGAGCACCCTGTTACAATATGTTATAAATCTAGCCTTCTGGAAAGAAGCAAATACTTGACTCAATACACATAAAGAACTAAACACATAACATTTGCTCCTTCCTAATCCTGTGTCTTGCAACATGTTTTCTTCTAAATGTTTGGTACTATCTGCTTCTACAAATATTTTCTACCATTAGCTAAGGGATCTCTTATAATTTTTCTTATACTTTCAATAGACTGCTTCCTGCTTTGATAAAATCTTTACAATAACCCCAGTAGAAATAAACTCTTAAAAATCTTGCCTAAAAAAATATTTATCTGCAAAAAAAAAAGGTGAGCTTAGTCAGAAAGGCCCAATAACTTAGGAACTATGTTTTGCAAAGATTGAAAATCAAGCATTATTTGGAAGTCTTCCAAGAAATGCTGACCTGGAACGTTTTATTAAAGTTCACAAGATTCCTCTCTTCCCTGCCACCCCACCCTCCCAGCTCAGAAGTTGCCTCCTCAGCTCGTCCAAATCCACTCCCTACAAAACTGGGAGAATCATGGAGGCGGACCAGGGATTAAACTTCAACCTGAGGGCCAATCCTCACCAAAAAGGCCACCTCCTGTCACTATCCATTAGCAGGGATGTGTCCTTCTGCTGCCCCTTCCTAACCTAGCCACTTCAAGGCTTTTAGGAGTCACTGGCATTTGGGAAACCACAAGTGTAATTTGTGTGTATTTGAATAACATGGGCAGATTGTTTGAGAGGCTACTTCACAAGTATGTAAATACAGCCTGCTCCTTTAAATCTGTTACCTCATTTATTTACATTAGAACAGAAAGCACTGCCGGGAGCAACAGCTGAGGACAGCCATGTAATTTTCCACAAAGACAGCAATTAACCAGCTCTGTGTTGCTTTAATGTGCAGATGACTTTTATGGGAGCAGATTCAAACTATAAGGTCTCAGAGTGCCTGCCCAGGAACACACTCAGGTTTTGCACAAGTCAGTGCGGTTCCTAGGAGGGACCCCCTTGGGTTCCTTCCCACGCTCCAGGAGCTGAAGCTGGAGTTGGCCTCTACCTCCCTTTCCTCTCCCCCACACACCTCTCTTCCTCTTTCCTCCTCTAAACCCATCAGGAAGACAGGAAGAAAATAAGAGCGGGAGAAGGTTCTACCTGGAATGCCTTTTTTGTTGTTGTTCCTTTCTTGTTGTTTGGTGTGTTTTGTTCATTCATTTGAGACAGGGTCTCACTCGAACCCAGGCTGACCTGGAACTCATGCTCTTGGGCTAGGCTAAAACTCATGGGGATCTTCCTACCTCAGCCTCCCTCCAGAGTGCTGGAGTTAAAGGTGTAAGTCACCACACCTGGCCTGTAATGCGTTTTTTTTTTTTTAAATAATTTTTTTGGAGAGGGAGAGGGAGAGAGAGAGAGAGAGAGAGAGAGAGGGAGAGGAAGACAGAGATGGGCGTGCCAGCAGTGTCTTAGCTGCTGCGAATGAAATCCAGATGGGTGCGCCCCCTTGTGGTCAAGTGCGGCATTGCGCCCTTGCATCACTTTGCATCTGGCTAAACGTGGGACCTGGAGATTGGAACCGCTGGAGATTGGAACCAGTGTTCTTAGGCTTAGGAGGCAGGCGCCTTAACCCCTAAGCCATCTCTCCAGTCCTGTAATGCGTTTTTTTTTTAAATATTTTATTTATTTGAGAGAGCACCAGGCCCTCCAGGTACTGCAAAGGAACTCCAGACACATAGGCTGCCTTATCCAGCTGGCTTACATGGGTTCTGGGAATAGAACCTGGGACCTTAGGCTTCATAAGTAAGTGCCTTTATCGCTAAGCCATCTCTACAGCCCCATGAATTTCCTGTGAATCCCTGAACATTTGCTAAACCTTTTTGGGGGGAGTGATGGTATAGTACAGAACAGTAGAGTACAGTGTGTGTATCTGTGCATGCACAGGTGTGCATGTGGTGATGTGTGTGTGCAGATGCATGTGCCCCCTACACATGCTTTTGCAGGCCAGAGGACCTCTGCTCTGCTCTTCTGCCTGATCTCCTTGAGATAACACTTCTCACTGAAGCTCCTGCTGATTTTCTTGTTTTTTTTTTTTTTCTTTCTTTCTGGTTAGACTGGCTGAGCCCCAGGGAGCCTCCTTTTCTCTGCTCCCCTTGGCTCCCTGGCTTTTTCTATGTAGTCTCAGGCTGGCCTCGAACCCACAGTGATCCTCCTATCTCTGCCTCCTGAGTGTTGGTATTAAAGGCATGCCCCACCACACCTGGCACTTTTTTTTTTTCACGTGGGTGCTGGGGACAGAACTCCCTCCCTCCAGTCCTTATGCCTGCAAGGCCAGTCCTCTTATCTACATAGCCATCTCCTCAGTCCCTCCCTCGTTAAGAAACAGGAGTTTATACAGCTGAGACTGAACTCCTACTCCTGCCTAGCCCTCTCAGGTGCTGGGATTATAAGTGTGAATCCATCCGACATGCTCAGGTTATGTGGTGCTGGGGATCAAAGCCGGGGCCTTGGGCCTGCTATGTGAGCACTCCACCAAATGAGCTACATTCCCCAGCCTAAACCCATATTTTAAGAGGACTTAAGATATTTTAAGGGTTAGGGTAGAAATCACTGGAATGTCCTCTCTGCCACATGTTGTGAGGATCTGCTGATGCCCAGGGTCCCATCTTGACGCTCCCCCTCCTTATTCTGCCTGCAATCGGTTTCAGGAAGGTCCACACGGACAAGGGCAGCCCAGCTGATTTTCCCAGAAGGGAAGACAGGGTCTTGGCCTGGCTGGAGAGCAGAGGTTTGCTGGTGGGCTTTCCTGGCCCTGTGTCCTCTATCCAGAGGCTCAGCCTGTGAAGTCTCATTTCTACTGCTTCTAGATTGGGTTCCATTCCCATTTCCAAAACAATAAAAATAAAAGTAAATAAATGACAGAAAAAGTGCCTTTCAGGACAGAGCTTTGGGACTCAGTAAACAACTGGCTGACTACTGTCAAAGTTTGGGCTGGGTGAAAGAGAAGGCAGCTGGTGTTTACAGAAGGTCAGGTAAATTTTGGTTTCTCCAACTCTTTACGTCTGTCATTTTTTTTTTTTTCTTTCTTTCTTTTTCCTTTTTCTCTTCTTTCTTTCTTTTCTTTCTTTCTTCCTTTTTTCTTTCTTTCTTTCTTTACCACAGTCTTGGATTTACAGCCTTCAGAACCACGAGGAAACAATTTCCTGTTGCTTAAGCTACCCAGTCCATGGTATTTTGTTATATCAGCCCACTGAGGGTTAGATGTGGAATGAGTGTGTCCTAATGTTCATATACTGGAAACTTGGTCCTTGGTTTTGGATTATTAAGAAGTGGTGGAACTCTGACAGGTGGGACAAGGGGAAGCTAACGAGATCTCTAAGTCACTGCCTGTGGTAGTTTGAATATAAGGCCCCCAATATATTCAGTGATTTATTAGTTTATAGTTTGCATCTGCAGCCACCATGCTAGAAGCAATGTCACTGGGCATTAAGGTATGATGGTGGGTTTGAGATTCCATTATAAAGATATGCAAAGTGTGCCAAGCTGGAGTTCCTGAAGTGTGCTGTGGCTTTTGGCTGTAGCTTTGCTCTGTGTGCTGTGTGGCTGGTGGCTTTTGCTCTCTTGCTTGGATCTATGAAGGCAGGCCAACTTCTTCTGCCATTATGGAACTTCCCCTGGATCTGTCAGCTTCAATAAATAATATCCCTTCCTCCATAACTGTGCCTAGTCTGGAAGTTCATCTCAGCAAACCTGAAGCTGTCTGCTACACTGCCCTTGAAAGGAATGAATGTCACTCTCTGGAGACTCCAGTTAGTAGCCAGGAGAGCATGCTGCATGCTGAGGCCTTGAAACTATTCGGCTTCCTATCCTGCCGTGTGCTAATCTCTTCTGTACTCTGTACACTCTCCCACCAAGTGACTCCTTCCACAATGAGGCCCTGACTAGAGGCCTAACGGTTGGGACCACCCAGACTCAGAAATAAATAAACCTCTTCTCTTAATATACTATCCAGCACTGGGTGTTTTGTCATTGCAACAGAAAACTGACTTATACAAAACCTAAGCAGACTAATACAGTACCAGTTTATGTGTATGCATGCATGTGTGCATGGAGGAGAGGTGTTTATGCATATAAAAGAAGTATGACCCAGGAATGATCCTTGCTGGAGACTTAAAGAAAGTTGGGGAGGCTGCACTGCACCAAGCCAAAGCTCTAGCTTCTCTGTGTTCACTAGAATTTTCAATAACAGGTCCATCCAGAAGGGGAGGCAAAGCAAACACTTCCATGAGGTCACACACTATAAGCCTGAAGAGGGAGGGATGTTAACAGAGGTTGGTGCTATAAAACACAAAGGCATACTTCTCCCAAGAGTTCAGCCAGTTACTCCACTCTGCAGTCAAATTCCCTGAAGAAGGGGCAGACACTCTGCTTTTCAGTGCAGAAAAAGTTTCAACAATTAAGCATCACTAAGCAAACGAACAGAGGAAAACCCAGCACAGCTATCCATTAAACCAGCTCTCAGCACAAAAACAAAAACAAAAACAAAAAAAAACAAAAAAAAATCCTGTTGCCAACCATCCACCCCCTGAGGATCCACGTTCATCTTAGACTGCAAATTAAACACATCACAACTTTACAGAAAAAAGAAAATGTTTCCCAGTGGGATTTAAGTAAAGTCCAATTAAATAAATCTCCAGAAATGTCATGGGCAAGCCTCAAGGGACGGCATTTTTCTACCATAAAACAGTCCCACTGGAAATTACATTCACAAAAGGTCATCGAAAAGATTCTGTCATAAGAGAGGGGGAGAAAAGCAGGGAACAAGGCGAGGTGACCAGCGAAGCATGGGTGGGGTCCCTGCCTACAGTTAGGTATGGAAGGAAGCACTCTCACAAGCATGTGTGCAGCCATAGAAGGAAAGCCCACATCCAAGCAAACAGCCTCTACCACTCTGTGTTTTGGTTTGATATGGAGGTCAAAGGGCTGTGGCTTAGGGAATTCAGGAAGTGGTCGGGGAAAGAATTAAATGCCAGGATCACAATTTGGAGTGGTTCCCTGAACCAATTTTTTTCAGTTCACAAACAGCATAGCAATGACTTCCTTAAGTCACCAGGCTAAGTTCTATATTTAGCAAGGATACTGAGCAGGGATGTGAGCTCTGCCATCAAGTGCCAGAAAGAGAAGATGGGTACTGTCCTGCAGACACACGCATTAGACAGCCACACCCCATGAGCAGGACTGAGCTCGCAAGGGCCAGCCTGAAGCCAGGTGACATCTCCGCAAGCTTAGAGATACTCGAGACCCCATCTTCTGCCCAAGAGCTTCCCCTGAGGGTCCCACAGTCGCCTGCCTGTCTCTGAAGAGTTGAGCTTGGGTCATACATTATCAACATGAACTTGCAAGCAAGTGGATGACCATTCAAGTAATGCTCAATGCACCCTGGAACACATCAAGTGGAGAACTGACCTTGGATGCACCCCATATGTTATACCTTCAGACTTCCAGGCACTGCCCCTGGAAGCCACGCCCAACACCAACACCACACAGGGTGACAGTCTCTCTGGGGGTGGAGACTCACAGCCATTCTCTCCACAGTGGAGTGACCGTGACCCTAGCCTCTCTCATACTGATTGCCTCCTCTATAAACTCAAGCCCTTTGGTGAGCTAAGCCTCTCACTCCCTCAACACAGCCTCGCTAATATATAAATGGGGTAGGGATCACCCATAGCTAGACTGAGGTTTGCTGATGGAGGGAGTGTGGAGGCTGTGTGACCTGCTACCTGCTTTGAGGTGCTCTGCATTTGCTGGTCCCTCTTCCAGGCTATTCTCATTGTGGTTCTATGATCATCAATGTGCTCCTGGTCTCCACTCAACTCCTGGCACACAGCTCTAATCCCTTGGAGTCTGCAGAGTGGTAAGAGTGACTGATGATATTTGACTGGTGGTCAGAGAATTAGATAACTTCAGGATGGAACTGGCAGCCAGAAAGACCAAGACTAGGATAGGAAGCAGGGACTTTCAGCCCCACCCCACAATCCTGAATCCTTACCTGTGACCAATAATTGACTCAATCGTGCCTATTTGATGAATGCTCCGTACAAGTTTCAAAGGTCAGGGTTTGAGGTTCCAGGTGGCTGCACTCGTGAAGGTACCTGGAAGGTGGCGCACCTAAACAAGGCATGGGAGCGTACTCCCCTCCCCACGCCTTGTTTTCCACATCTCTGCCATCCTCGTGTCTGTGCACATCCTTTGTGATCCTCTTTAGCATAAGCAAGAAGATGTGAGTGAAATGTTTCCCTAAGCCCTGCGAGCTATGCCAGCAAAGGAATCACCTTCATGGAGCGGATCATGAGAACTGCCTCACGGGTTGTTGGCCAGAGGCACAGACTTACAACTCACACCGAACGTGGGGGCAATTTTACGGGACTGAGATTTCAAGATCTGGCACTATCTCCAGAGAGATAGTATCAGAACTGAGTTAAATTCAGTGACCGCAGCTGGGGAGACAACCTCTCAGAGCATCCCATACCGTGAAGGTCCACGTGTCTGCTCTCTGTCCCTATAACTACCTGAGGCTGGGCATGCGGGGGAGAAAAAGCTCAATTCACTCCCAACTTTGGAGGCTGAACGTCCAAAACACCACTGCACCAGCTCTGGCCAGGGTCACCTTGAATCCATCACACCATGAAAAATGGCATCACAATCATGGAACCACGTGTGAAGGGGACAGATCACACTGAGGCAGGAAACTAGAGTAAGTGGGAGGGACAGAGCTTGCTTCTTCCTCCCTGTTTTCATAACAGCTCCCTCTGAAACGAACTCAGAATTCTATGAGAATGATCCTGAACCCTTCCATCTCCTAGTTGCCTTCCTGCTAGATCCAACCATATAAAGATCCCAGCACTCGACAGTAGCATGCTATTGGAGAGGAAGTTTTCTGCCCATGAGTCCTTGGGGGACACACTCAAGTCATATCCCAACCACGGCAGAGAGCAGTATGAGGAAAACCATTTCCTCTGAGACCTGCATGGGTGATCGATGTCTCAGAGCAAACATCTCAGATGGTCCTCCCAGACATTCGTCTAGCACTCTCCTGCCTGAAACTTGAATCACATAATGATATTCTGAAGTTTTACTGCCTTCACAACACATGTCACTGTCTGAAATTGTATACTTCTCCCTTGTTTATCATTATTATTACAATGTGGACCCCAAGAAGGCTCAGCTGTTTCTTGTTCTGGAGGAAACAAGGAATAATTGTTCAGTACACTGAAGTCACGCTGCCCACATAACTTTGAAGGATGGAAAGGTAGGTGGTTTGACTTCTTTGTACCCTATTTTATTTATGTGTAAAAAAGAGCTAATTGACAGGCAGTGGTTATCGCAAGAATTAAATGAACTACTACTAAATGGGTTATTCATAGAACATGTAAGTATTCACCATTTAGCACTTGATTTGCTTAGTAAGTGCTCTTTAAATATTTTTAGATTAAATGAACATTGGAACAAGACAGAAAGGGCCATTAATTATGTGTTATTCAGCATTATGCTAGGGATCTGGGAGATTAAAACTAGTCCCCAAAGATAAATCTAATGGAGAAAAAAGAAGGAGTGAAGAAATATTGGAAGAAATTGTAGCAAAAGTGCTGGCAGTAGAAATGCTTTCAAAGCATACCAAAGACTGACCTGAATGGTGCCACCTGGCTGTGACTCAGGTAAGCAGGCACAGGACAAGGACATTCAGTGGCAACAGGATGTAGAAATCTACCAGGTCCCCCAGACTAGGGAAAAGGACTGATAAAGAGTGGAAGTACAGGAGAACCAGGCCTTCCATGGACAAAGAGGCACCCCAGGAGAACCGACACTTAGTCTAGTCATACAGGGCCCCAACCCTCTGCTTCCTGCCTGCCTCCCACTTCTGGACTCTCTTCATGAACAATGAATGACAGAGATGGATGGAAAGAAGGAAGAAGGCTTGTGAGGGCCACGCAGGCTGCCCAGGAGCCCTGTGCTCAGTTCAGCACACATTCATGACATGCTTACTAAGGGCTTACTGGGGCATGTGGAGAAAAGTCTGATTGGGCCCTCAGAGCTGCTGGCCCTCCCCACTTGCACAGGGTCAACAACTGTAGTCCCTTTTGACAGGGTCTTTACAACCCTTGATGGCTCTGCTTCTCCTGCCTCTTTTGAGGGGTACCAGCTGGATCTGAAGTCAGGAATTCTGGGTTCCTCTTATTCCTCCTTACTGACTCTGACCTGTGGGTGAGACACTCTTCCTTGAGGTCATTTAAGATCAGATGAGCATATCAAAGGAGTATTTGCTTCAAATATAAGAACACATCACCTCTGAACAGAGCTCTTACAGCCCTAGCTGGCTGACAGGCTGCAGCTCATACTGGCACTCTGGAAAGGGAGACTGACCCTGAAGACCAGTGCCCACGAAGACGAGGCATTCAGGGATACTGTGGGGAAGGGAGTGTTCAACGCTCAGGCCCTTTACAGTTGGTTATTATCAATCTGGAAAGATTGTTCACCAGTTAAAGGCACTTGCTTACAAAGCCTGACAGCCTGGGTTTGATTCCCCCGTACCCACATAAAGCCAAATACACAAAGTGGCACAGGCATCTAGAATTCGTTGGCAAGGGCAGGAGACCCTGGCCTACCCATACTCACACTCTCTCTCTGCCGCTTTGCCTGTCAAGTGAATAAATAAAAAGGTTGTTTAAAAGAAAATCTACACGCTCTTAGAGTTGAGGACTGACACCCTCACAGGCACTAAGAGAGAGAGACCCGCTGTCTGTTGTCTGGTCGACCTGCCCACTCTTAAACCCGATCACCTCTGATGAGCAAGCCGGGCCAGGTGGCAGAGTGCAATATGCCTCAGTCCAGCCCAATTTAGAAAGAAATAAAGTCACCGTGGGTGGCTCAGGAGATCTGAGGACGCTCGGCCTTCTTTGTTTCATTCCTATGTTTGTTGGGGGAAGGAACATACACTTACAGTAATTACAGTTTGTCTTTTCTTAGAAACCTGCCTCTAGGGTAACCCCATGAAGCACGGGTAGGAGTCAACTTTCTAGGAGCCAATGACCCAGAGAACTTTGCAGGTCTGAGCATGAGTGGAAAACAACGGCTAGCAGGACCACAAGGAAGAGAGAAAGTGTCTATTTTAAGCAAGGAACTAAAACAAGAAGACCAAAACAAACATATGAGATCATGGCTAAAAATCCCAAGGAAAAGGCGGCACTGGATTTGAACATCTAACTCATGAGATGTAGAAAGACACACCACAAAAGTATGATTCCCAACAATGCAAATAATTAAAGATAAATGCAAAAGAGTTCTTACTTACAGTATTATATCGATTTTCTATAAGGCACCAAATTTCAGCATCAACGTTTAAGAATTTCTGTATCAAAAGGGGGATGGAGAGATGGCTCAGAAGTTAAAGGTGCTTACTTGCAAAGCCTAACAGCCCAGGTTCAATTCCTTGGGAGCCATGTAAAGCCAGATGCACAAAGTTGCACACACATCTGGAATTCGTTTGCAGCAGCAGGAGGCCCTGGCATGCCCATTCTCTCCTCTCTCTCTCTCTGTCTCTCTCAAATAAATGAATAAAAATAGTTTTTTAAAGAGTTCAGCGTGCACGTGCGTGCACGCACACACACACACACACACACACACACACACACACACACACACACTCTGGAGTGATGCTCTGACGGTTAATCTGTAGTTGTCAACTTGACAGGATTTAGAATTGCCATGGAAACAAACCTGTGGGCACGCCTGCGAGGGGTTTGCTAGATTAGGTTCATTGAGGTGGGAAGACCCTCTTTAACTGTAGGCGGGGCTGGTTAGTGGGCTGGGGTCCTGGGCTGCAAACAGTGAGAAGAACATCTCCGTTCCTCACTCTCTGCTTCCTCACTGTCGGCTGAGTATGACCTGCTGCCTCAAGCTCCTGCTGCCATGCCTCCCACGCCATGATGGGAGGCAACCTCAGAGTATACTCTGTCATAACTTGAATTACTCCTGGTCAGGTTTTTGGTCACGGCAACAAGAAAGCAACTAACATGGAGATGAAATAGAAGGGCCCTAGGCATGAAAGTGGCATGGCTCTACCAGTGGTCTCCAGGCTAAGTAAGCCTCAGAGTCTAAAGCAGCTGCTCTAAGATTGAGTCTTTTTTCCTTTGTAATTAAACCTGTCATTGTCACCATGGAAATGGAGTTAGAGGGACAAGCAAGTTAAGCTACCTTCCCATGCACTA
Organism: Orientallactaga sibirica; assembly: GCA_036365145.1. NCBI lineage: Eukaryota > Metazoa > Chordata > Mammalia > Rodentia > Dipodidae > Orientallactaga > Orientallactaga sibirica. The sequence goes on from JAEOAD010000035.1 coordinate 4,621,911, forward strand.
TGGTGTTCTCTCAATAAAAGGCCCTTGCTCCAGACATAGAAGGTAGTCTGTTCTCCAATACTGCACTGTCTGCCTCAGCAGGTTCTGTACACACAGAGTTCTCAGTCCCCCAAAGATGGCTCTGACTTCTAGATGCTAGCCACTAGCCCGGGGCTTCCCAGGTCTACGCCACCAACTAACTGGTTTACAGATTCTGTGGCTCCTCCACATCCTCAGGCTCAACAATTCACCAGAATGATTCACAGAACCCCAGCCAGCAGCAGATTCTTGATGACGGTTTTATTATTAAGTATACAAATCAGACCAGCAAAACGAAGGGACACAACCTGGTCTGGAAAGGTGTAAATGGGGCATTCTTGCACCCTGTTTCATAGAGTCAGGGCACATCACCCTTGTGGCATACCCATGTGCACATGAAGGCAGAGACTCACCTGTATCCCTGTTTGATTACACAGGCATAATTGGGATTGATTCATCATTGGCCCTGGGACTGAACTTAATCCTCAGCCTAGCTCTCCACGTCTACAGAAGTTGGACTAATGCCAAGCCCAGCCATTCAATCACATGGCCGGGCCTTCTGACGTGCATCTCTCCCCATGAGTCATCTCATTGGCATAAACTCAGGTGTGATCCAATGGGCTCAGGGTGAGTAACAAAGACACTATCCCTCTGGAAACTCCAAAGAATGAGAGGTCACCTCCCAGATAGCAGGGATAAAGGCCAAACTATTATATGACAGTTCTACAGTGAAGAAGAGACTAGGCCCGAGAGCTCAGCTGAGTCTCAGGGTGACTTCCTCCTGTGTGACCTAACCTCTCCAGCATCTGTTTCCCCATTTAAAATATGGTGTTAACAGTGTCAACAGTATATAAAGATCAGACTCAGGCTGAAGAGATGGCTTAGCGGTTAAGGCGTTTACCTGCAAAGCCAAAGGACCCTGGTTCGATTCTCCAGGACCCATGTAAGCCAGATGTACAAGGAGATGCATGCATCTGGAGTTCATTTGCAGTGGCTAGATGCCCTGGCGCCCCCATTCTCTCTCTCTCTCTCTCTCTCTCTCTGCCTCTTTCTCTCAAATAAAATATATTTTAAAAAAAACAAAAAACATCAGACTCATTTGCTAGAAATGTAGTGAAGTTACCATTATGACAAAAAAAAAAAAAAAAGATTTCTAATAGTAACACTGAAAAGAGAAACAGGTAAAAATTAACATTAGTAATATTGAAGGTGTCCAAAATATTATCATTTTAGCATGTAATCAATAGGAAAAAAGTTGCCGATGCAATACTGTATTCTACATTGCTTCTTTTAAATCTTTGAAATCCTGTATTACTTTACACATACAAGGAATCTCAGCTTCATTTGGACAAGCCCCCTTCCAAGCACTCTGCAGTCACATGGAGCAGTCAGCTACCATAAGCACATAGAGTGATAGAGATGACAGCCCCCCTAAACGAGTTCATGCTGTCCTCCCCATCCACCAATGTTCGCTCAAATGAGAACGTGTTTGTAAGGGTCTGTGGATGTATCTGCATGTTCACATGGCCCACTGGCCAATTGGTCTGAACAACTTGGTGAGCTCCAGGCCAATGGGGAGACCTTGTCCCAAGACAAAGGTGGGCAGTGTTCAAGAGAAATAACACCCAAGGTTGTCTCTGGCCTCCACATACACATGTGCACCTGCATGCACGCGCATGCGCGCGCGCACACACACACACACACCCACTTCATGATGCAGATGTAAGTTGAAAGCTCTAGGCCTGTATATGGTTGTGCTTCACATTCAGCATCTCCTAATGTTTGTGAGCAAGACTGCCAGGCACCATCACCCCAATATCCATCTGGTTAAAGTGGGCTGAGGCTTCCGGCCACCCCTGCCCAAAACCCTCCCCTGACTCCCAGGTAAGATTAAAGAGATTCACTAAGTAAAGACAAGTACATGCACTTTTTCTAATGTGCAAAATTTATTATAATTAATATATTATATTATAATAAATTCAATCCAACTGATTTACTTTATCAAGGAAGACAAGCTAATTATGTCAGAGAATTACTCCTATTTTTAAAGGACATTTTACCTTAAATTTGGCAAAAGGAACTACTGGAAAGTATTTCATTCTGATAGCATTCTCTCTCTCTCTCTTAGTTTTTTGAGGTAGGGGCTTCTCTCTAGCTCAGGCTGCCCTAGAATTCACTCTGTAGTCTCAGGCTGGCCTTGAACTCACAGCAATCCTCCTACCTCTGCCTCCAAAGTGCTGGGATTAAAGGCGTGCACCACCACGGCCAGCCTGATTGTATTCTTGCTGCTGTTTTTTGTTCAAGGACTTGGAGGACTTTAGCAGTACATGAAAAGGGGGGCAAGTGTGAGAGAAGCAAACACATACACCCAGAATCTCATGACGTCAACTCTCCTTTCATTGACACTTTAATGTGTTTTATCAACAGTGTCAAGCTGGGAGTGACTCTGTTTTATGAAACAAGAACCCACTGGTGGATTGTTGGTGGCCGTTGAGTTCCTCAACAGATTCTAAGTGTCATTGTGCTTGTGGAGACTCTTAACTCTGTCACTTTGCCAAAGGACAAACTCTAGCTCACAGCACATCTCAGGGCTGTGGCATACAGACCCAGAACTGACACAAAGATCACAGTCAAGGATAAAGACTTCCTTTAAAAAGATGGACTTTGGTAGCCAGGCATGGTGGTGCACACCTTTAATCCCAGCACTTGGAGCCAGAGGTAGGAGATCACCATGAGATCTCCACCTTGAGACTACAGAGTGAATTCCAGGTCAGCCTGGGCTAGAGTGAGACCCTACCTTGAAAAACCAAAAAAAAAAAAAAAAAGATGGACTTTGGTTAGTGGGATGCTGTATAATGGAGACCAAAAACAAACAAACAAACAAACAAAAAAAACAGGAACAATACAAGGTGAAGGTGAAGGTGAAGGTGAATTAGGAGAAGATAAACAACTCCAAACTGACCTGCAGGCAAAATCTGTTCCTCTAAAAGAGGTGAGGTAGGGGTAGAGAAAGTTCTAAGCAAAGGGTCCCTAAAAATGTTTCTCTTTTTAAAATCCTATACATAATCCTAACTTCCATTAACAGGGACATGGGTTGAGTAGAATGTAGTGATAAACACATTCTCACATTTGTGAAGAAAATCTATGAGGATAGTACAAGAAGCAATGGTGCTGACAACATAAAGTGAAAACGAACTTCAGTTTCTATATGAGAAACTCCACAAAACATGTACATATATGGGTAAGGAATGAAGAGAATTTGTAAAAATGAAACTAGGTCAGTCAGGGCAGGATTATTATTTCATTTTCTTTCTTTCCAAAATGTTCTTAATGCTACAACAATGAGTATGCATTAGGGCTTTTGCTAGAACTTAATTTTATATAATTTTCTTAAATATAAATAGCATATAATTTTCCAGTATGGCACCAATTCATAAAAATAGTATCCATGTAGTCATCCATCCATCTCACTAGAAATACAAAATTTTTCTAAGCCTTTAGACAAACATATCAACAAAGCATCAAAAAATCTTTTTTCAGGGCTGGAGAGATGGCTTAGCAGTTAAGGCACTTGCCTGTAAAGCCAAAGGACCCAGGTTTCATTCCCCAGGACCCACGTAAGTCAGATGCACAAGGTGGCACATGTGTCTGGAATTTGTTTGCAGTGGCTGGAAGCCCTACAGCACCCATTCACATTCCCTCCCTCTCTCATCTGCTTCTTTTCCTCTCTTTCAGTCAAATAAATAAATAAAAATTAAATATTTTTAAAAATATCTTTTTTCCTATTACGTGAGTGGTACTATCACGTCATTTTATAGAACTATACCATTTATAATCCCATGGATAAAAGTAGATAAATTATTATTCTCATATACATTTGATATAATTGTGGTGACTTTTTAATTAACTGTCATCTGTTAGTCACTGTTTACAGAACATGGGAATCTATACTAATTTACTCCTCCATCAATTACCCATCCTACTTCACAGACAAGGCAACTTAGGCATAGAAAAGTTAATCTGACCAAGGGTAATAAGTGGCAAAATCAGAATTCAGACCACAGCCTGTTGTTTCTGCACAAGAATAAATAAGTTAGTACAAAGAAAGTAGAATAAACATGTTGGGGGAGGGTACTATGGGTTCATTCAACAAGAAACCCATTAATAAGAGTCAGGCCTCGTGGTACAGAGCTGTGATCCCCGCACTCAGGAGGTGGCAGTAAGAGCATCAGGAGTTGAAGGTCATCTGTAGCTACACAGTGAGAGCAAGACAAGTCTGGGCTACCTGAGTTCCTGTCGCAACGGTCAAAACCAGGATGGAGAGATGGCTCAGTGGTTAAAGGCACTTGTTTGCAAAGCCCGAGGGCCTGGGTTTGATTACCCAGTACTCCTGTAAAGCCAGATACACTGAGTCATACATGCATCTGGAATTCATTTGTGGTGGCAGGAGGCCCCGGTGAGCCTGTACTCACTTTCTCTATGTGTCTGTCTCTCTCTTAAATAAAAAATAAAATAATAAAATATTTTTAACAAATCAAAGCCAAACCTCATAAAAAAAGAGAAAAGTGAAGAAATCATGAAGGGATCTGGCCACACACAGGGACTCCCACAGATTTGCCTATTTATAACTAACTCCAAGTCATAAACACAATGGAAGATTATATACCCTTAAAGTTTTTTTTAGTTTTTTAAAATTTTATTTATTTATTTATTTATTTATTTATTTATTTATTTGAGCGGGGGTGGGGCATGCCAGGGCATCCAGCCACTGCAAATGAACCTCAGATGCATGTGTCCCCTTTTGCAGCTGGCTTACATGGGTCTGGGAGAATTGAACCTGGGTCCTTTGGCTTTGCAGGCAAACGTCTTAACCGCTAAGTCATCTCTCCAGCCCCTTTTTTTGTTTTTTTGAGGTAGGTCTTGCTGTAGCCCAAGCTGGCATGGAATTCACAATGTAGTCTCAGGCTGGCCTCAAACTCATGGCAATTCTCCTACCTCTGCCTCCCAAGTGCTAGGATTAAAAGCGTGCATCATCACGCCAGTCTGCCACTCCTGCCCCCTGGGATTTTTTTTTTAAAGATTTTATTTTATTTTTTTATTTATTAGAGACAGAGAGAGGGAAAGAGAGAGAGAATGAGAATGGGCACTCCAGGGCCTCTAGCCACTGCAAACGAACTCCAGATGCATGCGTCCCCTTGTGCATCTGGCTTACGTGGGACCTGGACAATCGAACTGGGGTCCTTAGGCTTTGCAGGCATGTGCCTTAACTGCTAAGCCATCTCTCCAGCCACCTCCCCCTCCAAGAATTTTTAAAACTCTGAACCATCAGAGAAACACAAATCTTCTGCCCCCCTCTGTTCTTGGGTAAGTGGTCTGTTTCTAGTTCTACAACATGAGAGAAATGGAGCAAGTGCCCAATAAGGCCTCTTCTAATTGTATAAACACATGCTTCATGCAAATTTTCTTTTGGTTTTTTGACCTAGAATAAAGTGAGTCGATTCCTGGTGTGAAGGGGACCGTGATCAATTCGGTCTTTCCATGCCTCTCAAGCTGTCCTGGGACTGCTGTGGCTCAGAAAACCCACCTTCTGGCAATGGGAATGTTATCAATGAAGTTAATATCCTTGAATTTCTTTGAAAACGGTCAGCCCATCAACATTGTGACATGGAGGATAGAGAAGGGGGAAAAAAAAGAATGAGTCAATAAAACAGAGGAAGGACTAACTTGAAAGATGAGAGACCTGGGGCACGGGGGCAGGACAGAGGAGACACAAACGATGATGGAAGGAAACACAATCAAATAGTATGTGTCCACACATTAAAGTTCCCAGTGTTTTTTTAATTGGTTACTTTTATTTTTAAAACTAAAGATATTCATAATTTTAGACTTCCTTTCCCATTCTGTTCCATTAATCTTACCACCCAGGGTCCACGATGATCGTTCCCTCTGACAGCCTGGGATGCCTGAGGGTGAGGTAACAAACTATGCACTTGGTGACTGAAGCTAAAGTCACCTGCTCCCTCCCTATATGTGCCTTGTGCAGAGACAGAGTGGCCTGAAAGCTGCTTCCAACATGCGCTATGGGGCATGTCACCCTTCTCATGTTCATTATGTCCCTTATGCTTGTCCCCAGGGCCTGACACTGCCACAACCCACATCGCACGTTCCCCCAGATGGTATTGCAGAGCCTTGGTCTGCAGAAGAGATCAAAGCAGCCAACAGGTAACGGTGTGGCGGTAAATCTCTGTTCACTTGTCTCAGGGAATTCACTCTGCCAAAGGGAAATGACAACCTACTGGACAGTCTTTTTCACACACGTGAGGGGAAATCTACCGTTAACATCAGCATCCCCACCTATGGGAGAAGGGATGAAGACACAATGGCGGAGCTGGGCACTTGGGGCTTCTGGGATGCAGTCATAGGAACCCATCCCAGGTTCCTGCTTACTCCACCCAGCTTCACACCTGCCTTCTCCTCACTCCTGCACTGTCCACTCTGGAAAGCAAGTGGTGCATTAATATCCAGCATCCCGATGTGCACAGAAAGAATGCATTCTAAGTCATTAGACATGAAAAAATGCACCACGTAGACACATAACCATGCTATTCCCAGACTCCACCATGTACCAGATGGGTCACCTAGCAAAAGTCTCTTAATTTCTCTGATTTCAGTTACTCATACATGAAAGCTTTTCTTTCCAAAATGGGCCTTTAGCTGGATTCCTCATGAGGGAACTCTGTCGTGTTTACAAACCTGTTCAGCTTGAAGAAGTTAAGAGTGGTTGTCACCTCATTTCCCTAACAGCAATTAGAACTTTCTCTCAGAAGGGAGGGAATTGTAGGGGTTAGGAGCAAGTAGTTAAAGTCACAGGCCCAGACATAAAATATGGATGCTGCCCTGCCCATGTGACACCGTTACACCTCTACGTGGATCCAATTTGATGATTCCAGATGGCAATTAAGAGCAGCTTTTTGATTTGTCATTGGAAGTTCCTCCTGAACTTTTCCCTGGCTTGGTGGGCCCTTTCTGAGTCTGTGCTCTCCTCTTCAGCCCACCAACCAATCAGGGTCCTTCATGTACATCTGAATTTGGCAATAAGGCTCACGCCAATTGGATGGCTAATTTATAAAACAACATGATCCAAGTTGCAGGTTTTCCCTCTCAGGACCCCTCCCCTGGGAGGGGAAAAAAAAAACCCTAAGCTTGGAAGCTTTTCTTTTCTCTTATCTCTACTCTGTCTTAAAATAAAAATTTTCATGATTAAAAAAAATATTCTGGGCTGAAGAGATGGCTTCGCGGTTAAGGCGCTTGCCTGCAAAGCCAAAGGACCAAGGTTTAATTTCCAGCTTCCACATAAGCCAGATGCACAAGGTGGCTCATGCCTCTGGAGTTCATTTGCACTGGCTGGAGGCTCTGGAATACCCATTCTCTCCCTCCCTCTCCATCTGCACCCCCCCCTCAAATAAATAAATAAAAATCTAAAAAAATTCTGACTAGGTTAAAACATAACATTTCCTGAAGCTGAGATATAATTTGATCAAGGTCACTCTGCTTAGTACTATCATTTTCATTTCAAAACATACAAGAAAATTGGGCGGGGGGTGTGTGGTAGCATTAGATCTGTGGCATCTACAAGGTACAAGCCCAGCTGAAGGAATGCTCAAGATGAGATTCACAGAACTCTTGTAAATAGGAATGTGATCAGCCCAAACAGTACTTGGATTTGAAATCAAAAGAATTATTGTGAGTTTCTTTGTTTGTTTTATGGTGCTGGAGATAAACCCAAAACCACCTGCAAGCTTGGCAAATATCGTACCAATGAGCTATATCCAAGACCTATATTTTCTTGTATTTTTAATTATGTATTTATTTATGAGACAGAGAGAATGTGTGCTTTAGGGTCTCCTGCCACTGCATACAAACTCTAGACATGTATGCCACTTCATGCATCTGGCTTTACATCAGTACTAGGGAAGTGAACCCAGGCTATCAGGCTTTGCAAGGAAGTGAGCCATCTCCCCAGCCACCCTCCCCCCCCACCTTGCTTCTTTATTTTCCTCTGGTGGAGCTGGAGATGGAATTCATACCCAAGGGCAAGCTCAGCAACCCACTTCACCACTGAGCTACATCTTCAGTCCATGAACCTGGTTTTCATTCTTGTTCTCCCACTCATTAATTAACAACACCAGGGAAAATACTGGATCTGTTCTTCAAATGCCTTATGTGTAAACGAGGATAGACCACCTCTCTCACTGAGCTACGGGGAGAATTGAACAAGGCCATTCACGACAGCCCAGTACACATGAAACGCTCAGCAGAAGATCACTTGCTTAGTGTGAGAGATGAGGAGCTGCTCAGACCAGAGTAGTTACATTCAACAAGATGATGCTCAATTGGCAAATTAAAATACCACTTCATGAGAACCATAAGACCCTTCCTTTTCAAACTGTTTTTTTTTTTTTAATGTTCATTTATTTGCAAGCAGGGAGAGCTAGAGAAGAGAGACAGACAGAGAGAATGGGCAAGCCAGGGCCTCTGGCTGCTGCAGACAAACTCCAGACTCACGCACCATTTTGTGCATCTGGCTTTACACGGGTACTAGTGAATCGAACTCTGGTCGTTAACCACTGAGCCATCTCTCCAGCCCATAAATGTAATATGTTAATGGGTTAAAATCCAAGGCTAAAGAAAATGTCCCTCATTCCTTCTGTAAAGGCCCTCTTGGACATTTGTGTCTAGTCTCACTGCTTAAGAGGGAAGCAGAGACACCTTAGTGAGACTAATGACAGCATCATAGTCCTGAACCCCGAAGCGTGGAACTGGAGTCTGGAGTCGCAGCTTACAGTCATCATCTGAGTACACCCTGGGGCCCTTCAGGTTCTGCTTTTCTCCTCCATTCCACCTGCTCCACACCCTCTCCACACAATGAATTCTTCTTCTCTTTCCAATAGCAACATCCGGAAATATTTAGTCAGGTGGTGGTAGTGGGCCTCGGGCCATGATTCAAAGGCTAGGAGGTTCTGTGCCCCGGGAGGTAAACATATGATATTGAACTGAGTAGCAACTTTGTGCCCTTCCCAGTAATGACTGCCTCTGTGCTCCAAACCCAAAGGTCAGCTGAGCTCCTACTCGAATGTGAGAGAACAATGGAAAAAAGCTCCTCAAAGCACCATAAGCCAACACCGCCCTGGATCAGGAGTCTCTTCTACTAACTGGATATGAGAAATGAGTAACAGATGCCCAACAGGGGTCCCACCTGCTATGTAAGACAAGAAGGCAAAAACCCTTTGTGGAAACAAAGGAAGGTGGACTTTGTTTGGTTTTCCATGAAATCCAAGCCCAGGGGTGGGGCTGTGTGAACAGGCTTTTGCCACAAATAAAACACTAAGGAATTCAGATAACCTGATGAACTCATACTCATTTTCTTTGTGCAAAAGCTTCTATTTTTCAAGACATAAAGCATGGCATTTGGGGTTCATACTGATATTCCAGGCTGACAAGGAACGGACTTGCCATGGTTAACCTTCATTATCAGCCTGAGTGGATTAAGAACCACTCAAAAGATATCCCTGGGGTGTGCTGTGAGGCCATTTTCAGAAGGATTTCACTGAGGAGAGAAGACCCACCCTAATGGTGGATGACATTGTCCCATGGGGGTCACACTGATGAAAAGCAGAGGAGAAGAAAGCTTAATGAGAGCCACTGTTCTGCAGTCTCAGCTTCCTGATCTACTCAGATGTGACCGAGCAGTTTCACACTCCTACCACCATGCTGTCCCCAGCATAATGAACTGGGCCTTCTCAAACTATGAGCCAAAACAAATCTTCCTTCATCCAAGTTGCTTTCCCCCAGGTATTATATCAAAGCAAAGAGAAAAGTAACCAATTCACATAAGGTAGTAGCCTTTATCTTATGTGAACGTACCAGGTAGGCACAGCCCATGTCCTCCGCTAACACACGGGCTCAGCTTCCTTTGCTTCTGAGTCATATAAAATATGGACCCTGGTGAGAGGGGCAGCGTGGAGATACAGATTTCCAAACTTTTAAGTAATAATACATAAACATTCCTGAAACCAAGAATGATGCTAAGATCTTGTTTTGGACTTAAGGATGAAAGCATCTGAAGAGTCAAATATATCATAATTATAAAATACTAACTAGCATATAAAACATGTATGCTTTACAATAAAATTTTAAATAAAATGCATACTCATTGTTTTCTACCTTCTTTGAATTAGTACCATTAGACTCTCGATCTGTAGGGTTTACAGAAACATAACCAGTGAAAAGTCACCATTTAGGGAAAATAACACAGGCCTTAGGATCATAAAGAATTACATTTTAATCCCAGCCTCACTCTCAGAGTGGTACTTGTAAACATGATTTTAAAAAAATAGGCTAAAGTCTTGTCTCTGAAATAGTTCTTGTTTGGCAGGTCCTATTTTCATAAAGATCATGCAGGAGGAATAAACACAGCCCTCGTCCCTATCAGAAACATGACTAAAATTAGTGGGGCCCAAATTATAAAGTTCCACTCTGCTGCACAGTGGAGAACTGTCTGTCTGGAGCTACGGAGGCAGAGAGACATGGGTCTTTTCTATTAAACAACAGAAAATTATTTCTTTTTAAGATGAAGACACTGGAAAGGAATTTTGTCACCCATGGAATACTTAGAAAAGGCTTTCTTGAAGGGAAGAAGGTGGGGAGGGTAGTGCAAACATACTTGTAAGAATGGTATTTCCTGATGATGAGCTGTTCCCTACACAAGACCATAGGACAGAAGGAACCAGAAAGTAAGCACATACACACACACACACACACACACACACACACACACACACACAGAGACTGGCCTTGTCCACATGTTCTCATCCTAGTACTTAGATTGCAAGCACTGTGATGACAGATTCCCCAGCTATACCCAGAAAGAATTCAGTCATCTTTATAGGACCCTCAAATGAATGCCTCTGCCTACCATGAAGCTACCTACCAAAAAAAGGCCGGAGTCCTGATATATTTGAGTTCCCTTTTTTTTTTTTTTTTTTCTTTTCCCCTCACAGATCTGGGGATGAAATCGTCCTACTTGCAAGGCAAGCGGGCTGCCGCTGAGCTTCACTTTTCCTGTCCTTACTTGGGTGGGTTTTGACACGTGTTTTAGCTTTTCATTAAAAAATTAAGTTCCTTAGGCAATGGGATTCAGTGTTTGGCCCATATTTTTAGGGCCCCAGGTAAAAATCTAGACCATAAATTACTTATTTCCAAAATCCTTTGACTTAGGTTTTTTTTAGTTGTGGATGGAAATTAAAAAAGAAAAAAACAATAAGTATTAGATTAGTAGTCAGAATTATATCATTTATAACATTTTGTTGTTTCATTATGGTTCGTGCTATACATTAGACTTTGTTAGAGTTTGATACTAATGAGTGTGCGCCCGCGCACACACACACACACACACACACACACACACACACCAGTCTACAGACATAGCAAAACCTACTTTAGTACTCAGAACCAAAGCTCTCAAATTAATCATGCATGTGACCTTGGACAAGTCATAAACCTCTCTAGGACTCATTTCCATAAGTGCATCATGTCAAGATTGAATGAGATCAATGGTTCTCAAATTTCATTGCAGGTTAAAATCATCTGGGGAGCTTTTTAAAAATTTTGATGTGCAAACAGGCTGCACCCTAGGCCAATCTACCCAGAATCCCTGCAGGTGAGAACTGTGAGAAGTAAGCCTCATAGATTTTCAATCAGCCACAGGTGACAGCAACGAGCGACCGAGTGAAAGGCCTTCCCACGCCCTTTTGCACTAGAACATCTAGGGTTCTCCAGTTCTGAAGAGATGATATGGTGAATCCCAGCATCAGAATTTCTATCCTTACTGCACAGTGTATCTTTTTGGACCAACTTGTATGAAATTGTCTTGGCATTGCAATGACATTTGTTTTCATGCCCAAATGGCTCTCCAGTGACACTGGAAGAAGATTACTGCTTGTAACACAACAAAGGGTCGAAGAAAGAGTCTGCCACATAAGGCTCTCCCTGGCCCTCTGCAAATCTAAGCCCAAGGTGGCTGTAGCAGGGACATTTTCTGCACCTGTAATCTTGCCACATATCCCTGATGGATTGGCCTAAGGGACCAAGTAGGAAAGTACATGAATATACCTTCTTGCCTCCCTTTCCACCTATAAATACCCATCTTTGGAAACAGAATTATGCAAACCTCATTGTCTAATTTCTTTTCCCTGCTCTGCTTTTTGTAATCTGTGATCCTTATCCACTACAGCCTGCCCTGCCAAGGAAGAATTTCTTGAGCTTGTCCGTGACATTCCAGCTGGCTACCTTAACTGATCTGAACTGAATCGGAGTGGTCTTCATTGAACGTGCCCCCACTCTCCTATGCTGAAACCAACTTGCCATCTCCTTCTGCTGCAAGAGGCTCTTTTTAAAGGCCATGGCCCATGACTTGCCAGGAGCTATCTATGTGCCAGTCTGCCTCTCTTTTCATCCTATCCTGCTGGAACTAGCCCAATCTGGGCCTCCGAGAGGTCACCTCTGAGAAGTCACCTGAGCATGCACACAGGGGTCCCTCGGAAAAGACTAGCTTTGAAGTCATGGTGAATAAAGTCAGCATGGGGTTAGGGGCTCATTTCCATCCTCAATCAGACAGAAGAGAGTAGTTTGCAAAATCTCACAGAGCTCTTGGGCAAACTGCAGGGGGTCAGGGGAGCACTCAAGACTCCCTCAAATGAGAGGGCAGACATCAGCTCCTCCCTTCCTCCATCCTCCACTCCAGATCCTTGCCACCTCGGGCTGCAGAAGCCCACAACCCCCTCCTTTCACTTACCCTTTTATAGTCACACTACAACCCTTCTTCCAAAAATAAATCAGAGGGGTTGGAGAAAACAATGTTGAAAAGTTTTGGACTTTCATTTTTCTGATGTGGAACATGAGTTTATCAACACATCAGTTCCCCTACAAATAAATAATTCAAGGATGTGCCCAAATTACTCAGCCTCTTAACCCAACATGTTTTTGCAATTACTTGGCACTGCAACTGTATGCTACTTAAACTAGGTGACAGTCACCAAGTTATTTTTAGGACCTAGCACACACACACACACACACACACACACACACACACACTCTCTCTCTCTCTCTCTCTCACTCACACATACTCTCTCTCTCTCTCTCTCACACACACACACACATTAGATATCGCTTATTATTTGTACTTTTTCGGAAGAGCCCAAATTGCGTTTTCACTGTCACTGTCATTTCTGCTAAGTCAATTATACTCACGGAGCTACACTCATGTGGCCCTTAGCATGGACAAGGACCATCATGGACATATGATAAGCATTAACTTATGGAACTGCTAAATGAACACTGTGAGATAACTATAGCCTCTATTTATATCCTCTATTTGTAACTGAGGAAGCCAGGGAACTAAGGACTTAAGCAACTTGCTGAGGACACCAAAAAGAAAGAACCAGTGGGTACAGAGGCCTGCTACACGCAGAGTTCTCGCCGAACTCTGATGCACAGCTAATGCTTGGCATGTAGACTTCAAAATAAATCAGAGGCTTGGATAATAACAGTAAGTTCATGAATATAGATATGTCATAAAATCATCATATTCCTGAGATATAAGAATAAGGGGGTGGTTTCTTATCCCCCCCCCAAAAAAAAAGCAGAGATCAAATATTTTCACAGGCTCTCTGGTTTCTGAGCATAGCCATTCACATTGTCATCTAACGCTATAGTGCCTCCAAATCTATATTTCCAAATCCTTTGTGATTTAAGGAAAAAGGTACAACCTATGTTGTTCATTGCTCGGTAGTTAAAAGCAACTCTCGCTGTTTCACTCCTCCCTCTGGCTCAGTGTCCTTCACTCTTCCCTGTCTTTCCTAAGTCTTCCCTTCAAAATGCCTGTAGCACCAAGAAGAGCTTTAAAATATGACAGCAGCTACTCACAGCGAGAACTGGCCCAGGCTTTAACATACCACTTGCATAAGGATCGGGAGGTGACACAGACCCCAAGGGGCTCAGGAGGGAAAGGAAGGCTTCTCCTTAGACTCATCAGCCAGTCAGTGTCATTACATATTTTAAGGAAAATACTCAAGTATTGAGCGATGAAAATATTAATACCATCCTATAAAATATGCCCAGCTTTATTAAACTTAAAATACTAACTCTAAACGTTAGAATATTATCTGTACTATAAGCTATTTCAACAAAAGGAAGGAAAAGCAAAAAGAAAATGTCTGTTTAATCTCATTCCTCAGGATAGAGGTTTTCTTTATACTCTGTTGTACTTTTCCAAATGTTTGACAATAATTTATAATACGGTTTTAAAGGCATATCTTGTTTTTAAGGAGGTGATAGCAGGTGACTGTGCCTTCCTACAAAGGTAAAGGACAAGTGATTTTCCTGAACCAAACTTTGTTGGAAAGGTAGCTGTGAAAATATGGTAGCAAAAAAGCAGGGGCTCTTACTATGGAAGGTCAGGAGCTATCGCTCCCTCTTATGCTGGTAGGCTCGAATCCACATGAGAGTTAAAGGAGAACCAACTTTAGGTACAAGAGATTACAACTCTTTCAAAGACTTTGCAAGTGCCTAAGCATTCATTTGGATGGGGCCGAACAGGAGGAAAAGCCTGATGCCACATGTGCTTCAGAGGATAGGACATGGACTCAGTCCTGGGTCACAACAGGGCGGGGACTGTAAATTAGAACAGTAACTTAATCCCAGGGGCTTCTGTGCCTCTGATCAGTTTCTTCCCAACCTGACACAGCAGGACTAAAATGGCAACCCAGCCACCCTGGGCTTGACAGACAGGACCAAAAATGGAGAAGGTGGCATTGAAACAGGGGGACATGAAACTTGGCTGGGGAGGGTAGCAACCAGTGTTTACAAACACTAACCAGAGTCTCAGATGGAGCAGGCATCTCTGAAAATCTCTGAAAATAAATCAAGGCCTTGGGAGTTTCTAGCATAGATTCTAAGCACCCTCCCCCAGCCACATGTTCCCTGCAAAATTCACTCATTCCAAAATGGTACCACTGCTGCTCTTGCTAAACTATACTCACAGATAGCCCAGGAGGGAAGCCCTTTAATAAGCCTCAGAAGAGAGGCCACACTAGGATGACCTTGCTTGTCCCTTCTCAAGAACGTGGGCAAAGCTATCCACCATGCCCATTGAGAAAGGCCCACCCCATCCTGCATTTCAGTAATGCTACATCAACCTCTGGCCTGCCCAGATAACAGGATAAAGAGGAACATTCTAGCAATGACCTCTTTCCCTTCTTCCGTAGCTTGGTCCTGATCTTAGGCCATTACTGCAAAGATACCAAATTAACATTGAAAATAATAAAGTAGATGACAGACCCTTTTGTTCCACAACTATGTTTTCAACCAAATTCCCAGATATTTGATGAGAAAGACTCCCCCCCCAAAAAAAAAACCTACAAATAATCCAACCTCTACCACCAGAGCGTCTTCTAAAACAGCCACCGCGATGTCGCACCAACCCGAAATGACAAGCCCTCAGTCGGGCGGCCCAGGGCGCTGGGTGGTGAGGTCAGCAGCGTATCCGGCCCCGCCCCACTGAGGCAATCTTCCTCTGACACCAAGGAAGAAGCCCAGGCGGCTGCAAGCCTCAGCTGTATCCACAGCAAAGGGGGAAAGGAACCTCAGCTCATGAGTAACCCTAAGAGAGTCCTTTCTCAGCATGCCACCCTTCCACACAATAAGGCCCACAGCAAAGTAGAGGACAGGGTCCACAGTTCCTCCTAATCACCCCATGTTCAAGTTCAGGGTCATCTTAATTTGAGTTGCTCGAAACCTCTCCTCAGATCCTACAGACTCCAAAGGCCTGCACTTTACCAAAACATGGAGTCTATAGGAGAAAAAAGAAACAAGCAATATGATTTGTCTTGGTTCTTCAAGACAGACTATCACCAGTGGGAAATCGGAAGATGGTATTGTCTCATCTGGAAAAGATAAAAGCCAAACCAAGATGATGGCAAGAGAACAGCAGCAGGGTAAACTTACTGGGTAATACTAAATAAAAGTCAACCAGACAAGAATGTAGAAATGAAACCCAGAGGCACACAGGAGGAACCAGAACATGTCTGTAACTCCAAGAAAACCTACTGCCACTACCGAAAGGCATGCCTACAGCTCCCAGGACACTCTCTTATCCATTTCTTGTCCTCCAAGCCCATAAGCCCTAAGGCAAGATGTGCTTTTGAGATAGTTGAGTCCAGTGACAGCCAACTGGGGAACGAGATTGGACAGTGGACGTTACATAGTAAAGGAATTCAGAATTCTCAGACAGAAGCTAGAATGCACCAGTTGGAAGCTCGGGAGAAGGAGAGGAGCATCCTAGATAGCTTGCTGCAACTTAAACAAGAAAAGTGTTCAAAGGAACCCAGAAATGCCTTTGATGCAGACACCCGCAGAAACTGTTTGGTGATCCCAAACCTGACTTAAATCACAAGAGAGGATAAAGATGATTACCACTCACTACCACCAACAAGAAGATGTTGGAAGAAGTGCCAGGTGAGGTAGCCCTTGCCTTTAATCCCAGCACTTGGAAGGCTGAGGTAGAGGGATCACTGTGAATACAAGACCAACCTGGTCTACATAGGGAATTCCAGATCAGACTGGGCTAGAGTGAGATTCTGCCCCCCCCCCAAAAAAAAGAGATGGAGGAAAGGAGGAAGGAAGGCAAGAATGGAGGGAGGAGAAGAAAAAGATGTTGGTAGAAAAGTGATGCTTAGTGTCCATAAAGGAGAGTGTTGGAGGGCAAGGAGAACAAGGAGAGTGGGCACGAGGTCTGGGCAGCACTGTATGGAAGAAGCTCAAAGAAAACCAATGACTTCTTCGTATTGGGTCTCAGCTCCAAATAACCTCGGAGTGATTCCATGTTGAGTGTACAGGGGAGGGGAACCCATGACTCCTTCTTGGGAAGAACCAGAGCCAAGTGGTGTCAGGTGGAGCCAGAAAGACCAATGAGTTGGATAGTTCTCACAAAGGTGTCTCTGACCCCTTGGAGCTTTGGCACAGCAATGGATCTATTTGGTGAGCTTTCCATGTGGCCAGAAAGTAGATACCTCTGCCATTCAGGAAGGTCACTTTATAAATTATGCAAAAGTCAAGCTGGTCAGACAGGAAAGAAAGCAGAACGTTTTCCCCCTCAAAGAAGCGGCAGATGGGGATTCACATGTCATTCACATGTCATTCACATGTCATTCACATAGGTGCTATTTCCTCTGCTCCATCAACATTGGTCAGGTCCGAGTGACTGTAACTTTCCAACTGTTTAAGGATTGAATTAGAACTACTCAGACCAGGCAAGACTCGAGATACCATCTGGTGGTGCAAACTCCCTTTTGAAAAGAGGAGAAAAGCCATTTTAAGTGATGTGTCTTGGGGCAGCACAAACTAGAAGCCCAATCAAGGTGGGGACCTGGATCTTCTGGCCAACTTAACACCACTAGGGTTTTCTCACTATGCCAGAAAGAAAAGAGAAGGATGGAAGAGAAGAGAAGAAGGAAGGTTACTCAGGTCCTTCTAAGAAATACCCAGTAGGGAAACCAGCTATCAGGGCAGCTCTGGGGGAAGGAAACAGGGGATGTTACCTTTCAACACCAGAGGCTCCTTGCCTTCTCGCTTCAGGGACTCGAGAACTATGTGAAGAGGCTGGGATGGCATCACTCGGCTCGGCTCATTGGTATTCTCATCATAAACTATTATTTCTTTGGAAAAGATCCTCTTGAGAGAGTCCTTGCCTTCCCTACAGGAAATCAAGTCTAGGACCGTGATTTTGCCCTGCTGCAGCCTCCGCCGGCTGATCTTATCGGCACAGTTAATGTGGACAGCTCCTTGGATGTGACTCTTGTTATACTCCATGAAGGGCCTGCAGTCAATGATAACAGGGCCCTGGCTGGACACGTGACTCTTACTGCATTTGGTCATCTTCTTCGCCAAGTCATTGGGGTAGATGATTTTGATGCTGGCTAGTTGCTTGGGGGTCCCCGACACAGGACTGCCCACCCCACCTGATGGACTTAAAGAGCCTGTGTTCTCATTGTTGTTGACCATCTGGTTAGCAGGGCAGGTGGTAGAGGTTCCAATGGTGGTGCCGGTGGCAATGGCTTGGGTCTGGACTGGACTGTCCTTGTCGTAGGTGGCCACAGTACAGCAGCTGGCACTGCTGCATCCACAATTGAGGGAGCGGGCAGAGCCGCTGGATGAGGGCATATACGTCAGATTCGCAGCCTTGAGGGTCACAACGGCCGTGGCGATGACAGGGGGCTGGCTGTGACTATCTAAACAAAGGTTGAGATCCTGAGGTCGGACGGGCCTAGACAGTGCCACCACTACCCTGTCGTCTAAAGGAGACGGAGGCATGAGGAGGCTGAAAACTGGCAATTCAGGAAGAACTCAAGAGTCTGCAAAGAAGGGGAATGGGGGGAAGAAAGAATAAAGTCATGTGATACAAAAGGCAGGTTCATCCAGACCCTAGGCCAGACCTCTACAAATCTCTGAGCAAAGTCATCCTAGGTACGTGTTATCACACTAACCATCAAAGCCTGAAACTCATTTTTCATGTATTCAGAGAATGCCAACCTGAGGGCCCTATCTATGTTGCTGCTAAGTCTAACGTTAAAATTAGATGTGACATCAGAGACGTAAATGAACCACCTTTCGTGGACCTACATCAAAGTTCAGCCTCAGAGAAAGTAAAGGCTGCGAGAGTTAGAAAAGCTGAAGACAGGAAGGCTCTGCAGGGACCTTTGTTCTGGGCCACCTCTCCTGGGTAAAAATTAAATTGCACCTGAGAAAGACCCATGCGTCCACCCGTGCATTTCTTTCCGAGTCATTTCTTCATGCAGAGCAGGGGCAGAGATGAGTAAGCAGCAGGGGTCACTGAAATACACAGCAGCTAAACATACATCAGGGGCCGATGTCAACTTTCTGCAAATCAGAATGACAGTGCTCCCCCTATGTGAATCTCCGTGGCTAAGAGCTACTGTTGCCTTCCATTCTGGTGGGCCCTTTGGCCAGCACGTGTAGTCGTTTAAAACCTCACCTGTCTTCCAAACACATCTGCAGGTCCCCTTTGCACTGCAAACTGCTGTCCTAACACGAGGTCTTAGGTCAAGGAGCTCTGTCTGGGTACCCCAATCCTGGCAGATCCAGACCCATCACCTCCAACTGTGCCTCTAATGAAAGAACCACAATCCCCCTACCTCACCATCTCCCCGGATGGCAGACACAGGCTTTGCCAAGGAGCTTTTCTCCATTGCAGAGGCCACTTAGCTCCCTCTTGGAGAGAGTAGCAGACAACTCCTTTGGCCCTTTCAACAGAGACAAGCTAACTGGGAAGTATTACCCACCCAAGACTACCACAATCTCCTCTGAAGGTGCCTGCAAAGGGGTGGTTCTGTCCCCCGTAGCCATGTCCTCTTTGCACTGCAAACTGGTGTCCTAAAACCAAGTCTCAAAGGAGCTGGGTCTGGGAACCCACTTTACAGCACAGTTTCAACCGCTCCTCTCTTCCTATTATACAGGCACGTAGCAAAGACACTGAGTCTCACGCAAGAGCCGCTCAACTAAAGGAACTTTAAGAGCTGTCTTGAAAAAATGGCATCTATCACCCCTCTACACACGACTGTCACCATTCTCTGACACAGAGCCAAAATGTCACAGGCGGAATCCACACATGCACACACGGGGCTTGTATCCACTCAGGCATAATCCCATGGACTCGCTTTCTCTCTACCGCCTTTGGCAAAGGATCCAATCTCCTGTCTTTCTTCCTCGCCCTAGGTCTTTCCCTCCCTGACTCCCTTGCGTTTTTTTTTTTTTTTTTTTTTTTTTGCAGAGCGAGTACTATTCCAGAGCCCAGAAGTGTTTCCTAGCTGGAACAAGCAATTAAAAAGTCTTTGCTATTGCGTTACCTGGTAGGGTCCATCCAGGCTCTACAGCCTGTCGCCTCTATGAGCGTGTTCCCAGGGACACGCTGGGACCCCCCCGCCTCCACCCGAGTGCACCCAGATCTGCATCCTTGCAACACAGGGTCAGGCGTGCGGAGCCGGTCAAGCCATCCAGTGGGGCCTGGGCAATAAAGCTGCCACCACCACCATCCCTTCCTCCTTCGTGTCCCCCTTCCACCAGTGGGCAGGGGCTGAAGAGAAAATAAAGTGCTTAGAAAATGCCCCTTGCCCACTCCGTGCCACTACTCAGCATCCCTCTGCCTCGCCATTCAACCCACACGCAAGCCCTGGGCTTTCAAAACTGCCGCAAACCATCCCAAACAACCACATTTTTTTCCTTCACCCCTCAATCCGAGTAGGCTGCAGAGAGAGTGTAAACGCACAGGAGCCAAGAGCCTGAACCTTAGGACCTACCTGCTGTGGGATGCCCCTCTCCTAGGTCTCTCTCTTGGTGTGCGTCTGTCTCCCTCTGTCTGTCTGTTTCTCTCTCTTTCTCTGTTTCTGTCTCTCTGTTTCAGTCTCTCTCACACACACACACACACACACACACACACACACACACACACACACCCCTTACTATCCCCCCACACACCCCGGGCTCCCACGAGTGGCCGCGGTGACTTCCACTTACTTCATAAATGAGCGCAGCCCTCCACCACCACCACCGCCACCACCACCGGGCGCCGGGCTTCAGCTACGCGCTGGCGCTCGCGCTCGGCCCCCATTCACCGGGCTTCATTGATCTCCAGCAGCAACATAGTTACTTTCTCTTTTTGCTACACTGTAAATGTAAGGTTCGGAGGGGGGCGGGGCGGGGAGGGGCGGGGCCGGCCGCGGAGCGACGGCGCCCCTGGCCAATCAGAGTGCGCGCCGAGCCGCCCGCTACCTCACAGAGGCCCGCAGCCAATGGGCGGCGCGGAGGGGGCGGGGCCGGCGAGCTCGGGGGCGGGGCCTGGCCTAGGGCTGGCCGGCCGCGGCCGTGGGCTCCGAGTGTCAGAACGGCGGGCGGTGATGTCATTGGCAACCAATCAAAAACTTCAAAGCGCCCGAGCTGGGGGCCCGCGCGGCGCGGAGCAGCTGCTCTCTATTTACATGTAAACCGAGTCGGCTCCTGCCGCGGCGGCGGCGGCGGCGGCGGCGGCGGCGGGGGCGGGGATGCTGTTAACCCTTTCCGGGGCTGAATTGTCAATGGACTGATTGCGCGG
The DNA here is from genome assembly GCA_036365145.1 of Orientallactaga sibirica. Lineage (NCBI taxonomy): Eukaryota > Metazoa > Chordata > Mammalia > Rodentia > Dipodidae > Orientallactaga > Orientallactaga sibirica. The sequence continues at coordinate 4,643,149 of JAEOAD010000035.1, forward strand.
GCCGCGCCGGCCGAAACTGGTTTTTGAGAACGTGCACGACCCTGCCACGTTGCCCGTCCCCACCCCTCGCCCCCCTCACTCCGAGCTCCGTGGACCAGCTCGGTCTAGCCAAAGTGCACGGCGAACTTTCCAAAGACTCCCCGCGATCCGGCTGACTCGAACCCCGAACCAGAGACCCTCTCCCCACCCCCTCGTCCTCGAACGTCGTCAGGGGCCAGTGGCGAGCTGGGGCCGTGACCACGCAGCCCGGGCCCGGCGCTGCTCCTCCGCCTCCTCCCCGCGATCGCGCTCGTCCGGCCGGTCGTCCCCCGGCCTCCGGGGCCCCGCTCGGCCCGCAGATGTCGCTGCCCCTCCGGCTGCCCTACTGCTCTCCCGTGCGGCGGCTGCGCGCCGTCCTGCTGTTCCCGTGCTTCCGCGCCCCGCTCACGCCCCCGCCGTCGCCGGCCTGCTCGCAGGACCCCGACTCGGACACCGACGGCAGCGCCTCCTCCTCGGACGGATGCTCCTCGCAGCACGACGCCTGGTTCTACGTCCCGGGACCCCAACGGGGTCATGTCTTCAGCGGCTGTGCCGGAGGAGCCACTATCCCCCAGGGCCCGCTGAGCCTTCCCTACGTGCCCCCTGCCCAGTCCAAGCCCAGGCCGGGGCCTCCGTCCGCTGTCGTCCCGGCTCCCAAGTCCACCTCCACCCCATGTCCCGGGTCTCGGGACGGCGTCCGTCGCCCGCCGCCCTCCCGCCCTCCGCTCCTCAACCGCAGGCTTTCTGCCCCAAAGGCTTCGTGGCCCACCAAGGACCGCCAACAAGGCATTTGGGGCGGAAAAGAACCCGAGCCCAGGCTGAACAGCCGGAATGAATATGACCGGTTCTGGAGAATGAGGGAGATCACGCCACAGCCCCTCCAGGCGCCCTGGGCTGTTGCTACTGCTGCCAGAGGAGGGGGGTGAGCCTGGGCGAGGGTCCTGGGGGGAAGAAAAGTGCAAAACTCTGCAAGCCTGCTAGCGCCTCGCAAGAAAAAAACCTACCCACCTGCAGAAAAATCATCCTGGAACCCAGAAAAGGGTTGGGAAAACCCAGATGAACTACGCAGAAGCTACATCAAAGAATCCCAAAAGACAACCGTTTTGTACCTCCCCACCTCCTCCTAGCTCCAAAACGATAAGCAAAATGAGAAATAATTACAGTGGAATAAAGCATTGTGAGTGCTATGGAATGTTCGCCTTATGAGGTTTCTTCCGAACTGGGTTGGAAGTCTTTGGAGGCATACTTTACACGCCAAGCCAAAAAATAAGCCAAGTGGCAGGAATCTGTCCACGTGATCACTGTTAAATGTACAACTAAGATCTGAAGGTGTCAAAACCATGGCCAAATCCTGTCCCTTGAGCCAGTAGAAGTCTCCTTGAGTGCACAGACTGGAATCTTCAGTAGGAAAGGGTTTTGTGTAGCACCCCACACCAAAATACATAACATCCTTACGCTCCGGAATGAAAACAGGCAAGTATTCAGGACACACCATCTGGTCCTTCTACACCTTTCAGGACCAGCCATGGCCAAGAAAGTTGTGCTTTATAAGTAATGTTCATAGAGGTCAGAAAAGAAGCGTCTGGAAGGTCTATGCTAGTTCCTTCCCCTCAAAGGTAGACAAATTTTGAAAAGCTACTCACCTCCTCAGGGTCTGAGGGCGTCTAGAGTCAAGTATCCCAATGTTGCATCTGTCTAGCCAGAGGGTTCATCTGTTATCTGTCTAATGCGAATAGCCTGGAAGAAAAAAGGGTAAAAAAAGTGCTTATGGGAGTGAAGGAAGTATTCCCTGTTGGTAAAAGGTATTCACTCTTAAAAATGAAAATTGCACTTCCATTAGGAAAAGACTAGCCTCTATCTAAACCTACTTATAATCTGTAAAGTATGAATTTACAAAGCCCCAAAAGGGAAATCATCTTCACAAAGAACTATAACTCATTTAACAAGATGATTATTTTACTATAGTTTCAAATTCATGAGTCATTATAATTCAGTTAACTAAGAATCTAAGCCATCCAAGCTGAAAAATCAGGAAAGACGGCAAAATTCCTCACCATGGAGCAAGCCTGAACTGTGGGATAATTAGCAGGTCATTAACATATGCAAAGATGTGCTTTCTTTTTAAATGAGGCAGCTCTAAGTATATATCATAACCAAATTGTAGAGGGAAAAGTTGGATTTCAGATAATTCTTCCACTCATTACTGCTTTTAGTTTCTTCTGCACAAAGGTGATTTTTGCCACTGATTTGGCATCATAAGGTGAACATACCTTCTAAAACAACTGCCTTAGGGCCATGAACCCAATCTGCACAATCGTACTTTACAATCAGGTTCCAGAGAAATGGACAAGTATCTTGTTGTGTTTGAGTGCTGTAACGTGCCTGTACTGTGTCGTAGCTTCGCTCCTACAAACTCCATGAGACAAATTGTTTCCACCAGTGCTATGAGTTAAAGCCAAAAGATGAAAATATCCTCCACCAAGACATTATAGAGCATGGATCCTGTTAAACAGATGGGGGTAGTCTTTAAAAGGTTAAATATTTATGTTGAGGGCAGAATGGTAAGATTTTCAACCCTTAAGGACCAGGTGGATTCCCTGAGACTCTGGAATTCAGGCAGAGAAAGGCTTAGGGAAATTTTAACCATGATAAATACCGTATGAACACATCCTGTAATATTAAATCAGCAACAAGTGGGGCATGTGCTGACACATAGAAAAGTTTCTGTCACTTGGACGAGCTTGATGAAACATCTGACAATTCTCTAGCCCAGAGAAGGGCTGTGGAGGGAGATCACCTGAAGGAAATGGACACTGTAGTCTAAATTTGTTTCTCAAAATTCACATGTTGAGGGGCTGGGGGTGTGGCTCATAGTAGATAGACTGCCTTCTTTGGAGCCTGCAGGAAGCCCCAAGTTCAATTCCCAACATAAACTGGGCACAGTCGCCCCTTCTTGTAATCCCAGAACCAGAGAAGTGGAGAAGGATCAGTTCAAGCTTGGTCTTAGTCATGTAGGAAGTAGGAGGTCAGCCTGAGCTACATGAAACCCTATCTCAAAAATAAGAAAGGCTGGAGAGATGGCTTAGTAGTTAAGGCACCTGTCTGCAAAGCCAAAGGAGCCAGGTTCAATTCTCCAGGACCCACAGAAGCCAGATGCACAACAAGGTGGCGCATGTTTCTAGAGTTTGTTTGCAGCAGCCAGAGGGACTCTGACATGCCAATTCTCTCTTTCAAATGTGTAAATAAAAAAATTTCCCATGTTGAAACTCAATCTCCAGTGTAATATTATTAAAAGGAAGAGCTTTGGTGAGTGCTGAAGTTATGAAAATGGAGCTCTTGTGCACGGCATTGGGAAAGGGGTTCCTTCCCTTTTTTTCTTTCTGCCATGTGCAGACACAGTGCTCATTTTCTCCTAATTGTACAACAAGGCACCATCTTGGAAATCAGAGACCAGCCCTCATCAGACATGGAAGCTGTCAGTGCCTGAGGCTTGTATGGTCAGCCTCAAAAACTCAGAAATAAAATTCTGCTCTTCCTAAGTTTCCCAGTCTCAGATATGTGGCCACAGCAGCACCAATGGATATCGACATTGATAACTAAACAGATGGGAGCAGTAACAGGGCCATGTCTACTGTCATTGTCCACAAGGTTGGAAGCCAGTGCATGAGTGGCAAGTACTGGTGACTCAGCAAAAATGGCTCTGGGCCATTAAAGTTTTACAACTGTGTGTTTTGGTACAGTGACCATTTATGGCACAGTTTAAAGATTTGAAATGTGGCTTAGGATGTATTATGTATCTAAAAAACAGGTTGGATTTTAAAAACTGATAGGAATCGTATAGAGATTTCAGTTATGTTTACATTGATTACATATTGAATTGTTTATATTTTTAATATATTGGGTTATATAGAGTGCTAGTAAATTCCATCTCATCTATTTCTTCTTCAAATTTTAGTAGAAAACTGTACATGACTTAGTCAATCTGCACATATCTGGTGGACAGTACTGTTCTAGAATCTGTCATCCTTGCTTTGATTGGAAGCTATTAGAATGCCAAAAGCACCCAACCCGTAGACTGCCACACCTGGAAGGGACTTTGCAGCTGGCCTAGGGCAGTGGTTCTTCAACTGTATTCAGATGATCCAAGTGAGGCAGTGGAAGTGGGAGCGGGGATCTGCTGAAGAAGTTCCAGCCACGCTCCCAACCCCAGACTTGAGATAGGTTCTGAGATGCAGACAGAATGCTATACTCCTGGAGAGGAGGCCATGTTTCTTCACATCAGCTAAGAGGCGATCACAGCTTGGAACCAAAGGTCATGACCCAAGCCATGCTGTGAAGAAAGGATCCTGGTGGGTCTATCAGGGTTTTTTTAATTTAATTAATTTATGTATTTATTTGAGAGAGAGAGAGAGAGAGAGAGAATGGGTGTGCCCGGGCCTTCAGCTGCTACAAACAAACTCCAGATGCATGTACCCCCTTGTGCATCTGGCTTACCTGGGTCCTGGGGAATTGAACCTGGGTCCTTTGGTGTTGCAGGCAAGCACCTTAACCGCTAGCCATCTGTCCAGCCCTCTCTATCAGTTTTTAATGTTTACCAGTTTTCATCTTCAGAGTAAAGCAGTGTGAGGCCTAGAGAATGGAGATGGCATGGATAAAGCCATCCTTCACTCAAGACTTGACCTTGAGTCATCTTTTCAAAATCTAGCCTGGCCACCACTGGCCATCAAGAGATTCCTGGCTGGGCAGGGGAAGTCTTGAGCTCCCTATCTTCATTGGGACAGACTCCTTCTCCAGGCACATGTTTTTCTTTCTCTTGTCCTGCTGACCACTCACCTTTGTGACATCACAGACACTTGCTACTCTTTCTTAGAAGCAGGTTCTGGCTAGGCCCAAGGGTGTGGACCACTGACAAGAATTTACTCTCTTCACTATATAACTCTAGTTCACCATGCTCCGTAATGCGTGGCTCATTATCATTTATTATGTGTCGTCACATCAAAAAGGATCTGCATTTTCCCACCTCCCAGGTGAGCCATGTTTCCTTATTAGTAATCTCCACTAAGGCCAGTGTCAAGGAATCACAGGACTGTTGCTGTGTGTGACTGTTACAGAGGTGTGTCCTAGAGTGCAAAGTCAACAGGGGAAATGCACTCTGAGCGTTCCCAACCCCTGTAGCCTTGCTTTTGATCTAACACAGATTTGGTATTCTTATTCTGAAAAAAAAAAAAAAATCCAAAATGCTCCCAAATCCAAAACTTCTTGGACACCAGGATGATATCACAAGTGGAAAATTCCATACCTGAACTCATGTCATGGGACACAGTCAAGACTGTGTCCAACCCGAGGGCCACATCTGGCCACGGGGTCTATGAACAAGGATCAACACAAAAAACATAAACTCGCTTAAAACACCAGGAGACTTTTTGTTTTCGGTTTTTTAAACTTGATTCCTCAGTTTCAAGTATGTACTCTTTAGGTAACAGTGTCATGTTGCAATGTCCAGGAGCTCAGAAAACTACTGACACTCTTTAAGGTGCCATTTGTTTTCTTTTTACTTTTTTTTTTTTTTTTTTTTTTTTTTAGGTAGTGTCTTGTTCTATCCCAGGCTAACCTGGAATGACTATGTAGTCTCAGGCTGGCCTCAAACTCATAGCAATCTTCCTACCTCAGGCTCCCAAGTGCTGGTTTTGAAATTGGACCCATGATAGGAATCAGTCCCAAGAAGTGAAGTGACTTATCTTATCTTTTGCACAGGATAGAAATTCCAATAGAGGGGCTGGAGAGATGGCTTAGCAAAGCCAAAGGACCCAGGTTTGAGTCCCCAGGACCCACATAAGCCAGATGCACAAGGAGGTGCATGTATCTGGAGTTTGTTTTCAATGGCAGAAGGCCCTGGCATGCCTATTTTCTCTCTCTTCCTGCCTATTTCTCTCCCACTTTCAAATGAATAAATAAAATAAATTAAAAAAAAGAAGTTCCAATAGACTGACACTCCCTTTTATTAGGTATATTGACATTAGCAGGGTTGGATATCATTAAAGGTGGACCCCTGCCTCATGAACAGCTTTTGATTCCATCTCCCCTTTCATAGCAAAGGGAGGATGGTATCTGAGCTTTGTTGAAGGAAAGCTACTTTCTCCTAGTCACAACGATAGGATTTGAGTTTTACCTCAAGCCCTGGGTAGAGACATGACATTCTAAATTACCCAAAAGTTTAGATTATGGCCCCTCCCTTAAGAATTAATCTAACTGAGTCCTCTGTGTTCTAACTCAAAAAGCGTAACATCCCCCTTTCTGCCTTTCTGTCTCTTCTTTGGATCCTGGTCAAAACCCTAAGCATGCATGCCCTGGCATTCTGGCCTTCCTCACTGTTCTCTGAAGACCACTTCCACCCCTCCCCTTGACCCCCCTCCCACCCTGCTGCCACGCAGCCGCTTGCAGACCTGTATTACTGAACCTGCCACCTGCCTGCTTTCTGGACCAAGACTCAAAAGACAACTTTTTCTCATTCTCTGCCTCCCTTCTCCTAGCAGTCTGCCTACCTTGGTGCTTTTCTCTGGAACATTAATCACATTGTCCTGGAGCTTCCTTCTAAATTCTCCTATGAATGAGACTAAGAACCCATCTAGAAAGAAAGACAAGTCCCTCTGGTGCCACAGCGTGGGCTTGGTCTGGGCCAGTCCCTTGTGAAGATGCAAATCTCTTCTCTTTGTGTGTGCAGGCCAGTATGATCATCCCCAGGATGGCTAAGCAAAGCATTAACATAGAAATGAGGTCTACCATGATTCTGCTTGGTTCCAAAAGTGTGTGCTGGAACATGATTAACATTTGAATTGTTGGACTTTGAGTAGCTTTCAGTAAAGCAGAATGCTTTCCGTAATGTATGTGGGCCTCATCCAATCAGTTGAATGTCTGGCTAGAAGAAAAGATTGACCTCCCCTTGGGAGTCCTGTCAGGTGGCCTTTGTCTTCATCTGCAGCATGATACTTCTCTGGGTCTCCAGCCTGCTGGCAAACCTACCCCATACATTTTGGTTTTGCTTTTGTTTTTGAGTTTACAATCTTCTCTATTGCATGAGATAATTCCATGCATGAAAGAATATCTACCGTCTATCTATCTATCTATACATCCCTATATCTATCTCTGTCTGTGTCTCAGAGAGAAAGAGAGAGAGAAGGAGGGAGAGAGGGAGAGATGGGGGATTGATAGATAGTAGATTGAGCTATCTTTCCTATCATCTATCTAGTAGTGAGCAATCATCTATCATCTATCTCCAGTTCTATTTCTATCTCTGTCTATGTCTCCCTGGGAGAGACAGAGCAATCTACACGATATTGATCTATGTGGTGGCCTAAATGTGCAATGTCCCCTCTAACTTCATGGGTTCTGAATACTTGGTCCCCAGCTGGAAACTTGAGAAAGTTATGGAGCTCTGGGGAACTGGAGCCTCCCTGGAAGAGGTTTTGTACCATGGAGGGGAACCTTGAGGTTTAATACCCAGCCCACTGGGTGTTCAAAGTGAACGTACTCTGACTGCTTCCTTCCTGTTGCTATGATAAGAGGTAATGTCCTGCCTGCCTGCTCTGCCATGCTTTCTCCATCGTGATGAAGTGTCCTCTCCAAAGCGCAAGCTAAAATAAACCCTTTTCTCCCCTAGCTGCTTCTGGTTTGGTGCTTTGCCCCAGGAACAAAAAAGTAACAGTAATAATATATCTACCATATTGTCTATCTATTGTGTCTGTTTATCTATCACCTATTTATCTAAAAATCATCTATCTATCTATCATCTATCCATTCATATATCCATCCATCTCTCTACCTAAGCATTCTATTGGCTCAGTTTTGTCTGCACAATGCTGACCAACACACCCTTCCTCCCACTGATGGACAACACAAAGCTTGAAGGATGGGCCTTGCATTGAGTGCCCAGGTTCCTGTCCTGTGCTATTAAAGATATCCTTAATTGAGTTCATCGCCATCTTTAATTACCAGGAGTTTAAAACTACCCTGAATGGGTGATGGGACTACATTTAATAAACTGAAGATAAGATTGCTCTTGTAAAAGAAAACAATTATTCTATCTAACATCATTAGGGGACAGTTAAAAATCTGGAGCGTTTCCTGGCTTTGGGATTCTAGGCAATCTGAAGATTAGAAAGATAAAAGTACAGATAGGCTTCTGAGCCTCTGATTCATGTACATTCAGCCTGAAGGAAGAAAGATATGAATATGTTGCTTTACCCCAAGTGCCTATCTAATCTTTACTTAAGTGTTCTGAATTTTGAGCCCGTCAGGAGTTTCCACGGTAAGTACAGATTGCTTTCCCAATTTTCTAGCATATATTAAACAAAGCCTGTTTAAATCCCAGCCTGATTGTGGATACTTCATTGCAGTTATTTCTTGTTGTTTCTGCTTTCCCAGGTTAATTGGCATGTAGTGGAACTATTGCACAACTTTAGCACTAGGCTCAGAGTGGATTTCACAAGCAGAGGCCACAGCTCACAGAAGCAAACGGGAAAGCAGAATTCCCTCCATTTCTGCAGCTGCCCACTGTGTTTCCTCGGCTCTTTCCAGGGATGAGTGATGTACATGGACTAAGGATTTATTAGCCTAAGGAAGGGGACTCTTTGCTTCTGAGCTGAAAAGGAAAGGTAGAAAAACTTTAGGTATACACGGAGTACAGAAAAGGGCAGCTGAGGAAGGGAAGCAGGTAAAAGCAATTTGTGAGCAAAAGGAAGACGTTCTATGCTGATGGCTTCCTCTACTTCATTCCCAGCTCAGAAGCATTCTCCTGGTTCTGGAACACTGGAACCTACTCACCTGTTATCTGGGCCAGTGTTTTTCCAGCTTTTAACTGCATACAGATCACTTGGGGACCCAATTCAGTAGGTCAGGGGTAACAACAGAAATTCTACATTTTCTATCATATATTCTGGTGATTTTTTTCCAGTACTGGGCATTGAACCTAGGGCTTCACATATTCTTCATGTGAGGCAAGGGCTCTACCACTGAGCTACAGCCCTAGCTGGTGGCTGTGATGCAGATGGTCCTGTGTCACCCTGGGTTCACTTAACAATCCACATGGTTGGGCAGGGAAGCCAGTAACCACATGCAGCTAATTGAGCACTTACATTGTAGCTGGCCTGAATTATAATTTTTTTTTTTTCGGTTTTTCAAGGTAGGGTCTCACTCTGGTCCAGGCTGACCTGGAATTCACTATGTATTCTCAGGGTGGCTTCGAACTCTCGGCTCTCGGCGATCCTCCTACCTCTTCCCCCTGAGTGCTGGGATTAAAGGCATGCGCCACCATGCCCGGCTCTGAATTATAATTTAATAAAAGCATAAAACACATACCTGTTGCCTGCTCACTAAGAAAAAGCAACCCTAAACATTTCTTCACTTACAAACCTCTACTGAGTATTTGTAGTAGCTAGTTAGGTGATTGTCTGATCGTCTCCCGATGTCATTCACATTTCCTGACAGTATTTTCCATACTAATTCTTAGCACAGACAACACACAGTACAGGTTTCATTAGCCAGACTATACCTGGAGTACACTTTGGAGGTGTTCTGGCACAAATGTCCTTATTCTTCCTCACTTCACTAAAGAAAACAAGTCACCTAGTTGCAATGATTTACACAAGGATATTCTTTGAATAAGATTTCCAGACAAGAATACACCGATAGTTTCTGCCAGGCACTTGTAGAAGAGGAAGAATTACGGATGGTCAGAGAGGTGAGTGAACTGGGAGAAAGATGAACTTAGAAAGGTGTCATTCTTAGGGAAGGGGGCCCCCAATGTGTAACTAGTTAAATGACAAGTATTGCAGGGCATTCTACTTGGTTTAGTACTGATGAGAGGCTTGGACACAGAACATGGCCAATTCAACAACAACTCATTGCAGAGTGGCAGGGAAGTGGCAAAGAAAGTGAGAGCAGCCAGGCATGGTGGTGCACGCCTTTAATCCTAGCTCTTGGGAGGCAGAGGTAGGAGGATGGCTGTGAGTTTGAGGCCAGCCTGAGACAACATAGTAAATTCAAGGTCAGCCTGGGCTAGAGCAAGATCCTACATTGAAAAAAATTTTTTAAAAAATGAAAGAAGAAAGAAAGAAAGAAAGAAAGAAAGAAAGAAAGAAAGAAAGAAAGAAGAAAGAGAGAAAATGAGAGTGGGCAGAGTGACAAGGACACTGCTTTCAAGAAATTCTGTGGTGAAGAAGAGGAGAGTGCTGAAGAGTGCCATGGAGGGGGAGGAGTCTCCACAGGACCGTTTGCTTGTTCTTTCTTGTTCAGAACGGAAGACCCGGGCACCCTGAGGATGTGTGGAGTAGGCTGTTGATGTGTGATGCACGAAGTACCAAAAGGAAGAGGCCATTGATCATGCCATATGCATCATGGGAGGAAGAGGATGAGTGGCTGGGTTAGCAGGATTAAGGAAGTATTAGCCTAAGGAAGAGGGCTCTTTGCTTCTGAGACAAAAAGGAAAGGCAGAAACACTTTGGTATACACTGAGGAGAGAACAGAGCTGCTGAAGAAGGGAAGAATCAACTCTGGAGCAAGAGGAAAACTCTGTACGCTAATGGCTTCCCACACTTCATTCCCAGCTGTCCCAAATCCCAAGCCAGACTATGGTTCCTTGAGGTGCAGCCCTGGGACCCACAGAGAATCTGCGTATTACTGCAGTCTAAGCTCATTGAAGGAGGTTGGTCTGAACATAAATAGAAATTGTTACTGTTAGGATTTGAATATGAAATGTGTTTTGAATGGCTGATCCCCAGCAGATGACACCGTTTGGGGACATTGTCGAGCCTTTAGGAACCTAGCTGGAGAAAGTGAGTCATTGGGAACCCAGCCGTGAGGTTAATGGCCCAGCCTAGCGCCTAGTCCTCTCTCTGTTTCCTGATCGACAGAAATGTAGCAAAGTGTGCCTGCCTCAATCTCCCATAGTTACAGATACACTTTCCCCACCCCCACTCCCAGCTACCATGGCTTTTCCATTCTGAAATGGAGCTAAAATAAATCCTTCTTCCCTAAGGAAGTTTCTTGGCAGGTATTTGGTCACAGTGATGAGGGAAGTAATGATTGCTAAGCTTAGTTCAGTGGAATCTTTTCTCCCTGTGAGTGTATTTACTCCTGGGCAGAGCATTGTAGCCAGAGCGTGAAGTAGGTGCTTTTGAGGAACACTGACCCATACAGTTACAGACCGTCACATGTATCTCAATACCCAGGAGACATCTTATCACCAATATGAACTCAGCCTCTTCCCACCTGCATGTGCTTCTGTTTCTTCATGTCCTTGCTAGGTAAATTTCTGGCCATTCCCACCAGGGCATCAAGCCAGACATTTCTTCTATAGCTTCTTCATATATTTGGACCTCTTATCAAGTCCATACTCTCTTCCACCTAGCTCTGGAGTCCTCCCTCCTCTCTCCAACCTTATTATCACTGGTTTAGTCAAGATCACTTAGGATCTCACATATGTCCACAGGCCACAGACATACCTTGCTCCACAGTGCTGCCTCAAAGAGCTGTCCAAAACCCTCAGCATTCCACTCACCAGAAGCCCCTCTCCGTGGTTCCTCGTGGTCCATGTTAACCTTGGGAGCTTTTACAGACCACTGACCACAAGCCAGGCATTCTGAACCACTTCTCTGATCCCTGGTTTTCCATGGGTGTTGCAACCTTCACATGGGATCTCTGCTTTACTTTTCAGTCACCTCAGTTTCTTGTCCCTAACAATAGAATTATGGTAACCCCAATACCCAGCACAATAACTAGAAAGTCAAAGATGCCCATCACATGTTTGCAGGATGAAAAAACTGATGTTGAGACAGGAAGAGGAAATCAGATTGACCTCATATTATCCAGAGCTGATAAAAGTGGAGCCATTAGAATAGTGGCTGGGCTAGGACCCCACACTTCCCAGAGTAGCTAAGGGCAGATGATAGTCGCTGGGGAGGGGTTATGTTCTTCAGTGATGTAACCACTGGCATGTTGTCCATACTCCAGTAAATAACTTCTCACCCATGGTCATATAAGTAACCCCAATTTAACTCAGTGGGTAAAAAGCGTGTGTAGGGGGAGGCATCAAAGAAGTATGGGGAGTAGTTGGGAAGAAAGATTTTAGTGAAAGGAAGAGGGTGATAATAGAGAACAATTGGAGGTAAGAGATCAAAATATATTATATACATATATAAAAGTGTCAAAAATAAAAACAGAATCAAATAAAATGAAAAACGCCTGACTAGAGTCAAGGTGGTCTCCAATCTTGAAGCAAGGCTTTGCTGGTACAATTGGTACATTCTCCATTGTCAATGTGCTTGGATGGGGACGGAACTCCAGGTGGGGGCATTTCCAGGAAAGACCCTCCCGCCAGAGGGAACAGCCCTTCTGGCAGTAGCCCAGCGCAAAGAGGTCTGAGGGAAAAGTGATGTTTTTGCCTGCTTTTGCTCCTTGCTGGTACATGCATCTACACTGCCTCTGCTCCTGCTGACATCAGAATCTAGCTTTCTCTGCCTTCCCACATGGCCTGAACACTGAAGACTCTCCAGGAATCCTCCAGGCTCTCAGCACCAGGCTGGAACTTCCAAGGCATCCATGTTCATGACTGAGCAGTTCCTGAGTTCTCAGCCTTTCCAGCCTGCAAACAGCCATTGCTGGACTGCCCAGCCCCTATGTGTAGGCCATTGAATGTATCTCCTTTACAGTAACTATTCATTCTATCAGCTCAGTTCCTCCAGAGTACCTGACTAATTCAGATTCAGTCACAGAACTCCAGCCACAGAAGCAGAAGCTTGCAGAGACTTCGAAAATAGATTATTGAAGTAAAGCCATCATTTGTCGTTTCTTTCGCTTAACCTGGTATGTTGTTGATCAAAGCTCTGCACATAAAAAGCAGAGCTATGGCTGAGAGCATCTTTCAGAATAAGAGTCCTACTATCACCCATGCACGTGGTAACTAGCCTTCATGTATAGGTTTGCCCGGTTTCTGTCTTAACCGACTCTAAGAGTACTATCCTCCCAGAACCCCTGAAAACACCAACACCATTTTGACCTCTGCCCTTGACTTAGACCTTATTCACTTACCATCTCATTGTCTCTGCATCCTCTTAAGATGAAACATGCAGACTGGCCTTGTACACCAACAACAGAGAGTTAGACCCAGTTGTAACAGACTACCTCACCTTGAGACTTCTCTTGCTATAGACTAGAGACAAGGGATGGAGGTGGGGAAAGTAGCACAACTGTTGTGAGACAAGTCATAAATTATGGCTGGAAACTCCCATCTTGATTTGGCCCAGGGGCCACAGATATATTTGTCTGGCCCCTGATTGACATAATTATTATTGCCAGAAATTAATTTTAGAAAGGACTTAAAAGGAGGACATGGGTGATTAAACTTCTAATAATAACATTTTGACAAAGTCTGGGTTAATGAATCTGTAACTCAGGTAAAAGAAAAGAGGCTTCAAATGATCAGGGACTAGCACCTGGAGCTAAGCTTGGAAAAACCCAAATTCTGCTGAGGAGTCAAGTAGGGCAGGGCTCGATCACATGCCTCCAAGAAATCCTGGGGAAAAGAAATGCAGCTTGTCTTGCCATGGACGTTCTCCTAGAACTGTGCGTGAAACAAGGCTCCCCAAAAGCAGAGAATGTTTCGAATCCACTTGCTTTACATGCAAGGCCTGATCCGGTCCTTTGAAATACTCCCACGGGCTTCAGCAGAGCTGTGAGGAGGGCTAACCCAGGCAGGCTGGCTCTATACAGCTAGCATCTGCTTTGACCGGACCCTGGTGCAGGCTGATTGGGTGGATCTCCGGACAGTGGTTAAATATTTTTTTGAGTATCGTCCTTGGACACAAAGCAGACTTCCTGTCCTGAACTACACAGGATAAGCTCACAAACGCTGCAGTGTGATGATGCTATGTCACAGTTTTTTGCAGAATGCTTTCTACACTTTATCTCATTGGAGCCTCTCCATGACTGGTGGGGCATGTTCCTAATCTCACTTTGCAGATAAGAAAGCAGGAAGTTCATTAGGAAAGCAATCATTCACATTTCACGGAGCAGGAACTTCTCCTGACACGTCATCACTACTTTCCCCTCAGAACTAGCCCCGTGGCCTCCCGGTTTATTTTTCTTAATTATGTCTGTGTTGTGTTCATGTGTGTGTGGAGGTGCCTGATTTGTGTGCACGTGTAAGAGTGTTGTTCCTCAGACTGAAGGCATGTGCCATCATGCCCTGCTAAGGTAGCAATTCTTTTGAGGCAGGCTTTCTTATTGACCTAGACCTCACCAATTAGACTGTACTGGTTGGCCAGCAAATCCCAGGGATCTTCTTTTCTTCTGCTTTCCCAGCACTGGGGTTACAGGTATGCACCACCATGCTCAGAATGACACATAGGTACTGGGAGTAAACTCAGGTCCTCATGCCTTCACAGCAAGCCCTTTACACATTGACAATCTCCTCAGCCCTGCTCACCCTATTTAAAAGGGAAGATTCGGCTGGAGAAATGGCTTAGAGGTTCAGGAACTTGCCTGTAAAGCCAAAGGACCCAGGTTGGCTTCTCCAGGGCCCACGTAAGCCAGATGCACAAGGGGTGCATGTGTCTGGAGTTCGTTTGCAGTGGCTGGAGGCTCTGGCATGCGTATTCTCTCTTTCTCTCTCTCAAATAAATAAATAAAAATAAGTATTTAAAACATAAGAGGGAAGATTAACTAAAGCTACCCATTGCTTATTTCATGAATTACTTATTTTTTTAATTACTCATTTCTAAACAGAATCTCATTTATTATATTTATTTATTTATTTATTGTGTATTTGCGTGCATGTATGCGTGTGTGTGTGTGTGTGTGTGTGTGTGTGTGTGTGTGTGTATTGATCCAGAGCCAGCAGGGCTTTGCAAGCAAATACCTTTGACCATTTAGCCATCATCCTGGCCCCTAATCTCAGGTTTTTATACCTGGTAACCACATAAGCTCACCCTTATAGCCCTGCCATGCTGAAAAGAAAAAAAAAAAAAAAGACTCATTTTGGGAAATAAGCTTCCATAAAGCTCAAGTAATATACATTTGGAGAAGCACAGCAATGTCTTTTAGGTCTCTCCTGGGGAGTGATGTGTAAACACACACACACACACACACACACACACACACACAGAAAGAGAGAGAAGGAGAGAGAGTGAGCAAAGAAAGTGAGAGTGGATCACAGAGCGCAGCACAAGCAAACAAGCAAACAACAAATCAAAGAACCCAGTTACCTGGTGTCAAGTCTGCATTCTAGAACAAGCCTCAGTCTACCATCGTAGCTCCATGCAGAAGTAACGGCAAGCGGTGCTTCTCCTGTGGAGTCGGGGGAAAATAGGTCAAAAGCTGCTGACCTGAGTGCTGATGTTTGCAGAAGAAACTTGGATTTTCAGAGAACTCACTCGTGCGGAGCACCATATATTCCAAGGGGCCTCACGTGTGTGTGGCTGCTCTCAGTGCAACTCAGCTCTTTTGCACAAGGGCCATGCATGACATGTTAAGAGGCTACTGCATCATGGGAGTGAAGCACAGCATCTCTCAGGTGAATGGCCCCCAGAGTCTGTGTGCCCAGGCTCTAAAAGCTGAGAGACCACCATTAATTTAGAAGCTTTGCCTCTGCATCTGACATGCATTTAGCGACTTTCCCTTCATTCCAATATTCTAGGACAATTCCTTCATGAAATCTTACATAAAGACTACTTTGCAACAGAAAGAGACCTTAGAAATTGTCTAATGCGTCATTCTTTTTTTTCCCCAAGAAACTTGTAGAAGTGCAATGACTTGTTTAAGGTGACAAGAGAAGTTAGCTGACAATCAATACCAGAGACATTAATTTCGAGTTGCTGTCATTAGACATTTCTTGTTTCATATGCTTTTTGTGGTTTGAATAACCTTACTATCAAAAACCTATGGAACTCATAACTCCACTAGGTATTGCAGTATCAGGCGCAGAAATGAGGCCACTTTATTATTACCTGCTCACTAGAACATTCTGCTCTCTATCTGAGATGACTTTCTGAAAACTTGGACATGAGACACTTTTGATTATTTATATTCCAGGATAAGTATACTCCAGGATCTCAGTGCATCTTTCAATAGGCTACAGAATAGACTTTCTTTCTTTTAAAACATATTTTTGTTTATGAGAGAGAGAGAGAGAGAGAGAGAGAGAGAGAGAGAGAGAGAGAGAGAGACCAGGACCACTTGTCCCTGAAGAAAAACTCCACACACATTCACCATTTTGTGCATTCGGCTTTATGTGGGTACTAGGGAATCAAACCCAGTCTGAAAGACTTTGCAAACAAGTGCCTTTAACCACTGGGCAATCTCTACAGACCAACACTTCCTTTTTGGGGGTGGGACGGTTGAGGCAGGGTCTCACTCTGGCCCAAACTGACCTGGAAATCATTATGTTGTCTCAAATATTTTTATTATTTTCAAGGAGAGAGAGAGAGAGGGAGACAGAGAATGGGCAGATCAGGGCCTCCTATCACTGCAAATGAACTCCAGATGCATGTGCCACTTTGTGCATCTGGCTCTACGCGGGCACTGGGGAATTGAATCCAGGCCACCAGGCTTTGCAAACAAGCACCATTAAGCACTAAGTCATCTCTCCAGACCCTAAACTTTCTTTTAAATTGGGAACAAATTACCTCCTGATTGATTCTTTTTCTCTCTTACTGTGCTTATCTTTGGACAGACATACACCTGTCACCTGTTTTGTCATGGCTGCTTATTAATTCACTTTGCTGTGAGAGTGGCACAGATGAAACCACCTCTCTGCAGAGTTAGCTGTCCATTGCATTCTTAGAGTAGGGCCTGGTACATAGTATGCATCTGATGACTATGTTCCTGGGTTTCAGAAGGAGAATTCCTCACTGTGGTTTGATGGTAAGGAAGGCAATGCATGGCGGTGGGGCCTGGAGGCTGCTGATCACATTACATCAGCAGCCAGGAAGCAGAGAGTGATGAATACCTGCGCTTAGCTTACTTTCTCCTTTTAATTCAGTCTGGGCCTCCAGCCTATGGAATGGCACCACCCACCGCAAGGATGGATCTCGCCACCTCAATTAACCTGAAATAGAATCTTCTTCACAGAGATGTCTATAGATATGGATCTGAGGTGATTTTAGAACCTTTCAGATTTACAATATTAACCACCATAAGACTGGATCATTTGTTCTTGTTACATGTACTTCAGGCTGTCAATCCATGCTGTGATGGTCACATGCATGTCTCAGAAGGCATGGAACCTCTGAGCCACAAAGGACTGGAGTGAGCTCCCTTTCTACCTGCTACATGAACAAGAGCAGAAAGAGATATCCACTTAATCCTTGGTCTTAACTTTAGTTCACTGGCAATTTAGACACCTATTTGTGCGTTCAGTCTGCCTGCTTCCTTAGTGATGGCTGAGGACTCCTGCATTGTGTGAAAAGTTTCAGTAACTCCTTTGCACTCACAGATGATTTAGTCCTCATCAACATGCCCTGGGCAGAAAAAATGAGTAGCAGACAGGCGCAGTTCTAACCCTGCTTCTCCTCAGTGCTAAGCTACACACACACGTGTTCTACTTTATGCATCTGACTACATGGGTCCCAAGGAATCTAACCCAGGCCAGCAGGCTTTGCAAGCAAGCAAAGGCCTTTAAGTGCTGAACCATCTCCTCAGCCCCCAGCACATCATTTAACAGAATCCCACTACTAGGATTGGAAATCTGATTGTTTTTGTAAGGCTGTCCAGCAATATTGGAAAAAAAAAAAAAATCTGATTGTTTTTTTTGTACAGTGCTGTCCAGCAAGATTGGAAAAAAAAAAACAAAAACAAAAACAAAAACCCTAGGGATTACAGGCAAAGTTTTTGCCAAAAGTTGATGCAACTTGGCATATCTTTACAATGGAACTCAAGATCATTTTCCACAGTGACATTGCCTCTAGGAAGGTGATTGTAGATGCAAACTCTGCCTAAACGATTATAACTAGGTCATATATTCAAACTACTTTGGCCTCTTACCTCTGTCCATATGCTGCTAGCAACAACAGTAATTATAGCCTGCAATATGTGATCATTTATAGAGTGTCAGCTGTGGTGTCGATTTGCATAGCCTCATTCAACTTCTATCAGAACCTTGTGACATATGCTCTGCTATAGATTGATAGTGCTTGAAAGACCAAGCATTGATAGTGGTTGATGTGACACTTTATTTGCATAGCCTCCTTCAGTTCTCACCATCATCCTTCCAAGTTTTGATAGAAATATTGATGGCCCAAGCTAGGCATGGTGGCATATTCTTGTAATCCCAGAACTTAAGAAACTGAAGTAGGAGGATCACAGATTTGAGACCAGGCTGAGCTACATTGTGAGACCCTGTTTCAGAAAAAGAAAGAAAGAAAGAAAAAGAAAGAAAGAAAGAAAGAAAGAGAGGAAGGAAGGAAGAAAGGAGGGAGGGAGGGAGAGAAGGAAGGAAGACAGAAAGAAAGAAAAAAGAAAGAAAGAAAAAAGAAAGAAAGAAAGAAAGAAGAAAGAAAGAAAGAAAGAACAAAGAAAGAAAGAAAGAAAGAAAGAAAGAAAGAAACAAAGAAAGAAACAAAGAGAGGAAGGAAGGAAGAAAGGAGGGAGGGAGGGAAGGAGGGAGAGAAGGAAGGAAGACAGAAAGAAAGAAAAAAGAAAGAAAGAAAGAAAGAAAGAAAGGAAAGGAGGAAAAAAGAAAGAAAGAAAGAGAGAGAGAGAGAGAGAGAGAGAGAGAAAAAAAGAACTATTGATTTCCATACAGGTTAGGACACCATAGGCTGATAAGTAATTCACCCAAGGCCACAGAGCCTTGAGATGTTACAGCTAGGCTCAGTCCAGATAACGGATCTTCCTGCTTCTTTTATTTGACTTCCTTCCAGAACTGGCTCTGAGTTGGCTACTCCATTACTGTTATCTCTCTGCCCTTTATTGTAACCATATGTATGTGTAGATGTGTGTATATGTGTTCATATGTGTGTAAACCCATGTATGTGAAGATGAACACGCATGTGGGGGGCCAGAGATTCATGTCAGATATCTTCCCCAATCACTTTCTATTTGATTTTTTGAAACAAGGTCTCTTGCTGAACGTAGAGCTCAATGATTCATCCAGACTTGCTAGATAGCAAGACCCATGGATCCTCCTGTCTCTGCCTCCCCAGTACTGGGGTTACAGGGACACACCACCATACCCAGCTTTTATATGGGTGCTTAGAATCCTAACTTAGGTGCTCATGCTGTGTGGCAAGCACTTCACCCACTGAGATATCTTCCCAGCTCCTCTTTCTGCCTTGACCTTTAGACCTTATAGGGTCTGTCCCCTGCCCCTACCCTCAGTGCCATATCTATCATTTTCTCATTTCCTCACTGCATTACAGCCCCTAAGTTCCTGGAGTAGACTGAGTCTTTTCTAGAATTAGCTCATTTGAGCCACCTTGTCCACTCCCAGAAGGAAGTCTGCCCCAGCTCTTTGTGGGTCTGGCTTCTTCCTTCAGGTTTGAGCATAAATGTCAACTCCCTAAGCACATTTCTAAACTGGATCCTCTTCTTACTCTGTGTTTCAGTATCTCATTTATTTTCTTCATAGCAAACAACATTTCGAAATCACTTGAGTGTGTGTAGATTCCCTGTATTTTTCCTGTCAGAGTGGGCAGAGAGGTTATCTCATTTTTCATTGAACAATTGGCCCATTTAATCATGTACATGCTCAAAAAACAGTTATCAAAAGAATGACCTGCCTGGCTCATGGGTAATATACCAGTTAGCATTCTTATTGCTGGGACAAAATAATTGAAAAAAATCTGTTTAAGGGAAGAAGGGTTTATTTCAGCATACAGTTCAAGCTTATCATGGCAGAAAAGACGTGGTGGCAGGAGCTTGAGGCAGCTTGAGCACAGTTTCCAGAGTGAGCAAACAGAAAAGAATGAATGCTAGTACTCAGCCAGCTCTCTCCTTTTAAATTTTATTTTTATTTTTATTTTATTTTAAGTTTTATTTATTGACCTGAGTAAGAGAAAGAGAACAGGTGTGCTGGAGCTTCCAGCCACTGCAAATAAACTCCAGATGCATGTGCCACCTTGTGCATCTGGCTTACATGGGTCCTGGGGAATCAAACCTAGGTTCTACGGCTTTGCGGGCAAGTGTCTTAACCGCTAAGCCATCTCTCCAGCCCACCTTGCTCTTTTTTATCCACTCTAAAACTTCAGCCCATGGAATGGTTCCACTCAGTGTTAAGGTGAGTCTTCCCAACTCAATTAACCTGACCTGAATAATTCCTCACAAATGTGCCCAGAGATAAACCCTCACAGCCATGCCCAGGCCCTCCTTTCTTAGGTAATTCTACATCCTGTCAAGTTGACAATTGATATAAACCATTACAGATAGATTGTGTAAATGTGATAACCACTAAGAAACCTGTTCAAACTGGTGAATTAAACTTTGTGTTAAGTACTTGCTCATAGTCCTAGCTTACATATTTTCAAAATCCATGACTAGTTAAACTTTTGGAGGTTGACAGCAGCCTGGCTTCCAGGAGGACATCCACGGTCTGTCCTATGGACTCATTTCTGCTGTGACAAAAAGAATCAGGACCAGAACACCAGAAACGCGTGGATTGTGGAGGAGATATGCTGTAGCAGACAGCTTCAGGTTCGCTGAGATGAACTACCAGACCAGGCATAGTTATGGAGGAAGGGATATTATTTATCGAAGCTTACAGATCCAGGGGAAGTTCCATAATGGCAGGAGAAGTGGCCTGCCCTTCACAGGACCAGGCAAGAGAGAGAAAAGCCGACCAGACGCACAGCATAGAGCAAAGCCACAGCCACAACCCACAGCACACTTCAGGAACTCCTATTAGGCACACTTTGCATATCTTTACAATGGAATCTCAAACCCACCACCACACCTTAATATCCGCCCCCAGTGACATTGCCTCTAGCAAGGTGATTGCAGATGCAAACTATAAACTAATAAAACACTGAATATATTGGGGGCCATATATTCAAATTACCACATATGCCTTTAAAATGTTTGGCACCAGACACTACTCAAGCTCCAGTTATTTCACATCTAGTAGTTCATTCATGAAACCTCAACAAAGCTTTCCCTACCTTGATTCCTTGATTGCAATCCTAAAAACATATTTGACATTGCTTAAAAATGTAAGAAATTTGAAAGAAACTTTTTTTTTTTTTTGGTTCTTGTTCTTGCTCTTCTTTTTGTTTTCCAAAATAGGGTCTTGCTGTAGCCTAGGTTGACCTGGAATTCACTATGTAGTTTCAGGGTAGCCTCAAACTCGTGGTGATTCTCCTACCTCTGCCTCCCAAGTGCTAGGATTAAAGGCATGTGACACCATGCCCAGCTTTGAAAGAAATTTCTTTAAACTGTCATTAATAAAAACTTATAATTGCAGACCCATGGGATTCTGCATTCTATAGCATAGAGTAAATTTTAATATATATTAAAAGCCAAAAACTATAGGAAGTTATAAGGTGCTGGAATGGAATGCAGAATGTGACAGAACAATCTAAATCTTACAAATACAGGAAAAAAAAAACCTCTGTGCAAAGGATGAGGAAGAGAGGAGCTGACCGGAGGAACTATGGAAATGGGAGGAGCTTGGATCCATAAGACTCTAGGTGAAGGGAACTGTGTACACGTAACACACTGGAGCTGGTCTGCACCCTAGCTTGTCTGTTGTACTGTACCCTCGCTGGTTCTAAGCATTGTATCCTAGTTGTTCAAATGATGTTCCACAGGGTCCAAGGTTAACAATTCTCAAGCCACTATCTATAATATAGTATAACAGAATAATTAAGTAAATAGATGGCGGATGGTGGGAGCCAGGGTCTTCCCTGCTAAAAGAAGAGGTTGCAGATAAATAGGGAGGAAGGAAGAATACCCCATGAGATAATAGAGTACATTTAGTAATATCAGTATGAATTGATGCTCAGTTCAATATGGAAACAGATAGAACATGATAACATTTATGTTACATATACATGTCCATATTTATATATTATAAACACACAGGTTATATGCATTCCTATATTTTTCTGGTTGGTCATCTGAGATTTTATACACACACACACACACAGGTTTGTATAGATATCAAATTGTTTGTTTTGTCAGCTAGAAGTCTCAAACACAACGAAACCTTAGCAGCAAGGAGCATGCAGAATCTGCAGACACTGGTTTCTTAAACAGTTCTCCATCTAGGCCTGGTGGCACTGTCCTATCATCCCAGGTACTCACAAGGCACAGGCATGGCAATACCAAGTTTAAAGCCTGCCTTGACTGCAGAGTGAATTCAAGGCCAGCCTAGGTAACTTGGCATGACCCTAACTTAATACGAAAGCAAGCAAACCAAAGGGCTGGAGATATAGCTGCTGTCGATTGTCAGCCACATCACCTGCATGGGACCTGCACAGTATTGGGCCCATCAACATGTCATCATGTATGATGGGGGAGGACAAAAAGTATTTCTACCACAGTAGAAGAGGAACTAGTTGGAAAGAAGTTATTCAGTGTAAGGGGATGGAGAGGGGGAACACATGTGAAGAGATTTTGATCAAAATATATATGTACGGGCTGGAGAGATGGCTTAGCGGTTAAAGTGCCTGCCTTCTAAGCCTAAGAACCCAGTTCCAATCTCCAGGTCCCACGTTTATCCAGATGCAGTGATGCAGGGGCGCAATGCCTCACTTGACCACAAGGGGGTGCACACATCTGGATTTTGTTCACAGCAGCTGAGAGTATGCTGGCACACCCATCTCTATCTGTCTTCCTCTCCTGCTCTCTCTCTCTGTCTCTCCCCCCCCCCCAAAAAAAAATTTAGGTTAAAAAAAGGATCAGCTGCAACAGCTTCCAGTGATTGAAACAGGAACGTTTTGAATAGCAAGGTAAGTAAGGTAGTGGCATTATATCCTCCAGTATTAAATAAATAACTGGGAGCATGTATTCAGGTCCAGAAATATTTGGATAAATAATAAGTGGGGAATAGGAAACAACCCTTGGCCCATGTTGAACAACTTCAAATGAATCATGAGGCCACCCCACAGTGTGGAAGTGTATGATCAAGCCCTTCAGTGCAGGATGGGTACAATGACTTCTTCCCAAGCCACCACATACCATATGGAAAGAGCTGGGAGTGGCCAGAACATGTTGATAAAGGAGAAAACTGGCAATTGTCACCTCAGCCATAACCAAGCTCAGCCACAACAGCAATGAGTCATGCTGACGTGTGTAGTTGAGAAGATGTGATGACGTGATGTTTCACCTCTATGTTTTCCCACCCCAAACCTATGATCCCAGGCTACTTATCAGGAAAGCATCAGACGAGTCCTAAGTGGAGCACATTTTACAAAATTCTTGACCAATATTTCTCAAAATTTGTCTTTATAAAAACAAGGAAAGCCTGAGACATTGTCCCAGCAAGAGGAGCCCACAGAGATAAACTGAAGGATAGTGGTATATTTTATTTTGAATTGGCCCTTGAATAAAAAAAAAAGACATTCAGTAAAAACTAAGGAAATTCCAATAAAATTTGAGTTTTAGTTATTAATCAGGTAGTGATATAGCTTCACTAATTGTAATCCATGTAATGTCAGATGCTAAGGAACCTGTCCTGTAGTGGTTTGAATTTGGTGTCCCCCACAAACATGTATTCCGAATGTTTGATCTCCAGTGGATGGCAATTTGTGAATTGAAGTTTGATTATTTTTTTCTTAAATTGGAGTCCACCAAAGTTATATAAGCTTCAGTAAAGTCCTATAAAATTTGGTGGTGCCCCCTCTGATGCTAAAATTACTAATATTGACCTTATGCTATATCATTGACTCTACCTTGAGTTCCAGCCCAGGGACTTCCCGAAAGACCTTACTCGCCAACTACTGGCCCTTTGCCTTCTAGACCCTCCTCGCCTCAACATACTGTTACCCCAGTTTACTTGCTTTTAAGTATGCTTAGCTACAACCATAATCTCTCTGTGTGTGTCTTATTATCCCTCTTTCTTTCTCTTCCCTCCCTGCTTTCTTCTCTTTTTATGTCTCTTTACACTAGATTTCATATAGCCCAGGTTGACCTTCAACTCCCTACATAGCCAATGATGGCTTTGAACTCTTTTCTCCCTGCCTCTACTTCCCAAGTGCTGGCATTACAACTGTGTGCCATTACTCCTGGCTAGATATTTCTCTTAAAAATCCAGCACTTTGGTCAGCTACCCTGGTTCCAGTGTTTCCTGGGGTTCATCTCCAACCAGACTCATCTCCATCCTCTTCACCCCACTTTCCCTTGCAGCTAACGGCCCATCACACCCTCACAGTTCTTGTGGCCTCTCTAAATAGATCCTTGCTGTTCTTTGTCATCAGGATCTTCCTGTAAGATGAGAAACCAAGACTCTTACCCTGACGCTTTCCCTGGTAATGAGATCACAAATGTCTTTCTTTGAAATGCTTAAGACCTGATTTCCAAAAATCAAAAGTTGGTACATGACTAGCTTTTCTGAGAAATTTTCCATGTGCCTTTGCAAAGTTATAATGGCAGGGTTACTTTTACTCACTGTCCCATATATATATATTTTTTTATTTCCCCATAGTTGTGTAGTTACTGCATTGTTGAGATAGGGTCTCTCTATGTTGCCCAGGCTGGTTTTAAACTTCCAGACTCAAAAGACCCTGTACCTTTCAGCCTTTGGAATAGCTGGGATTACAGTTACAGCCACCATACCTGGCTCACAATGTTTTATATGCCTTTCTCTTATAGTTGTAAAATATTTAAATAAATAAATAAATAATGACAGCAGCTCATCGTCAAGTTGAGAAATTTCTAACTAATGACCCCAGGATAGCCACATTTTAGTAATTATTTTTTTTTTTTTAGAAATTATTTACACGTATATTTTTATACAAATCTGTGTAGGTCTGGATGAGCCAGGGCATTTTGTCACTGCAAACGGATGTCAGATGCTTGTGCCATTATTTGCATATGGCTCTATGTGGGTGCTGGAGAGTAGAACCTGGGCTGGCAGGCTTTGTAAGCAGGTGCCTTCAACTGCTGAGCCACCTCCCATTCCCCATCTGTATGTTTCAATGAGATCCGATCTCATCCACAGTTTCATTGGGACACAGCATGTGTGCTCTGTTCCCGCAAACATTACCTCACTTCTAATTCCTACCTGTGTGAACTTCTCCACACGGCAAGACTCACATTTCACATTTGCATATGCTTTATATTTTAATGACACTGTTAATCCCCAGTTTTGTCATGTGTGTGTGTGTGCACAGTATTCACAATATCCTTCTAGAAGAGGCAAGACATGTCTACTTTCTTTCTCTATGAGGCCCGTGAGTATCAAAATGAGCATCGCACTGTGGTGGTCTTGTTTGGATTGCTGTCTTGGGTAGAAACATTTGTTGCAGACCCTCAAGTGAAAGCAGGTGAGGCACAGATGTTTGCTCTTGGATGCCAGAATGTGTGTACAAATATTCTGTTAAATATTTATCAAATATTATCATATAGTCCATCAAAGTTCTTGTTTATGCATGTTTGTATTTGCATATATTATGACTTGAGTGTGAACTATCTCCCACAGGCTCCTGCGTTTGAGCAGTTGGTCCCTAGCTGCTGGTACTGGGACGTACGGTTTAGCTGGCAGAAGAAGGCCACAAAGGTCAGTACGTAAGGCCTATAGATCAGCTTTGCTTTCAGTCCCACTCTTACTTCCTAGTCTGCTAAAATATGAAGATGCAGTGCAAGCTCCTGCCACCATAGATAGGAGCCGATCCTACTTTTCCACCATGATGGACTGTACCTTCTAAACTGTGAGCCACAGCAAACATCTTCCCTCTGAAGTTGCTTCTTTAAGCATAGTTATCTATTTTTGGGGGAGAGAAAGAGAGGAGGAGAGGGAGAGGAGAATATGGGCATGTCAGGACCTCTTGCTGCTGCAAATGAACTCTAGGCACATGCACTACTCTATGTGTTTGGCTTTTTACCTGGGTACCTGGGAATCAAACTGGGGCTGGCAGGCCTTGTAGGCAAGCATCTTCAACTGTTGAGCTCTCTCCTCAACCCCACCTTAAGTTGCTTCTGCGACATATTTTATCATAGGGACAAGTGAAGTAACACAGTGTGTGCGGTGTGCATGCTGTCTCTGTGTGAATTCATTACTCTGTGACCCTGGACATGCTATTGGACCAAAATATAGCAACCAAGAATCAGTGAATTAAATAAACCTAGTGTAGGGAAATTATGAATAATTCCTAAAACAGTGAGTTAAACCCAATGTTTTTGCCAGTTGTCTATTCAAAATGGTGATAAGCACACATAAGATGCTGCCACCCATATGCTTGGCACAGGGCCTGGTACAGTCTGTTGTCCCCACACTGCAGCCTCATCATGGGCCCTGCTTCCATCTCTCTCTGGCACCAGCTGCACTGGTCTCCCAAGATGTCAAAGGAGTCATTGTACATTTTATTCTTTTTCCCCAATCTATGTTCTTATAGAACCATAATATTCCTACCACTCATTGCAAAGAAAATGCTTGATTCATATTTCTTCTATTAGATTATAAACTTCTTGACAGCAGGGATAGATATAGTTTCTTGGACTGGAAAGATGGCTTAGGGATTAAGGTGCTTGCCTGCAAAGCCTAAGGACCCATGTTTGACTCTCCAAATCCCATGTAAGCCAGATGCACAAAGGTAAGGCAAGCACAAGGTCTCACATGCCCACTAGGTGGTGCAAGCATCTGGAATTCAATGTCAGTGGCTTAGGCCCTGGCAAGCAAATTCTTTTTCCCTCTCTCTGCCTCTCTCTCTCTAAAAATAAAAATAAAAAAGATTTTAAAAATTTAAAAAGGAAATTGTTCCTTCCCACCATTGTTGTTCTATGTAGGGCTGACAGGCCTATGCTAAGGCTCCAACAGTGTTTGCTGAAAGAAAGGAGGGTTACTATCACAAGCAAGAAAGCTTTCACTGATTCCACGTTTAATGTAGGCAAGAAAGCTTTCACTGATTCCACGTTTAATGTAGGCAAGAAAGCTTTCACTGATTCCACGTTTAATGTAGGCAAGAAAGCTTTCACTGATTCCACGTTTAATGTAGGCGCTTTCTTCCTTTCCTCCTTCTCTGACTCTTTCTGCTTCTCCTTCTTCCCTGCTTCCCCACTCCCTCACCTCCTTCACCACCATCACCATCATTTTCACGATGGTACTTTATTTATTGACCATGTACCAGGGCCTTTGCAAGGGGCTTTCCACTGATTCCTCCAGTGACACCTCACTAACCTTCACAAACAGCGTGATGACAATAATAGGGATTATTTGTATTTCCACTTTGCTCGTGAGAAAGATTGAATTATAAGAGGCTAACTCTCACCCAGGATAATATAGTCAGCAACAAGTAAGCCAAGAAGAGTTAGTCTTTTGAAATTTACTGTCATTTATTTTATTGCCCAGCATAGGCTTTATCTCGGTTTCTTAAACTGTGGCTCAGAACTGTATGTGAGGTAATATAATGGATGAGGGGAGGGTTGCGAGAATTTGGCAACAGTAGCACTGTGTGTATGAACACACAGTGACCAAAACTTAATTCAAAAGCAAGTGCATAATGAATCCAAGGTGTTTCTGGAAACATTCTTCTATCTGTGTTGCATCACATGACGTCCCCGCACTCTTGGTTCTGACAGTATGCGTACCTGCTCTGCGTGTACTATCACATCATGCCCTTGAACACTGCCTGAGACACCTCGGTTCAGAGCCAAAGACCAGTGTGTGTTATGAATTGCAGCATTTTTACTGCACACGCATGGCTTTCTTCTCCTATAGAAACATAATAGTTTAATTACAGAAAATAAGGACTGGAGAGGTGGCTCAAGGTTTAAAGGCACTTACATGTAATTTCAGAAAATGAAGACATTTAATATTTTCCTATCATCACCCTTCAGCAGATACCAAGTTAGTTTCTCCTTAGATGGCATTGTGTTTGACAGCCTGGCACATCAAACTCATTAATATACAAATTTTCTTTGGTCTTTAATAAATAGTAAACATTATAAGTATACTAGAGAATTGTTTTAAGATAAATTTCTTTGTGATTTACTATGTATAAATGTTTGATCTGTGTGCTTAGCTCATACGGCTACTGATCTAGGGCTGCATAAAAATGTCTCAGGCATAAAAATGCTATGACTGGGAATAATGTAATAAGCCGGCTCTATCTTGGCAAGTGCTCTCTGTGGACATAAAACGAACTTGTGTTTTGAAAATGTTTGCTGTAGCATGCCAGGCATGCCCATTAGGTCAACGTGGTTGGTTGATGGATCCTTCCAATCTTCTACTGCTTTACTGAATTTGTATGAATAAATTCTTTATCAATTACTGGGAAGGGGAGATTTACAATGTGCGCTTGGCAAGGCTGCAGAAGCTAGCTACTGAAATCAGCACTAATGTGGGTGTTGCTGTGAAGGTGTCTTATAGATGTGTTCATGCTCACAGTCCTCATAATGAGGCAGGCCTCATCCAGCCAGTTGAAATGTGCTAAGAGCAAAATTCCACCACCAGCTTATAGAAGTTTCCAGCTTGTTGGTCTGCCCTTCAGATTTCAGAATTGTCAATCCCTCTACTTTCATGAGCCAGATTGAAATCTATCTATCTATCTATCTATCTATCTATCTATCTATCTATCTATCAATCATTATATCTAGTATAGTTATAGGTAATATATGGATTGTATATGATATGTAAGTAATGACATAAGTTATATATAATGTAGATTTACTAGTTATAATATCTATTCTGCTTCCCTGTAGACCTCTGACCAAGCCAGGATGTTAAAGTCACCATTATGATGTATGTATGGATTACGAAGTATGTCTACTTCTTCTCTTAGTTCTTGCTTAAGATCCATTATTCAAGGAATTCACATTTAGATTGTTACATCTACTTGGATATTTTCTTTTAATTACTATGCAATATCTGCTTGTTGCTAATATTTTGTGTTACTCTCCTTTTTCTAATAATTATATAAACACACAAGCTTTAAATGAGTGTTGTTTATACTGTTTCCTTCTTCACACTTTTTTGTTTTCTATTTATCTTGTTCTTCTTTTAGGCAGCATGTAATTAATTGTATGCCTTTATATTTTATCTATTATTCCCTTTTAATTGTATTGCTGAGTCTATTCATAGTTAATGAAATTATTAATATATTTGAGCTTAATAATGCTATTTGTTTTACATTTATCCCTAAGCTTTCTTTTCTTCTGTTGTTCTATGTTATAAAATTTTATTCTGCACTAAACGATTAGTTTAAATGTTCTATTTTATTTTCTGTGTTGTCTTATTAAATATAGGTCTCAGTATTTAAGAAGGGAAGTATTTATTTTATGTTCATTGTTGAAGGATATTTTTCCTTGGGATATAGAAATATTATTTATATACTTTTTCCTTTGATAACTTTAAAGACTTTTGTCCTCTCCCCTCCATTGTGTGTACTAAATAGTCAAAATTTCTCCTGTTTCTATTTCTTCTCTGTCTTTTTCTTTTTCCTTTTCCCTTGGTGCTGGCTTGTAACTCCCTGAACCAGGATGTGGTCTGCATCCACAATGAGCTGCTGATCAGAGAGACCTACTAGATCTCCCAAAACAAACAAGACAGACTTCTGTCAGAGCGCTTGATTACCCACCAGAGGTTAATGGTAAGACCCTACTGCTGAAGACTCCAAATGCTGTTGGCACGGACCATGGAGAGACCTGGTTGGAATCTGGAGGAGAGCTGGTCCCCAGACCATTAGCCCATCTAGTGCTGGAAGGCCCTGCATGAGGTTCTGGGGGAAAGTGACCAACATCTGTCCAAGCGACTCAAAGTCTAAGTGACTCAGAAGCCAGGGTGGGTAACCACCTGCTCTTGGATTGGCTAACTGATCTGCTCAGTGGAAAGGAAACCATATCTGGAACTGGGAAACAAGTCAGAATCATATCCAGATAATGATTCTGCTTTCCATTGTCAAGATCCCACTAACCTTAGACTATAAGAGGATCTATACCATTTTAATTCTCTCTAAATTAATAATGGTTATACTATTTAACTGGTGCTGACTTCATTTTCCTTTGGAGAATCTGCTTCTCTTTTTCAGATGGGTGCTAGATCTGAGGAGATAAACTGCCCAGACATTGCCTCCAGCCAGGTGGATGCAGATGCAAACAACAAATTAATAAAACGCTGAATATCTTGGGGGCCATCTATTTAAACTACCACACTCGCCAAAGCAGAAAATCAGAGAGTGCTGAGAATTCAACACTAAAGGAGACTGATAAGATGCCCTCTAAGGATTGGGAGACATTGCAGAAGAGGGGTCAGAAGGATTGTAAGGGTCACAGGGAGGGAAGGAGTATCCTGAGATATTGTCCCCCAACATAGACTCACTACTGCATTCATGACCCCACAGTGAAGAGAAATAACCCCACTGCGGCTATCCCTCAGGGGAATGGGGGTGAAGGAGGAAGCATGAGAGCATAACTCAATGGGAATATGACCAATATGTAATATATTAAAAATAAATAATAAATAAATGAAATTTAAAGTCTGAATCATTCTACTTCCCCCCATCCCTCTGCAAAATTTTAGCAGCTAATAAGGGAGTGGAGGCAGAGCCGAGCTCTGCCTCACACTGAAGTAAGGACATCCTCAGAGCAAGGCAGGGGTGAGAGAAATGGCTACGGCCTAATGGCAGGAAAGAAGACAGTGGTCAAACAATGCAGTGAACTCTCGCCTGTCCTAACTCTCTCTTAGGTGCATGGTCCTGTCCTTCTCCCGTGGATGGCCAAGAAGCCAAGGAGGAAATAACTTGACATGGTGGCCTGCTCCTACAGAGAGAAGAGCTGGGCTCCTCTGAGCAGACTCTAGCCCAGGCTGACCTGGAATTCACTATGTAGCCTCAGGGTGGCCTCAAACTCATGACAATCCTCCTACCTCTGCTTCCCAAGTGCTGGGATTTAAAGGTGTGCGCCACCTCGCCTGGCTCGCAGCCCATTCTTTAATCCTTGCTCTTCTTTGTTCCAGGAAAATATTGTTCAATGTAAAATGATGACCTAATCAATAACCACATATCACTTCGCAAATACTACAGAAGCAGCTATTAATATAAAAATATCCTGATACTACATTTATAGCCCATATCCATATCAGCTGAGCCTTGGAAATAATTTACCTAACACCTACATATGCTTACATGTTGTAGAACATCATGTGTCTCACCTCCTAAAGGAAAAAAAAATATTCATGCACAGAGTTTGAATGGAATTAATTATGGCCAAGGCTTTTAAAGCTGATGACAGAAATGGTCCCCAGCCTTACAGTGAAGGTTGTGCCAGCTCAGCTGTTACTTTATTAGTTATATTCTAAAGTCATATTTTCTTTCAAGAATTTGGCTCAGTCTGCCTTCTCGTTTAGACAGAGATCAGGAAGCCAGTAGCTGGTTGGTTTGAAAAGCTCCAAAGCTGGGATTGCATCATGTTCCTCTGGGAAGATGAGAAGGCCCTGCTTCAGGGTTAGAGTGCCCTGCCCATGTAGGATGAGGCTAGGAGGAGATGACATCAAGATTCCATTCAGGGGCTGGAGGGATGGCTTAGTGGTTAAAGCGTTTACCTGCAAAGCCAAAGGACCCAGGTTCGATGTCCCAGGATCCATGTTAGCCAGCTGCCCAAGGGGGCGCACGCATCTGGAGTTGGTTTGCAGTGGCTGGAGGCCCTGGCATGCCCATTCTTTCTCTCTCTCTCTCTTTCTCTTTGTTAAATAAATAAATAAATAAATAAATAAATAAAAAAAAAAAGATTCCACTCAGCAGCCAGGAAAATAAGATCTGAGACTCAAAAACTCGAGGAAGAAAAAGAAACAAACAAACCCTGAACTGCAGGCTTTTTTTTTTTTTTCTGTTATGGAAGACAGATCCAGTACTTTGAATGTCAATCATGTTTGTGTGGGTGGGAGTTTTGAGATGTACTAATGACTACATTTTGGGACTGAAGACAAAGAGTCTCAGAGAATTCTGATCACACCCACAGTGCACTGTCCATTCAGAAGTCCTGTATTCCCCTGGCTTTGTCCAGCGGGGCTTTGAAGCTGCACTGGGTGATGACTAGGTGACAGATGACAGAGAGCAGCCCAGGCCTGCACGTGCAGAGCAAGAGGAGCGGCCACTTCTTGCCCCTGCGGCGTGTCTGACAGTTCTCCATGCTTCAGCTCATGAGCTGCTCATTTCATCCCTTTGATAAGGTTGGTTTGATCATCTTTACATTGCAGTCAAAGAAAATGAGGCCGGGCAGGTTTCAAAAGCAATGAGTCTCATACTCCTGGAGCCCGAGGAAGAACAGGAACATGAAGTGTTCTGTGCCACCGCGATGCTCTTCTGAGGCTCAGAGCTCAGTCGTTCTCCTCATCAGAAGCCTGCCTCGCTACAGAGGGGACCAACACAAAGACAGTGAGAAGTGCTTTCAGGAGTGGCTGCATGGGCTCAATGCCACCTCTGCCATTTCTCTTGTGTTTCTCTAGCAAGTCCTATGTGAATGGAGGAGGCTTGAGTGAAGGGGCAAGCCCAGGGATCTGTAGTTTTGTCACAAGATTAGCTACATTTTAGTGAAGACCGAATGTAGACCCATCAAACAGAGCAACCTGAAAGCCATTTCTTCCCTCCGACTCTTAGCTCTCCTTCCTTTTTGTTTCTTGCTTTCCTCAAAGGGAGCATGTGTCTCTTCATGACCGCAGCCAGTGTTCTGTTCATCTCTTCTCTCTTTCTGAGGCATAACGTGTTGCATGGGACAGTCATGTCCTAAAGCTAACGAAACAAAACCTGGGTCATGTATGGAATTCTATCAAAACCTCTTGACACATTCATAGTCTTCTGGCTGTTTCTGAAGAGGTAGCTCTTCTGAAAATTTCCTCCACATCTCAAACATGTATGATGGTTTGAAAACAGAAATGAATCTGTTTCTCTTAAACGCATTGTCTTGATTAAGGAAGCACAGATGTAACAGAACTCAGGGATTTCCCCCAAATAAATGGCTAATTCAATTAATTCAACAAGATATTCAAACATGCCCTTACATGCTATCTACACAGACTGCTGTGCTGCAAGGGTTGCAACTGATGAAGGCTAGGAAAGACACCTCACAGCTCATGTCTAAAAACACCTAGATATTTGATTTGATTAGACAGGCCAGCACAGAAGAGTCAAAGGCTACAACTTTCCTTTTGCATGTGTATGTATGTGACATGAATGTATATGTATATGCATGTTCGTATGTATGTGAAAACACGTGTGTGCATGTGCATGTGGAGGCCAGAGGTTGACACTGGCTGTCTTCTTCAATCACTCTCCACTCTGTTTGTTGAGACAGGTCCCTCCCTGCAACTCAGAGCTTGCCAATTCTGTTAGACAAGCCAGCTTGCTCCAGGGCTGTTCTGCTTCTACCTCCAAAGCACTGGAATTGCAGGTGGGGCTGTCACACCCACCTTGCTTTTATACATGAATTCTGGGCATCTGTGGAATGCCAGGAGCTCCAGCTCTATGTTTGCATGGCAAGTGCTTTACTTATGGAACTATCTCCCCAGCCTCCAAGGGGGTATCTACATCAGCTGGCTCTGAGGTCAACACCCCAGCCTTAAAGATGTAGACAGTAGTAACGTTGGCATCCCTTGGGGTTCAGTAGAAATGCAGAGCCTTGGGCTGTGTCTCAGCCATCATGACTCAGAGCCTGAAGCTCAGCAAGGTGGCTGAGTGATCCAAGTACACGCCAATATTCAGGCAGCACAGAACTTGATCTCTAATTGCATTTGAAAATATTGGGGTGTCTGCCTTGCCTCAGAACATTGAACAGGCAGAGTTGGAGGACATCCCATGCTAAGACAAGGTCAGAATAGCAAATATTGAGGACCACCCAGATTTTGGACTCAGGGGGAAAGGCATGGCCAGCAATGAGTCAGTCACTTGCTGTTGTTGTTGGTGTGTGTGGTGTGTGTTGTATGCCTGATGTGTGTGTGTGGTGCCTGTATATGTGTGTGTGTGCAGATACACACGCCCCATGCTCATGTATGCAGAGGCCATAGGAAAACGTCACGTGTCCTTTACCCCTCTTCTCCTTATTTCCTTGAGACAGAGTTTCTTGCTGAACCCAGAGCTGTTATTTTTCCTCAAGCTCCAGACATTCTCCAGCCTCTGCTCCCCACAACCCTGGGATTACAGGAGTGTATGGCCATACCATGTCCAGGCGTTTACGTGGGGGCTGGAGAATTGAACTCAGGGTGAATCAGGCCTTCTCAGGCCCTTGGGCTACATCTCCCTGCCTCATGGTCTTGTCCTAATGACAGCTTCATTTTGACATGGCGTAACATTATATGCTTTATCCTTTTTAAGTGCACAGCTTGAAGCATTTTATATACTCATCAAATTGTAGGAACATCATTGCCATCAATTTTAACACATTGTCATTATCCCAAAAAGAAACATCTAACCATTAATCATCAGTTTCCATGCCAACCATCCACGAATCTACATTGTCTGTGTAGATCTTCCTATGGAAGACTCTCATGTAAATGGACTTATACACTGTGTGGCCTTGTTATACTGCCTCCTTTCTGTAGCACGGTTTCCCAATATCAATGCCATAGCATGCATCAGGATTTCATTCCTGATAATGGGGCAGTCATATTCCATTCCAAAGATATACCACATTTTGCCTATCAATTTGTGCATTCATGAACATTTGTATTGTTAGATACATTGATAAGATATAGATATATTGATAAGAATATGCATTTGTACATTTTATTGTGAACATAAAGTTGCACTAGAGACAGTTTTGACCCTTTGACAACATAGTTGGTGGTTTCCAAGAGAAAGGCAGGTGAGGGTATGAGAGATGGCTCAGCAGTTACAGGCATTGGCCTACAAAACCTGTCAACCTGGGTTTGATCCCACAGTACTCATATAAATCCAGATGTGCAAAGTGGTGCATGCATCTGGAGTTTGTTTACAGAGGCCAGAGGCCCCAGCACACCCATTCACTCTTTGTCTCGATCTCTCTATACCTCTCTGTCACTTGCTCTCTCTCTCTCTCCCTCTCTGCTTGTAAATCAATACTTTTTTTAAAAGAAAAAAGCAGGTGGGCAGGATCTGGGAAGAAGGCTGATCTGAGGAAGAATTCTTGCAGTCAAGGCCAGGTCTTTAGCTACAACCTCTGCAAGTGTTGTCCAACCAGCGAACACTACACAAGAACACAATCTGTATGATAGATAGATATAGATATATATAGATATAGATGTATATCATTATATATCTATCTATATCTATATCTATATCTATCTATCTATCTATCTATCTATCTATCTATCTATCTATCTATCTCAATGAGATAATGAGTGTGGGCCCTTGGTCATTTCAGAATGCCATGCCATCTTAACAGGATGGTTGCTCTTGACACACCACTTGTCCTTGAAATTGTCAGTAGCTACTGAGCTAATGACCTTGCACTCTGAGCCCAGGAAGGAGAAGAGTGTAGAAGGCCTCTGTCCACTGGCCTCGGTGATGCCGAGAGCTCAGCCTTGTTCTAAAGTGGTAAAGCGCCACGTTGCTCACCATCTGCTGAATACAAAGGGAAAGGAAAGAATACAAGGGATTATTGACTAAGCTGACTTATTTCTTGTTTCACATCATTTATGATGTGCTCAGCAGGTGTGTGAGCCTCGTGTTTGCACAGGATGGTGGGGGTGTACAATATGGGGTGGATAGGAGTATAAGAGAAGTGCCTGACATTTGATGCTGTGTCTGGTGGAAATCAACATGGCCACCTTTGTTTTCTTCTAGACAAGAATGAAGCATATTCCGGTAAGGAATGTACCTTGGAATAGGCCATTGAGAGCCATTGAGAAATAGAGACCCAGAGGACTAAATACTTGAGGGGAGGGGAAGCAATGGAGAGAAGAGATGGGAAGAGAGAAAGCAGAACTAAATCATGCTTCATTCCACTTTGAGGAGCTGAATATGAGACCCAGGAAGTCCATGTAGTGCCTCATTTGCCCCCTGTAGCAGGACAGGAATGCAATGGCCCTAAAGTCAAGATTTAGCTTCCAAGAGGGAGGTGAGGATATGATAGGGAGGAGGGGAACCCTACCTCTGTGTCCTGTCTCTTTAGTGCACATGAATATAGTGGTTTTGCCAGCTATACTTATTAAGATGGTTCCCTGACTTACAGTGTGTGTGGTAAGGCACATTGGTAAATGAAACCATTACTCCCAGGGATGACAGGCTAAATAGAGCAGGATTTTCATAAAGTCCTTCATCCGGGCACTCTGGGCCAAGAGCAGACACAGAGGTTATATAAGCAAATTATCAACTCATGCTAAAACCAGACATACAAACCCTTCTCTACATGTCTTAAAAGTCCACCCACACCATGAGAAAATAATTCCCAGACCACTCTCAGAAATGCCAGACCACCCTGAGGTGTTGGTACCTTAAGCAAACATTAGACTTTTGTGCTACATGACTACCTCTGCTAGGACACTCGCCCTTCTCCTGTGTTCAGTATCTGGCGAATCCTAACTGAAGGATGTTTTCCTTAAGAATATTCAGTTGCTTCATTTGTACAAAGAGAACAACTTTAATGCCCTGTCCCCCAGAGCAATGGCATGATTAAGAAGCAGTGTGAGCTGTAGGACCCCAAAACTTGTGTTCAGACCCCAATTCCAGCAGCTGGAAACAGTGAGCCTAGGTCAGTGGCTTTGCCTCTCCATGTCTTGTCTCTTCATCTGTCACCCCGAGATGAAAGTCTATCCCCCTCACATGTTTGAAGTATGTTTAAAGGAACGCCTGTTTTCATGCCTGGTATACTACTGTAGGAATTTTAGGAAGGCCAGCTATTCCTTGATCCACCCAGGAGGTGGTTTTCTTGGACAACCAAGACAATAGGAAACCAAATGCCCAAGATCAAAGAGTTCTCCCTTTCCACCCTGAATAGTGGTGGAGCCATTCTAAATAACAACACTCACCTCCCCTGCTAACTCCCAAATCACACGGATGGCACAGAGTGCCCGGGGTTTTGTGCAGGTACCTACATGCCTGTTAACATATCTGCCTTACACAGAGTTCTAACGAGGGTTCTTGGATAGGGTCATGGCCTTTCTTACTCAGGAACTTGGGCTAGAAAGGACCTTCATGAATAAGACAATAAAGATACAATCCATCTGTCATCTTGAATTTGTGGCTGCAGGGAAGTCAAGTGTGGATGATAGGAAAGCCATTTGATAGTAAGAATGGCCCATTAAGGAGAAAAAACAAAACTACTGCTGAGGCAAGTGGCCTGCAATGTCAGGAGCTGAGGAAGCTTAGATAGAAAGTGGGCTATGGTTGAATATAGGATGTTGAGTTGCTTTTAATTGTTTTTATTTTAAGTATTTTTATTTATTTCCTAGAGAGAGAGAAAGTGAGAGAGAGAGGTGCCAGAGCCTCTTGCCACTCCAGACACATGCACTTTGCACCACATGGGTACTGGGGAATTGAACAATGAACCTGGGCTGGCAAACTTGGCAAGCAAGTACATTTAACCACTAGCCGATCTCCCCAGCCCTTTTTATGCTTTTGATTTTTACAAAATATTTATTTATGTAATTATTTAAGAGAAAGGGGTCATACCAAGACCTCCTGCTGCTGCAAATGAACTCCAGATGTATGTACCATTTTGTGCATTTGGCATTGCATGGGTAGGGAATTGAATCCAGGCAATTAGGCTTTGCAGTAAAGTGCCTTTAACCACTGAGCAATCTCTCCATTTTAAAAATCTCATAAAAATGTATAAGTCTAGAACTAAACATTCTTATGACTGCCTGTAAGTATTGGGGTTTTTAGGCATTGTTAAGAATCTCCTGTGGTATTTCTGGCCCATGTGACTCACAGAATGCCCGAAGGTCTCATTTGCTGAATTCAAAGTCTTGGAAGCATGGACCACAGGGAGTGCTGGGCTCAGCCATGTAATTCTGTTTACACTTTCTTTCTGCTCGTTGTCTCAGTTTACTCCTGTGTCCACTGATGTTAATTCTGTAACATTTCCTCTCACCGTGGCTGAGGGTGAGAGGAAGTTGATGTTGTTGATGGGACTGTGAGGTCTGGATGGAAAAGCAAGTGGTCAGATTTTGAGATTTGATCTTGGTGCTGATTGATTGAATTGCTGGCTGTGAGCTGACCGGCAAGCCCTTGGTTTCCCTTGAGAATTGACTTTCTTTACAGAGGAGCTGAATAGAAAAGCTGGTCACAGACGTCTCTGTGCCCACCAAGGACACGAAGCTGTAGAACAGACTCAGCCGGGGCCTTTGCTGACACCATCGCCTTGCATTCTCTCTGCGAAGATGCTGTGCTACTTCAAGATCAGTCCCAAGTGGCCTCAGCTCTGCCTTGGGGTCTGAGCATCAAGCCACGACCTCTGCACGTCTGCCCAGAGAAGCCACGTCCAGAGATGAGCACCAGGATACCATAGTTAACCTACGGAGGTGCCCCCGCCTCCCAGCCTGTCACACCACCCCCTTGCAGGATCTTGTCATGAGTACCCTGTGCATGGGTTCATTCTCTATACTCCAGTTAGACTAAGGAGGGTTATGGATGGGGCTCTGGTACCTAAGTTCATGTCTGACATCAGTCTGCCATCTTCTGACCTACCCTCTGCCACTCCAAGTCCTCGCATCCAGTTATCTTGGATTTCCAAGTAGCGCTTTCCCTTCTATGGTGTTTAGCTTCTAAGAAGATGCAATACACACACCCTTGAGCAGTTTGCCTGCTCCCGTACCAAGCCCAGGGTGACCTATGTGACCACAGTGGTGTGAGTCTCATGCGACAGCGTGCAGTTTCTGAGGCAGAATCATTAAAGGCAATGCAGCTCCGACCTGGCACTCTTGGACCAGTCATTGAGGGGAAAGACAGTCGTCTTGTCTCAAGCACGCTTAAGCCGACTCAGAGGACCCAGGCTGAGGAGAACGGCAGCTTTCCATCAAGCACAGCACTAGGGACGGAGCCCCGGGAGAAGTTCCCTAAGTCCAGTCAAGCCTCTTGTGTGGCTGTGGTGTAGTGGATATCTCATTGTGAGCCTTTGAGGGCCCTCCAGCTAGAACGACCAGCCAAGATGCCCTTGAATTCTTCAATCACTGAAATCACGGGCAGTAGATAATTATTTTATATTTCTAAGTTTTGGCACTTGTTACAGAGCAATAGAGAACAGATACATCAATTTCCTTGAAGAAACGCTCCATCAAACAGCCTGGTAGACCAAGAGATGAAAATGGGCAGTCCTTTTCTCTGCTGTCCATCCTTGCTCTGTGCCAGCTGCTGCTAAATCTATTCCTTCCCTATTATTCTGCTTTGCTGTATGAAAGTCATCCTTCAGTATGAGTTATGAAATAAAGCCTTAGCCGTGAAGGATCTCAGGTGCTAAATCTCAACAGTCAATTTGAAGATACTCAGAGGGTGAAGGCTCCAGGACCCAGGCAACCCTCTAGGCAAGGCCTGCTTTAATTTTGATCCCTTTATAGATAGGTTCTGTGTGTAAAAAGACTCATGCACTTTCCAAAAATGCCTGCATCCACTCTTCAGATGAAGGAGCTGGTGGTGTGTACAAGAGACCTTCTGGGTTGGGTTTATGTGAGGGTCTTGTTGAGTAACTAGACCACTATTGGGTCTCTGTCCTGACTGTGAGATGGACTTCTTATTTCAGGGCTCACGACCCAGCATTGAGCCACACGTGGCCTTTTTGCCTCAATACACTTGACCCAGTTCCGTATGGAGAAACAATCAAATGGAACTGTGTGATGTCATCTGGCCACTGTCCAGCTGCAGCCTGCCCCGTCCATCATGGTTGCATGGATGAACACCAAAGCCCCCAGGGACAAGAGGAGGAGCCATGGGGCAGAGGCGAGAAACACAGACTCATCCAGGCCAGCACGATGGCAAGCATCTCAGTCTCAGACCCTGCGATGAGCAGCCAAACTGGAAGATACAGACATGACAAATGAGCTCCCCGGCCGGCTGGCGAAAGGGCTGCAGAACACAATGTGATCGTCATCAATTCCCTTGCTGGTGATCACGCCGAGTCACTGGGAAATGCCAACCTGAGAGGGAAGCTTGAAAGCCTCAAACATTGCGGGAAAAAAAAAATGGATTTTGTACCAAGAAGTTTTCTCATCTGGGCGTAAACACTCTGTTGAGCTGGTTCTAATCTGGGTGATGAGGAGGGAAGGATTGGAATGCAACCTACCACTGTAAAAGGATGGCAGGTCATGGAAGGGGACAAGGGTGACCATTTGCAGTGAGCTCGCGCCAGAAAAAGCGGTGTGGGGTGTGTGTGTGTGTGTGTGTGTGTGTGTGTGTGTGTGTGTGTGTGTCGGAGCTATCCTTGGGGGAGAGACAGAAATGTTGCAGATCACAGAGTGGGCTGATTTGTCTGTCATACCTCTGCCACTTATCTTTTCTTTAGAACCAGCTTTTCTGTCCCGCTGGGCTTCAATTAGAAACCTGGCTTGTCACTGTGTCCAAAGAACCTCAAAGAGAATCTTCAAACATCACTTTGGATGTTCAAGTTGGAACCTATTCTAAGACCTTTTATAATGGGCCAGGTCTGAAGACCATCCCACTCTTCAAGAAAAAGATCTCTAAAGACAGTTTCTCCAAACATGACCAGGGCCCAAGCATGCCTTGGCCACATGGGTCACAGCTGATTCATTGGTATTTTTTAAAAAATCCAAATGCAGCCCGCAGGAAAGGGCTCTCTGGTGACCTGAGACTAATTAACAATGCAAGCCCAACACTTAACACTGGTTCAATGTTCTAAACGTTTTCCAAACATGTCTACATTGACCCTCAACAAAGTTAGGAATGAGAATTACGGATGTCTTCCTGTGAAGAAAAAGAATGAAATTTCTCAAGTTCCTCACCTTCTTAGCATGTGGCTGAGCTAGCCAGCTAGACATGGCAGCTCTGTTACACTGAGTTTCTGGAAGCACAGATTCATCTAAGATACAATGCTCATTCCAGCAACCCTTTGACATGCCACACAGCCTACCCCAACCTCCCTCCCACTGCTCCCCTCAGGCACATAAAAAACTTGTAGTGGTCCCTGCTGAAGGAGGAAAGCAGAATCCGGTGATCCAAAGCCACCCCACAGCCTCGCCTTGTTGCTTACTGGATTTTGTTTCAACTTTGCTAGCACAGGTCTTTCCTGTTCTTGTCATATTGGTCCTGGCACCATGAAAGCGAAGCATCCTGCTTTCTAGACAGGCTGTGGACAAGGAACCCAGGAGTGCAGGGTGAGGACGTGAGCATTCAAAGGCCATCCTTGTGAGAGTCACGGAGAAGAAACCCTGAGTTTAGGAAACTGAGGACTCAAGCTGGCTCCTGGCTCTGCTCCTTGGGAGGAAAATGTTCTTGGTTAAGCTGCAGGAATGCATCTGGGCTTTGACTTTCAGCTGTCAGATGGGGATTCACAGAAGCTTGCCTGGAAGGTGGTTGGCTGGAAGGAACATAGAAGTTTCCCAGGGGAGAAGCACCTTGTATGCACGCATGCATCTTCCTTCTGAGTGCTGCGCCTAAGTGGTTACGAGTTACATTGAGGAATGGGACGAGGGGCTTTTAATTATTTTCCTGTCTCCTTCATTTTCAAATATAAGAATGTCTAGAATCTTCTGATCAGGTGCCATAAATACCCCATTTTATCCTTAGGCCTGGTACGGTCACACTTATTCACATGAAAGAACTTGGTAACGGCCTTGATAATGGAGTTATTTGGCACCAGACCGAATATGGAATGCTACCCTCCAAGAACCCTATGCCATGCTGTATTTTTACCAATCCCCTAAGCACAGGAACTGACCCCTGATAGTCAAGTGCCTGGGAGCCCTGGTGAGGAGAGCTTTGCTTATTACCTTTCCAACCACAGCTCCTCTAAGCCTCGCATCTCTGTCCATGCAGACAGAATGAGAAATGTTAAAATTAGACCCTGACTATTAGTGTATATATTTTTTTTACAGCCCAAATCCTGCTTCTCCTTAAATGGGTCTGCAGAAATGTTTTCTGCAGACAGAAAGGCTCTCCAAAACATGTTGAACAAATGAGTGAATGATAAATGAATGACCCAACCTTTGATGAAAGTTGGGCTCATGGTGGATAACTGCCAGGCGTTTCTATGTTCCACCTATCCTAACTGCAGACATGGTTCCCCCATCTGCCTGCATCAAGCATCATCTGAACATAGCTCGGCAGAAGGCAGAGAGGTTAGTGGCTGAGTAAGAATCAATCCTAGAATCGAGTGTTCTGGGAACCCTGCATCAGATGCCGTCCGGCAGGTCCAATCAAGGAAGAAGAAAGCACTTTAAATATCTTAAGCAAAATGAATTTAATTTGTAAGGACTTTGTGGTTGGGGGAGATCTATTAGTCCATAAAGTGCTTGCCTCACCTGTATGAGACCCCAAGTTCTAGCTCAAGTGACCATGTAACAATGCCAGGCATCACAGTGGTGCGTGCTTGTAATCCCAGCAGGAGGATCCTTGGGTCTCTCCGGCTCCTTAGCCTAACAAATGTGGTGAGCTCTGGGTAAATGAGAGAGAGACCTTGTTTTGAAAAAAGTAGGTAGTGTTCCTAAGGATTGCCCCCACGGCTGTCCTCTCACCTCTACAAACATGCACATCACATGTACTTGCACTCAGACATGTGCACCCATGTATATGTGAACACACGCATGTAAACACACAGGTTGGGGACAGGAGCCTAGGGAGGTGTCTGAAAGTGACGTGATCTCATTTCATCTTGAAAACTCGACAACTTGGGGAGCTCTAGGCAGGGCCTTGGGCCTAGGCGGTGATGGTCTCAATCTTCCCTTGGACTCAGGTGTCCTCAGATGAATAGTGACCTCCTGGGGGTGGACTGGGGTGGCAGCATTCGCTGATAGGGTTTAGGAGCAGAGTGGCATGCTGGCATGCTGGCATGCTCCACCAGGCAGGAGCCTGGATCAGTCATGGAGCCGTGGCCTCAAACAAATCCTCATGGTCTCCCGCAGGTGGGGATGACTGTTCTGAAAGCCTGTGTACAGACGTCACTCAGGTCAGCCTACTTGTGTGCTCTGCCAACCTCCATCACAACAGAAAGGACTGAGCTTGAAAGACCCATTCAAACTCTGCAGTTGGCATCCCACAGGCCAGATCATGAAGCAGAAATGAGTAGAGCCGTTTTGATGAAATTGGCCAGAAAAAAATAAAAGTGAAAACCAAGCTCTCATTTGCAAGGGAGTTTTGGCAATCCAGGGAGCTGGATATTCAGAATGTTCCTTTTTTTTTTTTTTTTTTTTAAGCATTCTCATTTCAGCCTTCATAGTCATGCTCAGAACTATTGCTTGAGATGCAAGATGCCTCCAAGGAAAGCACTGTGCAGAGTGGCCTGTCTCTCCTTCCAGCTTCTCCTCTCCTCCTGAGCCCAGTCAGAACACCCTGGATGCTATCTAGACCCAAAGGAGAAAGACATTTCAATGCAGATACACACAGATGCCTTTGGATTTCTCAGCTCAATGAATGTGACAGGAAGACAAGACGTTACACCCATGAGCAGGAGCAGTTCTGGAGAGCAAAATGAACCTAAGAAAGTCATCAAATATCTCCCGTCATGAACTCCTTCTGGGCCATCAGTCAACTTAGTAGCTATTGGTTCATGTATCCTTAAGGTTCTGCGACATGGGTCACATGGTGTTTGGTTATTTGTCCCAAAGTTAACAGCTGGAATGATCCTCCTAGTGTCTGCTCAGATCTGCCCTCCCATAACCAGGGCAGATTTCTCTCTAGTCAGTATATAAGACAGTAGAGTGGATTGTGGCTAATCTTTTCTCTCTTTTTGCCATATATGTGTATGCAGTGCATACTGTGTATGCATCTGTGTGGGCACAGGGGAGTGTGGATGCACTTGCACATGTGCCCATGTATGTGGGGAGGCCAACATTAGTTGTCTTCCTTAGGTATTCTCCGCTCTACTCACTGAGGCCTCTCACTTGATCCCAGAGCTTGGTGATTCAGCCCTGCGGATCCCCTGTCTTTATCTTAAGTATGTGGCACTATATATGGGACAACACAACCTCCCAGGACAGTTCTCTCATTTGCATGGCAAGTGCTTTATCCACTGAGCCATCTCCCCAGCTTGATCATGACTGGTCATGATTTCTGAATACTTGGTCATGAACTCTGGCTTGTTATGTTAATTGATTATTAATCATTTGAATCACAAAAGGAATGGGGTAAGGCCGAAGGTAGACTTTATAACTTTATTCAGTTTGTCACTCAAGCCCTCAGCTCTAAGGGTAAAGGAATAGGAGAGAAGAACCTTGTGTTTGTAAGGGAAGCCCATTTTCAACCACTACTTTTTGTTTGCTTGCTTGTTTTTCAGGAAATGTCTCATTTTAGCCCAGGCTGGCCTTGAACTCACGGCGATCCTCCTATGTCAGCCTCCCAAGTGCTGGGATTAGAGGAATGTACCATCATACCCTACTTTGTTTCAACACTTTTTTTTTTTTTTTTAATTTTTATTTATTTGCAAGCAGAGAGAGAGAGAAGAGAG
Source organism: Orientallactaga sibirica (assembly GCA_036365145.1). Lineage (NCBI taxonomy): Eukaryota > Metazoa > Chordata > Mammalia > Rodentia > Dipodidae > Orientallactaga > Orientallactaga sibirica. The sequence continues at coordinate 4,687,825 of JAEOAD010000035.1, forward strand.
GTAGACACAGAGAGAGAATGGGCACACCAGAGCCTCCAGCCACTGCGAACAAACTCCAGATGCATGTGCCCTCTTGTGCATCTGGCTAATGTGGGTCCTGGAGAATTGAACCGGGATCCTTTGGCTTCACAGGCAAACGCCTTAACCACTAAGCCATCTCTCCAGCCCTGTTTCAACACTTCTAATCATGATCGATTTTGATTTACTTCATGATCCAGGAAATATGAAGGAACTTCCAGAGTCTGTCCACAGGATGTAAAGGAAGTGAGCTGGGGGATGGAGATTTACGTAATCCAAACATCTGGGGAGTGATTGAAGAATTCTGTCAAACAGTGATGTCCTAACATTGGGGTGTTGGGCCCAAGCCCTTGCTACATTCCCCTTTGGCAGAACAAAGCTTTGGGACAGAGCACTGTGTGGGCTGATCCCTAACAACAGACAGCTACCTTATAATTTTTAAGACCAGAAAATTCAAACAACATCAATATTATTCAGGGATGCTCATAGGCCTGGGCTCTCAACAAGGCTGAGATCTGGAGTCTTTCCTTTCAATTTAGCAAAGTTGGAGCTGCAGGAAGATGCACTTAAGGATGATCACCTGACAAACCCTGCCACAAGCCTCTCCTGTTTAGCCGTGGTGCTAAATTTGTTTCCACAGCGTTTGAGTCTTCCAATTTGTTTGACCTTACAATTTGTTTGACTAGTAAAATGTGGCAGAAACGATTCAGATTTTGTGCTTTGGGGACCTGTGCTTCATGCTCTTAGCAAGTTAATCTAGATAACTAGAAGAAAGGTTCTCTGAGGAAGGCGTCAAGCATCTCAGTTCCTGGGCCAGCATCTATTGTAGGCCCTTCAATGAGATCATCTTGCGTGGTGCAGCCCTGGTCAAGTGCTCAGTTAAGCACAGCCAAATGGTGGCCTGGCCAGAATCAGACCAACCAGAGCTGCTCAGTGGAACCCAGGATAATCATGAGAAATAATCAATTATTGTCACGGGAGGTACTAAGGTTTGTCCTGGTCTGTCATGAGGAAGTTACTAGCCAGAGGTGCTTGGAATGCCAGCCAGCCTTGTCACAGATGGAGAAAAGAGCACCCACACCATCTTCAACGAACAGGGCTCTGAAGCCAGTTGGTGTCTCCAAAGACTATCAGCCAGGCTCTACCTGGGCATACTATCATCCTTTCCTTTTAAAAATTTGTTTGAAATGCAAATGTAACCAACATGTAGTAGTAAGCAAAAGATAGGGCAAGAGGTTGGCATTCTTAAAGGCACTATTTTTTTCCTGGAGTTGGAGTACTTTAAACACAGATCAAGCTGGGGAGGTGGCTCAGTGATAGAGTTCTTGTGTAGCATGCAAGAGGCCTTGGGCGGGATGCTGGACCCCGGTGAATGAATGAGTGAAATGTAATCTAAGGTTAGCATATTAAATATACTACTTGTGCTGATATAAATATAGAAGAAATATGAAAGAAAAATTGGGAAAGAACCAAAGGAATTGCACCAAGCAGCAGTTTTCCCCCAGGTTTCTTATCTTCTTAATTTAAACCACATCAACAGGCTAAAGAGCATCTCCTGACACTGTGAGAAGGGCAATGACTCAAATGACTGAAACCATGGTGCCTAGCAGTGATGCCAATGAGTGCTCTGGGAAGAGAGAGGGTTGTCATGTGATGAGACCAGTCATTGATCCTTAGCCAACAGCCATGTCTAATTTGGAAAGTAATTAGCCAGTCATGTCTGAACAATATTAACATGTTTCTTTTCTTTTCCTTTTCTTTCTTTCCCTTTCTTTCTTTCTTTCTTTCTTTCTTTCTTTCTTTCTTTCTTTCTTTCTTTCTTTCTTTCTTTCTTTTCTTTTTTTTTTTTTTTTTTTAGCAAGGGCTCACTCCAGTCCAGGCTGATCAGGCACTTACTCTGTAAGCATAGGCTGACTTTGAAGTCACAGGACTTCTCCTACCTTTAGCCTTCTGAGTTTCAGAACTAAAGGCATGAACCATCATGACTAGCTCTAGAACAAACTTTTTAACATAAATTTTCTCCTGTGTGCTTAAGGTATTGAAAATAATGTTATGTTTATATGATAAAATGTTTATTAGAGAGGAACAGATCCATCATCTCACAGAGTTACCATCTCCCTCCCACTTGTTGTGAGATCAGCTATAGGTCATTTATTTAGCTCAAATCCTGAAAACTATACATTCTCTAACTGATCAGTTTGTCATGCTGTATGTTATTAGATCTTTTGACTTGCTCATTATATATCTTTTACTCTCTTTTTCTCTCCTTCTGTGTGTGTGTGTGTGTGTGTGTGTGTGTGTGTGTGTGTGTGGTGGCAGTGGTGGTTAGGGGCTGACCCCAGGGACTTCTACATGCTACACCAGTACTCTATTACTAAGCCATAACCTCAGCCCACTTGGTATTTTTGAAGAAATGTAACCAAGGTAAAAAGACTTCAACGTGCACGAAAAAGAAAGGTTGCTTTAAAAACAGTAGTTCCTAAGTATGTCACATGGAACAGTAACCCTACGGTCCTTACAATGTGGCCTGAGTGGTCAGGCCTCAGAGCCTAGGCCTTGGCAACCCTAACAAGATAGGCTCCAGCATCGACTCTCAAAAGGCCAATGAATTAATGAGACAAAGCAAAAAATAAAAAAGCCGAAGAAATTCAATGTTGCCATAGTAGGAAGAGATGAACAAAGTTTGTTTGCAGTGGGTGCCCATTCCCTCTGTCTGCCTCCATCTTCTCTCTCTCCTTGCAAATAAATAAAGGTTTAAAATAAAAAGCCAAAGAAATTCAATGTAGCCATAGTAGGAAGAGGAACAAAGAGGTCCCCCAAATCCATCTTGTCCACTACACAGAGGGCAGTCACTAGACAACCCATGATGCCCTCCATAACCATTGGCTCTCCTGAAAGGTGGTCTGAACATTTTCAGAGCTGAAGTCTCTGTCTGGGAGACAAGTCCCTCCTCTGGCTGTCATCAGAATCCCATTCTTTTTCTTCTCTCAGCATGAGACTCCTAGGGAAATTCCAGTATCTTGCAGTCCAGTGTCTCAACAGTCTGATAGTGAAAGTGAGGGGCCCAGCTGCCTCTGGCATATCTTTCTGCCTGCCAGGACCATTATAGGACTGCCTTTAGCTCCCTTGCATAGCTCCAGCACACACCAGCCAACTGACTCTGGCATACCTACCATTGTATCTTGGGTGGAAAGGAAAAGACACATCTTTAATTTTTAGAGTGAAATGTCACATTCAAAGTGCTAATCCGGAAAAGAATGAGGCTTTGGTAATTGTTCGGACACCTCCCTTTCCTTAAGACTTCCAGTGACTGCTAACCTCATCTATCTACCTACAGAGGTTGTCCAGGCAAGACAAGAAGATTGATAAAGAACTGTAAACTCAATGCCTTGGGCTGTATGATTCCTTCTCACTCTCCCCCGCCCCAACCTGTCTCTATTAAGGACCCACATCTAGATAAATAAAAGGACAACCTGGTATTATTTCCTCTGTTCTTCTGAATAGCCCTAAAGATAAGGGCCCATTCTTCCTGACATAATAAGCCTTGGAAATACATCTATACCAAATCCCAGGTACACCAGTTATCTATGCTGCTGACAATGGGCTTTCTTCCCACCTGTCTCTTTCATTATATTCAACTAAAGGAGCTCAGCTATTACTCTTGGCCTGGCGAAAAATCGCATTTCAGCCCTCAGAGCTCTGACAATTGCATTCAGCCCATTTAATTACTTCTAACGCGAACACGGGCTTTATTAACAGAGCCAGGATCAGCAAGGCCCTCCTACAGGACACAAGAGTGATAGCGAATAGAGGCTTATTTATCAGAAGCTATGTGCACACCAAAGGGGGCAACAGCAGTGGTCACCTCTTCCTTCTTTGTTAAGTGAATGCTCTCTAAAAATCAGGATTTCATCTATGGAAGAGGCCCCAAAGAGTTGACAAGTCAAAAACAAACAAAACAAAAATACCAAGGCAGGATTTCTCTCAATGCATGAATTACATGTTGGGAAAGTGAAAAATCCCCCCCCCCGCCCCCACGCCTAGAAGTTCATGTGTGTTCCCAGCGTCACTAGTTGACCTGCCCAGCTTCTGACTCCCAACTGACCACACCCTCGGCACCCTTCCTGATGCACTCCCCTAAAAACGCAACTAAACAAAAGCCTCTGACTTCCTGTGCTGAAATGGTAAGTGCCCAGACAGCCACCCCCACTGTTGTTTGGGGCCAAAGGTATTTCAGGCTTCAGCGTTGATTCTTGACTCTTTATATGCTCAGAACCCTCCCCAGGAACTCAGATGTTCACATAGCTACATGACCATGGTTCTTTTAGTGCTGCTTTGTGGCTGACTCACCTACAGAGACACACCCCTGTGCAGGGGAACCCCCAGAACACTATAACTCCGGGAAGTCCTCATTGTAAACTAGGGACTTACAGCCTTCCCTCAGTGTTTCAGAAAGTACCCTTGTTAACTGGCACTTAAGTCCATAAACAATGCTTTACATTTAATTTTTATTTTTTCTTCTTACTGTGCACATGTATGTGTGTTGACATGTGGTATATGTATCTGTGTTCAAATGCATGTGAACACATGTGTGCACATTGGTATACATGCGCATGTCAACGTCAGGTGTTGCCCTCAATCCCTTCCCATCTTCCTTTTGAGACAGGGGTTTCTCGCTGACCTCCGGAGCTCATCAGTTCAGCTAGACTGACCAGTCAGTGGACCTCAGGAATGGCCTGTCTCCATCTCCCTAACACTGGGATTACAGGCATATGCTTCCATTCCCAGTTTACACACAGATGCTGGATCTTTGAATTCAACTCTTCACGCACTTATGACAAGAGCTTTACTGACTGAATCATCTCCTCATCCCTTTTCCCTTTTCTCAGAAGAAATTTGGAAACAGATTGGGAAAGGAAAACAGATTTATTTATAGTTTAACCAAACTAGGAAGAGAAAGATTTCTACTGTCTTGTCTCAGCCCTTCCTATAACAGTATTGTAACTCTATAGAAAAGATTCAACAAGAGTCAGGAAATACACATGGATTAATTTAGCCACATGATAAGCTGTGTGAAATCTCTTCCTGCCAGGCAAGTTCCTCCTCTACTTGGTCCTAGGGCTGTATTTGTTTTCTCCAGGAGCACGGGCTTCCTGGGGAAAGTTTAATTCTTTAGGGTTCATTAGTTTGTGTTCCTATTTTACTCTGTGCATCTCAGTCCTTGCCACTGCAATCCAATGCCTGTCTGACTTTAAGTGGGTGGCTGGGGAATGGAACGCAGGCCAACAGCTTTGCAAGTATCTTTAACTGCGGACCCATCTTCCCAGGCCCTGTGTGTGTCTTTCAGTGTGAAAGGGATGGGCCCACAGCTCTTGATAAAATGCAAGGGGTGTGGGTGCTCTTTGAAGGTCCAGTCATCTGTAGGCAGTTGAGCTCTGTCCAGGTTACTTGGGTACAAATTAAGCCAATATGACTGAAGAAAAGGCTGGAAAGAAGTAGGGTATCAGAGCTGGGTAGTGTAGCTGTGGGCAAAAGTGTTTACAAAGAAGGTGCTTGTGGGTTCAGCACTTGGGAGGCAGAGGTGGGAAACCGAGAGTTGCTTAAAAATACAAAGAATTCCAGGTTAGCCTGGGGGCTCGAAAAAACCAAAGAAAAACCAAAAAAAAAAAAAAAAATGCAAAGAAGGGGGCTAGGTATGGTGGTGCACACCTTTATTTCCAGCATTTGGGAAACAGAGGTAGGAGGATTGCCATGAGTTTGAGGCTACCCTGAGAATACAGAGTGAATTCCAGGTCAGTGTGGGCTACGGTGAGACCCTACCTCAAAAGAACAAAAAACCAAACAAAACAAAAAATAGAAAGAAGGGCCTGGAGAGATGGCTCAGTGATTAAAGGTTGCTTGCAAAGCCTGACAGCCTGGGTTCAATTCCCCAGGACCCAGACCAAGGCAGATGTGCAAAGTGGCGAATGTGTCTGGGGTTCATTTGCAGTGGCAAGAGGCCTTGGGGCACCCATTTTGTGTCTCTTTCTCACACAAATAAATAAATATTTAATATAAAAATTTAACATGTAAATAAAATACTTAAATAAAATATTTGAAAAAATAGAAAGAAGTTCTCAGAAAAGTCACATGCAATTAATTAAAATTTACTTTCTAAGTTAAAATATCTTCACACATAATTTTTTTTGTGGTAAATTGCAACAAGAGAAGATTGAAGAGTTCAGCAGTTCAGATAAACATGCCAAAAAATTCCAATGCTCTTCCAAATGTTATCCGATGAGGTAATAGAAACATCAGATTGAGGAGTGGTCAGGGTCTCAGGAGAACGGAACATCAGACATTCATTGCCACAAACACTGCCAGTTTCTCTCAGTGGTAGCCATTCACCTACTTCATGTCAGGCCAAAAGCTTGAGCAAAGGGAATTCTGGTAATTCCAGAAAGCCTTTCTCCCACTAAGGAGAGCCACGGGAGACCACACTGTGCTTTGGCTCTTGGATGTTTTCCCAGGCCTAGGGAAACAAAGAAGCAGTGCGGAGACCCAGAGACCCACCACACAGTCCTCAGCACCCTTCCGCACGGACCCACTGAGGTGCAGCAGCTGTGATTCCATATCCCACGGGGCCTCAGGAAGCCAGTAGCTGGAGGGAGACCATATGCAGAAGAAGGAAGAAACGAAGAGAGAATAGATGGGGGACGCAGCTCTTATCCACATCAACCAAGTGTCGGCCCCCTCCACCTGTCAAGCAGGCCCTATCTGCCTTTCTTGTGTTCGAGTCTCACCTCTCTTCCTTCTCTACTTCCTCTCTCCCCTGATTTCTCTGTTTCCTCTTCTTCCTGGTTCTCCTAGCCTCTCTCCTCTTCCTTTTCCTCTCCCCATGCTGTGCACACGAAACAAAACAAACTCCTGATCTGACTGCCAGGAAAAGTGGCCAGTCTTTCTTTGGGGAAGATCATGTATGTACACACACACACACACACACACACACACACACACACACACCTTATCACTGTGGAAAGTAGCTAGTGTTTCTTTAGGGAAGATCATTTATATGCATATCTTACTTCTAGGAAAAATGGACAGTTTTTCTTTGGGAAAAATTATTCATACCCACATGTGCATGTGTACATGTCCCCCCACCCACACACTTCTGCAGCATCAGAAAGGACATACAGCATGACCATCTTCTGAAATCTTTAGACAGCACACACTGAGCTCTAGCCTCCTGGCCCCAGGAACAATGCAAGGTCTCAGGGTATTGTATGTAATCTTTGTTCTGGTAAGTACCAAGCTGTCATAAACATATTCAGAGAAGTCTGATGTCATGCGAGTGGCAGGGGAATAACCCATATGCTGTGGGCTAACCCTGTGACATCAGCCTTTTATTGCATGTAATTATACCAAGAAAGGGATGACTGGACTGGAGGCCCCGTCCGTAATAACAGGCTAGGCAAGGAGGGACTTTTGCTGGAGAACTTAATGGATGCCCTCGCATGGATGATACAAACGCACACTCTACAAAGTGAATCAGCTGGCAAATCCTGTTGGTTCATCCTCAGTGATGTTTGAAATTATCCATCTGTTTCCTTTCCATTTCGCCCCCAGTGCCCCACTTCAGCTTCCGTGACCCCATCTTGGATTATTGCCACAGTCTTTCCGAGAGTTTCCATCCCTCATGGAGCTGCCCTTTCCAACCCCAATTGCTAAGCGTAAATTGATTACTCTAAGGAAAAACTCATCACATGCCCTCTCTGTGCACCTACAGAAAACAGCTTATTTTCCTGCTGCTGGTGTTCAGGGCTCCTGGCAGTGTGCCCCGCCCCTCTGCTATCTGACCTCCCACTGCACTCCTATGCAGATCTTGTCTTCTCACCATGCCTGACCATCAGCTCGTCACTGTACACAATCATTCCTAATCATCATTGTGCTTATAAAAATCTCCAACACCAGTGCCTGACGTTCTGGCCTAATTAATCTCCTAGTCCACTTGTCTGTCACCTCACTTCTCGGCCTCTGTTTGATGAACATTGGAGCAAGGACACTCCTCTCCTCTGAATTGCAATAGAATCTGGACAGACCATGGCCCCATGGGAAAGTTCCCGGTAGACATGTTGGTCTGTAATTCTCAACTAAAAGCTCAGCAAAGTAAGGGCTCATTTCTATTTCTCTCAGCTTTATCTCCCATCATGTCTTCCATAGAGTTAAACCTAAATACATAAAAGAATTTATAGACTGAACAAGTAAACACAATAGCTTCTGAATTCTCATATTAAACTAGATGACAAGGAGATCAAACACAGCACACATACATACCCCACCAAATCTAACAGTCCGTCCAAGGACGAAGCAGTATTAGGAAGTTGATAGAAGCTGATGGATGAAAGCAAGGAGGTAGAGAGATAGAGAGACGATTAAGATCAAAAGGGGAGGTAGTGCTATTGGTAGCATGCTTGATGAGTGCGTATGAAGCTCAAGGTTCAATCCCCAGCACCACACAAACTGGATGTGGCAGGGCATGCCGGTAATCTAAATACTTGGGAAGTTCCTAAGTTCAAAGTCATCTCTGAAGTCATCTCTGGCTCCACACAGCAAGTTCAAGGCCAGCCTAGGTTATGTGCGACTCCACTTCCAACAGACAATCAAAAACAAAGGAGATGTTTCAGTGCTAGGCACTCCTCCATCCCTTCTTCTCAGCACTATGTTGCCTTTTGTGTCATCCCAGTGGTCATCACCATCTGAAAAGAGAAGCTTCTCTAGCCAGAAGTGAGAATAGCGTTAATATGTGGACATGAACATTTAGTGTAGTGTCCCCAGGGCAGCTTGGTGGGAATAATATATACATTTAGTCAGACATGAGCAGGCTTATACCCCCAAGGCTCATGACCTCACCTACCATAGACTTTTACTTAGGTTTTTCAGTACCGGGTATGTATTCCCTCCCGTAGAGAGGGCCTTCAGTCCAATTATGGAGCACTTGGTTACCCCAAGAGTAGACACGCCACTATTGCACCCGTTCAGTCATTGGGCCTGTCTGGCCAAGCTTGAATATTCAGCATCCACTATTTTCACTGTTGATGGCTTCTGTCTCCCATACGCTGAGTGCAGTGCAGCTTTTTCCAGCTTTCAGTTGGCTGGTCTACAGGGAGAAGGTCATCCTCCAGTGGCTCAGGGACCATTGCGGAAGAGGGGGCGGATAGAATGGAAGAGTCAAAGGAAGGATATGACCTCTTACTATGCAGCTGCCCAGACAGAAATTGGCCTCGATATCCATGATCTTGCAGTGCCTAGCAATACCTTTGCAAGACCCTCAAAATAGAAGAGAAAGATGATGTCATCAAATTAGGAGAGAGACTAATGGAGAAAGGGAGGGGATATGATGGAGACCGGAGTTCTAAAGTGGAATGGGGGAGGGGAGGGAAATATCAGGTGGGGTTTTTTTTTGGTATGTAAGATTAAAAGTCAATAAAAATTAAAAAAAAAAAAACTTTAAAATACAGGTAAATGAAAAAATTAACATAAAATAAATAGATGAGGTGAAAAAAAAAAAAAAAAAAGGAGATTCTGATTCTGAACGGAAGGGAGGGGAAACGTGCTGAGTGCTATGCAGATTTTCTGGAGACATGTTGGTCCATGCAGTTCTCAAGGACCACACTGAGTGATGCAGGCACTTGTCTAAAGTCATGTGGCCTGAGGGAGGCCGACACAGCACTCACATCCAGGCTTCCAGACCTCAAAGCCCATGCGTTGTCCACGGCACTCTACTCCCCCAGGCAGGATTGGATTCAAGATGCCTGCTGCCAGCCACTGCTCTCTCCTGGCTCTGAGAAACTAGGGCGTGATTCACCCTAAAAACCAAGTGATCCATATTATGCCTTACATCTTTATACTTCTTAACACACATATACACACTCACACACACAGCTTGCTTCATCAAGTCATCTTTTGCCTTCTCCAGATTTTATGAGGATTCCCTAAACCCTCTCCTCATTGTTTTCTTCCTTGCCAGAGACCTACATAAAACCTTTAGCTCTCTGCTTAGAAGCTTGCAAGCTACCCACTCTTTCCCAATGGATTCGTGCGCCTAGCCTTACATGTATAGCTTTAGTGCCTGTGTGTCATAAGACCAGGGTAGGAGAGCTTTATTTATTTCTTATTCATTACTGTACCTGGCCAAGAATTCTCCCAGCCACTGGCGGAACCAAATGCCAGTTTACCAGTTTCCTGTTTTAATACTCTTTTTTTTTTTTCCTTCAAAACCTGAAGAAGCTTATAATGCTACAACCTGCGGGCTATATGGTATGGTTTGGATCTTGAATGTCCTCCAGAGACCTTATACTAAAGGCTTGGCTGCTAGCCTGTTGTGTTATAGGAAGATGGTAGAATCTTTAGGAGGTAGGGTCTACAGGAAGGAAGTTAAGTCATTAAGGGGCTTGTCCTAGAAGGGGATATTGAAACTTCAGTTCCTCTTCCTCTCCTTCCTCCTCTTCTTCTCCTTCTCCTTCTTCTTCCTTCTTCACTTCTCTGTCTGTATGTCTGCCTGCATCTCTCTCTGTCTCTCTGTCTCTTTCTTCTCCTTCCTGGTCACTATTAAGGAAGCAGACCTCCTCCACCACACACTCTCACCATGATGTCCTATGCTGCTGTAGGTCCAAAGCAATGTGACCAAGCAACCACGGACTGGAACCTCAGAAACCATGAGCCAAAAATATACCCCTCTTTAAAAGATGATTACCACAGGTATGTAGGCACAGCAATAGAAAGTGAATACAGTAAACCATCAAGATAATAAGCTATGAAGAACACATGAAGTAGAAACCTTCCCTTAAATTCAGTTATTTAAACAAAGCAAAACAAAGTACAAAAGGTACTTGACTGAATTTGCTTTTTTAAAAGCATATTTTATTTACTTATTTGACAGAGAGGGAGAGGGAAAGACAGAGAGAAAGAATGGGTACACTATGGCCTCTAGCCACTTCACCTTAACTCCAGACACATGTGCCATTTTGTGCATCTGGCTTACATGGGTACTGGGGAATTGAACCTGGGTCCTTAGGCTTTGTAGGCAAGCGCCTTAACCATTAAGCCATTTCTTCAACCCTGAATTTGCTTTTTAAAGTAAGTATGAGATATGCCAAGAACATTCATCCACAGTCTTTGCTAAGTACCTCTTGCTTGCTATGGTCAGTCCGGGGAAGATGTTACCCAACCTAAGATATAGTTCTGAAAGACAGGTGCATGGCGAGGCAAAGACGCACATCTCAGGTAGTGTGCTATGCCTTATTACATGATGTATTCTGTGAGGGGCCAGGGGGTAAGTATTAGAGGAGCTGGAGTAGAAACCAGGGAAGAAGCTGACTTAAGAGGTGAGAGGCACACAGCCTAATTCCACGCCTTTAATCTACAATGTCATTGATTGAAGGTGAAATGGCCCGTGGGTTTGAACAAGTTATTTGAACAAGTCTCAAGTTATTTCAGTGTGGGGAGATGGTGGGACCACTGGGGCAAGAAGGCTTTCGGATGTGGCTTGCTGGACCCAGGCTTTGAGGCTCTGTTATATTTGGCTGGCTTCTCGTCCAGGCTCTGTGTTTCCTGTCTGTCATGCAACATGACCGGCTGCCTCACACTCCTACCACCATGTACAAGAGCTGGCCCTGCCTCCATGCCTTCCGCCTCCATGCCTTCCTGCCATGGGGTACTGTACTCTGCACCACGAGCCAAAATAATCCTTCCTTTCCTACGGTATTTTGTTAGAGCAATGAGAAAAGTAACTAAATACATATGGGTAGGTAATTTCAATGGACTTTAGGCAATCCATAAGGATATAGTACTGGTTATATCACTATTAAAAGACTGAGGCTCAGGCTGGAGAGTTGGCTTAGCAGTTAAGGCACTTGCCTGCAAAGCCTAAGGACCCATGTTCGACTCTCCAGATCCCACATCAGCTGGATGCGCAAAGGTGGAACATACCCACTAGGTGGCACAAGCATCTGGAGTTCACTTGCCGTGGCTGAGGGCCTAGTGTGCCCATTCTCTCTTTCTCTGTTTTCTCTCTCTCTCTCTAAAATAAATAAATAAATAAAAGACCGAGACTTAGCTTTGTAATATCTTTGTGAATTTAGGCCAGCCATGTAAACTCACCAAAACGAATCTTCTCATCTATAGACTATTGCTTTAAAATTGATCATCCTTTTTTTTGTTTTGTTTTGTTGTTTTGTTTTGAGGCAGTCTCATGTATCCAAGACTGGCTTGTAAACCATCATGTGAACCTGTAAACTCTGAACTTCTGATTCTCCTGTCTCCACCAACTGAGTGCTAGAATTACGTATGCACTACCATACCTGGTTCACATTGTACTTGGCATTGAACCTAGTACTTTGCACATGCTACGCAAAGCACTCTACCAAGTTAGCTCTATCCCCAGCCCAAAGCTTGTCATGTTGATGCTTCCTTCCAGCCCTGATATTCTAAGACACTTGTTGGCCTTTGTTCAAAATAGTTTTACATAACTGAAGAATAACCTGTTCTTCATTTCAAATTGGAATCTTTCTCCTACACTTTACAAAATGGGCATTTATCTTATTGTATTATGTATTACCATATACTTAAAATAAAAGGTAACCTCTTTCATACACTAATGTATATTGTGAAAATCCAGAAAAATATCAAAATAATAACTTCTTTTAATTTGACTCTTAGAGCTAATAAATGATTATATATATATGCATATATTCCTAGCCTTTCCTTTCAGTGTGGAACCATATGCAAAATATATTTCATTTCTTGATATGTAAAAATAAATAAAATTATCAGTACTGTAAGATAATTTTTCTCATCATTAAAGTGACATAATTTTAAAGGTGTGTAATGTAATCTCACATGCAAATATTTCAAGTATAGTTGTTTTTAAACTAACTTGAACTTTACCAAACAATTCAAAGCACACATTTTTTTTATTATTATGGACATACTTAGTATGGATGCATCATGTGTTGGTACCATCCTTTCCCTCATTCCTACCTCTATTCTGCTAGGGGCTTTCCTCAGTGGCATTGCTGGTATTTCCCTTGGGGTTGTGGGTTATGTGTTGTGAAAGCAGCAGTCAGGTATTGGGGGGGGAGGCAATACCTTTGGGTATGACATCCCAATCTAACACACATTTTAAAAGTTAAAGAAATTAAAAAATATGGAAAGAAGACAGAAGATCATGACCCCTCTTTCTTTACCACAGAGCTCAACATCTGAGAACAGTTTTGCAATCATTTTGGCTATCTCTTTATGTAATTACTTCCATATTTCAAAGTTATGTGTTTATACAATGATTTTCAATTTATCAGTTTTATGACCAAGGCTGGTGATTTCATATGATGGAGAAGGAGGATTTACCATCTTTATTCCAATCACTTGGACTCTTATACCCTCTTATAATTCTCCAATTAGGATGAAATCACAATTATTTTGGTAAGTCAAAATCCATGACCGACATTATGACTACAAAGATGTTCTTCTCTGCTCAGACAAGTAATATGTTACGATTTTAAAAAAATTGTATAAAATATTTTACTTGAATATGACTAATCATCACATATCACGATTAGGAAGATAGCTTAGTTGATAAAGTGCTTGCCTTGCAAGAATATGGACCTAATTTTTAAAAATATTTTATTTTTATTTATTTATTTATTTATTTGACAGGGAAAGAGTGAGATAAAGAGAGAGAGAGAGACAATTTATTTATTTGACAGGGAAAGAGTGAGATAAAGAGAGAGAGAGAGAGAGACAAAGAGAGAGAGAGAGAGAGAGAAAATGGCGCACCAGGGCCTCTAGCCATTGCAAACAAACTCCAGACGTATGTGCCTCTTTGTCCATCTGGCCAACGTGGGTCCTGGGCAATCGAACCTGGGTCCTTTGGTTTTGCAGGCAAAGGCCTTGAGTGCTAAGCCATCCCCCTAACCCCCTACCTAATTTTTTAAGTAAACTTTTTGTTTATTTTTATTTATTTATTAGCAACAGAGAGAGAGAGAAAGAGGGAAGAAGAAAGAGAGAGAGAGAGATTGGGCACACCAGGGCCTCCAGCCACTGCAAATGAACTCCAGATGCTTATGCCACCTTGTGCATCTGGCTTAGGTGGGTACGAGGGAATTGAACCTTGAACCAGGTTGCTTAGGCTTCACAGGCAAGCGTTTAACCATTAAGCCATCTCTCCAGCTCCAAGGACCTAATTCTATCCCCAGAACCCATGTAAATGTCAGACACGATGGCATGTACCTGTCATCTCGTCAGTGGAGAGGCAGAGAAGGGCGGATACCTGCAGCTAACTGGCCTGCCAGTATTACCTAAATGCTGAGCTCCAGCTCCATCAGAGACGTACTCATTTCTTTATTTTTGGTGTTTGTTCAACTTTCTTTCTTTTTTTTTTTTTCATGGTAGGATCTCACTGTAGCCCAGACTGACCTGGAATCTCAGTAGCCTCGAACTCATGGCGATCCTCCTACTTCTGGCTCTGCCTCTGCCTTGCAAGTGCTGGGATTAAAGGTGTGTGCCACCACGCCCGGCTTCAACATTCTATGTATATGTTATCCTTTCTTCACATGCTGTATTACAACCACACACTGTTAAACATGTCAAATAGTCTATGAGGTCCTTTTATTATCTATTCTAATCTCACTAGTGGGTCTCTAGGCCAAGTCATGTCTGTTGCCCAATACTTATCATTGCAGCTATCCTGGGAATTCTCTTTGTCTCTCTGCTGTTCTGTTTTTATGCCTTGATGTCTTCTGATGGACTCTTTCACCATGGAAACCTATCTTCCAAAAGTTTTGTGAGGAATATGACATACAAGGTGAAATTTGAGATTTGGCACAACTGAAACATCTTTATTTTTATAGACCCATAGCAGCGGATGGATAGTTTGCTATATCGTTGTAGGTCTAAAAATCCTTGAGAACATTAAGAACACCAATTTACTGTGTATTAGTCAGGGTTCTCTAGAGAAACAGAACCAATAAAATGAATTATATTAAAAGGGAATATGGGGGCTGGAGAAATGGCTTAGTGGTTAAGGCGTTTGCCTTCGAAGTCAAAGGATCCCGGTTTGATTCTCCAGGACCCACGTAAGCTAGATGCACAAGGGGCACATGCATCTGGAGTTTGTTTGCAGTGGCTAGAGGCCCTGGTGGGCCCATTCTCTCTGTCTGCTGCTCTTCCATCTCTCTCTCTCTCTCTGCTTGCAAATAAATAAATAAAAAAATTTTAAAAAAGGGAATATGGGACTGGGAAAATGGCTTAGCGGTTAAGGTGTTTGCCTGCGAAGCCTGAGGACTCTGGTTTGATTCCCCAGAACCCACATAAGCCAGATGCACAAGGGGGCACATGCATCTAGAATTTGTTTGCAGTGGCTGGAGGCCCTGGTATGCCCATTCTCTCTCTCTCCATCTGCCTCTTTCTCATTCTCTCTCTTTCTCTCAGATAAATATATTAAAAAGGGGGAGAGGGAATTTATTGGATTAGTTTAAGACAGTTCAATAACAGTTGCAGGCCCCAGAATCAAGGAACCTGATAGGTGCTCAGCCCACGAGGCTAAATGCCTCAGCAGTTCCAATCCAGCACTGAAGGCCTGGAGGCTTCCTGAGGAGCAGCTGGTCTTCAGTCCACACCGGAAGGCAGCAAACAGCTCCAATAGCCAAGTGAAAGGAAGGGGCTCTTTTTACCCAGAGGTTGCTTATATAAACTCCCCATCTGAGAGGGGCGGCCCACTCTGGGGGAAGGGTGCTCCCTGGGGGAAGGACTTCCTCCTCCAGTGAATCCTTCCTGGAAGCAACCTCGGAGACCCACCCAAAAGGGATGTCTGTGGATTACTAAACAGATCAAGTTGACAACAATTTAACCATCATATACTATCTTCTAGCTTCTTTTATGGCTATTTTAATGTCTTATATATCATCTTTTATCATCTCTCTGGAAGCTTTTAGAGTCTTCTCTTGACTGCTCATATCAGTCATAATTTATGATCTGCTTTGGAACATGTTTTGGTTTGGATCTTAAATGTCCCTAAACACTCAGGTGATGAAAACCCGATCTCCAGCTGATGGCACTATTTGGAGATGGCAGAGACTTTAGGAGGTGGAACCTATTTGTAAGTAGTTAATTGGTCATTGAGATGCCCTTGAAGGGTACATTAGGGCACCGTCTCCTTCTATTTATTCTTTGCTCCATAGCCACCATGAGGTGGGCAGCTTGACCCTGCCCTGCCATGGCGTTCTGCATTGCCTCTGGTCTAAAACTGTGGATAGATGTCCAGGCACTGAAGCCTCTGAAACCAGAAGCCAAAGTGGACTTTGCCTCCTTTAAGTTGATTTTTTGTAACTATTTTATTTTATTTATTTATTAGAGAAAGAGAGAGAGAAAAGTAGATAGACAGAAAATGGGCATGCCAAGGCTGTAGCCACTACAAGTGACTCCAGACACATGTGCCACCTTGTGCATGTGGCTTACGTGGATACTGTAGCGTCAAACCTGGGTCCTTAAACTTCACAGGCAAGCACCTTAACCACTAAGCCATCTCTATAGCCCTTAAGTTGATTTTTCCCATAGTGCCAGAAAACCATCAGAGTGCATACGGTTTTGTTGTTGTTTGTTTTTTGCTTAATCAATGAGGTACTTGACTGGACCTTTCATTGTAGAAATTCATATTCTTCAGATATGAATTTCAGAAAATATTGTTTTATAATGATTTATCTATTCTATTTGAAGATATTTTCTTAGTTTCAACAATAAAGCACCATGTATTTTTGGTAAAATCCATGGTAACTAGAAAATTACAATGTGAAAATTTATTCCTGATTTTGTTTATTTTGAAATTAAGTGGCTTTTATGTTTCCTTAAAAATTCACAGTCAATTTCTTGTATAGAAATTGTTATATACTATAATATTATAATATAACTATTAATTGTTATATAGACTATGAAGTTATATACTTCATACTGTTTCAAAATAATTTACATTTGGTCAATAAAACTCTACCCTAAAGAGTTCTTAGCTGGAAAACCACCTCAACATATGCACAAGAACAACTTGTCTGCCAAAGGAGTCAACCACAACACACACAAAGACAGACAACAACCCATCAGTTCAGAACGCAAATAACTCATGCATTTATGCATCTTGTCCAAGACACAAACAATAGAGAAATATTATGAGCAAGTCATGAATGTCTTTCATCCTTCTCCCTGTATTTTCACACCTTCCACCAATAACTGTAGCTGAAAGTGTTGTATCTTTTTCCAGTTGTTTGTAAGTAGGTATATATGTATAAAATAAGCTAGTAGAGTTATATATAAGTTTGTCTCGTGATTTTTCCCTTTAAAACTCTTTTTTTAATTTCCTTTTTTGTTCTCACTATTTCCATCCAAGTGGAAAACTATGTGTATTTTCATTTCAAGTCATCAAAGTGTATCTTGCATAAAGGATAAGTGAAAAGGTGGATGTTGGATCAAACTCATGTGGAGTTGAACTCAGTTTGAGTTGTTTATAATTATTAAACTACATAAAAATTTACATAATCCCCTCCTATTTCTGATTATTGTAGTTTTCACTTATTAATAAATTTTGGGTAATTTCTCACATCTGCATATGTAGCATTCTTCGTATTTACTTGACCATATATCTATTCCTAACGACATGTAAGAATCAGTTGCATTGGGCTGGAGAGATGGCTTAGCGGTTAAGGCACCTGCCTCCTAAGCCTAAGAACGCTGGTTCCAATCTCCACATCCCACTTTTAGCCAGATGCAAAGTGACTCAAGGGCTCAATGCTGTACTTGACCACAAGGGGCGCATGCATCTGGATTTTGTTTGCAGCAGCTGAGAGACTGCTGGAGTGCCCATCTCTATCTGTCTTCCTCTCCCTCTCTCTCTCTGTCTCTCTCTCTGTGTCTCTCCCAAAAAAAAGAAAGAATCAGTTGCATATTAAAATATTAAACTTCTAAAGCATGGCTTTGTTGTAAAGTGCCATGGACTTCCACAGCATATAGCGCTGCTGCTGATTTGTTACTCTGGACTATGAATCAAAACAAACCTCCAACAGCAAAGTAAGAGACAAAAGGGAAGAAGCAAAGATGTGAGCAGCATGAGAGAGCTGCATGTGTGGATGACATGAAGGCCAGAGCTGCCGTCATGAGCCCACACTGTGCACTAGGTGCCTCTCCCTGCTTTGTTGAGGTGGCCGCCTACAACCCTGACCATGCTTCACTGGAGACTGACCATGTCTATTTTGTGAGCTCTGCAGTCTCACCCTCAAGAAAGATGTGATCAACAGAACCTGAATTGTGGCAATAACATTCACATAGTACTTTGTAGTCATTCAACCCATTCAAGTTACGTGACGACATTTTCCCTGCACGATGCATGACAATGCATGCTATTCGTCCTCACGATGAACACCAGCCACATATCAGAGTCTGGTACTTTGTGGGTCTAAGGAAGACTTCGATTAACAAAGTCCTTTTTGGTTCCTGTGCTATTCAGCTTGCCGTTTGTATAATAAATACCAGAGAAAAAGGTTATATTAGCCTACCCCTTTGAAAGTCCACACTGACCACTACAAACCCTTCCCCTTGGTCCCAGCTCTCTGAAGTTCACATCACTTCCCAGTAGCACCACGTGAACATACTGGAAGGCCTCGAAGTGCAATCGCCAGCACTCATTGACTGGCTTTGTCACTATGAGCCACAACTTGGTGTCAGAACTCTGAGTTAGCTGTCACGCTGTGTGGTATTCCACTTTGATTAAATATATTAAATAGTAAAGCAGCTAGCGTCTTGGTCAGATATATTAAAGCTTGTGGAACTTTAGGGCTCCGTGTCCTGTCTCAATCCAAATACCTTAAAAGAGTAAACATATCCTTTTTTCTCTCATTGTTTTAGGGATTCGCTTTTTTCTAGAATGTTCACAAGGTCCAGTGGGATCCTTTTCTTTTTACACGTGTGTATGTGCGTGGTGTACATGCATGTTCCATATATGTGTGGGCGCTTGTTTTTTGCTTGTGTGGGGGGATGTGTGCATCTATGTGGAGGTCAGAGGTCAATGCTGGGCATCTTCTTCAGTAGCTCTCCATGTTATTCTTTGAGACCGAATCTCTCCCTGAACCTGAAGCTCACCAGTTTGGGTAGAACAGCTAGCTAGCAATCCCCAAGGAATCCTCAGGTCTTCCTTCCCCAGCACTAGGATGCCAGTGAAGCATCACTCCAACTTTTACCTGGGAGCTGAGGATCCAGCTCAGGTCCTCGTGCTTGCACACAGCCCTCTCCCCAGCACTAGCCTTGTTTCATCAAGACCTACAGGGGGCAGGAACTGAAAATAAAAGTCATCAGGAGGTTTTATGAGGGTGGGCAAAGAAACTATACTGTGTTTGCATAGTAAGACTGCCTTGTGTCAAAATGGACTCAGCAATTGGCTCGCACAGGCTCCTAATCCCCCATAGCCCGAATTCCAAGCATGAACCACCTGTAACTAGAAGTTTGGGTGACAGGGATCCCAACCTAGCTTCATTCAGTATCTGCCTGGCTGTGTACAGTCCTCAGACTCTGGGGCCAGGTACTCAACGGCCCTCCTGCAGACAAAGATGACTCACTAGGATAATTTGTACTAACAACCACAAGCTGCTTGAGTGTTTTCCCCTTACCCTTTGTCTCCCCTTTCGTTTTCCCTTTTCTGAGTTCTCTGCCCTTCTTTCAAAGCATTACGGGATCTGGGGGCACCAGGGAGGGAAACTCAGATGGTAGAGAACACCGCCCCATGATAGCCAGCCCTCAACTGTGGATGGCAATGGGCGGGGTCTCGTGTCTCGAGAGCCAGCTTGTTGCTATGAGCTACTTTCTGATCGTATTTGGGAATGCTGACTCACGACTATTTCCACCTGAAGACTCAGGATCAAAGCCCAATCATAGCCTCAATAAAGGGGGCAAAGCAGAAAGGAAAGCAGGGGAGAAGAGGGGAGAGGCAGGGGGAAGGTGAGAGGAGGGGAAGAGGGCAAAGAAGGGAAACAGGAAGAGAGGAAAGAAGAGGAAAAAGGATAGGGAAGGGAGGGGAAGAAGGAAGCCATTGTGTCTGGCTTGATTGGTCTTTAACAATCAAGGAGGAGTGTGTTCAGCAGCAGTTTTTAATGATTTATTGATACACTCAAAAAACAGAATGACTCCATACAGTCCTCTAGGTTCAAGGAAACAGGTCTGCAATATTAGCTAAGTTTTATGCTTGGTATGTAGGAGGTCATAAGAGATTGATTTATTATTTCATGTGCTAGCAAAGTTTCCGTAACAGTAATGACTTTTTTCACATACACTTTGTCTAGCATTAGGTGATACACAATGGTTAAATGAGTTAATATGCTTCAGTCATAATGGGCTTGGGTGTTGGCAAGGGAAATAGCACGGTTGATAAGACATCACCACAGTCATAATTCATTGTCAGTCTCCCATTCCAAAGACATAAAAGAAAAACAGTAGAGACAAGCCTTATTGTCACAGATTATTAAGTAATGCTCAGCTCTTGTTTGTTCTTTTTGTATCCAACTGATTGCTTAATCATCAATTATGTTACAAAAACCTTCAACTCGAAGCAGTTTCTAGCTAGTCCATAGCACAGCAGCCTTTCCTTTTTCCTGACAGACTCACTCCCCTTAGCTGCACTTTTCTATGTAACTAGGGTAAAAATCACATAACACTGTTTTCTTGTAATGTTGAGATATGATCACTTTTGACATGATCCAAGATGGATGGAAATCAAACAAGGATGAAGAATGGGAGAGGCGTAGCTGCCCCGTCTGCAAGACTGTCTTCCTGTTGGGCTCATTGTGACTGGCAGGAAGCAGGTTCTTCACATGTCCTCAGAGTCATTAGCATGCATGCAGGGCTCAAGATGTACAGGGAGAGGTTAGGGACTGGGTGATATAGCTGCATGGAGAAGAATGTCTCAACTTCCAACCTTCAGCCCCACTGCACCCCAACAGAATTTATGTTCTACCTGAAAAAGACCAAGTGTTGGTTTTGTCGGCTGCAAGCTCACCATTTAGAGATGTGGATGTTCGATGAGCCAAATGCACGTGTGCTTTTTGTGTCTGGGATCTTGGCAGGGCCTTTCAATCTCATGTAATGTTGATTGTTTTATTTTCTTTTTTGCTTCGTGAATTTACTCCTGTCTGTCGTCTGATCTCGCTTTAAAATTCCTGTTTGTTATTTATTTTTCTCCTATGTTTCTTTCTCCTCTGTTTTCTGATATATTCTTATGATAATTATGTGCTAACTGCTTTAATAAACGTACAGGGTCTTTTGTTTTCTAACCTTCTCTTTATCATATTCTCTGTCATTTTTGAAAGCAGCATCTCTTTTTCATAACACGTGACATTAACTCTCTGAAATTCGTAATTGCTCGACATGATATTTCTATTCTTTTCTTATTGGTTCTAGATAAACAGCAGAAAGTTCCATCTCACAGTTGTGGAGACTGGACGTGTAAAATCGTGTAGTCAGCCTGGCTAGCAGCTGGTTAGGGTGGCAGATTGCTGACTGTGTCCTCACCCAGCAGAAAGAGGGACAGAGCGATCTCTGGGGTCTGTATAAAATAGGACCGCTAATCCACTTGAAAGGACTCTGCTTATGGCACAATCACTTATCAAAGGCCCTGTCTCCTAGTGCCTCCATCACATTGTGGAGTTGGGATTTCAATATGAGTCATGGGTGGGTGGGAAGGCTACAAATGTTCAGCTTATTGAACTTCCTACTTTGTTTCTTTGCTTCCTTCTTTTTTTTTTTTCGGTTTTAATATCTCTTTCAATGTTAAATTATTTCTCATTGTCTCTGATGATTCCCTGGTATTCTCTTCATATTTAAAAAGCGGAACACTGAAAACTCAAATTGTCACCAGAACCCAAGTTCAAGAGAAAATTTCCAACCAGAAGAAATATTTGTTATATATGACAGAATAATGGACAATATTTATATAAAAACATGCAAGTCAATAAAGTATTTCAATGAAAATGAATGTCATAGATAGCTAGTTTGCAAAATACACATAGCTAATATTTCCACAAGGCTGAACTTGTAACCAAGTACAACTTAAAAGGAAATAAGACACCATGTTCAGCATTGACCTTGAGTGTTTTTCCCATTGTTTTTAGTGATAATTCTGAACATTACCAAAGCAGGGAAAGGAAACTGTTTTTTGTTTGTTTTTTTTAAAGAATATGCTTTGTATGGATGCACCATGTGTTGGTACCATGTTTTTTATTTGTTTGTTTGTTTGTTTGTTTGTTTGTTTCATTTTTCAGGGTAGGGTTTCACTCTATTCCAGGCTGACCTGGAATTCACTATGTAGTCTCAGGGTGGCCTTGAACTCATAGCAATCCTCCTACCTCTGCCTTCCAAGTTCTGGGATTAAAGGCATGAGCCACCACACCTGGCCTTGGTACCATCTTTTCCTCCATCCCTGCCCCCATTCTGCAGGGAGCCCTCCTCAGTAGGGTTGCTGGTATTTCTCGTGGGCCTGTGGGTTATGCATTATGGGAGCAGCAGTCAGTTATTTGGGGGGGTAGGGAAAGCCTCTGGGCATGACATCCCAAACTGTGGCTTTTACAATCTTTCTGCTCCCCGTTCTGCAAAGTTCCCTGAGCCGTGGTGGGTGTGTTTTAAGTCTACGTCAGTGATGAGCTCTCAGGAGCCTCTGGATCTCTGCTTTGGTAGGTGTTGAGTGTCCTCAGTGTCTGTCTCCTTCAGCCTGGTGTGATGGTCAGGCTCACCATGGAAGCAGCACTCTTGCTCATCTTCCCAATTCTTCCGTGAATTCACCTGGGTGTTGACTGAGATGTGTGGGGTGGTTTATTTCCTCCTTTTTCATTCTAAAAAAGAAAAATAGAGTCTCCAATGGAAAGTAAAGCATGGGTTAAATTGGGTAAGCGTAATTAATTTGGGGAGAGCTTAATGGATGTAGCCCCTCTTTTAGCCAAAGACTAGGACATTGGAGAGCATAATGTTTGTCTTCAAACGATTCAGACCTGGTTTCCAGTTCCAGATATGGGTTCCTTTCCACTAAGTGGATCTCCTAGCCAATCAGAAAGCCATTGGTTACCCACCAAGGCTGTGTGCCACCAATGCCCTGGTGTGTACTTCTTGTCAGGCTGGTTGCTTCTGAGTAGCTTAGACCCGTGCTTGCTCACAACGTTGTTGGCCACTTTCCCCCAGTAGCTCATGTAGCGATTTCCAGCACTAGACAGGCTAACGGTCTGGGGACCGGCTCTCTTCTGGACTCCAGCCAGGTCTCTCCATGTTCTGTGTTGTCAGCATATGGTGTCCCCAGCAATAGGGTCTTTTACTTTACTTCAGGTGGGTAATCAAGTGCTTTGACAGAAGCTTGTCTTGTTTGGGGGGGCCTCATAGGTCTCTCTCATCATTTCTGGTACTGCAAGTTACAAGTCAGAGCCAATTTTTTTTTTAAGGTTAGGCTCCATCCTGCCCTCTGCAAGGCTCTTCTTTTGGGGCATTCCCCCTATACTCTTGTTGAGGGTTATATCTTTTAGTCTACCTTCAAGTATAAAGGTTTCTATGGTACTGGTTCATTTTGGGTTTAGTTTCATGTCAAACCCTTCCATCTATTGTCTGAGCCTCAAGTTGCCTGTCCAGCATGCCAGCAACTCACGTTGATCCGAGTTAGGAACCGCAGATGAGAAAGAACATATGGCGTTTGTCTTTTCGTAATTGTTTCATGAGTATGATTGGTTCTAAGTTCATCCCTTTTCCTACTAATTTTGTTGTAATTTTTTTCCTTATTGTTGAGTAGAATTCCATTTTGTATATGTGTAACAACTTCGTTATGCATTCATCCAATGATGGGCACCTGGGTTGGTTCCAGTTCTTAGCTATTATGAATTGAACATCTCTGAACATGGTTGAGCAAATACCTCTGTAATGAAGCATGGAGCATTTAGGGTAAATGCCCAGTAAGGGAATAAGTGGGTCTGAATAGTGCCATATTCATCTTTTTCATGAATCTCCATATTGATTGCCATAGTGGTTATACAAGTTTGCATTCCCATCAACAGTGAATCAGGGTTTCCCTACATCCTGGCATATTTGTTGTCATTTGATTTTTTAATGATTGCCATCCTTACTGGAGTATAGAGGAATTTCATAGTTGTTTTAATTTCCATTTCCCTGATGGTTAGGGATGTTGAATATTTTCTTAAGTCTGTGTTAATATTTCTTTGTCTGAGAGCGCCCTATTCAGTTCTCTATCCCATTTTTTTCCAGTGGGTTGTTTGATTTTTTTTTTCTTGTTTAATTTGTTAAATTCTTTATAGATTCTAGATATTAGGCCTCTGTCAGTGGTATAGCGTATAGCTGGCAAAAATTTTCTCCCGTTCAGTGGGTAATCTATTGGCTCTGCTTATGGTATGTTTGTCTGTGCAAAAGCTTCTTAGCTTCATAAGATCCCATTGGTTGAGAGATTGTTTAATTTCCTGGGATACTGGAGTGTTGTTCAGGAAGTCTTTCCCCACTCTGATATTGTGGAGAGTTCTTCATATTTTTTCTTCCAGTAGTTGAAGAGTTTATGGTTTTATATTGAGGCCTTTAATCCATTTGGAGTTGATGTTTTTGTATGGTGATTAACCAATTAGTCAGCACCATTTGTTGAAGATGCTGTTGTTCCTCCAGTCTATGCTATTGGTATCTTTGTCAAAGATCAAGTAGCTGTAGCTACTATGGTTCAGGTATTCAATTCTGTTCCATTGATTTATATTTCTGTGTTTAGGTCAGTACCGTGCTGCTTTTGTTACTATGGCTTTGTAGTATAGCTTTAGATTGGGTATGGTGATACCTCCAGAGGTGTTTCTTTTGCTGAGGATATGTTTGGCTATCCAAAGCCTGCTGCCATTCCATATGAATTTTGAGATCATTTTTTTTCTATCTTTGTGAAGAATGATACTGGAATTGTTATTGGTATTCCACTAAATCTGTATATTACTTTTGGTAGAATTGCCATTTTCAAAATATTAACTCTACCTATCCAGGAGTATGGGAGGTCTTTCCATCTTGTCAAGTCCTCTTTAATTTTTCTTGAGTAGTTTTATGTTTACATTATATAGGTCTTCACATCCTTGGTTAGTGGTATTCCAAGGTATTTTTTTTTTTTTTTGTGGCTATTAAAAATGGAACAGTCTCACTGATTTCTTTCTCTGTGTATTTCTCCTTTGCATATAGAAAGGCTACGATTTTTGTGCATTGATTTCATATCCTGCCAATTTGCTGAAGGAATTATTATACCTTATAGATCCAGAGGAAGTTCCATAATGGCAGAAGAAGCTGGCCTGCTCTTCACAGGATCAAATACAGAGAGCAAAAGCCAAAAGCCAAAAGCCACACACACACACACATCAGGAACTCCAACTAGGCACACTTTGCATATCTTTAGATTGAAATCTCAAACCCACCACCACACCTGAAGATCCTCCCAGTGACACTGCCTCCAGCCAGGTGGCTGCAGATGCAAACTACAAATTAATAAAACACTGAATATATTGGGGGCCATCTATTCAAACTACCACAGGAGGTATCTGTCTTTAGTGGTGATGTGGGTTTCTTGAAGACAGCAAATAGAAGGGTCTGTTTTTCTGATCCACCCTGTTAACTTGTGTCTTTTGATGGGTGAGTTAAGACTGTCAATATTTAAGGTTATAACTGTGAGGTTCGATTTTAAACCCTGCCACGATGAGGTGCTTTTTGGGGTTTGGTGCTTTCCTGAGCTTTGTACTTTTTTGAGCCTGCTCTAGTTTTGGTTATTGTGATCTTCTTCCTGAAGGCTCTTGAGATTGGTTGTTTGACTCTTCTGTGTGGATTATCCCTGAAGTATTCTCTGTAGGTTTGGCTTTGTGTTCATATAATCATTGAGCTGACTTCTTTATGGAAAGGTTTTCTTTCACCA
Organism: Orientallactaga sibirica; assembly: GCA_036365145.1. Taxonomy (NCBI): domain Eukaryota; kingdom Metazoa; phylum Chordata; class Mammalia; order Rodentia; family Dipodidae; genus Orientallactaga; species Orientallactaga sibirica. The sequence continues at coordinate 4,713,812 of JAEOAD010000035.1, forward strand.
TCTATTATGAGGGATACTGTCATGAGTACAGTAGTTTGGGTTGGAAGTCATAGTGGAGACTTTGCAGTGTTCCATTCCAGGCCCTTCTGGCTTTCAGGGTTTACACTGAGAAATCGGAGGTAATTCTGATGGGATTACGTTTGTATGTAGTGAATTGTTTCTCCCTTGCTGCTTTTGTTTTGTTTTCATTGTTAAAAATCTTAACTATGATGTACCTTGGAGAGTTTACTCTTTGCTCCTGTCAGTTTGGTGTTCTATGAGCTTCTTGTATCTAGATGGGCCTCTTTTTTGAGAGACTGGGAAAATTTTCTTCAATAATTTAGTTAAATATGTTCTCTATGCCTCGGGCCTGGATTTCTTCCCTTTCTGGTATTCCCATAATCTTGAAGTTTGGTTGTTTTAGAATATCCCATAGTTCCCTCATATTCTGTTCTCATGATTCTTTGAACTTAGTGAAGTTTTTTACCTCCTGATCAATTTCTTCTGTCTTGTCTTCCAGCTCGGAGGTTTTTGCCTTCCATATGAGTGAGTCTGTTAATGAGAAGATCTAAAGATGTTTTTAAACGCTCTATTAGATTTTTTGTTTTCTTTGTTTTAAATCTTGTATTGGTTGAATATTTCTTTACTATGCCCAATACCATCTTTTGCAGTGTGAGTGTTTATTTCTGTACCACTATGGGTTTTGGGGGCGGGGTTGGTATTATGGCTCAGTTAAAAGATCTTGGACTATGGGAATGTTTGAACATCACTGAGAATGATAAAAACTATGGGGACATTTAAAGTTGGACTGAATGCATTACATTTTACATCATGGAAGGTTATCAGTTTATGGGGGTCAGGGTCAGAATGTGGTGGTTTGATTCAGGTGTCTCCCATAAACTTAGGTATTGTAAATGCTAGTCTCCCCAGCTGATGGAAATTGGAAATTAAAGCCTTCTAGAGACCGTGTATGGTTGAGGGTAGGCTTATGGTTGTTACAGCCAGTTTCCCCATGTCAGTGTTTGGCACACTCTCCTGTTCCTGTTGTCCACCTGATGTTGGCCAGTGGGTGATGTCCATCCTCTGCTCATGCCATTGCTTTCCCCTACCATTGTGGAGCTTCCCCTCAAGTCTGTAAGCCAAAATAAATCCTTTTTTTCCCCCAAAGCTATTCTTGGTCGGGTGATTTCTGCCAGCAATGCAAACCTGACTGCAACAGTTGGTGACTACTTTTAGGGTAATAATTCACTTAGATGTGTTACATTTCAACAAAGTATTTACACCTTGAGGTGGCAATTCTACCTTTAATAATTTTGAGGAAATGGCCAGCTTTTCAAAGATCTATGTTCATTCCAGTGTTGTTTATTATATGGTGAATGGGACACAACACATGCCCAACAATAGGTGTTAACGGAGTGAATTATTGTTCTACCCACCTGAGAAATCTGTCAGCTATAAGTGGTCATGTCATTGCAATTTATTCGTTGACAAGGAAATATGTTAATGACCAATTATTAAATCAAAAGGGTGAAAGAGAACATTATGTAAAAATAGAGATTCCAGCCTGGGAGGTAGCTCAGAAGGTATGTGATCCTGCGACACAAGTTTGAGGGCCTGAATCCATCTGAGTTAGATCTCCAGCATCCAAATAAAAAGCTGGACATGGCCATGTACACCTAGGACTCCAGTCCTGTGGGAGATGGAGGCAGGGGAATGAGATAGCCTGAACAAAATTGGTAGCTTCAGATTCAGTGAGGGATTCTAATTCAAGGAAATAAAGCAAAATATCAATAGAGGAGAACACTTGACATTCTCCTCTGCCCTGTATATGCATGCACATGGGGGCATATACATCTACACACACACACACACACACACACACACACACACACACGCACACGTTCATACACCCCCCACCCCCCACACAAAACACAAAGAGATCCATTCAGAGTACTACTTATTTGGGGGGAATAGAACAAGCCCAGATTATATTTATATATAATGCTTACTCACAGAAAATAGAAGTGTCATCTTTTTTTAACTTTTGTATATTTTCTAGATTCTCCACAACAAATATAACATGGTACATGATTTCAAGAATCTTACAAAGTACAGAGAGTAAAAGTGATTTTTACTCTGGGAATGTGCAGGGGGTGGTTGGACATGCTTGCCCTTCAGTAAGTTTGATTATGGAGTGATAAGATGTGAACCAGTGATTTTATGTGAAGCTTGATGTCAGAGTCCGCTACTTGGGGGAATCTTCCACTCTGGTGGCTGTCCATGATTAGCTTCACACGTAGGTGGCCTTGTTTCCAGCCTCAATTTTCTGTTGTAACTGGGTTCTGAGAGGGATGGAGTCTTCTGGAGTCCAGTTCCTCAGAGAAAAGCTTCCAGTCTCCTGACTGGTTGAGAACATGCTGACTGGATATAAGGACTTGGGGAGAAGTGGAAGTCTCACTATTCCTAATACAATTGAATTTTATCTTTTGGCGTGTATGTGTGTGTGTGTGTGTGTGTATGTGTGTGTGTTATGAGTGATGTGTTGTGTGTGTGTATAGCATATGCACGTGTAAGTACAGATGCATGTGTGCCATCTGTTCATGCCTGCAGAGACCAGAGGAGAGAGAAAAGTGTGTTTCAGTACCCCTCTCCTGCATTGGTTCTTTGAAATGGAGTCTCGTTCTAAACCCAGAGCTGCTGACCAGGGAGCCCCAGCAATTCTCCAGTCTCCCACAGAACTGTGGCTACAGGCATTACAAGGTGTCACACGTGGATACTGGGGATCAGACTCCGATTGTCCCGGGCCCTCACAAAGCGCTCTTAAACACTGAGCAGTCTCCCTAGATGGCTGAATACAGATTTTTATGTAATCTTTGTGGTTCAGCCACCACCTCCTTTAGCCTCAGCTTACCTACTATCAGAAAGATCCCGAAAGATTCCTCGATCTTTCCAGGGTTCTGTAATTCCCATAGACTTATTTCATGTGTAACTCTCTGTAACAGTCCTGGACTCTTGATAAGTTAATTCCCACTCATCCTTCCATCTCCAGATTCCATCATGTTGACAACATTTCTTGCCAGTGACTTAATCTCTCCCGTGCTTCTCCTCCTTAATGGTTCTTATCTTTCCTATACACTCATCTTAACAACATTCATGAGGAACAGAGGTAACTATTTACACCCAGTCCAGTACACGTAACAGGAAGCCTTGTAGAGATTGATACATCTTGTTTTATTAAAAAAAATAACGCTGGGCGCAGATGTCTTTTTATCAGAAGTGTCAAGGGTTTGGCAAAGCTAACTTGGTGAAAATGTCACCTGTGTTCACCTGACCTAGTCAGGAGCTGGGACAGGAAGTTCCTTCTCCTTCCCTGATTAGCCTAGCCATGGAGGGGGGCTATGCAGAAAGCAAGTGGCAATCATACTATGCCAGTTTCTTGGTAATAAAATGTTGTGCTTGCCTAGGAAGGAAACTGCAGCTGTACAGTACAGATGGCAAATAGCTGACTGCAGTTTAGCAGGATTCAATGAAATATCTCAAGTGACTTGGCACGTGAAGACTGAGAAATGTGAACCATATTCCTGCTTCCCATCTGAAAAAAAATATATCCCTGGATAATTAACATTTATTCAGATGGGTTTTCAAATGAAAATTTCTCTCAAACTACTCCCCCATACAAAGAATTCCCAAAAGTCAGTTCACTAAATATTGTCCCCAAATACACTTGGATTTGCCTGCAATAAATTAAATTTTTCTTGGGGGCGGGGGGAATCATCTTTGTTCCACTTATTCCAAAGTCTTTATTATGACATAATGCAGTAAGGTCAGAGGTCTGTGTGTATCTGTGTGGCTATGGACACACACATGTGTGCATGCTGTTTACCACTTTAACTGTGTGTTCATGTTGTCTCCATGTCTGCAACATTAGAAGTTTAAGGGCACAGACAAAGATGTGTGTTTCATCAGTTGCTATTTGCTTGAGGAACTTACCCTCACTTGAATACATGATAAGGATTCATTAACTACTTGCTGTTTACTGATGGGATACCTGTTGGAAATGTTCGTTTGGACTCCTGATAACAGCCAGAGTACCTCTGGACCTGTGTGACATAAGCCAAGTAAAATTTTGGTTAAGAATCACCGGTTAGTCTGGAGAGATGGCTCAGCAGTTAAGGTGCTTGCCTGCAATGCCTAATGATCAGGTTTGATTCCCCATATGTACAAAATGGTGCAGGTGTCTGGAGTTTGTTTGCAGTGTCTAGAGGTCCTGGCATGCTCGCTGTCTCTCCTTGCAAATGTATACATACTTTCATAGATAAAAACATTTAAAAAAGGATCACCGGTGGTCTTAGTTAGCCCCCAAAAAAATAAAATCTCTCGCTCCCAATTATGTGAGGTACAGGGAGCTGTCACACTCACAGGGACTGAAAGTAGTGTTGGTGACCAGAAGCCGAGGACTGAAATGGAAAGGAAAGTTGGTGTTTAAGGGAGTCTAAGTTTCACTTAGGGAAAACAAACAAAAATCTAGAAATAGATGCTGGTGATGGTGCCATGCCATGGTGAATATACTTAATACTGTAAAACTATGCACTTGAAATATATTAAACATTTCCTTCTAAAATCTTTTCTTACTCTGCCCATCTTTTTTTAAGAAAAGGAATTGCGGGCTGGAGAGATGGCTTAGTGGCTAAGGCGCCTGCCTGCTAAGCCTAAGAACCCGGTTCCAATCTCCAGAGGTTCCGATCTCCAGGTCACACGTTTAGCCAGATGCAAAGTGACGCAAGGGCGCAATGCCACACTTGACCACAAGGGGGAGCATGCATCTGGATTTCGTTCACAGCAGCTGAGAGACTGCTGGCGAGCCCATCTATCTGTTTTCCTCTCCCTCTCTGTCCTCTCTATGTCTCTCTCCAAAAATAAATATAATTAAAAAAAATTTTAGAAAAGAAAAGGAATTGTTAGTTACCTTACTAATAAGGTCAATGACTTAGGAAGTTTCTTAGTAGCAGGGTGTCTGGAACACTAAGGCGATTGTCTTGTTTAATCAGGGGGGATTTCAATCTTAGATTTATCCTAACATCATTGTAACAGGTACGTTTGGAGGGCGGATGCAGGATTGTTGTGTCTGAATAGAACGGCACTCTTCACGGAGTGAAAGGATGCTTCATGTACATTTCCTAGAGATTCTGTCATCATCGTTCTCAGTTTCAGCTAGGAGGTCCTGGTGGTGGAGACGTTCTTGTTCTTATCACATTTTGTTCGTTCTTCCAGAATGTTCGTTCTTTCTCAGCATTTTCATACAGTGGCATATCTTAGAGCAGTGTGATCTGCTTACATACACAACCTGAGGAGGTTGTGCCTTGACCCGTATATGCAGTCTGTAAAAGTCAACATCGGCCTAATGCCCTGAAGTCTTAGAAATTTCCCTAACTTGCTTTTGAGAAATCTCCCTATGGAACGGTGAGACCACTGGAAGCTATAGTGCTACATGAGTTGACTGAATACCCAGGGTGACCTTAGTGTGGGCAAGCACAGGAACAGGAGCTTAAACTCGGGAAGAATGGCTCAAAGTTGACTAGGGTCAGCATCTGGAGTCTGTCTATGAAACGTGTCAGCGGTCCACAGGTGTGTTGGGCTGGGTGCAGAGGCAGCCGGCCTGAGAGACCTTGATGGCTTAGGCTCCTGGTCACGATCAAGTTATAGAGGACAAAGCAATGCAGAGAGATGACCAAGCCCCACGCAGCCCCCCAGGGTCAGCCCAGCCATGAAGGATGAGGAGGACAGAGCTCCTGCCATCAGCCAGAGGTCATTTCCACGTAGTGCAAACCTCTCCCGAAGGAGGAACGTGGAGTCATGAAGTTTGCACTCTTGCTCCTGCAGTCCAGGGACGTCCAGTGATGACTGAGAGGTCATGTGATCATGTGATAAGAAGAAAAGTAGTATTGCTTTATCATTTGGTAGGTCTAGTCTTGGTTTTTTTTTTTTTTTTGAGAAAGAAATTTTTAAATTATTTATTTGCAATAAGAGAGACAGAGAGAAGAGAGAGAGAGAGAAGAAAGAAAGAAAGAAAGAAAGAAAGAAAGAAAGAAAGAAAGAAAAGAAAAGAAAGAAGGAAGGAAGGAAGGAAGGAAGGAAAGAAGGAAGGAAGGAAGAGAAAGAATGGGTGTGCCAGGGCCTCCAGCTGTTCCAAACAAACTCCAGATGCATGCACCACTTTTACATCTGGCTTCACATGGGTACTGGGGAATTGAATCTGGGTCATTAGACTTTACAGGAAAGTACCTTAACCTCTGAGCCATCTCTCCAGCCCAGTTCTTAGGATTTTTTTTGAGCAACCTACACACAGATTTCCATAGTAGTTGTTCCAATTTACATTTCCACCAATAGTGAATGAGAGTTCCCCTTCCTCCACATGTTTGCCAGCATTAGTTTTCATTTGATATATATATGGCATGTATGGATATATGCATGCATGCATACATGTTGCAGTCAGCTTCATGTTGCTGGCACAAAACATCCAACCAAGCAGCTTGTGGGAAGAAAGGGTTTATTTTGGCTTACAGACTCAAGAGGAAGCTCCATGATGGCAGGGGAAATGGAGGCATGAGCAGAGGGTGGACATCAACTCCTGGCCAACATGTGATGGACAATAGCAACAGGAGATTGTGCCAAACACTGGCAAGGGAAAGTTGGTTATAACACCCATAAGTTTGCCCCAACAACACACCTCCTCCAGGAGACTCCAATTCCCAAACTTCCATCATCTGGGGACCTAGCAATCAGAACACATGAGTTTATGCAGGACCCCTAATTCAAACCACCACAATGTATGCATGTATGTATGTATGTATGTATGTATGTATGTATGTATGTATGTATGTATGTGTGTGTATGTCACCAACAATTGTGAACCCTGTGTGCAACACTACCGATAGGGCAAGCAAGATGTACCCACTGGTGCAATAATGGCAAGTCTGTTACAGGGGTCACCAACCACTGTCTGATTGGATTTGAGGTTTGCACCACAGGAGGCGGTCCTCGCCTTGTGCTGCAATCCAGTCAAGAGCTCGAGCTGGGATGGTCATGGCTGAGTGGGGAAGCTGCTGCTCTCATTGGTTAAATGGACATGGCATACCTATCCCTCCAAACACTTTCTAAGTCACCGCGTTTATGCCCATAGCTTATTGCTGCCATCAGCTCATTACAGAAGGGTTATCATGTCATGGGCAGTGGAACCTGCAGGGACTCAGAACTGGCCCCAAATCACATGAATAAGTGCCAGCTGAATGCTCGGGCATAAATGGGGCTTCTCTTACCTCCTGTGATGCTTCAGCACGTTACAGAAGAAGGGGTGGAAACAATGTAAGAGCTGAAGGAAGCTGGAGGGAGGGAGGTATATGCAGGTAACGGTTGTTGTGAGAAAGGAGAAGCATTTTCATCAGTGGTAAGCCACGGGCAAGACCCTGCTGCTGTATACAACCCCTCAACCATGCTCCCGTTAGCAACTCTAATGCAACTCACTGAGGCATCTGAAAAGCCAGCACAAAAGCATTAAGGGGACTAGTTGGAAAGAGAAAGGGACGAGTGCCTCCCTTAATGGAGGATATAGGAGGTGAATGTGATCAAAATACACTGTAGACATGTGTGAAAATGTTGTAATGAAATTCATTATGTATAATTTATATATACTAATTTAAAAACAAAGACAGACAAAAGCACCAGAATTTTTCTTTTCAGGATGACTGAGTCTCATTTCTGTCTGCTCAGCCTCAGGCTTGAGGGAACTAAACGTCACTTCCTGGATTCACATGGCCAAAGCTCTTTCTGAACTGCCTGCCTCCCAGTCCAGCTCACCGGTGCCCCTTGTCCAACTGAACTTCCTGGCTCCTTTGTCCTTAGGACATCTCCCAAAGCTTCCTTGGCCCTCCCTTGATTTTCTGAGAGCCCCAGCCTTCACTCTTCCTTCCACACAGGAAGGGAAAGGTCAATGCAGAAATCAACTCTGAGAAATAATGAAAGAACAGGGAGTCATTTCTAGAATATTTGCTCCAAGACCTCAACTTAGCTAGTTCCCAGCTCAAGTTGAAAGTGCTCAAAGATCCTGTCCTTTATAACCTTTGGTTTGAAGTCATTTTGGAGCTAGAAAAAAAAAGGGAAAAAATGAAGAACATCTAATTTTGTGAATCTCATCTTTAAATTCAAATCTCCAAGGTTCCCTGAGGCACTGGATTGCACAGACAGCACAGTGATGAAAACTTAATAAAAGGCCCAGAAAGATCATAGATCACACTCGCCCATCAGCAGTCACAGGTAAGGGGACAATCATGACGTTATTCTAATACTTGGGATATGCTTGGCTCTGATTCATTCTGTGCAGTGACAACTACCTCGCCTTCAAGCTTTGTCACTGTCTCCACAAACGCATCCACAGTCTCTGGTCATTTCTGGCCTGGCCTTTCTTTCTTCTGACTCTGCTTAAAACTATGTTTAACCACAATGTCTATGTATGGTGAAGTCTCTAAGTCAGGACTGTAGTCACTTCCTCTCCCAGGCCTCCCTTTCCAACTCATTTACTCTGTTTCCAGTTATCTGTGGATAACAGAAGTGGGCCCATATAAAGTCCTTCTATTAAGACAATCTCTTGTTTCCTAGGCCTTCAGGACAGGCTAAAGATTTTTTTTTTTTTTTTTTTTTTTTTTTTTTTTTTTTCGAGGTAGGGTCTCACTCTGGTCCAGGCTGACCTGGAATTAACTATGCAGTCTCAGGGTGGCCTCGAACTCTCAGCGATCCTCCTACCTCTGCCTCCTGAGTGCTGGGATTAAAGGCGTGCGCCACCATGCCTGGCCCAGGCTAAAGATTTTTAAATGGACACCAAATACTCTGTAGTATAAACTCTGACGCCTTTTTGCAGCCTCACTTTCTGTCATAGTGACTCTGTGTCCTTTTCAGTGACTGTCCCCTATAGCCCGCAGAGTCTCTGCCACTGCAGTCCCAGAGACATGGGAGTCCTTGGTTTCCCTTCATCTCTGCTTAGACAAGGATGAATTGTCGTCCATGATAAATGGAGAAGACAGAGGCAGAGACAATCCCCAAAGAGGAGCAGGTAGGCTGGGTACTTTTCTGCTGAGCAAAGGCTGCCTTGACCCCACTCCTGTACACAGGGGTGAGGGAAACACTCCTTCTGACCTCTTCCAAAACCTCCCAGTACAGCTCATTTGAAAAAATTAGTCCATGATTGGCTTTTGCCCTGGTTAATTTCCTACTTGAAGTCCAGCTTCTCATTGGCTTATAGGAGGAAAGGAAGGGCTGTCAATGTGAACAGCTAATTTGATCCTCCTCTCTTCCATTGGGGCAATGACTCCCCCAAAAGTTGGCTAGTTATCCCTCATCCCACCTCATCCCATCAACTCCCATCCCCAAAGGTCTTGGATTAGAATTATTATTACCTGTGCCTAACTCAGCTTCCTGAGAGAAGCCAAGAATGAGGGCTCAGTCCCTTCCTGCCAGCTATTGCGAGCATTCCCACCATTCTCTAGAAAGAACTTCAAGGAAAAAAAAAATGTATCTAAAGTCTTCATACTTTTCTCTCCTTTGATCCTTCAGTCTTATTTTACTGATAAATTATATATGTATATGTATATATGAATGCACACATAAGCTTTTCATCTTGGATTTATGCTAGAAAAACATTTATAGGGCAATGGGCCAATTCAATTATGAAACGAACATAGTCAATATAAATCAGGTCTCAGAAAAATATTTACTGACACTCCCAAAATGGCCAAGATAACTTGGTGAAGAAAACCAAATATCATCATCTATGATATATATTTTTTCAAAGTCGAGGCTGCCGGCATAAAAGAACGGGGGCATTTTCTTCCTGACCCTGGGACTCGCCTCAGCTAGAAATAGTCTAGAGATGCTGCAGTCCGGGCGGCTGACTGGAGCCTAAAGCTCACAGAGTTGCTTTAATCTTCTCAAGCCTGTTGTCCTTCCTGCCTCAACAAGGGACCCCCATGACTCCCCGGGGTGTTTCCCGGACAATCTGCCCCTCTCTTCTGCATAGCATCTTGCCATCTGCTGCTGCATGTTGAGGCCCCTGAGAGCTGCACCCTGGGCTTGCTCCCAGCCTGAATCAAATCACAACTCTGCTTTCGGATAACTTCCAGACTACGGGTGCCCCAGACCTTAAAACTACAGCTGTTAGGCCATAGTATGCCTTGCCTATGGGATCCGAGAGCCCTCACGCTCCTCACTTAGGAGCACAGAATGCCCCAGACCTGCAACTCCACTTCCACATCAGGCCAAGCCATTGCTTCTAAGGAGGGGCAGAAAGAGCAGAGAACACGAGAGAAGTGGACTAGAGCTCGTCTCACTCCTGCCGGTGCGTCTCCACCCTGCATCCAGGTGTGGATCCCCAGGGGTCTTTCCAGCATCTTTGGTGTTTTCGATCCTCCCTGGTCCCTTCCAGGGGAGCTGGGTGAGAAGGGATGGGTGAATATGGGGCCTCCAGACTTGAATGTGCTCAGTTCTCCCTTGCTTGTGCTCCTCCCCAAGAAAAACAGTCAAGGTCAATGACAACTGGTCACCTAATTATAGAAGAGGGCTCTCACGATCAAATGCACACACCCCGAGCCAACTGTTCTCTGAGAGAACAAGCCAGGGTTGGTGGTTCACGTGTGTTGTAGTTTCCTGCGCGTTGCTGGGGCAAAACATTTGACAGAAAGCAGCTGATGGGAGGCAAGGTTTGATGTTAGCTTACGGTCTCAAGGGGAAGCTTCATGATGGCAGGGAAAGCACGGCACGAGCAGAGGCTGGACGTCTCCTCTGCCACAACAGGTAGAAAACAGCTGAGCTGGGCAAGGCGGAAGCAGAGCTATGACGCCCCTAGGCCCACTCCCAAGAGCACACCTCTTCCAGTGGGGCTCCACCACCCAAATTGCCCCTAGCTAGAGACAATGCATTTAGAACACATGGGTTTATGGGGCGTGGGGGTGGGGGCATCTGAGTGAAACCACCAGGATATCTGAAATCACAGCAGGAGGATAGTAAGCTCAGGATCAGCCTGGGCTTTCAAGTGAGAGCTTGTCTCAAAAAAAAAAAAAAAAAAAGAAAGAAAAGAAAAAAAAGAAAAGACAAAAGTAGCAATTTGGTTTTGAATTCTTAAAAGAAGTCAATGCCACATGATAAACTGTGGCCCTTTTATGCTCTGTTTTCCAAAGCAAACATGGTTTATAAATCACAGGGCTTTTCAGTGCAGTGCCAGAAAACAGTGGCTCTGTTCTTCTCTTGCTAGCAGCAGACCAGCATTAGGTAGTCATTTGAGGTCCTTGTATGTCACACATCCTTTGCTTTCCAGTGATGCACTCCCCAGGACTGGCACCATACAGGGTAAAATTACTTCCTGTGAGCTGCTGTTCCTCTGCACCCACTTTCTCCAATGTGACAGACACCTTGCCGCTAGTTTTCTTTATCAGTTCCACACCTGCAGCTACTCTGATGGCCCATGCTCCATAGGGAGCATATTTGTGTGTTCAGGCAAAGTCAAAATAATGACATAATTGCTTACAAGGCGGCAGCGTCTGGGATTCCAGGGCGCCTCCCTGGTCCCTGGCCCCTGCAGGTGAGCAGTGATTATAACTGTCCTATCATGGGACAGCTGTTGAGAAGTCAGTTGGAGCTGTTCAGCCAGGACATACCGTTTTTTATTTTTTTAAAATTTTTTTGTGAGCAGAGAGGGAGGGAATGGGCATGTCAAGGCCTCCTGCCACTGCAAGCGAAACCCCAGATGCCACTATGCCACTTTGTGCCTTGGGCTTTACATGTGTACTGAGGAATTGAAGCCAGACTGGGAGGCTTTGCAAGCAAGTGCTTTAACCTCTGAAACATCTTCCCAGCCCTAGAATGCATCTTAAAAATGCCAATCCCTCTCACCAAATCCAGCTTTAGGGTAGAGGCAGAGGCAAAGGACAGAGAAAACCTGTGCTAAGAATGCCCTGGACATGATTGGAGGGGAAAAAGAAGACCAGAGAACCAGGCTTAGGGTTGTCAAACCCTGATGCCATCTGTGTACCTACTGGGAAGGGTGCTCACAAGATGGTGCACATAAGGGTGGTGCCAGGGAGCAGATCGCACAATGTGTGTCTTCTCTTTCCAGCAGTGATGCCCAATATCTGAATCTGAATGCTATCACAGGATAGCTGTGTTTGGGGGTTGATTGTGCTGCGGGCGCAGCTATTATGATTCATGGCTGAGGTCATTTCTCCTTCATCAGCAGGTTTCAAGGACTAATGAGGCTGTCAAGATAACACCTGTCTAATCTTACAGCAACCTTTCAAACCACCCACCCCATGGGGAAGCAATGGTCTCTTTCCACAGTGTAATTGCAGCTGGGACATGACAGCTTGAATGTCACTACCCTTTCTTCACCTTTTCTACCCTTCCCAGTGCCCAGCTCTGGAAGAATCAAGGAACTGTACATGCTGCACCTGCTGGCCCAGCTGCTCTCCCGCCAAAAGGAAGTGACAGGGTTCTCTATGCACCTCCTGGTTGGATTGAATCTCCTCTGAGCCCGAGGTTCCTCAGAACTTCTTCTACTTCAGTTATTCCATTATCAAGCTCTCACAATAGGACAAGCCATTCAGTATGAAATTGTTATGAAAAACATAAAATTGAATTACAAGTTTCTCAGACTCAAGCAACTTTAAAAAAAATTCTGTTCAAAACAATGAGCAACCTGGTTCCAATTTATCTCATGGCTGTATTCACAGAAAAGTTTAAGAGAGGGCTGGAGAGATGGCTAAGCAGTTAAGACACTTGCCTGCAATGCCAACAGCCCCGGTTTGATCCCCAGTATCCACGTAAAGCCAGATGCACAAAGTAGTGCATGTATCTGGAGTACATCTGCAGTGGCTAGAGGCTCTGGTGCACCCATTCTGTCTCTCTCTCTCTCTCTCTCCTTGCAAATAAATAAATCAAATATTTTTTTAAAAGTTGAAGAGAGCTTTAAAAATATCTTACAGCTAGAAATTTCCCATGGAGACCTTGATAGTATTCTAGGGTGATTGCTACTGAATCAAATAATATCTTCCTGTTTGTATTAAGTACTTTCTTCATCACTGTGACAAGATGTCTGAGAGAAGCAAGGAAGGAAGGATGGAAAGAAGGAAGGAAGGAAGGGAGGGAAGAAGGAAGGGTGGGAGGGAAGAAGGAAGGAAGGAAGGAAGGGAGGGAGGGAGGGAGGGAGGAGGGAGGGAGGGAGGGAAGGAGGGTTGATTTATTTTAGCTTACAGTGTCATGGCAGGGAAGACCTGGTGGTATTCATGGTGGTGGGTGGTGGTACGAGTATGAGGCAGCTTGTTCACATCTTGGTAGACAAGGAAGTAGAGCAAACTCAGGCCAGAACCTGGACAAACCATCACTGAAAACCTTGACCCAACAACCCACCATCTGCCAGGTAGGCCCCGTGTCTGAGAGGCTGTTCAACCTTTCTAAACAGCACCAGCAGCTTGGAACCAGCTGTTCAGACAGATTGGCCTGTAGGGAACATCTCCCAATAAATGAATAATGCTCTTGCATAACATTTATTGAATTTTACAGCATTTTCTCTCATGTATTTTAGGGACCTCAGCCCTACTTACCACTTCTAAAATATGGAACTTTGAGCTTGGAAAGATGACTCAGTAGTTAAAAGCAAACTTGTTGGCAATGTCTGCCAACCTGGGCTCAATTCCCCAGTACCATGAAAAGCCAGATGCCCAAAGTGGCGAATGCATCTTGAGTTCATTTGCAGTGGTAGGAAGCCTTGGCACACCCATTCTCTCTATGTCTTCTCCACCCTTCTCTTTCTTTTCTCTCTGTCTCTCTGTCTCTCTCTCTCTCTCTCATAAATAAACTATTTAATTAAAAAATGGTAGTCTTGGGGCTGAAGAGATGGCTCATCATGAGGGCCCGAGACCTCCTGAGTTTGGTTTCCACATAAATAGCTGGGAGTGGTCATGCCTATCTGTAACCTCAGTCCTGTGGACAGCAAAGATGGTGAATCCCGGAGGCTTGCTAAAACCGCAAGCTCCAGAACCAGAGAGAGACTCTGCCTCAGGGCAACACGCAGATGAGTGCTGGAGGAGTGATGGAGGAGAGACAGAGTGGGGGTGGGAGAGCCAATGTTCTTTCACAAGCAAGGCATCTCATCTGTGCATATATGTGCAAACACACACAGACACAACCACACACCACACACACACACACACACACATACACACACACACACACAACACAACCACACACACACACACACACACACACACACACACACACACACATGCACAACCACACACACACACAAAGGTATTATTTTCCCTCCTGGCTTTTCTGAGGCTGTCTTGGAGTTCATTTACCATGTTCAAGTGATTCATTTATTTCTGACTCAAAAATAGTGTAATTCTTTAAAAAGTATATTTTCTATTAGGGAATTATCATTACTAATATAAAAATGAGTGTACTGTGCACGATAAAGCACGTTTTTATTTGCATATTGAAAAATGCCCATGGGTAGAATACAAAATATAAAAGTGTCTTTTGACCCAAAGAGAATTGATGGCTTGAAAAAAATGAAGATGACCATAATAGAAGAAGGTGGAGAGCATCTGATTCTATGCTAACCCAAAGAAAAAAATTCCTCTGATTACAGTAAACTTTATTTAACCTATCAAGAGCAAGACAGGGTAACCATATATCATGAAAGAAAAACAATAGAGAGTTGTAACTAGTCATATGAAAAAGGAGAGGAAATATTTTTATACTTAAAGGACATAATTCTGCTTGGAAACCCCACATGGCTTCAAGGCAAGATTGCATTGAAATTTAAAAAAAAAAACAGGCTAAAAAATGGGAGAGATATCAGCAATATATAAAATGGAGAAAGATTCACAGCCAGAATTTATGAAGATCTCCAAAAATCAATAAGAAAAGACAAATGGCTCAATAGAGAAATGGGTAAAATGTGTATTGAAGAAAAACAAAAGGAAGTTGAATGAGCCATGAACCTCTGAAAAGATGTTCAACACCCCGTTTCTTAAGGGCAGCTATGGCTCATGTGCCATGTCCAACCTAGAGGTCGTTTTGTCCAGACATTAAAGACTGTGTTTTCACACTTTCACACACACAACAACAAAACCCCAGAGAGCTAACACATAGATAACAAAGCCCAACATAGTTATTCTTCCTCCTTCTCCTCCTCTTCCTCCTTCTTTTTGCGAGTGTGTGCGTGTGGGGACAGAGAGATGCATGCTCATCCATCCACATCGTTTCTTTGAGATAGAATCTCTCGCTGAACCTGGAGCTGCAGTTTTCAGTCAGACTGTTGATCAGTGAGCCCCAGTGATTCTCTGGTCCCCAAGGGACTGGGGTTGCAGGTTCATGGCCACACGCAGCTTTTAACATAAATGCTGGGGATCAAACTCAGAGCAAAGCATGAACTTTTAGGCCCTCGTGATTGTGTGGCAAACACTCTTCCCTGATGAGCCATTTCCCAGGCCTTACTGTCTGCCTCTTAACCAAACTAGTCCCATGGAGCGCTCTACCAAAACAAAATTAAGATGCTGCTTCACACCCTCTAAACTGGCACCTATTAAAGTCTCACCCTACCACATGCTGGGTAGGATGCAGAAGAAAAGAACTTGCTGGTGCTGGTGGAGTTACGTGGAAGAGCTTGCATTGGTCTAAGTGCTATATAGAGGAAGGGGCCAAGATCTAATAATGTAAAAAGTGATCATAATCACATATATCTTTTAAAATTTTTACTTCATTTTATTTTTATTCTTTATTTGTTTTATTTATTTTTTTGAGGTAGGGTCTCACTCTGGCCCAGGCTGACCTGGAATTAAGTATGTAGTCTCAGGGTGGCCTAGAACTCATGGCGATCCTCCTACCTCTGCTCCCTCCTGAGTGCTGGGAAAAAAGGTGTGTGCCACCACACCAGGCTTTGTTTTATGTATTTTTGTGTATTTGTGAGAGGAGAGAGGGGAAGGGATTATGGGTGCACCAGGGTCTCCTGTCTTTTCAAATGAACTCTGGACACATGTGCCACTTTGTGCATCTGGCTTTACATGGGTACTGGGGAATTGAACCTGGACCAGCAAGCTTTGTAAGCAAGTGCCTTTAAATTCTGAAGCATCTTTTAGCCCAACAACCACATCTATCTTCAAGTAATTCTTTCATGTATGTACAACTAGATGTGCATAGAATAGAAATATCTGAAATAAGAAAGGCTTATTTGGGCTGGAGAGATGGCTTAGAAGTTAAGGGGCTTGCCAGCAAAGCCAAAGGACCCAGGTTCAATTCCCCAGGACCCACGCAAGCCAGATGCACAAGGTGGCACATGCATCTGGAGTTCATTTACAGTGGCTGGAGGCGCTGGTGTGCCCATTCTCTCTCTCCCTTTTTCTCTATCAAATAAACAGATAAATAAATAATTTAAAAATATTAAAGCTAAAGAAAGGCCCATTTGAAGAAAAATGGATTAATACATTGCTGTATACTCACATAATCAATGACACTACAGCTATGAACATCAAGAAGAATGCTTACTACATTAATAAATATTATAATATTGAGAGAAATGTAGATAAATTGTGGTGGTTTAGCCAGGCGTGGTGGCGCATGCCTTTAATCCCAGCATTCGGGAGGCAAAGGTAGGAGGATCGCCATGAGTTCGAGGCCATCCTGAGATTACATAGCGAATTCCAGGTCAGCCTGGGCTAGAGTGAGACCCTACCTTGAGAAACCAAAAAATGAAAAAAAAAACAAAAAAAAAAAAATTGTGGTGGTTTAGATTGCTTGTAAACGTGGCAAGACCTAGACTCACCTGTGAAGGATTATGTAGATTAGTTTAGCTCCTGGGCAAGCCTGTGTGGGATTATCTTGGTCAGGCTAACTGTGGTGAGAAGACTCAATTTCACCATGGGCAGCATTCTTCCATGGGCTGTGCCCTGGACTGTACACAGAAGAGAGAGCTGGCCGAGCACTGGCAGCCATCGCTCGCTGCTTCCTCACTGTGTGTATGGAGCTGCTGTGTTGGCCCTTGACTGTTATCTAAAACCCTCACCACCAGAGAGAAATGGAATAAAACTGAATCTATTTAATATTTCACAACCCAACCACCAGCGGAACTGAAGCTCAGATATATTTGTATTCAAGAACATGAAGATTTACTTTTCTGAGTGTAGGAGTGAATTGAAAATCAGGAAATCTTTGGAAATGGCTGACCCTCATAAGAGGTCAAATCCAAGGCTGCCTTAATTTCCATATTTGAGGTAGCGACTCAGAATGGAGTTGGTGCTTTCCAGGTAGCAAAGATTCCTGGTAATGAGTTTGTAGTTAAGAGCTATTTTGAAATGGAATTTTTATAGAGCCAATTTTTTGGTTGCTTAAAGTTAATTGCTTTGTACCTAATTTAAGTCCCACAGGGAACAATTTTGCTCTCCCCCAACAAACTTTATCTTAAATGAGGTTGATCTATAATCCTATTACATGTGTCTGGGTGTCTGTCAGTAAATACCATGGGATACAACTGCATTTCCAAAGGACGCTGTGCTTTTAACACTCTCTGAGTAAATTGTTTTCCTGAAGCCAGGTCAGTCCCTGTACCAAATAAAAGTTATGAAAAGATGGTGAAGTTTGTATTACCTTCGCTTGCCCAGGCAATAGATCACAGTTGCCTGGCAACTTGCAAGAAAAAGAGAGATGGTGCTATAAAGGATATGAATGAAACACTGCATCCATTGAGACTAGAAAAGCCAGGGAGGCAGTGATCAAAAAGAAACTAGATGCGGACATGAGCTAGTCTACACAATCTTAACAACAAGAGATTCTAAAACACTGGACACTGGAAGTTCAAATAATATAATCAGTAGATGGGCAAATGAACAAAGAAGTACAAATATCAATAATTGCATATAGATCAAATGCACAAATAAATACACAGTAAATATGCAGTCCCAGTCAAGGAAACAAAAAACAACAACAAATGCTGGTGAGAATGAAAGGGAAAAGGAGCCCTTGTAAACTGGTAGTGGAAAGTAATTTAATTCATTCATTATGGAATCAGTATAGAGGTTCATCAAAAAAAAAAAAAAAAACTCAAGATATAATTGCCATATGATTCAGCCATACCATTTCTGCACATGTCGCCAGAAAGAATTCAAGCCAGCTGACGATAGAGCTGCCCTCATATTGATGTTTATTACAGCACAATTCACAATAACCAAGTTATGGAATCAGCCCAGGTGCCTGTCAACTTATGAATGGATAGACTGCATGCGCACAATGCAGTTTGATTCATCTATAAAGGAGAATGAAGTTGTCATTTGCAAGAAAATGGATGGACCTGAGGTCATAGTAAATGAAATAAGCCAGACTGAAAAAAAAAAAAGTATCACATATTTTCTTTCATTCCTGCAATCTAGGGAAGAAAAAGACTTTAAAAATAGGAGGGGGATGATTATGGAAGAAGAAAGAGGTAGGTAGAGAGGGCAATACACGGTGAGGCTACTGGGGTGATCATGTTCAAAGCATATATGAGATCTGTCACAACGAAGCCCATTATTTTGTACAGTTAATATATACAAATACTAAACCAAGACAAAGTGATAAATGATGAAGTGTTAATTACTCTGATTTGATCAACACATGCTATATGCATGTGTTGAACTATTAAATTATATCCTACCACATATACAATTGCTATTATTTTATTTTTTTAAAGTAAGGTCTCACTCTAGCCCAGGCTGACCTGGAACGTATTCTGTGATTCCAGGCTGGTCTTGAACTCACAGCGATCCTCCTACTTCTGCCTCCTAAGTGCTGGAATTAAAGGGGTGTGCCACCAAGCCTGGCCACACATACAATTATTATATGATGGACAGATTTTGAGAAGGATACTTTCCCCAAACCCAAATGACTGCATATTCATGACCCCTTAAAATGTTAAGTAAAGCAACAGATATGTTTATTGTTTTATTTAACCACTCTACATTTTCTAGATATCAAAATATCACATTGTACTACATAAATGTGATACAACTGTGATTTGTTAATTAAAATAACAAATTTGGGGCTGGAGAGATGGCTTAGTGGTTAAGCACTTGCCTGTGAAGCCTAAGGACCCTTGTTCAAGGCTCAATTCCCCAGGACCCCACATAATCCAGATGCACAAGGTGGCACATGTATCTGGAGTTCATTTGCAGTGGCTGGAGGCCCTGGCACACCCATTTTCTCTCTCTCTCTTTCTGCCTCTTTCTCTCTGTCTGTTACTCTCAAATAAATAAATAAAAATAAACAAAAAAATTAAAATAACATAAATTTATAAACCAAAGAAAATTCTCAATCTATCAACTTAGAAATGGTGTGGTCGGAGCCCTGCAGTCTGTATGCTGTCTAGGGGACTGGATGAACTCAAATGTCAGAGAAATGCTGAGCTAGTCTGATGGGATTTCCCTGAAATAGAGTTGTGAGGTGAACCTTACAGGAGCGCTCATAACCGTGTGGTTTTGTCTGAGCTGTAGAGATAGACAGGGTCTGATGGAAGAATTCCATGCAAATGGCTCTAATAGCTTTTTCTCACTTGGAGAAGGAGTGGAGGTCTGAGTCAGGACAAGTTAGAAAGCAGAAGGTAAAACGGAGGAAAACTGGACCAAGCTGTTCTCCATGCCTGCCTGGGTTGTACAAACATCTCTTGCCTGGAGACACATTAAAGTGATATGGAAGATAACTCCCTGAAGATGGAATCTAAGTGGAACAACCCTTCCATTCATCTAATTTCACTTGTATGACAATGCACCCAGTGCTAAGAGCGCTGAGCTCACAGGGTATAAATAGGTGAGCTCTTAGGAGGGGGGCGAAAGCAGAACAAAGACACCTTTCAGAAAAGCTTCATGACTGTCTTTGACACCATTCCAACTCCAGTGGACAATGGGGGTTTCATTAGTGTGACCAGAATAGATTGTTAGCGAAGCATTTGATGCCTCTCTCAGTGGATCTTATTATCGAAATAGCAGTAGAGAGTTTGACAAAGGAAAGCCATGCCAAGGATACCAAATTACTTTATAGAGCCCAGAAAACATGATGATGAAATGTAGCAGTGAGGGCTTGTGACATGTGAATTTCCAGAGAATTTGGTTTTAGCCATGGATGCCAATGACCAGCGAGGGATCCAAAAATGACCTAAATATTGTGTAATGATGAAATATTTAATCAAATTGGATCATGGTTTGGTCTTTGGCCCAGCTTATCAGCAATGGGAGTTACTGGAGAGAATTGATTGCTTTAGACTTATCCAGCATCAGAATCTTCCTGGAGGACTTGTTAGCATAGATTGCTGAAGTTTATCCCCATAGTTCCTGGGCCAGAGAGACTTGGGTGGGCCTAAGAGCTTGCAAGCTCAGGGGTGGTGCTGATGTTGGCGGTCTGTAGACCATGATTTGAAAACCTCAGGAAGACAGCAAGCACTGGAGAAGAGCGGTATAGGAAGGAGGCACAAACCCTGAGCGGATGCCCTGGGCCATTCTGACATCCAGGAATGAGAAATTTCATATGAGCTTTGGATAACTGTGTGAGATTGTCACCGAAAAGGTAAAAGAGTACAGTGAAAACAGTGACCATAAGTCACATTGTCTCTGAGGCTCTGCGGCCTACTTGCCCTGGGAACGCCAATGCATAGGCTGCTTCTTTCCAGAAGTGCAGATGGGCCGGACATGGTCCTCTGAGGATGCCAGTTCCTTCTTTTTATTTCTGGTGTGTGGCTACAGGGAACAAGTGACCGGCACCCTTGACTTGCCAGAGCTCACCACTCATGCACAGAAGCTACTCCAAATCAGCAGGGTCCTCTTCTCCTCCAGAGCTTCGGTTGATGTCAGCAGCTCCATGGCCAGTGATAAAGCTAAAAGCTCAAGCTGAATGCTACAGAAAGCATGCCCCTGAGCAGACCTGGGAGCAGAGAGAAGCTCCAGGATTTTATGGTGATGGATTTCCTGTGCCTGGTTGTCACTATGTCACTCAGCTCCATCACTCAGTCACTGTCAGGAGTCCCCCTGACTGCTAAGTGACCAGTGACTTGTGTGGCAGAAATGATTTGTGGAAGGGATATGGCAACAATGGTACCCAGTTTGTTCTGGCCTCCCCCAAGGGGAAAATCTTGACCACACTGCTAAAGGTGACTCATGAGGAAAAGAGAAGGGTAAGTGTTCATAGCATAGGAGGTGATATGGTTTCTAAGGTGGACATGGCGTTGGGCCAAGCTGAATCATCTCCTCTATAGCCTTCAGTGGAACATGCTTCTTCTAGCACCTCCATCTTTGGAGGAAGGGCTTGGGTATGCGTGGTGGATTGAATGTGGAATAGCCTCCATAGCCTCCACATGTTTGTGACTAAGCCACATAGTCAATCCCCAAGTGGTTTAGCCTTTCAGAGTTAGAGTCTTGCTGGAGGAAATTACTACGGACAGAACTTAAGGTTTATTAGCCCAGCTCCAAGCCCAGTACTTAGACTACTTCTACCCAGATATGTGACAAGAGGTGACCCAAATTCCTGCTCAAAGTTTCCCCCCAAAACTGTGAGCTGAAATGAACCATTTGCTCCCATTAACTGCTTCTGGTCAAATGTTTTGTCTCCGCAACAAGAAGTTACCTGTTGCAGTATGGATTCCTTGGCCTTATTTTACTCCATACCTTTCCCAGTCTGTGGAAGGAGGAATGATTTACATGACTGGGCACAGTGGGCCAAGCTTCACTACTGTGGTTATATATGTCTATTGGGCAGGGTTAAGAAGTTCAAGGCCATTTCTCACCCATGCTTTTTTCATCTCTTGATTTCTCTGAGACCAGAAAATAAAAATGGATTCTATGTTCTCATCGGTGAGAGTCAGGCCTTTGGCGGACACAAGGTTCTCTAAGCAGAACAGTAAATGATGTCAAAAGGAAGCAGGGCCCATGGGAGTCGGGGTCATTAATTCTGGGAATCAGGGGTAAGGAATTTGCCCGTAGGAATCCAGACCCTAGCCTGAGCTAGAAGCTAACATTCAGAGGTGGATGCTGTCCCAACCTCACCTTCAAGAAGGTGACAGGTACAAGAGCAGGACAAGAGACGGGGTGGCCACAAAGATCAGAAAGGTCAACCAGCTGTCTCTCTGGGAGAATCTTAAGAACGGGGGTCTGTTTTATGGTGGGGTATAGTTAGACTAGAGAGCTGTAGTCAGTGGAGGAGGGAGACCATGGGGATCACTGGGGCTAATAAAGTGTAGGGTTGACTAGGTCAACAGGAAGCCAGCCAGTGGTTATTGGTCAAACATCACTCTGGGAGTGTCAATCCTGAGGTGCCCCTGTTGGAAGGATGATGTTGGGGAAATATTAGACCCATTTCTGAATTTCCAGCCTCAAGTCACACTCGCACAGGGATGAGGCATGAGGTCAGCTTGGCTGGGGAGCAGAATCAGTGAATCCTCTTGTAGATATCTCAGGGTCTTCCCAGTGGAAGAGCATGGAAGAAGCTGAGACCTTTGCAGAACGTTTTTATCATGATGGCCTGGGAAGTGGTAAGTCTGACCTGGGGACCCTGACAATTATCTTAGTTTAGATTGCTGCTTGGCCCAAGCAAACACGTGAGTGTATCCCATTGCAGTCTGCACAGTCACCCTGGCAGGGTCTGTCATCATCACAAATGAGGTGGCCTCCAGGATGCATGGAGAGGGTTCTGGCCTCGTTCTTGGAGGAGCTCTGTCAGGTGAGTTGAACTGGAATCATCTTGCTTTCCTAGGGATCTGGTGTTCCTTCTGTCTGCCCTGCCTCTGGACAAACTCTGCAGCCCCAGGTGCTATTTTCCATCACGCTAATAATAGCTCATTGTTAGGAAGACAGAAGACAAATATGCTGTGTTGGGGGACCCTTTCTTATTTAAGTTCTCTATTTAATTTGGATTTGTTAGCTTGTCCTCTTTGCCTTCGATCGGATAGAAAAACACGAGTTGTTGATGGAGAAAAGCAGTGAGGCCTCACTAGTTCCCCGTGAGTTGCTTGGGTGAGTTTTGTTTTTCTTCGTCTTCTTCTGGTCTATCCCCACACCTGCTATTAGCTGTACTCCATGTAGTGAACCTGGCAATAGCCTGTGTCACAAGTGAGCTTACTAAAGTTGGTATGTGACCTTAACAATCTCTCGCTCCCCTGACTGTTTGGGGCAGCACCAAAGCGATCTCTTTCGTGATCTTGTTGTTTTCTTTAATAGATAGGAATCAGACACACTCTTCCCCCTTCCAACTGGAACATTTTCTTTTTTCAACTTAAGATATTTTAGCTCATATTTTAGTAATTCTTGTACCTCTGATAACCACTGGTTCCTATCTCCACTCTTCTCTATAAATCCCTTGAAAAGAAACAAGAAGGCAAAAGATTTGTCACCAAGGAAGGGACTGCTGATAATCTTATACTTAAAGAAAACCAAGGAAACACCCTCTATTAAGGTGAAGATTCCAAGAGTGACAGTCCCATGAACATAAGGTCCCCAAACCCAAGCATTTTTTTTTTCCCCAAGCACCTCTTTGGACACAGTCTTGGCAATAGAATTTTGGGCTGAAAATGTCTGTGTTCTTTTCTTTCTTTCAACTTTGTTTAAGGGAAATGTTTAGAGCTACCAACAGCTGTTTTGTGAGCACGACTTCCTGGGCAGATGGACAGTGGATACTTTCCTTCTGTGCTCTTCCTTGGTAACTCGGCTGCTCCTTCTGCCATCAGGAAGCCAGGAGAGTACCACTCAGAGTTGAGCTGACATTTTTCTTTGCATACAAGTCTCTGCCCCTTTCCTCTGTATGTGATTATCACTCACTAAATAATGTGTCCATTTGATTTCCAATTTTTTCTTCAAACTAAATTTATTCTACATGTGTATGTGGTGTGTGTGTGTATTTATGTGTGGGCAAATGTGTGTGTGTGTGTGTGTGTGTGTGTGTGTGTGTGTGTGTGTGTGTGTAGAAGCTAGAGGTCCAGATTGGGTGTCTTGGGCTGGAGGGATTGCTTAGTGGTTAGGGCATTTGCCTACAAAACCAAGTGTTTCAGGTTCAATTCCCCAGGACCCATGTAAGCCAGATGCACAAGATTGTGTCTGTGTCTGGAGTTTGTTTGCAGTGGCTGAAGGCCCTGGCACACCCATTCTCTTTCTATCTACCTCTTTCTCTCTCTTTCTCTAAAATAAATGAAATAAAGATTAAATAATAATAATAATAATAAAAAAGATTGGGTGTCTTACAGATAGTGGGTTTGCCAGCAAACACCTTTAATTGCTGAGCCATGTCCCCAGTCCATCCACCTTATTTTTATTTTTATGAGAAATGGTCTTTCACGAAAGATAGAACTCGGTGATTTAACTAGACAAGCTAGCTGGCAGGCCTCAAGGATCCTCCTCTCTCTTCCTCCACAGCGCTGCTATTACAGGTCCATACCATCATTAACAGCAGCTTACATGGGTAAGTAGGGCTTGCCATAGGTGCTGGGGAATTCAGGTCCTTATGCTTGTATAACGAACACTACCCACTAAGCCATCTCCCCATCCCTAAACTTTAGATGTTTTAATGAATATTAATACAC
The DNA here is from genome assembly GCA_036365145.1 of Orientallactaga sibirica. NCBI lineage: Eukaryota > Metazoa > Chordata > Mammalia > Rodentia > Dipodidae > Orientallactaga > Orientallactaga sibirica. The sequence continues at coordinate 4,738,416 of JAEOAD010000035.1, forward strand.
TAAAATAAAAATAACAATTGTATAAATTGATCATCTCTAATGTGATATTTTGAAATGTATGTATACATTGTGGAATGGCTAAATCAACATAATTCACATACATAACCTTACATACCTATTTTTATGGTGAAAAGATTTAAAATATACATTTTAAGTAAGTTGTAATTCACAAAGACGCAATCCATATTTAAATTATAGTCATTATTGTGTACAAATAAAACTCTTGAAAATATTTATCCTGCAGGAACTTTTGTATCTTTTAATCATATCTCCCTAGGTTCCACTTAATTTCCAGCTTCTCTCATTCACAGTGTCTCCACTCCCCCTCTGTTCCCAGAAGGCTCTTGTCCCTCTATTGCTGTCCATCCTAATTCTCTCTCTGACTGCAGTTGTGCCATAAGATTTCTGTCCTCCTCGAGCTCACGGGGATCTTTTAATTACACTCTCTAGTACTTGTTATAGTGATCCATGTCCTGGGTCTGTTTGGAAAATATAGATCCCCACCTGACAGACACATTTGGAATCTCCATGGGTGAGACGCATGCATCTGGAGGTTTACCAAGTTTCAGAGGCTATTTTAATGCACAGTTAGGGATGAGAAATTACATAATACATAGACAAGTTATTTAAGATTTAACTACACATGCCTATGGCTGCTTATCTGCATGAGAAACACAGATAATATATAGACAAGTCACTTTAGTATTTAACCAGACTTGCTTATGATCACTTATTGTCTCATTAATGTGTGCCATGCAAATACCTACAGGACAGAAACTACATCTCCATGCCTTTCCTGCCATGATAGATGATACCCTCAAACTGTGAGCCAAAACAAATCCCTGCCCCTTGAGTTGCTTTTTATGAGCTGTTTCATCATATAAATGTAACCAATATAGTTTTACTATACTTAAAATGACTAAGCATTGCCAGGGGCCCTTTAATGCCAGCACTCAGGAGGCAGAAGAAGGAGGGTCTCTGTGAGGTTGAGGCCAGCCTGGCACTACACAGTGAGTTCCATGTTAGCCTGGCCTAGAGCAAGACCCTACCTCAAAAGCCAAAAAAAAAAAAAAAAAAAAAAAAAAGAAGAAGAAGAAGAAGAATTGACTAAGCATTGAAAAAGGCTAATGTGGATGAATGTGGATTCTGATTTTACAAAGGGAGACATTTTTTGAGGGCGAAGAAGGCCAAATCTCTGTATCACAGCACTCTCCACATCTTCCCATGCTTCACAAGATAGACAATGCACCTACATCTCCCCTATATTGTTCTCACTGGAAGAACCACCTCCAGCTCTCCTGTAGTAGGAACAAGAGCGAGAGAACTAGGCATGCAATCATACAGCATATGTCTGCAATGGGATAAACATGAACACCTCCAGATGCCCATGGAGTGTGTGTGTGCCCCCATCTATTCTGTATCTCTCAGAAGGCTGCTGGCATCTCTTTGCCACCTTCACTTGCTCCCAGAACTGCCCAGGCATATTGAGAAAACCACATGTCTTCTCTTAGGTGCTCACCCTACCCTTCATATTTTCTACGGTGTTTGTCCTTTTTCACCCCAAGTGCTTGAAAACTAGGGGTTCTCTTTTCCCATTTAGCAAAGCCATTTCATAAGAATGAAGCTTGTAAGTCCATAGGATGATGATAAAACACTTGTATTTTGCCACATAAATAAGCAAGTTAACCTTTACTGTGTTCTTAATGTGTTCCGCCCCCTGCAATGAGGAGTTACAGAGAAGACAACTGAAGGTCTGGGGCCTTCTTTATCAGCAGCTGTGACAGATCAATAGTCACTCCCTCTTTTGCTCCGAAGATGAGCCCGATCTGCTGCTTACTAGTGGGCCACATCCTTAGTCTTTGCTGTCTTCTCATTGCTGGGAAAAAACTCCAGACCAGAAGCAGGTGATAGGAAGAGAGGGTTTATTCCAGCGGATGGTTTTTTTTTAATATAAATATATATTTTTTATTTATATTATTCTGATTTTACATTCATAGTATTGGTTCCATTGTCCTCCTCCCTGTCCTCCCACTTTCAAAGGGACCCTCATCAATGGGGAATGTGGATGGTTTTAAGGGGAAGTTTTATGATGGTGATGAAAGCAGAGCAAATAGCTGGATGTCACATCTCCACAGTAATCGGGAGAAAGCAAAGAGGGTGCTCTGGATAGCACTGACAAGAAGGCTAGCTTACAAAATCCCAAGGTCCACCCCGATGACACGCCTCCTCCAGCAAGGCTCCACCTTCCAAAGTTTCTACCAGCTGAGGACTAGGTAGCAGGCTTATTCACAAACACACGTGGCTATGGAGAACATTCTACATTCAAACTCAGTATCCACCTCTAACCTCATTCAGAGCAGATCTCAGAACCTGTCTGTGCTTTTGTTCCACGTGCATCCAGTTTGTTTTTTGTTCCCAATTTCTCTCGCGAGAGGACTGAGGTTACTCTGTAAGCAAGGCTGCTCACTTAAACTGGGGGCCTTGGAAAGCTAGTACTGAGGATTGCCATCTTCATAAGTGGCCCTGATTGGTATCGAAAGGCCCCTTCTGTAAGCCATCGACAGCATGAGATCAATCCATGCGTAGGATCAGTCTATATGCAATGTCACTCTCTGCAGGCACCGTCATCCCCTTTCTTTATGGAATACATTTGCTCCCAAGATGTAACAACAGCTCCTACCTTATAGGGTTGTGGCAAGGATTCAACGAAACAAACACGGAAGGTAACGCATCCAGAACAGGGCTCAGCTCCTAGCAAGCACTTCCCAGTGGTCCTGTTTGCTCTTGTGCTTTCCCCTCGGAACAGATTCTCAGTCTGTGTTTCTTAGGTTACCTCCATAAGTTTCAGCCCATTCAGTTTTCACCATTCCGCCCTGTATCTCAACTTGCCCCTTCTTTCTCCTATAGAGTTTTTATCAATGGTGGCAGTGGTGGCATTAAGCATGGGCATAGCATTAAGAATTAGTGGTAAGTTATTTTCATTTTCTTCTCAGCCATCACCTAAGTGTCTCCTCAGCATCCGAAGCATGGAAGAGTTCTGATAGGAATGGCAATGCAGGCACTGTGCCAGTTGGAGCCTCCATCCCTCTCCTTCCTTGCTTCCTGTCACTTAGGAGTCTGTGAGATGCCACTAGACACCATGGCATCTTGTTAGATGTGTTTTGTGTGAACGTTGCTGTCATTAGAGATGTAATCACATTCCCAGGGCAGAGACCACTGCCTTATTAGCTCCCGACTATTGTGATGTGAGGGCCTAAGAGTAAGTGATGAATCACAACATAATTTGAGTTAAAGGAACCTGACTTTGTTACATTAAACAGCAGCATCACACAAACCTCCAGAAGGGGTCAAAAGACACTGAGCTTAGAATGAAGGGTTTAGGGGCGTCCGTGGAATGGATGTAAAATAAATGAACAGGGATAGGGGTGGGGTGGGGTCGGGAGGAGGCCCGGGAGTTAAAGACACTTGCTTACAAGCCTGCTGACTTGAGGTCAATCCTCCCCAGCACCCACATAAACCTGGGCGTAAAGTGGTGCATGCATCTGTGATCCCAATGCAGCTACAGCAATAGGAGGCAGAGCCAGGAGAATCCAGAAGGAAGCTCACAGGCAGGCTAGGTGGCTCACGCAGCCAGCGGCAATCAAGATAGACCTTGTCTCACAAGGAAGAGAAGAGGGGAAGGAGAAGGCAAAAACTTTGAAGTTGTCTTCTGACCTCCACACATGCGCAGTCTGCACCTACCCATATCCACACATGCAGATTATACACACACGCACACACACACACAAAATGAATAATGACAGAAGTCAGAGACGCTCAGGCACTTCCATCTCCATCTGTCTCCTTCTATGTGATGCTGTTTCCCTATTGAAGGATACAACTCAACAGACCCGTGGGATGACAGCCAGGTCACTATGGTGTTCTCGGCCCTTCTGCCCATTCACCTCTTGCTATTAGTTAAATATTCTACCTGCGCAGCACCCAATCCCAGGTTTCTTTCTGTGTGATGTAGGCTTTAGGAGCTGGGGGAGGGCGAGTAGCACAGTATGGAGTTGTAATTTTTGTTGTTGTTTTATGAAAAGTTTATTGCAATGAGCATCAGAGGTCTCTGTGAAACTACATTTTGTCTTAACAAAAAAAAAAAATCAATGAGCAATGAGTGGGAGCGCCGCTCCATTTTCACAGGACCATTTGCAATACACCTTGTATCTTCCTGGGGAGGCTAGAGCAATCTGATGGAGGGGAAGATTGCTGAGTGAGGCTCCTGCCCAAGCTGTTACCACCCTGGTGTCACAGTCAGTGACTGCTCTAAGACAGGTTCAGCTTGAGTGCTTTGAGAGACCAGAGAGGGTCGAGGTTCAGGGAGAATCGGTACTACAGAATAGGAACACAGGGATGTTTCCCGTGGCTTGGTTTGGGACTTGGATGAAGGCACAGTCCATGGAGTTACTGAAGGACAGACATAGGCCACCAGGATCATATGCTTCATCCCTGTCCTGGTGATATAGTGTTTCCTTCAGTCATCCAGGTGTCCTGCACCCATCCAAGGGTCACCCGCATGAAGTGAGAACCCAGTAAGCTGGGCATTATGATGAACAGCTGGACAGATGCCAGTATCAACAACGGAATGGAGAAACATGGCTTGTGTGGTTACAGAGGCAGGGTTGGTATTCAGAATCATGAGTGGTGGTTGGGCCTGGAAAGTGCCTGAGGGCAGATCAGTGATAAAGGGACAGGTAGGAAGGATTCAGGATATTTGGATAAGTATTTAGAAAACATGTGAGTGAAAGTCACACACGGAATGATACCAAGAGTTACATGGGGTATCAACAAGGCCCTGGGTTCTAGTCCCCCAGCACTGCAGAGGAAAGAAATGTTGGGAAACCATGTCCAAAACAAAAGCACTTTTGGAAGAGTGGCCGATCTGTTTTACCAAGCGCCTACACCTACAGAATAGTGTCTGTGCTGTTATATGTTAACACATATAGTAATATGATAATAATTGCACCCTCTTTTGAAGTCCCCAGTATTCAGTTTTGTTAATAAAAATAAAAGAATCTGAACCATTAAAATTTTTTCCTGATCTGCTGGTGGAATGTTTGCCTAAGAGTCTGGGTTCAGCCCCAGTATGCATCAATGGGGTGTGGTGGTGCACACCTATCATCTCTGTGCTTGGGACATAAAAGAGAAGGGTCTGAAGTTCAAGGTCATCCTTGGCTACTTAGTGAATTTGAGGCCAGCCTGTGATACATAATGCCCTGTCACAAATACACAAACAACAAAACAAACACTTTCCTAAAACAGGTAGAAGAATCAAAATTCCAGCCCAGTATGCTGATCTGTCCTCTTTCTAAAATGTTCCACTTTTCTAGCAATACCATGGAATTAACTACATGCGCACACCTAGATGTCGATGCTGGGTGACGGAGCTGGGAGATTGTGTACTCCAAAATTAGCTTATCTGGGAATCTTCAGATTTCAATTAGATAATTTTGATCAAAGGGAACATTCACAACCAGAGTCTTGCTCTATTTGGGAGTGTATGGTATTTGTAAGTGTATGTATGTTGTATGTGAGTAAGTGCATATATACATATATGGGCAGGAACAGAGTACACATATGCATGTGGAGTCCAGGAGTCAATTTCAGATGTCTTCCACTCTTACGTCTTTACCTTACATTTTTTTTCTTTGAGGTAGGGTCTCACTCTAGCCCAGGCTGACCTGGAGTTCACTATGTAGTCTCAGGGTGGCCTTGAACTCACAGAGATCCTCCTACCTCTGCCTCCCAAGTGCTGGGATTAAAGGCGTGCGCCACCACGCCCGGCACATCTGCAACCTTACTTTTTTGAGACAGGGTCTCTCACTGAACCCAGAACTCACCAATTTGGTAAGAAAGAAAAGACAGCCAGGAAGCCCAGGGCTCTTCAGGCCTCTACCTGTGCAGAGCTGGGATTACAGGTGTGTGCCACACTCCTGGCACTGTTCGTGAGCGTAGAGGGTCTGAATTCAGCTCCCCATGCTTACGTGGCAAGCACTTTACCCTTGTCGGAACCTTGTCTCCAGCCCTATAGCAGGATTCTTGCTTGAAGTCCACTGCTGGGCTGTAGCAGTGGGCTGAAGGAGAATGTGAGCTGGCCCTTCCTACCTTCTGAGGTTTTCTTCTAAGACATGCACTGGACAGGCCACAGAAGCTCAAAGTTCCCAGGAGAGGCATCACCCTCCTTCATCTGCCTAAACAAACATTATCCCAAACATTTTACACAGTCACCCTCCAGGAATGCACCTCATGAGTCCAAACCAGGAAAGGTTTCTGAAATGGCAAGTTCACATGGCTTTGAGAGGCACGTAAGATTTGGATGTACTCTACATGCCTGGAGAGCCATGCAGCCCTTCTTGCCTGATACTGGTTCATCAGCTCCCTGGGTTTTCTATTCGGCTGAGTCCCTGGACTAACAACTGTTGGGGGACGAGAGGCAGTCAGAGCTGTCTTTCACGGACCACATTCTTTAATTTCAGGTTTGGACATCTGCCATCTATTTCATCCCCCTTTCTTGTCAGGGTTGTTGCAATCAATACAAGTAATGTTCCAGGGCCTTCGGCTATAGGCACACCGTGCCAGCATAAATCAAGGAGGTATTGAGCTCTGTGCCACACAGCCTGATCCTGTGGAGTTCTCTTTTTCTGGTTCCCAGGGACCTCCTACAAACTCCAGGACTCGGTTTAGAAATCTCCCTTTCTTTCCTAACTTAGCTCATAATGATCTCATCCAAAATGTTGAACTTCTCCAAAGAGACAGTTGAACAGTGGGAACTATGGGGGCTGACTTAGTCTCACTATTTGACAAAATACGGACTATATCTGCTCTATTAGAATGTGTTCAAGTCTTTCCTAAAGTCATCCCTATAACCCACTGGGGCTTTAAGTACTTTTTACAAATGTAGGTGATACTTTGGACTGGGCCTTGTATTCATTCAGAATTTCTTTTTTTTAAAATTTATCTCTCTCTGTGTGTTTATATGTACATGTGTGTGCAAGTGCATACATGCCATGCCATGTGTGTGAAGGTCAGTACATGTGTGACTAGGGCCAGAGACATAAAGACAGAGGGCAACCTTAGATGTTGGCCCTCCCTTCCCCCTTGTTTGAGATGGGTTCTGCTGTTTATCACTGCATATATCTGGTTACCTGGCTCAGGAGATCCTCCTGTCTCTGCTGCCCATCTTAGTGTAGCAGCACTGGGGTTACAAATGCCTACTGCAGCCTCAAGCTTTACATGGGTTTTGGGGATCTGAACTCGGGAACTCATGCTTTCCTGGCAAGTACTCTATGCATGGTGCCATCACCTCACTCAGAATTTCAGCAGCCAGTGACCAGGAATCTGCATTTTAGAAAAGCTCCCCATGATTTATATGGTCAGTATCCCTGCTGGGAAACTCACATAGGGGCAATTGAAGGGGCTTAGTAAAGGGACCATTTTCAGAGATGGTCAGAGTTAGGAGAAGCTGCAAGTCCAGGGCCCTGCCCTGCAAGTTCCTAAGCTCACATATGACAGGGCATAGGGTGCCAGTTACCCCCAGTCCCTAAGGGAGGAGCAGTGTGGAAGGGGCAGGAATTTCCTGATGATGCTTGGTGGCCCTAAGGGGAATAAACACCTCAAATCACTTTGAAACTGGCCACTCATCTGCTGAATAGAAGCCAAAGTCAAGGGAGGCAGTTGATCACCAGTCAGGTGCCTGAGCACACAGCAGGGGAGTAGTGACCGGGATGAGCAGGACAACAGGGAAACAACCCTATAACTGTCCCAACACAGCTCTCCGAGAACCTCAGCATCAAATGCTGGCTCTGCCATTGGCAAATCCAGACCACTCACCACTAATAAGAAAGAGAAAGAGGGTGAAAGGAAGTTGAAGAGGTAGAAACCAGAAAATCCCATTATGGGAAATCAAAGAAAAACTGAAGTAATTCAGGAAAATCAGATTGGCATGTCACAGGGTGTGGGCAAGTCAGACACATCCCTGGAGCCCACCAGATTCCCTCCCCCCCACCATCCAGCTTTGACCTCAGACTCCTTCTCTAGTGTCATTTCCACCCACCTTTTACAACTTGGTAAAGTCCCCAAGCTGGCAGTTTTCCAGAACATCATTTAATTGCTCCGCAAAGAGTTCAGTGACTGGTTACTATCAAAGTTGTGACCCTGAGTGGGAGTTTAGATGACAAGACCAAACTGCTAAAGATACCACCACTTAAGGGCACTGAGACATCAAGCTGGAACCGAGCCGGAAGCTCCTTCTTTCTGGCTGGCTGTTGTAGTGTTGGGAGGTACTGTCAGGTTGCTGAGGGATAAAAAGCATCAGTCTTACCCTGTGGACCCTGTAAGCTACACAGCTGACAGGCCAAGCAAGATGTGCCCATTGGTGCAATAGTGGCATGACTACTGTGGGGTAACAAACTGCTCTCTGTTTGGATCGGAAGCCTGCTCCCATGGGAGGGAGTTCTTGCCTGGTACTGAAAATCTAGTCAAAATCCTATGCTTGGGGAAGTCCTAAGAGAGAAGCTTCTGGTGTTTTGTCCTCTAAATATTTATATTTATGTCCCTAAATTAGTGCCATTTTCACCTTTGGTTAGGGAAGCTTTTTTTTTTTTCTTTTAAATATATTTTATTTATTTATTTATTTGAGAGAAAGAGAAAGAGGGAGAGAGAGAGAGAATGGGTGCACCAGGGCCTCCAGCCACTGCAAACGAACTCCAGGTGCATGCGCCCCCTTGTGCATCTGGCTTACGTGGGTCCTGGAGAATCGAACCAGGATCCTTTGGCTTTGCAGGCAAACGCCTTAACTGCTAAGCCATCTTTCCAGCCCTGGAAGCTTCTTTTTACAGATGGTGATGACTACCAAGATACTCAAAACTCACCAAAGTACCGAGAATAAGTGACTATGGAGTGCTCAACTCTAAATAAGACATCTGCTGATATCACCACCTCCAAGGCTCAGGGAAGGATGGGGAAGAGGGGGCAGAAAGAATGGAAGAGTCAGGGGATGGGAAGGAGGGCCATGGAATACTGTCTTCCAGGCATTCTGTGCCTGTTGTATTCGTGACCTCACCAGGACTGTTGTAACCTGAACAACACCCACACAATACTGAGCCTGTCTTCCCACCATGGCTGACCGAAGAGGGCATGAAGTCCCTGTCCCTTCCTGAGGAGTTACTGGCAGTTAATGGTGGCTGGGGAGTGGTTTATTCTCTGTAGTGGTAGAGCTACTGGTAAGATCCATGTGCTCTGGTAAATAATCCTCCACTTATGCCCATGCAAGTAATCCTAATTAAACTCAGTAGGATACACACACACACACACACACACACACACACACTGGGAAAGACATCAAAGTACAAGAGGGATGAGTGAGAGGAAATGAAATTATATATATATATTCAATAAAATACTGTTTTTTAAAAATAGTTGTGACTCTGGGACCTAGAAAGATGGCTGAGTGGGCCAAGTGCTCGCAACACAAGCATGAAGCCCTGAGCTCAGATCCCCAAGTAACAGCCAGGCATGCAGCATGCACCTATGACTCCAGCACTGAGGAGGTGGAGAGATCAGGAATCCTGTCTAAACTAAGCTTACTGCTTAGATAGTCTAGCTGAACCAATGTGCTCTAAGTGTACTGAGACCTTGTCTCAAAAAATAAGGTGTGGGGGCCTGGAGAGATGTCTTAGCACTTAAGGCACTTGTCTGCAAAGCCTAAGGACCCAGGTTCGATTCCCCAGGACCCACGTAAGGCAGATGCACAAGGGGGTGCACACATCTGGAGTTTGTTGACAGTGGCTGGAGGCCCTGGTGTGCCCATTCTCTCATTCTCTCTCTCTCTCTCTCTCTCTCTCTCTCTCTCTCTCCCTGCCTATTTCTACATCTTTCTTTCAAATAAATAAAATATTTTAAAAAATTAAAAAGAAAAATAAGGTAGGGGCTGGGGAGATGAATCAGTGGTTAATGATGTTCATTTGCTTGGGTTCAATTCCCCAGTACACACATAAAGCCAGATGAATAAAGGGCCTCATGAACTTGGAGTTCATTTGCCGTGGCAAGAGACCCTGTGCTTCCATACTCTCTCTCTCTCTCTCTCTCTCTCTTTGCTCACAAATAAATAAATAAAAACATTTTAATAATAAGTTGGAAAGTGACTGAGATATCTGATACCCAATGTCAAACTCTGACCTCCACATACACGTATACACATAGACATGTGTCTACATACATATGAGCTTGTATGAAGCACACCACACACACACAGATGCAAAGTTATGAGCAGAGAATTAAAGTGCCAGTGAGAACTAGAAGACTAGAAGGAGGTGATAGAGGGATCCTGTTGTAGTTGCTTTCTCTTTGCTGGGACAATACCTGAAGAGAAATAGCTTATGTGAGGAAAGGGTTAATTTCAGGTTTATAGAATCCAGGGGAAGTGTCATCGTCATGGAAGAAGCTTACCACCATAGATCCACAGCAGAGGCAGGAGTAATAGCCAGCAAACACAAACAGCCAGAGCTCAAACAGGTTCCTGACACAGCTTAGGGCTGGACTACAAGATCTGCCCCAGTGATACCTCTTTTATCTGGCTGCTGAGACTTAAGTAGGAAGCTTAACCTTAATCAAAAATCTCTGAGGCAATGAGAGACATACATTCACATAGCAACCACCACAGATCTTTAGAGAAAGTTCTTTCAATATTTTAAAAGATTTTATTGAGGAGCTTGGTAACATTGAAAATTGTTTAAAATAGATGGTCTCAAATTCAAGTCATAACTGCTAGCAGCTCCTTAAAAGTGGCGATTTATCTCATGGTACCTTAGCAGTTAAAATAGTGGAATCTGAGTCAAATCTTTCTTCCTTCCTCCTTCCTTCTGTTCCTCCCTCTTTTCTTCTTTCCCTCTTCCTTTCTCTCTGCTTATTCAATAAGAAAAAATGCAAATTGATCCATATTTGATGACATTTTGCTTTCCAGCTATATTTTTTCTATAATATGTAGCTTCATCAAGCTACATTTCAGCAGCCTACAGACATCATATGATACCAAGGGAATGGTGTAACTTCTGTTTATTTGGGGAAGAATAAAGAAAAGTATAAAATTACTTGGCTTTTTCTTTCTTATTTTCATTGAAAATGGAATCTATCTTTTTCAGTCTTCCCTTCCATCCCTACCTACTGTCCATCAAGAGCACAAGTGTGGTGGTTTGAATCAGGTATCCCCCAATAACTCATGTGTTCTGAATGCTAGGTTCCCAGGCAGTGACAACTTGGGGATTGGAGCCTTCCTGGAGGAGGTGTGTTGTTCAGGGCAGGCTATGGGTGTTATAGCCAGCTTCCCCTTGCCAGCATTCAGCACACTCTCCTATTGGTATTGTCCACCTGATGTTGGCCAGGATGTGAGGTCCAAATCTGTTCATGCCATGTTTTCTCCTGCCATCATGGGGCTTCCCCTCGAGTCTGTGAGCCAACAGAAACAACTTTCCTTCCATCAACTTCTTTTGGTCAGGTTTTGGACTCAGGAATGAGAAGGTGACTACAACAGAAAATCGGTACTAAGAAGTGAGGTTGTTGTTGCTAGAAACTTGACTGTGGCTTTTGGCCTTTGGAACTGATCTATGAGAGGAATGTGGAAGGATTTGAAGCCTTGGCCTTAGAGATGCCTTGCAGTATCCTAAGCAGAGCTTGGTAGACCATTCTGATTGGTGTTGAGGGACATAAATACAGTAAGAACTGTGGACTGTGTAGATTTGGCTTACAAAGGAAAGAAAGAACTCTGTCCCAGAGGCCAGGTGTGCTGCTCTTCCTGTGTTCTGACAACATGAGCAGGGTTGCATTGCATAGAAATGGACTTGTGTGAGCAGATGGATAAGGCGTAGAAAGAAATGAAAGTTTTAGGTTATGAACAGCACTGGTTCAGCTGCAATTGTTTGGGAAATTATACCCACTGAGATGGGACCAGCTGTCCTGTATTAGGACAGCAGGAAGAATGTGGACTATTTTGAAAGAAGGGGGCCTGACTGCTGAAGAATTGTCCTACTCTTTAAAGGTGCCTTAATTCTGCTGTATTAACAATTGTGCTAGCCCATCGGGTAATGTGGAAGGATAACAAATGCAGTAAAGAAATAGGTATTGGATTTGCAACATGGTTTTGTTATTTGAAAATGGCCATGGGCAATGTGAGGCACAGTTGTTGGAAGTCCCTGCCTGGAGACTCAATGGAGCCATGAGGATGAATAGTGGGTCACAGTGGAGAACCAGTGGGGATGCCAGGACAATGGGATGACTACCCAAGAGGGCTGTAGACTTGGGATGGAATTTTCCGCAGGCTGTGAGCAGCCCAGATGGTGGGACAGAATTTGAGCTCTTGGGACTTTGTCATAGGTTAGAAAAATTGAACTTGGAGCTACAGGATTTGATGTTTGCTCTGTTTGTTTTACATCTTTTATTGTTCAGCCTTTCCTTGTTATGCCCAGTGTCTTCTTTTGCAGTGTGAATGTTGATTCTGTGTCATTATTTTCTTTTAATTTTACAGGCTAACACTTAAGAGACCTTGGACTATGGTGATGCTTGAACAATGTTGGGGTTGGTAAAAACTACGGAAACTTAAAGTTTGTCCAAATACATTGCATTTTATATCATGGATGTTTATCAGTTTATAGAGGCCAGGGGTGGAATGTGGTTGTTTGAATTAGGTGTCCCCTATCAACTCAAGTGTTCTGAATGGTAGGCTCCCAGTTGGTGGCAATTTGAGTTGGAGCTTACTGGAGGAATGAGTTATTGGAGGCAGGCTTATGGGTGTTACAGTCAGCTTCCCTTTGCCAGTGTTTGGAACACTCTCCTGTTGCTGTTGTCTATCTGATATTGGCCAGGAGGGTATGCCCAGTCTCTGCTCATGCCACATTTTCCACCGCTATCATGAAGCTTCCCATTGAGTCTATAAACCAAAATAAACAACTTTCCTCCCACAAGCTGCTTTTGTTTGGGTGTTTTGTGCCAGAAACAGGAAAGAGACTGAAACAACAAGTATTTTAGCAAAAAAGGGTCAGATGCACACAGCAAAGAAAGGCAAAAACATGGATGTTTATGATGTATTTACTAGATGCCTGGCTTTGCTCTAGACATTCTTGGTTATTATTTAATAATCACAGGGTCACTGTGGGGTAGGTCTTGCTATTTTCAGGTATATACCTGGCTTAGTATCTGACTACTAGAAAAATCTGAGAACTAGAGTGAGAATCAAGGTGATCCAACTTCCATGCATTGGGCCTTCACCCACAAGTGCAGGCAGTCTCTCTGCACACTGAGAGCATCTATGTTTACATCCCCCCCCCGCCATCTCCATTCCATGTTTCACCAGCTGACATCCATATGGAACCAGACACTGGCAATAAAATTTGAACCAGTTCTTCCTTACAATGGAAATATCAGGGGAGGCCAGGCTATAAAAGGAGTGTGGTGTATCATTGTACATGTCAGAAGTAAGAAGAAAACGGAAGGTGGTACCCTGAAAAGACAGAGTAGAAGGGGCTCTTCAGGAAGTTTTATAAAACATCACAGAGATGACATTAAAGCCTGTTGAACAGCAGGCACAATGTAAACGCAATTGCTTTTTCAATGAATGAGTGAGTGAGTGAGTGAGTGAGTGAATGAATGAATGTATGGCTTTTGACGTCCTTTAGGAGGAGAAGAGGATGAGAAATGAAGGAAACCAGAACATGAGGGTAATGCTTAACCTTGCTGTCCATACTGGGACTCAGTGCACGTGAGCAGAGGGTAGGAACAGAAGGGGAGTTTCTGAGATTTAACATTCCTGAGGTGACCTGAACCAGTGTGCTGGAGAGAGGGACTGCATGTGACTAGAGATATTTGCAGAGAAGAAGGGACCATCTCCCCCCTACTTTCCTTCTTTCCTGCCACTCACCATTAGGCTCACGGGTGAGGGCCCTTAGAACACAAGTCAGATTAAAGAGAGAAAAGCTGTGTATTAGTTATTGCTTTCATTGCTATCACCAAATATGAGGCAGAAGCAACTTAAACAAGGAAGGGTTTATTTTTTCCCGTCCATCATGAGGGGCAGGCATAGCAGCAGGTGTGGGAAGCCAGCCAGTCACATCACATCCATTGTCAGAAAGAGAGATAGAAGCCGGCACGGTGGTGCATGCCTTTAATCCCAGCACTCAGGAGGCAGACATAGGAGGAGTGACATGAGTTCGAGGCCACCCTACATAGTGAGTTCCAGGTCAGCTGGGACAAGAGTGAGACCCTACCTCAAAAAAAAAAAAAAAAAAAAAAGAAAGAAAGAAAGAAAGAAAGAAAGAAAAAAGAAAGAAAGAAAGAAAAAGAGATAGAACAGGAAGTGAAGTTGGACTATAAGCCCTCAAGGCCCACTCCAGCACAGCTCCGCCTCCAAATATTCCTCACCCGATCCAAACAGCGCCACCAGCTGAAGACTGGGAGTTTGGCCACGTGAGTGATGGGGAAAATTTCATATTCAAACCATGATAGCATATACATGTGCTTAATATGATTTTTATGTGTATTATCTCAAGCCTTTGAGATTGAAGACCCAAAGAAACAAGTGGGATGGTGCATTTTCATGTTTAAGCTTGATGCAGAGGGAGGGAGCCTGCAGGGGCAGTGCAGTGGGAGCACAGTAAAGCAAGGTCTCTTTGGGACTGACTTGGGAGAGCTGGGCAAGGCCTGTGTGTTCAGATTCTCTGCTAACTGTGGCTTCCAGCATGAGCGTGTTCTTTTCCTGTAGGTATGACGAGGACAGCCCTCCTTATTGACATGTACTCATTCTACAAAATCCTGGGCTTCACTGTGACATTGTCATACATCATGTGTCTGTCTCTCTCTCTCTCTCTCTCTCTCTCTCTCTCACACACACACACACACACACACACACACACACACACACACACACTTAATTTTAAAATCTAAATTTGGGGAGAGAACTTCTTGACCTATTTCAGGAGAAGACTAGAGGGTTCTATCTAGGTTTTACAGCCTGCTTCAGAGGAGAGAGTCCAAGAATGACCTTCCATTTCTGCTGGTCTTCTGGCCCAGGCTGACCTGGAATTAACTATGTAGTCTCAGGGTGGCCTTGAACTCACGGCAATCCTCCATTTTCCCGAGTGCTGGGATTGTGTTCTTAACCGGCATGTGTTCCTCCAACAATGATGGAACAGGGCAGAGTGGGAAGGCAGGATGGGTGTGAATGAGCGGGAGTCACAGCCTCTCTGTGTGGTCGGTCTCCTGGGAGAGAAGGAGCTCAGAGGATGGCCTGATGGGATTCCACATGGTGACAAGGCAGCACCTCTTCTCTCTCTCTCTCTCTCTCTCTCTTTCTCTCCCTCTCTATCAGTAGCTTTTGCAGTCTTGCAGAGCAGGACCCATGAGGATCTCCATGAGTCACCAGGAGCCACAGGCTGAGGATTGAAGCAGCTCAGTGCATGGACCTGGCCTGTGTGTGTTGTCCGTGACTCCCCAGAAGCATTGAGTAACAGTGAGGCTTAGCCTGCCCCGTGTTCAGTACCTGCCAGCATGAGAATTGCCTTGGGCTTCTTCATCCCAGGCCCCTGGCTGTGAGCTCACAGGCTCAGTGATGGGCAATGCCATACCTCACTTGTTTCTTTTCCTCCAGGATCCTTATTCAAAGTTCCAGCCAAACTAAAGGGCTCTAGCTGAGGCTTGTCAGTGGTGGGATTGAACTCCAGCTTCCTCCCACATGGGGCTCCCATCGCAAAGCACCACCAGAGAAGGTTGGGAGCTGTGATTCATCAAACCAGGTGTGCAGAAAGCACAGGTTCTTTTTCCTTGTCTGTTTCCCTATGTGACTTGAGCTGATTATGTTAGTTGGCTTGGCATGACAAGAACACCAAAACCTTTCTCAGTACACGGCTTTGGAAAGTCAGAGTTCAAGATTGGGCAGGCCCCACTGGTTTGGTCTTCAGGGAAGATGGCAGATGGAAGGAGTTATACAGAAGCAAACGCTCACATCTTGAATCGGAAAGTGGGGGAAGTGCAAAAAGGAGGAGAGAGAAAAGGAGAGCAAGGAGTGAGAGGGGAAAGAGGGAGCAAGAAAGGCCAGGGTGTCGTGGTTCTCTTTGGAGGCATGAGTCTAATGAGGAAGGCCCTTCCATGGGCCCCACTTCTCACCTCCTAACTCTGTCACTCTGAAGGACAAGGTTAGACATTTGACCTCTGGAGGATACTCAACTTCCAAACTGTAGAGCTGTTTGCATGGCCCAGGGAAAGAAGCCAAAGAGAAGAATTTACGAATGGAACAAAGATTTCCCCATGTCAGGCAGGCAGCGTGGGAGCTCACTGTATATACCCTACTGGACAGGACCCAGGCAAGACCATGATCCTGTCACTGTAAAACCTGAGGGCGATTCACATAGATCCACTGCCCACCTGGTCTCCTGACGGCTTCAGACTCCTCCCCAGGGGCCGGCATTCAATTATTAAAAGTTCTAGTCAAGGCTTACAGGCTGCAAGCATACGTGGCATTATCTCACTATTCACATGGGATAATCCAGGGTCTGAAGCTGCCCAAAATACCACTATGACACAACGTTTACCCCATAAAATGTGACAAGGCATAACTCACACTTTAAGTGTGCCTCTGCTGATCCTTTGAGGGGATTAAAGTGAAGAAGAACCCAGGTGATCTAATGTGCTGGTGCAGGGTGGTGACCTCAGTGCTGTGAGCTAGTGACTCAGCACGTCCCGCTTCCCTCAGCTTGGGGACATCTGAGTCAAAGGGGCTGGAGCACATATGTACACATGTGTGTGCACACGTGAGTGTGTGGCTGAACACAATGGGGCAGTGGAGGGTAGGTATGTGGCTAGGGAGAGAGAAAGGTTAAGACTAGGTAGCCAGACAGTAAGACCGCGTAGATAGTCATATGAGCTAAGGGTTTGAGTCTCGCCTCTGCCGTTCACATCTCATGGGGCTTTGGAAATTCTTAATCCTTCTCTCTTTCATCGGTAAAGAGGGATAACGATGTTAAAATTGTTAAGGGATGAGATAATAAATATAACTACTAAATAGTATTTTTTAAAAATTATTTGTTTACTTATTAGAGAGAGACAGTGAGACAGAGAGAGAGAGAATGGACACACCAGGGCCTCTAGCTACTGCAAAGGAGCTAAGACGCATGCGCCACCATGTACATCTGACTTACGTGGGTACTGGGGAATCGAGCCTCGAACCGGGGTCCTGAGGCTTCACAGGCAAGTGCTTAACCACTAAGCCATCTCTTCAAACCCCCAAGTAGTCTTTATCACAGAGTAGACTACCAGTGGAGGCCTACTGTGATTGCCAGTGAGAATAAGACCAACAATGAGTGAGTGAGTCAGGTCAGGAAATCTCATGTACAGTGAAAGGTGAAGCTCAAAGAGTCCTTTTAAATTTATTTATTGATTTATTTATTTACTAATTTATGAGAGTGTCTAACATAGCCCAGGATAGCCTCAAACTTGTGGGACACCTGAATCAGCCTGCTCAGTGCTGGGATTATAAACCTAGTGTAGAGCCACCATGCCTGACTCTATGGGCTTTTAAGTGGGAAAATCCAATTTCATGGAATATAAATACTTTCAATGACTTCACCCCGTTCTCTATTGAAACTCTGTAAGGCAGTTACAGCCACAAGGAAACCAAGGCACAGAATCACTTTCATGAGGCTGGACCTGGACTCTGAGTCCTGTGCAAGCTTTCACTGTGCACGGTGTGAGCCACTGCAGGTTGTGAATGCACCAGGTGGGCAGCGTTGTTTGAGTGAGGCAAGAACTGACACTGAAAGTGGAGCATTCGTGACGGTGGAAGCTCTAGAAACCATTTATTGAGTCCTTCACTTGGGAAATAGCTGCTGAGCACCTACTATGTGCCAGGCATCGAAAGATGCTGAGGATGTGTCAGTGGCCAAACCAAAGACCTTTGTAAGCACGAAGCAAAAAATAAATAAATAAGTAAAGTCGATGTTGCAAAAGAGGGCGGTTGGCACTTTGGGGAGAGTCAGAAAATCCGAGGAAGGATGTTCTGGTTGCAGGCTATGGGGTAGATTCAGTTTCAAACATTATTCCAGGGGCTGACGATGGCTCAGTCGACAAAGTGCTTACCATGTGAGCATGAGGGTTTGAGTTCTAGTCCCAGCAGCCATGCAAAAGCCAGGTATGGGCTGGAGAGATGGCTTAGCGGTTAAGGCGCCTGCCTCCCAAGCCTAAGAATGCCAGTTCGACTCTCCAGGTCCCACGTTTAGCCAGACGCAAAAGTGATGCAAGGGTGCAGTGCCACACTTGCCCACAGGGGGTGCATGCATCTGGAGTTTGTTCACAGTGGCTGAGAAACTACTGGCATATCCATTCTCTATCTGTCCCTCCTCTCTCTCTCTGATTCTCTCAAAAAAAAAAAAAAAAAAAAAAAAACAAGCCAGGTGTGACAGAATGTAGGCCTGCAGTTGTAGCCCTGGAGAGGTGGAGACATGAGGATCCCTGGTGCTGTTGGCTAGCTAGGAATGGTGAGCTCTGGGCTCAGTGAGAGAGTCAGTCTCAGAAAACAAGGTAGAGAGTAATGGAGGAAAATATCCAATGTTGTCCACTGGCCTTGGTACATGCACATGTGCTCCCACCACACACATGCAAGCACGCGCACACTCATGGAAAAAAAAAAAAAAAAAAAAAAAAAAAAAAACCTCTGCTGACCTCAGTAGGCCCAAGACTTGAAGGTGGGAAAACGTGAATGAAGCAGTAGATATGTGGAGACCAAGTGTGCTGGGCAGAAGACAGGGAAGAACCCAGGCCCACAGGCAAGCAGGCTCTTGAATGTTGGAGAAGCATCTGGAAGCTCAGGAGCACACAGCTGAGACCACACAAGCAAGTGACTGTGATGATCAATCTCCAGCCCCAAATCTCCTTTCCATGGCTCTTGTAAGGGTCCATTCACCATTAGAAGGGCCCTGCCTTCACAGGCTATGAGTCTGAACCTGCCAAATACACTGAAATAAATTATTAACCCTTTTGTAAGGAGTCTTGCCTTGAAAATAGTAACAGGTTCCCATAATTCAGATGACTTTGTCTCTGACGTCTGGCTTGTGCAGAGGGGAACCTCGAGTATGTGTAGATTAATGTCAATCTGTTGTCTGTTTAGTCAAGCATTTTGTAACGGCAGCTGCGTGCTCAACCTACTCAACACCGAAGGCCTCGTATCACCTGATCTCTCTGTCTTATTTCCCTTACTAAACTTTTTGCATGTGTATCTGTATGTGGTGTACATGTGCGTGTACATGCATGTTTTGGATGCATGTCAGTGTACTTGTATGTGTGTAGGGTTTGCTTGCATGTGTAGGGCAGAGGTAGACATTGGGTATGTCTTCTCAATCACTCTTGACTTTTTGTTTTGTTTTGTTTTGTTTTGTTTTGTTTTGAGACAGAGTCTCTCTTCCTGAACTTGGAGCTTACACTAGTTAGCAGGTGAGCCCCAGCGATACCTGTCTCCACCTCACCTATTCAGCTAGACTAGCTAGCCAGTAAACTTTGCAGATTCCCTCTTTCTACCTCCTCAGCACTGGGATTGAAGTGTATGCCACCACGCCCAGCATTTACATGGGCGCCAGGGATCCAAATTCAGGTCCTCATGCTTGCATAGCAAGCACTTTACAGACTAAGCCATCTTCCCAGCTCTCCTCCCTTCCTACGTCTTACACATCTCTAACTACAAACCAAGATAGAAGCCTGTATTTCCAAAATTCTTCCACTGCCAATTTAGAAGAAGAAAATAGTTTTCGCTACATAAGTTTTTGTATATCATGATGAACTTAGAAACAAAAATCTAAATTTGCCATTGGTTTCCCAATAGCTTTAGATTAATGTGAGAAGGAAAAACAAAGAATCTCTGGTAAATTAATTGTATCTCTGCTCCATCATTTCCATTCCTACCACCGGTGTCAGTCCTAGATGAGTCTAGGCTGCTCCAGGCCTTGAAATGTTGAGGGGCCAACAAAAGGTAACTGGGGTGTCTTAGCCAAGTCCGAGGGAAGATGCAGTCCCAGCCTTGGTGGAAACTGCAGGTCATGGAGGGGATATTGTTCCCTCAAACCCCAGTGTGACCAGCTGAGGGAAGAAAGCAGAGTCCCAGTGGGTGTATCATGCCTGGTCCCATCTGCTGGCTGTCCTGGCCACATCGCCTGTGCCCCTCCTCCAGCTAGCCATCACGCTGGCCTCTGTGAAGAGAAGAAAGAGGGATTTGTAGTGTTAGCACTGAGGGGAATTGGAGGGGGACAAAGAGAGACATAAGACAGGGAGTCATTCCTAAAAAAAAAAAAAAAGAAAGAAAGAAAGAAAAATCTCCCTGTTCAACTTTCTCATCTGCCGGAGGGGAGCCAGACAGTTTAAACAATCGCTGAGATACAGATTCCTGTAAAACTAAACCAGAAATCAGTCCCCAGTGCAGCAGACCACAAGAGAGGCAATTTGGATGCTTCATTTTGTTTACTAATTATTTAATTAATATCATTTATTTCATTGCCTCACCAATCCTGAGAAACAAGGACTATTACAACCATCTCAGCTGGGGAGATGGCTCAGCAGTTAAAGGCTCTTGCCAGCCCAGGTTCAACTCCCTAGCAGCCACATATAGCCGGATGCAAAATGACATATGTATAGGTGATTCCAATACACCAAAGCATAAACTCCTCAAACTTGTCCTCTGACCTCCACACACACGCTGTGGGGCAAGTGCCCAGGTACACTCACACAAACAAATAAATAAATAGATAAAAATAAATAATTTAAGAAGAGAGAGATCACAAAAGGAGCACCAGAATCCATCTTTCTTCCTAACTGCAGATGCAGTGTGGCCTGCCACCTCATGCCATGCCACCCTGCCTTCCTCACAGTGACAGATCTTCAAACTATGAGTCTAAAAAGTCCTACCTTTCTTAACTTGTCATGAACAGGTACTGTTTTCTCATAGCAATGAGAAAAGTAACTAAATACCAAGGTTTGGGATCTGGAAGAGTTTGGAAATGCAGGCTTCAGCTATAGAAGTAATAGAATGTTCTAATTAGAACTTAATGGGCCATTCTGGTGGTAGTTTGGAAGACTAGAATGCCAAAATAAACACAGACAAGTTGAGGCCCAGTCTCGATTCATGAGATTTCAGTGGGAACTGGGATTGGATTGAGAACTGGGAGGGAGGCTCTTCGTGATATATCCTGTGGGTCTCGTTCCGTTCCCGTTCCCCGGGGTCGTTGGCCACCTGAC
Source organism: Orientallactaga sibirica (assembly GCA_036365145.1). Taxonomy (NCBI): domain Eukaryota; kingdom Metazoa; phylum Chordata; class Mammalia; order Rodentia; family Dipodidae; genus Orientallactaga; species Orientallactaga sibirica. The sequence continues at coordinate 4,759,713 of JAEOAD010000035.1, forward strand.
ATCCCGGGTGGGAGAGGGAGAGAGGAGTTGGAAAGGGGAGCAGCAGGGTCTTTCTGGCTGGGCGGATGAGTGTAACGCGAACATACGAACACATGACAGGGCAATGAGCACCCGGGAGACCGTCTGGTGGACAGTACTCGTTTATTCAAGGGGGGGTGGTTTATAAACACTTAGGAAGGTTGAGATGGCATGTACAGACTATATGGCAATCGGATGCATAGTTTATGGGCTGTTATCTAGATAGCGGAAGGACTAGTAACTTCAAAGCTATGGGGGAAGGATAAGGGAAGGTAGGGGGAAGGGCGGAAGAGGAGATTAACAGGAGGCTGTGACTTCAAAACTGTGGGGGGTGAGAAGGCTACGTGACTTTAGCCACATGAGGGTCTTTTGGGCAGCTAGCCACAGGTCAGGAACTGTGGGGGGCAAAGTCTGACTTATAGAATGGTCAAAGCCTTTTGGGGTCTGCGGGGAGCGCCTCGCCAGTTCTGCCCACTCTGGGCGATGACAGCTCACTACACCCTACAACATAGGGAAGGCCGTCACCGTCGCCAGGGACTCCTGACAGAGGGCCAGCTGCGACCCCACAGCCCAGGGCCCCTGGCCATGTCCAATAGTTCAGGCCAGCCTCCTCACAGGTCCAGCCTGATAGTAGCAAGGCCCAACATATCCTGGTGAAGAAATTGGTTGTATTCGGCCTATGTCCTGAGTACTTGAATGGGGCAGAATTCAAAAGTAATTGGTTAACTTTTGGGGGCAGAGGAAATTTCAAGACGGGGTAGCATTCGGCTATATCATGATATCATGGTCGATGCTCACTGATATTATCCGGATCTATAGAGAGAGAGAGAGAGATTACAAGTAGAATAGAAAGATATGAAATGTGTATAGTTTGGAAAGAAAAAGAACAGAGGAGACAAGTAAAGCCAGAGCAATTATAATCTATTGAAGACATTTACAACATTAAAGCGAACCCGAGTACCCAGCACTGGGACAATAGGAAAAGTGCCCAAGGGATAAGACTCCCCTGCCCCCATCGACCAAAGGCTTGGACTTGTGAAAATGTAAATTCATGTGAGAGGAGAGAGCCTGAACCGAGCATGCCACCACAGGAGCGCTAACAGTGCTGACCAGGGATGTGGGTTCCCCGGGTCAGCCTTAAAGGCACACTGAGGTCACTATAACTTTGGGTCAGTTGTGGGGGCGCTCTGCAGCTGATGTGAGATGAGGGAGAAAAGGAAAGAGGGATTCACATATGCATAACCCCCAGTCCTACCCATCTATCTGAGACTGCTTTAACCTCATGTTCGAGCAAATACTTTGGGAAGACGGGTGAGACCGGAAGAGAAAAGGAAGACTGAAGCAGAGAGTCGGTGTCCTAGAGGGGCTGGGGGGGTGACATTCCCAGCATTGTCGTAACTTCACCTATCACCTGAGTTTGACCAGAAATATTGAGATGCTCAGGATCTCTAAGGCCAGGAAAAATGATCTAATGACACCGTTTTCTGCCTGAATACATTCAGTTTGTATCTTCACACCCTGCTTGGCCGTGTTATACAAAGACAGTCAGTTTCCATTCAGCTTCCCTTGGGGATGCTCTTTGTGAATTCTCTGGGGAATTAAGGAAGACCAGCTACTCTTGTAAAGTTCTATCGTCAGAAAAAAGTCCATTTTATCGAGGAGTAATTTAGACCTAACAAAATCATGTATGTTTTACAGTCCCGCGAGTGTTGGCAAATGTCGAGATACATAACCGCTGCTGAAATAAATTTTTAACACAATTCCCTGACCACCCCCGCCCCGCCCCGCCTCAGATTTTCTTCATGCTCATTGTCAGTGAATTGGATTGCGGTGGCCTGTGAGAGCCATGGCCTTTTCTGTTGTTTGCTTTCCTGTGAGGGCCATGGGTCTCTCAGACGTTTTGCTTTGTAGAATTGCATATCATGTCATCCAACAGAAAGCAGCCTGCATTTCAATGCTTCTGAGATTCATATACATTGCTGTATCGACCATTAATTCATTTCTTGATATTGCTGGATAATATTCTATTCTATGAATGTACTACAGTTTGTTCACTCGTAAAACAAGTTAATGAAGAGTTGAGTCATCTGCAGTTTCTGGCTATTGTGGATAAAGATGCTATAAGAATATAAAGTTTTATGTGAACACATGTTTTTAATGAGATAGAGCTATATTTCTAAATATTTTATTGGACAATTTTTTGTATCATAAGTAGAGGTTTTTATTCTTTATTTATTCTAGATATAATTTGTGTAAGTAAATGCTATATTTTACAATAAATTTGCATCTTGATGTCTTGATTATCCTTTTATTATTAGAATTAATTTTGTCATTAGTTCTCTAAGGTTTTCTAGGTTTACTGTTGTGTTTTCTATAGTGAGAGATAATTTTTAAAAATTTATTCTATTTTATTTATTCATTTGAGAGAGAGTGAGAATGGAAAAGAGTCAGAGAGGAAGGGACGGAGAGAGAGAGGAGAAAAAGAGAGAGAGAGGGGGAAAGAGAATGGGCACACCGGGGCCTCTAGCCACTACAAATGAGCACCAGATACAGGCACCACCTTGTGCATCTGGCTAAACTTGAGTCCTTAGGCTTTACAGGCAAGTATCTTAACTGCTGAGCCTTCTCTACAGCCTTAGAGGATATTTTGCTGTTTTGTTTTCATATACAGTGTCCTTTGTTTTCAGTCTGGAGACGTTCAGTAGTCACCCCACAAGGGAGTAGTCACCCCACAAGGGTGTAATTGGGAAGAGAGACAGTGGCCCCTGTTCTTACTCCTGTTGTATGTGGGACTGCTTAGGATTTCTCATGCATTAGCCTACTAACTTTATGTCAGAGTTTTCGTCACTTAATTTATTTTATTTTGCATTGCTAGAGGAGGTCAAACCCAGGGATTTTCACATGCTTGGCATTGTTGCACATTCCAAACCCTCTTGTCATAATTACAAGGAAATATACACCTACTTTTTTTTTTTTTTTTTTTTTTTTTGGTTTTCGAGGTAGGGTCTGACTGTAGCTCAGGCTGACCTGGAATTCACTATGCCATCTCAGGGTGGCCTTGAACTCATGGCAATCCTCCTACCTCTGCCTCCTGAGTGCTGGGATTAAAGGCATGTGCCACTATGCCTGGCTTAAGAATGCCTATTTTTGATTGAATTTTGAGTTGTTTAATTCTTATGATATCTCTAGAAATAATATATAGGCTTTCTCCTTAGTCTTACCAAAATAGTGAAATATTATCTATTTTTAAAATATATTTTATTTATTTATTTATTTATTTATTTATTTATTTATTTATGAGAGAGAGAAAGAAGCAGATAGAGAGAGAGAATGGGCATGCCAGGGCCTCCAGTCACTGCAAATGAACTCCAGATGCATGTATCCCCTTTTACATTTGGCTTATGTGGGTCCTGGAGAATTGAACCAGGATCCTTTGGCTTTGCAGGCAACTGCCTTAACCGCTAAGCCATCTCTCCAGCCCTCCAGAGGATTTTCTTTGACATGTGTCAAAGCCATGTCTTTGTTCCACTGCCCTCAGCTTGCATTTTCCAGATGAGAGTTGAATTCTAGAGATGCATTGTAATTCAGAAGGATAGAAGGAAGCTTGCTTCTTTCTTCCCACTGAACCAGATGACTGAATCTTATTTGCCTCAATGCAATTGCTTGGCAAGAGAGGCTGGATATCTCACCTAGTCTACTTAGGGAGTTATTCAATCTTGGATACTTCCGTAGCCCTGGGACCTTCCCCAAGGAAGTAACACTGTGAAGGAAGACTTTGTGGACTAGACAATACATGCAATCATTTTATATCACAATATGAATTATAGCATACTAATTTTATACGATGTTTCACATACTAATTACTAATCATATATAGTTATTATAATGAGTTGAAGGAAGATAGTTATTCTGTATCATTTTGAGTAAGTCACTTAACCTCCCTCATGTCTGTTTAACTACCTACTAATAGAAATAGCAGGGTTAGGAGCTGGAGAGATGGCTTAGCAGTTAAGGCGCCTGCCTGCAAAGCCTAAGAATGCCCACTCGAATCTCCAGTTCCCATGTTTAGCCAGAGGCAAAAGTGACACAAGTGCACAATGTCACACATATGCACAAAGGGGCTCCCTCGTCTGGAGTTCGTTCACAGCAGCTGAGAGGCCGTTGGTGCACCCATTCTCTCTTGTCTTTCTCTCTCTGTGTGTCTCTCTCAAATTAAAAAAAAAAAAAAAAAAAAAGAAATAGCAGAGTTAGGCTAGGTGTGGTGGTATGTGCCTTTAATTCTAGCATTTGGGAGGCAGAGGTAGGAGGATCACTGTGTGTTGGAGGCCAGCCTGGAACTATAGAGTGAGTTCATGTGAGCCTGGGTTAGAGTAAAACCCTACCTTGAAACTTCTCCCCTTCAAAAAAGAAAGAAAGAAAGAAAGAAAGAAAGAAAGAAAGAAAGAAAGAAAGAAAGAAAGAAAGAAAGAAAGAAAGAAAGAAAGAGAGAAAGAAAAAGAAAGAAAGAAAGAAAGAGAAAGAAAGAAAAAAGAGAAAGAAAGAAAAAGAAAGAAAGAAAGAAAGAAAGAAAGAAAGAAAGAAAGAAAGAAAGAAAGAAAGAAAAAGAAAGAAAGAAAGAAAGAAAGAAAGAAAGAAAGAAAGAAAGAAAGAAAGAAAGAAAGAAAGAAAGAAAGAGCAGAGTTATCTTATGGTGGACTTGGGCAAAGCACCAACCCAGGGTTGACATGGCAGTCAGTGAAAGTAGTTGGCTACTATGGCTGTTGCCAGCTCCCTATTTCCCAGCAACCACTCAGGAGATACTGTGACAGCATGGAACAATTCTCCACAGTCCAGGTGGGAAGTTATGACAGCGGGCTATGTCCACAAAGACATAGGAAGACTGGCTGGTGTCTTCTACTAAGGTTTATCACTAGTGCTTCATTTCACCTTCCAAATCCAGCTCCTAGACTGGCAAAGCCCTGAATCAGGGAATAGATATCAAGAAGGAAAGCACCCAGCCAAGCTCCCGTACCTCATTCTGGGCTCAAGCTATGGACAGACTTCTTTAAGAACTCAGAAATAAAGTCTGAGCTCACTAACTACGCCTTCTCTTGGGTCCAGACTATCTTGACACCTCGGCCTATCCTTATTTGAAAACACACACACACACACACACACACACACACACACACACACACCCTCACAAGGCAATGAACGCTATTCTATTTATCCACGGAGTAGAGAGACGGCAAAGATCCTGGGCTATAGGGCATACTAGGAACCCTCAGGGAAATCAAACACTTAGGAAGAAAAGACGTTCATGAGGAAAGGAAGGTGACAAATTGTTGTTAAATTGCTTGCTAACTTTAGAAGGAAACAGGAGGGAAAGGCTGAGACTCAGGAAGAAGGAGAGAGTCCTTCCAACGAGCCTGGGGATATGCTGTCCCCCTTTGTTTATTTGCTTGGTTCTGGTTGCAGAAGAGAGCCCAGGATCTGCTATTCAGATGCATGACAAGACCCAGATATGGAAACCTTCCCTTCGTCGTGAGCCAGGAAGGGGCTGGGGATGCAGCTCTGTAGAACAGTGTCTGCTGACGGTATATGAAGTCCCAGGTTCAATTCTCGACTCCCTCCATCCCTCAAAAAAAAAAAAAAAAAAAAAAAAAAAAAGCACACAAATAATGCAAACAACCTAATACCTGGTCACAGAGGAAATATGCTATTTCAGTCGTCAACACTTTGCTTGGAGGAGCAATGTTTTTTTTGAGAGTTTTGATTAAGCTTTTTTTTTATGACATTTGGTTTATGACAGTATACTACATCTTAGCCAGTCTGATAAGAGCCAGCATCCCCAAGGGTCCTAAATATTTATTTCTATATGAAAGCTTTCTACGTATGTGTGTGCACATATACATAAATTTAAGTACATATACATACATATATATGCTTGCATGAGCCCACACATACACATGTTGTCATATACACCAGTGCACACATACATGTGTATCCATATACACCTACACAGTCACATACATATACATGTACTCTCACACATATATGGACATATACACACATAAACCCACACACACACACATGGAAATTCTTTGTTTTTCGGCTATATCATCTAACAGTTTCCTGGAAGACTTTATCGTGTGGTCAGCATATATGATGTGAACCTCCCCGTGTCATTTGATTGCTTATGAGTTAGTCAGTTCTCTGTAACAACACTCTGAGCTCCCTACAGGCAAAATTCCCTTTGAACCTGCCTCTTACCTCACCTGCCGCCCACTGTCTTTTTCCCTTTGGGGCACAGGCTGACCTCAGTGCATCATGTAACTGCCCTGCAATTTCCCATATTGTGGTGGACATTTCACCACTGAAGTTTATCTTCCTTGGACTTTTCTCTTTCTTGGGCCGTTTATAGCACAGACTGGCAACCCTTTTTAGTCCTTTTAGGGGAAGTTCTTTAGGATATTTCATATAACCTGAGGAAAGCCCCAGACCACTTTACAATAGCTTTTCCCCTACCAACGTCATCTGCTGAGCACCATCTTGTCACACATGCAGCTTTGGCCCCATGATTAGCACATACAGAAGATGGGGTGGGATTCAATTTTCCCCTCTAGACCTGAAGTGAATACCCAGTCCCTTGTGGGTGCCATTTGTGGCCACTGCTCTGGTCTGAGCCTTTGGGGTACCTTTGAAGACAGCAACTCATTACCCACAAGACCATTCTTGATTGTATTTATTTGTTTACTTATTTTTATTGGGGGTCTTGCTAAGGTCCTCAGGCTGGTATTGAACTTGAGATCATAAGTGATCCTCCTTCTCTTGAGTAGCTAGCACTATAGGCATCTGCTGCACAGTCCAGCCTGAGATCATTCTTAAGATCCCCCTCTGTCCCTTGTCTCTCACTGTCCTGCTGGCCAGCAGCATTTGGCAGCTACTTTCTGTGAGGTCATCTTCTCACACTTACTGCTCCCTTCTGCATGTAAACTTGCAGGCACTGACTCAATGTTTACAACCACATTAACCTGTGGGGATCACGGTGTGGAAGAACGAAGCCCTTGAAGGTGCCAAATTATGTGCCGACATGTTCTTGGGAGTGGGACAGGAAACAGGAGCCAGCAGCAGAAAGCTAGGGATACCTGTGAGTGAGGCAGAGCTCTCTTCAGCTCCTGGCAGGACACCCAGTCCACAGGGAGAATGGCCTGTCCACATTCCTCACACAACCAGTTCATGTGTGTGAGCTATGCACAGGAGCTTCCCTATCAAAGGACCATCTAACTCCTCAGGGCCCCAAATATGCACTGAAAAATAGTCTTTCTCCTAGAGTGAGAAAACACAAGATGAAGCTTCCTGTTTCGTTTGTGCACACGTGTGTGTGATATGTGTGTGCTAATATATGTATGCACAGATGTGCTCTGTGTCCACATGTGTAGGGGCCAGAGAAGAAGACTGGTGTTCCTCCTTTTTTTTTTTTTTTCTTCTTGAGGTAGGGTCTCACTCTAGCCCAGGTTGACCTGGAATTTGCTCTGTAGTCTCAGGGTGGCCTCGAACTCATGCCAATCCTCCTACCTCTGCCTTCCGAGTGCTGGGATTAAAGGTGTGCACCACCACACCCGGCTAGTGTTCCCCTTATTCACTCATCTGTGTGTTTCCTTGAGTTGGAGTCTCTCACTGAACCAGGAGAGCTGTTTGTTTGTTTGTTTGTTTGTTTGTTTGTTTGTTTGTTTGTTTGTTTTTGTCAGACTAGCTGACCAGCAAACCTGAGCAATTCTCCAGTCTATGCTCTCCATAGGATTGGCGTTAGAGGTATGTGTGGGTATGCCAAGCTCTTAAAACCATTTAATTTATTTGTTAGAGAGAGAATGAAAGAATGAGAATGGGCATGCCAGGGCCTTCAGATGTATGTTCCACTTTGTGGATGTGGCTTTATGTGAATACTGGGAACTCAAACCTTGGTCACCAGGCTTTATAAGCAAGTGTCTGTAACCACTGAGCCATGTCTCCAGCCCAATGCTCAACTTTTTAACATGGGTGCTGGGCAATCAAACTCAGGTGAATCAGGGCCTCTCAGGCCCTTATAATGACACGGCAAGCATTCTTCCTCACTGAGCCATGTCTCCAGCCCTGAAATGCTTCTAGAAATGGAGGACAAGGCCGCTGAGCACTGACCTAAGCAGCTGAATGAAGGCCCCCAAACTCCAGAGGATGGTGCATTGAAAGACAGTAGTTTCTTTCTAAGTGCAGTGAGATCACGAACATAATTTGCACTGAAGCTCACGTGTACACAAGCATGGTACACAACTCCTGGTTTTCATGTTGTCTAGAAGAATTGTAATTTCTTTCCTGAGGGTCCTATGACTGGCTGAAGGGAGAAATAGCTAAGAGACATATTGATGTCAAACCAAACTGAGTCTACTCATTTATGTAGCTTCTGGAGGGACTATTTGGCTAACAAACGCGTGGCTCTTGAATGTCACTGCCTCCCTTCCTGGGAGGTGGTAATCTTCTGGGATGGGACCTTAATGACTGATGCCATCTTAGGACAGAGGGACGGGCCTGGCTCCAGCTTCTCTGGTTTCTAGAGAACCCAAGCCTGCTCCTCGCTCTGTGGCCATCTGTGTGGTCACTGGGTGCTCTCCCATGTGGTGGGCGGAAGCACTGATTTTAATGTCAGACACTGTCGCTTAGAGGCCAATGGTAACACTAGAAAATAAGCTCTAAGCCTTCAGACTCCTGCCGCAGAGCCACGCAGCAGGGCCGAGAAGACGTTTGGGGATTTCCCCAAGCTACGAGGAATCAGCCTTCCTTCAGGGTACTTCCAGGGGGTGGTGGGGAGAACTCACAGACTCTAATATTCTGAAGTGTGAATTCAGTTCTGAAGAGAGTAAAGGCAAAAGGCAGTGGGAGCATCTAGCCCAAGTGTATTCCAGCAGAAAGCAGTGGGTATTTTATTAAAGAATAACCACTGAGGGCTGGAGAGATGGCTTAGTGGTTAAGGCATTTGCCTGCAAAGTCAAAGGACCCAGGTTCAACTCCCCAGGACCCACGTAAGCCAGATGCACAAGGTGGCACATGTGTCTGGAGTTCGTTTGCAGTGGCTGGAGGCCCTGGCATGCCCGTTCTCTCTCTTTCTACCTGCCTATTCCTGTATCTTTCTCTCTCTCAAATAAATAAATAAAATATTTTAAAATAAAAAAAAAAAAAGAAGAACCACTGATCTGGGAAGCACAGTGAGTTTGCCATCAGAGGAAGCCAAGCATGGCTATGGAAGTGTGCAAGCAGAGGCCAGAGCTGTGCCCGGGAAGAGCCCCAGGGCTTCACAGATGGTGGTCTATGCAAACCATCTGTTTTTCCAAACCCACTACCTCCTGAATGGAGGCACAAATACATACCTAACTGGAGGAAATTACCCTGCAAGTGGAAAATGACAAAATCTAGACTCAGTGCATCTGTCCAAACTTTTCACTAACATTTGTGGTTAGCCTTCTGAAAACCTGAACTTCATCACAAGAACCGAATACTGCTAATGTCTAATTACAAACCCGGCCCGATGCCTCCAATGCCAGTGCAGTGGTTTCCGTTAACAAAACCCAATTCATTATTGAAAGAAATCATTCATCTAACAGTCATACCTGACTGAATAAAGAGTGAAAAATCCCTAGTGCGGTTCAATCTGACTAGCCTTTACTTAACGACTTCCTTATGTGCGGGCCTAACGACATATCCTCGTACAGTCGCCATCAAACATGCAGTCACGCCAGCCTCAGAGACGCAGATGGCTTCTCGACACTGCCTCCTCTTTTCTCCATCTCATTTGGGTCTGTTCTGATTAGTGCTTCATGGTGACATGAGAGGATAAACTTCAGGGCGTTAGCAGACTACTTTATGCATTTGCTGAAATAAAGCTTACTTGGGTTTAAAGAACAGTAGACCAATGAATGACTTTCTGCTATAATTGGAATGCCCTTCAAAAATGACATCAAATTAAAAGAGAGACTAATGGAGAGAGGGAGGGGATATGATTGGAGAGTGGAATTCTGAAGGGGAATGGGGGGGGGAGGGAAATATCATGGTTTATTGTCTGTAAGTATAGAAGTTGTCAATAAATTTTTTAAAATAAAATAACACCCAAATAAGGAATTTCAAGGAGACACAGAAGATAAGCGGTTCAGGTACATTTAAGCCCCTGTCAAGGCAGATGGCCCTTGAGTTTTGGAGACCCTAGTCAATGCTGTCTTGGAGGAACGTTAATTGGACGGGGTAGGCATTTGTTACACAGTCCCTCATTTGTACACAAAGCTTGTCACTGCATGTGTTCAGACAATTACTGAGCAATTATACCTGAGACTATCTAGTAGTTTAAAGATGGAGTCTCGGGACTGGAGAGATGGCTTAGTGGTTAAGTGCTTATCTGTACCCACATAAGCCAGATGCACATGGTGGCATATGCATCTGGAGTTTGTTTACAGTGGTTAGAGACCCTGGAGTGCCCATTCTCTCTGTGTCTCTAGTAAGTAAATAAGTAAAAATAAAAACCTTTATAAAAAAGATGGCGGGCTGGAGAGGTGGCTTAGCGGTTAAGGCGCCTGCCTCCTAAGCCTAAGAACCTGGTTCCAATCTCCAGGTCCCACGTTTAGCCAGATGCAGTGATACAAGGGCACAATGCTGCACTTGACCACAAGGGGGCGCAAGCATCTGGATTTCGTTCACAGCAGCTGAGACACTGGTGGCGCGCCCATCTCTATCTGTCTCGCTCTCCCTCTCTGTCTGTCTCTCTCTGTGTCTCTCTCCAAAAATAAATAAAATAATAAAAAAATTTTTAAAAAGATGGAGTTTCCTGTAGGCTGCCGTGGGAAGTAGTGGCCGTTTTCTCACTTTGTGGGTGCGATCATATCCTTGCAAGAAGAACCAAATGCGTTTAAAAGCCAATAGGTAAGTGGTCCACTTACAAAGCCCACTGAATCAGAGAGGAAATGGCTCCAATTCTCACTGCCTAACAGTTCTTCCCAGGGAAAGAAAAAAAGAAAGATGAGCAAGGAACCATCTCTGAAATGACCAAGTTCCACCCCTGATGACACTGTCGGACTGAGAGGTGGAAAAATCTTGCTCTTACTCTTGAAAAATATGATATGTTGCAAATTGCTGGCGGGTTTGATCTGGCTCTGACTGACAACTAGCTGGTCAAGGGAAACCTTGGTTTGAGCCGGATTTTGAGGTGTTTGGGATGTTCAGCCCTAGTGTCTTTTCTAGTTCTGACTGCAGTCACGGGTAGTGTAAAGCTGGCAAGCTGTGGTAATGGATATTAAGTTCTGTGTAAATCTTGACAGTGTGGAGACAATAGACCAGACTATTGTCAGGCTCAACTGGCAGATGTTTGGAGCAGATTTAACAACTGAAATGTGAACAAGTCGTTTCTGCTCCTAGAAATGAAAAGTCTCTAAGAATATAAACGCAGTTTCTACTGGCATGAAGGATCCTCAGGCCAGCTGAGAGGGAAATTTCTTATCACCGTCAGGTAGAAGCAATTATTGGTAGAGAAGAGAGATCAGGAAAGAAATTTGGCTAGACTTCTTAATAACAGACAGGCTTTCTCTCCTTAGAGTGTTTTTTTTTAAATATAATGGAATTAATACAATGCATTTATTTATAAAATGGAGCCAAAATACTTGTCACTTAAAAATATCCTATAGGCATAAGTTGCTATTGATTAATACTTTGGGTTCTAGATTCCAGGCCAGTGAAATTCAGCTATGCTTGTAGAAGTTCAGGTATGTTATCACTTTTTATTGTTCCTATTTATAATTGCTGTCTTTATTTATACATATTGTTATAACAAAAAACATAGAACCAGTGGCTTTTCAACAATAGAAATTTATTTATCTCATCTCTGGGGGCTCCAAGTCCAAGGTCAAGGTGCCAGCAGATACAGGGTCTGGTAAGGGCTCACATCCTCATAGACACGTGCCTTCTCATTGTATTCTTACATGGTGGAAGGGCTGCCAGTTTTTATGAGTCACTTTTATAAACATCTCTATTTCTTTACTTATTTATTTGTGAGGCAAGAAAGAGTGAGAGAGGGCTGGAGAGATGGCTTAGCGGTTAAGGCGTCTGCCTGCTAAGCCTAAGAACCTGGTTCCAATCTCCAGGTCCCACGTTTAGCCAGATGCAAAGTGACACAAGGGTGCAATGCCACACTTGCCCACAGGGGGGCGCACGCATCTGGATTTCGTTCACAGTAGCTGAGAGACTGCTGGTGCGCCCATCTCTATCTGTCTCCCTCTCCCTCTCTGTCTGTCTCTCTCTGTGTCTCTCTTCAAAAATAAATAAAAATTAAAAAAAAAAAGAGCGAGAGAGAGAATATGAATATGGGCATACCACGGCCTCTAGCCACTGCGAACGAACTCCAGATGCATGTTCCTCTTTGCTCATTGGGCTTTATGTGGGTACTGAGGAATCAAACCCAGGCCAGCAGGCTTTGCAAGCAAGTGGCTGTAACCATTGTTCCTTCTCTACAGCCCAGTATCTCCTTCTATAAAAGCTCTAATACCATCTATGAGTGCTGTATCCTATGAATTAATCACTTCCCACAAGCTTGCTCCTGATACAGTCACCATGGGAACTGGGATTTTAACATGAATCTTTTGGGGAGGGGCCACTATTCAGACCTTGGAAATTACTAGTATCCATAATCTAGGCATTTATCGATCGATCATTTAATTTATTAAGTCAATATTTATGGACTGGAGAGATGGCTTAGTGATTAAGGGTGCTTGGTTGACAGGCCTGGTTGCCCGGGTTCCATTCCTCAGTACCCAGGTAAATCCAAAGGCACAAAGTGGCACATGTATCTGAAGTTTACTTGCAGTGGAAGGAGACCTTGGCATGGTGATCATTTATCTCTCGCTCTCTTTTTGCTTGCAAATAAGTAATAAATAAAACTATTTTTTAATATTTAAGACTGGAGAGATGGCTTAGCAGTCAAGGCACTTCTCTGTAAAGCCTAAGGACACATGTTCAACTCTCTAGCTACCACATAAGATGGACACACAAGGTGACACAAGCGTGCAAGGTCACACATGTGCACAAGTGCACAAGGTGACACAGACATCTGGAATTCAGTTCCAGTGCCTGGAGGCCCTGGTACACCAATTCTCTCTCTTTTTTTTTTTTTTTTTTTTTTTTTTTTTTTTTTTTGCCCTCCTTCATCACCCCTGGAGGAGGATTGATGGGCCCAATACTGTGCTGGTCTTAAGCAGATACCATCAGCCACTGTGAGGTCAGGAACAGGTAGCCCAATTTCTGACCAGGAGATAGCATTCCACAGCACTCCTCCTGTCCTCTGGTTCTTTCATTCTTTCTTCCCCCTCTTCTGCAATGTTCTCCGAACAGACTATTCTGTCTCCTTTAGAACATAATGATAAAAACATGAGATCATATCTGTTGTCATTAAATCCAGGGCATTCAGGACAAAAGAATCAGAGAATCCCAGAGTCCTGGTGTCTTCAAGGGCTTTGACAGTACTCAGAAATGCACCTGCTAATCTTTACTTTCTTTCAGAGTGATGTTCAATTTTCAGTTGAGAAGCCAGCATACGGAATGACAGCTCGTGAGGCTGAATATCTGCAGAAGTGTTTTTTTCACAAGTGATTTTGTTGGGAAGCATCAATAGAGTCGACATATCAGTGATAACTGACCTCCCTCCCTGACCCTGGCCCTCGTGTCTACTGTTCTGCAAGTCATATCCAATCCTCACTAACCAGAACATGAAAACTGCAGCTTCAGAAGTCAGACACTGAGGACAGTAACTTGGCCTTGAACATGAGGTCCAGTCTCTAGGGCAAGGCTCCAGGGTGAAGACTGACGTCCAGCTTTCTTACTTGCAGTAACCAGGTTGGCGAGCCACAAAAAAAAAAAAGCTAGGCAGAGGCAAGGGCCAGCAAATCTGTGAGTTTGCTCAAACACTCAATCAGAGTTTTATGCTTAGCAAAGAGAAACTAAGAGTGATGGGAGGGAAAAGTGAACAGTTGGTGGGAGGTAATGAATGGCTAGAGGAGAGACTTACGGATGTAGCTTAGCAAAAGCTGTGAGGGTGACTAATGTTTCTTTAAATTGAAGTTTTTTTTGTGTTTTTTTTTTTAAGCAGCATAATTGAGCAATTTGCTGTTATGAGTTTGTAAAGCCTGGCATTTTTTAAATTATATCATTACCAGCTTATATTTATAGCCTAAGTCATGTAAGAAATACCCAACTTAAGAACAGAGATGGAAGTCCCAGTGGTAGAGTACTGGAAGAGAGGAGCTGGGAAAACCAAGTCCTAGAGCTCCATGCAGGGAGTCTCAGTTCCTCAGACCCACGTCCTAAGCCAGGAGTCTCCAAGCCTGCGGAGTGATATGTCTTTAGGAAAAGTTCAAGTGTAACAAGGTTTGGCTTGTGGGTAAAAACCGTTCCATTCTCTTAGATAAGTGCGACTGTACTTGGATTCCATCTCACACTCCCTCCCCAGTTACAGAAAAATCTGCTTCTTTCTCTCTTCTTTCTTACTCCATCCCTTTTGCTACCTCAAACAATGCCTCATCTCTCCTTCCTGAAAACCCCTGCTTCCCTATGTGTGGTCTTAAGCACATGTAAGAAAGGTGAAAGTCACGGCTGCTAGCAGAAATCATTCAGAACACCGAGTCTCCCTCCTTCCGGGGCCCTGTGCACTCAAGGGTTCTGTGTTTGATCTCTGCTTGCACCACCTGCTTACAGGTGTCTTACAATATCTTGCTGAAAATTTGTTCCAAGTTTCTTCCCAACTCCCTGCAGAAGGAAATACTGAGACAAAGAGCACAGTGCACACGGCTAATTCAGAAGGTGATCGCTGCTGAGCGTGGTCGTGCGTGCCTCTCATCCCATCACTCCGGGGGCTAACATAGGAAGATCCTAAGTTCACAGCCATCCAAGCCACATAATAAGTTGAGGCCAACTTAATGACACAGCTATACCCTGTCTCAAATAGATCAAAGAAATTACTAATTGATAAAAATAAAATCACATGCCTTTAATTCCCAGCACGTGGGAGGCAGAGGTAGAAGGATCGCTGTGAGTTCAAAGGCCACCCTAAGACTACATAGTGAATTCCAGGTCAGCCTAGGCTAGAGTGATACCCTACTTTGAAAAACCAAAATAAATAAATAAATAAAGTAAGTAAGTAAGATAAAATAAGATCATAGAAAACACTGATGGAGGATAAGAGATAGGAAGAGGGTGATGATAAGGACAAGAACGGGATATAAGAAAGAGAAGAGTCCCCCAAAACAGCTAATATCAAGTGAACTACCACTGAGGGCAACCAACATTTAATCCTGCTAAAGTACCTGTTTCAGAGGACTCCACCAGACGGGTGGGGCAAGAGGGGTACTGACATGCACACTCCATCAATGTATGTTGACAGTTCTTGTGACGGGCTTTCTGGCTCCCTGTGCAGATGGACAAGTCAGCCTCTGGTGGTTGGAGAAAGTTCTCAAACAAAGAATTATCAGCACTGATGAAGGGAAGGTGGCCTTTGCAAGGGGTACAGCTCAGGGCCCTGAAGTCCGGGTACTCCCTGCTGCCACTTAGGCTGGTTTCTGCTCCACTGTCTTGGTGACAACCAACCACATCAGTGACTTCTGCATAAGGCAGTATGGGAAAGTTCACCAGACAGTAGCCACGGTATCAGTCTTCTAAACAATACACTCTGGGATCCCAAGACGATTTGTATGGTGTTGGCCAGGTCCCAACCAAAATCTTAAGTGTCAGCTGAAAACCATCTAGGGTTCTGGACAATGTTAATATGAGTTGTCAACCCAGCTAACGATCCCTCAGTCAGCGTTTCCTATCCCTTTGTGAACCTGGTTCCCAGTTTCCCCATAGTCCACACTGATGTCCTCCACAGCGGACACTGAACACCAATGCTAGCTCTCCAGAGGTGAGTATGCTGTTTACATCACAGCCCTACATTCACACATGGCTTCGTGTCACTGTTCTACTATGTGCAAGGTTTCTCGAAGGTAGGTATGCTTCTCATAGGTCTTCGTGCTTAGTAAGTATAATCTTTGATGCTGGAGGAAGGTCAATGCACTTTGGTTGAATCAAACTGCCCAGAAAAGGTCAAAGCATGAAAACAGGATCACATCTAGTTGCCCATGGCTCAAGGTCATTGCTGGTCCTCATCCCTGCATCATCTCTGTGAGCACCACCATGTTCCTTAGGAGACAAGCTAGGGGAAGGGTGCTCAGTGCTGAGACTTACGGTGATGGCACAGGAGGGGCAGATGTCAGCAGGCAATGCTTAGGCAGAGTGAGTAAGGAGAGGCAGCTTGGAAGACTTTGCAGCTGCAGGGATTCACTGCCTGTGAACCTGAGAGAGTAATGTGATGGGCACTGCTGGTACATCAGGGGTGTTTGCTAAGGGTCTGCAGAAAGGTGAAGACAATGCTTAGTGTTCGGAGGTGGAAGGGCGCTTGTAGTCATTGTGTCCTTTTTTTTTCATCTTTCAGAGGAGAATACAGAGGCCCATAGATGGATAGTGACATTGTTGTAGTCACCTTCTTATTGCTGGGACAAAGCACGCAATCCAAAGCAGCTGATGAGAGGACAGTTGTTTATTTTGGCTTACAGTGGTGAGGGGAAGCTCCATGATGACAGGGAAAGAGTGGCATGAGCAGAGGGTGGTCATCACCTCTGCCACAGCAGGCAGAAAACAGCAGCAGGAGAGTGAGTCGAGCTCTGGCAAGAGTGAACTGGCGGCGAAGCCCACCTCCAACAACACACCTCCTCCAGCAAGAACCCACCTCCCAAATTGCCATCATCTGAGGACCAAGCATTCAAAACACATGAGCGTATGGGGGAACATCTGACTCAAACCACCACAGGCATGCTCAAGTTCATATTACAGCTGCTGGCTGACCACAAGGAAGCTCTCACTTTGGGAGACACTGTAGTGCTGTCAGGCATCCCCTTCCAAAACTCAGAAAGGGTACACATCCCCTGAATATAAATACATTGTGCTACATAAATCAGGGAGAAGTCACTGTTCCAAGCAAGTAAGTTACCCAAAGTCATCCCTGAGCCAACACCCTCACGCGTGTGCAGAGAGCCCTTTCCCCAGTTTGCTATGTTAGTAAGTTTCACAGATGGTACACTGGGCCATGGGAGGGGCCAGAGAGGTTCATCCTGAACTTTTCCCTCTTTTTATTTGCTTTACTCCATCATTCTATATCCAGATAAACAGTCTGCAGGAGCGTCTATTTGCCTTGATTGCTGTGGTCTGCAGAAAACAATATGGACGCACTCTGTGTCTTTGGAAGTCTGGGGAATTAACGGTGAACACTCGACTCCACATCCAGGAAGGAGAACCAAACACACTAAGATGTGATGCTGAGTCCCAGCAGTCAGTGGCCTAAAGCTTCCCAGTGCCTGAGGAGGGTAAAGCAGGAGGCTTGGGAGGGGTGAGGATGCCAGGCTGGAAAGCTTCTGCCTATCCAGAGGAAGAGGCAGAAATCAGTCTGTCCTCACCTGGGTCACAGGAATGGGTTCTGTCCTTCCCATAGGAATGCAAAGACAGTGGACCACAAACCTCAATAGCTATGGCTTCTGTCTTCAAGCATCAACATCAAGACTCCCAGGTAAGACATGGGGTTAAAAAGGAGACCTGGATTGTCCCCTCTCTGTTTCCAGGAAGGTAGAATCAGCTTATATGCCTTGCAATTTTTTTTTAAGTAGTATGTATATATCTGCTTGGTACATTAGAAAAAGCATTAATTAAGCCAGGTGTGGTGGCGCATGCCTTTAGTCCCAGCACTTGGGAGGCAGAGGTAGGAGATCGCCGTGAGTTTGAGGCCACCCTGAGACTACAGAGTGAATTCCAGGTCAGCCTGGGCTAGAGTGAGACCCTACCTCAAAAAAAAAGCATTAATTAACATAGAGCTATAAAATATGGTCTCAGCTCCTCAACAGACATAGTTAGAAAGTAATTCTTAAGTGGTACAGCACTGGAGTTAGAAACTTCGTGAAGATTTATGGGAAGCATAAAACCCTGCTACAACCATTAAATGAGAAAAAATCTAAAATTTGAGAATGAGTGGCAGGGGAGAATGTAGAAATCATAAATCTGTCAAATGTTTGAGTCAACATTATTATACTGGAAGATGAATTGAAAACATCTGACTGGATCTAACAAGTTCATGGTTAACATGCTAGAGCCGAAATGGAGTCACTTGTCTGATGGATCTATCCTTTTTGCCAAACATCCACAGCTCAGCTTCTCTTGGAAAACTGCACAGGTTGGCACAATAATAGATAAACATTAAAAAACAAACCAAATGCAAACATTGTAAATTAGCAAAGCATCTGAACAAAAATTTTGAAACATAATCTTGTACAGACAATTCTAAATATGAAGTCAGTTGGTGGAGTTCTCACTTCTTTTGAAGCATTGGATATTTTATAAAAAGCATCTATATTACACATATATGCCTACATCCTTGCCCCACATAATTTTCAGGTGAGTAGTATTTTTCCTTTGAAGTGGTAGTTGAAGGTGTGAGTGAAGGATGCTTCCAGAAGATGGACATCACATCCTCTTTAGCCGGACAAGGAAGAGTTTTGTCTGAGTGAGTTCTGGAGGAAAGATCACGTTAACTCTTGCTCTGGTACTCTGGACTAGTCTCTGAGTCACCACCTCCCCACATTCCTCATCTGTTGAAAGTGTCCTTAAAACACTTCCCCAGTGAGCTGGAGAGATGGCTTAGTGGTTATACGCTTGCCTGTGAAGCCTAAGGACCCCAGTTCGAAGTTTGATTCCCCAGTACCCACATAAGCAAGATGCACAAGGTGGTACATGCATCTGGAGTTCGTTTGCAGTGGCTGGAGGCCTCTCTCTCTCTCTCTCTCTCTCTCTCTCTCTCTCTGTCACTCTCAAATAAATAAATAAAAATAAAACACTTTCCTATCATGCAGAAGAATTCAGCCCCTAAAGTTTTCAGATTACAGAACATCAAGAGATATGTCTGGGGCAGGTTTTGCCTCTTTTATTTTTTTCCTTGATAAAATATTTACTTGTCACATTTTCAAACTAAAAGAAAAGAAACCTTATAGGTAACTGCAATGTAGTCATCTCAAGGGAGACAGCTTGTCTGAGAATGAGGCAGAAATTAGTAAACACCCTATTTAAATGAACTTGGAAGTACTGAGGTGAAAATACCAGAGGGGGAGTGATGGGTGATGAAGTTATGCCACATCATCCGACTCACCTTGGTGATCAAGTGATTCACACATACTCACCTGTACCGAGGTGAGTATGAAGGATCAGACATGGAGTGACTCATCCTGCTGAGTAACCAGCCCGCAAAGCTGTGGGTAGAACTCAGACGTCTTCATGTTTCACACACTTGTTTGTCACAGTGCTATATGGTGAGGCAGAATTAAGTTGATCTGACCTGCTATGTTTCTCTCTCCCTTTCTCTCTCACATTTGTTAGATTCTAGTCCCCTGAGCTTGGACTTCCCAGCCAGCCAAACTATAAACTATGCCTTTCTGTTCTTCATAAACTGTCCAGTCTCGAGTACTCTGTTATAGCAGTGCAGGATGGACGTCATCCAAACTTCAAACTAAATTGAATCACATCCCTCATCCACATTCTTTATCTTCCAGATTGCCCTGCAGTGCAGATCTGATTAACCCATTTTGTCCCCCCAAAACCTGTAATACCCCCTTACTGGTACCTGAGAGACAGGGCAAAGCAGGTCCTTCACAGACCTCCCTCCCACCCCAGGCCTTTTCCCTAGAGGGCTCTCCCACACACAAAGCCACTAGCTACTACCCTTTCTTCCCATCTTACATGTCTCTACTTACTTATTCATTCCTCCGCTGAATCCCCACCACTGTCTTCTTTTGTGAAAATCTCCGTCTTCCTTTAAGGCCAGATTTCATACTGCCTCCTCCAGGAAGCCCTCCTGCAGACTTGCCTGTATTTGCCGCCTTTTCTGCCTTGTGTATTTCTCCCTGTGGACTTTTTCACTGCCTCCCACCTAAGGTTTGTAAGTTCCTTGAGAGCAAATTCTTTTCCTATTCATTGACATTGTATAATATACAGAGTGAATATTTAATTAAAATCATTGTGGAATGAAGGGATCTGTAGTCAATGTAATTTCTCCATCTTCTTCAACCCCAGAGTCAGTGAATTCACATAAAAACAGATGATCAAAGAAGGAGTCTTGGTGAAAAGGTAAAATAATTCACCAACCATCTATTTTCTACTATAAACTGGTTTTGTGTGGCAGGTCCCTAATCCTAGTTTCTCAGTAACTGAAAACTTAAAATGAAAGTGCCACATAGTGTCTTTGAAAGACAAGTACACAATTCCACACTAAATCATTATATACAGGGTCACAGTATGTAACTATCTATTTCAGTGGTGTCACGGTACAATACAAATATCCACTCTAGAACTTAACAAGTGGCATTAAATAAACACCTGCTTCTGAATTTACTTATTTCACATTGACTATCCATAGACATGCTTTGAATATTAGCAAGCCATAGCTTTTGCAAGAAAATATGAGGTCGAGAGGGAGTTGGGGTGGGGTAGGGGTGCATATGTCGTCCTGCTACTTCATATGAAGTCACCATATTACTGAGTTCAGTAGTTCAGTTTCTGGGGAGACAACGTGCACCTCATGATATGCCTGTTTTACACCAATAAACGTATGTCACTTCCCCAGCTGCCTGAAAGTCCAACAGAGACAGTCTTAGAACCAGACTACTCCCTTGGGCTATAGACATTCAAGCGAGGCCTATGAAGCCTGCCCTGGCTGGTCTTGTACCTCTTTTTTTCCTGTTTTTTTATTCTTCACAGTGATCTGTATTTCCTAATTTATAGGGTTGCATGACCATCATTCTTGCAAAAAAAGTTATATGAGGGAGAGAGAGGAAAAAAGAGAAAGAGAGAATGGGCACACCAGAACCTCTTGTACTGTAAATGAACTCCAGACACATGGGCCACTTTGTGCATCTGGCTTTATGTGAATTATGGGTATTGAACCAGGGCCAGCCAGCTTTGAAAGCAAATGCCTATAAACACTGAACCATCTCCCGCCATCTCTCTTGTTTGCAACTGGATGTTTATACTCACGCATGAATAACATTTTATGATGTAATCGTTTTATATATCAAAATACCTTTTTAATGTGATACATTCAACTTCCTCCTGAAAAAGGAAACGATCATGGACGAATGGCACATAGCTTGAAGTTAGTGTTTAGATCATGAGGGTCATGGATTAGATCGTAAGTGTACCCCACTTGTGTTAATGTCTAGGTCTCCAACTTGTGGCACTATTTGAAGTGGAACTGACTGGAAAGAAGTTAGGTCATTGGGCATGTGCTCCTGAGGGAGAGATTGAGACATGAATCCCTTCTCTCTCTCTTTGCCTTTTGGCCACCATGATTCAAGCAGCATCGCTCTTCCACACACTCCATCACACAACGTTCTCCACAGGCCAGAAGCAGTGGACCCAAAAGCCCAGACATTGAAACCTCTGAGACAATGAGCCAAAATGAAGCTTTCCTCTTCCTATATCTTGATTGTCTCTTATCAACAAAAAGCTGACTGACACGAGGATTTATTTCCTTAGGACACATTTTGAAATGAAAATCAGAGTTGGGGAAAACAAACAAACAAAATAAACCCAAATAAACCACTTTCCAGTAGGGAGTACATCAGGGCAGGGATCTACCAACAAAAAGCTGCTTTGTTGTGTAGAGATGTGAGGGATGGGCGGACAGGGTAATGATGTGGCAGGCCGCGTTAGAGTGTGGCCAAAGGCTGTGTCATCCCTGCACTTCTAGGATTGGTTTTCTGCTTCATCCAAATAAATGCTCTGAGGGGGCCTTGTTGAGAAAGCCAGGAATCACGGCACCTTTCTTCCCAGTCTGGGCAGACAGCTAGAAGGCATTCTATCAATTGCAATCCAGGCTATGGCCACTGTTAATCACATGCAGTGACATGGCCTGTGAGTTCCAAATAGATCAATTACATAACTGTATTGGGAAGAAATCATTTGCCATGGGTCTTTTTTTTTTTTTTTTTTTTTTTTTTTTTTTTTTTTTTTTTTGTCTTTATATAGTTTGGGGCAAATATTGCTTTCCTATAAAAGATGACTTCTATGTAAAACTATGAACTGATACGATTAAAATATTGCTTTTGCAACTGACAGCTCAGCATTAAAGTAGATTTAAAGCACACCCACCACAGCTCAGGGAATTTTGTGGAAGAGGAGATAGAAAGATTGTAAGAGCCAGAGGGTGGGAGGAAATATCCAGAGGCATTGCTCCCCCCATAATGACTGACTGCTGCTCTCACAACACATAACTTACAACCCCATTGGGGAATGCTGGCAATCCCATTGAGGAGGGCCCTCAGTGGAATAGGGGTAGGGAGGAGGGAAATGGTGGTACCAACACATGATGTGTCCACACAAAGTTTCTACTTAATAAAAAATATATATAGATAGATTTTGAAAAGCAACACGTGGGGGCTTATGCAAATTTTTCCTTCAATATCTCTCTGTCTGATAGTTGCTACCCTGCAGACTTGGAGTCACAAAGCTCACCTTGTCACTCTGTCCTTTTCCTTCTGGAAGAATGAACACCTCACAGGCTCTTTTTGACCTAAGTGTGTATGTATGTAGCCCAAAGGTTAACAAAAAGGCCTTAGCTTTGAAACTAACTGCAGGTGAGAAACAATGAGAAAGTATACACACATGTGTAAATGTTATATTTTTGTTCTAAAACTCCTCAAAACTTTCTCTAACAATTCTCTTACTTATTAACAAGAAGTAAATGCTAACAGATTTTGAGAATGAAACAAAAGCCAATGCTTTAGATCTCTGGCTTAAATCGATTTCTGAATCTTTTTCTGTTTCCCTCATGGTATTTCAGAATGACTACATATGAGAGAATAACAGTGTGTATAGATGTATAAAGAGTTTCTTGGCATATGCCTCTTTCGTTCATTTTTCCATGTGTTATCTAATTTCTTTGAGAATTAAAAAAAAACAAAAAACAAAAAAAACCTTCCAATCCCTTAATCTTTTCCAAAACTTCATTCCCAGGATTTGCCTCAGACCTAACGTTTTTGTGGCCATGATCAATCGTTCATTCCCCTCGCTGCTGTTATTCCCTAAGTCTCAGCTGGAAGAAGCCCACAGCAGCTACTGGCAAACACAGAAAACAGGACAAGTGACGGGGGAGATGGCTCAAAGACTCCAAGTGCTACTGTATTCATGTTTTTCGAGCCTGGTTTACTGCAGATTTTTCTGAATTAGTTGTGAAAATTCTTTCCACTTAAGTTAGGCTCCAGTGGAGATTGTAAGCACATAATGGCCTTAAGTGTCAAAGGACACAAGCCTGTAATTTACCAGATTCCACTGAAACAGCTCCCATCATTTCTGCACTTAGAAAGGTCCTACCTTTTGAGGGAACAGGTGTCTTATTTTCATTATTACTATCTTCTGTTTTTCCTGTGGCTTTCTTTTAAAATATTTAATTTATTTTTTCCTAGTCCTAATTTATGTTTGAATGCCTAATGTGGAAATTCTGCTGACTGGTGTGGTTCTCACACAACCATCAGTGGAGTGTGGAAAACCCCACATTTCTTCCCTGAATTGTGATACTTCTTTCACCACACACTGAGTTCTTATATTTGAATCAGCTTCTGAGAGAACATTACTTCTTCTTTGACACCTACAGTGTTGTGTTTTTGTCTCTGTTGTATCTTTAATTCTTATGTCCTGTATGTGATTATAACATTTTCTACACTATGGGGGAAATATGAGCTATTGAATTCCCCTTATTTTATTTTTGATTGTATTTTTAAGGTAGGGTCTTGCTCTAGCCCAAGCTGACCTGGAATTCACTATGTCGTCCCAAGCTGGCCTTGAACTCATAGTGATCCTCCCATCTCTGCCTCCTGAGTGCTGGGATTAAAAGCGTGCACCACCACGCCCTTATTTTTTATCATAATATTTAGGTGTGAACTCATCTGTCCTCCCAATGAGTAGCTTCCACATTCACAGATACAGCCAACAGTGGATGAAAACATGAGAGGGGGTGAATCTATACCGAACATACTGTTGTTATTCTCTACCCATGCAGTATAGGAATTATTTGCCTAGCATTTACATTATACAAAGCATTCTAAGTAATCCAATGGTGACTCCCAGAATACAGGAAGACGGGCATTTGTGACGTGCAGATAGGATTCCCTCTTGTGTAAGTGACTTGAGCACCTGCAGATGTTGGTATCTGAGGGGCTCCTAGATCTAGGCCCCCACAGATACTGAGAGGTACTGTTCTGTTTTTTGAGGTGGACCATGGCGACATGTGGAGAGAACAGCCAGGCTAGTGTAGGTGCACCACTTTCACTGACAGCAGGGTCAGAGCGGCTGTCCAGACCCTTTGGATGCTATTCTGTAGCATGGCTCGGAATGTTGTCCCGGAAGCTCTGGCTTCTGGACAGGGTGATCCTGAGTGGACCATTGTGAGAATCTATGGTCCTGTACCCTG
Source organism: Orientallactaga sibirica (assembly GCA_036365145.1). NCBI lineage: Eukaryota > Metazoa > Chordata > Mammalia > Rodentia > Dipodidae > Orientallactaga > Orientallactaga sibirica. The sequence goes on from JAEOAD010000035.1 coordinate 4,784,305, forward strand.
CCCAGTCATCCATCATAATGGGTTGATCATCTCTCCTTTAGCCTTTCTATGGGAACCTGAATGGAAGATCCAGTTACAATTACAGAGAGCGTCAGGAGAGAGCTCAGTGTATCAACAACATCCTCAAAGTCAGCTATTTTTTCATAATGATATTTTATTTGCTTATGAGAGAGAGTGAGAGAGAGAAAAGAAGAAGAAGAAGAGAGAGAGAGAGAACGGGCACACCAGGGCCATTAGCTAACTGCAAATGGACTCCAGATGCATGCGCCACTTTGTGTATCTGGCTTTATGTGGAGTCCTGGAGTCCAACGTGGGTCCTTAGGCTTAACAGGCAAGTGCCTTAACTGCTAAGCATCTCTCCAGTGCCAGTTATTTGTTTTTAACCACACTGTATGTACCTAGACTTAGAGATCATTTCAGATCCATTCCACTTCATGGCTGAATAACACAGCAACAACAAGCTGATGTCCAAGCCCGAGATGTTACCCAGGCCTACCCTTCCCAGCGTGGTTTGTCTGTGTCATCAGCTGGTCAACCTTTTGGGAGAGCTTTTCCCTCTGTGGGCTGATATGCCGACATTATCCCAGAAGGGACATTTGTCACTCTTTCTGGCCCAAAGTATCATGAGCCCTGAATATTAGAATCAGGCTCCTTCAGCCTTTGTAAACTTTTGGTATAGACCCTACCCAGGCTTAAGTCCCCTCTTAAGATCTCTGCTTGATCTCCTAAGTCTCACAGAAGCTAATCCCTAACAGGACAGCTCAGGTGACATTGTGCTCCTTCTCGGTTTCAGAGATGATTGACTACAGATCCGTGTCCCCGTCACTAAGGTCACGTAGAGTAGCCCAGGGCAGGTTAACTTATAGCACATCCTTGATCTCATGTCTGCCCTGAAGCTATGGAAAGCGATTGAACTATCCTGAGAATGTTTTCAGAGGAAGGTGGAAGGTGTAGTAAGTGGAAGGACTTAGGAGAAGGAGAGTGTAGCAAGTTTGTTTGTTTTTGTGGTCCAACCCTACCATGCTGAGGGATGACATGGGAAAAGTTCCTTAACCTTCCTGAGCCTTGGTCCCTGCCTCTGATAAAGAGTTTGGGGAGCCCCTGTGAAGATCACATATATGTGTCTGAAGAGCATGGACCGTCATGAGCTCTCCATTGATGTGGTTATTATTAGGAGTGGAGTAAGCACGGTTTATTTAGAGGTTCTTGGATGGTAGGGGTGGAGATCAGTGAGGCTGAGGATCAAGTTCTCTCCTGAGTGTTCCCTGGGGAATAGCCAGAGTGAGGGCAGGACACAGATGATATGGGCCATCCAGTTGCTCTAGCATTGGCATCTTCTTGGTCTTAGGAATGGTTGGGACTGCACTGGATGGTGAGAACCATAAAGTGTAGGTGAGGCTCCACTGGATAGCTGGCCAAGATTACAATGTCCTACTCTCCCGCCCTGGCTCAGCTCATCTCTCAGGGATTTTTTTTCTCCAATGTGGGTGGTCACAGCTGGTTTGCAATGTTACAACGAGAAGATGCAAATCACATAGGTCTTACCATGGTCTCACAATTATTCCTAAAAGAAGAGCTAGGGGACAGGTCCTAACAACATACCTTGAGCCCTGGTGTGTGCTGAGAGAGAGGCAGGGAAGCCATGTTTGGTCTCACTTAGATTTATATTTATTAATAGGAACTTGGGTAATGTCATCTGAGAGAAAATTGAAAGCTTTGGCCAAAGAGGGTGTGTATTTTAAGACAACACAGCTTATATTTAGCAACTGTGATGATATCCCTCGGGAGACATGAAAGAAGAGGAAGCGAGATCAGAGCTGACATCTGGCTGGGGCAAATGTCATTTCCCAAAGTGGCCACGTTCATCACAGGCTCACACCGGTGCCAAGGAAGATTCGGAGGAAGGCAGGACACTCAGGGCTCGCCCAGAACCAACCCTGCCACTGCTTCAGAGACCGAGAGAGGATTAGCACTGTCATGGATGGACCAGGGACGGAGGAGAGCCAGGTGGTGATGCGTGCTCACAGCCAAACTCCACACACGCACCAACAAACACCGCCGGGTGAGATGAGAGAAGCTGGTGAGCATCAAGAGCTCTGGGTTTGCCATGCCTCGCCTCTGAAGAGGAATTGGGTATTCACCACCGGTGCCCTCAGGACTGACGTCATCATTTGAAGAACAGGAAGGGCATTCCACTAACCTGGCATACAACTATCACCTGTTGATTGGGATGGTCTGCTCTGTTCCTAGATAATTTATAAATTAAAAATTTATTACTGCTTCCCTTAAATGGAGTAATCACATGAGTGACAGCAATGTTCACCTCTGTATTTTTGATGTGTCTTCTACTTATTACCTCACTTTATTACTATAATATCCATGTAAAATTTATTGAGTAGCATTTGACACTTGATTAATTTTTTTTTTTGAGGCAAGCCCAACATACTGTACTATTTTTTGGGAGAGAGAAAGAGAAAGAGAGAGAGAGAGAGAGAAATTGGTGACCCAGGGCTTCCAGCCACTGCGATGGAACTCCAGACACGTGTGCTCCCCTGTGCGCATGTGTGACCTTGTGCATTTGCATCACTTTGTGTGTCTGGCTCACATGGGACATGGAGAGTTGAACATGAGTCCTCAGGCTTTGCAGGCAACTTCCTTAACCACTAAGCCATCTCTCCAGCCCTGGAACTTTAATTTATTAATATAATCATTGTAGTATTTTTTTTGCCAAATCTGGAAAATTACATTAAAATATTTAAACATTTCTATGCCCTAAGAAAAATCACCGTTTTAATGAATCTATTTTAATGAACCTATTTCCATTATACGTTTTAACTTGTTGACATTGTATATGTAAAACTGCACAGTGCTTATTCAGGAAATAACATCCAGTAAGTATTTACTACATAATAGCTTGCTTACAAAAAATTTTATGCAAATATTTTAAAACTGCGCCATATTTTATTGAGAGACATGCTATAATGTGCTTAGTGGATTTTATTTATTTCCAGCATCGTGTGTTACAACCCTTCAATGACCATTTCAATGGAGGTGCCATCCTCTCTGGGGAACATGAGGAGTTTGCTTGCATAAATGAGAAAACTCTGCTCAGACATCTGATCACCTTGTCCGTGCATGCTCACTCAGCCTGTGAAAGTGGAACAATAATTAAAGCACAATTTTTATCATACGTGCATCATGACAAAGAAGCAAACAGGAAGGAAGGCTGTCAAATCAACCAAGAAAAAAAGATAAAAACCAGAAAATTATAGCTCCATCTTTGTGCCTGGGGTCAGATCACATGCTTGCAGGCTCTTGGGGCTTAACTGAAGCTAAGGAAAGCAGTTACAGCAGTGGTCACCCTGGCTGGCAAATCAAGCCATCTCTAGAAATCATTAAAACGACATTGTTAGGCACAGGGTTCTGCCTGAATGCCTGAATAAAATAAACAAGCAACAAAGAAAGAGAAACCAGGTGTGGTGGCGCACGCCTTTAATCCCAGCACTCGGGAGGCAGAGGTAGGAGGATTGCCGTGAGTTCGAGGCCACCCTGAGAATACAGAGTGAATTCCAGGTCAGCCTGGGCTAGAGCGAGACCCTACCTTGAAAAATTAAAAAAAAAAAAAAAAAAAAAAAGACAGAGAAGAAAGCAAGCATATTGTCCTTATGTTTTGAAGAAGACTTGCATTCTGGTTTGGAAGCTGTCTTGGGACATTGTGATTATCATTTTCAACTTCACAAAGATAATTGTCACAGCCCTAGGAGAGTCAAAACAGCAAGGCCAGGGTCACAGCGCAGATGGGCATGTGGCACCTCAGGTGAAGTGCTGGAGCACTGGTGGGCCTCCTCCTGGATGGAAGAGCCAAGGCTAGATGGGGCACACTGTCACATGGGCACAGATGTAGGCACATGCTCTGTAGCTCCTGACCCCGCATAGAGAGGCCCTGCTGACTACATGCATGGATGCGGTTGGATGTGGTAAGCATCCACATCACGTCAGAGACGTAGGAAAGAGGCTGAACCTTTAACCCTGACTGCATCCAATAATCCGGCAAAGGCTAGCGGGAGGCCGCCGTCAACAGCAGGACGTGGTTGGCGCTCCACTCGGTGGCATCTCGTGAGTGAGTTTTGGCTCCTCACACTTGATTCCAAACACGGTCATGATGTGCTGGAAAATTTGGGTCAACCGGCAGTATGTCCTTTGTGAGAGTTGTGTGAGGGTCAGCTCCATGCTCAGGGATTGGGTCGACTTTCCAGGATGACATCAGTTCTCTGGGCTTAGGTTCTAATGACTTCCAGACAGAGTGTGTTCCATGTGCAGTGCAGAGAGCGAGGCCCCCACAGGCTGCTGCCTGGAAGAGCCCACCTGGGACTGATGCACCAGGCTGGCTTTCCCTTCTAACATCACGGCTTGTCATGAAAACAGGTCAGGTCTGCCTCTGAGGTTGCACAGGCAGCTGGCAGATGATTCAGAGCTCTGATCCCAGCCTGTTCACAATTCCCCTGTTAGCTGGCCAGCTTGAGTCCCAACACAGGATGACTGCCTTGCCTGTGGTGGCCTCATGAAGGGAAACAGATGTGACACCCTCTTGCTCAGCGGGGCTCTGCTGAGTGCTCAAGGCATGAGAAGACGAGATGCCTCTAGGGGAAAGTAAGAATGCATTGCTGCTATGACATGTGAAGTCGCCCAACACCAATGCATCACTCCCAAATGAGCAACAGAGGCAGCTCTGCGAGGAATAGGTCACCAGGAAAGATGGCTTTCCTTGTCTTGGCAAACTAAAAAATTGTGTATGAGGGCATGTCCCCATGGGAAGCACCTCTGCTGGAATAACAGGCAAGGGGACAACAGAAGCCAGAAAGACATGTGGGACGAGGCCATGTTGGCAAGACCCACAGTCACCATGATTCCACTCTCCTACTTAAGGAACCATTTTGTTACCTTCCAGAAAATTCTCAATAGCAAGCGCTTTAAAGAGTAGTTTTGCCTACTGTGGTAGTTTGAATATATGTCCCCCAATATATTCAATGTTTTATTACTTTATAGTTTGCATCTTCAATCACCTTGCTAGAGGCAATGTCACTGGGGGCTGGTCTTAAGGTGTGGTGATGGTTTGAGATTCCATTGTAAAGATATGCAAATGTGCCTAGCAGGAGTTCCTGAAGTGTGCTGTGTGACCTTTTGGCTGTAGTTTTGCTCTGTGTGCTGTGGCAGCTGGTTGGCTTTTGCTCTCTCTGCTTGGCCCTGTGAAGAGCAGGCTGCATCTCCTGCCTTTATGGAACTTCCCCTGGATCTGTAAGCTTCAATAAATAATATCCCTTCCTCCATAACTGTGCCTGGTCTGGAAGTTCATCTCAGCGAACCTGAAGCTGTCTGCTACACCTACATTCCAGACATGAAAGTCTGGCTTTGCGGAGCTGATGGTTCTACTGGTAGAGTGTGTCTTCCACATCTCTTTTTGCCACTGCATTTGAAATTATAGTGTCTGTCCTTCCACCACCCCTTGGGCACAAGCAGGCAATGGACTTCTGTTTTGTGTCCCTAGGGCCCGAGTTCAACTTACTCACTCCTCTCTAGTTTGAGCATTTTCCACGATTGTCTCCTTTCTTTCTTTCTTTCTTTCTTTCTTTTCTTTCTTTTCTTTCTTTCTTTCTTTCTTTCTTTCTTTCTTTCTTTCTTTCCATGGTCTTTCCATTTCTACTTTCATTTTTTTTTGAGACAGGTTCTTGCTTTATAGCTCAGGCTATTCTAGATCTTACTATGTAGCCCGAGCTGGCATTGAACTCACTCACAGCAATCCTTCTTCCTCATCCTCCCAAGTGCTTGGATTACAGGCTTGTTGAGATTTCAGTTCATTTTTAACCATCTCTAACCCTCATCTATGTGCTCACTAGCATATTGTTATTATTATTATTTTTATATTTAGTTTTTTACATTTACATGTACATAATGTGTTTTTATCTGATTCCACTCGATTCCTTTCTCTTATCTTCCTTCCATGCCCACTAAACCATCACACTTTGATGCATTTTAAAAACTGTTGAGGGCTGGAGAGATGGCTTAGCAGCTAAGGCGCCTGCCTCCTAAGCCTAAGAACGCTGGTTCCAATGTCCAGCAGTTCCAATCTCCAGGTCCCACGTTTAGCCAATTGCAAAGTGACACAAGGGTGCAATGCCACACTTGCCCACAGGGGGTGCACGCATCTGGATTTCGTTCACAGCAGCTAAGAGACTGCTGGCGCGCCCATCTCTGTCTCCCTCTCCCTCTGTGTCTATCTCTTTCTGTCTCTCTCTCCAAAAATAAATAAAAAATAATTTTAAAAAAACTGTTGAGCTATGTTAGGGTTGTTTGCATGAGCACGGATGGTAGGTCATCGTCTGTGGAATGAGCTATCCACTGATGCCCCTGAACCCCCTTCCGCGAGCCATCACTAGACTCAGGGAAACCTGGGCTCTCATGCACCCTTCCCACATCAGTGGTGAAATACTGGCAGGCTCAGCCGTGCACAGGAAACCAGAAACCACAGCTGCTGTGAGTTCACGAGTATAACAGCCCAGTCATGTCCGCTTGACAGTGTTTCACAGCCCTCTTCACCATCCTCCTGCTCGTAACCTTCTTTCCACTCCTTCTTCTGAGAGGCCCCCTGAACCACGGGAGTGGTGGCTTGACGGCCTTTTTGAAGCTGAACACACTGTAGTTACTTCTCCTCAGTATATTTGCTAGCTATGCATTAACCCACTGCCCATTGTAGAAGGAAACTTCTGTGAGGGAGGCTTCAGTCGGTATGACTCCCTGGGAACAATAGATATTTAGAAGGCAATTTGGCATGCTTTCCGTTGGGCTGAATCACGGTCGTGGGTTAAAGTGGAGGGAGAATCTGCTCACTGTTCCTCTAGGGATTTGTCTTTAGATTTCTGGTCTTTCTTTTCCCTCTGAGGATCAAATGCTGTTTACCTACAGGAGTGTTTTCACTTGAAAAGCCTGTTGTCTTAGATGAAACAGATGCTGTGACTATAAAGGTCAGATATATACACATACAGTTATATATATATACATATGTGTGTGTGTGTACATATATTTATACATATTTATGTAAACCACATATATATATTTTTAAAATATATGCAGCAACAAAATGACACCTTTGGTACTGTGGAACATCCCTGAGGAGGCCTAGAGCTGAAGCACATACTTCATAGCATGTTCCATTGTGACTCCTGGGCGGACAGTCTGTTGGTCAGTCTCCGCTGACCTGAAGCTCACTCTCCAGTGAACAAGCACTCGTTGCTGGACAGGTCCTGATCACCCAGTGGGAAGTGATAGAGCTCTGGGAACATTTCAGCTGAGCCCAAGGAAGGACTTTATCAAGGAAGGTTCTTACCACATACCACTTACAATCTAAGAATAGGGTGAGAAGTTCATGAGGCAAGATGTTGCTTAGATAAAACAGGCAAAACAAGAACCAAAAGTGCCCATTCAAAATTAAATTATACTCACAGGCTGGAGAGATGGCTTGGTGGTTAAGGCGCCTGCCTGCCAAGCCCAAGAACTCTGGTTCCAATCTCCAGGTCCCTTGTTAGGCAGACACAAAAAGTGACTCAAGGGCGCAATGCTGCACTTGCCCACAAGAGGGTGCATGTGTCTGGAGTTCGTTCACAGCTGCTGAGAGGCTGATGGCATGCCCATTCTCTCTCTCTCTTGCTCTCTCTCTCTCTCTAGCTCTCTTTCTCTCTCCTTCAAAAAAAGAACTACACTCAGTGTGTTCCTTAAATATACATTGATTTAAACCAATATTTGTTCCTTAATATTACATAGCAGTTACACTCTGTTATCAAGTCCTGCTTCCTTTATGCATGATTCTTCATCAGAACAAGGAAAATAATATGTAATCTGTAAGTTTGTTGTGACTGTTGGGTGAATCACAACATAAATCATAGCCTGTTAGGATATAAACTATAATATCTGCTAGCTATTTTGTCATTGAAAATAATAGGATATATTGGTATGTTTTCTGGTTACAAGTATGGGTTAGATCGAGGCAAAGAAAGATTACAAAAATGAGCTTTGGAGTCTGACAAGATTGCTTAGTGGTTAAGGCACTTGCCTGCAAAAGCTAACAACCCAAGTTCGATTCCCTGGTTCCCAGATGTTGCAGTCAGGTTTGCATTGCCGGCAGAAAATACCTGACCAAGAGCTGCTTGGGTGGGGGGAAGGTTTAATTTGGCTTATACACTTGAAGGGAAGTTCCATGATGGCAGGGGGAAACTATGGCATGGGCAGAGAGTGGACATCACCTCCTGGCCAACATCAGTGGACAACAGCAACAGGAGAGTGTGCCAAACACTAGCAAAGGAAACTGGCTATAATACCTATAAACCTGCCCCCAACAGTACACTGCATCCAGGATGCTTTAATTCCCAAATTGCCATCAGCTGGGGATCTAGCATTCATAACACATAAGTTTATGGGGAATACCTGAATCATTCCATCCCTGGCCCTAATAAACTGATAACCATACATGATGTAAAATGCAATGCATTCATCCAACTTTAAAAGTCCCCATAGCTTTTACCAATCTCAATGATGTTCAAACATCCCTATAGTCCAAGGTCTTTTAACTGAACTGTAATAGCAAAAATAACCCCCAAAACCCTTAATAAAAATTCACACTGCAAAAGATGCCATTGAAAATAGCAAGGAAATATTCAACCAATACATGATTTAAACAAGGCAAACATCAAATTTTGTAGCTCCAACTCCAGTAACTTCAACCAGCGATGAGTCTCTCTCCAAGTGAATTCTCACCAGTGACAAGTCTCTGGAATTCCAATTTTACTCCTCCAGCTAGGCTACTTGACAGTCCTGGAAAACTTCATCTGGTGCTGGCAGCTCTCCTTGGCAGCCATCCCATAGGTATGGAATTTCCTATGGGTCTCCACTGCAACCCACCATTCATCCTCGTGGCTCCATCGGGTCTCCACCCAGGTAATCCAACAAGCCTACTTCACACTGCCCAGGGCTATTTCCGGAATACAAAACCATGTTGCAAATTCAATGATTCTCTCTTTCCTTCATTTGCTATTCTCCATAAGACCAGGTGGGCTGCCAATTTGTTACTCCAGAGGGGAATAAAGCAGACTTTGAAGAACAGGACACTCTCTCAACATTCAGACCCATTCGAAAGAGTCTGTATTCTCCTGTTGTCAGGTGGCCCAATCTCAATGGCTGTAATTTATCTCACAATTGCTGCTAAACAGATACAAGTTTTGGCCCAAAGATGTCTCTCTGTGCCATATCTCTTTGCTTATATCAGTCCATTTCTATGCAATTCAACCCTGCACAGGTTCTCAGGACATGGACATAACAGCAACCCTCTCACACAAACTGCTTCTAGCCCAGTCCAGCCAAAGCTCTTTCTCACCCTCATAAGCCAAGACTCATGGTCCATAGTTCTTACTGCATTCAGGTCTTTCAACATTGACCAGAATAGTCCATCAAGCTGTACTTAGAGCACTGCAATGTGTCTCTGAGGCCAAGATTTCAAATCCTTGCACATTCCTCTCAGAACTCAGCCCCCAAAGGCTAAATACCACACTCTCAGTACCAACTTTACTGTTGCAGTTAGGTTTGCATTCCTGGCAGAAGACACCCGACCAAGCACAGCTTTGGGGAAAAATGGGTTTATTTTGGCTTACAGACTTGAGGGGAAGCTCCATGATGGCAGGGGTAAATGATGGCATAAGTACAGGGAGGACATCACCTCTTGGCCAACATCAGGTGGACAACAGCAATAGGAGAGTGTGCCAAACACTGGCAAGAAGAAGCTGGCAATAACACACGTAAGCCCACCCCCAACAATACCCTGCCTCCAGGAGGCTTTAATTCCCAAGTTGCCATCAGCTGGGGACCTAGCATTCCAAACATCCAAGTTCATGGGGACAGCTGAATAAAACCACCACACCATGTTAAGCCAGATGCACAGTGTGGTACATGCATCTGGAGGTCACTTGCAGAGTGAATGGAGGCCCTGGTGTGCCTTCTGTCTGTCTCCTCTCTCCCTCCCTCTCTCTCTCTCTCTCTCTCTCTCTCTCTCTCTCTCCTTGTAAATAAATAAATGAGCTTTTTGTCCTCTTTTTAGCTAGTGGGCAGTAGCCTGTTTAATGCTAAGCAAGGGTCCTTACCAAATGTCCACCCCATGAGGTCAGAGTGTCCACCAGTCAGATGGAGTCCAAGTGAGAGCCTCACTAAACTGTAGAGATCTGAAATGGCTTCAGGACCTGAGGTTGCTTAGCGTAGCATCAAGGGAGATGAAGGGACACTCTGTCTACTGTTTTCAAATATTAAAGGACTAGCATGAGGAAGAGCAGTTCTGTTCATTTTCTTTGCATCATCCAGAGGGGAGAACCATGGCCAGCCAAAGTTATAGGCAGATGCCAACTCAACACAAACAACATTGTAGTCACTGAAATTATATACCAAGAAGTGGACAGTTCATAGAGTGCCACCAATGAGAGCACATGTGACTGTAAGCACGTCACTTAAACTCTCTTTGCCTCAATTTCCCCTTCTGAAAAATGAAGAGTCTACCTATAATCTGTCTTCTATCTATCTATCTATCTATCTATCTATCTATCTATCTATCTATCTATCTATTTGTTGCAGTGCTAGGGCTTGAATCTAGGAGTGTGTGTGTGTGTGTGTGTGTGTGTGTGTGTGTGTGGCCAGCACTATCATTGAGCAACACCTCCATTCCAGGAATGTTTATTTCTGAGAAATGTTATTACAAATGAATGAATGAAAATGAATATACAACCTTTTGAACAGAAACCAACCACACTGGCATTTGGAGGGGGGTGGGTGCATGGTAGATATGGAAATCCGATCGATATCAAGGAACTTTGTTCATTCTCGAGTCTTATTGTTATGACGGTGATTGGAATGACATCATTACCTAAACTTTCATTTGTCACTGTCTGTGTGTCCCTCAACAGAAGCACCTACTGGCATAAGCTGCACTGAATACATTTGGAGGGAATAGTCACAATGCCCAGGCAAAGAGTGAGTCTCCAACACATTCATGTTATCTAGACATCACTACTGGTGCCACCTTATAGAAAGTGTGTCAGTATATGCTCCATATAATTCCAACTATCCCCATATTCTTCTCTATTCATAATCTGTTCAAGAACCAGTCTAACTGGCTCCCAGACACAGCCATTTTAAACTTGTGTTTCAACCTCCACAGCCTCTGCAATTTAACTTGATTAAATATGACATAGGTTTAATTGGAACTTAGCTGCCAATTAAGAGCAAAGAATCCATAGACTTGACTGGTCTTTAAATATAGTTTAGCTCAGCAAGCTAATAGTTCTTTTATGGAAAAGCCATATTGAGTAGACATTAAATCGTGGTTCAAATAGCAGAACAAACAAATAGTGTGTGGGCCTCTGAGTATTTATTGTGATTATGCTATATGAGTAATAAGCGGTACTTGAGGACATTAGTCATGACTGGCTTTGCGTACTTCCTCAGCAGTCAATCTGGGAGCCAGGATAAACAAGCCCTGGGATGCCCTCCTTTGGCTTGTGTGTGCTCATACACAAGGGCTATGGGAAAATTATTCTCTCCTTGGACATCTGAGCTGCTCATGTAGTCACTGTTTCTGTTACCAAGAAATTGGGGTGTTTATGCAAGTCTGAAATTCAGCATGGCTCACAGGACTTGTAAGCAAATGATACATTTCAAGTATCGGATTTACCACTATGACACGGTTTGTTTTGATTTTCCAGGCAGGAACATAAAGATCATCATGGGTGATGGTCATGTAACATTTAGTAATTGACACATGAGTTGAACAGAGAGTCGAGAGGAGTGGTGTTTTTTCCCCTTTTTGCTTAAGGAGCTTTCTGTCAAAGTGTTTTCCTAACATGTTTTCATATAGGTAAGGAACGTCCCAAAAGGCCTTTTATAAGGGAAGATCTGATTACATCTGCCTTATGGAAAGTTCTGGTTAGCACACTGTAGCGTGGTCTAGAAGGGAGAACAAATTGATGAGGAGAAGTAAGTGAGGATTTTATTGAAATGATCCAGGTAGAAGACGAGGATGCTGTGAAAAAAAAAAAAAAAAAACACAACACAGACAAAGGGAGAAAGGCTGCATTCCAGGTAGAATTCAAGATAGCAGGGACAGTATTTATTGGTGCACTGGCATTGGCTCTGTAGAATGAGAGGAAAGAGGGGTGAAGATTAATCCTACTGTTAGTAGGACTGAGGAAAAGGTGACACTGTTGAATGGAGTTTAGGACCAGAGAAAGGGACTGGGGTGCAGAATGGTGCATTTGCCTTTAGGCCTACGATGCTTAAGGCTTTCAAATGGCTCCTCTGGAAGTGTGCGTCTGGCCCTGAACTCATGAGTTCAAGCTGGGCTGCAGATCTGGGAGTTGTCTGTGCTCCATGATGCAGCGCCCTCACTGTTTCCCAGGTTTTGTGAACATTTCCTAAGCCTTTGTAAAATCTAATATTATTTTCTTTCCTGGGGCTGGGGTGGTGGATTGGTGAGTAAAGTGCTGCTGCAGGAGCATGACAATGGGAGTTCAGACCCCCAAATCCACGTGAATGCTGACATAGTGACGCGTGTCTCGATTTTCATTGGCTGCTGTTGTTGTCACCTTTATATTGCTGGGATGAAGCTCGGCATCAGATCCAGGAGAAGTTCCATAATGCCAGAAGAAGCTGGCCCTCTTTCACGGGTCCACACAGAGGGAGAAAAGACCACCACCCATACCACACATAAGCCCACGCCAGGAGCTCAACTATTCTGCATAGCATTGGACTAGAATTCAGATTTGTCCCCCCCCACACACACACCTTAGGGCTGGACCTTAAGACCCACCCACAGTGAGTTCATCTTGCAAGCTTGAATAAAATTTCTGAATCTACTGGGGGAACATCCATTCAAAGTACCACAATTGCCAACTTGTCAGAACCAAGAGCCACCTGTGAGAGATTACCATGATTAGGTTAACTGAGCTGGGAAGACCCACTTGAACTGTGGGTGGCACCATTCCACGGCTGGACTCGTGGACTTTACATAAGGGAGAGCGCTGGCTGAGTAAGGCATTCACCACCTTCCTTTCTCACTGTGCTGGATGTGACGAGCTGCCCCAAGCTCCTGCTACCAAGCCTTCCCCACCATGATGGACTGTGATTAAGGCTCTCAGTGCAGTGAGCTATCCCCTCTCAATTAATAAGGCCGACAGCAAGTGAGGAAGACACCAGACATCCACCTCTGGCCTTAGCATGCCCATGATCACAAGTACACACATACACACGGGTGTGCTGTGTCTCCCTGCATATAAACCTGCATACGTGTGCATTCACGCCACACATACACATATACAAAGTGAATGGATAAACAAAATATGAAAGTATTTTACTTTCAAATCTAAGGTAGCTGAGGTCCTAGAGAAAGTGGCCTCATGTTGTCCTCCATCTGACTCCTCCGTGTTTGAAAAAATCAACCCCAAAACTGTTTTCTGTAGAAGGTAGAATGGGGGCCTCCCCAGATGTCCATATTCTAATTTGGGGGATTTGTGAAAACGATAATGTGGATAGAGACTTTGCAGATGTGGTTGGACTGAGGACTTTGTGGGGTGGGGGTGAGCAGGGCATATATACGTGCATCCAACCGAATCCCCTCACCCTCATAGAGAACCTTTCTTGACCACAGCGCCAGGGTGGGAATGGCAATGGAAGACCAGACCATTCAGAGAAACGCAACCCTGCTGGCTTTGAAGATGCAGGAAGGAAACACAAGGCAGGTGATTCGAGTGTCCTCTTGAAGGAAAAGACAAGGAAACACATGTCCGCTGCAAGCTCCCTAAAAGGAATCCAGCCTCGCTGATACTTCACTGTTAGCCAATAAGATTTGCGTTGGGCTTTGTTGTGATTTGCGGATGAAATGTCCTCTGTGATCTCACGCCTGATGCTTGGTCTGCAGATGGTGGTGCTATGTTTGGGAGGTTGTGGGAAACTTTTGGAGGTGGAACCTAGTTGGGAAGAAGCAGGCTATTGGGGGCATGTTATCTCTGACTCCTTCCTGTCAAGTTTCTGCTTGCTGGTCATCCATGTAGTAAACAGCTCTCCTCTGCCACCTTCTTTCAGCACCATGATGTCCTGTCCAACCCCATGGAGCCAAGCAACCATGGACTGAACTGTCTGAAGCCGTGATCCAAATCCAACCCTTCTTCCGTTAAGTTGTTTCTGCCACCAAGGGTGATCTAGTCAGTTACAGGATTCATGCAGAAAGGATCTAATCTTCTCAATGGAAAAGTGTTTAAACTTGCTACTAAGGAAGAGAGGATTTGTTTGTTTGTTTTTGTTTGTTTTTTTTTTTTTTTTTTTTTTTTTTTTTTTTGGTTTTTCAAGGTAGGGTTTCACTCTAGCCCAGGCTGACCTGAAATTCACTATGTAGTCTCAGGGTGGCCTCAAACTCAATGGTGATCCTCCTACCTTTGCCTCCCTAGTGCTGAGATTAAAGGCATGTGCCACCACGCCCAGCAGGAAGAGAGGATCTGGAACCATCATCCTTGTTGGTATTTATTATCCTCTTGGCCCGGAATGATATGTGCCCTATCTGAATTTGTTTCCTCAAATGCAAAGTGAGAACACGTTCTCTACCCTCATAGATGTTGTAAGAATTAAATGTGAACCCCTGTGTAAAAACACATTAAACACAGTCCATATTTGTTTTTGTTTCTCATTGCTGTAACCAAATTGCAGATCAAAAAAAGATACTGGGGGCTGGAAAGATGGCTTAGCGGTTAAGGCGCCTGCCTCCTAAACCTAAGAACACTGGTTCCAGTCTCCAGGTCCCACAATTAGCCAGATGCAAAGTGACGCAAAGGCGCAATGCCGCACTTGACCACAAGGGGGCACATGAATCTGGATTTCATTCGCAGTGGCTGAGAGGCTGCTGGCGCCCCATCTCTATCTGTCTTCCTCTCCCTCTCTCTCTCTCTCTGTCACTCTCTGTGTCTCTCTCCAAAAAAAAAAATACTGAAGGAGTTTATTTTCGTTTACAGCTTGAGGTATGTGTCAGTTTTGTTTTCATTGCTGGGACAAAATAGCCAACCAGAAACAGCTTATGGAAGAAAAAGTGTTTTATTCAGCCTATAGTTCCAAAGGGTGGAATCCATCATGGTGGGAAAATCATGGCAGAGGCAGGAAGCCAGCATCATGATGTCATACCAGCAAGGAGGAAGCATCATGACATCATACCAGCAAGGAGGAAGCAGGGAGAGAGAGCATCAATCTGAGCCAGACTGTAACTCCTCAAGCCTTGACCCAGTGACATTCTTCCTCCTGCAAGGCTACATACACCCCTAAAGGTTCTACAACCTTCCCTAATAGTGGCACTCTGCTGAGATCCACATACTCACACATATGAGTGTATGGGGAAGGCATATTACCTTTAAACCACTATAAGGGGAATCAATCTATCACCATGGGAAAGGTGTGGCAACAGAGTAGAAAGCAGCTGGCCACATCACACCCACAACCAGGAAGCAGAAAAAAAATGACTGATGATACTCAGCAAGCTTTCTCCTTTTTTTAGTCGGTCCAGGGACCTTTCACAATTAAAGTGGGTCTTCCCACCTATTCTAGAAAATCCCTCACAGACATGCCCAGAGATACATTTCCATGGTGATTCTAAATCCTGTCGAAATGACAAGATTAGCCATGCCACTGTTGGTGAGGTTTACCTGCTGGCAGTGAAATCTTCTTGTCCTGGTTCTTTTATCACAAAGACCACTGCTCCTCCGCCTTGAGAGGGAGAACTACCACTAACAGCAAAGGTCCTGTGATGCCTTGCCTAGAAAAAAAAACAGGAGGTGAAGTCACAATGATGATGGCCTCAAGGAGGATGCAGTCCTTCCGTGGACACTGCATGGAGGCTAAAGTCTGATCAGAGATGAAGAAAGAAGGTAAAATCTCCAGGATCAGGCTCCCATTGAAGAGACTAGCACAGGGAAGACAGAGGGAATTCCTTTGGACAATATGCAAGGCACCAGTCATAGTTGAGTGAATGGTGTTCTCAGAACGCTGAAAGTGATAGGAGCCGAAGCCAGGAAAACTCTGCTTCCATTTCCCACGATTTCTCTGCTATATGGCACTTTCAGCCATAAAATTCTATTGGTTTGCAGGCAACATTCACTTGTGGTCTTCTGGTGTTTGCACTCTCTCTCTCTCTCTCCTCTCCTCTCCTCACCTCTTGGTTTCTGGTATGCCTTACATTGTCTTTGGCTCTTTTCACTTATCAAGACATTACTCCAATTCTACCTCCTTCACAAAGCTTTGTGACCATCTGCCTGGCCATCTGTCCTAAGTTGAACTAGCATGTCACCTGAGCCTCACATACATTTCTGTAAGTAGAGTGGACACCCCTGATGGCTCCCATGTCTTTGCTTGACTTCTTTGTCTGCCTTTTTTATTTTATTTTTAAAAATATTTTTTATTATTTTGGAGATAGGGTCTCACTGTAGCCCAGGCTACCTGGAACACACTCTGTAGTCTCAGGGTGGCCTCGAACTCACGGCAATCCTCCTACCTCTGCCTCCCAAGTGCTGGGACTAAACGCGTGTGCTGCCACACCCTGCTCTGTCTGCCTTTTGAGAGCAGATTCAGGATTCCTCACTTTGAAACTCCTAGGAAATCTCTAACACTGGGTTTAGTTAAAGTAATCACTTCCAGAGAAGCGGAAAGGAAGGTGGGATGTGTGCAAAGAGGAAGATGGGAAGAGAAACTTTGCATGGAAGTGGCATTCGAGGTGACAATGGCATTGAACATGGGAGGCCTAGTTAGAAAGCCAACCTGTGGTGCCAGACCAGGGAAGAGAACAGAAGACAGAAAGACAGGGCACGAGGGACACTATATATTTAAAAAAGAATCCAGTATCTGGGGCAGAGAACTAAACTTTTAGCAAGGCCCTGAGTGGTGGTCTTTAAGAAGAGTAGAATTCTGCCTGGAAATCACACCAAGCACTGATTCCCATCCTTGCACTGTGGTCTTTCCACTAGAACAGCACATGGATTTTTCAAGCCTTCCAAAGGTAATTTAAAACAGCAGAGCCCAGGCATTTCTGCTTAGTGAGTCACACGGCTCTTTATTGAAGTAAGTTTGTCACACATCTGGTCAGTATTTAGACACCGTGACGTCCACATCTGGTTTTTTGTGGGACCAAGATAACAGTTTTCATATAGACTTTGGTAGGAGGTTGAATCCAGTTTGGGTCTTGGAAAAACAACCAAGTTGCAGTACTAGAGGGAGAGAGAAAGAGAGAGAGAAAGAGAGAGAGAGACATGCTTTCTGGTTCACTTGATGGCTAAGGGCATCTCCCTTTCAGGCCCTAGCCGTGGGACACAGTCATGTGGCTTAATACTGAGAGACAGGCCTGCCAGTGACACTGTCCACCTCAGAGACCGCACAAACCCAGGCTAGGCCCTGGGGCCTTCCACTTGACTGCCCTAAAGAGGTTGGACTCAGTTTCCTCGTTGTCTCACACTTCAAATCAAGCCCCAGCTCTGCCTCTCGTGGGCAAGCTGGCAACTCTGAGCAAGTTGATTATGTAACTTGAAAAGCCGAGGAAAAACGTATCAGCCTACTGAATTATTGCAAAGAATAAATACTTAATGCTCTCAAGATGAGCCCAGCTCGACCAGTTCCTGAAACACAAGGAGATTTAATAAATACCATTTTTCCTCCTTCTTTGACTAGTGTGTAGACTGGTCAGGAGTGTGGAGCCTGGAGCCAGACAGCCTGGGGTTAAAATCCAGCTCTGTGAGATTGTGAGTGGCCCTGTGCATGATGCTTAACTTTTCTTTTGTAAATTCTTTTTTTTTCTTTATGATACAGGGTCTCATGCAGCTCAGGCTGGCCCTGAACTTCACATGTCTCTGAGAATGACCTTGAACATCTGATCTTCCTGAATCCACCTCTGATTGCTAAGATTACAGGCCACCAAACCCAACTTACATAGTGCTGGGATCAAACTCAGAGCTTCATGCATGCTAAGCAGGCGCTCTACCCATTGAGTCATATTCCGAGCCCTGCTTAGTTAATTTCTCTTAAACCAGGCTTTCTCATCTCTGAAATGGGGAGAAGAATCACATCTCTTACATTAGGCTGTGGGAAGGACTAAATAAATTACTAAATGTCATGTGATCAGAATAGCACTGGGTATGGGCAGTAGCAAATATCACCAAGGTTAGCTTTTATTATGATTGCTACACGCCATATTTAGTACGATTCATAGATACCATCTCCCAGAGCCAGTAGAAGTCACCACATCTATGGTCGATGCTGAGAAACCTCTCTGGAAGTTGGATGGGTGCGTGGATGGATTGTTAGATATTGTAGATATCTCTCAATGCAGGTTGTAAAATTTTTCATTCAAACAAGAAATCCTGATGGAAGATTTTTGTCCACCACACACTGTGCTAGGCTTCAAGGACGCCACCCCTCACAGCACAGACAGAGCCTCTGCTCTCTGACTTGCAGGTACCTCTTGGAGCCTCAGCTCTCCTTGCACCTAACATCTTGGTGCCTCACACAGCAAATGAGAATAGTGAAACCCAGAAAAAACAAAGACTTTCTGGAAGGTGGTTACTTATAAATATGCTTTGTGGACACTATCTGGTTTTTCATTGAGACTTTTTTTTTTTTTTTTTTAAATACCAGAAGTATTTTTTTTTTTAATTTTTGGAGACACAGAGAGACAGACAGAGAGGGAGAGGGAGACAGAGAGCTGGGCACACCAGCAGTCTCTCAGCTGCTGTGAACGAAATCCAGAAGTGTGCGCCCCCTTGTGGTCAAGTGCGGCATTGCGCCCTTGCGTCACTGCATCTGGCTAAACGTGGGACCTGGAGATTGGAACCTGGTTCTTAGGCTTAGCATGCAGGCGCCTTAACCGCTAAGCCATCTCTCCAGCCCTCTTTGAGACTTCCTTGCTTCCACGTCCTTCTTGGTGATGGAGACAATATGTCTTAGAGGGAAGAACCTCTTCCACGTGCCCTTGGTGCCACTGGGCAATGAACTAAAACCTTGTTGACTTCTGCTCTTCGGCTGTATATTAGAATAGCCACTTTAGCCTCCTTAGAAGCAAATAGTCACTTTCTCTGTACTGCAGAGGGTACCAACTGAGGGCGCCCCCCCCCATGCAGTACACTGTATCTTTATCTTTTTTAATTGAACGTGTTGTAAATGTTAACAGGTGGAGATTGATTCTATAAAAGCTTGTGACGTTATCTGGTTTCTTTGGAGAGGATAGAAGTTTTAGCAACAATGTGTAACTGGGGGAAACAGCTGCACCTGGGGTGGAAAAAGCCTTCCAGTGTGTCACAGTCCCCATCTTCTCCCATTTGTGTCCCTCACATGGTCTGAATCACTCATTGGCTCACCTACCTGACCTTCACAGCAGGTGTGCTGGCAAAGCCTCTGTAAGCCTGAGCCTTGACGGACAAAGTCATTTACAGTCGGAATGTGTCCCTTACTGGCTGTTTTTTCACAGTTGTTTTGGTTTCTTGTTGTGAATAACAGAATGTATTCTCCTGCTAGCTTCCTAAGAGATGTGGGAGCCACCATGATGGTAAAATGAAGAGGTGGTGCTGTAAATCTGATAGTATGGTTGTCCTCACACCTCCATTCACTTCTACTTCAGCATCAATTCTTAAAAGTGGGGAGGGAGAGAGGGAGAGAAAGCAGGGGCTGAGGAGAGCTGGCCTGGTAGAGACTAGAGAAAAACAGCAGATTCGTAGATGGCTTCGTCTCCCTCCTTCCTGGGGCCTGTGTGAGTTTTATTTATAAGTCAGCTCTCAGAGCCCCTTCATGTCAAATCAGTGACCCAGAAGCCCGTGGGGCTGAGACGGAAGCAGCTTGCCAGACTTCTGGGCTCCCATGCTACAGAGGGCAATGAAATCAGCACTGGCCTGGAGGCGGGAAATCTGAAGGCCTTGTTCTGGCCCTGGATCTGTCACCGCTCCACTAAGTCTCTTGTGAGTCATGAAGTGAGGGTGTTTTCATAAGTCTCCCTAGCAGGAGCTGTTATGAGCATCCATCAGGAGAATGTACACTTCGATGGACACATGGATTGTATAAAAGACAGCTGAGATGTGTTCCTCTTTTTTATTATGATTTTTATTTATGTATTTATTTAAGACAGAGAGAGGGAGAAAGAGAGAGAAGGAGAATGGGCATGCCAGGACCTCTAGCCACTGCAAATGAACTCCAGACACATGCGCCACCTTGTGCATCTGGTTTATGGGGACTTGGAGAATCGAACCTGGGTCCTTAGGCTTCACAGACATGCGCCTTAACCACTAAGCCATCTCTCCAGTCCGAGATATGTTCTTCTTCATAGACATGTGATCTTCCATGAGGATCCATGCTAACAGATAACTGCAGTGTCCAGAGCCATGATGGAGTATACATCATGGTTCACTACTATGTCATCTGCCGAGAAGCCATAAGGGGTCAGGGAAGATTTTGCGCATGGTGCTTTGGACAGGTGGTAGAAACTTTAATAGGCGTGACCTTATGGGAGGTCCTTAGGTCACTGGAGCCATGCGCTTGAGCACTCTCTCTCTCTCACTAAGGATGAATGGGTTTGCTCCACCCTGTGCTTCAACCATGACACAGCTTCCTTGTTACAGATCCAAAGCCATGCAACCAGCTGACCATGGACTGGAAACTCCAAACTCCATCAGCTAAAACAAACCTTCCCTCTTTCTACGTTGTAATGTAAGTTATATTGGGAACTTGCCATATGCTGTTAAAGCTTGTGGACAGCTGACTGTGGAAATGGGATTACGTCTGCACCATTTCCATGGTGAGTCATCTCTGAGTCGTTGACGCTGAATGTTGTAAGCACCTGACCTAAGGTCCTGGGATCTGAGGTTCTGCTGCTTATCTGCTGGTCACCATTTGTTTTCTTCCACTTCTCAGCAAGGCGACTCCTTTCATTTCTGCTGGAAGTTGTTCAGTCTCTGTCTCGATGTTCTGTTCTGCCCGCTTCCACTTTTCAGCTACTTCAGTCATTTCTGCTGGAGTCATTTCTGTTCAATGCCTGGCTTCGTGTTCTGTTAATTACTTGCTATTTGTTAGTCTTTTACATTTCCTTGCCACAGCCCTAAGAAACTGATTGGAAACTGAAAATACTGCCGTCATGAACCATTTTCTCCAGATGAAATATAAGTTGATTCTTTCAGGTATTTTATAATAGTGACAGATAACTGCCTAATACAAAAGAGATTCATGTATTTAGACCTATGAGATATTTGGAGAATGAAGTAATTTGAAACCCTTTATATATGGACTAATTTACATCGTGAAAGGGGAAAAGGAAAGATAGCATGTCTCTAAACATGATTCATGTCACATGGCAAGGGGAATTGACGTGCTACAAATGGAGATTTAAGATCAGTGGCAGGAGTTACAGAAGTTAAATTCATGAGTGGCTTTTCATATTTATTCATTTAAAATAGTAATTAGGAATGCAAAGCTCAGAACTCTTACTTACATTTAAATTCCAACTTCATCACTAACTAGCTATATGACCTTAGGCAATATGCTTAGCCTCTCTGAGTCTGTTGCTTTTTAATTATTATTCTGAAAACATGGGGATGAAAATAATAGAGCAAAAGGCTGTCTGGAGAATTAAATGAGTTGATGCAAGGAAGGTTATTGGCATGAGGTTTGGCTTATACAAAACATTCAATAATGGTTAGGTATTATCATTATTAATACAATGAGCTCTTGCTGTGTGCTGGAATCCATGCCAGGTGTTGGAGTAACAAAGACACATCACACACAGATTCTTCTCAAGGATTTTCCAGTCTATTAGTGAATGGATAGAGACAGAACACCAACATAGATCCTTCTGTAGAGGAAAAGTGTCCACACCCCCTTTGGCAGCTGTTCTGATGCAAAGACTGATCAATCTCCTGCTTGGGGAGGAGCAAGGAAGACAGTCTGGTTTCAGAAAGCTCCCTGGGTTGCATGGCTTTTAGAATCCCCTTTAGTCCCAAGTGTTCTCATTTCTGGATTTCTTCTTGGAAGCAGTAGTCAATGCTCCCATCCTGATCCACAGTCACATCCTACAGTGAGGCGTGGAGGATGGCTGCCTTTGGTGACAGCGCAAAATCCAAGCCAGACTATGAAACAGTCACTAAGTCTTCTCCTGTACTTTTTTTTTTTAATTTTATTTATTCTTATGTATATTATTCTAGTTTTACATTCATAGTGGTGACTCCATTATCCTCCTCCGTGTCCTCCCTCTTCCTGTACTTTGGTCACATGTTCCAAGGCAGTGACCTCCCTGTCAAACAGGGGCCATCCATAACTCCTTTTACCCTGATGAATCTTTGAGGGTCTGAAAGAATCTCTAAATGTTCTTGACCTCGTCTACAATACTTCACAGCTGTCACTCACGGAGGTTTTGCTTACTCTAATACTATAGGAAGGGTAACATTGTGCCTGGAAATGTGACACGTGTATTCCCAAACCTCTCTCAAAAAATATTCACTTAGAAAAGAGATCTGAATTTAAGAGTGTGGCTTGATCACGTGTGGCCCCTGCCTTGCAGTCTTGTGCTGACCTGTGACTCATCATTGGGAGCTATGACCTTCACCATGACATTAACTTCAGACCCACAGAAAGTCTGTGAAGGAAACTCCTTTTCACTCATCACCCAGAAACACCCTCAACATATAAACAACATGTAATCATTACATAACCCCATGTAATCTCAGACTTGTGGGACAGAATCGTCTTTTTTGATTCTGTTAGCTCTCTGGGTATTTGAAAGTATATGAATTGGAATAAAAAGAGAAATGTGAAATACTTTTCAATTTTTTAATTTGAAGTAAGCTTAAACAATTGAGATTGATTTAATTTTGTGTTTAATATCCAGAGAGGATCCCCAGTGTTACTATGCAGGGAGGCCCAGTCCCTTAACACATCCCATTGTTCACATACGGAGTCAAATAGGTTAGCATTGGTTTCAGTGCTATTTCCTCATCCCCGTGTACATCAGCCTTTGTGAGTGTTGATTTTATTTCTCAAACTTGAAAAGAAGTGTCTTAAAAGGTGAAAATCAAAAAACATCATTCCATGAAACTTATCTCATCATTCTCATAATAGTAACTGACAATTATTAGGTCAAACATTTATGAGCCAGTCACACACAAAAAAACCAGCAATATACACATTGTATTATTCAACAATTACAGGTAGTGAAATAAATTACAGGGAGTGAAATAGCTGTTATTATATATATTCCACAAAGAAACTGAGACTTGCAGAATCTAAATGTCATGACCAATACAAAATTTATAGTCAATTACAAATCTAAGACCCAAACACAGATCTTCAAAGAACTTGCCATGCTGTCCCCGACCCATGCTGAACATGAAGTAAGTTTCCCGTAAGTAACTGAGTGTGATTTTTTAGTTTCATTGCAAGGAAGCCTACTGTGTTCTGCAGAAATTACAATGGATAACAGGAATGCTTGTGATTCATATAGGAAAGAGAATTAGGAAAAAAACAATACTGATCATTATGTATAAGAAATCTTCATTTTTGGAAGGTGATAAGTTGGTGTAGTGGTTTGATTCAGTTGTCCCCCATAAACTTATGTGTTCTGAATACTAAGTTACCAGCTGGTGGTAGTTCAGTAACTGGAGGTTCCTGGAGGCAGTGTATTGTTGTGGGCAGACTTATGGGTGTTATAGCCAACTTCCCTTTTCCAGTGTTCGACACACTCTCCTGCTGCTGTTATCTACCTGATGTTGGCCAGGAAGTGATGTCCACCCTCTGTTCATTCCATTTTCCCCTGTAATCACAGAACTTCTGCTTGATTCTGTAAGGCCCCCCAAAACTTCTTTCCTCTCACAAGCTGCTTTTAGCTGGGTGCTTTTTAAACTGGAGTGTGAAGTAGACTGCCACATAAATTGGTATCAGAAGTGGGGTCACTACTGCTAGAAACCTGAATGTGTGGCTTTGGTCATTTGGAACTGATTTGCAAGAGGAAAGTGGAATAATTTAAAACTTTGGCCTAAGAGATGCCTTGCCTACAGCTGGATGCACCATTCTGGTCAGAGTTGAAAGACCTGAATCCAGTAAGAACTACGGACTGTGAGGTTTGGCTTATGAGGGTGAGAGCTTTGCCTGGACTGGGCTAGAAGCAGTTTGTGTGAGAGGCTTGCTGGTATGCCCATGTCCTGAGAACTTGTACAGAGTTGCATTGCAAAGAAATGTACTTGTGTGAGCAGATGGATATGGCACAGAAAGAAATGAAATCTTTGGGCCAAACCTGCTGCCTGTTCAGCTGTAATTGTTTGAAAGATTACAACCATTGAGCTTGGACCACCTGCTCTGCATTGGGACAATAGAAAGAATGCAGTCTTTTGAAGGGGCCTGAATGCTGAAGTGTCCTGTCTTTCAAAGTCTACTTTATTTCTCCACTGGATTAACAAGTTTTACAGCCTACCTGGTATAATGGAGTATAACAAATGCAGCAAAGAAAGGGTCATTGGATTTGCAACCTCATTTTATATTATGGAAATGGCCGTGGGCAGTGTGGTGCAGGCCCAATGCCATCTTTTGCAGTGTGAGTGTTTATTCTGTGCCATTATTTTAAAAATATATTTATTTATTATTTGAGAGAGAAAGAGGCAGAGAGAGAGAATGGGCACGACAGGACCTCCAAGCACTGCAAACAAACTCCAGGTGCATGTGCCCCTTGTGCATTTAGCTTACTTGGGTCCTGGAGAGTTGAACTGGAATCCTTTGGTTTTGCAGGCAAATGCCTTAACTGCTAAGCTATCTCTCCAGCCCTAGACTTTTTTTTTTTTTTTTTTTTTTTTTTTTTGGTATTATGGCTCAGTTAAAAGACCTTGGACTATGAGAATGTTTGGACATCATTGGGATAGATAAAAACTATGAGGACTTTTAAAGTTGTACTGAAAGCATTGTACTTTACATCATGGATGGTTATAAGTTTATAGGGGCCAAGGGCAGAATGTAGTAGTTTGATTCAGGTGTCCCCCATAAACTTATGTGTTCTGGATGCTAGGTTTCCAACTGGTGGCAATTTGGGTAATTGGAGTCTCCTGGAGGCAGTGTATTCGTGGGGATGGGCTTATGGGTATTATAGCCTGATTCCCCTTGCCAGTATTTGGCAGACTCTCTTGTTGCTGTTGTCCACCTGATGTTGGCCAGGAGGTAATGTCCACCCTCTTCTTATGCATCGTTTTCCCCTGCCATCATGGAGCTTCCCCTTGAGTCTATAAGCCAAAATAAATCCCTTCCTCTCACAAGTTGCTTTTGGTTGGGTGCTTTCTACCAGCAATGTGAAGTTGACTGCAACAGTTGAATAAGGTTTAAAAGAAATGTTACCCAGGGTGCTGGACAATAGCTTGGGGACCTGAGTTTATTCCACAGAACTCATGTAAAAATGCTGGGCGGGGAGGTTCATGCTTGCAATCCCAGCCCTTGGGAGGCAGAGACAGGTGGATTCCTGGGGCTCACTGCTCTAGCTAACTTGGTGAGTTCCCAGGCCAACTAGAGACCATTCCTAAAAAAAAAAAATAAAATAAAATAAAATAAAATAAAATAAAAAAGAAAGAAAGAAAGAAAGGGACAAGTTGTATAATATCTGAGAAACCAAACAAGGTTTTCCTCTGGCCCTGCATGCATACATGCATGCATGTACACACACGTGTACATGCATGTTCACTCTCCCATGCACAAATGTTATCCAGATGAGTAGCTCTGTGTAGTTTTGTTTGCAAAGGTTGAGCTTCTAGTTTGATGTGTGTTGGGATGTAGCTGGGGTTGGGCGGAGTGAAGTGGTGTGGCTGGGATATATTACAAAAGCTCTTCTTTCCGATAATATGGATTCTATTATCTGATCTTTTTTTCAGAAAAAGATAAAAGAAAAACAAAAATGGGACCACAGACTGCTCTATTCTGCTTTGTATTTGGGAGGCAAATTGTAAGCATATTTTGGATACATTTTAGTCAGAGCCTATGAAATATAGCCAAATTTATGACACTCCTAAATGCTAAGTATACTGATCCATCTCTCATTCATGCCAAAGGAACAAGAAAAAAATTCTCTTTTTAAAATTTTATGCTTAGACTTTTTAAGTTGGATAGTTGGCCAAAAGTACTTTCAAAATTATTTTCAGGGCTGAAGAGATGGCTTAGTGGTTAAGGCACTTGCCTGCAAAGCCAAAGGATCCAGGTTAAATTCCCTAGTACCCATATAAAGCCAGATGCACCAGGTGGCACATGCATCTGGAGTTTGTTTGTAGTGGCTACAGGCCCTGGCATGCCCATTTTCTCTCTCTCTCTCTCATAAATAATTTTTTTTTTACAAAAGCCAGGTTCTGTGGCACACTGGACTCTCTCCCTCTAGGCCCATGAAGAGGCAACAAGGGATGACTGGAGACAAAGGGTCATGTTCAAATCAGACACTTTGGGTTGTATTCTGTTGTATCTGCTCATAGCGAGCAACCTGAATAATATGGCTGTGTTTTCTCCAGGGTCAGCCAGCTAGTGCCTGGAAAACACTGCTATAAGCCACAAGCTCGGACCAGGCTCTCTTCTTTCTGGGATAGTCTTTTAGCTTTAGGGATTCAGGATTTTGGAACCACTGACTTTAGAGACACTTCAGAAACCATCTTTGGAAGTTTATCATTTTGTTTGCTGAAGCTGAGGTGCAAAGATGTGAAGTGGTTTTTCTGGCCCCAGAGCTAGTTGCAGCCGAGCTGAGCTGAACCCCATGTTTCCTCTCTCCTACATCAAAATCTTATGTGCACGAATTCAATCTGTCGGTATAAATTGTTGTGCATCTTAGCTGTTCTAGAAGAAGGGAACCTAGTAGCAGACAATCAGAAGACCTAATCTCCTATCCAAGAACTGACCAGGCCCAACCCTGCTTTACTTCTGAGATCAAACAGATGAGGCACATTCAGACAGTATGGCTGTAAACAGAAGACCTGATCTCTAAGTCATATCCTACTCCCAATATGCCAGTGACCTTCAAATAACTACTACTGTGCCATGACATATGTAGGGGGACATTAACAGCTGGGGGAATGTTAGGGCACAGTCTTAGGATAGATGCTAGCCAGTTTCCTGGCTAAGGAGGAGTCTGTCTCCTACTTGGCAAAGCAGCTATGAGTGGCATATCCCCATATTGTTCTAGGTCACTGCACGTGGTTAGAACAGATGGGAGCATCTGTGCCTGAAATGGTTGCAAAAGCGAATAAGCAAAGAGTTACAAAGTCAAAGCTCATGCTTTCACAAAGGTTATCCCAATGCATGCCCCTTCTCAGCTTCTGAAACCACTGTGCTAGAGCCCTTGACCTCTGAGCCTGGAACAGCCTTGAGCTGTTCAGATAAGACCAGAAAACCAAATTCTTCCTCTTAGAAATACAACCCAAGGGGCTGGAGAGATGCTTGGCGGTTAAGGTGCTTACCTGCAAAGCCAAAGAACCCAGGTTCCATTCCCCAGGACCCACATAAGCCAAATGCACAAGGGGGCGCACACATCTGGAGTTCATTTGCAGTGGGTGGAGGCCCTGGCTCACCCATTCTCTCTCTCTCTACCTGGCTATTTCTCTCTCTGTCTCTCTCTCTTTCACTCGCTCTCTCTCTTTCCCCCCTCTCTCTCAGATAAATAAATAAAAATAAAGAAATACAACCCAAATACTCGTACAAGGCAGGGCACTGGAACCGGCAGCTTCTGTATCTGCTGCCATCTGCTGAGGGGCTGCCACCTACAGCATGGGACTCCCCTAGACCTGGACCAGAGTCCCTGACCAGACTAAAGAAAAAGAAGCAGACAGAGAGAGGAGAGCAAACACACCACCCCAGATGATGTCACACAAAAAGAGACTTCCAGAGCAAATGGGACAGATGTCAATTTTAGAAGTGGGTAGGGAGATAGACAAATTAAAAAGGAGGCAGAAGAGATAGGGCCAGGCAAGGAGGAAGAAACAACTTATGGAAACACGGGCAGGGCTGCAGAGATGGCTTAGCAGTTAAGGTATTTGCCTGAAAAGCCTAAGGACCCATGTTCAATTCTCCTGATCCCACGTTAGCCACATGCACAAGGTGATACAACACACAAGGTCACCACATGCACACAAGGTGGTGCATGTTTCTGGAGTTGAATTACAATGGCTGGAGGCCCTGGCATGTCAATTCTCTTTCTTTCTTTCTTTCTTTCTTTTTTTCTTTTTTTTTTTTTTCTCTCTCTCTCTCTCTCTCTCTCTCTCTTTCTCTCTCTCATAAAAAGAAAAAGAAGGAAAAAAGAAAATATAGGTGATTCAGATACATAGTTGAGATTAAAACTAGTGACAAGAAAGCTGAAACTAAAGGAACAGTGTAAAGTCCAGGGCCAACATCCAGATCTCCCATTACTAATACAAGGAGCTGAGATGACGTTCCCTCACAGCGAGGCTGCACATAGCACAAGGCTGTGTCACATGTGCAGAGTGGGCCCAATGCCAAGGGGTTGAGTGCGGCCCACCTCACTCATCCTGCAGCCTGGAGACGGTGATGTTGCCCCTCTCCCCTGGGTGGACAAGCTGCTGGCGACTCTGGGTGGGCCATACCTGTGCTAAGGAGGACAAAGAAATGTGTGGAAAAGAGCAAGTGTCTGAGCAGGAGGGTAGACAGTGCCAGGCAGCATTTTTCCAGAAAGTTTTCTAGGAAACATGTCACTGTGTCAATGTCACATCAGCAAGTTCAGTTGTGAAAATCTGTGAGACCCCAAGACAGATATCTCCTGCCCCTCCAGAGTGCAAGAGTGCTGTGGACACGTCATTCATAGCCATGGACCCTGGCACAGACCCAGGCTAGCTCCGTCCCAGTACCACATGACACTAGCAGGGTTACTGGCTTGATTGTCCTACAGCAGGGCCAGCTGGGGACACCTCCCCTAGAGTGACTACAGCTTTTATCACTGAAATGAGTCAGCCCAAGACTTCCTCTGCCTAAAAAGGAACTATGAGGCTGGGTTTGAGGTAGGAGGTGTCCACTGGAGCCATGTATGGCTTACAGAGCTCAGGAAGCCCCTCACCTGGGAAGCATGCAGGACAGGGTGAGTAAAAGCTTGGTCAGTGGCTCAGTAACTCAGAGTGGGACATGATGAGTTTATTCCAGAAGCGTGAGTGACAGTGGGGCTTTGCTTCTACCCCAAGGAAGATCTGACTCAGCTGCATAATGAGGACATTGGCATTTTAGATGTCCTCCCTGCCCGTCTCACCAACTTCGCTTTCACCTTTGCCCTACCTCTGCCATTGCTAGTGCTTTTCAATTGCTTATTCCTAAGATGTTACAGGAGGAAGGACACATACCATTCAAATCTGAGTTTATTTAGCAGCTAACGCAAAGCATACCTCCACAAATCTGAGTGGGCTGTCCTGAAGGGTGGGGCATAACACCTGGAGCAATGTTTGAGCAGTCTTTGGGTAGGTGCTAATTTCCCAACCCAGGAGGAAATTTTTATTCCTGTGAACAGTTATACATACTGCTCATTGATATTCTGTCTTTTGTAAATCCTGGTCTCATGACCCCATTAAAATCCTATGCCTTTCAAAAGAATTTAGTCCGTCTGATAGTTCTAATATCCCCATGTTGGCATACACACATGGCAGGCACTTCTTCAACATCAGGCTTGGTGGTTCTTAATCTTCAGTACCTGAGGGAAAGAGACTTTCAACAGGTTTTCCAGTCAGTCACTACATACAAGATCCAAATCTATTTTGAAAGAGTTTTTGAAGCTGGACATGGTGGCACATGCCTATAACCCCAACATTTGGTGGATGGATCAGGAACTCAGGGCCATCATTGACTGAAAAGTGAGTTTGAAGACCATCTGGCCTATATGAGATTCTGTATGTATTGTGTCCACCAAACTCAAAATACTCATGTGTATGCCTGTATGTTAATGCTACTCTTGCTTGTGGTTAAAGCTTCTCTTTTTAGATGACAGGGATCACTGGAGTTACTCACAACTCACCACGGTGCTGAGAAGTGACAGCGGAGTGTTCAACACTAAGTGAGACATCTCAATCACACCTTCTCACCTTCCAGGTCTCAAGCACCATTGAGGAAGAGGTTGAAGAAAGACTGTAAGAATCAAAGGAAGAAGACTTGTCTTCCGCACACAAAATAGACTTGATATTCATGACACTGACAAGTGCCTGATGCTACCTACACAAGACCTGCATAATATGAGGGGGAAATGATGACGTGAAAATAGAAGAGAGGCTAAATGGAAAGAAGAAGGAATTCAGGGGACAGGGAATGGGGGGGGTAGCGGAGGTGGTGGGAAAAGATTATGATCATGGTATATTGTCTATACTTAAGAAAGTTTAAAACAAAAGTTTAAAAAACAAAACATAAAACCTCCAAAAGAGCTGTGGAGAGCAAAATGAACGTCTTGATTTCACTCAACACCTCATACTCATTTTCACAAACAACATCTGTAGTTTCATTGGTTAATTTCCAACTGCAGGTCCTATTAACTTGGAGGTACAGGTGTTACTATTAGAATTGTTCCTAGAGGTTTACAATACAAGCATTGTTTGGCTGCTTCTTAATCACTCGCAAAGTGATTTCACAGGTCTGTGGACTTAATACACCATGGCAGCTGCAAACACACCTCTCAGATCTCTGACTGTGAGCGTCATTGACCAGGATGCACGTGTAGCCTGATGCCCATCGTGTGTTTGCAGTGTGAGCTGTGCTCCCTGAGCTTCTAGATAATTGTCTCCCAGTGGTGTCTCCTCTGAAAATGCCCTGGCACATATTATCCTATCTTCATCACTTCTTCTCTCAGAGGACCCACCCTGTCCATCTAGGCTCTACTGGGAGCTTCTCTGGGTTTCTAGAGCTTTCTCCATTGCTCTCCGTCAATAGATTCAGCGTGTGGCATTATGCCATTCCTCTCCAGAGCTGAAGCAGCAAGCACAATGAACTGCATAAGCACTGGAAGTGCTTGGTAGGAGAGTGACTCATTTCACCAGGGAACTGAGTCGCTGGTGGGGAATGGTCCGAGAGAGCTGCGTGGACAGATGAGGTCATTCAACTGTGCCCTGAAGGATGGGGAAAATCTAGGCAGAGAATGCAGTAGCATTAATATGAAGGGAATAGCATTATTGAAATGAAGAACATATTGGTATGGCCACAACAATAATTATTGAAATGTAGGACCTTGATTGTGAATGCCATGTGGGGAAAAAATGTTCTGTTGTGTAAGAGTACTCAAGGGGTGTCCTGGAAGAGCTCCTTTGACCAGCACTGGACAGAACAATGCCAGATGTTCTATGTGGCTACACACATTTTAACTTTAAATTTAAATACATTTAAAAATTCAGAGCTGGAGAAATGGCTTAGTGGTTAAGATATTTGCCTGTGAAGCCAAAGGATCTCGGTTCGATTCTCCAGAACCCTTGTAAGCCAGATGCACAAATGGCACATGCATCTGGAGTTCATTTGCAGTGGCTGGAGGCTGTGTGTGCCAATTCTCTCTCTGTCTCTCTGTCTGCCTCTCTCTCTCTCTCTCTTTCTCTCTCTCTCTGCTGGCGAATAAATAAAGAAAAATTTTTATTTAAAAAAATTCAGTTTCATGCTGTCTTCCAAACCTGAAGTGGTTATTGCATCAATTACATGACAGTGGCTGTCATTACCTGTACAAGATGGGTACAATATTGGGCCATCAACATTTCAGCGTGGATGATGGAGGCAGGCAAGGAAGAGATGTCAAAGTGGAAGGACTAGTTGGAAGAAGAAAAAAGGGATGGGATGGGAGGCAAAAGAAGCTAACGGGAGGGAAGTATGGTCCAAATACATATGGTCATGTATGAAAATTGTCAGTAAGATGTGGTAGTTTGAATGTATGTCCCCCATAGCCTCAGATAACTTTTTTTAAGGTTAAACTTCCTGCTTAAGCCTCCAACGGCCTGCTGGAGGGGTGTGTCACTTGGGGGCACAAGGAGAAACTCCAGCCCAAAGGTACAGAAAGCCATCTGAGCTTTGGGGATCCTGTTTGCAGTCAGTGTGCCTGCTGCTGTAGGTGTTTGCTGGCTGCTGCTGGCTTCTCTCTGCTTCGAGCTGGGAAAAGAAGCCAGTTTCTCCCATCACTGATATAACTTCCCTTGGAGCTGTCAGCTTGAAATAAATCCCTTCCTCTCATAAACCGTCTGATTGCAAGTTCATTCCAGCGTTGTGGAACTGGCTACAACAAATGATTGGGTTTTATTTTTTTTAATTCTGTTTTGGGGCTGGAGAGAGATAGCTCAGCTGGTAAAGCGCTTGCTGTGCAAGCACGAGGACTTGAGTTTGAAACTCCAGCACACATATCAAAGCTAGGAGTGACGGTGTGTGACTAACCCAGCTCTAGGGAGGTGGACGTAGGAAGATGGCTGGGCCCTGTTGGATACCTTGGCTAGTCAGATCACTGAGCTCTGGGTTCCGTGAAAGATCTTGTCTCAGAAAATAAGGAGGAATGGGGCTGAAGAGATGGCTTAGCAGTTAAGGTGTTTGCCTGCAAAGCCAAAGGATCCTGGTTCGAATCTCCAGGACCCACATAAGCCAGATGCACAAGGTAGCACATGCATCTGGAGTTCGTTTGCAGTTGCTGGAGGCCCTGGTGCACCCATTTTCTCTCTTCTCTCTCTCTCTTCTCTCTCTCTCTCTCTCTCTCTGTCTCTCTGCTTCTTTCTCAAATAAATAAATAAATGGTTTTTTCTTTTAAAAAAAAAAAAGAAGGAGGAATGAAGAAAACACTCAACATTGACATTTGACCTCCACATCCACAGTTATCTCTATACACACATAGACAACACACACACACACACACACACACACACACACACAGCACACACCATACATGCACACAAATAAATAATTTTTTTAAAATTCAGTTCCTTGGTCATCCAAGACACATTTCAAGTGTTCAAGGGCCACATGTGGCTCCCATTACCTATTTCAGGACAGAAAAGAGGGGGGCTAGAGCAGGTAAGGATAGGGGCAGTGAGGGGAGAAATTCTGAAGAGTTAAATAGGAGACAGGGAAGGAGGCAGATATGAAGCCCAACACCTGTTCTTCTCATCCAGGTGAGATTACCACTGGATAGTTCTCTCCCCCCAACTTCCTGGAGTGGCTTGGTAGAAAACTCACTTATGGCCAGATCCTAGCTTGGCAGTTCTAATGGTAAAACAAGCTTCAAGGAATCCTGGCCCTCAGCTGAGATGATTGACATTGAAACCCAGCGCTGCTACTTACCTCCACAACTTGGGCCGATGGTTCATCTTCCCTGTGCCTAAAGTTCCTCCTCCACAAAGTGAAGACAGCACAGCAATTTTCATCAACTTCGCTGTTTTGGAAAAGCACTTTTAAAAATCAGGTTAACAAAACACAGAGCCCATATTTTATTCTTTTCATGTTCTTTGGCATAGAGAACATGTTTTCCATTTCTTTTGCTTATAGATAGTTCCTGGCATAAAGATGATAAACCCTTTCAACTTTCTGATGATGTGCAAACAATCCACATTCAGTCCAAATCATACCCAGAATATACAACTTGGGGACTGTGGAGATGGCTCAGTGGGTAAAGTGCTTGCTATTCTAACATAAAGACCTGAGTTCAGGGGCTGGAGACATGGCTTAGTGGTTAAGGCGTTTGCCTGCAAAGCCTTAAGGACCTGGGTTCGATTCCCCAGGACCCACCTAAGTCAGATGTACAAGGTTGCACATACATCTGGAGTTTGTTTTTGTGGTTGGAGGTCCATTTGCTCTTTCCCTCTGCCTATTCCTCTCTCTCTTTCTCTCTCATAAATAAATAAATAAATAAATAAATAAATAAATAAATAAATAAATAAATAAAAATATCTTTTAAAAAAGACCTGAGTTCAGGTCCCCAGCACCCACATTAAAAAAAAAAAAAAAAAAACAAAGCCAAGCATGGTGTCTCATACCTGTAATCCCAGAGCCAGGAAGGTAGAAATAGAGTCCCAAGGTCTTGCTGCCTACCTGGTCTAGTGGTCTATTCTAGCTGAATCAGTGAGTTCTAAGTTTAGTAAGAGATATTGTTTCAAAGAATAAGGTGGGGAGTAATTGAGGAAGACCCCAACATTGACCTCTGGCCTCCACATGCATGTGCACACACATCCACACACATGCATAAACATATGCACTCCAAAAGTTCGCATCTTTTGCTGAGTCTATGAGATGTGTCCAGTGCTCCCATGATACTGGGCAACGGGTACAGAATGGGAACATAGCAGCTCCCAACCATCCAGGTGACCGGAAGAACAAACAAGGACACTCAACAGCGAACTGTGCTGCTAAGCCAGGGTGAGGGGCAGGTGAAGTAGATTAATGCATTTTCCACTTACATGGGAGAAAACCCCTCATAAACTGAGGAATATCCAAAAATTATATAACACAAGAGTCACAAATAATCTGGGGGAATGCAGTTTAATGAAGCCTTAAACACAAAAAGTATTGGCTTGCAAAGGAGTTTTGGTAGTGAGTCTGGATCTGGGAAGAGAAATCTCTAGTCTTGGTTATGTCAGAAGTTTTCTGAGAAACTAAAATAATCTTCATGTCCTGCTTACACCCTAGACCAACTAAAGCACAATCCCCCGGACAGGACCCACACGTCAGTATTTTTGTAAATTCCTCACAAGATTTCCACGTGCAGCCGCAGTGGAGAATGACAGTTCCAGAAGAACCACTCACCAAATAAAAATGCAAAGATGGATTTGTCGGCTGATGTGTGTGTCAGATAAAAAGGGATTTTCACAGATGACTAAGTCCATATTCCATGTTACATGCAGACAAATCCTGGAGCAGGTTGTGATAAAGCTGTTTCAAAAGGAACTAGAAAGGTGTTAAGAATTGACTGAAGATTTCACTTATCTTTAGAGCTAGATGTGGATATGAAGATATTGATCATGATGGGTGTAGTTTGCTTTTCGCCTGACTTTGAGTGGTCATCCAAACACTTAGAAAGCAGAGCAAGGGGCTGGGGAGATGGTTCCATAGGTAAAATGCTTGCTACAGAAACAATGAGGGCCACATCTGGATCCCCAGCACCTGCATGAAAGGCACGCATGGTGGCACATACCTGTAATCGCAGTCTGGAGTGGTGGAGGAAGAAAGCCCTGAGATTTGTGGGATGGCTGATCTAGCTGACTCAGTGAGCTCGAGTTTCAGAAAGGGACACCGCTCTCAAAAACTGAAAGTGGAGAGTGGGGGAGGAAGATATCCCATACTGGCCTCTGGACTCCACACACATGGGCACAATCACGAACTTGTATGTACACAAGTGGGTGTGTATGTATATCAACACACATATATGCACACACACACATACACAAAGAAGGAAAGAAAAAGACAGGTTGAAGGAAAAAGTCTTGCTGTTTTTTTGGAGAGAGACAGAGAGAGAGGGAGAGGAAGATAGATAGAGATGGGGTGTCCAGCAGCCTCTCAGCTGCTGCAAACAAAATCCAGATGCATGCACTCCCTTGTGGTCAAGTGCAGCATTGCGCCCTTGTGTCACTTTGCATCAGGCTAAACGTGGGATCTGGAGATTGGAACCGCTGGAGACTGGAACCAGCGTTCTTAAGCTTAAGAGGCAGGAGCCTTAACCACTAAGCCATCTCTCCAGCTCTCCTGTCTTGTTTTTGTATAGGGAAATCTGAAAAGTGAAAATTTAGTGTCTAAATTGCAACTCTACATTTAAGATGTGTCTACTGATAATGTAGATGCAATACTCTACATTTGCACTGATTGCGCACACACAGTCACAGACTCTACTAAGAACTTTATATTGATATCTCTGTGTGTCGTGACCTCTGAGTTATCTGTGTCCATCGGTAAATAGCATTTTGCAGTTCTAATACGTAATGAATTGTGTCCTACATATTTGGATAGTCTCTGAGGTAGTGAGCTCCCTTCCCCATTATCATTTTCTATTTCAAATAATGCAGCAACAAACCCACTTACATATTTATCTTTGATTCTTGTGCAAACACAAAGATAGACTTCTAGAAGTATGATTGCTAGTTAAATGATAGGCATGGCCAAAATATCCCTCAAAATGGCTGCAGGAACACACGCACACTCACACACACACAATTTCTCTTAATAATGTACAAAAGTACCTATTTCTCCAAATTCACCCCACTTATGCTGTATTTTAAAAAAAATTATGTCCTGGGCTAGAGAGATGGTTTAGTAGTTAAGAGGCTTGCCTGTAAAGCCTAAGGACCCAGGTTTGATTCCCCAATACTCATGTAAGCCAGATGCATAAGGTGGCACATGCATTTGGAGTTTGTTTCCTGGGGCTATAGGCCCTGATGCACCCATTCTCTATCTGCATCTTTCTCTCTCATAAATAAATAAACAATTAAGTCCCTTAATGATTATTTGAAAAGACCTTGCAATTTTTAAAGTATGACAAAGCAAGTTTATATGACCCTTTCTAAATGCCCCTTCCACATCAAAAATTAGAGATCTATGCTCCCGAGGAGCTGATGTCATCCATACATTTCTTGTATGTGTCTTACCATTCTCTGGAAATAAAGTTTGTCAGGATGGATCCTAATTTTTTATATGTATATTTTATTTATTTATTTATTTGAGAGAAAGCAAGAGAATGGGCACTCCAGGGCCTCATGCCACACCAAACATACTCCAGATGCATGTGCCCCTTGTGCATCTGGCTTATGTGGGTCCTGGAGAGTTGAACCAGGATCCTTTGGCATTGCAGGAAAACACCTTAACCACTAAGCCATCTCTCCAGCCCCGGATCCTAAAGCTTTATGCCAAATTTCAGTCTTGAGTGATGATGGGATTGGAAATAATGAATGAGATGGAACATCTCCTTGGGTAGCTGATGAACCCTCCAGGTGTCTCTGATAATGGAACTGAATAAACCACCCTACACTTTATTGAACGACCACACAGAGCCCACGTGGTTTGTGAAGACCTTTATCTCATCTGTT
Source organism: Orientallactaga sibirica (assembly GCA_036365145.1). Classification (NCBI taxonomy): domain Eukaryota; kingdom Metazoa; phylum Chordata; class Mammalia; order Rodentia; family Dipodidae; genus Orientallactaga; species Orientallactaga sibirica. Next base: position 4,821,393 of record JAEOAD010000035.1, read on the forward strand.
TTCAAAGTCTTCATTGTCAAGTTTATGACTTTGGGGGCGCGGGGCTGTGACAGGGTCTCACTATGACAACCAGGCTGCCTCAAACTTAGAATCCTCTTGCCTCAGCCTCCCAAGAGCTAGAATTATAGAAATCCAGGACTACAACATTTTATATTTGTCATTCATTTCATTTGGGACAAAATGGAACCTTAAGTATTTTCCAACTCTCCTTCCTTCCTTCCTTCCTTCCTTCCTTCCTTCCTTCCTTCCTTCCTTCCTTCCTTCCTTCCCCTTCTTTCTTTCTTTTAGTTTTTCTGGTTTTTGGTGAGTGGAATATGTGGTATGTATGTGTGTATGGCATATATACAAATGTGTGTGGATGTGTATGTCTCATACACATGGATTATGGAGGCCAGAGGGAAATGGCCGGCATCTTTCTCATCTTTCCTCTGCTTTATTTCCTTGAGACAGGATCTTTTGTCAAACCAGGAGCTGGCTGACCAGCAAGGAGTCACAAAGATCCTCAGTCCTTCTGTCTCCATCCCCACCAGAATTTGAGTTATAGGTATTCATGGTCACACTCAGCTCTTTATGTGGGTACTGGGGATCAAACTTGGGTCCTCATGGCTGCACAGTATGTGCTCTTACTCAAGCCTTTTATTCCTATTTTCATAAAGAAACACAGGCCTCAGATGAGGCAGAGGGTGAAAGGCATCTGTCTCCTTGTTGACACTGTCTCAGAAGCAAAGGGGCTCCGAGCCCGTGTTCTGCTTCCTCTCCACGGCACCCTCCACCCGCCGTCCTGATGTGGTGGCTTCATCTCAAGCCCCTGCCCCCCCATCGGTCATGAGCTGACTCTTTCAGAGTTGACCCTCCTGCTCTCACTTCCACATGCTCCATCCCTATCTCTGAGCCATGGTGCTCTGCCTAATTATTTACCTGGGTGACCCATCAGGAGTCGACCTGGGTTTTACTGATCTTTGATTTTCTAGTTAATAGTAAATTATACGGTAAGTTGATAAAATGTTTCTTCATGTGTAATCCCTGCCTGGTTGGAGCATGATAAGCTAAATACTAACCGATGGAATGCATGACACCAACATGAGTGTCCCTCCCCCCCCCACACACACACTCCACAAGATCTTTCCTATTTCCCTTGAGTTCATGACAGAGTCTTGTGACTAATTCTGGTTCATAGGCATTTCCTGTCTGAGGTGGAGTAGGGGGGTGAACACCATACATGTCCTCGCTTCTACCTCTATGGCTGCAGTCAAAAAACTCACAGAGAGAAAAGCTGCAAGGTGGAAACAGCCCAAATGTGGCATCATTGTTACAAGAAGTCACGTGCACATACACACCTGCGCGCACACACACACACACACACGAGGCTGACTGACCTGTATCAAGACATCATGAAACTGAGAAGTAAGCCTTTGGGTCAGGGGGTTTGTGGTCACAGCAAAACTTAGTTTATCCTGAATATCAGAACGCATGACTATATGCTGAAATATGTGGCGGAGCACTCTGGAAATGGGACAGTGTCATTTGATCATAAATACCGTGCATCACCTTAGAACAAGTCAGGATCCATGCGATGAGTTTTATGCCTTCAAGCCATTTTCTTTTGAGAGGGATGTACTATGCGGAGTATATGTGTGTGTGTGGTGTATACACTAGTGTATGTAGATGCCCCTGGTCACACACATGCAGAGGCTAGAGGAAGCCATCAGGCATCGTCCTCATCAGACTTGAATTTTATTTCCTTGAGCTGAGTCTCTCACTGACCCTAAGCTTATCCTTTTTTCAGTCAGGCTGGTTGACCAGCAAGCCCAGCAATTCTCCTGTCTCCACTCCCCTCAGAACTGGGGACACAGGCATGCACCGCCACAATCAGCTTTACATGTGGGTGCAGCTCAAGTTGTCATGCGTAGACAGTAAGTCCTCTTACGTGCTGGATAGCCTCCCCAATCAGAGTGCAAAATATTTTCCAAGAGAGCACAGCTATTATTTTATTATGGAGACTGAAAGACAGTGAGAAGTGAAAGCATTGTTTTCTGAGTAATATTAGCATGAGCAATATCCGCACAGACCCAATTTCATTGAAGCTGTTACTAATCACTCTGCCTGGACATCACTGTCCATCCCCCCAACAGCAATGTCCTTGGGGGCTAGTACTCTAGGAATAAGACTGACCTATTTAGAAATGGGACAGATTTTACACCTGTACATCTAACTCCACTGAAGAATCTCTCTATTGCAGTAACATGGTGGCAAAAAGGTTAACACTGAATTTGAAATTTATTTCTATCCAGCATCCTGAGCCCCTGAGGGAAAGATTTCAGCTGCCCTGTGGCCCAGATAATGCAATATCAGGGTGAGCAAGGACATCATAGAACATTCTGTTCTCCTCCCCTGAGACCAATTAAAGTCTGTAGGCATCTCGCTTGTTGACCAGGCTGACTGACTAATTGAAACAGAATTGTGATATTTTCATCAGCTTCCTCTGATCCCCGCTCGCCTTACCAGCAGAAAGAAAGTTTCGTGATCTCTGTGCTTCCTTCGAGTATATGGGGCTCAGAGCTACACCCACCTCTGAGGGCCTTTTACACATTAAACAACATTGGGGACAGAATGGGGTCGGGAAATCTCACGTAGTCTAACCACTAAGGAAGAGGTAAAGAGTGAACCCCTGAGGGTGCCAAATGAGCCTGCCACTTAGCAGCTGCTTTTCCACAGATGAGATCCCTCTGTTCATTTGCCTTCCTCATTAACTATTTCTCTGCTTCCCTAAGAAAGCTCCTGGTATTCAAAGACCAGTGAAGTCCTAACATCCAGCAAGGTCACTTTCATCTGCATTAGTGACCTTCTCAGTGCTGGGACAAAGTATCTACCTAAAATAAAAGGGTTTATTTTAGCTCCCAGTTCTAGGTTACAGTCCATCATGGAGGAGAGGTCATGGTGGCTAAAGCTGCGGGTCACATGCAGTCCACAGCGAGGAAGCAGAGAGGGATGCATTCTACTCCCCAGCCAGTGCTCTGCTTTTGATAGAGTCCAAGACGCCAGCCCATGGAACAGTGGTGCCCACCGTTAAGGTAGGTCTTCCCGCCTCAATTAACCTAAGCAAGATAATCCTACACAGACATGCCCAAAGGCTAACCTAATCCAGGTAATTCCTCACAGGTAAGTATAGGTATTGTCAAGTTGACAGCCAGTATATGCCATCACATAGCCTTTTGAGCTAGAAGTCATTTTCTTCTAGACATTCAATAGCCTACTTAATTCCAGCAGTCAGGAGGCAGGAAGATAGTGATTTCCAGGCTAGCCTGGGATACATAGTCTCAAAAAAAAAAAAAAAAAACTATAAAAAAAAACCCCAAAACTAAGAGTCAACTTAATCTTAGAGTGTTTCCCAAACAGCTTCTGAGAATGGGCCTCACAGTGTAGGTGTCTTCTCTGCTTGAATGTTAAGATTTCGACCTTCCCCACCTCTGCGCATGAGGACTTCTCTATTATCTTAACTGTCTCAGAAGGTGGGCCCTTGGTACAACCTTAGTTCCGTCCAGGAGGAGGCTCTGCTTAATAAGATATCAGGGACCCCACAATTCGTTAAGACAGCTTTCAGTCTTAGAACTTGGCAAAAGGAATCCCACCACTGGCCTACCTTTCACCACACACACAAACAAACAGGACAGGGTATAGACCGAATGGCTGTGTAACCACAAAATTTGCATGTTGAAACATGGCTACCCATGTGATGTTCTTAGCTGAAGAACCCTTTGTGAAGCAATTAGATACTGAGAGTAGAGCCCCTGGAATAGTCCTCACAAGGAGAAGCTCCAATGACCATAATTAATAACAATGTATTGTATACTTGGAATTTACAAAGAGATCGCAAGGATTCGTAATACAAAATACAAGGGAACTAGGTAAGGTGACGGACATGCTAAGTGGTTTTATTGTGGTTATTGTTTTGCAATAAATTTGTTCTGCATTTGTAAATCTGCTCTAGTGAAAAAAATGATATTCTCCCCTTAAGTTTGCAAAGAAGTCAAGAATGCCTGATTTCACTGCATCCATTCACCTTGCACTAGAGGTTTTAGGCAGCTTAGTAAGGCCAGGGGAAAATAATATAGATTACAAAGACAAAAGAGAATCTGTCTTTATTGCACACAACACAATAAGCTATGTAAGCAAAAAGAATTCTACCCTCAATGATCAATGATCATTGATTTTTCAGCAAAGGTGTATATGGATAATTTTTACAATAAATGATGTCTGGACAATTTAATAGCCATGTGGGAAAATAATGAGTTTTGATTTTTACCTGAAAGGCACACAAAAATTAAATCAAAATGGATCACAGACCTAAAAACAAAGTGGAAACTGCATAAATTCTCGACGCCAATAAAAGAGACCATCTTTGTGCATTTAAGGTAGTCAATGACTTCCTAAGTAGGATACCAAACATGTATTAGAACAAAGAAGCATTGACCTTTACCAAAATAATAACTTTTTTCTTTCAAAAACTGCCATTAGTCACTGAAAGGCGAGCCATTGACCAAGAAAAATATTTGCAAAACATGGTTCTAATTAAAATGTTGTACCCCTAATATGCAAGGAACTTCTATGATTCAATGATAAAAGGCCAACAACCCAATGGACAACTGACAAAATAGTTGAACACTGCAACAAAGACATAAAAATGGTCCAGTTTATGGACAGGAAATGCAAATTCAAGACAAAGAGATACCATACATTACCATCAGGATGCCTCTAGTCAAGCGTTGGTGAAGAAGTGGAAGAACTGTTTTGAACTCCCCTCATTTGCTGGTGGTAATGCACAATGGGAGAGCCACATTGAGGAATGTTTGTTTGTGTGTGTGTGTGTGTGTGTGTGTGTGTGTGCATTTATGGATGTGTATGATGTGTGGGTGTATGCATGTCACACTACAGGTCTGGAGGTCTGAGCACAAAGTTGGGGTGTTGGTCCTCACCTTCTACCTTGCTTGAGATAAGGTCTTCCTAGGGTCTTTGCTGCTGCATGTGTGCGAGTCAAGCTGGCTCCCCAAATGTTCAGATTCTCCTGACTCCACTTCCCATTGCCATCGGCACATTGGGATTACAGATGCAGGCACCACTTTTTGTCTGGCATTATGTGGATGCGGGAGAATCAAACTTGGGCCAGCAGGCTTGTAAGCAGGTGTCCTTAACCACCCAGCAAACTCCCCAGCCCCCTGAAATATTTTTCTTATAAAGTCAAATCTACACCTGCCATGTGACCCACAGGTCTGCTTCTAGACATTCTTACCAAAACTATGAAAATACATGTCCACAAAAGAATCTCATTTGATTACACACACTAGTTCTGTTTATAATACCCATAAATGTAGAGGTTCCAAATGTGTCTTGACGAGTGAGCGCTCCTTAGCTGTAGGAAGCTAGAAACTTCTTAGCAGGACAAAGAGTAGATACAACAACATGCCTGAATTTTGGGAGGATTGTTCTGTGAAAGGAGATGCAGGAGATTAAATACTTTATTACTCTATCTATATAAAATTCCAAGAGCAAGTGACCATGATAGAATTGTTTCAGTGGTCACCAGGAACACAGGGAAATGTACTGATTACAAAGAGGTGCGTATGACACCTCTGGAGTGAAGGGGATGTTTGGGGCCTTGATTTTCAAGGTTAGTAGCAACTTTATACAGTTGTCAGATTTAGTTAGAAGCTGGTGATCTATAAATAAATTATGTGTCAAAGTTTAGTATATAAGCACTCACACGCCTGCATGAACCCACAGTATTCAAAGTGAAAATATTCAATGTGGAAACGATCACAGACCACACACATCTTGTTCTTCTCTGTCATTGATAGACATTTGAAAATCCTTGGTAAGAAACTCTGGGATCCAGTTTCTCTCTGTGTCCCTGCTATTCTTCCTGCAGCCTCTCTGAGATCCTAAGAGGAGAAAACAAATTGTCTTCCAAAATAAGCCCTGCGCAAACATGCTGTGGTCATTGTCACACAGATGTGCAGATGGACATAAGTCCCATGCCCTTGGGGAAAGACTCTGGAAACACCACAGCCAATTCAAACAGTTTATCAAAATGTTGTTGAGAAATCAGGCAGCCATTCTTCAGGGATCACAGTTGGGGAGGGAGTCATTTTGGCGAAAGCTCCCTAGTGTTTCTGCTGAAGAAAAAGCCCAGAGGCATAGGAAAAATGATGCAATAAACTCTTATTGCAGGTAGAAGGGCAAGGAGAAGAGCAATCCCTTCTGTCCAGAGACTGTTTGCTTTGCATTTACTTATTCAAAGTATTTACTAACACAAAAAAGAAAATGAAAAATGGAGATGCTAACAAGAAACCCAAGAGGGGGCACACACTTGTTACCCATAACATGCTTCTAAGTTATTATGGTTATACTCTCACGTATTGTGCACTGATAACTTTTGATGCACATGTAAAGACAGCAAAAACACCCAATTCAGTAAAGTAGGAAAAGAATAAACAGAGTACCCGGAAGAAGATAAAGAGATGAATTAATAAAACAAAAGTTGAAATTAAATACTCAGAAAGAAAGCAGAAAACAGCAGAACTAACAAATCCAAAAGCTGGGCCTTAAAAAAAAATATGTATTATTTGGGATGGAGAGATGGTTTAGCACTTAAGGCTTTTGCCTGCAAAGGCAAAGGACCTCGGTACAATTCCCCAGGACCCACGTAAGCCAGATGCACAAGGTGGCACATGCATCTGGAGTTCATTTGCTGTGGCTGGAGGCCCTGATGTGCCTATTTCTCTCTCTCTCTCTCTCTCTCTCTCTCAATCTCTCTCTCTCTCTCTCTCTGTGTGTGTCTGCCTCTTTCTCTTGCTCTCTCAAATAAATAAATAATTTTAATAAAAGAAAAAATAGGTATGAAAAAGGTAAAATTATAAATTACTATGCTGTTTACAAAATTGAATTTATAAAAGTAGAATATAAAATTAGTATGTGAGGGCTACAGAGATAGCTTAGTGGTTAAAGCACTTGCCTGTGAAGCCTAAAGACCCAGGTTCAAATCCCCAGGACCCACATAAGCCAGCTGCACAATGTGGCACATGCATCTGGAGTTCATTTACAGTGACTAGAGAACCTGGCATACCCATTCTCTCCTTCTCTCTCCCTCTCTCTTTCTCTCTCTCTCGATAGATAGATAGATAGATAGATAGATAGATATAAAATAGATAGATATACCTATATATAAATATATATATATATATATATATATATATATATATATATTTATATATGCTTCTTAAATAAATAAATAAATAAAATTAGTAGGTGAAAAAATACTTCCAAAAACAAAAGAAAATAAGAGGATCATAAAAATCCCCATGTCAATAAATTTAAAATATGTTTAAAACTTTTAAAGTTCATGTTATAACTTTAACGTCATATTGATTATAAAAATAATAGTACACAGATAACTATCTATTACTTTAAATTAAAAAATCCTAAATTAGGTATTTGTGATGAGAAATTAGTGACTCTAAATAAAATACTAGCAACAATAACACGAAATCAGTGGATTATTAAAGTGGATGGATCATATATTATGACAAGTAGTATTTAGCCCAGAAATTTAAACTATTCCAGGATAGTTTAATGATACAAAGTATACGAATAAAATTTAGAATCATAGATTTTAAAGAAAAAAATCCAATGAGGAAGTTAGATGTAGCAAAAATATATGACATTCTAATTATTGAATTGATAAAAAGGCACTTGATAATATTAGAATAGAGATGTATACATATGTGTACAATAAAGAAGTGTGTGTGTGTGTGTGTGTGTGTAAAATAAAAGCCCAATACCAGTGCCATGCTTAATGGAAAATACTAGAAATGTTACCTCTAATTCAGGATTTAAAAGCATACAATTTCTCTAGTATCTTTAATGTTGCACTAAATTCCTAACCAAAAGGGTACATCAAAGGCAGAGTAAAAATACAAAAATGAAAGTAAAATTAACACTTTCAGCCAGTAGGACTATTTAGAAAATTCAAGAGAATCAACTGCAAAAATATATATATATGAGGGAATTTAGTGATGTTACAAAGAACCAAATTAGTTGGGAATCAACGTCTTTCATATAGGAAACACCAATAAATTAGAACAAATATCAGAACAGCCTATTAATGCTAGCAAAAGAAAGTGATAACAATTTTAGGAGTTTAATTATCAGAAGAATTAGGAACAATATAAGTAGCAGGGGTAAAGCCTACGTGACAGAACTAAGGACTAAAACAAGTAAAGATTCAACCATTGTTTTTTTTTTTAATCAATATATATTTTTTATTTATATTATTCTGATTTTACATTCATAGAATTGGTTCCATTGTCCTCCTCCCCTTCCTCCCACTTTCAAAGGGGCCCTCATCAATGGGGAATGTGTATCATGCATTGTGAGTTTGCTCAAGAGTTCTGGTGGATAGGCCCCAGTCTCTGTGCATAATGCCCCAACTTGTGACTCTAACAATCTTTCCGGCCCCTCTTCCGCGAGTTTCCCTGAGCCACATTGGGGTCATTTTAGTACTGCTTCCTTGATGAGGTTTTGGGAGCCTCTGTGTCTCTGGATATCTGGCTTATGATTGGAGTTGGATGTTCTCTGTGGTTATCTCCTTCAGCCTTTTTCTGGTGTTGTGATCACCTTGAGAGCTGTATTCTTGCCCTTCCCCTGCGTTGTTCTATGGTTTCAGCTGGTGAGGTGTGGTTAGCTGATCCTCCCTTCAGGTTCGTTGTCCACCTGAAAAGAGATAAGTAAATTCTCCAACGGAGAGAGAAGTTAGTACTAGATAGAAGGGATAACCATATATGTTTTGGAGGGAACTTTATATGCTTTGGCTCTCTTCTAGCCCACATTTGGTGGCCTCTAGATCTTGGAGACTGAGCTCATTTTTTGTACATGGCTTTGACTTATTTCCCAGTTCCAGCAATGAGTTCCATTCCACTGAGTGGATTTATTAGCCAAATCAAGAGCAGTTGGTTACCCACCATGGCTGTTTGCCACTACTGCACTTGTATGAGCATTACGTCAGATCGTTCCCTGCTGGGTATCTTAGACTGCAGGTTGTTTGGACCAATGTCAGACATTTTCCCCCAGTTGCTCGTGTAGCACCTTCTGGTACTAGACTAGCTAACTGTCTGGGGACTGACCTTCTTCCATATTCTGGCCAGGTCTCTCTCTGTGTTTGGTCTCACACACGTATGCTGTCTTCGACAGTAGGGTCTTACCATTAACCTTTGGTGGGTCACCAAGTACTCTGACAGAAGTCTGTCTTTTTCGGGGAACCTTGTAGGTGTTTCAGATCAACAGCTCATTGTGGAAGTTAACCCCTGCTGGCACTGGGAGTTATAAGTCTGCACCTAGGAAGGTGAGGGAGGAAAAAGATATATAATGTAAAAGAGAAAGTGAGTATACAGAGGAGAGGGAGAGAGAAAGAGAGGGAGGGAGAGAGAGAGAAGAGAAAGAGAAGCAGGACAAGATTAAAGTTGGCCTTCATCATGTTCTCTCCAGGTTCCTGTGGTTCGAGTATTCCCTCTGTAGGCCTGCTGAAGGATCACTGTTTTAGCCTGTTGTTCAGAGTAAAGGGTTTTGTAGTATTTTTTCCTTTTGGGTCCCAATTTGTATCCCCCCCTTGTCCTCCCTCCCACCCTCTCATTCCCTCCCACCATTACCCTCCCTCCATCCCACCCTCCTTCTTGTCTCGTCCTCAGAGTGTTTATTAGGTTTGGCCACATGTCATGTGGAATCCGGTTAGGGGTGACAGATAAATGATACCATGCGACGATTATCTTTTTGTGCTTGGGTGAGCTCACTGAGGATGATCTGTTCCATGTTTGACCATTTTTTTTCAAATTTCCTTATTTCATCTTTCCTTACTGCTACGTAGAATTCCATAGTATAGATATGCCACATCTTTGTTATCCATTCATCAACCATATTTATAGCTGCTCAATTCATAATAGCAAAGAGCTGGAATCAAATCAACCATTGTTTTAAAGAAAAGTCTTTACCAAAAACATTCATCCCTGGGCGTGATGGCACACGACTTTAATCCCAGTGCTTGGGAGGCAGAGGTAGGAGGATCGCTGTGAGTCTGAGGCCAGCCTGAGACTACATAGTGAATTCCAGGTCAGCTGGGCTAGAGTGAGACCCTACCTTATTCATCTCCTTAATTTTATTTAAAATTTCAATGTGCTTGTCCCTACTGGTGAGCTATGAAAGCAGGCCCCCTGGTACTCACAGCCATTGCTGGCATGAGTATGAGTCAGTATATGACTTTCTAGAAGGCAATCTGATTGATGGTATTTACCAAATTAGAAGTTGAATAAAACATGTTTTGAGTTTGTCTTACAGACATACTCAGGCAGCTGGGCATGGCCACACATCCTTTGCAACACGAGAGCTGTGGAGACTAGACAATCCTGGAGCTCACTGACCAAAAATGGCATTTATGGAATGAGGAACAAAGAAACACACAGATGAGCAAGAGAAGAGAGCAGCCTGCATTGTCTTCTGGCCTCCTCATGCACATGCACAGGGCACATGCATGTGCACACACACACATCACATCACTCACCACACCACACATGCTCTACACACATACGTGTGCATCAAGAAGAAAAACTGCTCATGTAGCATCATATATGAGCAAAGTCACTCATCGTTTCCCTACTTATTATACAACAAAATTGGAAATAGCCTACTTGTTCATCAGCGGAGCAGTAGTTAAATTACAATGGCACACAATGACACTAAAGATTAATTAGACAGGGCTGGAGAGATGGCTTGGCAGTTAAGGCGCATGCCTGCAAAGCCTAAGGACCCATGTTCAACTCTCTAGATCTCATGCAAGCCAGACACACAATGGTGAGGCAAGCACAATGTTGTACATGCCCACTAGATGGTGCAAACATCTGGAGTTTGATTTCAGTGGCTGAGGCCCTGGCACACCAATTGTCTCTCTCTCTCTCCTAAAAAAATTAAAATTAGGGCTGGAGAGATGGCTTAGTGGTTAAGGTACCTGCCTGCTAAGCCTAAGAACCCGGTTCCAATCTCCAGGTCCCACATTTAGCCAGATGCAAAGTGACACAAGGGCGCAATGCCGCACTTGACCACAAGGGGGCACACACATCTGGATTTTGTTCACAGCTGCTGAGAGACTGCTGGTGCGCCCATCTCTTATCTGTCTCCCTCTCTGTCTGTCTCTCTCTGTGTCTCTCTCCAAAAATAAATAAAATAATTTAAAAAAATTTAAATTAAAATTAAAAAGAATTAATTAGAGAAATATATAAGGGGTGTGCAACCTCTCAACACTGAAACTTAATACTGCCATCTACACATGTGTTGAGTCACATTCAAAGCTGTCTGGGACACATGCAGCAGCCCACAAGCCATAGGTTGAACATACCTGGTAGAGTGTGCTACAGCTTTTGTAAAAATTTTGTAGGTATGGGCTGGAGCGATGTCTTAGTGGTTAAGGCATTTGCCTGCAAAGCCAAAAGACCCAGGTTCGATTCCCCAGGATGACGTTAGCCAGATGTACAAGGGATGCACACATCTGGAGTTCATCTGCAATGGCTGGAGGCCATGGCATGCCCATTCTCTCTCTCTCCTTTTTTCTCTTTCAAATAAATAACTAAAATATTTTTTTAAATCTGTATTTAAATAGGAAAATATTGCTATTTCCCTGTATATGCAAAGAAAATCCTTCAGTGGATGTACAAATATTAGTAATAGTTGCACAGTTGCAGCTGCTTGGAGGAGATAAGATAGAAATCAGAAGTGAGAGGGGACTTTTCAGAACAGACATTATAACAATTTGAATTTTTGACCTCCACATGCACACCATGGCATGCATGTGCCTGCTCTTGCTCTCTCTCTCTCTCTCTCTCCTCTCTCTCTCTCTCTTACACACACACACACACACACACACACACACACACAAATAAACATAAAAATAAAAATAAAAAGAATAGGACTGGAGAAATGGTTCAGAAGTTAAAGGCACTTGCTTGCAAGGCCAGAAAGCCTGGCTTTGAGTCCCCAGTACCCACATAAAGCCAGATTCACAGAGTGGCATATGCACCTGGATTTTGTTTGCAGTGGCAGGAGGCTTTGGCATACCAATTACTCTCTGTCTCTTTTTCTTTCTCTCTGTCTCTCTCAAATAAATAACTTAAATATTTAAAAAAATTTTTTGTTTATTTTTATTTATTTATTTCAGAGCGACAGGCAGAAATTCAGAGGTTCTTAAGAGTTCATCATTTAAAAAGACTTAAGGGCCTGGAAAGATGACTTAGTGGTTAAGTGCTTACCTGTGAAGCCTAAGGACCCTGGTTGGAGGCTCAACTCCCCAGGACCCACACAAGCCAGATGCACAAGGTGGCGTATGAATCTGGAGTTCATTTGCATTGACTGGAGGCCCTGGTGCACCCATTCTCTCTCTCTCTCTCTCTCTCTCTCTCTCTCTCTCTCTCTCTCCTCTATCTGCCTCTTTCTCTCTCTGTCACTCCCAAATAAAATAAAAAAGACTTAAAACACACCCACCAAGGCTCAGAGAATTTTGCAGAACAGGGGTGGAAAGACTATAAGAGCCCCAGGTTGGGACGTCATGCCCAGATGCATTGCCTCCCCCAACAACTGATTGCTGTTCCCATAAAACATAACTCACAACCTCATAGGGAATACCAGTAACCCCACTGAGGAGGGCCTCCAGCGGAATGGGGACAGGGAGGAGGGGAAAGATGGTAACAACACATGATGTATACATACATACAAAGCATGTTCTTAATGAAGAAAGCAAGCAAGTAAGCAAGCAGGCAAGCAAGCAAGCAAGAGAGTAGAGAAGAAGTCTAGACAAATGTTTTGCTGACATGTCTGAGCTGCTAATAGCTTGAAAAGGGCCATTCTTTGAAAAAAAAATTTATTTATTTATTTATTTATTTATTTATTTATTTATTTATTTGAGAGACAGTCCAGCCTTGTAGTAGCTGGACACCTTTTGCCCATCACCAGCCCAGGAGTTCTCAAGATGGAAAACAGAATGTGAAAGGACACAACAGAGTTGGTCAAGCATCCTCCTGTGCAGCCCTTGCCTTTAGGCACATAATGGAGGCCTCCACCCAAGCTGATCTTCCTGACAGATAAAGGCATAGGCCTTATTGCAAAATGCAGGTGTTTACTGTTACCTAAGGAATGGGATGATAGCTCTGTGCAAATGTATGACCTTCCTGTATCTCTTTGTTTCTAAATCTTTGTGATTACATAGCATTGAATGTTTCTTGCCTCAGTTCCGCCTATGTGATCTATGTAATGAATACCTCGTGACTTCTTGTAATAGCCCTCCCCCCTGTTTAACAGTAACTTTATGGTTTAACTCCCATACTGCTTTTTCCTAACATCATGTGGTTATTTCCAATAAAAGCTGACACTCCGAATAGCTCAGGGCTGCATCCTGAGATCCCAAACTCTGGGTATAACCCTGGTGCACCAGCTTATCTTTTTTTTTTTCTCTTTTTTTACTCAAGAAAACTTTGCCTCACATTCCATGAGTCGATGGTCTTACTTGTGTGACACTGGACCCATTAACATTTTGGGGGCTCACACTAAATCCAAATTTCAAGACCTCCCTCCCCAACACTCTCTAGGGCAACCGAACCAGCGAAGGACCCCATAACAAAGGGGAGACAGGTACAACACAGGACTTGGTCTGGTGTGGGCATCTCTTGGCATTATTACTGGCAGATCTCTCAGGATGAGAATCCACCAGGCTATAATTAAATTTCTCTCTTCTCTCTCCTGGTTATTCTATTCAACTGGCTCAACACAATGTGTTATCCACAGAGAAAACTGGAGGAAAAATAAATGAATTATTTCCCTCCAAATTCCTGCTTTGAACTCTCCAGATTTCTGCTACTTGTATCTAACAATGACTGATTCAAAAGCCTAACTATGCACTTCAATGATCAACACTTTATCTACTCTCCCATGGACCAATGAGATCAACTTAGAGAAGGCAACCCCCCCCCAGGCTTTCAGATTCTCCTCCAGCCCACTCAGCAGTTGGTCATTCTCCCCAGACCATGCTTCCCTGCGTCTCCTCAGTACAGTCACATCAAACCGATAGGAATACTGGTTAACTATCTCCATATGTGGGGATAAAAACAGAGTGATAAAGAGATGTAAGAGCATCTGGACAGTACAGTTTGCTCAGGACCTGTAGAAACGTAGCAATGATGTAACCTTGCTTCAAAACACTCAACAGAAACTTTACCCTCTTCCTCAGTGTTTCTCTCTCTCACTCTCTTTCTTGTGAGTGTGTGGATGAGAGAAAGCATGAGATTGAAGGAGGGAGGGAGGAAGGGAGAAGAGAAATTGATGCATCATGGGCATTGCAGTTACCTTCTTGTTGCTGCATCAAAACACCCAAGCAAAAGCAGCTGATGGAGGGGCTTTATCGCTTCTCGCCTCCCTCAGGGCGGGAGCTCTCTGTACTTTCTCCTCTTTCCTTCTCTTAATCCAATAAAGTCTCTCTAAACCTGCAAAAAGCAGCCGATGGAGGAAAGTTTTTATTGTGGCTTACAGTCTCAAAGAGAAGCTTCCTCATGGCATGAGCAGAGGTTGGACATCACCTCTGCCACAGGAGGTAGAAAACAGCAGGAGGAGAGTGAAGCAACTACTGCCTACGATACCCTTAAGCCCTCCCCCAGTAACACCCCTCCTCGAGCAAGGCTCCACCTCTCAAGTTGCCATCAGCTGGGGACCAGGCATTCAGAATATATGATTTTATGGGAGACATCTGATTAAAACCACCACAATGGACTGCCAGATCTTGCTGTGCCTTCTGGATATAAAGTGTGTGTGTGTGTGTGTGTGTGTGTGTGTGTGTGTGTGCATGGTTGTGTGACTTTGTGCTTGCTCCAAGTCCAGGATGTAAGCACTAATTTAGATAATGTCTACAAGGCCTGCTGAGCTGCTCAAAGGTCAGCAGTGTACTGCATTGCATTACTTTAACAAGAAATCCAGCAATAGCTTATGTATGTATGGCCCAGGAATTTCTAGTCTTGGCCTGGAATCAAGACAAGAGGAGATTGGAAATCGAAAACCACCCAGGTGTCTGCCTCCCCCTATGGATCCCGCCCAATGTCGAAAGAGTAAAAAAACAGTTTCCACAGAAGCTGTGTGTTAAAATTGTGAAAACTACAGCATCCGAGAGATCATGAACGTCAAAGCGCAGACTGCAGTGAGCTGTCCGGAACCCAGCTAAATTGTTGATGCTGAATTTTCAAGAAAAAATTACCTTCAGAGCACAGTGTAATTATTCATGCTCCTAATGCTCCTAATGCAAAGGATGAGGGAAACTATATATATAATGAACAAGCCCCACATAGAAAAAAATATGCTGCAAAAGAATGGCTTAATAAAATGCATGTGCTTGATCAATCATGGGGAGAAATGATTTTGCTCTGGCAAATTACATTTGTATCTAAACATCATATTTGCAAATAGGATTGTGTTCCCAGCCCAGCATCACCAGGGAAGACAGAGCATCTTGAGTATGTAACAGTATATTGTACGGAGTCCTTTTATTAAAATCTCATTTTCCTGGGATAGCTCCTCTGAGAGAGATGTGCAGAATAATGCTAGGAGGCCAGTGAACGCAGACATAACTATAACCACATATTATGAATTCCTGCTTACGCATTTGCTATGCACTTTGCTGTGCTTCATTGCCAAGAGAGCAAGTACATCAGTAGCTCAGGAGCCCGGGAGAGATCTTCTCTCTCTCTCTCTGGCTCTTTTTCTTTCCTGTATTTGTTCTTCTGTCTGCACTCCTCTGCAATACTGTCCTTCCTTTAAGCTATTTGACTGCTCCTTTGAGACCTGCACGATTACCTAGCCTGGAAACACACCAGATGATGGTAGGACTTTTATCGTTTTTATTATAAGATGAAAGAGGAAAAATAGTTGTCCCTGAACCTTGAACAGCCACACATAGTTCATTTCAAAGACGTGTGGCTGTGGAGATGAGAGGTTCATCTGATGGCATGATGTTATCCAAGATGTCGATCCTAAACTCTGGTAGGTGATTAGAGGTCTATATTGGTCAGGTCTACATTGTTTTAATAGAAACCGGAGATTATTACTTTATAAAGAGAAAAACAGTCATCTTGGCTCACAGTTTTGGAGGGTCCAGTCCATGATCAGTTGGCCCCAACACTTTTGGGCCTTAACGAAGCCGTATATGCTAGGAGTACACAGGAAGAAAAAATGAAAGAAAGACAGGACCAGTATCCCATGAACTCTTCAAGGGTATCTCAATGATAGCTAAAGACTTCCCATAGACGCTGACTCCTACTTTCTACTACCTCTCTGTAATACCTCCCCAGAGGCACACTTTAATACCTGGAACTTTCACAGGCATTTAAGGTCCAAACTATTACTATGGTTTTCTTTTTCTTATTATTTTTATTCATATAAATGTGTTATGTGAACAGCAATTTTTGTATTAGGTTCTGTGCTGGAAACTGCTAGAGATTCGACAGAGATATAGAAAACTACCCTACCCATCAAAGGAGGCAGTTAACTGAGAGGAGGAACACACGTGGACAGCTATGCTACCACACTGCCAGCAAACAGCAACCCAATAAAATATATTTTAAAAAAGAAATTGCATAAATGGAATTTGATAAGAGGAAGAAAGAAAACTTTCAGGCAGAAGGAATAGCATATGCCATGGCCAAGTTTGGGAATATTCAGGAGAAGCAAGCATACCATAGCAGGCAAAGCAGAGGTAAGCTAGCAGATGACCCGGGAACCGGGAGGTTAGAGCTCCTGACAACATCATCCACTCTCTTTGAGGTTAACCAAAGCAAAGTCCTGGAAGCAGTTCCTTGTTACGCATTGTTCTGCTTTCTTCCATCATGAAGGATGGCTCCCCTGCCTGGTGTGGGCTCGCAGATGGAACATAGTCTCCTGTGCCCAGCACCTGCTCCTCTGTGCTTCCTGTTCACTCATCACGTTGAAGGCATCCTTACCTGTCCCTGACACGGCAGTCTGTAAACCAGTGCCCTATCTGCCGGCCTTTCCTCACCTGCCTGATTCAGTTTGTCCGGCTCCCAAATATAGACCCTCAAAATGAAAATCCGTTAGACTACACAGCTCCTAGTTCTATAGTTATGGAATCTGGAGGAAGATGTTGTCCCTTGGGCACATATGGCAGCCTATTTCCACTCCTTCAGTGATTGATGTGGGTCAAGGTAGGTCATAATGAAAAGCAATATTGGTTGGCATTTACCTAAACAAGAACTTTGTGTTTCTAAAATGGCCCAAACACCTATATACATTTGCAAAAATGAAGAGGCAGAGCACGTTGGAAGGTTCTCCAGCAGTGGCAGGAGACTTAAAAGTTTTAGCATTGGACTCAGCTATGCTACATCTGGGTATGTGTTTGTCATAGTTTCAATGCAAAATGACCCTGTTGCAGTCAACTTCACATTGCTTGCAGAAAGCAACAAACAAGAGCAGTTTGTGGGAGGAAAGGGTTTATTTTGGCTTATAGACTCGAGGGGAAGCTCCTTCCTAAAGCTTCTTCTTGTCAGGCATTTGACCACAGCAATGAAGTGAGACTACAGTACTCAAACTTGAAGGCAACATATCACAGATACTGCACATCCATCTCTACTATAGCACTCCTCACAGCAAGCTAATGGCAGACACCTGCACGTTCATGTTTATTGCGGCACGACTCACAACACTAAGTTATGGTATCAGGTTATGCATCCATCAGAGGATGAATGGATGAGGGACATGTGGTATATGCATACAATGGAGTTTTACTCATCCATAAAGATGAATGAAATCCATTTCTGCAAAATGGATACAATTATAGGTCATCATATTAGTGAAATAAACCAGTCAAAAAGACAAATGTTGCATGTCTTCTCCCATTTGTGGATCCTAGATATTCATAGATAGATTAAACATACACACGTGTATACACACACACAAAGAGAGAGACAGAGAGAAGTGAGACTGAGTGAAAGAGACCAGTAGAAGAAGTGAAAGAGGAGAAGGGGAAAGGGAAGTGCATGTGGATAAATATGGCTAAAATATATGATCTGGGGCTGGAGAGATGGCTTAGCGGTTAAGGCACTTGCCTGCAAAGCCAAAGGATCCCAGTTTGATTCTCCAGCACCCACGTAAGCCAGATGCACAAGGGGGCACATGCATCTGGAGTTTGTTTGCAGTGGCTGGAGGCCCTGGCCTGCCCATTTTCTCCCTCTCTCTGCCTCTTTCTCTCAAATAAATAAATAAATAAAATATATATTTTAAAATATGATCTACTTGAAAGTATCTTTAGGAAACTCAATATTATGTACAATGAATATGCACAAGAAAAATGAAAGAGGAAAGAAAGAACAAAAGAATGAAAAGGCAGAAGGAAAGAAGGAAGGAAAGAAAGAACATAGGCAAGCAGAGAGGGAGAGAGGCTGGGGAGATGGCTCAGTCAGTAAAGGGCTTGCAGCACATCAGGAGAGCCTGAGTTCAGATCCCCAGCACCTAGGTCGAATCTTCCCATGATGAGGCAGGGGTAGGAGGACCTCTGGGGCCTGGTGGTCAGTGAGAGACCATGTCTCAAAAGTAGCATGGAGAGTGATTGAAGAAGATATCTGACACCGACCTCTGACCTCCACATACATGCAAGTACATGCGCCTACACATACAAACATACATACACACATGTTCACACACAATGCATACACACATAGAGACAGATGCAGAAAAGGATAGAGGAAAAAGTAGAGATGGAAAAAAAAAACCAGAAAATAGATGTGAGATGTGTGTATGACCTAAAAAAGAATTAAAACTGTTACTATATTGCCTTTCACAGAACAGGCTTGCTGATCCCTGCTCACACCCACTCAAGAAGCAAGGGGAAGTGAACAAAGCCAGACATTATTTCCTATTGAACACAGCTCTATCCATGTCAGATAGATTGGATTATTGTTTAATCTTGCCAACTACCTATGAAAACAGGACCCATTACCCCCAACTGTACAATGAGGAAACTAAGGCACAGGGAGATAAGGTAACTTCTCCCAAGACACGGGAGTTGAATTAGGCATAGATGAGACCTGAATACTGAGCTTTTGTTCTTAATCTGTAGTGCCAGACACTTATGATCTGGCTGTGATGTCACCTGAGTGACTGAAGAGCAGCATTCATGAACCCTGTTGTGTCAGTTACATTTTCATTGCTGAGACAAACGGCCCAACCAGCAGCAGCTTACGGAAGGAAAGGGCTTATATCAGTTTATAGTTTTCAAGGGGCAGTTTCATCATAGGAGCAGAGCGCCAACTTCACATTGTCACATTCACAGGGAGGAAGTAGCAAGACCATGATTGTAAGGAGGGCTGGCTTGTAACCCCTCAAAGTCTGTCCCCAGTGACACATTTCCTCTAGCAAAGGCTCTATTACTTAAAGGTCTATAAATTTCCCCAAAAGCTCCACCAACTGGGGATTAAGTGTTCCAATACATAAGACTATGGGGAGCATCTTACATTCCAATACCACACACGTTGTCTGTTGCCAAAATAGCCGTGGTTCTTCTCTGTAGCATGGGATGAACGGCCATTCACACTGCCAAAGTCAGCTGAATTTCAAACCCAAAAGCCATCAGGGTCTCTATTTGAAAATTTAGCACTAAGCCTATCTAAAGTGCTCCTTTCTTACCCAATGAACATTTCAGACAAACTCCCCAGGCTCTGTATGAGTGTATGCCTATTTCCAGAAGGCTGTTTCTGATTCTGGAGTTGTTTTAAATGGGAGTATCTCATTGGAAGATTATAAGGAAACAATACCTTCACAAGATTCTATTAAAACAACATAACTAGAAAATTTACAATTATGTAAATGTATGTATTTTGACCCAAAACTTAAAAACAAATACTTTTTATTTATTGGCTATATATTAGAGAGAGTGAGTATGGACACACCAGGGCCTCCTGTTACTGCACACAAACTTTAGATGCATGTGCCACTTTGTGCATCTGGCTTTATGTAGGCAGTAGGGAATAGAACCCGGATCATCAGGCTTGGCAAGCAAGTGCCTTTAACCACTGAGCTATCTCTCCAGCCATGTATAATGTATTTTGATCATAGTTTTCTCCCATCATTTTCTCTTGCCTCCACTCCCTCATACCCCTCCTCCTGAACCCTGTCCCCCCTCCAACCAGTCGCTCTCCTACTTTGATTTCTTTTTCTTATTTTTCCCTTCCTTTATCATCCCTGATGCCATGTTGATGGGCTCAATATTGTGCAGATGACAGTGAGGTTATGAATGCAATGGCCACCATGTGTCTGGAGTACAATGCTCCACAGCACTCCTCCCCATCTGCTGACACCTCTTCTGGAATATTCCTTGAGTCTTGGTGGGTGTGATAGAAATGGCTCACTTAATGTTGAGCAGTTAGCCATGGCTACTTCTCAGCACTTTGATGAGTTTGAGTCTCCCCAGTGGTCACGACTCTATGAAAAGAGGCCTCTCTGGTCAAAAAATGAGAGCAGCACTACTAGAAACCTGAGAATTCATAGGGTACCTTGATGGACACAGCATATCTACTACTGTAGCAGGCAGCTTCAGGTTCGCTGAGATGAACTTCCAGACCAGGCACAGTTATGGAGGAAGGGATATTATTTATTGAAACTTACAGATCCAGGGGAAGTTCCATAAAGGCAGGAAAAGCAGCTTGCTCTTCACAGGGCCAAACAGAGAGAGAGAAAGCCAACCAGCCACCACAGCACACAGAGCAAAACTACAGCCAAAAGGTCACACAGCACACTTCGGGAACTCCTGCTAGGCACATTTGCATATCTTTACAATGGAATCTCAAACCCACCATTAACACCTTAAGACCAGCCCCCAGTGACATTGCCTCTAGCAAGGTGATTGCAGATGCAAACTATAAGTAATAAACCACTGAATATATTGGGGGACATATATTCAAACTACCACATCTACTTAGCCAAACAACAACAGTAGCTTCCCCCTAGCACCTATGGCCTCCCTAGCCACAGGCTTTGGACTAGGTTTTCAGTACCAGGCAGGACTCTCCTCCCATGGAACAGGCCTCAATCCAATCAGAGAACAGCTGGCTACCCCATGGCCTCAATTTTTTTAACAATAAGCTACACCAGGGTGACCAATGTGATTTTCCTAGCAATACGGTATAAACTATAAGAAGAAGAAAAATAAAACTACCTAAACTTATAAAAAAGAAAAGTGTTTTTATTTATTTACTTTTTAGCATGTTGTGGGGATGCTGCAAAATGGAGGTAGTGGGTAACTCAGTCCACTGAGCTCACACGGTGGTATATACCAGTGACTTGACATGATTGTGATTTCTCTCCACACGCTATCCCCAGCGGTATGATCACTAGGAAAACAAAGTCTATCTTTGTCTTGTCCTGGACGTAGTCAATCATTTGCAAAGGGCTGGACATGTCTCGTGCATCCGCATACATAAACATTTAAGGATTGCTAACAGAACAGGGTCTCACCCGGTGAGAGCAGTGCATTCTTTTTATAGGAGACAGAGTCCAATGACATTTCAAAAAAAAACAGAGAGGGCGGAATGCTGCCGGATAATGGTTAGGAAAGGGGGCAGGGCAGCACGTAGATATTTTAAAACTTTTTAATGTCAGTCACTTTCCTTTTATAAGGCTATTACAAAGTCCCTGATTCATACAGTGTCTGGTGATTTTAATGCACCCGTATTGGCTATAAATTCCTTTACCTGGGTAAGGACACAGACCCAAACGACTGCTCCTTCTTTGAGCCTGACATCATTTTAATCTCACTAGGTTGCTCCAGAACTTAGTTGATTGAGAACATACTGAGTGTGTGACTGCATATATGTTGCACACTTATACAAGTAACAACACAGCAGAAATTTAAGCCTATCTTTCACATAACAGTGTGGGTCCGATGGATAAAGATAAAAACCCACCACTGTCCTCAGAGCCCCAAATAAAACAGGACTCAGGTTAGCTCATCAATAAGGTGAACTGCTATCCTGCGATCAACTCATCCTTGGTGGTTCTTCACAGTACTTTAGATGAGTTTTCTCTCTCTTTTCTAATTTTTAACATGCCAACTTTTAAGTATCCCTATTCATATCCTATAGGCCTCTTGGGCTCAGCTGAGAGTCCCTGCTTCTTGTCAAATGATTGGAAAACAGGGAACGTATTAGTGCTGTCAGGTGAATGTGAGTAGATGAGATTTTCTTCTTGTTCAAGTGATCAGAATTCTCTCACCACCTGAGCCTGCTGTTTCCATGGTCGTTGGGATGTCTACGGTGTCTGTAAATTGGGGTGTTGGTAATAAGTCAGAGCTAAACTGAAAGCACACATAGGAAACAGAAGCTAGGCTGATTTCTACTGCTGGTCACTAGATTTGACCCTCATTTATTGGTGCCAAGATCAAAGGGATGTCATACTTTGTTAATAACAGTATGTTTTCAGGCTGCAGGTCAATGGTTCCCAAAACGTATGGAATCTCCAGCATTAGGTGTGGGTGAGAAAACAGTCTCTCCTTTAGCATATATGGACGTTACTGTGGTTCACACCAATGGGCTTGAAGTTTGTAATACGATAAGCAAATTGTTACATTTTTCCTTGTCAGGTCCACAGATTCCTGAGTGTGCTCATCCCATAATCAACCCAAACAGCTGGACTGAACAAAAAAGAAATGAATAAACCGAGAAAGGGACATAATATGCATATATATACTAACTCGCCCAGACTCCCCAACCTATGACACAAAACTAAGGCACAGCTTCAGTGTTGCAGAGCTAACAGGTTATTTTAAGAGGCCCAGAGGTTCTCAGAACACTTCTGATCCAGGCTCCTTGCAAAGTCAAGGCACCATATTGATTCTCCCACAGGGAGATCCCCTGTGGAACTACCACTTACCTGCCCTCTCCCTTTGACTCTGTTTCTGTCATCAAACAAGCTCTTTCCTTAATGTTCTCCACAGCAAAATTGAGGCAAGTCCGTGTGTGTGTGTGTGTGTGTGTGTGTGTGTGTGTGTGTGTGTGTATGGTGCATGCTCATGGGGGTATACAGATGTGTGCTCTGTGTGTAAGATGCATGTGGAGGCCATAGGAAGAAATCTTTCACTTTTCTGTTTCATTTCCCTGAAACAGGGTCTTTCATGAACCTTTCACGGAACTTGGAGCTCTCTGTTTTCTGTCCATCTTTCTGTGCTCCCTGCAGTGCTGGGGTTCTGGGCGTACCTGGTCATGCCATACTTTTAATGTGGGTGCTAGGGATCAAACTCAGGTCCTCACGCTTAGAGAGCAGATGATTTTACCTGCTGAGGCACTTCTTGCCTATCTATCCACATACAGAATTCTTCAAGTTCTTTAAGCCATACATTCCCTTGAGCCTCTGGTTACCTGAAATACTCTCTTTCTTCTCTGCTGTGAATAACTCAAAGCCAATCTTCACCAAGCTCCATTCTCATTTCCTCTAGACTCCACCCCAGTCAGCTTCCACGTCCTTCCACAGCCCAGTGTGCTTTTCATAATTCATAGGTATTTTTAAGAAAAAAATTTTTATACATTTTTAAATTTTTTATTATTTATTTATTAGAGACAGAGAGAGGAGGGAGAGAGAGAGAGAGTGAGAATAGGCACTCCAGAGCCTCTAGCCACTGCAAACAAACTCCAGTCGTATGCGCCACCATGTATATCTGGCTTACATGGGAACCAGAGAATCGAACCTGGGTCCTTAGGCTTCATAGGCATGTGCCTTCACCACTCAGCCATCTCTCCAGCCCAAGAAAAAATGTTTTAAAAATATTTGTTGCCTAAAAGAATTGAAAGCTGCAAGTCAAACAGATCATTGGACAGCTGTATTTAAGGCCTTATCCACAGTGATCGGGAGGTGAAACTGCTCAAGTACCCTTCAGTTGATAAAAAATGTGGCATTTCCATCCAATAGAATATTACTCAGCTTTAACATGGAAGAAAATCCTCACTCATGCTTCTCACATGGGTACACTTTTATGACATTATGCCAAGTGAAGTATACTGATCACAATCAAACAGTGATGCTTAAAACTGGCTTAGTGAGATAGGTAGAGTAGCCAAAGTTCCAGAGATAGAAAGTGAATGGAGTTTGCTAGGCACTGAAGGGAGGAAAATGTGGAAGGATTTGTGATTCGTGGGTACAGAGTTCCATTTTGGATGGTAAGAGTGCTGGTGATGGTTGCAGAGTGTACTTAATGCCACTCAGGTGAACACATAAAAAAAGGTTAAAATGGGGACTGGGGAGATGGCTCAGCAGTTAAAGATACTTGCTTGAAAACCCTGCCTGTTGGTTCCATTCCTTAGTACCCATATAAAGCCATATGCAGAAAGTGTTGCTTGTGTCTGGAATTTGTTTACAATAGCAAGAAGCCCTGGCATGCCCATATTCTCTCTCTCTCTCTCTCTCTCTCTCTCCTTTTCCCTCTCCCTCAAATAAAAATATTTTGAAAAAGAAGTTAACATGGAATATTTTTAATTTGTATCTTACTATAATTTTAAAGTGATAGATATAAAATTGGTTGTGTTGTTTAAAAAACATTGTGTGCATTTGTGTGTGCATGTGCATGTGCGTGTGCATATGTGTGTGTGTGTGTGGATGTGGCAGGATGAACACTCAATGTTTGCACTATGTTTTGTTTTTTTTTTTTGTTGTTGTTGTTTTTGTTTTTGGCATCAAGTTACACGGATGACTTAGGCACTGACCTCAAGCTGGCAGGCTTGAAAGGAAGTGCCATTAACCACTGAACCATCTTACCAGCCCTGAGAATTACTTTGAAAATACTGTGTGTTTGTTTGTTTGTTTTTAATATTTATCTTTCCCTTTAGACAATCAGCTTTCTGAGAACGGGGACTGAGTCCCAGCCTTGTACCCATAACATCATCATCAGTCCATATTTCTTGCAAAGAGGAACAACTGCAGTGCCAGTTCATCTCACCCTTCAGCCAATCTACCATGATGACCTCCAAGTGCAGACCAGAACCCGTCCGCTCTAGTTATGTAATCTCTCCTGCATTCAGAGCCCCTGTGCCTTCAATCTCTCCTCCACCAAGAGTAAATAACAATGGATACACCTCTCTCTCCACATCATTCTGTGGACTCCCCTTAGAAGTATGGCCTCATTCTTTGGCTCCAGCAAGTCATACAGCAGACTATAATTCACAGTACCAGTCAGTTTGCCAAATACTTGTTCATTCTATCCAAAATAGCTCAATGGCTATGATTAACCCAGTTGTACTGGCAAGCTGTGAGGACCCCATGGACATTTCCAGAGCAGTTTGTGGTACCAAGTATGTGGTATGTCCTGACTGTGGGGCTTCCATATCTACCCCCCTCTTCTACAAGTAACTTCTTGGGCCAAAACACCCACAGCATCAGAACACACCATAGTTTGCAGCACTGGCTGCTCTAAGTGCACACACAGCTAAAAGAAAAAAATAATAATAATTCCCCATTCCCTTCCCTCTTAAAAACCTAGAACATAGAAAAACAATGAATGTGCCTTTGGACTAGCCATATGCCACAATTTACATCCCCCGTGTGACCAAGTAGGGCATTTATTTCCTTAGTCTTAAGTGTTTTTTACTCAGGTTAATTTAATGACATTTCTGAACTCTGCCTCAAAGCTTGCAGAAACTGGCCACAAAAAGCCATATTCTATCTGGTTCATCTAGAACAAAGGGATATTATTTGCCAGAGAAACATCTACACTTCCAAGTGTAATTAGGTATCAAATAGACTTCACGCCTGAATGATTGCTTTTATAGCCCATGGTCACCAAAATATTTGGGATTTTCTTTAACCGGGATTCTCATGACATGTGCCCAGTAAAGGGTATATTCTTGCCTTCTTGTTAAATCACTTATTTACAAAAAAATAGCCATGCAGTTCTTATAGAAAGCATTAACAGTCTCTTTATTAAAGATATTGTGTATTTATTACAGATACTTTTTAATATACTCTGATATGTAGTAAGATCTCTTCCTATGCTGATTTTTAATTTTTTTATTAATTATGGACATACTTGGTATGGAAACATCACATGCTGGTACCATCCGCTCTCTCCTCCCAGCCCTCTTTCCAAGAGGGCCCTCCTCACTGTGGGGTCACAGGTTATCCTTTTGAGGATTGTGGGTTACGTGTTGTAGGACCTCTGCTGAATTTTGATAACAGAAGAAGCTAGCAAGAAAAAGAATGGGAAATTGTCAACATCAAGGCAAAGCTTGTGGTGAATTTTTAAAAATTCATAACTTAAACCTGTAACTCTGGAAGTTTTCCTGTTTCATTCCTCTGCAAAACCAAGTTCACTCATCTCACTGTAGAATAAAACCAGAGGGGACGAATGCATTTCCTACTGCAGGCTCGTCCCAGACTCCAAGTTACCAATCAATCATACTCGAGACTGGTGACCAAACTGTCAGTCAGCCCACATCACATACCACTCACCACACATGAAGACCAGAACTTTGGAATTTCAATCTTATGCAAATCACCCCAGTCTGGGTTGGAAGCAACTAAAAGATAAAAGTAAATCTTTGTCTACTTTTTAAAACAATTCCAGGTTGATAGTGTGGTTTAATGCTGTTTCTTGAAGCTTCTTTCCCTCATGGCTACTTCTTGGAAAGGGTATGATTAAGAGACTGTGATAAAAAAGAGGGCAGACATCCCAAGGTCATTGAGAACCCCTGAGAGAGGTGGGACACAGAGAAGTTAAACACTGGAGCAAGCCAGCTTCCTTTGTAACTCCACCAAACTTTAAGTACTTGACTTTGAGAGAGCTCTTTGATCTCTTTCTTCCTCTGCTTCCTCATCTATACACAGGGGATGACAACTATCCTCCACCTAAGGAGATTGCTCTGAAGACAAACCAGCGCATGAGAAACGCTCACGATGCATCCAGGGCACACAGCGGGCTAATCACTACTGACTTCCTGCCATAGCTGCCAATCTAGTCCTTTAAGTCACACTTCCTCTCCTCAGTTACCCTGACAAAGAAAGTAGCCATTAGGCTAATTCTTGTTTACCTGCCCCTATGAATAAATGAGCTATAGAGACTATTATGACTTGGATCTTAAATGTCCCCTGAAGGTTCAAAATCTAAAGGTTTAGCTTCCAGATCATGCCATAGCACTGTTAGGAGTTGGGAGGACCGAGATGAAGGAAAGAAGCTCACTAGAGAGAGTGGACTTGAAGGGGCCATTGGGAACTTGATGCCCTTCCCTTCTCTCTTTTTCTCTTCTCTTCTTTTCTCTTCTCTTCTTCTCCTATCCTCTCCTCTCCTTTTCTTGTCTCTTCGTGTCTCTCCTTCTCTCTCTCTCTGTCTCCCATGTGTTTCCTGGCCACCATGAAGTAAGCTCCCTCCTCCCCATGTGCTCTCAGATGGTCTCACCAAAGTGACCAAAGTGAAAGTCAAACCATCATAGACTGAACATTTTGAAACCATCAGCCAAAATAAAATTTTCCTCTTTTTCAATTTATTCTTTTTTAAAACCTGGTTCTGGGGCAACTCAGAGTGAGAAGGCCATTTTCTCATTGGTACTTGGCTCACTTTTTCCTTTTTCTTCATTCTGGGTCCACAGTCTGTGGAATGATTTTATCCACATTTAGGGTGGCTCTTCCCACCTCAATTTACCTAATCTAGAAACTCCCTAACAGACATGCCCAGAAATTTGTCTCCTAAGTGATTCTAGATCCAAAAAGTTGGCAATTGATATTAACCATCACACCAAGTCAATTAGTGACTTTTCCACAGTTGGCACCCACCTGATACCCAGGTGAAGTGGTCCTGCGGTGAGTTGAGGGAGCAGACAGTCCATTTGCGGCCCTTTGCCCAGGGCAACACCGTGTAAATCCTATCTGCAGTCTTTTCTCTGAACACGCACCTCCGAACAATCACTGCTCACGTGAGATACATGGCAAGGAAGAATGTTTCCAAGTCTTTTGTGTCAAGAAAGAATATCCTTGCCTGATCCCAGCAGCCTGTGACTTGGGTTTAAGGTACCATTAAGTACTAACCATCCTTCTCTCTGCTCAAGACTAAGAATAGAAAAAAACTGTACAAGTCTAGAGCAGAGGAGAGATGTGATGTTGGTGAATGCTGAGTGTGTCCCATTGAGTCTTCTGTCACTCAGAGAATGATAAAGAGGAGCTCCAGTAGTGTCATCAGTTAGTGTGCAATATTTTTACAAAGTATGACAAAGACACACACACACACACACACACACACACACACACGTTTGGAATAGCAGACTGACATAGAGTGGTGCATCTAGGTGGAAGTCAAGGCATGTGGCTCTCAGCTACAGAAACATCAGGCAGGGAGACGTCCTGACTTCCCGAAGAGCACTCACTCCATAGGGCCTGTACTACCACCTCAGGGTCTTGCAAGGATCACAGGTGACTGCTTTCTGAGAAGCATCCTGGTCCTTCATGTAGCACCAGAGTATCTGTCTGTTATCATGCTGGGAGGTAAAAGCAGCCGCATCCACTTTGTACAAAATAACTTTCATCTGCTTCTATCGGCACTCCTTACCTACTTGACCTTGGTTGGACTCTGTCATTCATATCTCCATCGAGCATAGCCACACACTCATTGTTAATCTGCAAGAGCCTCATGAAACTCAAGACTTCTGTGCTTACTGAACTCTCCCCAGGGTCCATGACAATGCCTGGAACACAGCAGGGGTTCAATAAATAGCTGTGGAATGAATGAGGAGATCTGTTCTGTCTGCAGTGATTTTCATACGAGACTCTCGAGACAGAAAAGAATGCCAGACACCAACTTTAGAATAGTGGAATATCAAGCACAAAAAGATAATCGTCGCATGGTCTCGTTTATCTGTCGCTCCTAACCTGAAACCATGTGGCAGGTGACAAACCTAATAAACACTCTGAGGCCCAGACAAAAGGGAGGGTGGGAGGGAGGGAGAGTAAAGGTGGGAGGGAACGAGAGGGTGGGAGGGAGAACAAGGGGGGATGCAAATTGGGACCCAAAAGGAAAAGATACTATAAAACCCTTTATTCTGAACAACAGGTTAAAACATTGATCCTTCAGCAGGCCCACAGAGGGAACACCCGAACCACAGGAACCTGGAGAGAGCATCATGAAGGCCAACCTTAATCTTGTCCTGCTTCTCTCTCTCTTCTCTCTCTCTCTCTCTCTCATTCTCTCTCCCTCCCATCTCTATACTCACTTTCTCCTCTATATTATCTTTTTCTTCCCTCACCTTCCTAGGTGCAGACTTATAACTCCCAGTGCCAGCATGGGGTGAACTCCCACAATGAGCTGTTGATCTGAAACACCTACAAGGTTTCCCAAAATAGACAGACTTCTGTCAGAGTTCTTGGTGACCCACCAAAGGTTAATGGCAAGACCCTACTGTTGAAGACAGCTTACATGTGTGAGACCAAACACAGAGAGACCTGTTCAGAATCTGGAAGAGGGTCAGTCCCCAGACAGTTAGCTAGTCTAGTACCAGAGGGCGCTATACAAGCAACTGGGGGAAAATGACCGACATCTGTCCAAACAACTTGCAGTCTAAGATACCCAGCAGGAAACAACTTGACGTAATGCTCATACAAGTGCAGTAGTGGCAATCAGCCATGGTGGGTAACCAACTGCTCTTGATTTGGCTAACAGATCCACTCAGTGGAATGGAACTCATAGCTGGAACTGGGAAATAAGTCAAAACCAGGTACAAAAAATGAGCTCAGTCTCCAAGATCAAGATACCACCAAATGTGGGCTAGAAGAGAGCCAACGCATATAAATTTCCCTCCAAAACATAGATGGTCATCCCTTCTACCTAGTACTAACTTTTCTCTCCGATGGAGAATTTGCTTATCTTTTTTCAGGTGGACATCGAACCTGAAGGGAGGATCAGCTAACCACACCTCACCAGGGCCCCAGCTGAAACCATAGAACAACGCAGGGGAAGGGCAAGAGTTCAGCGTTCATGGCGATCATGACACCAGAAAAAGGCTGAAGGAGATAAACACACAGATCATCCAACTCCAACTAAGCCAGATATCCAGAGACACAGAGGCTCCCAAAACCGCATCACTGAAGCAGAACTAAAATGATCCCGATGTGGCTCAGGGAAACTTGCGGAAGAGGGGGCGGAAAGATTGTTAGAGTCATAGTTGGGGCATTATGCACAGAGACTGGGGCCAACCCCCCAGAACTCTTAACTAACCTCACAATGCTTGACCCACATTCCCCATTGACAAGGGTCCCTTTGAAAGAGGGAGGACAGGGAGGAGGACAATGTAACCTTTACTATGAATGTAAAATCAAAATAATATAAATAAAAAATATATATATAAAAAATGAATAGTGGAATATGCTCTTGTCACACATAAGGAAATGGAATTTCCAAGAAATCATGGTTTATGCCCAAGCTTGCTGTCACAGAAGGTCAAGCTGAAGTTCCAAAGCCCACTGTCCAGTCTGTCCCTGCTCAGCTTGGACTATTTTGCCAAAAACATGATAGCCTTGTGAAGAGGAGATGGAAAGAAAGTTCTTCGGCATTACTGAGACACTCTTACAATGCAAAAGAGAGCCCCAGCCCAGAAATGCTATCACACATGGAAGAATAAGAGTGGCGATGACCCACCCAACAACAGGATGCACACCTGGTAATGGCCTGTTATAAAACATGTAACTTCCCAATATGTAGCAGCTGGCTGGAGCAGTGTAAGTAGAGCACCCCTCGTGACAACGTGACAATTATCACTGTATGTAGGGTGCAAAAACACCACAGCAGGTACACACACACAGAGCATGCTCATAGGCACCATCCAATGCTTCTTTTTAAAAAAGAATTGTCCAATGTTTCTGGCCCTGGTAGGAAACAAAGAGGAAATAAATGAGCTTAGTGTTGGGAAAGAATCAAACTGTTTCCAGAGCAAGTTGGGATTTTAGGGGTCAAGAGGTCTAAAGAAATCCATCAGCTGGGGGTGATTGATTCAAGTACTGGGAGAAGTCTGAAGGCACAGGAATAGAAGATGGGGAACTGGCAACACACGTGCCCAAGCTCAGAAGAGAGAACTTTAAACAGCTCATCATTTGGGAGTGATGGTAACTATTGACTATTGCTTGAGGCCTGAGTTACAACTCTAACATGGGCTCCTTAATACCTGGGTATTCCTGAACAAGTTTTCCAGTCCATCGTATAGGGGAAATATCGCTCTTGCTATCACTTCAGATTCTTCCCCCGAGCTCCCCCATAGTCTTGTGCCTGCAGGGCAGGTACTGTACTAGAGAGCTACATACTAGCCTTTTTTCTTTGGCAATTTGAGATAGGGTCTTGCTACATAGCCTAGGCTGGTAATGAACTTGCAATCATACTGCCTCAACCTCCCCGGTAACTGAGAGTCTAGGTGTGTGTACCACCAATGTTTGGCTCATTTCAGGTCCTTGCAAGAATGGCAAGAAACAGCTTTCTGCAGAGGGTCAGGCCCTGGCAGAGTACACAGACTTTTGGGTGCTGTTACAGTAAAGGGTGGGTATAAAAGGTAGCCTAAATCAGGATACAGGGGTCAATTTCTCCCTAGCTTGACGATACCATGAAGATTTTGCACTCTGGGTACAGAGATGAAAGGGTTTGCAGGGTTCCAGAGGGGGACCGAGGCACCAGGGTCATTTTGTTTATGTGCGTCACAGTGACAGCAACTGGGAGCATGGATGGAGAAGAGGGGGAGGAGGATCCCCACAGGGGGAATATTTAGGAGTCATTTACAATTGCCCAGGCAGGGAGCAAGCTCTGTTCTAAAGAGGAAATGAAGGAGAGAGAGAAGAGATGCGGAAGGAGAGAAGAGAGGCGCACGTAGGCCATGCACATGGAAAAACTAATGGGACATTATTACTTGTGGCCCTTATGGAAGGAACAACAAGACACCTAGAATGTGCCTCAAGAGTGACTTTCAGACTCCTCCAGCAAGGCTCCACCTCCTGAGTTGTCATCAGCTGGGGAACAGCATTTAGGACACATGAGTTATGGGGGGGGGCGTCTGATTCCACCACCACATGCGTATATATTAACAAATAAAGAGTATACGTGGGAAGTACCTTGGCCACTGTGGTAGTTTGAATAGATGTCTCCCAATATACTCAGTGTTTTATTAGTTTGTAGTTTAGATCTGCAGCCACCTGGCTGGAGGAGGTGTCTCTGTCTAGATCTTAAGGTATGGCAATGGGTTTGAAATTCCAGTGTAAACATATGCAAATGGTGCCTAGCTGGAGTTCCTGAAGTGTGCTATGTGGCTTTTGGCTCATGATTTCTATCTCTCTGCTTGGACCTGTGAAAGCAGGCCAGCTTCTTCTGCTATTATGGAACGTCCCCTGGATCTGTAAGCTTCCATAAATATCCCTTCCTCCATAACTGTGCCTGGTCTGGAAGTTCATCTCGGCGAACCTGAAGCTGTCTGCTACAGTCACATTTAGCTTTGCAGCTCAGTCCTCTCCTTTAGGATCTAATTTGACCAGGTGGCTCTGAAGTAGTACAGGATCCAAAGAAAGGAGTTAAGAATCTTAACAGTGAGACAAGTTTATTGAAATTTACTAAAATATTATTACTCTGCAGTGAGTTGCTGATCTTGGATGATTTCAAAGCCATTGCTCACAACCATGCCATCAATGGCAATATAATGTTTTATTTAACCCAATATATCTGAATAATTTATACTTCAACATGCAATCAATATAAAATATGAGATACACTGCATTCTTTTTTTCACAACCCAGTGCCCAATTTATATCTGCAGTTAGGCTGGCCACACTTCCTGGACTCAAATAGCACATGTGTCTGTGCCTGATGACCGTCACATTACATGACATAGGTCTAAAACATCTACCAGTTACGGGACTGGGTGATTGTCTTGTTTTAATAATCGTAGAAGATAAACAGTAGAAAGAGCTTTCTTCTAAATGTGTCTAGCCTATTCTTTCTCTGAAATGAAGAATAAGGGGCCATTGTGGAAGAGGAGGCAGGAAGGATGTCACGGCCAGAGGATGGGGAGGAGTGCTATGGAACAGTGTCTTCCAGATATGACGTGGCCACTGCACCCATAAACACACGGCAGCTACAATTACCTGCTCAAGACTTGAGCAAGACTGGGCCCATAAACATTCTGTCATGAATGATGGACGGAATCATGAGGACCCCATCCTACCCTGAGAAGCCATTTGTAGTTAATGGTTTCTGGGGAAAAATACCCATTTTCTTCTGTGGTGTTGCCACTGGTAAATTGACCGTGCTGTGGGCCACATACAAAAAACATTAAAATAGAAGTGGGAGGGCTGGAAAGATAGCTTACTGGTTAAAGCACTTGTCTGCAAATCCAAAGGACCCCAGTTCGATTCCCCAGGACCCATATAAGACAGATGCACAAGGTGATGCATGCATCTAGAGTTTGTTTGCAGTGGCTGGAGGCCCTGGAGCACCCATTCCACTTCTCTCTGTCTGGCTCTCTCACTCTGTCTCTCAAATAAACAAACAAACAAACAAACAAACAATAAATAAATAAATGTTTAAAAAATAATATAAGTGGGGACTAATTAGGAAGAAGAAGGAGTTCAGGAGGAGGGATGTGGTCCAAAAGAAGTAATGTGAATATGACCAAAATGTATTATATACATGTACAAAATTATAAAAAGCTAATACATGCATAAATATGAACATACATTATATATATGAACATAGATATCTATGTAGTACTTGCCTTCTTTGGGAGAAAAGTCTTTTATTGTGGCTTACCATCTCAAGGAGAAGCTTCATGGTGGTAGGGAAAAGATGGTAGAGATCCACAGCAGGAGAACGATCCATCTAACTGGCAAGTTAGGGGCTGATGAGCCTCAAGGTTCATCCCCAGCAACACACGTCCTCCAGGAAGGCTCCACTTCTCAAATTGCTGTCAGCTGGGGACCAAGAATTTAAAACACATGAGTTTTGGGGGGACATCTGAGTCCCACCACCACATCCTTATACACTCACAAATAAAGAATAGCCATGGGAAGTGCATAAGGCACATTTGGCTTTGCAGCTGAATCCTCTCCTTTAAGGTCTAACGTGACCAGTAAGGCCAGTGAGCTATGCGTTTCCTCTTGGGAGTTCCTTCCATGTTAAGACAGCTACTTTGTCCCAGCAGTGTGCCCATCAAGAGAGGAAAGGCTCCTGTTCATGAGCTCCTTTGACGTGTGATAAGACATAGCCTTCAAAGTAGCCCTTATCGTTCATATAGGTGAAGATCAGCCTGAAGGTCTCACTGTGGCAGCAGAGGCTGGTCTTTAGGTGAGTGTAGTGGAAAAGGTTCCTGAAAAGGCACAGTCCTCTTAGGAGGGGAGTTTCATGGTAAAAATGGCTGTATCTTGACTTCAACTTAGCCAGTAGCTTAAATATACATGTGTGAGCCATATAGGACTCAGATTATGATGTCAGAAAACAGAGCCCTTAGTAAGCAAGGCCAGATGTGGTAAGGATTCAATTATTACAGGGAAAAAAGAGCTGCATCCTTATATTATTGTTTCAGACCATAGGGGGTGTACAGTATTTGCTGTTTTTAAACTTCAAAAGAGTTGAGTTCTATATATGTCCCAGAGAACAAGGGAGGTTCTAAATTTCAAAGGTTGACTTAAAACCTAGCAGTATTACTGTCTTAGCAGTGTCAAACCCCATTATGTGTCCTTGAGAGACAGAGTGACTCATCCTGGGTTTCGGTATTGTCACCAACCTTGAGAATGAATCATCACAAAATGGTTGCATGGTTTCAATCAATATAATATATGAGACACGTTACTTTCTTCTTTTCCCAACCCAGTGTGTAGTATTTGAAGACTTCAGTAAAGGTAGTTTCTAAGCCTTTAACGGCCTTGTAGCCATATTACTACAGGATTACATGACACCTGTAAATAAAACATGCAGCTCCTTTCTAAGTAGATCTATCCACATGTTCAACTTGTTCAGTTCCAAACTGTGTGGGTAGGTCCATGTAATTATGGGGCTCATTTATCATCAAGCAATAAATTGCCTTCCATGTTAGCATTTATGATCATTATATTTTGGTTTCAAGCTAATTGCTTATTTTTATTTCAGAGTTCAACATATGAAGGTCTGACAAAAAAAAATGATGGTTCAATTTGGATATATTCTTAAATGCCAGGGAAATGTCAAGGCACTAAATGAGTAATTGATTAAATTTTCTAAAGATGTTAAAATCAATTTGGGTAGAATAAAGATGTGGAAGTAGTCAACACATGGGTAGATGGGGTATGAGGATTTCTGTGTGGTGGTTTGAATGTAAAATGCCCCCCATAGTCTCAAGTGTTTTGAATACTTGATCCCCAGCTAGTGGAAATTTGGGAAAGTTCTGGGGCCTTTGGGAGGTAGAACCTTGCTGGAGAAGGTGGCCGGTTAGGGTGGGCCTTGGGACTTTGTAGTCTAGCACACTTTCCTGTGCTAGCTAGCTCAATCTTGCTGTTTCCTTCCTGCTGCTCTGACAAGATGTGGCATCTTGGCAGTCTTCTCTTCCCTTTTAAGATGTAGTCCAAAGTAAACCCTTCCCTCTATAAGTTGTTTCTGGTCAGGTGTTAACTGATACACCCTGAAAACTTTTTAAAGAATATAAAATGCCAAGAATCAAACTTGGAGAACATCTACATTTTGTGAAAGGACAAATAAAAAAAAGAAAACAAATTTCCAGAAGAAATCAAGAATGCAGTAGTTTTGCCAACGAAGATAGACAGAATACTTTAAGAAAATAAGAATGACCTACAGTTCAACTGAAATAAAAATTTTCCTCTAATAAATACTTGAGTACATACTATGTGAAAAAATAAAAGTGTTCCAAACTCCAGGAACTCAACAGTAAGGAAAAGTTGTTTCCCTAATAGAATTTGTGATCCAGCCCAGGTAAAATAAGCTGGGTTTGAAAGTTGTCTATTGAGTTTGGCTATTTGGTGGTCATGGGAGCTTTTGTGATTTGAATGTAAAATGCCCTCTGTAGGCTCATGTGCTTGAATACTTGATCCCCAGATGGTGGTACTATTTGGGAAGGTTGTGGAACCTTTGGGAGGTAGAGCCTTTCTAGAGGAAGTGGGTCACTGTGGTCTGACTGATGCTTTGTAGCCTGCGCCCATCAGAGCAGTCTCTGTGTCTTTCCTGTCAATGTGACAATATGATAAGCTGGCTCCCACTCCTGCCACTATACCTCCCCTAGTAAGAAACTTCCTCTTCAAACAGCCAGCCTCAACTAAACCCTTCCTCTGCTTGATTTGCTTCTGGCTGGGTATTTCTTCAGGGCAATGAGAAGTAATTAACAGGCATTTTGATGGAAGTACATGCAAAGCATGGAGAGGTGAAAGCAGGCAGGCATGGCTTTGGCAGTGCTTGGGGGTGCGATAGTAAAGAGATGAGACCAGAGGTGGACAATGTAAATGAGAGGTGATGATGATTACCACGAGTATCCAGGGGTATTGGAATCAAAAACTAAATGAAGAAGATACAACACACAGAGGATGAAATCAGGGAATCTCTCCCACTCACAATTGCATTTAAAAAAAAGTCCCGTGGGGCTGGAGAGATGGCTTAGCAGTTAAGGCGCCTGCCTCCTAAGCCTAAGAATGCCGGTTCCAATCTCCAGCGGTTCCAATCTCCAGGTCTCACTTTAAGCCAGATGCAAAGTGACGCAAGGGCGCAATGCCGCACTTGACCTCAAGGGGGCGCACGCATCTGGATTTCGTTCGCAGCAGCTGAGAGGCTGCTGGAGTGTCCATCTCTATCTGTCTTCCTCTCCCTCTCTCTCTGTCTTTCTCTGTGTCTCTCTCTCAAAAAAAAAAAAAAAAAAAAAAGTATGGTGGAATAAACCAAACCAGGAAAGTGAAGGATCTCTACAATGAAAACTTTAGAATACTCAAGCGAGAAATAGCAGAAGACATAAGGAAATGGAAAGACATCCCTTGTTTTTGGATTGGAAGAATCAATATTGTGAAAATAACAATCTTACCAAAAGCAATCTACATATTTAATTCATTTATACCATGGAGTTCTACTCAGTGGTAAAGAAAGATGAAATTTGCAGGAAAATGGATGAATCTGGAAAAGATTATGCTTAATGAGGTAACCCAGGCCCAGAAAGCCAACTGTCACATGTTCCTTCTCATATGTGGATCCTACCTACAAATGATTGGACTTCTATGTGAGTAGGAATAAAACTCAGTAACAGTAGCAGAGAGCTTGAAAGGGAATATAATGGGAATAGATAAGGATGGAGGGGGGACTTAGTAGGATGGCATTGTATATATGTAAGTAGAAGAACAGATTAATGGGGGTGAAAAGGCCTAAGTGAGGTCAGGGGAAGAGATTGAGTAAAGGAAAGGTGGAGGGAGAGCTAATCAAAATCTAAGAGGATATAAATAAGTCATATGGAAACCTTCTTTTTTGGACAATGGAACACCCAGAAGTCATAGATTGTTATTGGAAATTTTTCAGTGCCAGGGATGGGATACCTTCCAGTGAGTTGTTGGCCAGGGAGGTCACAGATACCCCCAAAACATTATAGGCCATTGCCGAGGTTCTTGGTTTCCCACCAGGAATAGATGGTAAGACTCTACTGCAGAAGACTCCACATATTTGGGCTGCAATGTCACTGAGAAATCCTGCTGGAGCTGAGCTAAAAACCTCCTCCCTATAGACCAGCCAACAGAGAGCTGGAAAAAGCTATGCTTAATGCAGTTCAATGGGAGTGAGAGAAATCTCCAGTGGTGATACTCAACAGTGGACACTGCAAGCCTTAAATTTGGCCAGCCAGGCCAAATGAGCCAACGGGTGCAATAGTAGCATGTCTGTTATAGGGGAAACCAACTGCTCTCTAATTGGACTGGAGGCCTGCTCCACGGGAGGGAACACATACCTGATGCTGAAAACCTACAACAGGAGTAGTCATGAAACCTAGGGGTGTAATGCCTGCTGGTGTCTGGCTAAATGTATATACTATTGCTCACCAAACTGCCCAGTAAGCACTTCTCATAAGTTTCATACCCATATATAAATGTTACTTTCACTTTTGGTCAGAAGGCTCCATGGTACCGAGAAGAAGGGACAGAGGAGTGCTCAGCACTGAAACATCTCTATCACACCTTCCAGGGCTCAAGGTCCATTGCGGAAGAGGTGGTGGAAAGAATGTGAGAGCCAAAGGAAGGGTAGGACTCCTTACAATATGCTCCTCCAGACACAAAATGGCCTGGATATCCATGACTTCACAGTGCCTGACACTACCTACACAAGACCATCATCATAAGAGGAAAAGACGATGACATCAAAATAAAGAGAGACTGATTGAAAGGGGGAGTTTCAAAGGGGAAAGTGGGGGGAGGGAAGGAAGTACCATGGGTTATTGTCTACAATTATGGAAGTTGTCAATAAAAAATAAATTTTAAAAAAAGATAAAAACTGGTAGAACAAGCTTATAAACACCTCATGTGAATTCATGGCCTATTTTCAGGCAAATTCTTCTCTGAGATGATAATAAGTAGATTGAATTTGACACATACTCCATGAGTAACACATCACAAGAGGATACCCTTGAGCCTAAAGAACTTAAGAATCCTCCAGGCCAATATAGTCAGTGAGCAAGAATGATTCAATGATGAGTGTCACACTTAAGTGAGATGCTGTCCTAAACATGCATAGAGTATCACCTTGAATCATGCCATCAAACCATGCAAGAGACACTGTACTGTCCCCCACCCCCACACCACCATGACAGAGGAGGGCGCCGTAGGGTAGAAAGGTGAAGGATGTGGCCTAGGAAACGAGATGGTAAATGATTGAGCCAGGAATCAAAACAAGAAGGTCCAAGGGTCCAGAGCCGGGCCACTTCCCCCATACAACTCAACTTTATTTGTTTCTGTTTATCCCGAAGTTACATTTGCACTGATGTCTTTTTTTTTTTTTTTTAACCTGTAGACCTCAAAGTTAAGCCTTTGGAGCCTCTGAAAGGTGAATTTGAAATGAATATTTGCCTCAGGTTAGCAAACTCAGGGTTGCAAGCTAGGAGGGTCATGTGCCCTTCAGTAGGTTATCGTTTGACCCGTTTAAGGACTAAAGTTATTCCTTCATTTTCAAACCCAGAGCGTTATGGAAGGCCCTGGTAAGTCTTTCAGAACAAATCTCTCAATACCTTTAGCTGGTCTCTGAGACTCTCACTCTACCCAACTTACCTGAAAACAAAATGACTGAGATGGAGAGAAAGCAAAAACACATAAAAATAGGATGCAGACAGAACAGGAAGATGAAGGATATTTATTCTCCAGATATCATCTATCAGGAGAAAATTAAAGTACTCAAAGCACAAAAGAGTTGAATAAACAAAGAACTTGGCAAGCTTTAAAATAATAATAATCATCCTATAGAGATTGATCCAAGGTTAAAACCTTGCCACACAAGCAAGAGGACCAGAATTCAGAAGCATAGCACCTGCATAAATGCAAGGTGGGCTGGCAGACTACCTATATGGCCAGTGCTTGGGAGG
This sequence comes from Orientallactaga sibirica, assembly GCA_036365145.1. Taxonomy (NCBI): domain Eukaryota; kingdom Metazoa; phylum Chordata; class Mammalia; order Rodentia; family Dipodidae; genus Orientallactaga; species Orientallactaga sibirica. The sequence goes on from JAEOAD010000035.1 coordinate 4,861,037, forward strand.
CAGAGACAGGGGATTCTCTGGGCAAGCTGGCTAGCTAGACTAGCTGAATCAGTGAGCCCTGGACTCAGGTGAGAAACTCTCTCTTTTTTTATTATTATTATTATTTTGGAAAGAGACACAGAGAGAGATAGGGAGAGATAGGGAGAGGAAGACAGAGATGGGCATGCCAGCAGCCTCTCAGCTGCTGCCAACAAAATCCAGATGCGTGCGCCCCCTTGTGTGCAAGTGCAGCATTGCGCCCTTGTGTCACTTTGCATCTGGCTAAACGTGGGACCTGGAGATTGGAACTGAAGTTCTTAGGCTTAGCAGGCAGGCGCCTTAACTGCTAAGCCATCTCTCCAGTCGAGAAACTCTATCTTAATAATCAAGGTGACGAATGATCAAGTAAGACACCCATCATCTAACTCTGGCCTCTCCACGCATACACACACATATGCACACACAGGTGTACATGCACCCCCCCATACACACATGCACGCCATGCACACATACACATGCAAAAAATAATATATAATGGCCTGTTCTTATGGAAACCCCAACAAACAATAACATTTTTCAGCTGACAAAATAATTCTATAGTTAACCCAAGAGGTAGAAAATAATGGCCAAGGGAGGAAGAAAACACAAGCCTTCTGCCAGACTAGAAACTGACTTCAATACAACTGCAGTGGTGGAAATATTGTCTTTAGCACAGAACTAAACCAACAGATCACTCAGGCAAAGAAGAGGCTTAAGAAAGACAAGTGAGCATAGAGGAATTTAACATATGATTAAGTTGTCGCTTCAGATCAGAACAGAAATGTTAAATGTTCCAATACATGGCATTGGGACAACTAGCTAGCAGTTTGGATAAAAATTTTACTTGGACTCTTACCAATGTGTCTTGTTGCAAAATAAATTCAGGATAGATTCAATATTTAAATGTAACTCCAACACTCAAAAAAAAAAAACTGGAAGAAAATGTGAGTAGATATGTTTATAATTCTGATGGGGAAATATTTGCTCATCCTGTCACAAAGCAAGAAACCATGAACGATGAATCTGATCACGTAGGAATGACAACCATTTAGATGAAACCCACTATGAGTAACATTAAAAGAGAAAAAATGAATCAAACATCTGACGGGCCCTCCTTGACAGGATGCCGGGAAGTATGAGACCCTCACGTCCTGTGGTATAAAGCGTGGCTTCAATCAGGGACACAACACATGCTTACGGAGCTGTCTCTGGCTCTGGGCATCTTCTGAGTGCTAAGGACACAGCCAGGCAGGGAGACAAGGTAGGTCCCTGCTCTCACAGCTGGTGACCCAGTGGCAGGTAAGAGGGACAAAGCATTTAATTTAATGTTACAGATATGAGCACTAGGATGAAAATAAACATGAGAGGACTTGTGAGGCTGATGAAGAGCAGGAGGTCAAAGAAAGCCATTTTGAAAATGTAATAGACAGCCTGGGGTCAAAGGTCAAGAAGGAGCATCTCAGAAGGTATCTGGAGCAGATGCGCTTTCCAGGCATGGGAACAGGCAGTGCAAGGCCCTGAGAAGGAAGGAGCAAGCATGATGGTGGGGTGAGAGAAGCTGGGAGGCCACAGGGTGCATGGAGGAGAGGGGAGTGTGGCAGGGCTGAGGAGCCAGTGCAGGTACAGATCCTTATTTCGCACATGCTCACAAGGCAGGCTGATTTGTAATTCTGGAGGTGAGATTAGCCATCTGTAGCTAGCTTCTGGCTCCCTGGAGGAGGCGGCTGCTGCTTCCATTTGCATTGCTACTTACAACAGAGCTCCCTTGGCCATCTGCACACATGGGGCTCTAGGTGTGTCCTGCCCAGAAAGGGTCACACGAGGCAGATCATTCAACACAGCAGAATGGAAATGCCAGCTCCTGGAGCATCATGCAGAAAGATTCTCAAGGCTCAGAGCCAAATCCAATGTATTGTGACTTCCCAACCCAGACAGCTCTTGTGACACCTCACATTTTATTTATCCTCTTGCCAACACAGCCCAGTTGAAGGACACTGTGGGGTTTTCTTTTGTTGAACTTCTTTTGGTTTGTTTGTTTTGAAACAGGGTTACTATGTAACCCAGGCTGGCCCCAAACCCCTAATCTTTCTGTCTTGGCACCCCAAGTGCTAGGATAACAGGCAGGCACCACCATACCTAAAGAAGGGCATTTTTATTTTTGTATGACACCCAGTTTTGAAAGTTCTTTTTGAAACTTAATGTTTCATAAGCAGATAAATGGTCATTTTAAAAAAAGACCATAAGGAGTTGGAGAGAGAGCTAGGTTGGTAAAGTGCTTGCTATGCAAGCATGGGGACTGCAGTTGGATTCCCCAAAACAAACCCGTGTTTAAAAAAAAAAAAAAACAAAAAAACAAAAAAACAGGCATAGTGGCACATGCCCGCCCTGGGAGGTGGAGATAGGCCTATATGTGGGGCTTGGTGGTCAGCCAATCAGGAATTCTGTCTTAAAAGCAGACCGTCCTTGAGAAGAACACCTGAAGTTGCCCACTGGCCTCTGCATTACATGCCTATATATGTACTCTCACACAGATGAACATGCACACACGTCATAGGTATGTGAATATAACAAGAAACAGTTTTTAAAATTGTTTCCTGAGTTCACAGTCTTTTGGCATGGATTTACATGTGATCAAGGAAGAGGCTGATGTGGAAATGGCTGAGCAGTCAGTCTGAGTGCACACATGGGTGTGGCAGGGATATGCAGGTAACTTCAGTCTATGCCGTGGGTGACAGACCTTCGTGGGGCACACACCAAGTCCAGTTACCCTCCATCTTTCTCCTCCTCCAGCTCTAGAAAGCAGTTCTATGAAGTCAAAGGAGCTAAAAGGGGCAGTTGTGTGTGCTGAAAAGCAATGGAAGAGACGAGCCTGCTCTGCTTGTCTCAAAACCCTACATTGAGCCATGCTAGAATTCAATTCCAAATTCTTTTTGTTTTTGTTTTTCGAGGTACATTAAGTTGTTATTCTCAGCACACGAAGGCTCAAAGAACAGGAAAACATTCAACTTACTATAGAAAGGTTAAAAAAACAAAGCATTTACTATGAACTCTAAGTACCTGATAGAAATCCCAGTTAATTAATCAGGGACTCAGTACACAGTTATCCTGTCAATTAATTATTTGATGAATTGGTTTTAGGCAGAGGGTCTGCTCCACTCCAGGGTGCCAATTTTCTGAGCCTTTCTCCAGCACATACCTCACAATTGAAGGAGTGCCAGGCCCATCTCCTGCTGTTTTCTGAGCTCACCAAGGAAACATCCCCAGAGCCAGAACCAGCAGTTCCTCCCCATGGGACTGCAGGCATTGGCTTTGCTTGCAAAGCTCTTATTAAAAACAATGCCATTTCAAATCAATCGTGTTCGTTTAAATGAGCTGATGATGATGTCATGGCAGGGCTATTTTATTGTTATAGAAGCTGGGAATATATAAAGAAAATAATTTTATAAAACAATAACAAAAACCACATTCCAGCTTTTACATTTTTGGTAAGTGAAATAATCGTCTGGGAGATTTATTTTTCTTCCTATTATTTATAAAATTTCCTTTCAAAGGAGCCCTCTATCTTCCACTCCAGCCCATTCATCCAGCAAATGTCGGGTCGAGTGTTTGCAAGCACCAGCCAAGGTTGACTAAGTGCCAGAGTGTGTTGTGACCACAGGAGGGAGGGAGAGAGGTGCTCTATGACCCAGGAGGGTGCCTAGGCATCCTGCCCTCCCTCTCAAGGACTCTTTGTCTCCTAAAGTAGAAAGTGTGAGGAATTCTCTGTTAAACTCACTGCTGTGATTATGTCTCTCTCTGTCCATTCTAGTAAAGTGAGCTAAAAATGCAAGGCTAGTGTCTATGGCTGGATCACAAAAGAACTGGAACCTGTGGGACTAACACATAACCCGAAAAGTTGATACAGATCACAAGAATCATGTGCATGAAGTGAGGAGGAGAAAGGAAAGGGCATGTGTTTTGCTCTAAGCCTGAGTATGTGAGTAAGCTCACACACATACAGGACACATGTACACACTAAATCCCATACAGTAAGGCCTCGTACATAGAACACACAAGCCTAATTAAATATTCCATCATGGGGCTGGTGAGATGGCTTAGTGGTTAAGTGTTTGCCTGCAAAACCAAAGGACCCATGTTTGATTCCCCAGGACCCACGAAAGTCAGATGCACAAGGTGGCACATGTGTCTGGAGTTGGCTTGCAGTGGCTAGAGGCCCTGGTGTACCCATTCTCTACTCTCTATCTGCCTCTTCCTCCCCCACCCAAATAAATAAATAAATAAATAAATAAATAAATAAATAAATAATAAAATTTAGGTATTCCATCATGTTACACACAGAGGACACATGCATCTAGTCACATGCACAGAACATACACCTATCACACACAGTCATGTCACATACACAGAACACATGCACTTAATCTCATAGTCACATGGAACACACCTAATGATCGTAGTCACATCTCACGCAGAACACACGCACATCAAATTTCATAGTAATCTCTCACACCCACAGAATGAACTTATCTAATCTCATGAACTAATGTGTCACACATATAAAGAATACACAGTCACATCACACGCTCTCATATTAATGTATTTTTCACAGACACACACACACCCTAGCTGACAAAGGAAAAAGAAAACGGCCAGCTGTGAGGAAAGAATGGCTAGTGTGGGGCCTCCGGTCTGTTCCTCCGCCGTCACTCTTCTCACCCATTGTCATGACCCACAGCAGCCCTGATGCCTGAGGTACAAGGGGAACAGGCTGCATTGCCTTGTTCCAGGCAGGGCGCTTTCTTTGATGAGATTAGTAGGCCTCACTCTGAAAGAGGTAGTGATGTCACTGATGACGCCACACTCATTTGGGGAGAAATATCAAAGGAATTTCACATTGACACACCTCTTGGCTTGTTCAGAACTATACAAGATTACTGTTGGACTTTCCTACAGGAAGAGGTAAAACAGTCAACACCAAAATGGTTTTCCCCAGTGTCACATGTGGATGATGAAGATGAGAAGTGACCGGAAGTACCCAGTTGCCAGGGCAGATGGTGAGTAAGGGCCATCCAACCCGGAGTGAGGGTGTCCAGGGAGTGGAAAACTGGATGATGACCTCAACAGCCCCTCTGTCAGGATCAGCTGACGTTGAGCCTGTTTCTGGAAGAAAGGCTGGTGGACATCTGTCCCCTAGGTGACCCCTTCCTGAGCTCACCTCTGTGGTGCCAAATCCAATCATCATTTTCCCCCACATGCAAGAGCAGCACCTGGATCATGTGCCTCAATTACAGGGGAGCGGGAACACAGAGACCCCATTATTCTGGAAAGACGTCCACGGAAAGGTACCAGGACAGGCAGTGGTGGGATGGAATGCACGAATCACTGCCTTTCTCAACCATGCTGAATGCCCCTCTCCCAGGTCTACCAGTCTAGTTTACCTGTACCCCATGGATGGATATTTGGGAAGGACACCCCCAACCTCCTGACTAGATTTAAATTAGTGTGCAGAATTCAGCGAGTATATTTTATGTATTTATCATTAGTCCAGCCATCCAAAAGGGATTTCAAAGAAAAGAGACACAGCTACAATTCCAAAGAAAGAAGCCTAAGCTTGCTGTAAAAGCAACATGAAACAGATCAGATCACAAAACATGTAAACGAATCTAATGTGGACATTCAGTAAGGGAAGCGAGAGGGGCTGGGGAGATGGCTCTGTCCATCCCACACAGTGCTTGCATTGCAAACATAAGGGCCTGAGTTCAATGCCCTGAACCCACATAAAAACAGACAAGTGTGGGGCTGGAGAGATGGCTTAGCGGCTAAGGCGCCTGCCTCCTAAGCCTAAGAACGCTGGTTCCAATCTCCAGGTCCCACGTTTAGCCAGATGCAAAGTGATGCAAGGGTGCAATGCCGCACTTGTCCACAAGGGGGCGCACACATCTGGATTTCGTTCACAGCAGCTGAGAGACTGCTGGCGCGCCCATCTCTGTCTCCCTCTCCCTCTCTGTCTATCTCTCTCTCCAAAAATAAATAAAAATAATAATAAAAAAATTAAAAAAAAAAACAGACAAGTGTGTTGCTGCCATCACAGCCCCAAGAAGATGTAGACAAGCCTCACTCGCCAACCAGTCTAGAAAAATTGGTGAATTCCGGGCCAGGGAGAGGTCCTACCTCAGAAAACTGGTGGATGGCACCTGAGTAATGACTCCTGGGGATATCCTCTGACCTCCACACACACAGGTACATATGTGCACAGGAACCTGCACACACATGAACACACAGAATCTTCATGCTCCATGGAGGACTAGAACGGAGCTATATCTCAACACTTCAGTCCTACTCCCAAAACCACGAGAACGAGCCTGGGCTCCAACCGACCTGGGTGACACACCATGGCACATGGGTGATTAAGCTCATCCCCTATTATTCCTCATAGGCCTGGGTCCAATCCTGATTCTTCATGTGATTGTGTCTTTGAGAAAGTCCTTTTATAACCCCCATGTCTTAAGTAGCTCATCCACAAAATGGGACCAAAGAGATAGTGTGTTCCAAGTCTCACATCACAGCCTGGTAGATAACATGTACTGAATCCATGGCAAGTGTAATTGCCCAGAGTTATGACAGGGCACTGAAGGATGAATTATTTCTTGAGATATTTTAATCAAAATTCAATTATGTACTTGAACTCATCAAAAGTTACCTACAGCTACCTATAGCACCAAATTCTATCTCCAGGCTTTTCTGAATATTGAAAATCACCTAAGAATCTTTAAACTAGATAGAGGTTGGGGCATTCATCCCAAAGAGTTAAGGGCATTCCATAAGGGCCAACTTTCTCATGGTCCACAGAAGCCTCCCAGAAGCACTACCTAGTTCTTTTTACCCTTGAGACGTTGGGAGACGTTCAGTATCCAGACTCAAGCCCACCGCTGACATGCTGACTGCATGGACTGAGCTGCCGTCTGAGCAGTGACATTCTTATCATCTCCAGGCTATGCTGCCGCATTGATACAGGGGTTGGGAACCTCTATTTCTTTGCACAAGTCTACTTCCTGTCCCACAGAACCTACCAGAGAAGCAGATCATGAATCAGATGGAAGGCTTTCATCATGGTGCCTAATTCTTGGATTGTTCAAAGCACTTTGGAAAACAGAACCAACAGGATATCTACTACCTATCTGCCATCTATCTATCTATCTATCTATCTATCTATCTATCTATCTATCATCATTTATCTATCTACCTATCTATCATCTGTCATCTATTTATCTATTATTTATCCATCTATCTTCCATTTATCTATCATCTGCTTCTGTATGTCTATATACCTGCCTCTCTATATGCCTAAGTATGTATCGGTCTATTTGCTTGTCCTCCTGTCTGTCCTTTGATACATTTTTTTCTATCTGACTTTTCTATAATTTATCAATATGTCTGTGTATTTATCATAGCTACATCCATTCATCTGTGTGACTGCTCTGGCTGTCTGGCTGGCTGTCTACATACCTATCTTTCAAAAGAAAAGAATTACTTTTGTAATTATTATTTTTTTATTGACAACTTTTACACTTACATACAAAAAAACCCACCTGATATTTCCCTCCCCTCCCCCCATTCCACATTAGAACTCCAATCTCTACCATATCCCCTCCCTCTCTCCATTAGTCTCTCTTTTAATTTGATGTCATCATCTTTTTCTTCTATTTTGAGGGTCTTGTGGAAGTATTGCTAGGCACTGCAAGGTCATGGCTATCGAGGCCAATTTCTGTCTGGGCAGTTGCATTGTAAGAGGTCATACCCTTCCTTTGGCTCTTCCATTCTATCCACCCCCTCTTCCGCAATGGTCCCTGAGCCTTGGAGGGTGTGAGAAGGTGTTTCAGTGCTGGGCACTCCTCCATCCCTTCTTCTCAGCACTATGTTGCCTTTTGGGTCATCCCAGTGGTCATCGCCATCTGAAAAGAGAAGCTTCTCTAACCAGAAGTGAGAGTAGCGTTAATATGTGAATATGAACATTAAGTGTAGTGCTTTCAGGGCAGCTTGGTGGGAATAATACATACATTTAGTCAGACAAGAGTAGGCTTATGCCCGTAAGGCTCATGACCTCACCTACCATAGACTTTTGCTTAGGTTTTTCAGTACTAGGTATGTATTCCCTCCTGTAGAGAGGGCCTTCAGTCCAATTATGGAGCAGTTGGTTACCCCAAGAGTAGACATGCCACTATTGCACCCATTCAGTCATTGGGCCTGTCTGGCCAAGCTTGAATATTCAGCATCCACTGTTTTCACTGTTGATGGCTTCTGTCTCCCATACGCTGCATGCAGTGCAGCTTTTTCCAGCTTTCAGTTGGCTGGTCTACAGGGAGAAGGTTTTCTGCTCCACACCAGCTTGCTTTCTCAGTGACCTTGCCTCTCAGGCAAGAGATGTCTTCAGCAATAGGGTCTTACTATCTGTTTCTCAAGGGAAACCAAGGGCTTTGGCAAAAGCCTTTAATGTTTTGGAGGCTACAGGGACCTCCTTGGCCAACAACTCACTGGAAGGTATCCCGTCCCAGGTACTGAAAATTTTCTAGTAACAGTCTACAGCTTCTAGATGTGCCATATTCAAAAAAGAAATTTTACATAAGTCTTATTCACAATATCTTGAATTTAGATTGACCCTGCCCTTCTTTTATGCATTCTCTTCCCATGGCCTTGCTTAGGCCATTCCCCTCCTTGTAATCTGTTCTTCTACTTACATATGTGCAATACCATATACATAAGTCCTTCTCTTTCCTCCCTCCCTTATAGCCTTTTACCAGCTTACTGGTTTCTGGTACCTATTTTTGTTTCCAGTTCATACACAAGTCTATACATTGGTAGCTAGGATCCACATATGAGAGAGAACATGTGATGTTTGGCTTTCTGAGCCTGGGTTACCTCAAGAGATTGGCTTCCATGAGTAAGAAAAATTTACATTCGGGAAGTTAGAAGAGAACTAGTGGTATACAAGAATTCAAAGGTATGAAGCCTGGAGTGGGGGAGTAATGTCTGAGTTAGAAGACCACCACGCAATGGGAGATCTGTTTGACTCAAATAAGGGTCAGTCTTTCTGTTGTAGTCAGGTTGGATTAGAGGAGTCCACTGAAGTTGGGGAAGTCAATTCTGCCTTAGTCTACAGATTCAAATGTTAATCTCATCCAGAAACACCCTGGCAGACACTCAGACAACATCTGACATTCAGGCCCAGTCAAGTCAACACCTGTTGATCCACATCACCCATACTGTCTATCAGGCATGGAGCAGACTCCCCTGACACAAAACATAGCACCAAAGCCCTTGAAAGCAATTCACATGCTCTCAGATCCAGGTCTCACTCGTTCTCCAGAGGCAGGTAGAAAGCAGACAGGGATAAGGGGGAAAGCCACAGGCCTGAATATAAATGAACCGAAGGCTAAGAGTCAGCAGTTATGAGTTCTGATTCTTCAAAGGGAACAAAAGCATCTCCTGAAACAAGACGTGGAGTCAGGCGTGGCAATGCATGCCACACTGATAAGCCCAGCACTCAGGACACTGAGGCAAGAGGATCTCTAGTTCAAAACCGGCCTGGACTATGCAGCAAGACCTAGCTCTGTTCCCCATAAAGCTAACCCAACCCTTCATTTTATTTATTTAATATTTTATGTACTTGCAACCAGAAAGAGAGAGAAAGAAATATGGGCACTCTAAGGCCTCTTTCTATTGCAGACAAGCTCCAGATGCATGTACCTACTAGGGAATTGAACCTTGGCCAGCAGACTTTGCAAAGAAAACACTTTTAACAACTAGGTTATCTTCACAGCCCCTAGCCCTTCATTTTATAATTTTGTTTATCTTTTTATTTATTTTTGGAGAGAGACACAGAGAGAAACAGACAGAAAGGGAGAGGGAGACAGATAGAGATAGGCGCGCCAGCAGTCTCTCAGCCACTGGGAACAAAATCCAGATGTGTGCGCCCCCTTGTGGTCAAGTGTCCTAGCCCTTCATTTTAAAGTGAAGCCAACTGAACTCCAGAGAGCCTCTGTGGCTCATTTAGAAGTTTCACCTTGTGGCTGAGGAGATGACTCAGTCAGTAAAGGGCTTCTTGTACAAGTATGAGGATCTGTGTTTGGAACCCCAGCACCCACATAAAAGCCAGGTACGATGTCAAGTTCCTGTAATTCCCATGCTGGGGGGACAGAGATGGGATTTCTGGTGATTTTTCTATATAGCTAGTTGTTTCAATCGGCTCCACATTACTGGGACAAACATCCAACTAGACACAGTTTATGGGAGGAAGGGATTTACTTTAGCTTAAAAAAAATCCTGGGCAAACACCATCAATGGTGGAGGAAGCGAAGCAGCTTACCTCCTACAAGCAGAGAGAAACAACTGCAGCAAGCAAACACCAGCAAGCAGCAAGCAGGAACGAGCAGAGCTCACCACTCTCCACACCTTAGGGCTGGAGTCAGATCCATCCCCAAACACACTGCTGGGCTGGACCCCAGGATCCACCCCCAGTGACACTTCCTCCAGCTGGACAGCTGGAGACCCAAGTGATAAATTTAATTTTGATAAAACACTGAGTCTATGGGCCATACATTGATGCTATAATATTTAATCTACTAAACTATTCTAGCCAAATCAGTGAGCTCTAGGTTCAGTGAGGGACACTGTCTCAAAATAAAATAAAATAAAATAAAATAAAATAAAATAAAATAAAATAAAATAAAATAAAATAAAATAAAATAAAATAAAATAAAATAAAATAAAATAAAATAAAATAAAATAAAATGTTGAGAGTGATTAAAGAAAACACCTGATGTTGACCTTTGGCCTCTATATACACAGACACACACACACACAAGGACCCAGGATTGTGACTCCAGTACCAATATAATAGTGTTTACTATCTGCAATGCCCTGTCTGAGGTCCAATGTGTCCTTAAATATTTAAAATACCTTCTGCTTTAGCTGCCCTGTGTAAGGAGGAGTTGATGGGAGTGCCGCCCAACTCCTCTTCTTCTTCCAAAGAGCAGACTGGCCCCCCAAGAGCAGTGGGTCATGTGGCCCCACACATACATACTCTGAGAAGAAGGCAACATGGGCAGGAGGTTGATACATGAACTAATGACTTGGGGACCATTAGAATCTGGATCAGGTGACTCAGGCCAAGGCTGCCACTGCCTTTTCAGGCTGCTGACACTTGGTACCCATTCAGCCAACTCCTCACTCCCAACTGATAACATAATTTATTTCATCCTCTCCCCTAAGTCCACCCTTCATTTCCCAAGGGATGGATGACAGCTGTGGCCACATGCATGCCCAGACTCATTAGTGGGAAAGGGTATAGGATGAGAAGGTTATCTTTGCACTTTCACACCCTCAGACTCTGGCCACAGCCAAAAAACAAACAATGTGCTTTCAATACCAACCACACCCCTCCTTTCCCCAAATCCCCCTTTATCCTTTACACTCCCTCATGTTCATACTTTTATACCCAAATGAAACATGTGCTACCTTCCAGCTGGTCTCTCATGGTTACTGGTCTTCAAGCTCTCTTAAGTAGTTTACCTGGCTCTCTCCCATGAGCAGTGGGGAATGTAAGGAAGGCCACGGCATTGGGAGCAGGCAGACGTGACCTCAAACCATGCTTCAGAGCCAAGCTTGGCAGAACAGCCTATAATTCCAGCTACTTGGGAGCCTGAGACAGAAGGATTGAGTGAACTGAGGACAGCAAGGTGAGTAAGTTTCCCTAGATGACGAAGCTGCCTCTTGGAGTGCCTTACTGGATTGTCCAAGCCAAGGCTAGTGACAGAAATGAGTCCACTTCATTCCAGCACTTTGACACTTGGACTAATCTTTCTTTTGGGGGGGCTAGCCCACGCTGACCTGAAATTCACTATGTAGTCTCAGAGTAGTCTCGAACTCATGGTGATCCTCCTACCTCTGCCTCCCAAGTGCTGGGATTAAAGGCATGCGCCACCACGCCCGACATCTAATCTTTCTCTGATGAAGTTTTTATGTCTCACCTTCACTCCAAGACAGTATGACCTCAAAGGCCATCTAGACTAAATGTCGCTGTGGCTTCATAACCTGTCTTGGGTGGTAACTAGCTCCAGCCTCTACTTACGGGTTAACAGAGACCTCCACCACTGTCTGTGTGGGCTCCTCACTTTCCTAGCCCTCCTTCCATCAGCAGGGCCTTCTGGTGACCTAGCCAACTGTTCTTTGAGGCAGGAAGCACAGAAGCCAGCTCAGTCCACTTTGGAGCTTTGAAGACCTGGAGCTCAGGGCCTCTGGCTTCCATCCTGAGCTCCCAGCTACAGTGGGCTTCATTGCAAACAGTACTTCTGAAGCCAAAAGACTCACATGTGCTCCAGTTTTTGGATTCGTTCTTTCCTCTAAACACTCGTTCTGAACCTCAGCCTGCTACCCAAGCTCAGGCCCAGCTGCTGCCAGCCTGTGTATAAATTTCCACTTGTCTCATCTAAATTAGTTCTACTACACGTGCAGAGTTCTTGGGGGTGACTGGCAAAATTACTGTAAGAACCAGTCTTCCCATCAGACTTCATCTCTGCTGTCAGCTGCATTGTCCCTTAGCACTGTCCCAGCCCCTTCCTCACATGCTCAATCTGCTTCTCAGTACATATCTGTTTTTTCTAAATATAACTATTATTTATAAGTTAATTACCAACTACAAAATACACATTTGCCCCTTCATTTTAATATCACAGCAATGACATTTCTTCAGTCTTGAATACCGATTCAAGGATGGAAAGATGGCTTAGTGGTTAAGGTGCTTGCCTGTGAAGCCTAAGAATTCACATTTGAATCTCCAGATCCCACGAAGCCAGACACACAGTGACACAAGCCCGCAATGTCACACATGCTCACAAGGGGGTACGTGCGTCTGGAGCTAGTTCACAGTGGCTAAGGCCCTGGCAAGCCCATTCTCTCCACCACCACCCCAACAAATACAAAAAATACAGATTCACTTGGTGACATGTCGGCCATCTTGTGTTGTTGAGGCTGAGGACTGACCTGGGATGTGAGAGACTCCCTGTCCCAGACTGCAGCATTTAAAAGGACCTGAACTACATCTGCTCAAGCCTCCTGCTATGAACTAGCAGAACTTTTGAACAACAGGTTTCTCCACATTAAAAACAAAATCATAAAAAATAAGAAGGGCAGCAAAAATGCAGGCTCAGAACTTTGGGTCTGAATGGCTTCATGCACTGTCCAGTGGCGGGAGTATTACATCCCCTCCTCTTTCTCCAGCATTGCTGAAGTCCAAGTTAGCAGATTATTGCTATGGGAGAGAAGAAATGTGAGCACTTTTCCTTAAAGACAACAAGATACCTTCAGACCTTCTGGATAAAGAATTCTTGCTTATCCTACAGGAGCCCCTGCCACAATTGGCCCTGGTGCCCTTTACAGAAGAAGAACAGAGAAACTTTTCCATGAAGTTCTTCAAGGGGGGAGGCAGAGGTAGAGGTGAATGTGGTTTCTACCAAAGACGTTTTGGTGAGGAACAGGGTGTGTTCAGTGGAGGCGGTGGCCGGGAAATGCATAGATCACAGAGCTGGGAGGAACGGGGGACAGGCATCTTAAAAAACCAGGAAGGAAAGATGTAGGGAGACCAAATTTTGAGCAAAACGGACCAACATCAGTGGGGGAAATGCATGATTTATACAGTGAGAACATGAAAACTGGCGAATTTTTAGAGAGGAACAAAACAGAGAAGATGAAGATGGAGGTTGGCGACGAGCTGGATAGAGAAGGGATGGAGAGAGGTGGCAGCCTCACAGCCCCTATGGCCCTCCTTCTACAGGCTGGAGGGAACACATGAAACGCCAGTGGAGGAGGTTTGAATTTGAGTTTCAAGATCGCGATGATGAACGCGCTCTGGCAGTGGGAGAGCAGATGATGACAGGGACAGCTTGGCTGAATGGTGTTTAGAGGATGCTGAAGAAGAAATGGGTATTTGTGACTCGTCTGGAGCATTCCTTTCTCTAAAAAAAAAAGTACAGAAAGAAGCTATTCCTGAAGAGCAGGAGATGGACTTGGGGCGTGTGGAGGAAGGAGAAGAGTGCTCTGACTCTGAGAGCAGCCGAGTAGCCTTAATGCAGAGGCCAAAGACCCGATAAGACAAATAAGAAGGACGGAGAGAAGGCAGAGAGAGCAGACTTGAAGATGGTGAGGCTTCTTCATCATCTGCTAGACCAGGTACTCCAGAGCATCTGCACCACGGTTGGACAGAAAAAATGAACCCAAAGCTGAACAAATGGAAAAATCCGAGGAGGACAGTGGCACTGAAAATAGCCCACCAGCCAAGGTGCCCAGCACAGGGGATGAAATGGTTCCTGATACCCAGCAGCCCCTGACCCAGCTCCCTCCAGACACAGCCTCTCCGCTTCTCATCCTTCCACCTCCTCTTCTGACTCCTCGTCCTGCCCTCGGAACAGTTGAGACAACAGCCATCAGTGCTCCCGGTATGGGCAGTGTTTCCACAGAGCCAGAGGATGAAGAAGATCTTAAACACTTGGAACAGCAATCTGAGAAAACGGTGGTGTCTCCAAGACAGTGCGCTAGACGGTGAGAGACTGGCATGGAAACCACAAGAGCACAGTGCTAAAGGAGCGTCAATTCCGTTGATGCACGAAGCAACGCAGAAGTGGTATTACAAAGATCCTCAGGCAGAAATCCAAGGTCCCTTCAGTAATCGAGAGATGTCAGAGTGGTTTCAGGAGGGCTATTTCATTACATCTTAGCTGGTGAAGAGAGCATGTGATGAAAGCTTTCAACCTCTTGGTGATATCATGAAAATGTGAGGAAGGGACCCTTCTGTCCATGAGCTCCCTCCCCTCCTATGGGAGAACTGGACCAGGAACGCCCCACTCGGCAGCAGGAACTTACTGCCTTATACCAGATACAGCAGTATCTGCAGTACCAGCAGATTTTAATACAGCAACCATATGCACAGGTTTTGACTTGACAACAAAACGGCAGCCTTTTCATCCCAGCAGCAGCAGCAGTAGCAGCAGCAGCAGCAACAGCTGGCTCTTCTTCTCCAGCAGTTCCAGGCCCTGAAGATGAGCAGAGCTGATCAGAACATCATTCTTTCCATAATGTGGTCTGTGTCGGTGCCAGATACTGGCTGTCTGGGAGCTTCAGCCCACAGCCTCACAGCCTCACAGCCTCACAGCGTACAGTTTGGGAAGGTGCTAGTGTAGAGGATCTTCCCCGGGGAAACCATGCAGCCCAGGCCCTGCCCTGGAGCAGCTTCAGCAGCTAGAACAGGCCAAAGCTGCAAAGCTAGAGCAGGAGAGACAAGAAGCAGAAGTGAGGGCAAAACGAGAAGAGGAAGAGCCAAAGAGACAGGAAGAACTTTGGAGACAACAGGAGGAAATTCTCCGGAAGCAACAGGAGGAAGAGAGGAGGAGGCGGGAGGAAGAAGAGCTAGCCCAAAGGAAACACGAAGAAGCTCTGCAACCACAAAAAGGAGCAAGAAATTACACTGAAACGCCAGTGAGAAGAAGAGAGACAGAGGCAAGAAGCTGCTTTTAGAAGACTAGAGGAGAGGAAAGAAGAAGAGGAGGAAAGGAGGAAGCAGGAAGAGCCGCTATGCAAGCAGGAAAACGAGGCTGCCAAATGGGCCCGGCAGGAAGACCAGGCCCAATGTAGATTAGAGGGAACCTGTGCGGATGGAAGAGGAGGCAGCCAGGCTTCGGCGTGAAGAGGGAGAGAGAAAGAAAAAAGAACTGGAGCTACAACAGCAGAAGGAGTTGATGCGCCAGAGGCAGCAGCAGCAACAGCAGCTTGCACAGATGAAGCTTCCCTCTTCTTCAACATGGGGCCAAAAGTCTAATACAACAACATGTCAATCGCAGGCCACATTATCATTGGCTGAAATCCAACAACTGGAAGAAGAACGAGAATGACAGCTTCGAGAAGAGCGGCAATGACTCCAGTGGAGAGGACTGATGAAAGCGCTCCAGCAGCAGCCCAGCAACTCTCAGGTCAGGGAGCATCAGCAAACCTGCAGGAACCACAGAGTCTCTTCTGGAGAACCAGCAGGAAGAGGCCGGCAGATGCAGAAGCAGTAGCAGCAAACAAACAGAGCCGGGAATAACACACATTCCAACCTGCACAGCAGCATGGGGAATTCTGTTTGGGGCTCTGTTGATACCGGTTCTCCTAACCAGTGCGCGGCTGACCTTGTCGGTTGTATCTGGAGTAATGCAGACACTGAAAACTCCAACATGGAGATTCTGAGATGATGCAGCGAAAGAGATGGGACCTAGGAATTCAACAAATAAAAATAAAAACACCACCAGTCTCAGTAAATCTGGTGGTGTGTCTAACCGGCAGAATAAGAAAGTAGAGGAAGAAACGTTGCTGACGCTCTTTCAGGGAGTAAATAAAGCCCAAGATGGATTTACCTAGTGTTGTGAACAGATGCTTCATGCCCTTAATACGGCAGATAACTTGGATGTTCCCACATTTGTTTCTTTCCTGAAAGAAGCAGAACCTCCTTAGGAGGTCCACGATTACATCAAGGCCTATTTAGGAGATACTTCTGAGGCCAAGGAGTTTGCCAAGCAGTTCCTTGAGAGCCGTGCCAACCAGCAGCCACAGCGGCAGAATTCTGTATGGGGGACGAACCACAGCACACTCCATTCCGTATTTCAGACCAATCAAAGCAACCACCCACAATCCAATTTTGAGGCTGTGCAAAGTGGTAAGAAGAAGAAAAAGCAGAAGATGGTCCGAGCAGATCCCAGCTTGCTAGGGTTTCAGTCAGTGCTTCATCAGAGCCACTCCATGTGGGTGAGATGGAGACGGGATGATTACTGAGTATCCGCCATTGTGCAGGTCTCCCCTCCCCTCCCCTCTCCTGTTGCTGAGCACGTACTCTCTACCTTGGACACAACACGTACTCACCACTTGCTCTCTGTTACTCTACAACAAACACGGAACCAGTCACCTCAGGCTTTTTTCTTCTATGTGTCCAAGATTCTTTAAACTGCTGGTGGTGGTGAGCATCTCAAACTGTACATACGTGGACCAGACCTTTTGTTGTGGGCCTGGCAGTTGGAATCGCTCCCCGGCAGGGCTGACATGATCCACTATGCCATGATCGCATCTACTGTCTCCCGAAAGTGTGTTGGGATCTGCCAATAGCAGCTTACTTTTTCTTATTGCTTTTATGCTTTTTTTTTCTCCCATTTGTTTTGTTGTTTTCATCTTCCATCCAATCCCCTTGCATATGGGCACTAGGTCTCACTGGTGCAATCATGAAGAGAGGTAATGGTTAATAGATGTGGGTCCGTGAAAAAGTGTCCCATGTGCAGTGATTCCACTGTTGCCAGAGGCAGCCAGAGTTCCACCTGGAGGTTGCATGGCCACTGCTAACTGTGGATTGCATCAGAGGCCTTAGTGGGTGGAGTGTAGGTTGGGGTGGGTTGGTGTTGCAGACCTCCCGCTTATTCTTTCTGAATGTCTTTTCAGAGAGACAGTTCCCGTCGTTCATGTTTTCTTTATCTAGTGACATCTGAGCAAGCTGACTTCTCCCCTGGCATACTCCAGCCTTATTGGACAAAAGAAAACCTATGGCATGGGAGAGAGACTTGGTCTAAATTTTCCTTTCTTACAAAAACTGATTTTTATCCCATAGACATTTTTACGTCAAAGGACTAGGACTAGTTTGTTTTGGGCCCTTCTGTGAAAATTTGTCTCGTGTAAGAGGCAGCTAGGATCTTTGCCATATGTATAAATTTGTATAATTATCATTTTGGGTAGGGATAAACTTTTGCTTCTGATAAAAACTTGGAATTTCATCTGGTTCCCTAAAGCATGGTTTGCGTGTTGCACTATGGCCCCAGAAAGGTTTTGTTAAGATTTTGGGTAGCAAGTTGATTGCCTTTTCTGAAAGAGAATATATAAAACCCTCTTTAAGACCTCCATCCATGGAAACCACTATGCAGGTGGATGCACTGGGGTGGAGGCAAGGGGCAAGATAAAGGTGAGAAGCCTGCCCTGGCTTCTGGTTGTGGCACCTCCTACCCTCTCAGTCAAGTAAAAATGTACTCAAGCTGTATTTATAAACAAGCACTCTTAACTGCCTCCACCAAATGCCCTCAGACCATCACCTGGCATTCCAGGTTATACGTCCATGGGAGCTGTGGGCCGGCTGGGCCTGTGCAAGAGGCACTGTGCTTGGCAGCTCCTAGAAGCCCCTCTCCTTTCTGTCATCAGTGCCTGGGGAAGGAAGGCTGGAGTTGCTCTGAGAGCAATTTGGTTTGGGGAGGATTATATTTGGTTTCTATTTTTATTATTTTGGAATCACCATTCTCCCTGTTCCTTCTTGCCTCCCTTCCTCCTAAACATGTACAATAACTATACAGAAACTGCTACAAACTGTAAGTTTTTTTTTTTTTTTTGGATCAAATAGCATGAAGAGATGGGAGACATTTGGATTTGGGACTCCTCTCCTTTGCTTTGTAAATTCAAGAGTGGGGTGTGGTGGGGTGGGGAAGAGGGATACTTAAAATGCTTACAAAACTTTAAGATCCCTCTGAATTTTTGCCAGGGTGGAGGAAAATTTTAAAAAAGAACTTAAATAAAGAATGAAAATACAGATTCAAAAAAATTACAAGCAAAAGTTTTCTTCTAACCTCTGTATACTCCCACATGTCTTCTTAAAAATAACTGATGTCAAAGGCTGTGTAGATAGCTCAGTTGGTAGTGTCCTTGCCTGGTGTGCACAAAGCTCTGGGTACAACCTTCATCACTGCATGCACTGGAAGTAGTCATGTGTACCTCTAATTCTAACATTTGGTGTCAGAGACAGGAGGATCAGAAGTTTAATGTCATCCCTGACTACACAGTGAATTTGAGACCAGTCTAGGGACATATGAAACCTGTTTTAAAAATAAATAAATAAACAACCAAATAAACATAAATATTTTCACAAAATTACATAATGGCTGAAAAATACTCTCTGTATTTTTCTCTAGGCTTCTGGAATTGATCCCTCTAGCCATTGATAGACCAGGGATACACAACATGTTTTATGGACAAGAATGTTCATTAACTTTTTTTTTTTTATTTTTTTTGGAGAGAGACACATTGAGAGAGAGAGAGAGAGAGAGAGATGAAGACAGAGATGGGCACGCCAGCAGTGTCTCAGCTGCTGCGAATGAAATCCAGATGTGTGCGGCCCCTTGTGGTCAAGTGCGGCATTGTGTCCTTGTGTCACTGCATCTGGCTAAACGTGGGACTGGAGATTGGAACCACTGGAGATTGGAACCAGCGTTCTTAGGCTTAGGAGGCAGGCACCTTAACCCCTAAGCCATCTCTCCAGCCCTGTTCATTAACTTTTAATCACGGTCTATCAGTTACTCAACCAGAAACAACTTAGGGAAGGAAAGGATTCTTTTCTGGGTTAGAGTTCCAGAAGGTGGAGTCTATCATGACAGGAGTAGCCTGGCAAAAGGAAGCCAGAATCACATTGTCACATCTGTAGAGAAGAGGTAGAGAAAGAACACTAAGCAGGGCTGAACGATAAAGCCTCAAGGCCCTCACCCCAGGGAGACACTTCCTCCAGCAAGGCTCTACTACTAAAGATTCCATTACCTTCCTGAACAGGCCTCCAACCGGGGATTAAGTATTCAAATACATAAGTCTATGGTGGGACATTTTGACCTTCAAGCCACCACACAAGCTAACAAAGTATCTGAGATAATCAATTTATAAGAGTTTATTGGGATTCACAGTTTGGAAGTTTCAGACCCTGGCTGGTTGGCGTCAGTACTTTGGGGCCTGTGGAGAGGCAGCACATCTTGGTGGGATGCATAATGGAACAGAACCAATTTATGAAGTCAGCATGCTGAGCAAAAGGGGAAAGAGGAGGGGCCAAGGTCCTATCATCTCTTTCAATGATGGCATAGCTTTCTCTCACTAGGCCCCACCTCTTAAAGTTTCTACAGCTTGCTAACACTTGCCTGGGGATGAAGTCTTCAACACATGGGCCTGTGGGGAGACATTCACCATCCAAACCACACAGAGAACACGATGAGATCTGCTTTATTCCTCACCAGTCCTCTGTACCATCACATGGAGTCAGAAATCAAAGTATCTTCTCAGAGTTTAGAAGGTGACATGTCTAGAAGAATAGTGCTATCAGATGCGACGGTCTCCAGAGAGTGCAGAGCTACATCCTGAGTTAACAGTAACTGGAACAAGGGACCTACAGCCTGGCCTCTCATGAGTTTCATGGGACAATATTGAGTAACATAGTTAGTGCCCCATCAACCCCCTTGATAAAACTGGCATGGGCGTGAGCCCCTCTCCTTCATCTTTCCAACTGAGGGAAAACACATCCAAACCACAGGCCAGGCCTCAGTAGCAGAGCATGGTCCAGCTAACCTGAGCGCTGACCGTCTACCCTGAACCAAGGCTCCACCAATTACCATTCAAGTGGTCCAAGAACTCACAGAGCAACCATCTCTATACGCCAAGAGAACCCAGAGAAACTGTCCCCTGCAGCTTCCCCAGCTCCCTATTCAGTTCTCATGGCATCAAGATAACAATATTATTATTATTCCACGTACTGAGTTCAAGCTCCGTGCTCCAAGCATCATGCTAAACACTTTCCGTGGGATGTTCTATGTCACTGAGCACCCACAATTACAATGTGAATTATTGTTACAGTATTATTAACCCCATTTCACACATGAGCAAATTCATAAATGAAGAAATTTCTAACATGAGAAAAGGCTTAAGATGAGAGTATTGGGGCAATGTGCCTCCAAGAAATACATGTATCAAAAGAAAAATTTAGCTTCATAAGTGAACAATAAAATAACGGAGTGCACAAAATAACAGCGATGAAGGAATGAGGAAATTTATGATCATGGAAAGAAACAAAAGAGCTGAAATATTCCGGAGGCTGTGGGAGAATGAAGCAAAGGTTTCCAGAAACCCTGTGGACGGATGGAAATCACAGGTCTACACTAGGATGATAACCGTGTGTCCAGTCCCACAAGTCCTTTCTCACCCAGAGCCTGCTCCCCCATGTGTGAGGAGTGTGCAGAGAGCTTGGGGGAGGAAAACAGGCATAATGTGTATAGGTGAGGCAAAACTGGAGTTTCCCTCCTTAAGCATTAAATATTTAGACTGTCCTTTAATCTGTATGCCTCTGTGTGTGTGTGTGTGTGTGTGTGTGTGTGTGTGTGTGTGTGTGAAGCCCTTGAAGAAGATACTTTGATTCTTTTGAATTGCATTGTGTATGTGCTGGGTATGAAACCTAGAGCCTTGTACATGCTAGGTAAGTGCTCTGCTACTGAGCTGCACCACCCCCAGATGGTTTACCATTTATTGATGGTATCTTGCAATAATTGACAACATCCTTTCCTCAGTGTACCTATAACAATTATGGAATCTTCCACTCAAATATAGTGATTAAAATCTCTCAAGCAAAAGCCAAGGGTTCTGGAAGCATTCGCGTTCTACAGTTCCAAGGAGTAACATGACTACCTGGAAGTATCTGGCATAATGTGGTACATGTGTGTGGGCGGGGGACATTCATGTGAGTATATAGGGGTAATAGGATGGCAGGGTTCTAGGAAAGCGAGCTGTAGAACCCAGCTTGGATGAGTTTGCTTATTCTAGGGCAATGCATCTGATAATTAGGTGTGAATATACTCTGCATGACACTGATAATTAATATTTTCAGGAGGGTCAAACAACAGAATACAGGATTAAATGGGAAACAGCACACGCTGACTTTCTAAAATGAAACTTCATAATAGAACAAAATTAAGGCAAATGAGGCTCATTAGCTTTCTTTTCCAGACAAAATTGAAGTAATTAAACACAGAGGTAATATTGTAAGAAGTTATATCAAGGTAGGTGGATACACTTATGGGACATTTATTTCCTTCCTTCAATTCTTTCTCCAACTCCCCCAGAACTGCCCTGTTCTGCTCCCTGGTGTCTCCTCCTCCCTCTGCTTTGCTGCTGAATCTTCCCTGGCCCCTTTCTCTCCCCATCACCACCCCCAACCGAGTCCCACTTGTTACTCTCCCTGAGCTCCATCTCATACTCTTCCTCCTTCAATAGGAAAGACCTCTCATCCTGAACTATCATGCCATGGCCATCCTAAGCCTGGCATTGTTACTGGCCTAAGGCGGCTCCTGACCGAGTTATTTAACCTCTTTCAGCCTCTCCTGTCTTGTCTTTTAACATGACTAAAATAATCACTAGCTTACAAGTGGTTTGTTTGTTTATTTATTTGTTTTCTTATTTGTTTGTTGGTTGGTTTTGGTTGGTTGGTTGGTTGGTCGGTTATTTTTTCCGAGGTAGGATCTCGCTCTAATCCAGGCTGACCTGGAATTCACTATGTATTCTCAGGGTGGCCTCAGACAGCAATCCTCCTACCTCTGCCTCTTGAGTGCTGGGATTCAGCTCGCTCTATTTGTTGGTTTATTTATTTATTTATTTATTTATTTATTTATTTGTTTGTTTATTTTGGTTTTTCAAGGTAGGGTCTCACTCTGACCCAGGCTGACCTGGAATTCACTATGTAGTCTCAGGGTGGCCTCAAACTCATGGCGATGCTCCAACCTCTGCCTCCGGAGTGCTGGAATTCAAGGTGTATGCCACCCAGCTAGCTTACAAGTTTTAATGACGTCTAGAGTGGTTGTTTCTAAAGTCTTTGCTCTGGTCCTAAGGAGTTGGCTCAGTAGGTAAGCTGTCTGCTGCACAAACAAGAGGACCTGAGTTTGGATGCCCAGAACCCACCTAAAAGTCAAGTGTAACAGCAATGCCAGTTCTAGCCTAACTGATAAGTTCCAGGTTTAGTAAAAGATCCTATCTCAAAAACAAACAAACAAACAAATAAATAAATAAATAATGTGGAGATAGTGATTGAGGAAGATACCCAATGTCAGCCTCTGACCTCCACATGCATGCACATATGTACACACACACACATGCACCTCTCACATATATGAACATGCATGCATGCACACACCACACACATACACACCCACAAAAAATTCTTGCCTTTATGTGGCTGACTTACACACAAAAGAATAGAACCATGCCGGGTGTGGTGGCGCATGCCTTTAATCCCAGCACTTGGGAGGCAGAGGTAGGAGGATCGCTGAGAGTTCGAGGCCACCCTGAGAATACATAGTGAATTCCAGGTCAGCCTGGACCAGAGTGAGACCCTACCTCGCAAAACCAAAAAAAAAAAAAAAAAAGAAAAAGAAAAAGAAAAAGAACCATAGGAATCAATAAATATTCTATAGCTTATTCTAAGAGGTTTCTACTTTAAATATTTTATCTCCCCACTCACCACACAAAATTACTATATTCTTAACATTGTGGCAAAATGAATGTGACAAATTCCCATGTGTACTTTTCTGTTGCTCTGACAAAGTACCTGAGAGACTGATGTAAGGTCTGTGTTGGCTCACAGTGTGAGGGCACAGTTCATCATGGTGAGGAAGGCTTGGCAGTGAGAGCAGCTCAAGCTGTGGTGGCAGCAACAGGAAGCAGCTGGTTACATTGCTTTGCAGTCAAGAAGAAGAGATGCATGCCAGTACTTGTTTTGCTTTCTCCTCGTTATGCAATACAGAATCCTGGTCCCTGGGTTGGTGGTCCCCACATTTAGAGTGTATCTTCCAGACAAAAGCCCCTCTAAAGGTATGGCTCCTGGGTGAATCCAAATCCGGTCAAGCTGACAATGAAACTGCATCGTCACACCATGTTAAACATCTTAAGAGTATAGTTCAGTGTTAGATAGAGACAATATGGTGGGCACTATGAAAAGAGTAGCCCTGGCCAAGAGGACTTCAACAATGTGCTCCTTAAACTTTCTCTTTGAATAAAACAAGCACCTCCACATGAGGGTCCGGAACACTTGCTTCATAGTCGCAGGAACTAATGACATAGCGTCTGCCTCTGATGTACTCTATCTGGAAGAACACCGAAGAAAATCCATCCCACGGGGTTTTCCTGCCCTACTATAGGGATGGCAGAAATGCAGGTAAAGTAGTTGTTGCTTCTTTTCTCTTTGCCATTTCCTTCCCCTTTTCCTTTCCTTTCTTTCTCCCTACCCCTCCCTCCATCCCTATTCCCTTCCCTTTCTTTTCCACATGGAACATATGCATAAGTATGAGTGTCTGTAAGTTCAGATAAATTCAGATAACAATTCAGATAAAACATATGGTTAGCTAAGGCAGGCTTGCATGACTCACTTCATACAATATTCACAACACCTTTCAAGGTCCATCCCTGCCCACTATCCAAGCTGACTTTTGCTGTTCCCAACCAAGGTCCTCCACTTCAGCTGAGCAGGCGCCTCTTTCCTTGGTGAGCACATCATAACGTCATGCCCCACAATATCTGTGTCCTGCTCACGCCACTTCATCTACCACAGTGTCTACCAAAGTCTGCTTTCTGTCCCTGTGCCTATCCAAGCTCCGAATGACCTTCAAGAATCAGCTTTTATTTCTCCCATATAGACTTCTTAAGGTTATTCCAGTCAACATACATCTTAACCTTTCCCCAAATCTCCCTGTACTTAGAGATATAACTTAATTATGTCGACAGAGAACTATTCCATATCCATCCATCTACCAGTATTTAGTGGGTACCTGTTATTTTCAAATCATCCTACTGAGCCTTCAGTCTTTATTGTACCATACAGATAAGACTGCAAACATAACACAAAGTAGAAAGAGAACGTGTTTGAATAAACCATTGATGTAGAGTTGTGGCCATTCAGAAAAGAAGACATCAGATCTGCCTGGAAGGTTAGGAGAGACGTCATGAAAGTGACTTTTGTACTGGAACTTGGGGTGTCAGTGGTGTGGGAGACAGAGAAGCAGCTCCACATTATGACACTTAACAGTCCAAGGAGTTTCCATAATCGTTTGGAGACTTCAGCTGAGGCAAACCCAGGCTTTATGGCTTTAACACAGAAAATAATTTAAGACTAGCCAGTCTGAAGCAGATTTATGAGTTTATTAAAGAGAGTCTAATATATATTTTAAGCACTTGGAAATACAGACACAGAGCATGGATGTGGGCTTCTCAAAGAACAAGTACCCTTTATTATCTTAAAATAGCCATATATAACATTCTAGTGGGTTTGAAAGTTTCTATCTCCCAATAGTTGCTAAGGAATCTAAATGAGGGCACATGGTGGTTTCTGAGGGGCATCTGACAAGATTAAACGCAGTAAAATCATGAGGCTGTAGAAGATAGGATATCATATTTATTTGTTTATTCTTTTATTTTATTTAGAAATGCTCTATCATTTACTTTGTCTTTTAACATTTTTGACATGTTTATACACCCACCCACACACACACACACACACACACACACGTGCTTTGATCATATACATCCTATATCATCTTACCTCCCCACCAGTTCCACTATAACCCTTCTTCTTTGCACCACTACCAATGGTTATGCCACAGAAGAGATAATTCCACTCTTCCAGTAACCCTTAACTCATTCGCTTCTCAGGGAGGGGCGTGGTCTCATAAGCCCCTCCCCATCCATAACAGAATATTGACTTGTCCCATCAGGTATAGGTCCTGCGCAGGTAATCACAACTGCCATGAGCTCGTGAGTGCCATGGTTTTGTCACATTTAGATGACAGAGTTCTATGGGGCTCCTCTCCTTCCTCCAGCTCTTACATTCTTTCCATCCTCACCTTCCACAATGTTCCCTGAACCCTAAAGGGGATGAGCATAGGCCCTGTTGTCCTGTGTAGAGCCAAGCATCTTCATCGTTCTCCTGATCAGTTATAAGTCTCTGCATTAATTAACCACCTCCCACTGCCAAAAGAAATGCTTTTCTGACCAGGGCTGAGAGCAGAACTAATCTGTGGCATAAAGCTAAAGGCAGTTTGATAACACATCAGTTTCACAAAACAACAATAGTAGCTTCTACCCTAGGGCCTATGGTCTCTCCAGCAATGGGCCTTGGACATGCGTTCCTCTTGTGGAACAGAACACAAATCCAATCAGAAAGCAATTGGTTTACTACCTTGACAGTCATTCACGCCCCCATTGCACCAAAGGGTGCATCTTACCTGGGGGTCAGCATCATAGAATGCGGAGTTCACTGCTGGGCGATAGGGTTGATGACTTTTCTCTGGCAGCAGCCTCCATAGCACCTCCCAGAACCATGAAAACCAGCCACCAGGAAGGAAACTTCAGCCTCAGTTTCAGCTTGACTTCTCTTATTCTGGAATAGATGTGGTATCTTAAGCAATAAGGTCTCACCATTCAGTTCAAATGGACAGCCCAGAGCAATGGCAATAGCATGTTCTGTTTTGCGGACCTGAGAGACTTTCCTGACCAACTCACAGGAGCTGTTCCACGCCTGCCACTACTATTCCAGAACCATCCTAGATGCCCATCACCTGAATGAGAGGATCCTTTCCTTTTCATGGCCCAATAGTTTCCCCATCTTTCTGTCTGGCCTCTGGGAGATCTGGATTTATGGAGCAATGAGTAGGGAAACCCAAACTTAGAAAGTTCTTCATAGTAAGTATCTTACTGGTGGCATTTCGCTGCAGAGTAAAAGCTCCCAAGGGCATGCTAGGCACATTGCTGGCTGCTAAATGCTGAGACTGTGATTTGGAATCCAGGAGCTAAAAAATCCACCCATGTTGTGGATCCAAGTGCCAGAGAAGCTCCTGGTTGTGGGAGCTGGCTGAGGAGGTGGATACACACTGGGGGAAACCTTTTGCTTTCTGACAAAGCTTCACATTATGTCAGCCGACACAGAAGACATACTTAGAAGGCATAATTTAATTATTTCTGAGCAGAAAAGAATGGGGGATGTGGATCTTCAAGGCAGTAGGCTGCTAACTGGAATCATGAGCTCCTTGGGTTCCACAATTCCTATAAGCACACCCTGACACTCATCTGAACTTCTACGCAGCAACAGAACAACCATGGTTCATAGCCAGCTTCAAGTGAAACCCACAACTTTGTCCTGCAGTGTAGGGGAATATCATACCAGTTTTCACTGTGTAAATCACTGGGTCTATTGAATTTATTTCAAATTTTGTCACTGTCTTTATTTCAAGACAAAATTAACTTCCAACAACTTATACGTTAATATAAAATGGAAATGAGGAAACCAAAACAGGTAGTTTGTACAGGTACCATGAGAAATACACAAAGCCCTCACAGTTTTCATCTCTACAACACCATCTATGGTTGGCATTTATGATTTCCTTCGACAATCTATTCATTCCATAGTTCCATCTCCCTCCCTCCTCCAGAACATCCTCTGGTTGAGGTTCTTTCCCTGGTGGCAGGGTGGAAACCTTTCCTGTCTAGATAGTAAGAGTCCCAAACAAGCAGAACACAGGGTTGTCAAGACAAGAAACAGCACTAATTCTGCAAATGGGTAAATGGGTTATTGGCTACAATGGTAGACAAGAGAGGGGGAAGCCTTTTGCTGTGTGCAAGGCATGTATTTAAAGGATAAAGAGACTGAAGAGACAAGCCACCAACTGGGAAATATTTGCATTTCCCTGATTTTTAATTATTAATGTGATAAAGAACTCACTGGAATTTACATATTTTTCTTTTTTCTTTTGTATATGTTACTCTTTTAATTAAGTTCTAATCTCCTTAATGCTGATCTGCAATTCTTTGTATGTTCTTAATGCATGGTCTTTATCAGATCTGTTATGTGTATATTCATCAAACTGTGGCTTGCCTATTTGTTGTTTTTGTTTTGTTTTGTTTTGTTTTTTTTGTTTTAGTTTTAGTTTTTTTTTAATTATTTTTTTATTGACTTTTATACTTACATACAAAAAAAAAACCCACCTGATATTTCCCTTCCCCCCCCATTCCACTTTAGAACTCAAGTCTCCATCATATCCCCTCCCTCTCTCCATTAGTCTTTCTTTTAATTTGATGTCATCATCTTTTTCTTCTATTATGAGGGTCTTGTGATGGTATTGCTAGGCACTGCAAGGTCATGGATATCAAGGCCAATTTCTGTCTGGGCAGTTGTATTGTAAGGAGTCATACCCTTCCTTTGGCTCTTCCATTCTATCCGCCCCCTCTTCCGCAATGGTCCCTGAGCCTTGGAGGGTGTGAGAGAGGTGTTTCAGTGCTGGGCACTCCTCCATCCCTTCTTCTCAGCACTATGTTGCCTTTTGGGTCATCCCAGTGGTCATCACCATCTGAAAAGAGAAGCTTCTCTAACCAGAAGTGAGAGTAGCGTTAATATGTGAATGTGAACATTAAGTGTAGTGCTTTCAGGGCAGCTTGGTGGGAATAATATATGCATTTAGTCAGATAAGAGCAGGCTTATACCCCTAAGGCTCATGATCTCACCTACCATAGACTTTTACTTAGGTTTTTCAGTACGAGTTATGTATTCCCTCCCGTAGAGAGGGCCTTCAGTCCAATTATGGAGCAGTTGGTTACCCCAAGAGTAGACATGCCACTATTGCACCCGTTCAGTCATTGGTCCTGTATGGCCAAACTTGAATATTCAGCGTCCACTGTTTCCACTGCTGATGACCTCTGTCTCCCATACACTGTGTGAAATGCAGCTTTTTCCAGCTTTCAGTTGGCTGGTCTACAGGGAGAAGGTTTTCTGCTCCACACCAGCTTGCTTTCTCAGTGACCATGCTTCTCAGTCATGAGATGTCTTCAGCAATAGGGTCTTACTATCTGTTTCTCAAGGGAAACCAAGGGCTTTGGCAAAAGCCTTTAATGTTTTGGAGGCTACCGGGTCCTCCTTGGCCAACAACTCACTGGAAGGTATCCCATCCCAGGTACTGAAAATTTTCTAGTAACAGTCTACAACTTCTAGACGTGCCCTTATTCAAAAAAGTAATTTTACATATGTCTTATTCATAATATCTTGAGTTTAGATTGACCCTCCCCCTACCCTTCTTGTATGCATTCTCTTCCCATGGCCTCGCTTAGGCCATTCCCCTCCCTGTAATCAGTTCTTCTACTTACATATGTGCATTACCATACACTTAAGTCCTTGTTTTGTTTTTTGTTTTGTTTTGTTTTGTTTTGTTTTGTTTTGTTTTGTTTTGTTTTGAGGTAGGGTCTCCCTCTAGCCCAGGCTGACCTGGAAGTCACTACATAGTCTCAGGGTGACCTCGAATTCATGGCAGTCCTCCTACCTCTGCCTCCAGAGTGCTGGGATTAAAGATGTGCACCACCAGTGATGGCTTTTGTTTGTAAAATGTGTTTTGAAATTTTTTTTGGCCTTTTGGAAAAGATCAGGTATAAAGGTGTATTTTGATAGATAAGCAAAAGTTTTAAATTTTAATAAAGTATAACTTTTTGTCTTGGTCATGACTGACTTTTTGTTCCTTCTAAATAATAATCTTCCCTCATTCACTTTGTAAATGTGTTTCTCTGTGTTTTCTAGAAGCAGTATGGCTCTGGAGTAAATGTTCAGACTTAAGATCTATCCATGGGAACATTTTAAATAAAGAAATGACATGATTTGGTCTACATTTTAAACATATTACCCAACAAAGTCTATGTGTTGTAGCCTACTTAAGGGCCAAGGATAGAGAGTTACCAGTTATAAGGGAACCACAAAAAATCTAATGTATTGAACCAACAAATTGGGTGATAGGAAGAGAATAGTGAGATGTGTTTGGGTTTCGGATTTATTTGGGGAAGTAATTTTCTGATAGGAAGGGGTTTAGGATGGAGTCTAAACAATAAAACTTTTTTAACCTGTTGAGCTAGAAGGGAGAGATTGCTCTTTTACTATGTTGAGAAAGCTCGGGGAGGATAGGGTTGTCCAGGAGGGGAGGAATCAGTAGCTCACTCCAGAATAGAATAAGTTTGAGTTGTTCATTAGACATCCAAGTAGAAGATCTGGACAAGGATAGGACATTATAATCTTGTGATTAAGACTTATATCCAGGCTTTAAAGCTAGGATGCTGTCACCTACGGTGTGGTGCAGAAAGAGGCTCTGAGATCTAAGACACTCTAATAGTAAGAGGTTGGAAGAAGGAGAAAGACTACAGTGGGACCGTAGACTTGGAATCAGTGGCAAATCATGACAAACAGAAGAAAGTCTGGCACCTTCGAAGTGACTGAGGAAGCAACCAGGAAAGGGCTGGGAGGTTGTGAGAAAAGAGAAGACTCACTATAACCCACAAGCTGCTGTGGAGAACACACGGGATTGGCAGCTCCATGCATACAGAATTGTTATGTTGTAAGCTTTCAGAAAATAAAGCCTTTGTGAATCATGACAACTTAGAGTTTAGTTATCTGGATTTTGTAGAGCTGAAGGGCTGGGAGCTGAGGGCACTAGCTAACCATGATGGCTAAGACAGAGGGCTAAGTCCCCTGGACATCACGTTGCCCAGGATTTGAGAAGAAACAAGCCTTAAGCCTACCCAAACAAGACATGTTCTCAGAAGAGAGGGCTCCGTGGGGTGCCACGTTCTGCTATGAATGAGACTCTTGGGCACTATTTAGCCAACAGCTAAAATATGCCACACTCCTTTTTTTTTGTTTCCCTTCCTATCATCACAATGGGAAATATAAAGAATAAAACAGCTGCTCAGAATTTTAGGGATTTACCAGAAGAACAACTGTGTCTTGTAGTGAGTCCTGCATCATGTCATTCGTTGGTGAGCTGAGCTGAATGACTCAGGGGTATGATTCACCATGACAGCTGTCACACTGAGCCTCTATGGTGGGTGTGGATTTGCACTGAAACTGACCTTGCTTTTTAGGTACACGTGTGTGTGCATGTGTGCTTGTGTGTGTGTGTGTGTGTGTACATGAGCATGCACAGAGCAATCATAAATTAAGATAGTCAAAGCTTTTTTTAAATTTTATTTTTATTTATTTTTTATTTGACAGAGAAAGAGGGAGAGAAAGAGAGAGAGAGAGAAAGAGAAAGAGTAAGAGAAAGACAAAGGCAAAGACAAAGAGAGAATGGACTCACCAGGACCTCCAGCCACTGCAAACGAACTCTAGACGTGTGCACCCCCTTGTGCATCTGGCTAACATGGGTCTTGGGGAATCGAACCTGTGTCCTTTGCCTTTGCAGGCAAGTGCCTTAACCACTAAGCCACCTCTCCAGCCCAAAGCTTTTAAATATAAAATATCTAAGGGGGTGGCAACAACATGTGAGATGAGGCTAAAAGGTTACATTTGACTTTTTCCTATCTTCATAGAAAATAGATATTAATAGAGCCTGATTTGTGAGCCACATCTGGACTCTGACTAAGGCCCACAACTGTGTTTCAAGGGGTAGAACTTCATAGTTTAAAACAAAAATAAAATATACTTCATGTACTTTACCTTGGGCATGAATGTGAGTTCCACTAAAACTAGAAACTCACACCTGATAAGAGCATCTGAGCTATCTGGGACCACAGGATGTCACACCAAAGTGACAAATGACCCACATCAGGTGCCTACATAAAAATCGCCAGCATGGGGCTGCAGAGATGGCTTAGTAGTTAAGATGCTTGCCTGCAAAGACTAAGGACCCATGTTCTGCTCTCCAGATCCCATGCTAGCCAGACTCACAAAGGTGAGTCAAGCACAAAGTTGCATATGCCCACTAGGTGGCACAAGCATCTGGAGTTCAGTTTCAGTGTCTGAGGCCCTGGTGTGTCAATTCTCTCTCTCTCTCTCTTTCTCTCTCAAGTTAAAAAATACAAATAAAAAATCACCAGCATGCATCACTAAAGTGTGAGCCACTAGGTCCGTGGGGTAGGTGAAGAGACAGAACAGGTTTGGACTGTCAACTCTGTCTCAAGTCTGCCCTGAAAACTTAGGTTAATGCTGTGCCTTCCTGGAGAGTCCCCATCATATTTTACAAGAATAGTGCCCACGCTAACTTAGATCACCATGGCAATCATGTGAATGGGCATAGTGGATATCTCTGGTTCAGCTCAGGGAACATTAGATTCTTCCCTTCTTCCCATCTCCTGTTTCCCAACAAGATCAAAGCCAGATATGGCAGGCAGAAACTTCCACAAGAGCCCAAAAGACAGTATATTGGGAAACTAAAAATTGCACAGTCACTGAACAGTCCAAAGTCACCTACGTTGTCATTAAATGGATGTTGGTTTCATGTGTGCACTCTGCATTTTATTGAGTGTGTGATTTGAGGTAAGGTACATACAAAGCCTCAGTTTCCTTTTCTGTATAACAGGATATCAGTTGCAGCCTTGAATGGTGACCAATGAAATGTTTCTGTAACAGGATGAGGTACTCAGCAGCACACTTCCTATTGTGTGGTTGCATGTGCTTAAAAGCCCTCAGCTGGGTCTAGAGAGATGGCTTAGTGGTTAAGGTGCTGGTCTGCAAAGCCTGAGGACTCAGGTTTGATTCTCCAGGTCCCATGTAAACCAGATGCAAAAGGTGGCTTATGCGTCTGGAGTTCATTTGCAGTGGCTAGAGGCCCTGCCACACATTCTTTCTCTTTCTCTCTCTCTCTTTCTCCCTCTCTGTCTCTAATAAATACATAAATAAATAAAATTTAAAAAGCCATCAGCTGAAAGACCTGCCTTTTATAATCCAGACTGTGACTCTTCATTACACAAACAATAGAAGATGTTAATGAGAGTGGGAGAACCTTAGTTTTGGAGGACATGTTCTTGTCTTGGTAACAGAAGAGGGCACCAAAGTCATTAATCCCTCAGAAGCACCTGCCACATGCCCCTCACCTCCCAGGAGCTTTGCATACTCCACTCAATAGAGTCTCCAGACAGCCCAAAGTGCACGGTTGCCGGTTCCTTTCCCCCGGCAGGTAGAGCGGAAGAGAGAGAGCCGGGCCAGCTGCTCCTCTCGAGGCTGAGCAGGAAGGTGGGTGTTGGCAGCTCAAACCTTTCCCCAAAACACCGGAAAGAAAAAACCACATTGAGCCGGGAGCCATGTTGAAGCAGGGACTCGACTTTTATTGTAATGAGAGGGTATATATATTTTGAGAAATAGGGTGGGAAAAAGGATGAGAGAAAGGTGTAAGGGCCAATATTATTTCACCGCGTCAGCAGTAGCTGGGCGGAGGCAGTTTCAGCTTAGGCCTTGCTGAGTCACTCCTAAGCGGAAGTAATAGGCCAAAGACAGGTCGCCAAACTCTAGTCAGGCTCAGGAAGTTCCACTAGGCCTCACACCTGGGCCTCTTAAGCGGAAGTAGGCCAAAGACAGGTCACTAAACTCTAGTTAGGCTCAGGAAGTTTCACTAGGCCTCACACCGGGGCCTCTTAGGGCCCAACACATGGTGACTGAAATGAACAAAGGAGTGGTAGTAGACAGCTTCAGGTTCGCTGAGATGAACCTCCAAACCAGGCATGGTTATGGAGGAAGGGATATTTATTGAAGCTTACAGATACAGGAGAAGTTCCATAATGGTAGAAGCTGGGCCCCTCTTAAAGGACCAAGCAAAGAGAGAGAGGCCACAAGCCAAATCCCTAAAACCACACCACAAAAACAAGCCCACTTCAGCAACTCCAGACACTTTACGTATCTTTAGATTGGAATGTCAAATCCACCACCACATACCTTCAGGCTGGACCACCCAGTGACACCTCCTTCAGCCGGGTGGCTGGAAATCCAAGAAGTTTTAATAAACTCCTGAATCTATTGGGGGATACTCATCCAAACTAGTACAGGAGAAATTGTCTGAAATATGTTTGACCCATGCAGTGTGTGCACACACACACACACACACACACACACATGTGCAAGCACACACATGCACAAACATACACATGCACATATGCGTGCGTGCACAAACACACCACACACAAACACACACACCAGCTCAGTCTTCCCTCTGCTGTTGGTGATACACTGTCCCTCTGAGTCTGGTCCCATTCAACCCCCTGCTCTCCCCCCCACCCAGCACTCTTCCATCCTGAGCACTCCTTACCTTCCAAGGCCGCATTGTGGAGAACAGAGGTTTTCAACTTACACTGCAGCCAGAACCCTGAGGGGGAGGCTTGGTAGGATTGCTGAGCCTCACCCCTGAGTTTCTGATTTGTAAAACTCAGTTGAGGGCTGGAGAGATGGCTTAGTGGTTAAACGCTTGCCTGTGAAGCCTAAGGACCCTGGTTCGAGGCTTGATTCTCCAGGACCCACGTAAGCCAGATGCACAAGGGGGCGCACGCATCTGGAGTTCGTTTACAGTGGCTGGAGGCCCTGGCATGCCCATTCTCTCTCTCTAACTGCCTATTTCTGTATCTATCTCTCTCTCAGATAAATAAATAAATAAAATAAAATATTTTTAAAAAAACTCAGTTGAACCCAAGAATTTGCTTTTCTAGCAAGTTTCCAAATAATGAAGAGGTAGTGGCCCAAGGACCACACTTTGAAAACCACTAATGACTAGAAAACACAGGTTTGGGGCTGAACTCTATCCACGTCCTTTTCTAGTGGGGCTCTGGACCAACGGAATGGCCCCTTGGAGAGGCTGGGTTTCCTCTGCCATAAAATTAGGTTTAATACGCCTATAGAACAACTTAAAAAAATATATAGTCTTTGTGTGGCCTTTTCTGCGAAGAGTGGAGTTTATTTAATGGGCTCAAACACACTGCACCCACCTTGTTAGCTATGATTAGCCATGTGGGTACCACTGATCACCAATAGCAATGAGTCATGTGGATGTGTGGCCTTGGCTTGTGGAAGTAGTTGTGTATTTATTTGCATGTGTATAAATATGTGGTCTGTATGTGTATACACATGTATATACATGTGTGTTCAAAAATGTTTACATGAATGTGGCATCTGATGTCTTCTTTAATCACTCTCTACCTTATTTTTCTGAGACAGAGTTGCTCATGGAACCCAGAGCTTGTCCGTCTGGCCACCTAGTCCAGGTAAAAGCCCCAGGGGTATTCTGTTTCGGTCTCCCCAGCCCTGGGAGGACAGGTATGCACCACAGCCAGATTTTGACATGGGTGCTGGGGATTCAAACTCACATCCTCATGCTTACACTGAAAGCGCTTAACTTGCTGAGTGATTATCTAGTCAGCCCAGTATGTAGCTATGTAAATACTTTACAAAGCCTTGGATTTGTTATCATTTCTGACTCTGAGGGTCCCTGTAAATGTATAGTCTAAAAGGAGGGCTCCCACCCCCCCTCCTTTATTCATGTCTCTCCATCTGCGAGTGCTAGATAGTCAAGGGGCATATTTCATCACAAGTCATGCATTCAGGGCTTGCACTCGTGAGAGTGTGGTCAAGTGGGTAGGAAGTGACTGTGGTGAGATGGTCGCTATTTAAAGCCTTCACCCTGACTCATGGACGTGTCTTGTGGAATGGCTCTATTTGGCTGGGTTTGCGTTTCCTCTTGTTAAAAAGAGAACAGACATCTCTTTTTTAGCAGGTGCTTCCAAGGGCAGAAAAGTGACCTTGAGAAGCACTTAGAGGCTGGGAATCATGGACACATCAAATATGGGATAAGAAAGGGACATTCTTTCTCCAAGTATTCTTGCAAGTATCATTAGAATATTCCGTCCATCAAGTTAGAGTCACAAGACCCCAGCCCGACTCTTTGAAAGAACTGCCACTTGGTAACATTAGAGAAAATGAGGTTTTATTTTTCTTTGTCTCTCCTATATGACTCTTTCCCCCCTGTACATTTGGCAAGATGTGAACTGCATTGATTTCTTATTTCTTTGTTTTCATTGTTATTCCCCATCATAGATTTATCCAATTGTGTTCAGGCATTTTCCCCATTTGAGGGCAATACATTTTCCTTTCCTTAACTCCCTTTGTCTTTTTGCCACTGGAGTTTTTCTCCATTCATTTACTAAGTAGTATTTTGATTTGAACCTTGTTTGTTATTTTAATAATCATGCATACTTCAGATAGATAGATAGATAGATAGATAGATAGATAGATAGATAGATATAAGTGGTTAGGACTGGAGAGATGGCTTAACAGTTAAGTGCTTGCCCGTGAAGCCTAAGGACCCCTGGTTTGAGGCTCAATTCCCCAGACCCATGTAAGCCAGTTTCACAAGGTAGTGAATGTATCTGGAGTCCATTTACAGTGGCTGGAGGCCCTGGCACACCCATTCTCTATCTATCTCTCTCTCTCTCTCTCTCTCTCTCTCTCTCTCTCTCTCTATCACTCTCAAATAAATAAATAAATAACAAAAAGTAAATTAAAAAAATAAAGAATAGTGTTTAATTATTCCTGTTGGTCTGGCTCCCATTCTCCCTTATGGCATAGACAAGCCAGGGATCTGAACATAAGGACTCATGGCCTGCTTCTGCTGTCCCCACCTTGGGCCAGAGCCTCTTCACTCCGGGTTGTAAGCACTGATGTTTTCTGACATTCCTTCCAGCACTCTGTCACCCAAGGATCTAAAATCCTGAGTTGTGAGGTCCTTCACAGTCTGGCAGGGAACTCAGGGAAGTACATGGACAACAGGCTTGTTCCCACCTCCATGTACAGAGAGCTCAAGAAAGAACGTGGAGAAGAGGCGTTGTGCCACCTCCACTTACAGTGTCTTTCATTTTCCTAGGATGGACTATTCACTAATTGGAATTTTTTAAAAAATCATATGAATTCTGTGTATATGTGTGTATGTTTGTATGTGTGGGGGTGCACATGTGAATCTACAAGTTTTCATGCCAGAGTATGCAGAGGCCGGAGCTCTAAGCACATGCACCTCCACACTCAGCATTGTAGATGAGTTCTGGGGATCTGAACTCAGGTCTTCAGGCTTGCACCGAAAGCACATTGCCCACTGAGCCATCTCCCAAGCCCTCTCATTTGGATTTCCAGCGAGTGCTTATAGCCTTGCCACCATGCTTCCGTGCCCTGGGCTAAGGCTAAACTAGAGCTCGCAGGGCAAAGGGCACAGCAAAGCCTCTCTCTGCCTTCAACGCACTTATCACTGCAAAAGCAGCAGCCTGTGGAAGGGGCTGCACAAGAGCACAATTAACTCCCCAAAGGGCTTGGGAAAGATTCCAAAGCAGAGGAGGGAGGAAATAGAGGCCATGGCTCACTGCAACTAAAAGAGGAGAAAAATTAAAAGGGAATATCCACCTAGCTTGCCAGGTACCAAGCGGGTTACTTTATAAGTATATAAATATGCTCATTCTGTTAAAATAATGAACAGAGGATGATGGGTCCAGCATCCCGAGCTCCACTCAAACATATGAAACCCCAATTCACTGTAAACCACAAAACAGAGCTTCAGGTTAACCCATCAGAAACCACCAAGAAACCTGGAGCTGGAGACCAGCAATCACAAAACCACCAACCCCTAGCCAGAGATCTTCTCCCACGATCAATCAAAAGTTTCCTTTGTATTCCTTCTGCAAACACCTCAGACATTTCCCCGCTCACCATTCAGTGGGTCGCTCAGCTGCCTGTGGTCCAGGGCTGCCTGATTCAAGAATCATGAGATGTTCAAACAAACTTGAAACATCTTAGAGTTGAGGAAAGCCAGGAATGGTGAAACATGTTTGCAACTTCAGCTCTAGAGAGGAAGTGACAGGTCGATCCCTGAGGCTCACTGGTCAGTCAGTCTAACCTGCTTGGGTTAGCTTCAGGCCAATGAAGGATCCTATCTGAAGAGAACAATGGATGGTGCTGGAGTAGATGGCTTAGCGGTTAAGGTGCCTGCCTGCCAAGCCTAAGAACACCCTTTCAAACCTCCAGGTCCCACATTTAGCAAGACCCCAAAAGTGACGCAAGGGCGCAATGCCACACATGCCCGCAAGGGGGCGCAGGCATCTGGAATTCGTTCACAGTGGCTGAGGGGCTACTGGCACACCCATTCTATCTTTCCCTCTCTCTCTCTCAAAAAAAAAATTACAATGGATGATGTCTAAGAAGAATGACACCCAAGGTTGTCCTGTAACCCTCAAATGCGCATGGACACACATGAATAACTACACACACACACACACACACACACACACACACAAGAAATGAGAACTGAGGATGTAGCTCATGTTAGAACACACAACATGGGTAAGACTGTGAGTTTGGTCCTCGGCACCAAAACAAACACAACAAACCCCTCCCCCACCCAGTCTTAATGGACTTACATGTTTACCTCTTTTTGCATGTGTATGTATGTCTGATGTGGTCCTGTGAGTCTGCATGCTTGTACGTGTGTGTGCATATGGATGTGGAGTGGATGTGGATGCTTGTGTATGTGCGTGCATGTAGAGGCCAGAGGCCAATGTTGGGCCTCTCCCTCAGTCACTCTCCACCTTCTTCTTGGAGACAGAGTCTCTCATGGAGCTAAGATTCACCAATTTGGCTAGTCTGGTTGGCTGGTGAGCCCCGGGGGTGGCAGGCCTCTACCTCCTTAGTGCTGCAATTAAGGGGCATCGTGCCATGCCTAACGTTTTTGCACAGTTGCTGTGGGACTGAACTCAGGTCCTCAGGCTTCCTCAGCAAGTATTTTACCTACTGGACCATCTTCCCACCCCCTAAACTTATCTTTAACTATTCTTACAAGAATTCCTATGAAGTTGATTGTACTGTTCATGATTCAAAGGTCAGAAAAGTTGGGCACAAAGGGGATAAAGGATTTCCTTCCATGCACAGTTAGTCAGGGAAGAGAGTCTACCACTCTAGTTTCATGATTTTTCTGCACTCAGTGAAAGACATGACCTCTGACCTTAAGCAGATACCCCCATGAGAGAGTGGGCACATTCTCCAAGTAGAGAGGACAGAAAGAACAGGAGCCCTGAGGTCTGGACTAGTGGCCACACTTTCAGGACATGGACAGGCAGTGTCAGATGACTTGGGAGGCGGGCCGTCCTTGAGGCCATGCAGTGCTGTTTGCAGGCATGGAGCTTTAGGCACTGTGGAGCCATGGAGACGGGAACAACGTGAGCTGAATTTTGTGATTTAATGATGTCAAGATGGGTTGGAAACAAGTGGAATTGTTTTGATTCTGTCAGTCATTTCCAGTCGCCAATGAGCTGACTCTGGCGTGAGGGCATCAGAGAGGAAATAATGGTAGTAGTCGAGAGAGACAGAGAGAGAGAGAGAGACCACGAAGGCCTGAGCCACATCGTGCCCACTATAGCATCTCAATGGGTAGAGGTGATCCAGGAAACCCCATGGGGCACATATTTGGAACTCCAGGGGCTGTTGGGAGATCTGAACTGTGTACTTGTGCCTAAGATCCGTGGGGCAATGTGATAGACACTAATGAAATGAAATGAAGCTCGGAATGTTTCCAGATCCCTCTGAGAATGTTTGGAAACCAACCTGTTCCTCAAAGCTTCAAGACACTTACCTCCTTTTGAAAGGGTTAGAGGAAATTGACCTACGGACCATCCCCCCCACCCCCATAGACCATCCCAACCCAATGTGTGTCCTAGAAAAAGAAGAGTTGTTCCTACCCAAGAAGGTCTCTAATGCTACTTTCTTTATTTTCTTTATTTTCTTTTTTTAGAGATAAGATCTCTCTCTAGCCCAGGCTTGCCTGGAACTTACTCTGTACTGCCAGGCTGGTCTCAAACTCACATCAATCCTCCTATCTCTACTTCCCAAGTGCTAAATTAAAAGTGTGTACCACTACACCCAGCTCACTAATGCCACTTTTATCAAGCAAAAAGAACAGCGTTCTCACATGCCAATGGTGCTTGCCTGCAAAGGAGAGAAGCAGATCCCCTGACATGAGTTTCTTTGGGCTGTATGGTCTTAGTGGTGACGCTCAACACCGTTTCAGCCACGGAAGTCCTCAAAGATGGGGGTTTACATCCAGGCAGAACCTCAGTGGAATCATAGGACAGCTGGAGGGAAGACCAGAAGGTGGTGGCAGAGGAGTGACTTCTCTGATCACACAGTTATCATACAGCTCCAGGGATCTCAAATGGAGGCCCAGAGGATGTAAGAAAAGTGAGATAGAAAGACCCACGCCCCAGCCATTCCACTGGCTCTAACAGTGAATCAGAAATGATGGACGTGATGCTTCCTATTTGGAAAACCAAGCCCTTGTTTCACCTCCACCAAGGAATCCATTTCTCACCCAGAGCTCTGGAAACCCTTGCATCACTTATAAGGGTGACATGCCTAATGCACACAATGGACCAGCAGGCCATACATGAACGATGGGTCTGGAAGAGTGGATTTCCCTTTAAGATCCCTTCCAGTTCCAACAATCTCTCATTTGTGTCTTTCTCCCCAGGCTCCATCTCCTCAGCCCGTTTATTTTAATCTTTTCCTCTGTCTCTGTGTTTTCCCTGGCTTATACAATCTAGCTTGTGTGAGCAATGTTCATACGCTTGTGAATACAGTTGGTTCTTTGTCATCTGTGATAATAAGAGACGGGTCATGTGGATGACCCCAAACTGCAAACATTGCTCATGTACGTGACTAAGGAACATTCCAGTCTAGCAGTCTAATATTTGGTTTGAGTCGCGCTCACCCAGTACACATTGGCCAGTTAGTAGAATGTGCACAGGGGTTAACTAGGCCATCCTAGAGGGGACTAAGAATTGAGGCTGGGATTTGTACCTTGTCCAAGACTCCATGACCAGGCAGCAACTTGTTTTTCTTTTTTTCTCAGATTTGGCTAGTTGATATAATTAACACCATGATGGATGAGATGTAGCACATGCCCCCCCCACACACCCCAGACAGAGTGGAGGCTGGAATAAGAAAAAGATAACCTCTAGAGGGAGATTTTATGAGCCTGAGAGTCTCAAAACCAAAGTAAGGTCGCATATCTTGGTTCCATAATGGGTCAGCCAGCAGAGATCCTCTAGTGTCCGAGGTTACTTTATTTCACCCTTTGGCCATCACGGCTCTGAGGAAATCCCCTTGGGCCTTTCCCACATGATGGGACCCTGCTGGAAGATGAGCCAACATGTGTCCTTGTGCTCCCCTGATACTACAGCCCCTGGTCTTCTGAAACAAAAATGTTCAACTACACAAAATAAGTGAAAAGAAAATTAAACACTGAGCTATTTCTTTTCCTATATAAGGTTCTAAACAGTATAAAAACCATTATTTCTTTTTTTAATAATATATTTTTATTAGTTATGTATATAGCGTATATACAGCCATGATGGTACCATCATTAGCCTTCTCCCTGTCCTCCCCCCATGGGGAATGTGGGTCTTGCCTTACGGGGGTAGCCATCAGTTATGTGGGAGAGGCAATGGCTCTGTGCATAATGACCCAACTCATGGCTCTAACAATCTTTCTGCCCCCTCTTCTACGAGTTTCCCTGAGCCATGATGGGTTCATTTTAGGTCTATTTCAGTGATGAGGTTTTGGGAGTCTCTGTGTCTCTGGATATCTGATTTTGCAGGGGTTGAGGGTTCTTTGTGTCTCTCTCCTTCACCTTTGTGCTGGCACCAGGTTCATGATAAAGCAGCACTCTTGCTCATTTCCCCTATAACTCTATGGCTTCAGCTGGTGCCCTGGTGAGATGCAATGGGCTGATTCTCTCCTCAGGTTCTGCGTCCATCTGAAAGAGAGAAGCAGATTCTCCAACAGAGAATGAGGTCAGTGCAAGATACATGGACAACCATTATTATTTCAGAGAGAATTTGATAGGTGTAGGCCCTCTTGTATCCCACTATTGGTGGGAGCTTGATATTGGAGAGCTCATTTTTGGATATGGTTCTGACTTGTTTCCCATTCCAGGATCTGTTAGCCAAATCTAGAGCAGTTGGTTACCCACCATGGCCGTGTGCCACTACTGCACCTGTGTGAGTATCACCGTCAGGTTGTTTGCTGCTGAGTAGCTTAGACCATGAGTTGCTTAGACAGATGTGGTCATTTTCCCCCAGTCACTTATGTAGCGCCTTCTGGCACTAGACAAGCTGTCTGGGGACTCTTCCAGATTCCAGCCAGGTCTCT
This sequence comes from Orientallactaga sibirica, assembly GCA_036365145.1. NCBI lineage: Eukaryota > Metazoa > Chordata > Mammalia > Rodentia > Dipodidae > Orientallactaga > Orientallactaga sibirica. The sequence continues at coordinate 4,902,912 of JAEOAD010000035.1, forward strand.
CCATGTTCCGTCCAAACAGCATATGGTGTCTTCAGCAGTAGGGTCTTACCAATAACCTTTGGTGGATCATCAAGTACTCTGACAGAACTCTGTCTTCTTTTGGGAAACCTTGGAGGTCTTAGTGATCAACAGCTCAGTGTGGATGTTGACCACATACTGGTATTGGGAGTTACAGGTCAGTGCCAAGGGAAAAGAAGGAAGAAAAAGTATAGGCAATATGAAAAAGAAAGAGAGGAGACAAAGAAGAGAAAAACCAATATTTCTTAATGCCAAGGACAGCTTACTTAACAGTAGACAGAAGCAAAAATTGTTAGCATTTATTTAGACCACTATTCGACAATTTATCCAAAGGCCTAAACATCACTCCATATTACTATGTAGACAACAAACGGTGTTAGTGACCATGGTCCTCAGACTCACGTCCTTGTTCGCTCTCTGCTCCTCTAGTGATCTAGTCTTAAACAGGCACATTGTCCCCAATTGCAACATGTCAGTGACTGAAGTCATGGGATGTAGGTGCCTAGTGTGACCTTAAGGAGAAATTTGAACTGAGTCAAGATCAACCACTTCAGTTCATAAAAGGTAGAAAATTCCTACATAAGAGCATAGGTCACAGCTCCAAAGTTCTGTATGTTACCTTAGCTCATCATAAAATCGGATTTCTCTTTTGTTGTCAAATTTCCATGTTCATTACACCTTCAGAAAATACAGTGAAAGCATGAAGGAGAAAATATAAACTAACTCTAATGCCCACAGACAGCTATCAGTAATATTTTGGTTTTTTATTTTTGTTCTAAAGACACAGATAGCTTGAAGAGGATAGATGACAAATAGATACATAGATAGACGTTACCATATATCAGTTATATGTTACACTTTCTTTTTAATAGCCTTACACTTTCATATCACCAGCATTTTCAAATATTTTCATAATATTCATCTATTTGTTTTCATAACATTTAACTTCATCTATGTACTCTTTCACATGAGTACTTCTTTGGATTCCTGAGTTTTTCCTTATCAGAATTTTCTTCCAATGTCTAATTCAGGGTAAAAGGATATAAGGATGTTGTGGGCTCAGTGATGAACTGGTAAGTAGCTTTCTAGATAAATGTCAGCAATTCATACTTCTACCTACTGTTTAGGTCACGCTTCCTTTGTGAAACTGGATACTTTTCATGGGCTCCTAGAATACTCCTTTTATGATCTTTACCCACTTTCATTTTCTCTTGAGGAAATCTCTATTCATATGAGTTATTGTAAGCTTTACATAAGCAGTATATATACAAGCATATGTATATTTATCCTTTGCCCTTACATTGTAATTCTTTCATGCTTTAATGGTTACAATTTTTTCTCAGCTTTGAAGGTTGAACATTTATATTTCCTTGTTTTCCTTTTTTTTAAAATTTATTTATTCTAATTTTACATTCATGTTGGTGCCTCTGGTAGCCTCCTCCCTGTCCTTCCCTCCTCTGAAGGTACCTTCCTCATTGGGGAATGTGGGCCGTGCAATATGGGGGTAGCCAACAGTTATGGGGCAGAGGCAACATCTCTGTGCATAATGTCCTTGTTTTCCTATTGTATTTTTATTTATTTTTATTTATTTATTTATTTATTTATTTATTTATTTATTTAAGAGAGACAGGCAGAGAAAGAGAGAGAGATGCAGAGACAATGGGCACACCAGGGCTTCTAGCCACTGCAAACGAATTCTAGACACATGTAGCACCTTGTTCATTTGGCTTACTTGGGTCCTGGGGATTCAAACCTGGGTCCTTGAGCTTTGCAGGCAAGTGCCTTGACAGCTAAGCACCTCTCCAGGCCCCCTTGTTGGCTTTTTTACATTTAACTTTAAAAGATAAAAGCAGGAGAATTGGTGGGGCAATGGTTTCATCTTTTGTTTATTTTGCATGTGAACTTTTAAGTGGAGATTATTATACAAGTTATTCGCTGGCTGATCCACTTGAGGTTCCTGCCTCATCTTATATTAAATCCCTATACACACAATAGGTGCATTAACCCTTGAAGAATGAAGAATTTATTCCCAACTACCGAAAGACAGAGTTTGGATACCAGGAAAAACTAATCGACCTAGATGAAGGTCCTGTCTTCCCCCAGAAGCATCCAGCAGTGGCCCACACCCAGAGTTGGGGGCTCAGCTCTAGTGGGACGGTTCCAGCCCACACTTGCCTTTTCCATGTGGTCAAAACCAGCTCATCTCCCCCCTGCATCCAGACTCACTTTTGCCCTCTTTTCCTGCCCATGCTGCCCCCACAGCACCTCTTAATGAATGTCTTGCAGTCCAGTCTCCTTCCCAGAGCTTGGAACACAGCCTGTGACCTACATACATGCAGGCCCACAATCTGCAATTCTAAAATTAGTAAAGTTTCAAAAACTGAACCTTCTCTATTTTCCATGAGTTTGATGCCAATATTCATTTCAGAGCAAAATCGGATCCAAATCAGTAGGGAACTATTGATGCTGTGATGTGTTCACCTCGGTTTCTCTGTGGAAACTTCACTATGTGTGATAAGAGAGTGCTGGACAGACCCCCTGTGGTCTGCAGTTCATAAAATGTTAACTTAATATATTTAGAATATGATCAATTTACTTTCTAAAATACAACTTTTGAGTTCCAAAACACATCGAACCCCAGACTTTTACAACAGAAGACTGAGGAGCTATATAAAATATATTTTCAAATTTATCTTCATGCATTTTCCATCTTAATGACAATATCATTCAGCATTTTTAATGTTTTTGAAAATACAGGTCTCCCACAGGTTTGCTGTTCTTTATAAAATACTGTTTCACTCACGCCTGTTTAGTCTGAGAACTTCAGAATCGAATCATGTCTTCAAATTATCTCTGCATTGATATTTTCATTGAAATAATATTAAGCATCAAATTAATGTGGAAAAAATTGCCCTCTTTAGAATATCTAACTACCCCCATCTAAAGACATGGCAAGTCCCTTCCCTTGTTCTTGTTCATGTTTGCGTATCTGCAGATGAGTTTTGAAATTTTTCACATGAGCTCCGCATTTAACTTACTGGAGCCATTCAACAACCTTTTATCTCTGATTTTTTTATAATTTATTTTTATTAATATTATTCTGATTTTACATTCATAGTGTTGGCTCCCTTATCCTCCTCCCTGTCCTCCCTCTTCCAAAGGGACCCTCATCAATGGGGAATGTGGGTCATGTATTATGGGGGTAGTCAAGAGTTCTGGGGGGTAGGCTCCAGTCTCTGTGCATAATGCCCCAACTTGTGGCTCTAACATTCTTTCCACCCCCTCTTCCGCTAATTTCCCTGAGCCACATTGGGGTCATTTTAGTTCTACTTCAGTGGTGAGGTTTTGGGAGCCTCTGTGTCTCTGGATATCCGGCTTAGTAGGAGTTGGATGTTCTTTGTGTTTATCTCCTTCAGCCTTTTTCTGGTGTCGTGATCACCATGAACACTGTACTCTTGCCCTTCCCCCGCATTACTCTATGGTTTCAGCTGGGGCCCTGGTGAGGTGTGATTGGCTGATCCTCCCTTCAGGTTTGTTGTCCATCTGAAAAAGAGAAGCAAATTCTCCAACAGAGAGAGAAATTTGAAAGAAACGATTTTCCCATTGATTCTCCTAGTTGATTACTACTTACTTATGGAAAAAGTACTCGTTCATAACTTTGTGTTTTACAGCCCCCTTTCTTGAAGCTACGTTGATTCTGACTGTGGCCTTGCAGTCGGGTTTGCACAGGTATTTAACTTGATCATCTGCAGGTAATGATAATTTTGTTCCCTCTTAACCTATTCATGCATTCTATTTTCCATTTTCTACCACATTGTGCTGGACGGTGTGCTCATCAGAATGTGAACTAATGGCGGTAGCAGCAGGCATCTTGGTCAAGTTCCCATTTTTAACTGGGATTGCCCCCAGTGCTTCCCCAGTAAGTGTTTTTCTGGCTGGTATTTCATGATGCTCACTCTACATTGTCTGCAGGAAGATTCTGTTCTTATTTTTCTAAGAATTTCTTTCTCATCTGTAAGTAATGTGTTGAGTCCTATTTTTTTTGACATCTGATGAAATTACCATATGCTTGTCTCTGCTGAGACACTGCTGTGATATCGTGCATTAATAGAGTTCCTGACATGAAGCTGTTATTGAATTTCAGAATGGACTCCATTTCCTGGCATTGACTCTGTACAGGGATAGGGATGTTTTCACATATGGACTCACGATCAAGATCAGTTTAGAGGACGTGCTCCCGAAGGTGAGAGCAAATGAAAGAATTCATACGTGAGGATGCATTCGTTGTGCCAGAAGAAGAAGGGACATAAGTTTGATGGTCAAGTCATTTAATTTTCTAATAGAAAGATACTCCAGAGTCAAAAAGCAAATAGAAACCTGACAAGAGCAGCAGACTTAAAGAGGACCAATTCTGTATTTCACAAAAAGATGCATTCCAGTAGTGAAAATGACAATGGCTATAAACCGTTTATAGAAAAAAAGCTGGTAATGGATGTTATCATTTGAAATAATCCCAACCTCTTTGATAATTAAAGAAATAAATTCAAAACTGTAAAAATATTGTTCTATGTCTATCAAAAAGAGCAAAATTCCAGGCTGGGAAGATGTTTTAGCAGCTAAGGCACTTGCCTACAAAGCCTAAGGACCCATGTTTGGCTCCCAAGATTCCAGATAAGCCAGATGCACAAGGTGATGCATGCACAAGGCTGCACATGCACAAGATCATACATGTGCACAAGGTGGCACATGCATCTGGAGTTCGATTGCAGTGGCTGGAGACCCTGGCAGGCCAATTCCACCCCCTGTCATAAAAAAAAAAATTTTTTTAAAGGGCTGGAGAGATTTCTTAGTGATTAAGGTGTTTGTCTGCAAAGCCAAAGAACCCAGGTTCAATTTTCCAGGACCCACATAAGCCAGATGAACAAGGGGATGCATGTGTCTGGAGTTCGTTTGCAGCAGCTGGAGGCCTTTGCACACCCTTTCATATCTCTCTCTCTCTCTCTCTCTTCCTCTTTTATTCTCACTCAAAATAAATAAATAAACAAAACTCCAAAAATTTATGATGGAGCCCACTCCTGGCAAGGCTGGGCCAAGGAAGACACTAATGACTCTTCTCATTTCTAGAGGAGGGCAGAAGTCACCAGTTTTACAACACGGAACTATTGGGTTCAGTAATCCTGCTGCAAGGGATTTCTCTGGTAGATTAAATATAAAGTAGCAGAAAGGACAAAAACTAAGCTAAACACATAATATGTACACTAATTGAAGACATTCCAAATTTGGGGGATAGAATGTCTTCATTTTCAAGAACAGATAAAGAAATCTGTGTGTACTGATAAGGAAAACTTCAAATATAATCTATTAAAGAAAAGAAGAGTGAGGAAGAATGAGTATATTCTAACTGTTTTGCAGGAATGATGGGTAAGCAGATGGTGGGGTGTGTGCATGCATTCTGCTCTCCCAGCACAATGTTGCTTCAGGAGAGAGGCTTTGGATGGGGTGCTGAGGGGAAGGGCAAGGCCTCCTCCGTGGATACTCTGCTACTCTGCTGGGTTTGAATCTTACATCCTACTACTACCAGTAATTATAGCCTAGGATTTTTCACATTTGTCAAGCTTATTTCTTACATCTACTGCTTGATAGTGATATTGGAATTTTAAAATCTTCCTGCCCACCTTTAATGATTCTCATGCAAAAGAAGAGGTGTGGGGCACAGGAATCTGAAGTTTTTACAAATGTCCATCCAAAACTGAACCTGGATGGGCTGAGAAAGAAACTGAAAAAAAAAAAAATCTCAGTTCCATGGGTAAACTATTTGACATGCCTCCTTCAAGAGCTAATGACAAGGATAAATTAGCACAATAATTTACATAGTTATCTGTGATTCTTCTGTGACCTGGAAGAAACGTTGAGGTATCATAATTATCAATGACCTAACTAACATGGTGGTGCATGGTGCATGGTGCATGCCTGCCACACTGTGGAAGTAGAAGCAGAAGGATTTTTAAGAGTTTTAGGCTAGTGGGGGCTTCTCAGAAAACAAAACTCAGTATCACTAATGCTGCCCACTCCTCGACAATAAGGGGAAATATGAAGAAATTTAAAAAGCACCTTTGCATAAATAATTCTTTTAAATATTTATTTGGGCTGGAGAGATGGATTAGCGGTTAAGGAGCATGCCTGCAAAGCCTAAGGACCCAGGTTCGATTCTCCAGGTCCCACATAAGCCATATGCACATGGTGACACATGCGTCTGGAGTTAGTTTGCAGTGGCTAGAAGCCCCAGAGCGCCCATTCTCGCTCTCTCTCTCTCTCCCTCTCTCTCTGACTGTAATAAATATATAAAAATAGAATCTTAAAAAAACTTCAAATTTAAAAATATATATATATTGATTTATTTATTTGCCGGAGAGAAAGAGAAGGAGAGATGGAGAAAAGGAGAGAGAGATTGAGTGAGTATGGGGGCATCAGGGATTCCCACCCCCTGAAAATACACCACTTTGTGCATCTGGCTTGACATGGATGGGTACCAGGGAATCAACCTGGGCAGTGAGGATTGGCAAGCAAGTGCCTTTAACCATTGGGACATCTCTACAGGCTATTTCTTTGATAATTTACACTTTTCTTTACATCCTAATTTTCTCTTTAGTCTTCTACTTATGTTCAATCACATTGAGTCAAATGTATTTTCAATGCAAGGTACCCACCCAATTTCAGACTTAATGTCACAAAGTTAGATCAAATAAACTCATAATTTTACTGTCTATCATGTCTGTTTTATATTCCTTTTCTTATTTCTCAATTTTATTTGTGAGCCCTTGCTCATTTTCTCTGATTAGAATTGATCTCTTTTGTAAGGATTTTTAAAGAAACTAGCCTTTGAAGATTTTAATTAGTATTTAATTATTCTATTTCTGTTCTCTGTTCTTTTACATAGGCTTTTATCCGATTTCTTTTCATGTTATGTTACTTAACTGTGTTTTATTGATTTTTTTGAAACTTAAAACGGTCATTTTCAGCCCTTTATGCTTAATTAAAGAGCATAAAGTATTAAATTTTATTGTAAGTATGCCTTATCCCAGAATTTTGAAATAACTTTCTCAATATTATTTCATAGTCTTTAGTTATTTTTTCCTTTAGCTTAGGAGTTATTTAAGAAATTTTAAGTCAATTATCACACAAGTGAATGTTTTTGTTTAAATGTTAATCATTTGTGCCAATACAAATTGTCAAAGGACTAGAGAAAGATGGCTCAGAGGTTAAGAAAACTTCCTGTGCAAGCTTGAGGGCCTGAGGATTCCTGAGAGACCACTGGAGTTCAATCCTCAGAACCCAGATAAATAGCTGGATGTGGTTACACATATCTGTAACCCCATTCCCATGAGAAACAGAGACCAGAGAACCACTGGGGCTCATGAAAAACAGCAAAATAAGTAAGAGACTCAAACTGAAGTAAGGTCTGGCAGAACAATAGAGTAGGGCATGCTATGTTCCCCTCCAGTCACCCCACAACAGATGAGTACAAGGAACACCGCCTGAACACATCCACGTGCATGCACCACACATACACAAGTATCATGCTACGTATGTACTTTGATTTTTATTGATTTCTTTCCTTCCTTCCTTCCTTCCTTCCTTCCTTCTTTCCAAAAGGTTCTTATATAACCCAGATTGGCCTTGAACTCCCTATGAACATGAGACTGGCCTTGAATTCCTGATCTTCCTGCCTCTGTCTTCACGAGTACTGGGATTATAGGCATGTATCATCACCACATTTAATGAGGTTTTTGAAATTTTATTTAATTTGTATTTTTATGGATATTTAAAAGTTCAAGGACATTTATTGGTTGTAACTTGTGAAATTATAGTGCCTGCCCTTGTTCTTGATAATTTCTCAATGTATGAATGGGATGTAGTAAACTTGTTTGGTCTTACTCTAGCTGCCTTGTTTTACTCACGGAGTAATTTAGTGAACATTTATGCAACACTCCCTGTGTATCAGTAGCAGCTGGCAGAGCCTTAGTCCTCCAATGAGGTGTGAGTAGAAGCCTGCTTTCCTCATCCTCCTTCTAAATGAGATGAGCAGCTGGAGCTACACTAGTCACCTTGTAAGCATGAGGAAAAGACCAACTTGGAGATGTTTGAAATTATTCACACACTGCCACACCATAAGAGGAAGATAAATGACTATCGGTTCAGCTATTCTGCGTGGGCTATTATGTGCTTGCAACTGAATATATTCCTAATTTATATGTATTTACTTCTAAGTCAATTTTTTCAAAAATATTCATAGCTATATTTTATTATAAAAATCAACTTTCTAGGTGGGTGGGGGGGTGGCTGTAGAGAAGGCTCAGCAGTAAGGTGCTTGCCTTCAAAGCCTAATGACCCAGGTTCAATTTCCTGATACCATGTAAAGCCATATACACAAAGTGGCACATGCATCTGGAATTTGTTTGTAGTAGCTTACGGCTCTGGTGACTCCATTCTCTCTGTCTGCCTCTCTTCTTGCTATCTCTCTCTCTGCTTGCAGCTAAATAAATAAATAAATATTCTAAAAAATCAAATTTCTGGACTCTTCCTGACAGCCTAGCCATGCTATGCCACTGCTCACAGCCTTGAAAAAAGAAGTTTGTTTACTCAAAGGGTTGAAGTTAACACAGAGATGCATAACTGGTAATGTCACTGAGAATATGTGACTAGTGTGTATACTCCGCCCTAAACATGACATCTAAATGACACCCTCCAGGGCTCAGGAAAGCTCCCAGAAGACAGGGCTGAAAGAAGGTAAGATGAGGAGGGTGGAAGTAGAGCTATGCACTACTGAGAGATCAAATATGTAAGTTTGCTAAACTCATGATCACATAGCAGATAGGTTTTCTTACAAAAAAAGACTGAGTCTGTGAACATCTCATCATAGATAAGGAAGAGTCCATGAGACCCCTACATCTCCCACAGTAAGTAGTGGCAATGATGATGGCTGGGTGGGAAGAGTCAAGTCCTTCAGTGGTACAGCCACTGGGGGGGTTGCCCATTCTCCAGTCAATAACCTTCCACCCACGACTTAACTCAGTGAGTCAACAATAAATACGAACCAAAAAAGGATGAAGAGAGGATGGGGTTCTAATGAGAAGAAGGGTTTTAGGAGGAGGGGAAGAGATAATGATTGAGGGAAGTGGGATCAAAATGGATTGTATACATACATGCATGAAGTTGTGAAAATGGAAAAAAATGAATAAGATGAAATCAAGTGTCCTACAATAATTATATATGTAGGAAAATGAGCTAGAATGTATTTAATTCTCCTTACTTCTTTCTAATTTCCCAATATTTACAAAATTGTGAAATAAAAATTTTAATATGACTAAATTTTTACATGAGATACATTTTCATGTCCTGCTACTTTTATGTTTAATACATAAATCATAATTGCAACAGTTCAATTTAATGTATTGCATTTGATATCAATGGTTTGTGCCAACGTGCTTTATAGTTGAACTAGTTCATTCTCTGGTGGGAACTTTTGACTCATCTCTTGGGCAGCTGTCATGTGTTTTGAGGCACTTTTCCTGAAGGATAAAAGAGTACTATTTTTCTTTTAAATCCTTTTATAATTAAACATGCCTTTCATTTGCCTTTAACATGATCAGCATGTGAGAAAGTGCCTTGTCTAATTATAAAACTCCCGGCTTAAAAATTTCCATCAGAACTCTAGATTTTAAAACTGTGTCGTGAAGATTTGTGAAGTATCATGAAGTTAAGAAAGCACAATGTTGTCCCTTGTTAACAGTGTATCTTCACATTCTTTTTCAAAAGTTGCAAGAATGTGGGGATCTGTCAGCCCAGTTACCAGGGCCCGTGGGACCCCAACTCTCATGACTAGAATGATGGCAGTGGTGATGACTTTAGATCAACAGCCTACTTCTCTGGATCTTTTTTTATTTTAGTTAGCTTTTCTTCTGAATGCTCTCTGTCTACAAATGGTCTTACCTTCAGTGTCAACATTTCTCCTCCTTTAAATCCATTTCCTTAGTTATTCACAGAAAGGTGTCATTTGTTAGGTACATCATTGTTTTGGGTTTTTTTTTATTTTTTTTTTTGTTTGTTTGTTTGTTTGTTTGTTTTGTAGTGTCTATACTGCCAGTTAACTGGAGCTACAACTCAGCAGTGCAGTGCTTACCCAGGATGGTCACTGATCTGGGTTCAATTCTAAGAATTACAAAGAAATAAGAAAAGAGAGAAGAAAGGAAGAAAGAGAGGGAAGATGGCAAGGAAGGATAAACAAAAGAAAGGCTTTTGCTAGTTATCCTCTTCAAGGTAAATGTTAATTCTTCCATTGTGCCTTTATGTTCCCAGAGTTCTCTTCTGCACCTTCAGAGTCTTTGAAATCTCTCTGGCATTCCAAAGAATCACATTTATTTTTTTCAACTCTGGTTTCACAAGCTGCTACACAGAGAAAATGTCATCTAATTTTCTTCTTTAATTATTTCTTATTCTTTTTTTCCCTAATGGTATTTCCCTCTTTCCTTGGTTTCATATTTTTATGTTTATATTTGCTCATCCTTGAATCATGAATACTGAGGGTTTTTTCCATTGAGTATTTATTAGTGGATTACTTTTTTTTCCTCGAGATAGTAGCAAATAACCAATCAATGGCCATTCCTTCTAGTTGTCGCCTCACATCTGAAGGTACTTTCTGAGGGAAGGTGGAAGAATATCAGACATAGAACTCTTACCAGAAATCCTACCTTGTCTTTCATCTATAAGAGGAAATACATGTTTTGTGTACCGAATGGATTAAAAAGTGAGGGCATGTGTTCGGTAACGTGTTGGTGCATCCTGCACAATAGGAAACAGGAAAGCAATGCAAAAGAGTGGTGAGGTCAGATTTGAAAACTGTTGAGATTTGTGCCTTGTGCATATTTTCATGGTGTAACCTGAGAAGATTCACGTCAGTTTTTCCTTATATAAAATGGACTTAGGGGCTGGAGAGATGGCTTAGTGGTTAAGGCACCTGCCTGCTAAGCCTAAGAACCCGGTTCCAATCTCCAGGTCCCACGTTTAGCCAGATGCAAAGTGACGCAAGGGAGCAATGCCGCACTTGGCCACAGGGGGTGCAGGCATCTGGATTTCGTTCTCAGCACCTGAGAGACTGCTGAAGCACCCATCTCTGTCTCCCTCTCCCTCTCTGTCTGTCTCTCTCCAAAAATAAATAAAATAAAATAAATTTTTAAAAAAATGGACTTAGTACTATCTAGCTCAACAAGGTGTTAGGAAAACTGAACAATGTACTACATATGGTATATGTTCCGTATCACTAGAGTGTACTGGGAACTGTTAATATAGAAACTAACAAATAATCAAACAGTAAACAGTAGCAACCAGAAGCACTTTATTAGTTGTGCAAGATTTTGTAAGAACTGTTCCTGTAAGAACTGTTCCTGTAAGAACTGTTCAAACAAACCACCTGGACTAATTTGTTTAGAGTCCTAGTAATAAAATTCCTATATGAACACCATGGCACATTAAAAATGCCTTCATTAGACGTATTCATAAAGATCGGTAACTATAGCAGGCTTGTGGCTCACCACCATTCACTTTGGTCATGACAGAGGGGATACTGTACAACCTCAGGAACTACAGCGTGCATTCAGTCAGAACACAACCCAGTTTTGACTCGGTTTTGCATACAGACATTAAAGATCCCAAGAGTTTCATAATAAAGTGTTTTTTTTTTTGCATACTAAAGAAGACTAAAATAAAATATCATCCATAGTTTAGCTTTGTTTTGTTCTTATCAGTTGAAAATTCCTTTGTTTTGATCTTTTTGCAGATTTTGGTCACACAAAGAATGTTCTTAGTTAGTTACACATATTAAAGCAGATTATTATCTGAACGAAAGTAATTGAGACCCAGCGAAATGGAAGTTCAGAAAGCACCACTCCTGGGCTGGGGAGATGGCCCAGCAATTCAAGGTGCTTACTTGCAAAGTCTGCGGGCTCAAGTTCAATTCCCCAGTCACCCACTTAAAGCCAGATGGACATTCTTTTTCAGTGGAAAATACACACACACACACACACACACACACACACACACACAAATGAATGGATGGATTAATTAAATAATTAATTTAATTTTAAAAAGGCACCACTTTCCTTTTTTTTCTAGCCAGCTCACAACATAAAGTTGACCCAAGCTACAACAAAGTTTGTGGTAGTTTGAATACATTCCCCCGCCCCCCCAGTAAACTCAGGAGTTTATTAAAACTTCTTGGATTTCCAGCCACCTGGCCGGAGGAGGTGTCACTGGGCAGATCTTAGGGTCCTCCCCTAAGGTGTGGTGATGGATTTGGGAGTCCAGTCTAAAGATATACAAAGAGCCTGGAGTTCCTGAAGTGTGCTGTGTGCTATGGCTCCTCTCTTTCTCTCTGCTTGGTCCCTTAAGAGGGAGCTAACTTCTTCTGCCATTATGGAACTTCCCCTGATCCGTAAGCTTCAATAAATCTCTTCCTCCATAACTGCCTGGTCTGGAAGTTCATCTCAGCGACCTGAAGCTGTCTAGGTTCAAAGTTCAAATATGTTTTTCACATGAGAAAATCGGGAATAATCTTAATAGCTGCCTGCTTGGTCATTGAGTTTATTCCTTTAAATTTTTGTGGGGAGTTTTTCTTTGGATGACTTCTATAGATGAGTTTCCCATAGTCACTTAGTTATTGCATCTGGACAGGGCTGGAGGGATGTGTTTCTGCCTCCCGCTGCTTCTGCTTGTGCCAGGGCCCCTGGACCCATCCTGAGAGATGCCCGTGCCCAAGCTACAGGAGTTTTCATGGATTGAGGGAAGTTGCAGAGGCAGTAAACCAAAAATGTTCACTTCTGCTCAAGGGAGCCACCTACTGTGTCGCTTCTACATTTTCCCTGCCCAGGTTAAAAAGGGCTTGTCGGTTTTATTTTGTTTTGGGGAGGGAGTTACATTGTTAATTCTTTAAAAATGGTTTTATTGGCTTTTTTCATTTATTAGAATGTAAAATGTGTCCCTGATTTTAACAAAGGGATTCTACCATACTACAGAAATTCTCAAAGTATTCTAGACATGTAAAATGCTGGAGGTACTAATAAAAAAAAAATCTAGCCAAGATACAATACCGTTGTCATGATGGTATAAATCCATAAACTGGGGAAAGAGAAAAGAAGGCCATCAAAAGCAGGCCATCCTTTTATGTCTCATTCAGAACCAGCAACCAGTAAGACCTCTCTGGGTAACATGTATCCTGATATTGAGAAGATGGTACACTATGTTATAAGGCTTACCTCCAGGACTGGAGAGATGGCTTAGTGGTTAAGGCGCCTGCCTGCTAAGCTGGTTCCAATCTCCAAAGGTTCCAATCTCCAGGTCCCACGTTTAGCCAGATGCAAAGTGACTCAAGGGCGCAATGCTGCACTTGCCCACAAGGGTGCGCACACATCTGGATTTCGTTCACAGCAGCTGAGAGACTGCTGGCGCGCCCATCTCTATCTGTCTCCCTCTCCCTCTCCTTCTCCCTCTCCCTCCCCCCCCTCTCTCTCTCTCTCTCTCTGTCTCTCTCCAAAAACAAAATAATTAAAAAAATTTTTTAAAAATTAACAAAAAAAGACTTACCTCCAGGGCATTCGACATTCCAGAGAAGGCTCTGCCCATCACCACCACAAACCACATGACTGTTTGCTTTCTCTCTCTCTCTCTCTCTCTCTGTCTCTTTCTCTCTCTTCCTCTCTCTCTCTCAGTGTGTGTGTGTGTGTGTGTGTGTGTGTGTGTGTGTGTGTAAGCATCATAAACGTGAGAGCAATAGATTTAAACAGAGGCCTCAGGACCACTTGTTTAAGTAAGTATGACAAGTACACTCAGTCGTTTGTATACGCAATGCACATCAATAGATTCAGCAATTACAGACTGAAGAGATTTTACAAATTACATGTGTATACACTGTATCCTCCTGTTATTGTTCCTTAAATGACACAGTATAACACCTAGGGGCACTGCATTTATACGGTATTCAGTATTAAAAGTAATCTGAAGCTGAGCATGGTGGAACACGCCTTTAATCCTAGCACTCAGGAGAGGCAGAGGTAGGAGGATCACTGCGAGTTCAAAGCCAGTCTGTGACTACATAGTGAATTAAAGGTCAGCCTGGGCTACAGTGAAACTCTACCTCAAACAACAACAACAACAATAAAAAGTAATCTGGAGACGATTTATAGTCCGTGAGGGACACAAAGACCAACTGTAAACACTGCAGCATCTCGCATAAGGGATTTGAGCATCTGATGACATGACATGACTCATGTAAGACAAGATATAACTGGGGTGAACCTGAGCACTTTAGACAACCTCCAGGACACTCTGGGGTCCAATTTGCACATTACAAATTCAGCTTTAACATTTTATGATATATGATCATGAAATGTGTCAAAAAATGGGTTTTTCTGTTCAGTGGAAACTCATTCAAGTTGTGTCATTAGAAAAAGGAGAGGCAGAAAAAAAAAGCACAAGATAACCACTTTGTCCTACCAAAGTCAGGGTCACCCAGAAGGTGGTGTGTGAGGAGCTTAGCCAGAGCTCTGGTCTCCCCTCTGAAGACATACATGTGAGGAACATGGAGTTCCTTCTAATGAAAAAAGGACTGCCCAAGTGAACTTTCTAGAAGAAATATTCTTCCCCCGAACTCTGCAGGATTGATTTACACCTTGGGATGTTTCTGACATTGAAGATGAAAATAAAAAGTGCTTAGTGGGAGCTCTTTATCCTCCAAACAGGTTTCTCCTGTTTGCTGCTTTTGAACTATTATTGCAAATTGAACCTGACAATGCACTAAAGCCACGCAAGACCCGAGAACACACCAGGACCAGGTGGGCCTTGAAGTGATGCTTCACTTCTATGTCACCAGGGCAGCGCGTCCTGGGAGAGACCTACCCCTTCCAGCAAGAGTGGCCAGTCATTTCTCCAAACGTGGCCTCCGTGGACCTCTTTGTCTTCTCACCCCACATCCAGGTCTGGAAAGTGCAGGCTCTTTGTGTAATAACAAAAAACAGAAAGGCCACCAACCTAAATGCACAGTAGTCGTGAGCTGAGCATGCCTTATGCTCATTAAAGAGGTAGCGGCTTTATTTTCAATCTCACAGCTTCCATAATTTACTTGATCTGACATGCAGCTATGTTCATATTTGTACTTTCCATATTCAGTCTCCCTAAAACTGGTGGAATGTCATCAACCTTCAACAGATGTCTCACGATAATGGCAGGAGTAATGCCTGTGCTCATTATCTATGGTCAACCAAGAGATCAATCCTCAAAATGTACTGGCTTAAGCAGAGTGTTAAGTTTCTGCCTCAGGGATCCAGGAGCCTGGCAGATTTGCTTGAGGTCTTCATGAAGTTGCCAGTCTACATGTTGCAGGGTCACGGTCACCTGCAGGCTCATCTGATGGGAGGGTTGCCTCCAAGTGGGCAAGAGGCCTGGGTTCCACAATGGGCCTGATGGGAGGCCATGCTTCCCTGCCGTGTCGACATCCAGTGCAGCTGCCTGAGTGTTCTCACGCCATGGCAACTAGGAACTTTGGGAAGTAGTAATTTAAGATGAAAGGAGAATAAGGAGACCATATGCCTTTGATAGTGCTCTCATAAATCACACACCATCACTTCTAGCATGTTCTATACATCAGAACACAGTCACTAAATTGAACTCACAGGCAAGGAGAGGAGACCCAGGTTCCACATATTTCCGGGAGGTGTGTCAAAGACTTTGTGGACATATTTAAAACTGCAAAACTTATTTCTAGGATAGTCTAAAATATGAAAATGTGCTGAAGAGATGGTTTAGCAGTTAAGGCACTTGCCTGCAAAGCCAAAGGACACAATTTGATTCCTCCAGTACCCATGTAAAGCCTGATGCAAAAGGTGGCACATGTGTCTGGAATTTGTTAGCAGCCACTAGAGGCCCTGGCATGCTCATTCTCTCTCTCTCTCTCTCAATCTCTCTCTCAAATAAATAAATAAATGATTTAGAAAAATGGAAACACTGAAAACAAATTTCTTCAAGGGTAACAACTTCAATAGCAAGAGGATGACCTGTGGATTCTATTTTTTTTTTTTTTGGCAGGAGCACACTACACATAAGTATTACTCAGCAGATATTTAATTATTTGACAATGACATTAAAACCAGGGGCCCCTCAATTGAAAGTTTTAGAAAAAGCAACTGCAGACACCTCAGCAGTGAACTTGTGAACTACTGGGGGAAAGACCCACTTGGTGGAGCTCTCCAGGAGCACACAGGAAGGAAAGGAGAAATCGGCCTTAGACTCTTTCTGCGGTGAAGATGCAAGGAAGTTGCAGACTAATGGTCCGTCCAAACAAAGATATTGATGTAAGAGGATATGTGCTAATGGAGATGGAAATGCATATTCCATAGCGGATGGTGAAAACAATCTCAAAAATTGTTTAAATCAACACTTAGTCACTTGGGGAGGAATTTTTTTTTTTGTGATGTTGCCAAATTTTATAACTCTTGGAAGGAAAAAAACTTCCAAGATTGTGCCCTTTTCATTGGATGTGTTGAGGGTAGAAGGGAGAGTCTGAAACAGTATTAAGATACAAAAGCCAAAATTAATTCCTTTTTTTTTTTTTTTTTTACTAAGAACATGATTTTAATAGATACATCATGTGTCAGTGCCATCTTTTCCCTCCTCCCTGCCCCCATTTTGCTAAGGGCCCTCAGTGGGGTTGCTGGTATTTCCTTCTGATCGGCTAAGAGATCTGCTCAGTGGAAAGGAACCCAAGCTGGAACTGGGAACCAAGTCAGAATCTTACGGAGACCAAGATTACAGTCTCCAACGACAAGCTCCCTCTAGTCTTTGGCTAAAAGAGGAGCTACATCCATCAAAATCTCCTTAAATTAACATTTAACCTATGCTGATTGCATTCTCTGCTAGAGAATCTGATTTTCTTTTTCATAAGGTAGTGAGACCCGAGGAGATAAACCACCCCTGACACTTCAGCGAAGGCCCAGGTAAGACCACAGAATTGAGGAGACCAGCAAGAGTTCTGCTTCCATGGTGAGCCTGACAATCAGCACCAGGGTGAACGAGACAGATGCTGAGGATACGCAACACATACCAAAGCAGAAATCCAAAATTAATTCTTGCTTAAAATAAATCATAAATAAATAAACGCCAAATTAGGTCCTTTGGCACAGAGGCAAATAACTAGCTTATTTGTAAAATTTTGCACTTGCATTTTCCAGCTGGCTATTTCAATATCACACAAATACAGCACTGCTTCTTCTCCACCTCCCTCCACCCTCACCAATTTGAAAGCTTTTTTTTTTTTTTTTTTTTTTTGGCAGAGCCAAAGGTATTTACACTTAAGAAACAAACTATTTATAAGTTGCACCGATAAAGTCTGTGTACAAACTTCTTCTCCAACTAAGCATTGTCTAATAGCAGCTGGGTATGACGGAGTAAATCAAATGGACGGAAGGAGTCCCGAGTAACATGCTTGTTGCAAGTGGCATTCACTCGTGGAAGGAAACCACCATCTACCCTTCTTATTCTGTCTAGAGACCCGAGTTTCTGCAGAGTGACAATTCTCTCACCTTTACTACGTGCCTTCTCTTGAAATATGCACACTGTATTCCTGACAGCAGTATGTATTTTTCTATGGGCAGATTTTTCACCTCACAGCTATGGCCTCCTTAGCATCTGCCAGCAGAAGGGAAGGCTGCAGTGCTTGGACTCACATGGTTAGAGAATTTAAAAAAATGTTTTTGTTATTTATGAAAGTGCAAAAGTGTGAGAGAGAATTGGTGTGCCAGGGCCTTCGCCACTGCCAACAAACTCCAGATGTGTGCCCTTGCACAGCCTGTGCACATGTGTCACTTTGTGCATCTGGCTTACATGGGTTCTGGGGAGTCAAACCTGGGTCCTTGGGCTTTGCAGGCAAATGCCTTCACCACTAAGCCATCTCTACAGCCCTAGTTAAAGAATTTGTTGAGTATATATCATTTATTGTATTCAACAGATGAAATCAGTATAGGCATCATTCTCGACCTTTCTGAGACCGAGTCCTTCCCCAACATCCCCCTCCACCTTCCATTGCTTCCCCTGGCTCGTTCCTCTCACCACATCCTTCCTCATCTGCCACACCACATCAGATGCTGTCTTTTATGTTATCCTCTACCCTTGCCTACAGCATCTACATTGAAATACGGTGATAAATAGGTTGGAAGAAGGATGCCATCCATTTCTTTTGTATATATCAAACTTCTTTCTTCTTTTCTCTCTTTCCTTAGAAGTGCAGCAGTATCACTTAATGCAGTTCCTTGGAACTGTCCACAGGACTGCACAAGGAAGAAAACCCCAGCACTCGGGAGGCAGAGGTAGAGGAATCACCATGAGTTCAAGGCCACCCTGAGACCACACAGTGAATTCCAGGTGAGCCTGGGCTAGAGTGAGACCCGACCTCGAAACAAACAAACAAACAAACAAACAAAGTTTCCTCCATAGTTAAAGAATTTTTTAAGTGGGGGGCTCTCTCAGGAAGGTGACTTTCCCCTATGCTCTCCTCCCTGGGAGGACACAGTGTGCTCTATGAACTACGGCCATGGAAATTGCTAAGAGTACAGACCCTGGGATCAGTAACCATGCTTTCTAGTAAGATCTCTAGGTGACTCTTATATGCATTAGGTTAGGGAAGTGCTATTCTATGGAACACAACCCCAAACCACTTAATTGTGAACAAGTGAGACAGTTTTACATGACAGCAAGATGCCCTTGGGTTACTCTAGGAGTCTCACCTTGGTCCAGGATAACAGAAAAAAAAAAAAAATTACTAGGTTCTGTTTACCTGTTTGTGGCTCACTCCACATGCAGCAGGAACTTGGGCTGCCTGACCAGACTATCTGGGCCCTAATTCTGCTCAAGACTTCAACCAGAGGCTTGCAAACAAACTCATTCAAACCTGGATGGAAGAAAAGATAGATGGCTTAAATAGAAGCCAAGCTATGAAAGGGGGGACTAAGTCATACATGCTTAACCACTTAAGCATTCCTTCCTCAGTTTACCCAACTTCCTCTCTCTCCCCTAACTGATTCCTACACAGGATGACAAGTGTAATGACAAAGGCCGGCACTTCACAACTGACTCAGAGAAAACTATCATACAGCTATTCTAAGGGCAAGAAGCTCTATTTGGATATAAATCACCTCCAAGTTTATTCTATATGCTCCCATCTGAAAACAGCAAGCATTCATACCACACAAGTATTAGAAAAATCCCCATAATGACTTGCTCATGGGAAAAAAAAACAATCCTGCATATTTCATTGATTCTCAGTAGATCTGTACATTTTTTCACTTCACTTTACCACATCCCCTGATTACCACAAAGCCTGGGAAGCTGGGAGGCCTGTGGGGTACCACTGCTTCACCCGCTTTAGGGATAAGCAAGGACGTCCTGTGTGACTAAGCTAGCCCTTCCAACTTTACAGCTAGCAAGGGACAGCACTGTCCACACACGCAGCACAGCTACGAAGAATTCTCACCTTGCCCTTTGAAAGATTGCTGCTAGCTTATACTAGCAAAACATGTGAGTCTAGTTACTCCTCCCTGTGGTAAAATAACAGAGCAATTTGGAAACCATATTAAATACAGCCCCCAGTCATTACTCAGAAGTTGTTATTTCCGTTCTTTTTCCTATCCCTTTTTTCCTTCCCCTTTTTCTTTTTGGTGTGGGACGAACACTCACCATGAGCTCGACCTTCGTGACAAATTTTCAGGGACACAATATATGATTGTTGAGTGTTGGTACAAAATTGTACAGCAGACCTCTAGAGTTTGTTTATCTTACTTGGCTGAAATTTATGCCCGTCAATTAGTCACTCACCATTTCCCCTCTGCCAACACCTGCAAAACAAAACCATCCTATGTTCTGATTCTATTTGACTGTTGTAGTCAGCTCCCACAATTGGAATCATGTAATGTACATCTTTTGTGAGTGGTTTATTTCATTTAACATAATGTAGGCAAGGTTCATCCTTGCCCACAGCACAATCCTCTTCATCTTCAAGTCTGAATAAAATCCACTGTGGGGGCATACTACAGGTTCTTAAATTATGGGTAGTGACTTCAGATGGGGTTGTGTAACTTCTTGTGGGAGGGTCACACAAAATTTGCAAAAGTCCAAGTTTTCTAAATATGCAACAATTAAAAATAAATTCAAAATCGAATGCTTAGTGAGTCCAGTTTCATGTAGTACATGCCAACATTGCATCCCATGACTTTGCCACAGCCTTGGTTCCCAACACACACCGTGTACACTTGGCACTGCACATGTTGTCACACCACTCAGCCCCAATGAATGCTGCGTGAAGCACCTGGCTAAGATTGGAGGCCAGCTGCTGTTATGAATTGCAGTGTTTTTATTCCACATACAGAGCTTTCTGCTTTTACAAAAAACATAATGGTTGAATTACAGAAAATATTTTAATATTTTCTGACTATCATTTCACATCCTGTAAAGATCAAGTTAGTATATCTTTTGATCGCATTGTTAGAACGGTTGCTTTTAAATTTTTCTGCTTGAATTGCTGACCTGAGTTTCATTTAAAAAATTAAATTAGGGCTGGGGAGATGGCTTAGCGGTTAAGGCGCCTGCCTCCTAAGCCTAAGAACGCTGGTTCCAATCTCCAGTGGTTCCAATCTCCAGGTCCCACGTTTAGCCATATGCAAAGTGACACAAGGGCTCAATGCCGCACTTGACCACAAGGGGGCGCATGCATCTGGATTTCGTTCGCAGCAGCTGAGAGGCTGCTGGCGTGCCCATTCTATCTGTCTTCCTCTCCCTCTCTCTCTCTCTCTCTGTCTCTCTCCAAAAAAAAAAAAAATTAAAATTAAAATTAAATAAATAAATTGTGGTGGTTTGATTCAGGTGTCCCCCATAAACTTCAAGTGTTCTGAATGCTAGGTTCCCAGCTGATGGCAACTTGGGAATTAACACCTTCTGGAGGCAAAGTATTGTTGGGGGTGGGCTTATGGGTATTATAGCCAGCTCCCCCTTGCCAGTGTTTGGCACACTCTCCTGTTGCTGTTGTCCACCTTATGTTGACCAGAGAGTGATGTCCACCCTCTGCTCATGCCATCGTTTTTCCTGCCATCATGGAGCTTCCCCCTCGAGCCTGTAAGCCAAAATAAACCTCTTTTTTCCCACAAGCTGCTCTTAGTCGGGTGATTTCTGTCAGCAATGCGAACCTGACTGCAACATAAATAATAAAAAAATTAAATTAATTTTGTCTTGTGATTAGCAAAGAATTTTCAACAATTTCTTAAATGTCACTAAATATCCTTCTGCCATTTTCTACTACATAGTTTTGCAAAGCAGCAGTCTCTGCCTTGATGATGATAAAATCAAAATATCAATTAAAAATAAATTGGCTGGGCTGGGGAGATGGCCCAGCAGTTAAAGGTGCTTACTTGCAAAGCCTGCTGGCCTAGGTTTGATTTCTCAGTACACTCACGAAGCCATGCATTTAGAGTTTGTTTGCAGTGCCAAGAGGCCCTGGTGTGCCCATACACACTCTCTCTCTCTCTCTCTCTCTCTCTCTCTCTATATATATATATATATATATATATATATATATATATATATATATATATATATATATTTCTCCTCACAAATAAAAAAAAGAATATATTTTAAAACAACAATCACTGAAGAATGTCAAAGATGCTCAATACCCTGTAATATCAAATATTCAGTCAAGATTTAATTTTTTATATAAAAATAGGCATATCCATCTAATTAACATGCAAATTGGCTTTAGCTTTTGGTAAATAATCAAATTATCTGTATTTCAAATAATTATTTTAAAATGAGCTTTCTTTTTTGGAGAGACAGAGAGAGAGGGAGAGGAAGACAGATAGAGATGGGCGCACCAGCAGCCTTTCAGCTGCTGTGAACAAAATCCAGATGCATGCACCCCCTTGTGGTCAAGTGCAGCATTGCACCCTTGCATCACTGCATCTGGCTAAATGTGGGACCTGGAGATTGGAACCGCTGGAGATTGGAACCAGCGTTCTTAGGCTTAGGAGGCAGGCGCCTTAACCGCTAAGCCATCTCTCCAACCTAAAATGAGCTTTCTTGTGATTCACTGTCAGATGGAAAGAAGTTTCAAGTAGAAAGTTAAGAAATCTTGTAGATACAGACCACACCTCCGTCAGTAAAATGGGGGTAGGGAGTGTGTATGGGTGTGCCAGGGCTTCTTGCCACTGTAAATGAACACTGGACAGGTGCCACTCTTTGTGTCCTGCTTACATGGGTGACTTGGGAATTGAACTTGAGCCAACATACTGGTCTCAAGTAAGTGCCTATAGCCACTGAGCCATCTTCCCAACCCCATTCTGACCATCTGATTTCAAGTCTTTCTACTAAATCCTCCAAAGTAGGAATTCATCTCTCCATGAAAGACATATCTTTGTCCCCTCCTTTAAGAGTTACTACAGGGCTGGAGAGATTGCATAGTGGTTAAGTGCTTGCCTATGAAGCCTAAGGACCCCGGTTCAAGGCTCCATTCCGCAGTACCCATGTAAGCCAGATGCACAAGGTGGTGCATGCATCTGGAGTTCGTTTGCAGTGGCTACAGGCCCTGGTAACCAATTCTCAATCTCTCTCTCTCTCTCTCTCTCTCTCAATCTCTTTCTCTCTCTCCCCCACCCCAAAATAAACAAGTAAATAAATAAATGAATAAAATGGTGTGTAAGTTCTTTTTCACATGACCTTGACTCAGAGCCTTTTCTTCAGGCAATCCTGTGTTTTTCCTTAATGATTTTATTATTTATTTACTTGAGAGAGAGATAGAGAGAGAAAGAGGCAGATAAAGAGAAAGAGAGAATGGGCATGCCAGAGCCTCTAGCCACTGCAAAGGAACTCCAGATGCATGCACTACTTTGTACATCTTTGTACATGGGTCCTGGGGAATCGAACCAGGGTCCTTAGGTTTCGCAGGCAAATGCCTTAACCATGAAGCCATTTCCTCAGCCCTAGACAATCCTGTTTTCAATGTACAGATCATATTGATTTAATTTCCTAATATTCCAATACCACTTGAATGAGCAAAAGCTGGGAAGACCACAGCTCCCTTTTAAATGTTTACTTCCAGGTGACCAGATCTCCGCTCATGTGAAACTGCCATTCTTTCCTGTTATTTCACTTATTCTGCACCAATAAAGGAGGAATACATTATCTACTTGCTAAATTTACAAAGAATAAACTGACTGGGCGTGGTGGTGCATGCCTTTAATCCCAGCACTTGGGAAGCATAGGTAGGAGAATCACTGTGAGTTCGAGGCCACCCTGAGATTACATAGTGAATATGGGTAATCAAACCAGGGTCCTTAGGCTTCACAGGCAAGCGCTTAACCACTAAGCCATCTCTTCAGCCTAATACTATATGATATTTGGAGATAAGACCTGTAAGGCCTTGCAGAGCATCCCCTTTTCACTCTCTTGAAACTGCCCACCCAATGGAAAGATGCCCAAGAGAGGAAACCACAGAATGAATCGAGTTGATAGCTGATGGCAAGGCTCCATGTGCAAATGAGGCCACTGTCAACCTTCTAGGCCCCATTAAGTTGTCAGGTGATGTCAGCCTTACAGGTGACTCCAGGTATGACCAACAGAAGAACCACCCAGCTGACCCAAGCCACCCAAAGAATCAAGAAAAGTGATAGATCATTGTGTGAAGCCACTGAACTGTGTGGGGTTTTTGCTCCACTAGGAAGGCTACCTTGTATAAGAAGTGTGCTTCTCTGAACACACAAAAGCTTTCTCCAGAACTTGTCCCTCCATATAACAGCCCTGTGTCTTTGTTTTTAACCTAAAACTGCCCCAGCTTTCTGCTTTTATAGAGCAGTGTCTTTTCCTTCCTTCACTCAATTACTCTAGTGTGAATCTACTTAATTTTTCATGGAGAATTTTTAGAAGTTACAGTTGACTAAGCTCATTTCCCTTTTTATATTGTCCTCTTAACTAAAAGCATATCCCCCCTTTTTTCCCCACACATTCCACCACTGACAATATCTTCCTTTCCTCCCATATTTGCTAAAGTAATTGAACTGCAGTTGGGGAAGATATAGGTTTCTTGCAAGAGGAAATGCATTTCGCCCAGACAAGTCCTTATCTTGCAGATGGCATACACTACTCTGGCTGTGCCTAGCTAGGCATGGAGGCTAACTAGCTGCTAATTAGAGATAGGCAAGCCTCAGAGGGATTTAACCCAGATTCCAATTTTCAAATGGGACTTGTGTATTTGGATTTGGATTTAGTTTGGACAAAAACTTCCCTTTGCTCATTAACGTAAAGCTCTTGTTCTTAAACCCAGCCAAAATGCTGCACTCTCTAATGCATAGGAACACACACACAATAAAATTGGCATACTCTTTTTAAGTCCATTTAGTGTTTATGTTTATATTTACATATCCCAGCTGAAGGAAAATTGTATATTCATGCATGGAATCACACCCCCTTCCTACATTAGCACAAAAACTTTCTGTTTTAGGGTTTGTTTTTTTAAAGATTTTTATTATTTATTTATTTGAGACAGAGAGAGGGAAAAAGAGAGAGGGAGAGGGAGAATGGGCACTCCAGAGCCTCTAGACACTGCAGACGAACTCCAGATGTGTGTACCCCCTTGTGCATCTGGCTTACGTGGGATCTGGAGAATCGAACCGGGGTCCTTAGGCTTCGCAGGTATGTGCCTTAACCGCTAAGCCATCTCTCCAGCCCTGTTTTAGGGTTTTGAGGGATGTTTTTGTTGTTTCTCAAGGGGTATTTTTCTGCACTATTTTCAGGGAACTTTTTAGTGACCCGCACTGTATGGAAACTCAAAGGGGTACTCACTAAATGTGTTTTTGATCTATGTGGATGATTAACATTCCAACTATATTTTTACAGATTCACTGGGTTACATTGAAAGGTTAATCAAATGAAATCAGTTGATAGCTTATTGTATATTTGTTCATTTAATCCTTAATGCAATCATATGAAATGAGACTGGTATATATGTGTTACAGATATATTTAAGGGGAAAGAGAGGTGTTTTTCACTACACCATGCTGGTGCCCTGTGTTTTCTTGGTCTTAATATATTAAAGTATAGCTCTGATAAAACAGGAGTCATCTATGAGAAGTTCTTCTACCATAAAGACTTAAGTATTGACCATGTCAGTTTGAAAGAAAACACATTTGCATAAATAACAATGGAGACATGGAGTTTAGGAGACTAAGGCTTCAATATCATCTAATCCAAGTGCTTCATTGTGCATGTGATGACCAAAAATGTCAGGAAATATGTGATATTGTTTGTGAAGGGAAAGGTTATTGGGTAACTTTGTTGAGATCCAGTTACAGTCTGCATACTAAGTCACATGGTGCCAGGCAGTGGAATAAAAGTGAGTCACGCCTTAGAGGTCGACTTGACTACCCACAGGTTCTCTCAGCATTTATCATGCTGAATTCATGGAAATCCAGAGCAGAGCCCTCAGCCTTATGGACACTGGAATCTTCATTTACTTGTCATGAGAGCAAAGGAGGAATCTATCTGTAAGGGATCAGATTCTATTAACCAAGCTCACAGTGTGAAATACTATGGCCCAAAGTTGAGACGTACTTGACATGAGGAATGCCGTGATTTCTCCTCTGCCAAACATAGAGCAGGATAGTCCAAGGATTGAAATGTATTCCTGACACAGCCACGGACCAAAACCAAAACAAGCAAAGTCCAGAGAGCAATGAAAGCAGAAGCCGTGGACAGATCTGCAGGACCAGAATCGAGGAAGGCAGGTGAGCACGTCACAACTTCACACCATTGACAATTGGGTCCAGATACCATTGCCACAGTTGGCTTACCTGTTCAAGTTAAGCCTGGTATATAGCTCCCACACGTAAGCAAGACCTCTCTCTCTTTAGCTCTCTACTTCTACCAGTTGTGATAAGCAAACATGTCTTCAGACATGGACAAACTTGCCTCCTGCTGAGAATGACAGAGGAAATCAAAATGCTCATTAGGAAAGGAGAGCCCCCAAAGACAGGCCGCACCATAAAACCAAATACGTAGGCAGAATATATGCTTATGAACAGAAGCAAACCATCATCACCATCAGGTCTAGCCAGCTTCTCTCACACCAAGCCCAGTGGAAAGAAGAACCAGATGAAGTGATGTATCCAGAGCCCTGGCCAAGTACTCAGCTGGCACACAGAGTCAGATCAGTGACTCCGAGATCCCAATGAGCCATCTCTACCTCCAGGTTTCACAAGGACATCTTTATGCTATTTCTGCCTTCCATGGACAAATGTGAGCAATCTCGTAAACCTGACTCATAAGCCAGGTGAATTTGGTTGAGAACACGTTACAGTTTGCATTCTAATGCACCCAATTTTATATCTCATTCACATCATCATGTTAGTATAGAATCTGGTACCAACTAGATGCTGAACAAAGTGTCAACGAATGAGTAAATGATGAAAGGGCAAATGGACAATCTGGAGTGAGCACCTTTCATGTGCTGGGTTCTGAGCAAGGCTTGATGGTCTGTGGGTTTTAGTATCACTAATAGTTAGGTTTAGATCTTTGAAAAGGAGCTGGAGAGATTGCTCAATGGATAAAGTGCTTGTAACTCAAACACAAGGACCTCAGTTTGGATCCCCAGAACCCACATAAAGCCAGGGATGGCAGCACATGCCTGTAATTCCAGTGCCGAGGAGCTGGAGATCCCCGGGGCAAGCTGGCTAGCTACTCTAGACAAGTAAGAGAACTTTAGATTCAGTTTCAAAAACAATATGGTAGAGGTCTGGACGGATGGCTTATCAGTTAAGGTGCTTGTCTGCAAAGCCAAATGACCCAGGTTCGATTCCCCAAGACCCACTTAAGCCAGATAAACAAGATGACACATGTGTCTGGAGTTCATTTGCAGTGGCTGGAGGCCCTAGAGTGCCCCTTCTCTCTGTCTCTTAAATAATATAATATAATATAATATAATATAATATAATATAATATAATATAATAAATATAATATAATATATACTGGGAAAATAGCTGTGTGGATAAAGGCACTTGCTGCCAACTGGAGTTCAGAGCCCTTGCACCAGTGTAAAGGCTGAACACAAACGTGGCACATTGCAAAACACCTGTGGCAAAGGAGGATGGAGTCAGGAGAATCTCTAAGCTCATGGGTCAGCTAACGTGGCATTCCCAGAAGCAGACAACAGTAAGAAAGATCCTGTATCAAACAAGGTACAGGAGAGGACAGACACCCCAAGGTTGTCCTCTGACCTCCACACAAACATCATGGCACATGTGTGCCCATACACACACATCATATACACAAAACAAAATTAATAGCTGGAAAGCAACCGAGGAAGACACTTGCCATCAACCTCTAGTGTACCCGTGTGTGCACACATACACACTCACACGAACATGTGTACACACATGTCCACACATATACACTGTGCAAGGCCTCGTCCTTGGCTATGGGACTTTGGAAATGTCACATAACTTCTCTGAGATTCAAGTTTCTTTCATAGTAAATACAAGTTACAATGTCACCTTTAGTACATTGTATGCTTCCTTATTTTACTTTTCTCATCTGCTTGAACATAAAATGGCCATTAAATTGTGCTGCCCTGTAGCATGAATCTTTCACAGGTCTCCTCATTTTCCAGATAATAGACAGGACAACAAAGGTGTCATGTGATTTGCTTGGGGACAAAGTTCTACTGGTGACAAAAGGCTGGATTCATCGTACTCTGACTAGCTGTGTCCTGGGGCTTTCCATGACTCCCTACTGCTTTGGTTCTGCCCCTAAAGATGTCTCGGAGGGACAGGAGGCATTGGGGATGCTCGGTGATTGCTGGAGGGGCTGCTCGGAGTCTGAGGTGGCATTTGTGTTTTCTTCTTGACACAGAAGGACGTCATTTAGGATACAGAAGACATTATTTTTTTTCCTGGAGCAGAGATCAGTCCATACCTGCAAGCTTGACATAGCAATTCATGAAATTGGTCCAAACCTCCTTGAGCCTCCTCTTACCAGGATTTGGAGGTTTGATTTTATTAATTGGTGTTTATGCTTTCCAAGTAGGCAAATAAGTCTCTTACCTTGAGTTCTAGTTGATCCAATATTTTTATGGTAACTGTTTGAGTTAGTTGAGACTTGGAATTCCTAAGGTTCCTCCACTAAAGGATTGACCGTGAATTGAGTTGGCTCCACCCATGTCCCAAGTTCATGATGTAGGTCATGATACAAGCTCCATCGTGACGTCGGTATGCTGGGTGGCTTGTCTGGCAGTACGATCCAGGACCACGGATGTGAATTCAAATGCCCACCAAGAGGCAGTGAGGAGAGGCCAAGGAGCCAGAGCACATTAGAATCTGGAAGCTACCACCCAAAACCTACACTAATAATAAATATTTATGGAAAGCCGTTCAAACAAAGGAGCCCACACTACCACTGCCGTCTGGCACAAGAGGACCATGAAGAACAGAGACCCCCATGACCCTCGGCTCTCTCTGTATCTCTGTGCATTCAGCACAGCATTCCTTCCTTAGGTCTAAAGCAAACCTATAAACTAAAGGGCTTCTCTCCCTTCCTGTCCCTGGGGAAACTCCCTGAGTGTGAATAGCTGTGGCAGTACTTTCTACGAGCGGCTGTCCTTCACCCCATTTGTCCCACAGGGCCAGAAATGAAGCTTCCCTCTCTTACCTTGACCAAGCCTGCCAGGTCCCAGCTTCTGCTACCTCTGCAAGCACAGCTTGAGGTACAAGAGACAGATGGCTGAGGAAACCTTAAAACAAGTTCTCTTGGGTCCTTGCCAACATACATTGCAATAGTAAAATGGGAAATGCCTGCAGTGACAAAGGTAAGATATCTCCTGTGATACATACACACACACACACACACACACACACACACACACACACACACACACACATATGGAGAGACAGACACTCCTGTTTCTTAGCCTCTAGGCATCCAAAGGTAGTAAACATAGCATAATGGACTGGAGAAGAAAGATGATGACAGAATATAAGAGCTGTTGTAGCAAAATAGCGACCCTAGTGTTTCAACTTTGAAGTCATAGGTATGGTGGTTTGTGGAATGTGTAGTATCTCCCATAGCTTTGTGATTTTTTTAATTTTTCTTTAAAGATTTATTTTTACTTATTTGAGACAGAGAGAGAGGGAGGGGGGAATGGGTGCCCCAGAGCCTCTAGCCACTGCAAACGAACTACAGACGCATGTGTCACCACATGCATCTGGCTTATGGGGGACCTGGAGAATCGAACCTTGGTACTTAGACTTCACAGGCATGTACCTTAACCACTAAGCCATCTCTCCATCCCACTTTGTGAATTTTTTATTCAGCCTTATACTTTATCTCCAGCTGGTGGAGCCTTTAGAAGGTAGAGCCTTGCTGGAGGAGGTGTGTTGCTGTGGGTGGGACTTGGTATATTATAACCTAGCCTCCGTGCCACATGCCACTGCTCACTCTACTTTCTCACTGCTGCTGTGGAGATGTGATGGTCAGCTGTCCGCACCTGCAATGCCTTCTCCACACTTAGAATGGATTCAGAGAAACAAATAAGAGTATGAGAAAAGCAAAAGAAAAAGGAAAGAAATCTAATATAAACTAACATGCCAAAGCCCTGGCAATCTCCCACCCTGCAGGAAGGACTTGCTTTTATCTGTAGGGAATTGTTTTCTGGCTGTGGAGGGGTTTGTTCCCTCTAGAGCTAAAACTGGCTTTGTTTGGCCCATAGGCATGCTCAAGTTTATTGTTGCAAGAAAGAGACACACTAGAGGGACATTCAAGTGATGGGTTTGTGCTAGCATTGTGTTAGTCAGTCTTAGAACTGTGACCAAATACCTGACAGAAACAACTCAGCAGAGGCAAGGTGTATTTCACCCATTGTTTGGAGTTTCAGCCTATCGTGGTAGACAGGAAGTAGAGTGAGATAATAATAGAAAAGAGGGGCTGGAGAGATGGCTTAGCGGTTAAGGTGCCTGCCTCCTAAGCCTAAGAATGCCGGTTCCAATCTCCAGGTCCCACATTTAGCCAGATGCAGTGATGCAAGGGCGCAATGCCGCACTTGGCCACAAGGGGGCACGCTCATCTGGATTTCGTTCACATCAGCTGAGAGACTGCTGGTGCGCCCATTCTCTATCTGTCTCCCTCTCCCTCTCTGTCTGTCTCTCTCTGTGTCTCTCTCCAAAAATAAATAAAATAATAAAAAATAATAAAAAAAGAGACAAATCAAGTTCTATCTCCCAAAGACATGATCCCAGTGACTCAACTAGGTCTCACCTCTCAAATCCCACCACCTTCCAATGGCCATTCAGATTTTGAATGGGTCAGTGGCTCAAGGCATTTAATAGGTCACAAGGTTCTCAAGATCTAACTGTCTCTGGAAACACCCAGAGGTGTGCTTCATCAATCTCCTAAGTGCTTCTCAATGCATTCAAGTTGAGAATCAAGAGTAACCATCATGCATGTAGAGAGCATTGTGAAAGGCAGGAACCTTTACACTCGTTGTATACTTTTTGTAGGCTAAATGAGAGTAAGCAGAGACTCTAAGAAAGAGATTAGGAAATTTTATGAAACCATTTAGTTAGCAAAATACAACAATGAGACAATGAGCAAGAGATAAAGAAAGAGAAGAGGAGAGAGAGGAAGAGACCTTCTCTAAATATGATATTCGTTGGGAGAAGTAGAGCATTGGATTGGGAATCCACACACCCCAATGAATTATAGGCCTATTCAAAGAGGACGAAGTTTATAAAGACAAATATAGGGACTATTACATCAGATAAAAAGGGAGAACGGGCCCGTCTTCTCTACACCAGGATCTCCAATCTCCTTTTGTTGGTGCTGATTCTCCTGTAACTGCCTCAGTCCATCATCATTTCATGCTCTTCCCTGTGGCCTGTGTGTCTTCTGTCTACCTCCATAAACATTTGGAGTTGATGAAGAGGGACCGCACGTTCATCACTGCTACTTCTTTGTAGTGCTGCCACACTTAAAGCATTGCCCAACAGCCCTTGTTGGCTGAGTGTGTGTGTGTGTGTGTGTGTGTGTGTGTGTGTGTGTGTTTGTGTGTGTGTTTCTACTCTTGTTGCTTCTTACTTCTATCTGATTTCCAAGTCAAATTTCTGGGACTGAGAGAGAAAATACTTGACTTAGCAAATCACCATTGTCATTTCTTTTTTTTTTTTCCTCTTAAATATTTTTTATTGACAATTTCTATACTTACATAGAAAAAATGCATGATATTTCCCTCCCCTGCCCCCATACTCCTTTAGAACTCCAATCTCCATCATATCCCCTCCCTCTCTCCATTAGTCTCTCTACCATTGTCATTTCTTAAGCAGAGATTATTTCATACCAAGTTATCCTAGCCTAGATTGTTTTTTTTTCTTTTCTTTTCTTTTCTTTTTTTTTTTTTTAGAAGAGAGGGAGGAGGAAGACAGAGAGAAGCAGCCTCTCAGATGAATGAAATCCAGAAAGACCCCTTGTGGTCAATCCAATGCCCTTGCATCACTTTGCATCTGGCTAAACATGGGACCTGGAGATTGGAACTGCTGGAGATTGGAACCAGCCTTCTTAGGCTTAGGAGGCAGGCGCCCTAACCGCTAAGCCATCTCTCCAAGCCCTAGATTGTTTTTTTGTTGATATGTTTGTTTTGTTTAGTTTTGTTTTGTTTCCTGATGGTAAGGGGAAAGGCAAGATGCTGCACATCAGCATCTACCTACATCTACCAAGATGTAGCAAAATTGAATGTACAATGCAGTATCTGAGGCATACGTACATTAAGAGTACCTGTTTATTTGAAATTCAAATGCAATTGGCTGGCCTGTATTTTATCTGGTAACCTACTGCTCACCCAAACAACTGCAGGAGGCAATTTCATATAAGTGGAATTAACAGTGCCATGGCTGGTATGCCTAACTGCCAGGCTTTAAAGGAAATCTATCTGAAATACACATGTGATCTCTGTCTTAACAGACAGGAGGCTTGGAACAGAATCCACCATTTCTGGATAATACAGGGTCACCATTGTGCCAGCTCGGATTTTATGTTCAAGACTCTATTGTCCTCCTGCATTGGGAGGGAGAGAAAGAGATTTTCTCCAAACAATAATCGTATTTATTAAATAGCAGAGTGTTGGAATGGAATATGCATACCACGGCAAATTGTGAGTCTATTCAAAGAAGATTAGGCAAAGGAAATTTTATAAAGGAAAAAAATGAGGATGATTATACCAGATATTTTTAAACAATAATCCCAGGTCACAATGACTAATAACAAGAGAAACATCAGTCTGAGGATGAACAGGCTGTTGCTGGGCAGAATTTCCTGCAGTAATACTGTGTGGGGTCTGTGGCAGTTGTGTAAGCCCATGGTTCTGGCAGTTCTTTGTGATAGTTACTGCCACATAAGCTTTCAGTCCTCTGACCTTGTTTCCATTTGTGTTAGGACTGACACCAACAACTGTGTTTTGAGTCGGGCAATGTTCACATTTCACTCACCATTAATATAGCTCATCACACTTTCGAAAGTCGTGTGTTCTAATGCCTGGAATTTATGGCACTGGATGTCTAGATATATTTTTGTTATACTTAGAAAAGCAAGACAATGTGTATACCATCTCTGAGCAGTGTCCTAGGTCCTGTCCTAGATATGACACAGAACTTAGTAGAATGTTTTAAGTACATGACATCCAAAGATGGCTAAGTTTCTAACAGGTGTGTATAGTACTCTATCTTGAAAAGTGTTCTATTTGGCTCAGTCAGTGAAGTACGGCTACATCATTGCGAGGACCAGGGTGTGGTTCCATAGTACCCATGCAAATGCCCAGTGTGGTGGTATATGCCTAGACCTCAGCGCTTGAGAGGTGGAGGCAGGACGATCATCAGAGCAAGCTGACCAGCTGGATTAGACAAATCGCTGAGCCCTGAGTTCAGTGAAAATCATCTCACAGAAAGATGGAATGCTCCTCCCTCTTCTTGGCTGTTCATCTCTCCTGATGCCTAAACCTCCAGGTCCCAGCTCTGATATCCCTTGTCCTGTTCTTTTCCAGATGAGCAGGGATAAGGAGGAGAGGAAGGGGACCCCTAATCCCACATGGGCTCTCTAGGCCCTCCTGCCTTCCACATGGCAGGAGCTTTCTCACTTCCTTCTCATTTCTTCTCTTAATCTAATCAAGACTCTCTAAACCTTAAAAGAAAGGGGGAGAATAATTAAGAAAGATATCCAATGTCAACCTCTGGCTTACACACACACACACACACACACACACACACGCATGCACGTGCACATACATGCACACACACACACATGCATGCATGCACACACACGCACACACACACACATTTGTTTGTATAGACACATTCCTACTTGCATCCACATACATACAAACACTGCACATGATGACAGATAGATGATAGACAGAAGACAGATAGATAAATAGATACATACATACATACATACATACATACATACATACATACATAGGATAGATGATTGATAGATAGATAGATAGATAGATAGATAGATAGATAGATAGATGATAAATAGATGATAGCTAGATAAAGAGAGAGTTGGGGATAGAGCTCAGTGGTAGAATTCTTGCCTATCATTCACAAAGACTGGTTCAATTCTCAAAACATACATATACAGATACAGATACGTATACACATTGTGTGTATGTGAGAGAGAGAGATCCATGATTTCCTAGACCTTTTCTCAGTGGGAAAAGGTGACCAAGGTTTTGACATTGAAAATTATTTCCTTTCTAAATTTCTTGGCCTCTGCCAGAGTCATCACTGGCATCTCGGAACTACCCCTCACCAAGCCTCCTCCATACTCCCCCTTGTATTGAACCCATGGGCTCACTTAATGGCACCACCATCCAGTTTTCCAAGTTAGCAACCTGAGAGTGCCATCCAACAGCCTCTTCTCCAGCAGAATACGTCCATCCCAAGTCTGGCCCGATTTCCCTGCTGATTCTGTTAATAATCTGTTCCTTGCCCCCATCCATACAAACTCACCCTGACTTGGGTCTTAGTAAGCATGGCTGGGACAATGGAACCTTCCTGCTGTCTGCCTCGTTCAGTCTTGCTCTAATGCCCCCTCTAATTGCTTGTGTTTGACATCAGAATGCTCTATCTAAAATACAAATAGAGAGGCTGGAGAAATGGCTTAGTGGTTAAGGTACTTGCCTGCAAAGCCAAAGGACCCAGGTTTGATTCCCCAGGTCCCATGTAAGCCAGATGCACAAGGGAGTTCCTTTGCAGTGGCCAGAGGCCCTGGCTCACCCATTCTCTTCCTCTCTCTCTCTCTCCCTGCCTATTTCTCTCTCTCTCTCTTTCTCTCTCTCTCTCTCTCTCTCAAATAAATAAAGAAAAACAAAATATTTAAAATACAAAGAGATCTTCCTGGGTCACTTCTCTACCTAAGAGCTCCTACTGGGCCCGAGAGCCCAACCTTCCCAAACCTGTAAGCCTCATCTTCTGCCTCTCTTCTTCTACTCACCTTGAACTTCCCACTCCCTGGAAGTGGCTCACATTCACCTCCCACGCAGCATAATTTACACCTCACTAGTTTTACTAATACTGTGTCCTCTACCAAAAGCAATTTCCGTCACTCGATCACTCAGCCAGCTCCTGCTGACGTCCTTCCAAACTCACTTTCATCTTTCCCTCCTCCATCCTCTCCTGGCCTGGACCCCAGGGGGTGTCATACTCCTCTCCTTTGTGACCCTGTGACTTCTGGAATACATTTTTCTAACAGTCTTTACACCATTAAACGACTCATGTGACCCTTCCCTAAACTAGGCTATTGGCCTCTTGAGGGCGAGGGCATTGCTTATTCACTGGATCTCAAGTGCCAAAGACGGCACCTTTCACAACAAGGACAACGCATGTCTGTGAAAAATGACCACAGAAACCAAAACCCATTGAGCTCTTGGGGACATTGGGGGTTCCCCTCCTCCACCATCAGCACAGGCTTTCCTCAGCCCTTGACAATCCTCTTTTGATACTCATAAGCACAGAACATCAGACACCCCTGAAGAGGCTGAGGCTGTAGGTGTTGCTCTTGCATCTGTTACTTCAGTTCCACAACTCCCAGCAAGAGGGACATTGCCTTTCTGTGTCTGATAGTCCCTATTAAATTAAGAATCATTTTGAGGGCTGGAGAGATGGCTTAGCAGTTAAGGCACTTGCCTAAGAAGCCTAAGGACCCAGGTTCAATTCCCCAGTACCCATGTAAGCCAGATGTACATGGTGGCGCACATGTCTGGAGTTCATTTGCAGTAGCTAGAGGCCCTGGTGTGCCAATTCTATGTGCCTCTTTCTCTTTCTATCTTAAATAAATAAATAAAATAAAATATCTTTTTTAAAAAAGAATCATTTCCTATACGCAGTCACAGTTCCCTATGGTCCAGAGATGGGAGGAGTTCCCTGAGGGTGAGCAGAAAGGGAAAAGCAAGCAGCTCCCTGCAGTGCCTGTGGAAAGTCCTTTCCGTAACAGGTCCACCATCATCCCTCAGGAGGCCCAGAAATCAGCTCCTTCTGCACGGGACCTGCTTGCTCATCAGGAACAGCATGTGTTTGCCCGGTTACTTTAGGCCAGACCTGAGGCACATGAGCCAGGTCTTAACCACACTTTTCTGTCCCTCAAGACAAGCAACTGAGAATGCCTACTGTTGGTTTGCAAGCAGAGGGCCACTAATTTCCTGCAAGCAGATTCCTTAAGACAGTTTTATCTTGGGTAACCTTTCCTTTGTTCCGGGAGATTCTTTCTACAGCCCACCCTCATGCTTCTTACCAATGACCTCCTGAGTTTGAATAAATCAGCTGGCCTTTCAAGTGACCCCGCCCCCCCAAAAAAAAAAAACCTCTCCCAAACCGTGATACTCTAGAGTACCATCTTCTGAAAGAGTGACCAGGTACATAATGACATTAGACTCTTTGTGCAAAATCTGAAATTTTCCCACTCATATATTATGCATGTGCCCAGATACCTTAGATGGCTCACACAGCTCCTGGATTATTCCAAGGAACAGAATTTTAAAATTACCTAAGTAACGAACTCCCCGGATCCATACTTAGGATGCTAATGTCAAATGATTAATACAGCCATTCTGTATAACATCAGGGCTTTGATTTCCCATCATGCCCTTTGGTATTGTTCCCTTAGTAAAGATTTATTCAGGCCCCTTCTTCCTAAAGGGAATTCTATGGAATTGATAAGAAAATGTCTGTTGCCATCCTCAAAGCAAACCATAGTCAAGTTTATTAGTAGAGAGTGATTCATGGTTAGATAAATTAGGAGCTAAATGAAGAACTGTGCAGTGTTTAGTTATCTGTAAATGCCTAGCAAACTACTCCAGTACTTAGAGGTTTAATACAATAAATGTTTGATCATTTCTCATCATTTGTGAGCCAGAAATGCATGCAGGGCTCAGCAGGGCTATATTGTTCTTCACGGTATAAAGTAAATACATTAGAGGTCTGAACTGGCAGATGGGCTGGTATAAAGTCAACAGAAGCTTCATTTAGATGCCTGACACCTACCCAGGATGGTGAGCAGGTTGAGCTGGGGTGTGGGGGGGCATGGGGGCAGGCAACAAAAGCCCCTATCCATGGCCTTGCCAGAATATTGGCCTCAGGAAACTAGGACTACTTACATGGCTGATGGTTCAAATTAAATGCTCCCCTTAACCTCGTGTATTTTGAATACTTAGTTTCCCAGATGATGGCAGTATGAGAGGTGTAGCCTTGTGGAGGAGGTGTGTCATTGGAGGGCATGCTTAGAGGTGTTATAGCCAGGTGCCCTTTGCTAGAGCTGGGCTCTCTCCCACTCCTGCTGTGGCAGAGATGTTGTCCAGCCTCGGCTCATGCTATCTTTTCCCTGCCATCACGGAGCTTCCGTTTGAGACTAGAAGCTAAGAATCAATCCTTTCCTCCCGTAGGCTGCTTTTGGTCAGGTGCTTTATCCCTGCAGAGTGAAGGTCACTACAATAGCCAGCTTCTACCAAAGCAAAGTTTCTGGAAGACAGGAGGTAGAAGCCATTATATTATAACAGCATAGCATCTCTCACCCTAACATCACCTTGCCAAGCAGTCAGAGCTTACCTAGAACAAGAGAGAGAGAGCAGAGCAGAAAAGAATTTACAGCCATGTTTTTTAATGCCTTATCTGAGATTGATAGAGAGATGAAGACATGGCTCATTATTTCTGCAGGGACTCAACAGATGTCCACTAGTGGGTGCGGGACCCATATTGGGTCCTATCACAAAGGGAGGCTGCTGCAGTAGGTCACACACAGCTCGTGGACATGGTTCGGACAATTTGCCATGCTTGATTTAAAACAATCTCAAACACCTGAAAAATCAGTGGAATGTGCAGTCACATAAAACCCGAGTTTTCAACTTTTCTGGAAAACAAAAATTCATGTGGTCAGCATCTGGCTTGAATTGGCCTTGGGAAGACACCCAGCCTGGAATGAACAGTGCCAGTGGGTACAGAGAGAGGCACAGGCTGGTGATACTGGCCCAGGCCTCTCTCTTGCATCGTTGCTCAATGTCATGTTCCTCTCCGTGTATTTGAATGTCCCATTTCTTCTGTAGAGGTGGGAATAAGCATTAAACCTGCCCTCATCTCATCGTCACTAAAGCCACAGATTTCAGACAATGTCTGAATTCTAGGGCCACTGGCACTTCCTTATACCACACCCTGGGCCTGTCACTTGATGGGGGAGGCATGCATATCACAAAGAAGGTGAGTGTTCAACGACATGAAAATTAACTCTTAGTTCAATAGTCTCATTTTTAGTTCCAGTAAACACTAGAAAAATACTACTATCAAAATATAAAATAATTCCATTTATTTTCCTTTGTTTCACATCTTATGAAAAGGCTGGGGAAATAGCTCAGTGGTTACATCCCTTTCCACGCAAGTGTGAGTACCTGAGTTCAGATCCCCAGAGAACTCACACAAAAGCTGGGTGCTGTGGCTGGAGTCCCAGTATACATACGGCAAGAAGAGACAAAGACGGGAGAATTTCCGGGGAGCAATGAACAAGAATGAGAGACCCTGCTTCCAACAAGACAGGAGGTGAGGCCTTACTTTGAAGTTATCCTCTGACTTCCACATGCATGCCATGGCACATGCACACACACACACACACACACACACACACACATGAACTCATCACACACATACACACAAACACACAAGTTTAAATTCTTATATGCAAAATACCTATGACCTATAAGATGAAATAAATATGCACACACAGACCAGACTGCATAGAAATAAGGTATTCTGTATTAACTGTATTTCTGTATCTCTTTCTGACTACATATATCCTCTCCGCTTCAGAAGTAAATAAATCTTGCATTTTGTTATCGCTATTCCAATGTTTGTCTGCATATATTGACTACATATATGTGCATCTTAAGACAGCATGCTTAACTTTGTATGTATGTATATATATATTGGTTTTGAGAGGTAGGGTCTCACTCTGGTCCAGGCTGACCTGGAATTAACTGTGTCATCTCAGGGTGGCCTTGAACTCTCGGTGATCCTCCTACTTCTGCCTCCCAAGTGCTGGGATTAAAGGCGTGCCACCACGCCCAGCTAACTTTGTATATTTTTAGTTTACATAACTGGAAACGTTACATATATTCTTTGACTTGCTCTTTTATTCCTGGCTATATTTAGGTGATATGCCCATATGGAAGCCTAGAGATGGAATTATGCATTTTATTGTGCTCAAGCAGTTCTATTCTATGATATATGACAAGCTGTATACTCTTGTGGGGATGGGCAGGGTTCTTTCAGTGCTTCTGTCTGGAGTGAACAGTGTTGTTTTGAAATCCTCTTTCATGACCATGAATAGCACAGTTTCTTTAGAATATATGCCTACAAGAGGATAGCTCAGCTCTAAACGATGCTTGCCTGCATGTAGTCCAAGTACTGTATTGCAAAACTGTTTCATAAAATGCTGGCTAGCCCACCAGCCATGAATGAAGGGTCTTCTCTAATGTCACATGCTTTGCATCATTTGATATTTTACTTGGCATTGCACTTGGAATTTTCTGAGATGACAAATATATGATGGTTTCTGAAGATTTTAGTTTGCTAAAAGTTTCTTTCCATGAATGGGAATTCAATTTTATGGAGGTTTAATTTAATTTTAGTTTTAACTTGCATTTCTCTGATTACTGATTAGGATGGGTGTTTTTTTCTATTTAGTATGCATTCTCTTTCTTCTTTATGAATGGTCTTTTCTTGTTCGCCTATGGGAATTCTTGATGTATTCTTTTTAAATATATTTTATGTGTTTTTTATCATTTATTAGTAGAGAGAGACAGAGAGAAGAGACACAGACAGAGAGAATGGGTGTGCTAGAGCCTCCAGGCACTAGAAATGAACTTCACATGCATGCACCACTTTGTGCATCTGACTTTACATGGGTACTGGGGAATCAAACCTGGTCATTAGGCTTTGCAGGCAAGCACCTTAACCGCTGAGCCATCTCTCCAGCCTTTGATACATTCTTGAAACCAATCCTTCGTCAGTTATATACACTAAAATACCTTTTCTTATTTGCAGATCTAGCTTCGCATTACCCTACTAATAATGTGTTGTGCTAGAAATTACGAATTTTAGTATAGTCCCACCAAGTTTTTTTAATTTATGTTTTGTAATTATCTGATTTGTCTCTTCACTCAGAACCCACATATGTATCTAACAATTTCCCTCTAAGTGTTTAAGGTTTTGTATCTTACCATTAAATCTTCATTGTTCAAGGAACTTCTTTTCCTGTGTGGTTTGATGTAAGTATCCAATTTCTTTCATATGGATACTCAGCTTTCCCGCCACTAGGGTCCAGGTCTTGCCCTGGGACCAGCTCCATCTCCTTCAGTCTTCCTCTATAGCCACAGATTGTTCCTTAGCCTGGTGGCCTGTTTTCCCTCTGCACTGCTGATACCCTCTCTAATGAGCATGGCATCCAAACATCACATGGAACCTGCTTCTCCTTCTCCAGGGTGATTTGGCTATTTGTCATGGTTATTTATTTTTCAATATAAATGAATATCTTTCCTTTTCATTTCTCTTTTTGAGGTAGGGTCTCACTGTAGCCCAGGCTCTCCTGGAACTCTGTAGCCCTAGGCTGACCTTGAATTCACAGTGATCCTCCAAGCTTAAAAGAAGGAATCAAAGTCATGCATCACTAGGCCCAGTTTATGAATGTCTTTTCTTTTTTTTTAGATAAATTTTAAAATATTTTATTTATTTATTTATTTATTTATTTATTTATTTATTTGAGAGAGAGAGAGAGAGAGAAGAGGCAGATAGAGGCAAGCCAGGGCTTCTATCCACTGCTAACTCCACATGCATGTGCCACCTTGTGCATCTGGCCTATATGGGTTCTGGGGAATTGAACCTGGATCCTTACCCTTAGCGGGCAACTGTATTAACCACTAGCCATCTCTCCAGCTTAGAAAGGTCTTTTGTTGTTGTTGGTTTTTCCAAGGTAAGGTCTCACTCCAGGTTGACCTGGAATTCACTATGTAGTCTCAGGGTGGCCTCGAACTGATGACAATCCTCCTACCTCTGCCTCATAAGTGCTGGGTTTAAAAGTATGTGCCACCACACCTGGCTTGAATATCTTTTTTTTTTTTTTTTTTTTTTTTTTTTCTGCCTTATAAAAATGCTTATTTCTGGGCTGGAGAGATTTCTTAATGGTTAAGGAGCATGCCTGTGAAGCCTAGAGGCTAAAGACCCTGGTGTGCCCTTTCTCTCTCTCTTTCTCTCTCTCTCTCTCTCTCTGTGTGTGTGGGAGGTGGGGGTGTCTAGTAAATAAATAAATAATAAAATATTTTTTAAAAAATGCTTATTTATGGGGTATAGAAATTCAATTTTAAAGTATTAATCTTAGATCCAGGAACCTTGCTAAACTCTTTCATTAATTCTAGCAATTGTTTCTCAATGATTTAAATGTGGTCTTTTCTTGTGGGAGAAAAAATTATTTTATTCACTAATGACAGTTTTGTTCCAAATGTATCCAACTGTTTCTTATTTTAAGGAAAATTCTTCTGTTTTACTGTTAAGTACAATATCTACTGAGGCTTTTAGCTTGCTAAGAGTTTGTTTCATGAATGTTAGTTAAATTTTATTGAGTGACTTCTCTTCCTCTGATAAGATAATCATTCAGTTTTAGATTTAGAATAAGCTCTCTGTGGTGGTTTGAATGTGAAATGTCCACAATAGGTTCATGTATTTAACTATGGAACCTCCAGCTGGCAGCACTGTTCTGGAAATTTGTAGAACCTTGAGGAGGTGGAGCCCTGCTGGATGAAGGATGTTTTTCTGGGTAAGTGGCGAGGTTTCATAGTCAGTCCTACTTGTTCTCGTGCTCTCTACTTCCTCCTTGCTGGTGTGATGATGCGGCACTGGCCTCCCACTCCTGCCATGCTCTCCCCACCATGAAGGACTCTGCCCTCTGGAACTATAAGACAAATTTAACCCCTTTCCTTCCTTAAACTGTTTCTGGTCTGGTACTATGTCCCAGCATTGACAAAGTAACTGATATACCTGCTTTCTTTGGAATCATTCAATATGATCTTAGTCATGTGCTGTTTATTTATAGCATTGCCTTTAATATATTGCTTGCTAACATGTTCTGAAAAAGATTCCTGTGTATGTTTTCATGACATTGATTGGGCATCATTTCTTTTGCAATTGCTGTGTTTGGTTTGAGAATTATAAAATGAGTTGGGAATCATTCCCATTTTGTTTTTATCTCAAAAGTATTTGATATAATATGTAAGCTACATTGAATGCTTTAAAAGTAGTCTAAAATTTAAGTTGTGCGAGTTCATGGATGCAGTGGGCTTGTCATTCAGATGATGGAGAACCATGGCACTCCTCCCCATCCTTGAGCTCCTTTCAGTCTTCCTGCCTCATCTTCCACGATGTTCTTTGAGTCCTGGAGCAGATGGTGATGTCCTCCCTGAGGAGCTAACAGCAGTTAACCCTTGCTGGGGGAAGGGGATCATTCTATGTGATGTCATCACTGGTACGTGATGAGAAAGATGGTAAGATTGATGGGGGAGGGAAGGGTAATGTGGAGTACATATAGTCAAAATGCAATAGATGTATGAAAATGTAAAAAAATCAGTCTGTGATGGGCAATATAAAACAAATGATGTCTTATCTATTGATAACTCAAGAGTGGATGACAAGAAAGATGACATGGTGGGGAAAGATTAAATCTTATAAGCAGAAAATGTGCAGTTGGATGGTTAAAGTTGCCTTTTTTTAATTGTGTAAATTTGACCAAGGGGCCTCTTCTGATGTGTGATTTTCCTACATAAAAAAGAACGAGTTTTTTTTAAGTCTGGCACAGAGGTACACATTGGTCATCCCAACACTTGGGAGGGAGAAAAAAAGTTTATAAGTTGAAGCCAGGCCGAAATCCAAAGCAAGCTCAAGTCCAGCTTAGTTTGATAAAAAAAAAAAAAAAAAAAAAAAAAAAGTGACAGGGTGGAGGTCATAAATACATGCACTAAAAATAAATGTAGCAATCTATGTAAAATACTTGTAGGTGGCTAGAGTACCATGATAAATGTTATCCTGTCATCCTCCACCCTACCACATTTTCCATAAATTTTGCCAAGGAGAAATAAATACGTTCTTGTTTTTAAATTCATTCTCTATCACTGATTTCAAACTAGTGTGCCTCTGAAAATCCCCAACCTGTGGGAAGCGAAAGGACATGGGATGGTGCAGCTTTAAGAACACATGGGCAACCTCCCTGGGTTAACACTCGAATTCTACATGTTTGGTCTTTGTTTGATCTCTGAACCAGATCTCTTGGCAAGTTCAATAAACTTCTCTTACCCAAGATTAGACACACCTAGAGGCACAAAATCTGAGGAGCACACAAGATTTGCAGCTGGGCTTAGAGACAGCTGGGCTGAGAGTGGCACTAAGAACTGTGTGACAGATTTCATGCCTCTCTAAGACCTTCTCTCGTTAGCTGACAAGATTCATCTGAGACCACACATTGGATGTGGCATCCTGGGAGCCAGGATGGAAACCCTCTCCATCAACGAAAACCAAAATACCTTCCACTCTAAACCCTCACTTACTACTGATGTTAACTCTTGAATCAATTCTGAATCAAAATCTGATGTGTATCAGAAGCTTATGCTGAGGTGTGAAAATCAGAAACTGAATTATAAGTAATTCACATGAGTAATTTGAAGATGGAAATTGACTGGAGAAATATATCCCTTTTTGATATTCTAGGTAATATGCTTTACTGAAAATGTAGAGCTCCAAGCTTGTTAGGAAAAGTCTGCTATCTACTCGCCCATTAGTATGTTGGGAGTAAGGATCAAGTCTCTCTGCTGTTTTTAAATGCTTGGCATGATGCTGACACACAGAATAGCTGCTCAATAGGGATTTTTTGAACAATCTACTTTTCTCTGAATTCAATTTGTATTGTGTATGCATTGGTGTCTGTGCCCCTCTGACCTCCTGATCTCCTATTCACCTCCTCTTCTTACTAGAGGATTTCTAAGGCATCCTTTCAGGAGACAGCTCCCTAAGATTGACCATGCTCTCTGTCCCCTCCTCCCCAACATTGGCCATCCCTTTGCTCCTCAGTGTTTGGCGTATGGCTGGATTATTTTTCACATGTCCTGAAATTGTCTTGTTGACAATACTTGTTTTTTTTCCCTCAACTGAAGATTTGATGAATGTCTGAAACTAACCTAGACATTTACTCATCTACCCAATAAATACATCTCAACATGGAATACAGAGAAGCCAAAGATCTGGTTCAGTGGGGGTAAAGTGCTTGCCATGCATACATGAGGACCTAGGTTCAGATCCCTGGCACCCACATAAATGCTAGGCATGATGACACATGCTGGGGAGGCAGAGACAGGTGGATCCCTGGGGCTTGTTAACTAGCTAATCTAGCCAAACCAATTAGATCTAGGTTCCACATAAGACCATGTGTCAAAAAATAAGATGGGGTTGGAGTGATGGCTCAGCAGTTGGGGCCCTTGCAAAGGCTCTGTGAAGCCTAAAGACACAGGTTCAATTCCCCAGTACCCACATAAGCCAAATGCACAAGGTGACACATGTGTCTGGAGTTCACTTGCAGTGGCTGGAGGCCCTGGCCCACCCATTCTCTTTCTATCTGCCTCTCTCTCTCTCTCTCTTTCTCTCTCTCTCACACACACACACACACACACACACACACACAAATAAATAAATTTTTAAAAATAGGGCTGGAGAGATGGCTTAGCAGTTAAGGTGTTTGCCTGCAAAGCCAAAGGACCTTGGTTCAATTCCCCAGGACCCACATAAGCCAGATGTACAAGGTGGTGCATGCTTCTGGAGTTTGTTTGCAGCAGCTGAAGGTCCTGGCATACCCATTCTCTCCCTCTCTCTCTCTCTCTCTCTCTCTCTCTTTCTCTCTTTCTCTGCCTCTTTCCCTCTCTCATAAATAAATAAATAATA
Organism: Orientallactaga sibirica; assembly: GCA_036365145.1. NCBI lineage: Eukaryota > Metazoa > Chordata > Mammalia > Rodentia > Dipodidae > Orientallactaga > Orientallactaga sibirica. Next base: position 4,947,558 of record JAEOAD010000035.1, read on the forward strand.
AAACTAAATAAATAAGATGGAGAGAGCAATTGAGGAACTAATGCCAACCTCTGAGCTCTACACACACACATGCATGCACACTCATACATATGCATGTGCTTGCACACATATGAACATGTATATATACATAGACACACTACAGACACACGCAGAAATGGAATAGAGAAAAGGAAGAAGAAATAAAGAAAGCGAGAAAGGCAGAGTAGGGAGTACTCCATGCCTAATCCACACTGCTAGGAGATGGAGGGTTATGGCCACATTAGCTGAAGAAAACGATTCCTCTGGAGTCATTCTTCAGTAGGAGGCAAACAGAAATGGGGGAAACCCTCGGAGGTCACAAACCATGGAGAAAGAAGCAGGTGCTGGCTCTTCTTTCAATGCAGCTCTTAGGTGGCCATGATGGTTTGAATATAAAATGTACCCCATAGCCTCCTGTGTTTGTGAAACCATGGAGAAAGAAGCAGGTGCTGGCTCTTCTTTCAATGCAGCTCTCCTGTGTTTGTGGCCACATGGGTTTGAATACAAAATATCTCACTCCCACATGTGGCCATGATGGTTTGAATATAAAATGTACCCCATAGCCTCCTGTGTTTGTGATTACGCTTCACAGTAATTGCAGAGGGGTAGAGCCTTATGGGAGGTGGAGCCTTGCTGGAGGAGGTGTGTTACTGGGCATAATATCTCATAAGCCATGATGGTTTGGAAATGTACCCCATAGCCTCCTGTGTTTGTATTATCTCACAGTAATTGCACATGTGGAGCCTTGCTGGAGGAGGTGTGTTATTGGGTATAAGCCTTGGGGTATAATATCTCACTCCCACATGTCAGTGTCTCTGAGCTCTCTCTCTCTCTCTCTCTCTCTCCTGCTGTAGAGCTGTGTCGGCTGCCTGCCCGCTCCTGCCAAGGAAGTGAATTGAGGTTAAGCCTTCTTGATCAGTCCAGATCACTCAATGCTGATCTGAGGGTGATGTCTAACATGAGGCATGATGGGAGCATTGACTCACTCTCATGGTGATGAGTGGCTGGAAGCAGGATCTTCCTTTACTGTGCTGAATTCTGCTTGGAGCTGGGCAGTCAATGGAGGAGATAAATGTCCCATTTGTTTGTTTTCCAATTGCATAACTGTTTATTGAATATCTGCTATATTCTGGGAACTATTCCAGATACTATTATTCACTGATGAACAAACATCCCAGACATGATCCTTCCCTCTAAGAGTTTATATTCTAGTGGAGAAATACTGGTAATAAGGAAGTAAAATGGACAAGATCATTTTAGAGTAATATAGACTGTGAAAGGTTGTAAAGGATCATGCGGTAGACAAGGTATTATTCAACCCAAAATATATGACTGTTGTTTTTGAAAAAGTCTCCAAAAATGCTTTATAAGCTTATTATCCTCAGATAATTAATTGTGTCTTTCAATGTCAGGTTAGTTTCACGTTGGATCTCTGTCTATCAGCCCCCCCCCTTTTTTCATCTAAAACTTACTGAAGCGCTTGTGTAATACCTCATCTCAAGTTAGTCCTCACAAGAGCAACGTGAAGTTACTGCAATCACCAATGCAGCTATTTTACAGCTGAAAAACTCTGAAGCTGACTGGCACAACATACTGCCCTCCAGATGAGGGCAATGATCTATGATGGCCAAGGCTCCATCTGGAGCAGGAACCAGATTGTTTCCCTGGGACAAAGGTCCTGATAACAACCTTCCAGACTGCTTTGCAGAACCTGAACGGAGACAATGATGGGTGTGATGGCTTATATTCACTGTCAACTTGACAGGACCTAGAATCACTTGTAAGGGGCTATCTAAACTAGATTAGCCTCTGGGCATGTCTATGGGGGCTTATCCTGATTAGATTAAAACTCCTTGGTCAGTCCAGACACACCATAGCGATCTGAGAGTGATGATGGGGAAGGGGGTGGGAAAACCTACCTTAACTATGGATGAAACCACTCCATGGCTGGGGTTCTGGACTGCATGGAAAGGAGAGAGCTGACTGAGCACCAACCTTCATCACTCTGCTTCCTCACTGTGAACTAAGTGTAACCAGATGACTCAAGCTCCTGTCGCCATACCTTCCCCACGCTGATGGACTATAACCTACAGCTATAAGCAGAAGTAAACCCTCACTTCCTCAAACTGATTTTTTTTTGGCCAGATATTTTGTCTCAGCAATGAACAGATACAATGGATGAGGCCACACCTTGAGTTGGATGGTTTAATGATACAAAGCTCTTGCCTCCTGCCCCCATCATTCTTCTGTTTAGAGTCAAAGCTCATGCCGCTATCCAGAAGAAGAATGCTGGATCCATTTATCTGCTTCTCTTCCAGCTGGGCAGCAACTAAACCTTCTTTCTCCGATTTTCACAAGCAAATAGTAAATGAACGATCTGAAGCTGAGAATGGCCTAAGATCATTCAGAGCAGTTATGTTTTGAGGTCACAACATAGAGGCCTATCCCCTTCTTGATTCCAGAGCTCCTAATTAGTCCTTCCAATGAAAGAATGCTCCAAACAGCTATTCTCTATTTCTCCAGGGTATAAAGGGAGGTATGAGATCACTAAGGATACGCACTGCTAGATATAGTGAGACGTAAGGAAGCTTAGGAAGTTTCTCTTCTTTGTAACATGGGTTATCAACCTATTGCCTCTGGGTAAAGTACAGATTAGATACCTATTGCCTTGGCACAAACATGCCCACTTATTTACATGTCCTCTCCAGCTGCTTTTGCACTATAAGGATGGAGCTGAACAGTCTCATGTGAGACAGTATTAGTTACTCTCTCATTGCTGGGACAAAATACATAAATAACTTATGGAAGGAAGGAAAGGGTTTATTTTGGCTTACAGTTCCAGAGGGCAAAGTCCAACGTGGCAGGGAAGGCTTGGCAGGAGCAGGAAGCCAGCTCACATTATCCCATCAGCAGGGAGGGTCTAGCTAGAACAGAAACAATAAGCAGGGATGTGATGCACCATCTCAAGGTCTGTCCAGTTCACAGTGATGCACTTCTTCCAGCATGGCTCCACCCCAAACAGTTGCAAAAACCTTCTAAAACAGTACAACCAGTTGGCAATTAAATATTCAAACACAAGAGTCTTATGGGGATCATTTTACTGTCAAACCACCTCAGAGGCCTTGTGGTCTACAAAGCTTAAAAGCCTTACTATCTGCTGATTTTCAGAAAATATTTGTTCATCTTTGATGTAGACTACTAGGTTGGGTTTTACAAGGATGGAAGTATGTTTCTATCCCACACTAAGAAAGGGTTTAATTAAAATTAATGAACTTTATAGCTCGAGATGGGAAGATGTATGCTTCTGTGATGGTCAAAACAGGCCCGTCCCTCATGAGTAGGGCCCTCCTACCCATGTCTTCCAGCTGTCTTCAAGCCCTGATTTGATTTGTTTTGCATTGCCTGAGTTGTGTTTAAGGTTATGTGTGGCTGACAGCGATTTCCCAAATTACACTACAGACTGCCTGTAAGCACTGAACAATTGTGGGGTTAACTGGGTGGGATAAATTCCACCTGCCAGGGAACTTGGGGTACTGCTTGTATTTGTGTTAACTCTGTCCCTGTTGCTATTTGAATTATACATGAAGAGATTGTACCTCCACATCACACCAGTCACCAATATTATTGCTATGATCGCTAATAAAACTGTAAATGTATTATTACATTGATAACATAATTGTAGCATTGCTATAGTAACTAACAGTAGTAGTATACAAGATTATTAGGTATCTTTTTAAAAAGTTTTTACTTTGAATAAGCAAGAACTGGTATTAGGAGTATGAAATAGTAATTGATAAGCAATTCTTATTGATGAAATCAAAGAAACAGAACTGAGCACTTATGAATTCCTTTAGAAAATATGTTTCTCTCTCTCTCTCTCTCTCTCTCTCTCTCTTCCCCTTCCCTTTTGGAAAAGCATTCACTAATGGCAAATTACTGATTTTTCTATCCCTAAGAAGCTCATGAATATTTTGCTACTTCAGTTCGATTAAAATATTGCCTTTTGCTTTTTGATTCCACATCAAGAGTCTGAATGGTATTTCTTTGTTTTAAATATATTTTTTATTTATTTGAGAGAAAGAGGCAGAAAGAGAGAGAGAGAGAAGGAGAGAATGGGGTACCAGGGCATCTAGCCACTGCATATGAACTCCAGATGCATGAGCCCCCTTGTGCATCTGGCTTAGATGGGTCCTGGAGAATTCAACTGGGGTCCTTTGGATTTGTAGGCAACCTCCTTAATCACTAAGCCATCTCTCCATCCATGAATGGTATTACTTAAACACGGGTCTTCATCTTTCTGCTCTCTCCTGTGAGGTGCCTCCATCAGCATGGATGCACTGTTCTGGCACAAATAGAAGCCAGGCTGCCAGTGAGCCTCAAACCTTCCACCCTACCCCAGCTGCCTCCTTCTACTTATTTTCAGAACCACTTCTCAGCATAGCACAGTGAAAATGTGTGAGATGGGAATCAGCCAGACTGGATATCCACCTGGAAAAGCACACGTCTATTTGGTAGTTCCAGCCACACACCACTCCTAAAGGCAGGCCCTCTTGTAGGCGGCTCCCTCTGCCTTGTCTGCCACTTGCCCTCCTTCATTCAGATCAGGAAAGCAAACTCCTAGAGTGAAAAAACAAATCATAGGCCAGGAGAAAATATTCTCTAAAGACATATGAGGGAGGGATAGCTTTTCCAGCGAGCGATACAAAGAACCCTTGAAACTCAGCAATCAGAAATCAAGGGGTCTGAGTTTTAAATGAAACACAAACCAGAATAAACAGCTCTACAAAGAAGGTATGCAGATGAAAATTAAACATATGAAAAGATCTCCACATAAGCATAGGAAAAGATCTCCATATCCTATAATCAGGAAATTACAAATAAACAATGAGGTATCAATACACTTCTATTAAAAATAACCAAAATGGGGACAACACCAGACAGAATGTGGAGCAATAGGACAGCTTACGCATTGCTCGTGAGAATGCAAAATATGGCTACTTCTAAAAATGGTCAGGCGGTGTCTTACAAAAGTAAGTATCCATCTACCATATAATCCAGCCACCATGATCCTTGATATATACCCAACCAAAGGAGCAGATACTGTACACAGGTATTCACAGGAGTTTATTCACAACTGACAAGACTTGGAAGCAATCAAGATACTCATGAGCAAGTAAATGAGAAAATAACATGTAGCATGTCCACACAATGAACTGATTCAACACTGAGAAGAAATAAGGTATGAAGCCATGAGAAAATATAAAAAGGGTTGGGGAGAAGGTTCAGTGTGGAAATCACTTATCACGCAAGTAAGAGGACCTGAGTTTGTATCCCCAGCACCCACATAAATACTGGGCATAAAAAAAAATCAGTACTGGGCATGGCTGTCCATGCCTGTAGTCCCAGCACTAGGCTGGCAGACAGAGGGTCCCTGGGATATGCTGGTGAACTAGTCTAGCCAAATAAGTGAGCTCTAGGTTCAGTAAAAAAGACCCTACCTAGCCGGTTGTGGTGGTGCACGCGTTTAATACCAGCCCTTGGGAGGCAGAGGTAGGAGGATCGTCATGAGTTCGAGGCCACCCTGAGACTACATAGTGAATTTCAGGTCAGCCTGGACTTGAGAGAGACCCTGCCTAGAAAAAGAAAAATAAATAAATAAATAAATAAATAAATAAATAAACCCTACCTCAAAATAAAAATTAGGCAAAGAGTCTTGTGTAGTGGAGGAAGGCAAAGAAAGCTATCAAAATAGAAGAGGGACTAGCTGGAGAGAAGGGATGCATTGGAAGGGGCAGTAGAGGGGAGACAAAAGAAGGTACTAGGAAGGGATTATGATCAAAATATTTCATGTACCTGTGTGAATATCTTCAATGCCAAAGTTAAAAAATAAGATGAAGAGAGATTGAGGTAGACAACAGATGTCAACGTCTGCCCTCCACATACATGCACACACATATGAACATGCCTCATCCGCACATACAGGCACACCCTACACACATAACAATAAATAAAGATGGAGAAAAAAAAACAGAAAGTGTCTCTGATTTCTCTCCTTGCCCCTAATGAAGAGTGAAGAGGCATCTATTCCCACATCACTGTAGGCTCTTTGCACTATTAATGGAGGGCTGTGTGAGCATCCATTGCAGACCAGGATTTTCTGGAAATGGCTTCAAGCCTGTCTGCAGCCCACATCTCACTCAGGCTCAAATCCAAGTTTTCATCATGGCTTCAAGGTCTCTTCCAAAATCTCCAGCCTCATTTCAGCCCATGTTTTCTTTTAGGTTCTCAAGATAAAGCTCCACTCCCTCATTTTCTTCCTACTTGTAATTTCTTCTTCTAGGGGTGGGTCTCCATAAATACCCCCAGCATTGTGGCTGGTAGTAGGGACACAGGCAGTAAGGAAGTAAATCAATAGAAAGAAACTATGATCAATGGTGATAAATGCTGAGGAGAAAAATAAAACAAAGTGACATGGGGTTTGACGTGTCCCTGGAGGAGTCAGAAGTCCCCCATGGAGAACATAATGGATAGACGGAGACCTGTAGGATGAAAGGAAACAGGCTGGGTGGATGAACCTGTGAACAAGATGGCCCGAAATAAAAGCATCAAGGAGAAGCAAAGACACGTGTAAGAAGGGAGAGAGGGGACTAGAGAGATGCCTTAGCAGTTAAGGCACTTGCCTGCAAAGCCTAAGGACCCAGGTTCATTCCCCAGTACCCATATAAGCTGGATGCACAAGTTGGCACATGAGTCTGGAGTTCATTTGCAGTGGCTAGAGACCCTGGTACATCCAATTCTCTATTGTTCTCTCTCTCTGCCTCTCTCTCACACAAATAAATATTTTTTTTTAAAAAAATGAAGGGGGCTGGAGAGATTGCTTAGTGGTTAAGGTGCTTGCCTATGAAGTCTAAGGACCCAGGTTCAATTCCCTATTACCCACGTGAGCCAGATGCACTAGTTGGCATATGCATCTGGAGTTGGTTTCCAGTGGCTGGAAGCCCTGGTGTGCCAGTTATCATTCACTCTGTCTATCTCTCTTCTCTCTATCTCTCTGTGCTTCAAAAAAAATAAATAAATAAATAATTTTTAAAAAGGGGGTGGAGGGACTTATTTAGGAAGCTTTCAGTAATCCAAGTGGGAAATAAGACTAGATTGGACCAGAACAGAAGGATTCTAAAATGTCAAGTGGTTGGGTTCTGGATATATTTTGGAAGCAAAATCTGTGGGATTTACATAATGAAGTATCAGAGAAAGAAAAGAATCTGAGATGAGGCCAAGCTGTTGACATGAGATACTAGTAGAATACATCTGATTTACTCAGATGGGATGCTTGAGGGCTGGGGATGGGGGAGGGGCTTGGGTGGGGGTTAGTTTGAGGGTCTGTTAAGTCACAGATATCTATTAAACGTTCACATACAGAAGTCACACATGCGCAGTCGGCCCCTTTATCTGCAGTTCCACTTTATGCAGCTTCATTTACCCACAATCAACTGTGATGCAAAATTGTTAAATGGGAAATTCCATTAATAAGTAATTTATACGTTTCTAAAAATAGAGCTTGATATCTGGAGAGGTGGTTCAGCAGTTAAGGCACTTGCTTGCATAGCCTAAAGGCCTGGTTTGATTCCCCAGTACCCACATAAAGTCAGACACACAAAGTAGCATATGTGTCTAGAGTTGGTTTACAGTTACAAGAGACCCTGGTGTGCCTATACACACATACATTCTCTCTCAAGTAAATAAATTAAAATACTAAAAGAGCAAAAGAATACAACTTGATATATAAACCAGGAGCTAAGGGAGAACATTTAAGGTGGTCCCTGTGACATTTCAATGTTTAGAAGTCCAGGATATGAAGATGGAGCATCTTATAAGGATGAAATAAATTCACTGCGCAGGAGGAAAACCAAGAAAGAGACTCGTAACTCACAGGACAAATGAAGAAATCATTCAAGATGAAAGACAGCATAAGGGTAGCAAGGGTTTCATCTTCAGTCTCACTGAAGGCATATGAGGTTTTGCAACTTATAAAGCAAAAAATAAAAGATATTTCTACATGATTAAAATAAGATGAAGGCCATAATCAAGCGTATCAAATGTTGGCAATGAGCAAGACAGAGATCAAGAGTGTACTACTGGGCTTTGGAAAATGGAGATCGCCAGTGACAATTCCAGTGTTACTTCCTCGGTGAGCCAACCTGAATGAACTCCTTCCCTTTCACTTTTTGCAACAGGGCCATGCAGCACCCTTGTCAGGTTTGGTAATGATATGCTGTAGATTTTTATCCACATCCCATTGAGCATAAGCCTCAAGTGGGTCAGGACCAACTCTTCATCATTCAGGAGCAAACACTGCTGGACCCAGAGTACTTACACACATGTACACACACACACACACACACACACACACACACACACACATCCCATATATACCTCCCACACACATATATGGTGGGCCTTGCTAGTAACAGGCTGGACCTGTGAGGAGGCTGGCCTGAACTATTGGACATGGCCAGGGACCCTGGGCTGTGGGGTTGCAGATGGCCCTCTGTCAAGAGTCCCTGGAGACAGTAACGGCCTTCCCTATGTTGTAGGGTGTAGTGAGCTGTCATCGCCCAGAGTGGGCAGAACTGGCGAGGCGCTCCCCCCAGACCCCAAAAGGCTCTGACCGTTCCATAAGTCAGATTTTGCCCCCCACAGTTCCTGACCTGTGGCTAGCTGCCCAAGAGACCCTCATGTGGCTAAAGTCACGTAGCCTTCTCACCCCCTACAGTTCTGAAGTCACAGCCTCCTGTTAATCTCCTCTTCCGCCCTTCCCCCTACCTTCCCTTATCCTTCCCCCATAGCTTTGAAGTTACTAGTCCTTCTGCTATCTAGATAACAGCCCATAAACTATGCATCCGATTGCCATATAGTCTGTACGTGCCATCTCAACCTTCCCCAAGTGTTTATAAACCCACCCCCTTTGAATAAACGAGTGCTGTCCATCAGATGGTCTTCCGGGTGCTCATTGCCCCGTCATGTGTTCCGTGTCCTCACGCATCGCACTCACCCACCCAGCCAGAAAGACCCTGCTGCTCCCCTCCCAACTCCTCTCTCCCTCGCCTGGGATGTAGGTGGCCAACAACCCTGGGGAACGGGAATGGAACAAGACCCACACATATACACACATACAACACACACAAACACACATAGATGCACTACTTCCTAAGAGAATAAGTAAAGCAAAGGCCAAATGTAGAACTTTTTCTTCACTCATGCTCATTTGACCTTCATGAAAATCCTAGAGAGCCATTTCCGTGAAACCATTGGCTAGCTTCTAGAGCATGGGAAAATCACCTTCCCTCTTTTGAAGTTCTCTCTATGTAACCCTTAGCAGATTACATCAGTTAATGACTCCTGTCATCTGTCACCCCACAATTTTTTGACAGGTACAAATAAGAGCCCCTAAGATCCAAGTCATGATACCATTTAACCTCTTCTTTCCTCAGAGTGCTCCCACTGACCTGAGGCTGCTTTGAATTCTAGCACTAGATTGGACCACTTTTGGATTCAGCACTAGAGGCACAAATGAGGAAGCAACTCTTAATGGCCATTTGTGCCACAGTGTGACCACATTTCCCTGGTCCCTTCTTGATAATGACTTTAGAGAACAACTTGTTGAAAAGAATGAGACTAGAATATGCAAAGCTTCAGTATGGGCTAATTTGAGTTTGTATGTAACTCCAGACTCAAAATGGATGCCTAATACTGAGAAAGCCATTTCTCCAACCTAGGATTTGATATCAGTATAAAAATGATGGAATTGGGGCTGGAGAAATAGCTTATCAGTTAATGCGCTTGCCTGCAAAGCCAAAGGACCCAGGTTCAATCCCCAGGACCCACATAAGCCAGATGCACAAGATGCTGCATGCATCTGGAGTTCGATTGCAGGGCTAAAGGTCCTGGCATTCTCTCTCTGTTTCTCTTTCTTTCTCTCTTAGATAAGTAAAATAAAATAAATTAAATTAAAATAAAATAAAAAGATAAATGCCTGTCTTGTAGATGGTAGTGTAAGAGCTGTAGCATGCCTAATTAAAGAAACTTAAAGATGGACATTTGTTTAAAAAAATGATGGAATTGGATTTGATCATCTAAAGATGCCATTAAGTTCAAGGCTTCTCTGATCAGGTTGTTAAGGGAAGGTACTGTATTTTAGCCTAATAACGATAGACACACATTTACAGATATCACATGGGTAACCTTGGCCCCAGGGTGCCCTATCTAAGCATTTTAGAAAAAAATAAAAAAGTAATAATAATTTCTTAAATTTATTCAAGTTATACAAAAATTCAAATGGCTGAAAGAGGCCGTGGGTGTGGCCCGATGCCTTGTCCATGTTCCAGGTGGCAGAATCACTTCTTGGCATTCCATTAGGCTGAAGCGGCATAGCAGGAACCTGGGTTACTTTAGTCAACCATACACGAGTCACCCTATAAAAGCCCACCAAGGTGGTGGCTTGAATGAGATGTTCCCCCATAGGCTCATATGTCTTGAATATTTGGTATCCAGCTGGTGACAGTTTGGGGAGGATGTGGGTCTTTTGAGGAGTGGAGTCTTGCTGAAGGAGGTGTGTCACTGGAGGCAGGCTTTGGGGTGATATAGCCCAGCTCCAAGCCCAAGTACTCAGAGTGCTTCCTCAGTGCCGCTGAAGTTGTGATGCTCAGCAGGCTGGCTGCTTTCACCATGCTTTTCTGCCATGATGCCATGCTCCTCAGAACTGCTAACTGAAATAAATCCTTTCCTCCTGAACAGGGTTAGAAAGTTACCGCTACAATAACAAAGATGGCGTCCTTCAGGCTCTCTTGTATTGGGCTGGCTTTTTCTAGACTTTCTTTATAGTCAAGGCAAGATATTTGAGAGCCAGCGGATAGCGAAGAGTCTATGGTGTCACCTCAAATCTGTACTTGGGAGAGGTTGGGTATAAATAATCATAAAAGCAAGCGAGTCAACAAAGTTGCTGGCCAGGAAAGAGAGTGAAGTCAACTGGATCAGCCACAGCATCAAGTCTGAAACTTCAGCTCTGTTAGCATAGCTCCAAGGACAGGAGATAAGAAACTTGATAATGGCCATCTGCTGCTGAGGTCAGGTCTGTCCTAAGTAAGGAAAACAGGAGGCCTGGCAATGAGCACACGCATGGATGGATTTTGTGTGATGTGAGCATGTAAATGTGTTTAAAGAAAGGTGGGTGGTACATCTAATACAGTACTGTTCTTTCCAGGGAGACTATATCCCTTCCAAAGTCCTGACTTAGGGAAATCTTGAAGTTTCTCACATCTGTTATAAGTCTTGTATCACAGTTTTTGCATACTACTGGGTGCCATATTCTGGGTCTGAGGTTACAGGCATGCCTGAGCCCTCCCACTGCCAACCAGGGGATCATTTATTATTGCTACAGCCAGAAGGGTTGCCAAGCCCCAGGAAGCATGATTCTGAGAACAGTTATCTCACTGGAAGGCATCAAGCTGGCTGGCCATGTGGTGGTCCCAACACTTGATATCCCAGCCTCTGGCCTTAGCATGACCAGAATCCCTCTGAGAGAAACTGGCCCCAAGGTGTTTTGGCAGCTATAAAATTTCTTCAACAGCTCAGTTTGAATCCTGTCCCTCAGACCACCACCAGGTAGATGGAGCCTGAGTTTAAGTCCAAATAGGATGAACTGAACTTCTGTTCAAAAAAAAAAAAAAAAAAAAAAAAAAGTTGGCTCTGGGCTCAAGAGCTTTAAATGGACCATGAATAATGTTTATGGCCTCAGTACCAGGGTGAACTCAGCCCCCTACACTTAGCCTCACCTTTCATGATGTTGTTTTTAGAGATCTCGTTTCAGCCTAGCTTAAACTAAAAATATAGTTCCCAGGAATAGCAGAACCTAGATTGAATTGTGCGAAGTAAAACAAATGGTCACGTACTCTAATTACACGTGACATGGCACGTCTTTGACATTCGTGTGAGGAGCAAGAGACTCAATTCTCTTTGAGGCTGTTGGGTTCAGCTAATGTTTTTTTTTTTTCCTTTTTTCTTTTTCTGGGTTAGGGTTGTTTCCCTCAGCTAATGCTTTGATTTCTCATGGTTTCATGTGACTCAACTAGGACAGAATCATGAGTCCCAGGCTTCCTTGCTCATGAGACGTTCTCCTCTACAGAGTCTTCTCGAGCCATGCATGTAGGTGCATTCAGTACTGGATCATCTCTGTCACCTTCCACCCCCAAGCATTGTCTTGGAGTGAAAGATCATGTGGTAGAAGAGCTTTGGAATCGCACACATGGGCATCTAGATCTGTCCTTTACTCTCCATTTCAGTGACATTGGCTACTAACTCATCTTCCTGAGCCTGATCCCTGCCCAATAAAAAAGAATACTAAGTAAATGTTGTAGGTTAAATGAAAGAATTTATCGACACCACAGATGCCATGTACACTATCACGGCATGGTTTGATTTGACTCACTTGCAGGCTAGTCAAAGCAGCAGGGATAATGGTGAAGCACTGACAAGGACAAGGTAAGGGATGCAGGATGTGGTGCTGTTGGTCCCTGACAAAGCACGTGCTTGGCTCAGGTGTGAGCCAACATGAAACATTGCACTGATCTCTGAACTCAGATGTGGCTAGCAAGGGAGAGCTTTATGCTGGGGAAAGACTTTCTCATGAACTCAAGCTGGTCCTCAAAAGCCTCTTAGGTCAGTAGTCTTAGGGGTCAAGGGCATAGTGTCTGGGAAAAGGCTGCCTAAGACAGAACCCTAGCCTTCCCTTTTGTTATCAGAGTAGCTGTCTGTGTGTTACTTAAGCTTTTATAACTTGGTTTCTGAGGTTTAAAGATGTGTATCTCATATCTGTCTCATAATGAGCCCATGAGGACTACATGAGAGAGCTGACAGATTGTGTCTACTTTTATTGAATTGCCTATGACCAAGTTATAACAATGGTATCTACGAATGGTGCTGTGGGAAATGTATTCCTGGAAGAAGGAACGGCTTAGCCAAAGAGGAGAATACATCAGACAGTTAAAAGACCATCTTGTGGCTTCATCTGACCGAATTATAGACCACAAGCAGACCCCCAAGTACCCTTTGTAGTTATGTGCTTCTCATGAGTGGAGAGTCCATCCCGCTTGGTCTATAGATTCTCTGAGAACAGGAGCTACTATTGTAACTGCACACAGAATTTCTCAGCTTTTTCTTATGAGGGGAATCATTTTTGGTTCCAGTTTCAGAATTTTTCTGTTTTATCAATTATTCCAAATTGCTGGATAATTCTGTGAATTTTGATCAACAGTTAGCTTCCCGGTGCTTTGTGACCATTTGGTTTGGCCATAGCACAAAGTACACCTGTTAAAGTTCTATATGATGGGATGTCTAGAGGTCCCAAGCTCATACTTTTCAGGTCCCACAGACTGTTCTAGAAGGGAGGTTGGTAAGAATGAACCAGGCAGGCAGCCACGCTGACTCTGGGTACAATGAGCTTGGGTCAAGGGATATGGCACAATGCAGGACTGGCCCTAGCCAGACTGCATGCTAAAAGAAACCAGGCCACACCCCTTGGGTTTTCTCACCCAGATGGTGGGTAGTCAATGACGGGTAAGACCTCATGAGATGGGGCAACCTAAGACAGGCACCATCGCATGTGATGATCCCTTGGGGCCTGGGGTCAACTATGGCTTGGCAAAGAACCATGCCTCCCAGGGTTGCCAATAATAAAAACAAAAAGGAGGTTATGTATGGCACAATGCAGGTTGGGCCCTAGCCAGACCGCATGCTAAAGGAAACCAGGAAGTGGCTTCTGTGGACGTGGCATCCTGCACAGGCCTGGTGTGACAACAGCTACAGTCCCATGCTCACAAGAAACCTGCTATGAGAGGATCTGCCTGGAGACAGACTGTCATTGGTCACAAGAAGGGGACCACCCCATACAATGATTGGCCAGCCAAACCCCTTAAAACCCCTACACTTCCTTGAATAAACAAGTTTGCAGCAGCTCGCCTCTGCCTGCTTCCACCCAACTCCCAGAGTCTGTGTCGTGACTCCTCACCTCTCACCCCCTACTCAGCAGAGGCCCTGCCATCCCTCCTGGGCTGGCCCTAGTGGGACCCCAACTACGAATAAGGAGGTGGAAGAAAGAAAACAGGGAGGATAGGGGATGGCCAGCCCATCTCTAGTGCTTTCCTCTCATCAGCTAATGTTGACCTCAGATCCTTGTATATGACTTTGAGATCATCTCTCTTGAGTGCGAAACCTAGAAGCACACAGTCTGACTTGGGAAAAGCCACTAGTGCCTCCAGGGCTGTTTGTCCCCAGCAGGATCTTCTCTCTGCCTTTCCCACTTGGACTTCCAGCCCCGTAACTCTTCCTTCTCAGAAGCTCTGCCCCACACTGTGAGGCATTCTATCTCCTACTACTTCTAGGCTCTTCTGGGCAGTTTGGCAGCCCATGTGCTCTAGCATTCAGTTTGTCTGAGAAACAAGGCTGAGGTGGTGGCTCAGCAGATAAGCACACTTGCTCTGCAAGCGTGAGGACTCCAGTTTGATTTCCAGATGTGGTCACAAATAATACCAGTGCTGATGGGTGCAGAGTCAGGAGTACTGCTAGAGCTAACTGGTCCTCCACTCTGAAAAACAGCCGCTCCAGTTTCAGCGAGAGTCTGTCTCAAGGGGACCATGTGGAAGAGCCATAGGGCACGACACCTGATGACACCTGATACTTTACTGTGGTCTCTGTGTGCGTGCACCCATAGCACATGTGCATTCACAACACACACACAAAGTGTCTGAGACGGAAATGAGATGGCCCAGAGGGGCAGACAGACAGCTGAAACCAGGCATGCCCAACTGCCCCAAGCCCAGGCCCAGCCCCAGCCCCAGCCCCAGCCCCAGCCCCAAGCAGGCCCGTCTCCCAGGAGCAGTCTGGCTGGACAGCTGCTCTTCACTAATCCCTGCACTGGAGAGCCAAACTGGTAGATGCTCATCTACCTATGACTCGTGTGTCGTTCTTTACATTGCTGGCATCATTTTCAAGCCTGTCAGCAAGCCCCTGAAAAGGTGGCACACATGCACAATGACCTGGGCAGCTCCAGCCCCCCTGCCACCCCGGCTGCAGGGAGGAAGGGGAGGGGCAGAACGGCAGCATGGATATAGACGCGCAGACACACAGACCTGGGAAACCAAGTCAAGGAAGCCTAGACTTCCCATTTTTTCTTGAGGTTATTTTTTTTTTTTTTATTGTTTTTTAAAGTCATTGTGACCCTGCCTGGCAAGATGAGGAAGCTGACTGTAAATCTAAATTGGACCACACACTTTCCAACCTATATTTATCCTGTTTCTTAATAGAAGACGTTCAGAGGACTTTGAAAGAAAGCTTTTTATTGGACAGAGACAGAAGCCAGCAACGAACAGTTTACTGTTGTTGCTCAGTTGCCAAGTGGGTGATTCGGTTAAAATAGGAACCGCGTCGGATCTGTTTCTGTGAAGCTACAAGGCTGCTATTTGCAGAGGCTTGATATCACTGACCTTCATTGTCGCTAAACTTTTTCCAAGATTGTCCCAAGATATCCAAAAGAAAACTCAGGCTCCTCTCCGAGGAAGACATTTGCTCCTCTGCGTCACCTGTGCCCATCTTGTCATATTATCCTGACACACGCAGAACAATCAGACTCAGGCTGCCTCTGAACAGTATGATGCTCAGTCAATTATTTCTTCTGACCTGATCAGTTGATTACTCCAAGCACTGATTTTAAATTTGGCCAGGCGTGGTGGCACATGCATTCCAGCACTCGGGAGGCAGAGGTAGGAGGATTGCAGTGAGTTCGAGGTCACCCTGAGACTACATAGTGAACTCCAGGCCATCCTAGGCTACAGAGAGACCCTACCTTAAAAACTGCAAAAAATAAGAAGAAAATTTTAACTTAAATTAAAGTTTAATTTAATAAAAGTAGAATCAGAACATCAGGGGTTGCAGAGGTACTTGAGAGCACATGATACAGCTCTTCGTTTGTTTGGGTTTTTTTTCTTCTTTTTTTGTCCATATGTGTGTTCATGTGTGTGCAGGTGTACTGTTAGGTACACATGTGTGTACATGGAGACCAGAGGACAACCTTACATGTCATTAGTCAGGCCCAATTTATCTTTTTTGTGAGATAGGCACTCACCAGGTAGATTAGACTGGCTAGCCAGCAAGCCACTGGGATCCTCCTGTGTCTGCCTCCCCGGCCCTGGGCTGACAGGCATGCCACCACGCTCAGCATCTTTCTGGGGTACTAGGAATCAAAGTAAGGTCCTAGCGCCTCTGAGGCAAGCACGCTACCAACTAAGCCATTTCCCCAGGTCCTTCACGTAAAGCTGAGGAGACTGTGACCAGCTCATTAGGCTGAGACTTGCAGGTGGAGAGATCCGGGATCCTGCCAGTCAGTCACATTCCCTAACAAGCTACATGGTGCTGCGACATAGAGGTCGGCACAGGAACCTCACATCTACCCAGACAGACACACACACCATGTGGCGTGGGGAGAGGCTGTGGGGATGCTGAGCACAGCTGTCTTCTCAAAACGGGGGAGCAGCACAGACTTTCCCTCAGCCATAAACCATACAGAGGATCCAAAGTCTCTGCTGAGCTTCACCAGAAACCTACAAAGAGAAAATATTCTGAGCCCAGGGACTAATGAATAATGCAACAAGGAATGGAAAAGTATCCTCCCTGGTCAATTCTAATGTGCTCTTTGAATATTTTCACATAATAGGATATTAATAGAAAGTTTTAATTATGGTATCAAAATTTAATATGTATCAGATACAAAAATATATATTTTTTTAAAAAGCTACCGAATAACTTCACTTTTCCATGGCTGGCCTTCTCTCGAAGGAGGCTGTGTTCTGAATACCACATAGACCTCGGAGAGGGTGCACTGAGTGTCCATGCCTCCCCTGTTCTCTAATGAGAAGCCTCAAGAGTGTGACATTGTGTCAGTGTCACATGTCACTCATGTCCAAGGGGCTAATGTGACTTAGTCCCTTCCTCTGAGCAAATTTCTCTGAGCTTTGAGGAATGGCCTGGTAATCAAGAGGTGCCAGCACGAGGCAGCTTGTTCTCCTGACGTTGGTCGGGGTGAAGTTCTCCCGGCATCTCTAAGGACAAGATGTGGGCCCTGTGAAGGAACAAAGGAACGGCCAGCAGAGACTCCCAGCCACTAGACTGTAGGTACAAGACTACCAGTGCTAGCTAGGGAGGTGGCTCCGTGGGTAAAGTGCTAACCTCGCAAGCTTAAAGACCCGAGTTTGGATCTTCAGCACCCACATAAAACCCAGGCAAGGCATCTTGTACCTATAAGCTTGATACTGAGGGAGGCAGAGCCAGAAAGATCCTTAAGACTTGCTGATCAGCCAGTCAAGCTAAATCAGAGCACTAGGTTTAGAGAGAAACCCTGTCTCAAAGAAATAAGGTGGAGGTCGGGGGAAATAGCTAAGTAGTTAAAGGCACTTGCTTGCAAAGCCTGATGGCCTGGGTTTGATTCATTGGTACTCATGTAAAGCCAGACACACAAGGTGGCACATGTGACTGGAGTTCATTTGAAATGGCAAGAGGCCCTGGTAAACCAATTTTCTCTCTATCTCTTGCTGTCTCTCAAATAAATACATAAAATATATTTTTTAAAACATAAGGCAGAGCTAAATAGAGGAAGATACCCAAATTTGACCACTGACCTCCACACACCCACCTACACACTCACCTGGACACAGACATGCTCCCACACACATACGAACGTGAACGTGTGCACGCATGCACACAACACACACCCCAAACAAAAGGCCACCAGTGAGGGCTGGAGAGATGGCTTAGCGGTTAAGGCCTTTGCCTGGAAAGCCAAAGGACCCAGGTTTGACTCCCCAGGACAGGAGGATGCATGCATTTGGAGTTCGTTTGCAGTGCCTAGAGGCCCTGACATGCCCATTCTCTCCTCTCTCTCTCTCTCTCTCTCTCTCTCTCTCTCCCTATTTCTGTATCTCTCTCAAATAAATAAATAAATAAAAATAAAATATTTTGTAAAAAAATTAAAAAACAAAAGACTACCAGGGAGCAGAGAGACCCCCACAAAGGGACCCACGAGGAACTTGATCTTCTCTCAGGTCTGTGGATACCAAAGTCTTTGGTTAGGTGCCCTTGAAGCAGATGGTGAAATGGATATGCTTGGGAAGTAGTTGACTGAAGGGAGGAAAACAGGAAGCTGGGAAGCAGCTCAAAGTGGGCAGGTGTTACAAAGTGAGACCCTGCTCTGTGTCAGACACTGGCTGCTGACGGGTCCCATGCTTCTGGATAAAGGACGGTTTCCTCCTGTCATTGACTATTGTTTGGAACAGGCAGTGCGGCAGAAGAAGGGGAAGCAGTAGAGGAGAGAACTGGGGTACAGGAAAGGGTGACCACCATGCGGCCAAAGGCAAATTCCTCGCAAAGGCTGCGAGCAGCCAACCCAGCATCTGGAGAAGGAAATTTGGGGGGACATTAACACACCCACTCCCAGCTTCAACCCATCCATTAAAAGCTCCCATTCCCTTTTCCACTAGTGTGGTACACATCACACTTCCTTCCCATGGGGAAAAAGGATCATCTGCAACAGGCCTATGTTAGGGGTAGAGAACAAGTCAGAGCCTTTTTTTTTTTTTTTTTTTTTTTTTTTTTTTTTTTTTTTTTTTTTTTTGAGCAGGGTCTCATAGCCCAGGGTGACCTGGAACTATGTAGTCTCAGGCTGGCTTTGAACTCACAGCAATTCTCCTGCCTCTGCCTCCGGAGTGATGAGAATATAGGCGTGTGTCACCACGCCCAGCTTGGCCAGACATTTTTTAATGTCTTATTGAAATATACGTAAATACAGAAAATGACGAATCACAGCTAAGTTAAGTATTGCTAACTGAATCTGTGAAGCAGTGCCCAAGATCAAGAAATAGAAAATCCCCAGCAACCCTCAAACCCCCTTAGGATTCCTGCCAGGGTCTTCCCTCCCAGCTCTCCCGTGGCCACAGCCCAGCTACTCTGGGGATTGTCCAACATTCTGGATGGGTTTTGCTGTTTCTGTGTTCGTTAGAAGTGGACCATTGTCTGAGGTACACTTCAGTATCTGGATTCTTCTGTCAACATGATGCTAATGAGACTCATCCATACATTTGTGTCTCCATAGATAAGTGGAGTCCACATCCATCACTAGACAATGTGGTCAGGAGAATGGTCCCCTGGGAAAGGCTCACCAAACTCTTCTTTATTTTCCTGCATTTCTCCTCAAACAAAGGGGTAGGGTTAGGAAGTCAGGTCACTAAGGAAAGCCTTGGGGAATTTTTCAGCAAACATGTCATTTTCTAATTGGGGCTATTTGCTGTGGTCCATCTGCCTGCTGGGCCACACTGAGTGAAGGCTATAATTATGTACAGCAGAGCTTTCCGACAGCAGACTGCTCACATGGCTTCCGTGACTCATGCTAATGAGCCATTGATGGTCCCCTCAAAGCAAAGGTTTAGGTTTTATTTTCCCCTAAATAATACACTGCAGCGGATGGTCCCAGTGAACACTACTGACAGATGAAATGTAATTTGTTGTTTTGTTTTATTGAATGTTATGTGAAAAGAGAAGAGATGAAGCCGAGGGCTGTTTGTCTGAATGGCTCATGTTTACTGTAGCGTTTGGAATCAGATGTCCCCCATCATCAACTCATGTGTTCTGAATGCTTGGTCCCAAGCTAATGGCACTTTGGGAGATGGAGCCTCCTGGAGGAGGTGTACTGTTGGGGGCAGGCTTGCGGGCATGACAGCCAGCTCCTCCTTAACAGAGTTCAGCTCATCTTCTTGCTGCTGTTTTCCACCTGCTGTGGCAGAGGTGGTGTCCAGCCTCTGCTCATGCCATGCTTTCCCTGCCATTAGACAAAATAAAAGCCTTTCTTCCCATCAGCTGCCTTTGGTCAGGTGCTCTGTCCCAGCAATGAGAAGGTCAGTATAACATCTACCCACGTATTTTATCTAAAAGTATGTCAAAGCCGGGCGTGGTGACACACACCTTTAATCCCAGCATTCTGGAGACAGAGGTAGGAGGGTCACCATGAGTTCAAGGCAAGCCTGGGACTACACAGTGAGTGCCAGGTCAACCTGAGCTAGAGTGAGACCCTACCTCAAAAACAAACAAACAAACAAACAAACAAACAAAAAGCATGTCAATATTGAGCAGCCATATGGCTCCAAACAAAATTATCAAAAAGTTTTCTCCCTAGGAGCTTAATTGTCACACAGATATATTAGTATTAGGCAATCTAACAAGAGTAAAGAAAAAAGTGGAGGATACACGGCAATTTTGCTTTCGTGATGTGGAAAATGGCTGAGTTATGACCCTGGTAAGGAATGGTCTGTCCGACTCCAGTGAAAGCAAGGAATGCCAAAGGCTTGTCTGAACCTGTGGGGTTGTCTCCACAGGAGCTGATCTGCAAAGTGGTCAGTTTCTACTTCAAGGCCCTGATGAAAGTCTGAAATCTGAAAGTCTCACCACACCTACCTGGAAGAGAGAACCACCTCTTGCCACTCACGTGTGAGACTCATTCCATTTCTAGAGAGGCAAAAGCCAGCCCAAGGTAGGACCTTGAGAGAAACAGCCCCGCGTGCATTTCATAGGGAAAGCGAGATAGTGCCAGGATGGCAAGTGTGAGCCCGAAGGAGCCCCACAAATTACCTGGCCTCTTCTGAGGTCCACTTCTAATGGTTCTAAGACAAGACTGCCGACAGAAGTACCACGTTCTAGGACCACACTCTATGGTGCTGATGTGAGCACCCACTCCTAATTTTTCAAAGTTGAAGAGGTCAAGGTTCCAGAAGGGAGAACAGCACCCAGTAGTTAGTGAGCAAAGGTGTCTACAAGCAGCGTTCAACATTCGGCCCATGGTTACCTGACCTCCTACTGAGTGCTTTACGCACATTAGGTTGTTTCCCTTCTGTGTTCACGACTTTTCTCATGGCAGTGACCCAATAACTAATAAGAAAAACTTAACTGAGGAAGGATTTATTTCAGCTTGCAGTTCCAAAGCTCATTCCATGATAGCCTGGCCCCATGTGCTTGAGCAGGACACTGTGGTTGTCGAAACACATGTCCAGGTAGGGGTGCAATTTTTTTTTTTTCTTTTCTTTTCTTTTCTTTTCTTTTTTTTTTTTTTTTTTTTTTTTTTTTTTGGTTTTTCGAGGTAAGGTCTCACTCTAGCTCAGGCTGACCTGGAATTCACTTTGTAGTCTCAGGGTGGCCTCAAACTCACAGCAATCCTCCTACCTCTGCCTCCCAAGTGCTGGTATTAAAGGCATGTGCCACCACACCTGGCAGGGATGGGATTTTTATCAGTCACACAGGAAGCAGGGCTCAAGACAAGAAGTAGCTAGAAATTATGCTTCTTCCCCCAGTGATCTATTTCCTTGAGCTTGGCCCCACCTTCTAGGTTTTCACAACTCCAAAAATAGCAACCATTTAGGGTCCAAACATTCAAATCATGAGTCTGTAGAGAACATTACATATTCAAAACATAACACCTTTCAAAGACTGTCAGTTCTACAGGGTGACAAGTTTAACCTCTTTGAACCTGCTGTTCTCAACAAAAGAGCAATGATAAGCGCTACCAAGCAAGGATTTTTTTTAAGGGGAGGGGATAAACTAGGGCATTGGAAACCACAAGAAGCTGGGTAAATAAAAGGTTTTGCTCTTATTTATACTGGGAAAATATTTATATGAACTATGTAAAAATATAAGGTAGAAAAGAGAAATATTTTTAATAAGAAAGCAAGAAGGAATGAAAACCAAATCCTTAGCATCTAAAAGCCCTTGAAACATTCACCATTCCCAGATAAAATTCAAAAGCAGCACTTTTGTGACAATTAGCACAGGCCTTGACTGGGACTGGCCCTGTACTCAATAAGTTTCTTTTTTAGTCGCTGGTCCCTTTCTCTTGCTTTCCCCCACTCTTCTTCTGAGACTATTTTGATCTACCTGTTAAATAGTTTACTAATTCCGTGACAGTTGCTATTCTAACATTACCCCGCCCCCATCCTGGGCCTCCTCAGTCTCCTGTGGAGAGACTGACTTTGGCTGTGCTGACCCACCTCACTCGCCATGATTTCCTCCAATTCGTACACTACTACAGATGATAAAAGTCCATTCCTCTTTTATCACTAAATGAC
Organism: Orientallactaga sibirica; assembly: GCA_036365145.1. Classification (NCBI taxonomy): domain Eukaryota; kingdom Metazoa; phylum Chordata; class Mammalia; order Rodentia; family Dipodidae; genus Orientallactaga; species Orientallactaga sibirica. Next base: position 4,969,784 of record JAEOAD010000035.1, read on the forward strand.
ACTAGATCAATAGCATACATGGCTTTTCTTAATTGATTCATGTATCCATGGACATATGGGTTAAAAACACAAAACCCCAGCTGGAGGAATGGCTTAGTAGTTAAGGCACATGCCTGCGAAGCCTAAGGACCCCTGTGCAATTCTCCAGGTCCCATGTAAGCCAGATGCACAAAGGGGCGCTCACTTCTGGAGTTCGTTTGCAATGGCTAGAGGCCCTGGCATGCCCATTCTCACCTCCCTCTCTTTCCCTCTATCTCTGATAAATAAATAAATAAGTAAATAAATATAAAATCTTAAAAAAAGTGAAACCCACAGTGAATTTTCATGTCATCTGTATCAGTCAACTTTGTGTTACTGCAGTGAAATTTGTGAGAGAATTCCCTCACAAAGAGAAAAGGCTTATTTAGCTCATAATTCTTGTGATTCCAGCCCAAGATGATGTGATCCCCTTGCCTTGGGTGCCTGATAGCAATGACAGGAGTATGAATGGGAACAAACTTCTCATTGTGAGCCAGGACAGAGAAAACCTGGGGGACTGGGGTCCCCTCCAAAGCCATGCCCAAGGGACATAACTTACTCTCCTTCAGCCCCACCTCCTGAGGTTCCACAACCTCCCCAGAGTGTCACCTTGAAGCCCAAGCCTTTAACACATGTGCCTTTGGGGAATGCTCACCCTATCCATAGCATCATCTTCATGTGGGGGCCACGCTCTTCCTCTCTGTCCGGCCAAGGTCAGCCCTCTCTCTACTTTGAGCTCCTTCAGACGCCCTCTAGATATATGTCTCCATGCAGTACTAATGACACAAACCCCTTTTCTGTCCAGGGAGAGCCTGGCCCTGAGCCCCTGCCAGTCTCACCATCCAAGGACCACACTGTGCGTGGACATTTCACCCCTGCTCTGCTGGGCTTCCGCTGCATACACAGCTAACGCCCCAGCGTGGCTAGACAGCTAACAGGCCAAGTTCACCGGCTACTCTGGGCTGCCAAGAGCAATTCCCCCCTGCCCTCCCGTACCACGTCGGGAACCAACAAGGCTGCTTGAAGCTCATGTAACATTTCACCATATGCTGCTTTGAAATAATCCTGTTCCACAGGGAACCTTCCAAACGCCTCTCCCTGTAAACAGACCTGATGACAAAGGCGCCACTAAGTCCCTGCACCTGCAGGCTGTCAAAGATTTCAGTGCCACCGATTTCATCTTATCTCCTGGGCATGGCAGCCTGGGGCTGGGGGCTGGGGGAGGTGAGGCTGGAGGGGACAGAAGCCAGAGCTAAGTGTTGGCTTTACTAGACGTCTGCCAACATGTGCCCCTCGCAAACAGGAGCGCTGCTGGATGGGCTGTCTGGTTTAAGGAAATACATGAGCAAGGACTGGCTGGGCTGCATGTGTTTTAATTTTCTCCACTTAAGCATGCAGAGAAGAAACAAAGTTCACAGCAGGATTTGGTTTTGTTGGATTTGTACGTGTACGTATATATGATGTGCGTGTGTGTATGTGTGTGTGCATTCACACGCGTGTGGGCATGCATGTGTGCTGGTACACGTGCGTGTGTATAGAAGCCAGAGGTTTAATGCATAGTGTCTTCCTTGATCAGTCTCTACCTTAGCTCTCAGCTCTCATTTGAACCCAGAACTTTCCAAATTGACTAGTCTAGCTAGCAAGCTTGTTCTGGGAATGCCCTGTCGCCACTTCCCAAGAGCTGGGATGGCAGGAGGGCCACAACACCCACCCAACATTTATGTGGGTCTTAATTCAGGTTTTCATACTGGCTCAGCAATCACTTTCCAACTGAGCCATTTTTCTAGTTCCCAGATTGTTTTTTTAATAACTTATATATGGATTTGTACACAAAGAAGACTGGCAAGCAAATATCAAAATGTTTGCAATATTATTTCCAATTGCTTGAATTATAAGAAAATAATAAAAACTATGACACAAAGGAACAAACATGGCCTAATGGCTTGCCACAGTGCTGTAACAAGATGCCACAGAATGCCTGAAACCAGCAGCGGTGTACTCTTGCAAAGTTCCACAGACCCGAAGTTTGACATCGAGGTGTAAGTGATGCTGGTAAGGTTGGCTCTTTCTGGAGGAGTCTCTAAGGGAGAGCTGGCCAGACTCCTGTGCTAGCCTTGCATTTCTTGGCTCATAGCTGCATCACTCCAGTCTCTGACTCCATCATCACAGCATTCTGTTGGTGTATTCATGTGGTTCTTTATGAATCACTGGCTTTAGGGTCTACCCTGTTCCAGGACAATGCCACCTTAATATGGCTGACTCCCATCGACAAAGCAAGACTCTCTTTCAAAGTAAAGGTATTGTCCATGGTTCTAGGTAGATATCTGTGTTAGGTGTGGGGGTGCTGCTCCACCCAGTACACATGATAGTCATGGTGACATTTTCTGGGCCAGGTTGTCATAGCTCCTTACAAGATGTACGTCACACATCAGGATGATAGTCTCCCAGAGACTTCACAGTAGCCTCATCAAACTCATTCTTTCTTCATATGCACAGAATACAGTCCCTGTAGTAGTTTGAATAGATGGCCCCAATATATTCAGTGTTTTATTAGTTTGTAGTTTGCATCTGCAGCCACCTGGCTGGAGGCAGTGTCACTGGGCAGATCTTAAGGTGTGGTGGTAGTTTGAGATTTTAATCTAAAGATATGCAAAATGTGCCTAGTTGGAGTTCCTGAGGTGTGCTGTGCTGTGTGGCTTTTGGCTTTCTTCCTCTTGCCTGGTCCTGTAAGAGCAGGCCAGCTGCTTCTGCCACTATAGAACTTCCCCTGGATCTGTAAACTTAAATCAATCACTTCCTCCATAACTGTGCCTGGTCTAGAAGTTCATCTCAGTGAACTGTCTGCTACGGTCCCCTATCGTTCTGTACCTAGTGCATGTCACCTAAGGTTGACATCTTCTTACTAAATTATAGACTAACCTTGGCCTCTTCATCTTAGAGGGCTGGAATAGGGAAGAGCAGGTTGTGTCTACACAATGCCCACAGCATTCTGCTCCAGAGGCCAAATCGCTCAGACTAGAACTTGAAACCTTCATGATCTCAGCTTGACACAACTCAGTTCGACATTGAAGGACATTCTCAGAAGCCAGTCTGCTATGAGCTAAGGTCAGGGAGGGTGCTAAGACCCAGAACTCACCCCCCTGTATCTGAGTATACATGTACACCAATGCAGTGTGCTATCACATCAGGACTTTATAGCATAAAAATTGGGAATCAGGGGCTGGAGAGTGGCTTAGCAGTTAAGGCACTTGCCTGCCAAGCCTAAGGACTCATGTTTGACTCTCCAGGACCCACATAAGCCAGACACACAAAGTGACACAAGTGTGTAATGTTGCATATGCACACAAGGGGGAACATACACCTGGAGTTCGATTGCAGTGGCTGGAGGCCCTGGCACATCAATTCTCTTTCTCTCTATCTCACAGTTTTCTCTCTGTGTCTCTGTCTCTCTCTTAAATAAAGAAAAGAAATAAAAATTCACTGGTCATATAATGCTTTTTCTCTTAAACAGTGAGTCTCAACCCAATATGGGATTGCTTAAATGAATATGAAGGTCCCCCATATCTAAATACTGAATGATTTATGAACATGTAATGACAAAGATATAATTCAGTATAATGAATCTGAAGTGTCAGGGGCAGTGTTCGTCCTTGCTACATTGCATGCTATAACTGCAGTCTTGGTTCTGAGTCCACAACAGACGCCTTTTATACTGTGCCTGTCCTCGTGCCACACAGTGCCAACAAATGCTGCCTGAAACACCTTGGCTGAGATTCAAGCTATCATATGTTATAAACTGTAGTGGTTTTAGCTTTATATGCAAATACAAAGTTTTACATTGTTATGGAAACATAATGGTTTAATTTGGGGCAAAAAAAAAAAAGACTTAATAGTTTCGTAAATGGGGTCTGAAAAAATTTCAGGTGAAAATAAAAGAGGGGGTCATATGTATAAAAAAAAAGCCTGAGGAGCCATGCTCTAACTCAGGGGAAATAAAAACAATCCCTAAATTTTTCCTGCAAAAATGAATTGGTACGTGATCCCAGCCAGGATTAAGTGCAATACTGATAACAAGTTAAGTAAGGGTTCTAAGGCTGGAATCTGGGATGCCCTGCAATGAAAGGCATGGGTTTGAATGCTTTGCAAGGGGGAGAAACACCGTGTATTTCATGACAGCCTGAAGACGGGTCACCCCTGGTGTAGGGATCACCATCTTCAGGTTAGGGATGAAAACACCAATACCCAGAGAACTCACGAGGAGACCGTGTCAGAGTTCAGACTCCACTGTCTTACTTTTCAGTGCAGTCTTTCAATGATGTCATTGATTTGGGGGACTTGGGCTCCTCTGTGAAATGTCAGCCATACCTCCCATCTGACAGTGACCAGTATAGATCCAAATACATGTGCTATCTTCTTGGGACACTGGGTGGGGGGCGTGGTCAGAGACACAGTTGTCTGCTTGAGTGGATTAGGCAGAACCTTGCAACCATGCTTGTCAGATTAAGGTCAAGTTTCTTAACACTTGGGGAATTGTTCAAAGAGGTTGAAAAACTGGCAATACCTCCTTGGTCCTCTGGGGCATCTTTATTAAATTAGAAACGGATGCATCTCCATCTCACACGGAAGCAGAACCAAGGAAGCAGCTCTGTCCTGCTCAATGCTCAGTGCAAAACTTGCCTGCAGTTCTCTTGGTCAGATCACATTGTCCAACCTCTTCAATACCACATTGTCTAGGAAGCATCAGGCACAAAAAGGAAGAGCAACCCATACAACACCCCCCCCCAAAAAAAAAAACACCAGTCAATGATAGCAAGTTCCTGTGGTTTGGAGGTAAATTGTTCCCCATCATCTCCTTTGTTTGTGACTGAGCCTCATACCTGGTCCCCAGCTGGTGGAGCTATTGGGAAGTAGAGACATAGAGGAACTTCTGAGGCCAGACCTTGGGGTGTATTTGTTCAATCCATTGGGTATTCAGAGCTCATTCAGACAGGCTGCTTCCTCCTAAGTGATATGATAAGATGTAGTGCCCTGGCTTGCTCTGCCATGCTTTGCCTGCCAAAATAAACCTTTTCCTTCCATATGTTGTTTTCGGTCCAGTGTTTTGTTCTTGCAAGGAGAAGGTAGCTACCACAAAAGTGATTGGGAAATCTTACATTGTTTATTGCAGTCCTGGTCTAGACTACACGGAGTCAACTTGCTTCCCTTTCTTTGTTTTGTAAAATAACTGGATATCAACTGTCTTCACAGTTAGACCAGGAATGTGTTGGCTATTCTGGATCACACCCAAGTCCTTGGGCTATGAGGCCTCCCTGGACTGTTTCTAACTGTTCACATTCTCCTCCCATCACATCTGACTACGGAAATGTGCCTGTCTCTAGACGTGTGTAGATCTCTACACCAGACTTTAATGGTTAACAACAGCTACCCACATTCGGTAGCTCTGATAAATATTGAGCTATACATCAAGAAATGTGTCAAGTATGTTCACGAAAACTTCAGCTAATCCTAACAGTTTATAAGATAGATGGTGTTGCTTGTTTCTATTTTACATAGGCGGAAACTGAAATTTAGAAATCCGAGGCTCATGAGCTTAAATAGCACAGCTGCAATTTGAACGAAGTTTCAGAGTGCCTTCCTTTCTCCATCTTCCTGTATCCAACACAAATATGTTCCTCTGCGTAATATGTTTATTCAGATGTGGTCCCTGTTCACCATGGGATTTCTAACTGGAAGAACACATGAGCATAGATCCATCATTAAATACCAGGATATATAAGGATATAGTTATCAACCTCAGATTAATTTAGTTTGTTAACAGTTCACATTTAAAAGCAACTTTGGGGACAGAGAGATGGATCAGCAGTTTGGGCGCATGCCTGCAAAGCCTGATGACCCAGGTTCAATCCTCCAGTGCCCAGGTAAAGCCAGATGCACAAAGCAGTGCATGCATCTGGAGTTTTGTTTTTTCTTTTCTTTTCTTTTTTGCAGCAAAAAAAAAAATGGTGTGACCATTCTTTCTCTCTTTCTCTCTCTTTGCTATCTCTCTCTGTTTGCAGATAAATAAACTAAAATACTTTTACAAATTTAAAAGCTACTGTTCATGGAGCAGGTATTATGTGCTTAATAAAACCACCATGGTGGATAGTTTTCATTCATATGCCATCTCCTAATCCTCACCTCAAGGAAGAGAACATCTTGTTTCAGATGTATAAAAGTGAAGTGCCGGGTGTGGTGGCGCATGCCTTTAATCCCAGCACTCGGGAGGCAGAGGTAGGAGGATCGCCGAGAGTTCGAGGCCACCCTGAGACTACATAGTGAATTCCAGGTCAGCCTGGACCAGAGTGAGACCCTACCTTGAAAAACCAAAAAAAAAAAAAAAAAGTGAAGTGACTTGTCCAAAGCCATACGCCTACTGAGTCACTTCTTGAACTGAACCCAAGCTATTCCCCACTTCTGGCACTCTGCCTCCTGTATGTGAGTGAGTTCTATAGCTCTATGAGTGTGAATTGAGCAACACTCATTTCCCACAGCTCCCTATCAGTGTAACATTGGTTGAGAGTGTTTACCCAGCCAGCCATGTTCCCCTGGTTTTTTCTTCAGGAGGCTGGATGCAAAGGAGTTGTCTATCCTCAGGGGTTTCCCTTTGGGGCAGTTGATCTTGGTACCCACACTGGGCCAAGTCCCTGGTTTTTTAAATAACATGATACAACTGAGCCAATTTGAAAAAGCCCAACTCTTACCAAGAAAAATTGTTCATGATATAGAATCATGTTATCATGTAAAGAACCTGGACGCAGATGTCACATAAATCCAGAGGGGGAAGTGATGTTTTGTTTTGTTTTGTTTCTGGTAAACCTTTAACTATTATCAGTGGGGAAGGGACTCTGGTTTGTGACACTTGCCCATCTCCATGTTGGAAACATTCCCCTCGTGGCTCCATTCACATTATCAACATGCTGTCTCTGCACATGAAGTCGGTAGGAGATGACAAAAGTTGGCCCTCGGGGGCTCTTGCCAGCCATCCTTCAGCCCATTGTTGTTAGCAAACTGTAATCTGACCCCAAATTAGAAGTCCCCAGAGCAAACTGTGAGACGAAATATTTCTCCTTCCTGAGTGTGGATCTCTACATCGGTAAAGTGGGGGAGATATTGCCACCAGCAATGATGGTATGGCTAGAAGGTTGTAGGCTGAGCAGGATCATCCCTCTCCACTCTCTGAGGGAGCTGTACATGTAGACAACAGAAGGCAAACTTCTGGAATCAAGCAAGGTGGGTGGGGGCATGTGACAGGCCTCCTTAGTAGGAATGGGTTCCCTCCTAGTCTCCAAGCCCAAAGCTACATTCCAGGTTGTGTTCGCTCACTGCCAGCCCTGTGGAGAAGTGTGGTGTGTCTGCTTCTTCCAGACTGAAGAACTCTCTCCTAGAGGAAGAGGGGGAAGCAGAGGCTCATGGGATTCACAACAACCTGCGATAGGAGCCATCTCAGAATGTGTATGTCTCACAAGCCCTTCCTGAGGTTATATAAGCAGTGAACAATTGCTGGGAGGAAAGAAGCTCCTTGGTGGTAGAGCTGCCAGCAAGTTACACATCAAGCAGTTTTTGTGAGTTGTCTCCCATGCTAAGTTAAGGTTTTTTGAATACAGCTGCCTGAGTGGCTCGTGCCCCTGTCAGTAACTCATAAACTCACCGGTCCACCAAGTTGGCCTTGGATGTAATTTGTTGGGCCCTGCCCGGTATAAAGCCGAGTGGTTAGCCCAGCCAGTCTTGGCCTACTCCCGGTGAGGCCTAGTCGAGCTTCCAGAGCCTGAGTAGAGTTTGGTGACCTGTCCTTGGAGTGACTCAGCACCTAAGCTGAAACTGCCTCCACCCAGCTGCTGCTGACGTGGTGAAATACTATTGGCCCTTATACCTTTCTCTCATCCCCTCTTCCCACTCCCTTCCTCAAAATATATAAATACCTCCCCATGACAATAAAGGAGAGATTCCCCCCCTAGACGGTCTCCGCGGCTCAATGTGGTTTTTCTCCCCGGTGTTTTGGGGGGGGAGGGGTTTGAGTCGTCGACACCCTCCTTCCCGCTCAGCCTCAAGAGAAGCGGCTGGTCCGGTTCTCTCTCTTCCGCTCTACCTGCCGGTGGTGGAGGGAAAAAACCCCGGTTAAGGGTGCCCAACGTGGGGCCCAACAGTAATTGGTCTGTCTCTCTATCTAGGGTGACTAGAAATAGTCTCCCTAGCTCAATGCAGAGTCTTAACTGGTCAAAGCACAGAGAATAAACAAGGGACTGTTGAGTGCTACAGTATCTGTATCACACCCTCCATGGCCTCAGGAACACTGCAGAAGAGGTGAGTGGATTGGAAGAGCTGGAGGATGGTAAGGAAGGTTATGAAATACTGTCTTTTACATATGACACGGCTGTTGCTAACATGACCATATAGCAGCTATGACTACCTGAACAAGATCTACAGAGAGAGAGAGAGAGAGAGAGATGAAAGTAGGAGGGGGATTAGTTGAAAAGAGGTTCGGCAGGAGTGGGAGGGAGATAAAAGGGTAACCGTGGTGAATAGGGTAACAAGATGAACTATATCTTATGACATTGTCAAAAGGCTTCTAAAGTTGAAAGCAGTGATGGCTTCAGAACTCTATCAATATGCCACATCAACAACCCTTGTATTGTGTACGTGAAAAAGTTCTGTTCTATGGGAGTTATTTATCACTAAAGGTTTTATTTTAAAAAGACAGAGAGAAAGGGAGGAAGAAAGAAAAAGAGAAAGAAAAGAGAAAGAGAAAATAAAAGAAAAAGAGAAAAAGAAAAGAAGAAAGAAAAAGAAAGAGGGGCCCATAACCGTGGTCTCCATAAGATTCTGACCTGGCTTCCACTTCCAGATATAGGTGCCTGTGCACTGAGTAGATCTCTTAGCCAGTCAGAAGGCCACCGGTTACCCACCAAGCTGTATGCCACCATTGTACTGGTGTGTGCTCCCTCTTGTCTTTGGCTAAAAGATGGGCTACCTCCATCAAAATCTCCCTAAATTAACAATGCGTACCCCATTTAACAGATGCTGACTTCATTCTCCATTGAAGAATCTGTTTTTCTTTTTCAGAAGGTTGTGAGACCCAAGGAGATAAAGCACCCCTCATACTTCAGCCAAGTCCCAAGTGAAACCACAGAGGAACTGGGAAGATGAGCAAGAGTGCTGCTTCCACCGCGAGCCTGTCAATCAGAAAACAGACACTGAGGACACTCAACACCTACCAAAGCAGAAATCCGGAGGCTCCTGAGAGCTCATCACTGAAGAAGACTTAAAACTCACCACGGCTCAGGGAATTTTGCAGAAGGGGCAGAAAGATTTTAAGAGCCACGGTTGGGTCATCATACTCAGAGGCATTGCCCCCCGCAATAACTGACTGCTGCTCCCACAATGCATAACCCACAACCCCATAGGGAAAAATCTGCAGCCCCACCACAGAGGACTCTCGGTGGAATGGAGGCAATGAGGAGGGAAAAGATGGTATCAACACATGATGTAGCCATTAAAAAGCATGTTCTTGATTTAAAAAAGAAAGTCCACACAAAGTCATGGAACAAAGAGAGAGACTAGAGGAAGAAAAATGGCTGCAAGAGGTTTGGTCAGGCTTGCCTGGAGTTAGCGAGGCTGGACCAGCAGTATAAAGACAAGACAGAGATGAAAAACTAAGCGAGGTAACCAGGCATCCTTACCTGGCGAGCAGGTGCTAAGCCCTTGCTTTTCCTGTCACCTACAAGAGGAAGCACAGGAGTGCTAGTGGTTGATAACTGCTTTAATCTGCCATGACGCATGGACTGTGGCCATGACCCCATCATGACCCCATCATGACCCCATGGCACTCTTCTCCCTCGGGCAAGCACGGGGGGAGGGGTGCTTTCCTCTGCATTTTCACGGATGTGCAGTTGCTGGGAAGATTCAATCACATGAGAGAAAGTGCAGGATTTTGGCCAGTGGTAGGCTGCCCAATTTCATCCCCTCGCTCTTCTTCACTTGAATGATTCTGAACGGATCCTGGCTAACAAAAAGCAAAGAAAGGAGTAAAACCTCGTCGTGATGACATGTAACCCTTATCATCACCTTCTACTCTTCAAATCAAATCCCCCATCAAATAGTGCAATTGATTTTACATTTTGGAGAATATTCAAAAGAATGTGTTTGCTCTATGCCAGAAGACACATCCCAAACTGCTTAAGACAAGGACAGCATTGCTTACATAAGCAGCCCTGCCCTGAGCTATCAGTTTTGAAGGGTGGAATACATTTTAATGGCTGCATAAAATTCATTCCCATTGCATTGTAGTAATGACTTTTATTGTTAAATACAAGGCACATTATGTCAAGGTCAGGGACTATGTTAACCACAACATTAAACTGTATTTATTCTTTATTGAGGAGGAAATTAGAAGTGAGTTTCTTTTTGTTTTTTGTTTTTTCTTAACTTTAACCTTATCATCTCAGCACCCAGAATTTCTTGAGCTTCTGGTCTCTGTGTATGGATGCAAATATTCCCTGAGACCTATCTACTCAGTAGGAGTTTTCTAGATTTGCCTGGGTTAAGCTAGTTTGCTAGAGACTGGAGGGCACAAGTTCTGGGATTGTTTGTTTGTTTGTCTGTTTGTTTGTTTGTTTGTTTGTTTGTTTGTTTGTTTGTTTGTTTTTCAAGGTGGAGTCTCACTCTAGCCCAAGCTGACCTGGATTTCACTGCGTAGTCTCAGGGTGGCCTCCAACTCATGGCAGTCCTCCTACCTCTGCCTCCCGAGTGCTGGGATTAAAGGTGTGTGCCACCACGCCCAGCTAAATTCTGGGATGTTTTTATAGATATTAAAACATATTTTTGAGCATTCTTCTATAGGTGATTGTGGTAGGGATGGTGAGGTTGAGAGGGATTGTGTGCAATCCCAAATTGGGATAATGGAGAGTTTGAGGACCTAGTATGGAATCTGACCTCCTTCCCTGTTTCCAAAGAGTTCTGATGATTTTCTGCTTTTAATGGCCACCAAGTGTGACAAAGGGGAAAAGACATTCCACCTGTCTAAAATGCTTCCGAAGTGTTAGATCAAGGAGCCTGAATAGAACAGGACTCCGTTGGTTCATGAAGCAATGTCACAGCAAAGGAAATGGGATTGTGACCTGGCTGGGAATGTGGGCAGATAAGCCACATTAGTAAATCCCTTTTCCTAGTATTTATTCATCTTATCAGCTCTGTTCCTCCAGAGAAGCATGGCTAATCCCCTGACCCTGTTGAAAAATCTCTAGGATGACATCCTTGTGACCGAATCTGACAACCTTCCCAGCCTGCTTGTGTCTGCATTGTTCTCTCCACCCGGGCTTTCAGCTTTTCCTCTCCATCTGTTGCCGTGGCTCTGACCACCAGTTCCTTCATCTTCCTCCCCTCACCATTCTAGCACCATGTACTTCACGGGGGGGGGGGCTCTTCCCTTCCCCCTCTTCACACACTGAGATTGTTTTGAGGCCCCATTGCATTTGCCTTTCTATCACCTTCATTGCAGACATGTGATCTGCTCTGCCTGATTCACACTACTTTCTCAGGAGTGATGAATATCAAATACGTGGTTCTACTCCTGTCTTCTCTGAACCTTGGCGAGCTTGGAAACGTTCTAGCTCCTTCCAGTTTGAGTCCCACAATCACTACATAGTGAACATGTCTGGCGCTCAATTCAGTATTTAACCGAATTCTCTCTTTGTTGTTGTACCATGACCTCCTCGGGCATTTAGAATCCACACTATCATGTCCCTTATAATGGAGCACTCCTTCTTCCTACGGAATTCGCATCACTAGCAAGACAACTCAGATCTCTCCAGTGAGGCTTGCTGCCACCACAAAGCAATAGCATCCTGTGTGTCCTGGCTCCTCTTCTTTCTTTCTTTCTTTCTTTTTTTTCTTTCTTTCTTTCTTTCTTTCTTTCTTTTGTTTGTTCTTTCTTTCTTCCTTCCTTCCTTCCTTCCTTCCTCCTTCTTTCTTTCTGTGTATATTTTTGGTGTGATATGTGTGCATATGTGCATCCATGTTCACATGTATGTGGGAACATATGTGTGTGGACATGCATGTGGAGGCCAGAGGTTGACTTCAAGCATCTTCCTCAATCTCACTTTGCCTTACTTATTGAGACAGGATCTCTCACTTGAACCCACAGCTCTCTGATTCAGTTAGTCTAACTAGTCAGCCTGCCCTGGAAGACCCCATCTCTGTCTCCTACTGGGATTACATCTTGGCTGCCACACCTGTCAGACATTTATACATGGCTGGTCCAAACTCCAGCCTTCCGGTTTACATGGCAAGTGCTTTACCACCTGAGTCACCTCTCTGGCCTCAAGGCTCCTTTTGTGCCAGTCCCTTTCTTTTCCCATACTGCACCACTCAAAACACGTGAACATGGTGTGCCCTTTTCCTGGCCTGCTTGGCTTTTTGTGCTGTTGGCTTCCTTGGGCAGTAGATGTTGGGCATGGTCATTCCTCTCGTGGCTGAGCTAGGCATACCTCCTACATTGGGGGAGTGCTAATAGTTAGAAAGCGGCAAGGGAACCCTGTGGATATCAAGATAATTGACAAAAGATTAATTTGTGCACCTTGGGTGGAGCTTCCCGGAGGCAGGAACTCACAGCTTCTCCAAACGTTTCCTGATGTCGTAAATAAACATCAACACCTTGTGATCCGATCTGATGCGAACTCATGATCCATCATATACTCAGATGCCCCACGGCTCTGACTGCCTGAAACTGAATATCTAAAGCTGCAGTAGAGTCAGTTCAGGGAGCACTCGCGTGCTTCCCCTGACCCTCCTTTATGTCCCATTTTGCGTTTGTGTGTTCATTTCACATTCTTCCAAATACCGCTGGATGGTGCGGACAGACCTCTACTCCAAGTGGCTAAAGAGAGAGTCCTATGCATAGCCCACTTCCTGTTCCTGGAGGTCACCCACACTGATTTCCCATCACTCACTGGTGTCATCACTGAAGGGTAGCTGGACCATTTCAGTTCCATAAACTTCCAGAGTGAGCTGAGACCTTCACTGTGGCTGACTGACAGGGCAAATGGCCATTCTGCCAGTTCCTGGTTTCTTCACTCCCATTTGTACTGGTTTGGGGAGTTCTTTCCAGGGAAGTTCCCATGCTCATGCTCGGGTGGCTGTCTTTAAGCCAACTCTGAGGTCATCTCCATCTGTAACAGCAGCCTTCCCTGAGTTTCCTAAGATGAACTACTGAGGTCTTCTCTAAGTTGCTATAGCGTTTTGTTGTTTTGCTGTAGACTTCTGTGCCTGCATGAGATTACCAGCTCCAAGAAGCTGAAAAGTTCTTCCTCCCAATGCCCTCCCTACTTGCTGGCTTCATGGTGTGTACTCCACGGTGGACACGGGACTGCTGCAGGCTTCAACAGTTCCCCTTTAGAAACAAGATCCTTCTATGCTGCCCCTGCTCAGTCAGGTTGGCTTCCAACTGACTCACCTATCTTACAGCAACAAAGGTGTGTTTCTGATTCCTATAACGTGCCTAAGGCAATCAGACGAGGCATTTACTTCTAGTTTATTGTCCTTCGAGGACTCAGACTAACAGAAAGGACATTATCCAAAGCATTACAAGTCTCTGTGGCCAAGGAAAAATGATATATGAAAGAAGGGTCTGACAACATCAATCAAGAGTTCTGGTTTAGGGCTGGAGAGATGGCTTAGTGGTTAAGGCACCTGCCTGCAATGCCAAAGGACTCAGGTTCAATTCCCCAGGCACATGTGTCTGGAGTTCATTTGCAGTGGCTGAAGGCCTAGTGAGCCCATTGTCTCTCTCCCTCTCTCTCCCTCTCTCTCTCTCTCTCTCTCGCTCGCTCTTGCTCTCGCTCTCGCTCTCTCAAATAAATAAGATAAAATAATTTAAAGAAAATTAAATATGTTCTGGTTTAGAGAGGTCACATGATGCTTCTGTGCTCATGTCACTGTGGACATGATGGTCAATAGTACCATCAAATCCTGGGCAGTATGGCGCATTCCGTGTGCCTGGAGGACAGGAAGAAAATGTTCAGTCAATGGTTTGCAGATTACCATACTTCCTTAGTTTTCACCATAATCACCTCAATACGAAGCTGGGCCCTCGCCCTGATGTGCTGAGGGTGCACTGGCTTCCCTTATCCCCTAGAGCTCCATCACACACTGAAGAATCGTCAGCAACATCCACAGATGTGGCTTCTGACTACAGCCAGCACTCGGTGCAGTAGAAGCCCAGGTGGGGGAAGCAAATCCCTGGAGAAGGAGGGCTGCTTTACCCTGCACACCCTCCAAGGGAGAACTGCCCAGGTTAGACATTTCTCTGTTGAAGAACAACAGAGAGAATAGAAGGAAGCAAGTAATTCACTGAAAATTGGCTTTGGATAAAGGAAAAACCAGTCTGTGAAAAATTCAGAATTTTGATGCAAATGCACTCATACAGGAAACAGGACAAAAATAAATATGTTCTGAACTCCTGATGCTCAAAAGCAGCACAGCAGGGCCCTGGAGAGACCTGTGTCTGTGATCAGCAATTACACAGCCATTGTTGTTTTATTATTATTATTGTGAATTGTCCTTGTAGAGTAGTTAGAATCAGATTTTAAAATTAGCCTTTGTAATCTAATTTAGTTGTACCTAATTTGCATTAATTTTACTGAAAGAGCTTACAAGCCAAAGTTTTGTATTAGATGGTATGCAGGTTTCCTCAGTTTTTACAATAAGCAATGAAATTTGCATAATAAGAGGGATAAGCTATTATTTTCCCTTAGTTCCTGGAACTTTTCTAGGCTGAGTACAGAGGAATAATCAATGCCATATTGCAGCTAACCTTCACATTGCTAGAGTAAAGCACCTGACCAAAAGCAACTGGTGGGAGGCAGTTTTTATTTTAGCTTATGCGCTAGAGGGAAGCTTCATGGTGTCAGGCTAAAGCATGGCACAGCAGAGGCTGGACATCACCTCTGCCATGGCAAACAGAAGGCAGGAGAGTGAGCTGAAGTCTGAGAATGTAAAGCTGGCTGAAATACTCCAAAGTCTGCCCCTAACAACCTACCTCCTCTAGCCAGGCTCCACCTCCATAATTGCTGTGGAGCTGGGGACCAAGCATACAGAAGACATGAGTTTGTGGGGGACATCAGATTCAAACCACCACATCCTATTTAACTCTTTTAAATAATTCTTGGAAAGCTTGGTTTCAGTATAGAAATAATCTCTCACAAGAACCCAAAGATCCTTGGACACTGCTATATATTTTTGTACTCTATTTTTACTTTTTATTTATTTATTCGCAAGCAGTGAGAGATAGAGAGAAGGGAAACAGAACAAAGACAGTGAGAATGGGCACACCAGGGGCTCTAAGCACTGCAAATAAACTCCAGATGCATGCGCCACTTTGTGCATGTGGCTTTACATAGGTGCTGGGGAATCAAACCTGGTCATTAGGCTTTGCAGACACGTGACTGAGCCATCTCTCTAGCACTGATTTTTTTTTTTTTTTGTACGTTAGAGCAGCTCTATCCACAGAACTTCCGTGTGATGGGAATCTTTGATGGTGTGCTTTCCTTTGCAGTCACCAATAACTTTGTCGGATTATCAAGCACCTGAAATGAGCCCCAGACAACAGAAGAAATGAAGTTTATTTTACTTTCATTTTGGTTTAAACTTAAATTTAAATGGTTACCCATCACTAACTACTATATTGGATTAACAGCTTCAGGAGCTTGACCCAGAGATGGATAATGTGACAGGTTGGGAACCTTTCTTCCTGCTCTGGCTATGTTAAGTCGTCACATGTCCTTTAAGGAAAGTTTCCCCCATGCTTCTTCCCACCGTGGCACAAATAATAGATCATCATTCTATACAGCATACTGTGGTAGATACATGTAAACATATGGGTAGCCAAGTATGACAAACCCAATGGACACCTTGAGGGACGAGGCTCCCAGGACCCTGACTGATAAGTCACCAGCATCTCCAGACAGTCTAGGCAGGAAGATCTGCATCAATACACAGACCACTCAGCTGAGGTAACCAGTTAGGAAGGAAAGACCAAAGGACAGTGGACAGGGAGCAGGTCACATGAACCAATCCTCTGCCCCACCACACACACCTCCAAGACGAAGAAGACTGTGTGGCTCTTTGTGACATCACCAGCCACTAGAGATAGCAAACATCAGAGAACAGAGGGCCGGCCGAGGGAGCAAACCCTGCCCAGGTTTTTGGAGGGATAGGAGCATGGGTAGAGTGACTATCCTAAAGGAAAAGTCTAGGAATTCATTTCTATAAAACTGAGTGGAGGGCTGGAAAGATGGCTTGGTGGTTAAGGCACCTGTCTGCCAAGCCTAAGAACACCAATTCCAATCTCCAGGTCCCCTGTTTAGCTGGAGGCAAAAAGTGATGCAAGGGCGCAATGCCTCACTTGCCCACAAGGGGGCGCACGTGTCTGGAGTTCGTTCACAGTAGCTGAGAGGCTGCTGGTGGCCCCATCTCTCTCTCTCTCTCTCTATCTCTCTAGCTCTCTATCTCTCAAATAAAAAATAAAAAGAAAACTGAGTGGAAAAAAGAGAGAGAATGGATGCATTAGTAAAAGAGCTCAGGTGAAGGAATGAAAGAAAGTTTGGAAATTACAAATGGTTTGTTGAGAGAAGAGAATATTAGAAGCTAAAACAGTGTGCAGCCACACATTCACACAGCACCGTGCAAGCAGAGCTGAGATGAATGAGTCATGTGAGCGTGGAGGACAAGCACCCCAGAGCTATAAGAGTTCATGGGTTAGATCACTGTGGTATGGTATGTGTGCAGTGAAGAAGAGATTCAAGGCCAGCATGACAGGTGATAACATGGTCAGGAGCTCGTGACTGTGCTCCGAGTGAGAAATGAGAACACAAAGCTTTTGTGTGCAAAGACAGGGTAAGAATGGAATCTAGGTGGATGGCTCAGTGCTTCAAGGAGCTTGCTTGCAAAGCCTGCCAGCCCAGGTTCAAATCCCCAGTATCCATATAAATTTGGATGCAAAGTGATACATGTATCTGTGATCTCAGCATGCCTACAACAATAGGAGGCAGAGCTAGGAGAATCCAAAGCTCACAGGTCTGCTAGTCTGGTCTTTCCTTTTTAAAAATGTTTTATTTATTTATTTGAGAGACAGAGAGAGAATGGGGATGCCAGGGCCTCTAGCCATTGCAAATGACCTCTAGGTACATGCATCACCTTTGACTCTGGCTTTACATGAATAGTGGGGAATCAAACTCTGGTCCTTGGGCTTTGAAGGCAAGTGCCTTAACCACTGAGTCATCTCTCCAGCCCTAGTCTGATCTTTACCTGAAGTCTGCCAGTTCATTTGCAGCACCAAGAGACCCTGTCTCAAAGAAGGTAGAACACAGACACCTCCAAGTTTAGTCCTCTGACCTCCATGTGTGCACCGTGCCAGATGTGTCTTTACATACACCCACTAAAAACTGATATATTTAAATGATACTTAACATAAAGAAGAATGAACAAAGGAAACTCAGCCTTGGAACATGGCTATTAAAAAGTGAGTCTATGGAGCTAGCTATCATACAAGGGATATTAACTAGATATCATACATGGTATTAACCTAATAATAGTTCAGATGAAAGGACATAGCATAAAGGATTAAATATGTTTGATTACAGATAATTATGATAATTATGAAAGATTCGGGGAGATTACAGAGACATAAGGCAAGACCCCTATTATACTATCATATCCTCGCTTACATTTAAACAGTTTCTTGCATATATCTTCTTCAAACCATTTCAAATTTGACCACTCTGTTGGTATAGTTCCTTCTCATTCTCTTTCATATCTTGAAGAAAGGATGTACAATTTGGCTCAGGTTTATGTTTTTACTGAGGGATGCAACTAGCAGTTATTTTACTAAATGGGGAGGGGGGAAGCGGGGGAACAAGGTTAAAATTGCATTGGGTTTAAAAGCAACTGGAAGTAATCTATATGCATTTGCAACTTGATTAAAAATGTTCTTGAAGAGCTCTTGTTTTGAAATGCCCTGCTGTGACCCGGGCCATCCTAATAGAAGAAGAGTTCCATAGAGATGCCTTTATGAAGTGATGATAAGAACGAAGGAGCAGATGAATAGACAGTTGTTTGTGGGTCCTTTGAAACAGTCAGCTGTTATCCTTGAGGAATAAGTGAGCAGAAGTAGAGACCAAAAATTTTCCTCAGCCGCTCTGATCTTTAGATGTAAGTGGAAGCCGATTTGCAGGCACAGCCCTGCACGCTGGGATGGTGTTCTTGGCAAGCCTCTTCGCATTAATTCTGATTGATCTTTAGACTAAAGGAGAGACCACACATTTCTGTTTCTTTCTCTCCTTGGGATTACAGAGACATCAATCGCAATGCCTTGTCTCCTCGTCCAAGCAGTTAAGGGAATCAGTTGATGAAGCAAGCACTTCTACTTCTCTGGAGGAGGGGTGTTTAATATACCCTTTAAGAGGGTATAAGTATAAGAAGACCGCCTGTCTATCAAAAGCTGCTATTGCTCAATAGAACCTTCGGCTCTGCCTCAGAAGGTCAAACGCCCTCGCTCTTGTTATTCTCTAGGATGAGCTGTAGTGTAGCTGTTTCCTCCGGGTTGCACATGATCGCTGTCACCTTAATGAAGAATGACAGTGATAGCAAAACCTGCAAGGAGGAGGAGGATCATGGAACTCACAAAGCTTTAGGAAATCCTTCCTAGATCCTCCCCACCCTGAGATTCCAATCACCATATGTAAGAGGTAAACCATTGACTAGGGTGGGACTTTTGGGTGGTGCAGCTGCCCACAAGTCACTCTGGGCACTTCCTGCTGGTAAATCTGTTTTGGAGTCACCCCCTGCTGGGTAAGTAGCCCAACAAACTCCGTAGTTCACTAAGCTGGACCTGGACAGAAGCCTTGCTTTGGTCCCAGTCAATGCCCTCTGCCTCCAGGGCAAGCAGATGTTTCTTTATGTCTCCCTGGGGAAATGCACAGATGGGACCATCAGGCTTTCATTGGTCCAGTGGCCAGGAAGTACATAGGGACTACCTGGGCACTGAAGAAATACTTAGCAGTGGTTCCAACATGGAGGAATCACCTAAAATATGTTGAGTTTCTTTCCTTTTTTGAAAGGACCACCATCCATAGTCAGAATATGTCCTGTTAAAGAGAAACAAGCCTGCCATCTATGATCTCTTCCCAGCCACAGCTCGAAGGAGATGTGTGCTCCAAACAGGTTCTATGGCATTAGCCAAAATCCTCCTTCTCATTCCGAGTCTATTTTACTGGTTCTATTCATCACCATCAGTTATCCAAACAGTTACATTTTTATGCCATTTCTATAATATGTTCCTGTTAAACACATTCAATCCCCATTCTTTACACTTTGGGGGTGAAGCCTGAGAAGAGGTGCTGTGTTTTATTAAAGCTCATCCCTAGTATAACTGACACCAAGCCAGATTCAGAGGCACCATTCTTGGGACCCACGCAGGGCCCTTTAAATTTTCACCTTTGCCAACGTCTTCCATTTCCCAAAGCATTTTCAAACACACTATCTTAACTTATCCTTAGCAAACTCTCTTGGGATAGACAAAGCACTGGACATGAATCACAGGTTGAAGACAAGGGAATGAAGACCAGAGTGGAAAGCTCTGCTTAGATTCACAGACACTGTACAAAATCAGATCTTCTGTAGCCTGTCCAGCTTCTGTCAGGAGCATCTGACTAAACAGACCAGAGGGAGGAAATAGCATTCAGGCTCTCTGGGTGAGTCTGTGTCTCCATCCTCACTTGGACACAGGTGTAAATGTCTAGAAGCATTCTTCCCTTCCTCCCTTCCTCCCTTTCCCTCCATCTTTCCTGGAGCCAAATAGTCCAGAGTTCAAGAAACCTCCCCAGCAAAATATTCAAGTTCCTTCCTGACAGATTCCAAGTTCAGCTCTCCTGGTCTCCACTGAAAACAACCTTTTGATTCTTTTTGTTAGACTTTCCCCAAGCTTCTATATGTGTCTCTTTTGCATATTTTCTTAAGGGAGAAATTTAATAAGGGGTGAGGTCAAGGTCACTCAAAGGCAAAGAGAATAAGGGAAGACCGTGGCCATTGCCAGATCCCAGCCCATTACAGTGATACTTCCAGTCAGATGAACACCTCCAATTATGGATTGGCGCTGGCCACTCAAGCCCACAGGAACACAGTGGAGGGAACGTTGCTGAAAACCAAAAATAATTATTTGTAGCAAACAATGAGTTCCCTGGCTCTGCCTGAAGCTCTGTTCATTTACAAATGTAAGGTAATTTGCTTCTGCTAACTGAATTCAGGTTCCCTGTTCAGTTCCCTTGTGCTTTTCAAGTAATGTCTTAATTCCCCTTAGTGCACAACCTCCACACCACCAAATCAAAGCGAAATTTATCTTTCTCTCATTTGCCAAAGCTGAGCAAATTTGGATTTTAAAGAAAATGTATTGTTTCATTTCAGTGACTTGGAACAGAGTACAAAGAAGCTTAATCATCACATTAAATCAAGCAATGTAAATCACGTTCATAAACTGCTGACACCACACGGCTTTTGAAAGGCTTGGGATGTGAAGGAGGAGGCGGAGGGGGGACATACTCTGGAAATGAGTAACCCTTGTAGACAGGATTAGAAGTTCTTTTCCTATTTTTGTTCTCTTTTCTCACAAGGTAGCCATTTTAGCAGCTCTGTGGCCACTGAGGTGCAGCTTCCCCGCTGGGGACTAAGACCATCTGGGTCCTGCACAGGTGGCTGGCCTGGATGACTTACAGTGTTGTGTCGTCTCCATGACAACGTCAGATACACCTGCTAGGTAAGTATGTATTATTCCGAGTTTTGTTTTCTTTGAATTCTAATTTATATGGCAGGAACTGAACAGCTCTGAAGCAATAGCAATAGAGACAGATCATGTTTTTGCTGTTAGGCCAAAGGTCGATGTTGCCTGTCTTCCTCAATATTTCTATACCTTCCTTTTTGAGACTAAGTCTCTCACTTACCAGAGCTTAGCTATCCTGGCTTAGCCACCCAGCCCCATGGATTCTCTTGCCTCTGCCTCCCCAGTGCTGGGATTTCAGGCCCGGGCCACCATTCCCAGCATTTTTTTTTACCCAGAAAAGAAATTAAAATGTATTAGACAAAAAATAGAGCCAAATACAATAAATAATGTAAAAGGGGTCATGACTCTGGCGTGGTGGCACACGCCTTTAATCCCAGCACTTGGGAGGCAGAGGTAGGAGGATCACCATGAGTCCGAGGCCACCCTGAGAATACAGAGTGAATTACCGGTCAGCCTGGGCTAGAGTGAGACCTTACATGTAAAAAAAACAGGGTGGGGGGTCATGACTATAATCTAATGTATGTGACAAATATGCTCACACCAAAAAATGAAATGTTTTAAACTCTAGGAACTGAAAAACTAATTTACCAAATAGCCAGTGTTGGAGATCTGAACTCAGGTCACTGTGCTGTACAAGCAATCACATTGCCCACTGAGCCATCTCCTCAGCAGACAAATCATGTTTAATAAAACATTAGGTATTTGTTTAAAGAATCCACAGGAACTTGATATGAGGAATATCCCTACATGTCCCCAGTTTAGTTACAAAGGCTACGTGGTGGAGGGAAATGAAATAAAGGAAGTTAATCAGTTTATAACTGAAGGCCAAACTAAAAAGACTGCTTAGGTTAAAACCATGACAGGTCAATAAACCCTTCTACTGTGGCGACCCTTTGGTCTTTAGACAAACACACCATCTTGCAGCATTGGCCCATGGGAGGCCATTGTGCCAGAGTGGCAGTATAGAATCCTGAGGCAAACTGCCCATGTTCTTGCCCACTTCCCTGCTAGGGACATAAAGCCAGTGACATACCCCTGATTCCACTTCAGTTTTCTGAATACAATGGGAATGATAAAAATACCTACCACATTGGCTGGTTTTATGGTTAGAAAAGAAAATGCATGTAAGGCTCTTAGCCCACTTCTCAGTAAAGACTAGATGATTCTCAGTAGTAATGCTCTAGAAAGTTGCCACAAAACCTGAATTAGGGCTGGATAGATGGCTTAGTGATTAAGATGCTTACCTGCAAAGCCTAAAATGGAACCCAGGTTCAGTTCTCTAATACCCATGTAAAGCCAGATGCACAAAGTCTGGAGTTCATTTGCCATAGCTGGAGGCCCTAGCACACCCATTCTCTCTCTCCACCTCCCTCTGCCTCTTTCTCTCTAATAAATAAATTAAATAAAAATAAGTTTAAACAAAATGAATTAATGGATACCAAACCAGTGCTCCTAGGCAAAACTCCAGGCAAAACACTGTGTGTCTCATAATAATATTTTCATCCACTGATCAATACCTCATCTTATTTTATATGTGCCTATGCTCACGGGCATTTTGGTTAATGTATACTGCCGATTCGTAACACTGAACACATGACCAAAATTACTGTAAATTATGCCCGAATGGAGCTTACCTCTATTCACATTTTCTCTATCAGTCACATGACAGCCGCCTTCACCAGCACCTCAGGACTACATTTGGACCTATTTTCACAACAGACTCATCAACAGCAAGCACAAAAATGCTAAGAGTGTGGCACTCGATTGATCACAGAAAGTTGAAACAAGAGAGCGCCCGACTGACTCAACCAGGAATAAGAGTGTCGGCGACACAATTTTTCCCCCACTCTGCGCTCATCTGAGGATGGCTGAGAAAGGTCTGAGAGGAGTGGCTTGAGGGCCCCCAGTACACTTCAGCAAGTGGGTGAATGTGCAAACACAGGATCCATAAATCACGAGGGCCAACTGTCTTCTCCTAACCGACCGTCACTCAACGGAGGAAACAAGGCCATTGTCGCTATTCCTAGTTGACAGATGATAAACAGTCCCAGCCGAGTGTTAGATTCTAGAACGATCCTACGTGGATGAAGTCCTGAACTGCACACTCCAGGGGCAGCTTTCTCCTCCTTGCCTATGTAAAGTACCCTGAATGTAAAGGCCAAACTTGCTTCTTATTTCTCGTTAGTAATCCCATAAGCCATAGAACCTCAGTATTGAAAAGGACATTATCTGTGACTTTTCCCTCCCATCCCACTCCCCTGAATGACTCCAGGTGCAAGGGTATCCAACCTCTAGTCATTGGGACATAATATTATCATTCATAGTTACCCATGAGGTCCACAGGCCACAAGTTAAATGCATCTGAAGAAAACTTGAAGCATCTTCCTAAACAGAACTGCTCCCTATCTTCAAAAGCCTGAATAATCATAATAGCTCTGTTGCAGAGTGTTTGCCCAGTATAAGCATTTGATTCCTTAGCATATAAATAAAAAATATAAAACAGATCTTATCTATAGTTCATAATCTTATCCTTGGGGTGCTTATCAATTTTATTCTATATATGAGTAAGCTGGTAGCCAGAGTGGTTAAATAACTTGTTTAAGGTGACACAGTGAGCATGTGGTTGAGTTGGAATTTCAACCCCAAACCTACTCTGTCTGGACACTATTAATGCTAAAATCCTCTTAGACTTTATTGGATCATACCTCTGGGGAAGCCCCTTCTCATATTCGCACCAGTCTCTTGAGCAAGTTTGAACAATTTTGAAGCTGTGTCTGCTTTGTTTCTCACTGATAGGGTTGGGAAACAAGTGTTTTTCTCTTCCTGGCAGCAGCAATTTTTTTTTTAACTCTCTGAAAAACATAACATGCTCAGGAAAAGGTGTGGACATTTTATAGGCATAACAGCATAATTTTCTTAGCTGGTTTCTGTTATAAATACATCACCATTGAATGCCTTAAAGAAAGAGAGATCTCTGCAGGGAGGGGAGCTGTTGGTCAAAGGACACAAATCTTTACTTAGACAAGAGGTATAAGTTCAAGAGAACAATTGCATGTCTTGGTGAATGAGTAATTTTGACTGTTCTCACCACATCTACTTTTGATTCAAGTATGAAAAGCCAGGGCAATTGTTCACCTGAACTGTTGCTTGCAGCTTTGTGAAAAATTGAAATAATGGATCAGATGGTGACAAATCGTTGCATGTTGATAAAGTATGGCAAGGATAAAGGTGACTTATTGAATTCTCCCCATGCACCAATCATATGCTTTGTTTTGCTTTCATTCATTGTGTATCCCTCTTGCCAGCCTTTTAGGTAGGTGTCGCTATCCCCATTGTAGAGATGAGGAAGAACCCCAGACCCAAGACTGGCGTCTAAGGACATAAAACTAAGGAACTGGAGCTGGAGAGATGACTTAGTGGTTAAGGCGCCTGCCTCCAAGCCTAAGAACGCTGGTTCCAATCTCCAATGATTCCAATCTCCAGGTCCCACGTTTAGCCAGATTCAAATGGGGCACAATGCCGCACTTGACCACAAGGGGGCACACACATCTGGATTTCGTTCTCAGCAGCTGAGAGGCTGCTGGCGTGCCCATCTCTATCTGTCTTCCTCTCCCTCTCTCTCTGTCTCTCTCTCTGTGTTTCTGCCCCCCCCCCAAAAAAATTAAGGAATTGGGAGATAAAAATTCAGATTTCTAGCTGGGCATGGTGGTGCATGTCTTTAATCCCAGCACTCGGGAGGCAGAGGTAGGAGGATCACCTTGAGTTCAAGGCCACCCTGAGACTACATAGTTAATTCCAGGACAGCCTGGGCCAGAGTGAGACCCTACCTCGAAAAACAAAAACAAAAACAAAAACAAAACAAAAAATTCAGATTTCTAAAGAAATCTTCAAACTATTTTGAAAAGTAATCTTTTCAAACTCTGTGGGTAATGTGTCCCACGTCATTAACTGCTGATTCTTCCCCACTGCTCTCTCTCTCTTAGCCTTCAAACGGGCTTAGAGATGGGATCCTTAAAAGCTTGCTCTTGGTTGCCCCTCTACAACAGTTTCATTTTCTGCCCACAACTTCAGCAGCTTCCACCGCCACGTCGTCAGTGTCATCCATGCCCCTGCTTGGTCCTTACCTCTTTTCTGGTTTGCTTATGTGTTTATTTTTGTTGGGTGTTTGTTTGATGTTGTTCTGTGCTGTTTGACCCATGATCTTGTTTTGTAGCTCAGGCTAGACTGGAATTCACAATGTAGCTCAGGATAGTCTTGAACTCTTGACCCTCCTGCCTCCGTCTTTTGAGTGCTATCACATCTAACTAGTTCTCACAGCTTGAAAATAGCTTTCTCAATGATCATCATTTATCACCAGCAGCACCTGATGCTGAGCACCAGTGACTAGGACTGGTCTTTACTCTTCTTCGTCTTCCTCTCCTTCAATAATCTCTATGAGATGGAAATTCTAGGACAAACACTATTTTTGGTTGCTATATGCCTTTTAATCTGAACCCTATTAAGCTTCTCCTTTTCCTCTCTCTTCCTTTTGAAATTCAGATGAACAATTTAACATCCCAAGAAATATTAATGAGCATTTACAATGTGTTCAGCACCTATGAAGACATCAATATGCAAACACAGCCCCCACTTTTAAGTGTGAGCATCCCTTTGCTCAATCTTATTTGACTGTGACTTATGGGTCACATTCTGGCAGACACATGAACATGAAGCTGGAGGATGGACTTGCTAAGCTCTCATGTCTTCCTGACTTTAGGCCTTCAAGCAATCCCACATAGACTCTCTGCTCAATAAAGTATCTTGGCTTCATCAAAATTTCCTTACACATGGGGAAATGGCTTAGTGGTTAAGGCATTTGCCTGCGAAGCCTAAAGACCCCAGTTTGATTCCCCAGGACCCACATAAGCCAGATGCACAATGGGCACATGCATCTGGAGTTAGTTTGCAGTGGCTGGAGGCCCTAGTGCCCCCATTATCTCTCTCTCTCTCTCTCTCTCTCTCTCTCTCTGCCTCTTCCTCTTTTTTCTCTCTCTCTCTCTTCTTCTCAAATAAATAAATAAATAAAATATTTTTAAAATTTATTTACATGTGTTACATGTGGTACATACCTCCAATCCCAGCACCAGGGAAGCAGAAACAGGAGCACCCCTGGTCCATGCCGGCTAGCTTGTCTAGCCCAATTGGTAAGGTCTGGGTTCAGTGTGAGACCCTGTCTTAAAATTATTAACAAGGGATGGAGAGACGACTTAGCCATTAAGGCGCTTGCCTGCAGAGCTTAAGGACCAATGTTCAACTCTCCAGGTCCCACGTAAGCCAGACGCACAAGGTGATGTAAGAACTCAAGGTCGTACATGCCCACAAGGTGGCGCACACATTTAGAGTTCAATCGCACTGGCTGGAGGCCCTGGAACACCAATTCTCTCCCTCTCTCTCTCTCTCTCTCTCTCTCTCCTCTCATAAAAAAGTTATTATCAAGTGATAGAAGAAGATAGCCAGTATTGACCTCTGGCCTCAACATGCACATGCACACATGAGCAAACACATCCACACATATAAACACACACCATACACACATACATAAAAATACATATGGAAACACACATGCACACACACCTTGCACATGTGCCCACACCATACACATATACACAGGAGTACATATGAACACACATGCACACAGCATAACATATACACATGAATACACATGAACAGAAACACATGCATACATACCAGACACATATACATGCATGAATACATATCAACACACACATACACACATGCCATACACATATACACATGAATACATATGAATACACACATGCACACATACCATATACATGCATGAATACATATGAATGCACACATGCATACATGCCATGCACATATACACATGAATACATATGAACACACACATGCACACATACCATATACATGCATGAATACTTATGAACACACACATACATATATACATGCATGAATACATATGAACACACACATGCACACATACCAAACCATATACACATGAATACATATGAACACACACATGCACACATACCAAACACATATACACACACAAAATAAAATCCTTTCCAATAGAAGAGACAATATGGTGACCAGTTGACTTGACTAGCTGGTTGAATTAGAAGCTATATTTCTTAATATCAATCATCAACTTGCATTCTTGCTCACGGAGTGCTCCCTTAAGAATGGAGCCGCATAATCTTCAGTCTGACCAATTGTGGGTGAACAGAGAAAATCAATAATGCTGAGTATTGTCCAGCGGACATGAAGTCCTTACCAAGAATCTGCTGACCATGAAGTCTGCACCAGACATACCTCACAATAAGAATAGTTATCTGGGCTGGAGAGATGGCTTAGTGGTTAAGGCGCCTGCCTGCAAAGGCTAAGAACGTCCATTTGAATCTCCAGGTCCCACATATAGTCAGACACAAAAGAGACCAAGCACGCAATGTTCATTCACAGTGGCTGAGAAGCCATGGTGCACCCATTCTCTCTCTGTCTCTTCCTCTCTCTCTGTCTCTTTTTCTCTCTCTCTTTCAAATAAAAAGGAATCTGTAAATTGGCATCCTGTGTGAGAGTTTGTGTGTATATGTGTTGTGTTCATGTGTGTGTGTTATTAAATACTCATCACATCTTTGTTCCTAACTCCTGTGTATCTTAAC
This sequence comes from Orientallactaga sibirica, assembly GCA_036365145.1. NCBI lineage: Eukaryota > Metazoa > Chordata > Mammalia > Rodentia > Dipodidae > Orientallactaga > Orientallactaga sibirica. The sequence continues at coordinate 4,997,345 of JAEOAD010000035.1, forward strand.
ATTTTAAGATTCTACAATAACATATTTAAAACATAAAAAAGATATCAGGGATAATATTTCCTTAAATTAGTATTGCCTTAGATCCATGACCAACCTGACAAAACTAACTAGCAGGTGCATATCCTCAAACAGGAGGCTGATTCAAGAAATTGGTTAGAGCAAGGATGGCTGGGCTCTGCTCCAGAGACAGGATGCAAAAATAAATTAGTCGGGGCTGGAGAGATAGCCTGGTTAAGGTGGACTTCCCCAGAACCCACATAAGCTAGATGCACATGGTGGCGCATGCATCTGGCGTTCATTTGCAGTGGCTGAAGGCCCTGGCATGCCCATTCTCTCTCTCTCTCTCTCTCTCTCTCTCTCTCTCTCTCTCAAGTAAATAAACAATAAGGTATTAAACTCTCAGGCCCCGTCTCTTCCCCTTATCCTACCCCGCTTTTTAAACAAGCATTGATGCCCAGCAAAAGCCTTTCTGCTTACGTCTAGCTGTGGCACTTCTAAAGAGGATTCCATTGAGCTGAGGGATCCTAAATCAGAACATATATGAGAAAGCCAAGATCAAAAGTGTGCAAGGAGGGGCTGGAGAGATGGCTTAGTGGTTAAGTGCTTGCCTGTGAAGTCTAAGGACCCTGATTCGAGGCTTGATTCTCCAGAACCCACATAAGCCAGATGCACAAGGGGGGGGCACACACATCTGGAGTTCATTTGCAGTGGCTGGAGGCCCCGGTAGGCCCATTCCCTCTCTCTCTCTCTCTCCCTCTCTCTCTCCCTGACTATTTCTGCATCTATCTCCTCAAATAAATAAAGAAAAAACAGTTTGATGTACCCACCCAAGTTGGAGCTAGAACCCAGGACCTAGCCAATCTGGTGTTTCTCTGGTATAAGTACTAAACTAATGAGAGAGAGAGACAGAGAGAGATCTGAAAAGATACTTCAAGGTAGGCTGGGAAGAAGGAGATGGAGATTGCTCAGTGGATAAAGGCAATTGCGTGCTAAGCCTGCTGGCCTGGGTTCAGTTCCCCAGCTCCTATGCAAATCTGGATGCTAAGTGGCACATGCATCTTTGATTCCAAATATCTGCGACAATGGGAGCTCACAGGCCGGGTAGTTTGTTCGCAATCTGGCATGAGACTCTGTATCAAAAGAAGGTCAGGTGCAAACACCCCAAAGCTGACTTTTGACCTCCACAAGACTGCTGTGGCAGTCCTGTACACACACAAACACACACAAATGAATAAATAAACAAAAATTAAAAGATACTTCAAGGGATGGAGAGATGGCTTAGTGGTTAAGCACTTGCTTGTGAAGCCTAAAGACCCTGGTTCAAGGCTCAATTCCCCAGTACCCATGTAAGTCAGATGCACATGGTGGCACATGCGTGGAGTTCGTTTGCAGTGGATAGAGACCCTGGTGCACCCATTCTCTCTCTCTCTCTTCTCTCTCTCTCTCTGTCTAATAAGTAAATAATTTTTAAAAAATAGAAAAAAAAGATACTTCAAAAAAAATCAAAGATAAGCCACTTTGGAGCTGGATTATTTGGGGCTTTGTTTATTTTTATCCATATCAGTCTAAGTCAGTTCTCAAAAGAGCTTTGTGTTGGGGGTAGATTACAAAATGGTACTGAACAAGCAGATAACAAAACAAAGACAGCTCGTTTTAGAAGGCTAGCCAACCAGTCACAAGCTAGAAAACTAATTGCCAAAGTTCAGTCCAGTTCCAAGGAAATGGCCTATGATTTTCATTGTGATTTGAATGCCATGTTACAGACACACAAAAAGCAGCATACCTAATAAGGAGCATAAGGGCAGTTGAAAGTTTTGCTCTCATTATCACCCAAAAGAACAAAGCACCTGTACATGAAGAAGTTTCCGTCCTCAACGATTCAAACGTGAGAAAATATAATAGGTGATATTACAAACCCACGGACCAGTGCTGAATGCTATTTTTAGACTCCATTCTGAGAACATATTACTGAAGGTCATCAGTGGCATAAAGTATGCAGCATTTATGATGGAAAGCTAAAAAAAGAAAGAAAGTAAGTAAGTAAAAAGAAACTAAATTAGAACTAGGAAAGAAGTGGTTCACGATTGCTCATCAAAATGCACACTCAGATCAGCACGGGCAATGGCGTGCATTTGGACGTGGGTTGATTGCTCCAAAACTGGGGCTTCGTTAAAAGAGGAAAAAGAGGCCGGCCCACTGGGAGCTTGGGTGGAGTGGCTGGCAGGTCTCTTACTGGTTGGACGTCTGGGGCTTCTGGGGTAGCTGCCCACTGTACTGGGGTGCTCTCATTTGTTTCCTCAGCTCCAGGGCTGGGGAGGGAGCATGCGAGGCCTGGAGCTGGAGAATGCCTGGAGTGCACACTGGTGCGTTTTGCTGGAAGTCTTCTGTGGCTTGTGGGTAGGAGGAAGAAGTTGGATCCCAAGAATGTGGCCATCCTTTCGTCCCCTAGTCACCAAAAAAAAGTTGAACTGGCCCTCTCGTGGACCATCACAACCACAAAGGGACCATGTCCACTCTCCTCCAGATGCATGGCCTCCCTGTGCACTTTCAGACGGCTAGACACCTCCACACACACTTAGTCCCTGTGGGGAGCAGAACCTGGAGTGGAAGAAAATACAGGTAACAGCCCAGGGACTTACTTAGGTTGACAGTGAAGAAGTTCAGAGGATGCCAGCAAAAGTGTGACTCCTCAGGGTGATGACTACTTTTGTTGAGGGCACTGAGGTATCACCAGATGCTCAGAGTTTCCTTCCTCTCTGAACAGATCCTCCAGAAAGGAACACATTAGCCACGGATCCTCACTTCTTGGAAGCTCCTCAACCAGGGAAGACAGAAGTACAAATTACAAGAACACACAAGGTCATTGCCTTGTCCCGATGCTAGAGCCTACTTTTTCTCAGAAAAAAATGTGTTTGCTCTCTGCACTTCTTTCTCTTAATCAAATAAAGTCTCTCTAGATCTTTAAAAAAAGGAAAACAAAGATTCCTGCTGATAGGAGAATCAGTTAATACCATTTTCCCCCTAGGTAGGATCTCACTTTAGTCCAGGCTGACCTAGAATTCCTATGTATTTTCAGAGTGACCTTGAACTCATGGCAATCTTCCCACCTCTGCCTCCCAAGTGCTGGGACTAAAGGTTGCTCCACTACACCCGGCTGTTAGTGACATTTTACTACATGATACTATGGTTTGGATCTTAAATGTTCCCCAGTGGTCTATTACCAAAGGCTTATTCACCAACCTGTGGTACTATTGGGAGGGGTGATGCCTTTAAGAAGTGGGGTTCAGGGCTGGCAGGATGGCTTAGAGGTTAAGGTGCTTGCCTGAAAAGCCAAAGGACCCAGGATGGATTCCTCAGAACCCATGTAAGCCAGATGCACAAGGTTGCACATGCATCTGAAGTTTGTTCGCAGGGTTCTGAAACCCTGGCGTTCCCATTCTCTTTTTCTCTATCTGTGCCCCCCCCCCAAAAAATAAATAAAACCATTTGCTTAAAAAAACGGAGAGGGGGCTGGAGAGATGGCTTAGCGGTTAAGGCACCTGCCTGCTAAGCCTAAGAACCCGGTTCCAATCTCCAGGTCCCATGTTTAGCCAGATGCAAAGTGACGTGAGGGCACAATGATGCACTTGACCACAAGGGGGCGCACGCATCTGGATTTCGTTCACAGAAGCCGAGAGGCTGCTGGCACGCCCATCTCTATCTGTCTCCCTCTCTGTCTCTCTCTGTGTCTCTCTCCAAAAATAAATAAAATAATAAATTTTTTTTTAAAAAAAAAGAAGAGGGGCACAGTGGGAGGAAACCAGACAATGGAGAACTGTTGAAATGGATATTGAGGGCCCTGCCCCCTGTTCCTCCTCTCTTCTCTCCTCTCCAGCATCCATAAACTGAGTACTTCCTCCCTCAGATGCCCCCACCATGATGACTGTGTCACCCCAAACCAAAGATAACAGTTGGTCCAAGGGCATGAGCTGAAGACTCTGAAACTGTGAACTAAAGCAAACTTTTCTTTCTTTTAAACTGTTTAGCTCAGGATTTGTCACAGCCAGGAAAAACTGACTACTACCTATGATGTGAAAAAACATGGCAAATTATTAACTGGCAAAAGAATGGAAGAAGATTGGAAAACATACTTAACACGGTTTGTTAAAAGTAATTATCAGGTATAATTTCCTTATAGAAGAATGGAAGGAAGTGTATAAGGGGGAAAGGTATGGATGGGCCATATGTGGATTTCAAATGCCTTTTTATTGAAAATGGGACTCAGAAACAAAACCATATAAAGCAATTGTGAGGCTCCATGTAAATTGAACACTGTTCTCTTCACTACTGAGGTTGAGAACAAAAATAGCCTCTATAGAAGACATGCATGTTCTCACACTCATCCCAGACTCCTCCTTAAACAAGATAATAGCGTGCATGAAAATCACGTCCTGTAAAATTTCTTGATCGGCCTGTGGAGATTCACTTCCTATTAAAAAAAAAAAAAAAAAACATAAGAAATTACTACTAAGTGGCTAGCTTTAAACAACAGAAATCTGTCCTATCACAGCTTTGGAAGCCAGAAGTCCAAACTCAGGTGAGGGCCGCTTGGTTCCTCTGGAGGCTTTGAGGAAGAGCCCATTCTGCGCCTGCCTCCTGGCCTTCCTGGATGCTCAGAATCCTTGGGCTCCTTTGGCTTGTGGCTGGCCCTCTGGTCTCTGCCTTCGTATTCTTGTGGACTTTTTTGTCTTTGTGTTTCTAAAATTTCTCTCTCCTTTCCCTCAGAAGAACATCTGTCATCTGGGTTTATGAATCACCATAAGTTCAGGATGATTTCATCCCCAAATCCTTAATTATATCTGCAAGTGTCCTGTATTGAAGTCACATCCACAGGTATTAGGGAGTGAAAATTTGGAGATATATATATATATATATTTGGGGAGCAGTCCTTAACCATTAGACCAAGCATTTATCTTTAATCTCAGAATCTGGTTGTGCCAATTTATTATTTGTAAGCTGCTATGCATTTTTTTTTATGTCTGTGTGTGGTGTGATATAGTGTGCGTGTGGCATGTGTATATATGTGGTGTGTGCAATTGCATGTTCCCTGTGCACAGACATGGAGAGGCCAGAGTAAAACATCAGGTGTCCTTCTCTGTCACTCTTCTGAATTGCTTCCTTGAGACAGGGTCTGTCACTGAACTGGAAGCTGCCCTTTTTGATCAGTGTGGCTAATTAGCAAACCCCAGCAGTTCTCCTATCTTCCCTGCCTTGGGATTCCAGTCCTCAAGACAAGTACCCTTACCTGTTGAACCATTTACCCAAACCCTTGCTATGTCTTTTAAGTTCCTTCCCTTCCTTTCCTTTCTGTATTATATGTGTGTCTAGATTGGGGCCATTGAACCTGTAGTTTCCCATTGTATAAATGTAGCTTGTTGCACATAAGATTTCCTTCTTGACGAGTTTAAATGGGCTCTCTGGGTGCCCTTTTCCACTGGTCCTCACATTTGAACCCTGAACCTTGTCTGTCTAGTCCAGTTGTATCAAGAAGCCTTCTGAGTTAGTTTAACAAGAACCTCCCGCCCCCGCCCACACACACACACACACACACACACACACACACACACTCTTGATACCTGATCATCCTCTGCCCATGGTTGAATGTGGGCCTCAAATGTTCATGTATTGGAAATTCAATCTCCAAATCCATATCGTAATATTACTTAGATTAACCTTTAGGAAGTAATTAAGATCAGATGAGGTCATTTTAAACAAGCCCATGATAGGATTAGTGGTTTTTTAAGAAGAGGCTAGATGCTAGCCAAGAGTGACTATGAATGGAGCACACCACACAGCTGTAACCTTACTTAAAAGATTATGGGGGTGGTTGTAACTCAATTCCATGGTTTTAAGCATCAGCTTAGTAGATGACAATGTCATGTGGCAATGTCAAAGGGTTGGACAGACCTGCACTCCAGCTGGCACACTTCCTCTGTCTCGCCATGGGGTGCTTTCTGCCATGTTATGAAGCAGTGCAAGGACCTCACCAGATGGTGAACAGATGCCAACAGAACCATGAGCCAAAGATACCAATTCTTCCTAAATTACCAAATCTCGAGTATTTTATTATAAGAATAAAAAATGAACCAAGACATATATCTTCAATATATGATCAAAGTTCTCCTTCTCCATCTCTGATATCTAATCACTCTGGATTCTGTTAGGGCATTTTAGCAAGAATCTCCTACGCATGTGGTCTCAGGAATTTTCCTTCACTAACTCCTCCCATCACTCAGCTCTTGCAATATAAATTTCTTCATGTCCTTATATTCAGAATTGAGCTTAGTTTTACCCTAAAGTTTCTTTCTTCTATCATAATAGTTACTGAATAAAAACAGACTTATCATTTTTATCTTATTATAGCTCTGTCTTTGTCTCCGTGCAGTTCAACATTTTTCTTTCCCTTCATATTTCCTACAAAGCTACATCTAGAAAATGGATCAGACTTAGGTTCAATTTCTTATGTCAAAATATAGGTGATACTAGTATGTTTGTTTTGCATTGAAAGTCTCATTATGTCTGGTGGTTTCCTTTATTTTCTATTAATGCTATTATCCTTTTTTGCTCAATGACTTCATCTCTCAATGGTGATATTCTGTCACTTTTTCATTTATTTGTTATGATGTTAAAATTATAACAAAACATTTCTTATCTACTAATGTTATATTTCATATAGGCAAATTATGAAAATGATTGATTCTTTCCTTAATTTTGAAAATAATAAACTTATCCTCTATCATCTTTCAAAAAATAGCAAATTATCATTATGAATTCATGGACCTAAACATAGTGATGGGTTTTATTTAATTAAAATTATTGTTCTTAGTGTGCCTCAAATGATTCATTATCATAATGGAAGTTTCATAGTTTACCTCTTGTCAGTTACTTTTTCCAATGCTGTGACAAAAATGCCCAAGAAAAATAAGATAAGAAAGATTTGTTTTGGTTCACTGAGATGCTTCAAGTCCATGGGCACTTGGTTCCATGGCATGATGATAAAGAAAAGCTGTTTGGTTCATGGCAACCAGGAAATGGAGGGAGCAAGGAATGGTTGAGGACAAGAAGTCCCCTTCCAGGGCAAACGCCTCAGAAACCCACTTCCTCCAAAAGAGCTCTGTCTCCTAAAGATTCTACGACCTCAATGTAATTCCATCAGCTGGTCACCAAGCCTTTCACATATGACCTTGGGGGACATGTGGAAAATATACGTGTTTGACACACAAATTCCATGGTCTTTAACAACTTCTCTGAGACCTTGTATGAACGGATGTTTGGGTTCATCATTTGTACCATGCACCAGAACTGGAATCTTCAAGAATCCATGGTTGTGCAATCAAGGTCATGAAGACTTACTGCTGTTGGGTTAGTAATTATGTCCAGGCATTTTTCAGTTGAAGGAGTTAGAAATGTGTATTTGCACTTATACTGGTAGGTTATATTGACATAAAAACTCCTAGGTTGCATCTGTGTTTCCTGTCTTCAAGATCAAGTTTCTTGATTTTTAAGAACATAGAAGAGACAGAATTAAGTAGTACATAATTAACCATGCACATTCAATAGTCAGAAGTATTAAGAAAGAATCCTAATTCCAAAATAATTGAAATTACTATATTTATTTTCATTGATATGCCATTTCAGTTATATTTATTTTACTATACTGCAACATTATTTACTCTCTCCCATTCAGTCTTCCTTCAGTCTATGTCCAGTACATAAATATTTAACGTTCATCCCCAGTAAATATGCTAACATCTTGTTTTTATCTGAAATTTGTACTTCAGAAGATTCTCCAGAAATGTCAGCTAATAGCAACACTCTAAGTCTGTGTATGATGATAACATTGTTTTAGTTCATATGTGGAAATAAGTTTTGATTGTTATAAAAGCATAGTTCGTTTACCTCACCATGGCGTGCGCTCCTCCCACTCGGAGCAATAACCAATAACCGTGCCCGCCGCTGCTGCTGCCCGGGCCCGCCCTCCGCATGTGGATGGGCCACGCAGACCCTTCCCAAGGAGCCACCAGGACGTGGACACACGGACAAAGCACAGCCCAGGCGACAGGCTTCAAGTTTCCCAAGCTTTATTTATTGCCAAAAGATGGGGCGACCTCGCCCGGCGCTCCCGCCCGCCCATGTCTTCCTGTGTGTCCTTTTCTGGTCGATTATAAATATTCACTGCACATTTGTCCTCACTGTGGACTCTGTCTGGGGACCCGCCACTGCTCAACAACCCAGTGACCCCCCCCCCACATGCCTCCAGAGTTCCCAAACACCCTCAAAGCCACAGCTCAAATCCACCTGTTTTATTTTTTAAAAAGCATAGTTCACATTTTCTTTTTTAATTACATTAAACACATTATTGTATTTTTTCTAGCACAGTGTCTTCATATCATAAAATCAGATGATCAACTCTTTTTCTTTATCTTAGAAATCATTTTTGCCTTCTGCCAAGATGCCTACAGGGGATTTGGGGTGTGTGGGCTTCGTTTTCTCAAGTCATTGGAGGGTGTATCTTGGTGCTTGTGTTCTCAGCTGATATGCTCAAGAACGCAAGGTGCTGTTCAGTGTGTGCTTTACAATGGCTTTTCTGACTTCAGGAAAGTTCTCTGCACTTCCGTTTTGTTTTTGCTGTTCTCTCCATTTGGTTTTCTTTTGTAAATACTGTAGCTGAATGTCGCACCTCTTTTCATAGATGCCTTCTTAGCTCTGTTGCAGTTATTTTTTGTTTAAATTTTTATAATCTCCAGTTTCTTCTTAGTCTTTATTATGTATGTTGACCTACATAAGGCAATAAAGATCCATGAATGTAAGATCCAATCCCAGATGTACCATTTTAATACTTAAGGGCTAACACACAGAGGGTAAGAGGTGCAGTCACATGAATGTCCACTTTCCTTCCTCTTTATAAAAGTCACAGAAGCTGGAACGTGGAGAGACCTGGCTGGAATCTGGAAGAGAGTCAGTCCCCAGACAGTTAGCTTGCCTAGTGCCAGAAGGTACGACATGAGCAACTGGGGGATCTAAGCTTCTCAGCAACAAACAACCTGAAGTGATGCTCACACAAGGGCAATAGTGGCACATAGCCATGGAGGGTAATCAACTTCTCTTGATTTGGCTAACAGATCCGCTCAGTGGAATGGAACCCATAGCTAGAACTGGGAAACAAGTCAGAAACATGTTCAAAAAATGACCTGCTCTCCAATATCAAACTCCCACCAGTGGTGGGTTATAAGAGAGTCTACACCTATGAAATTTTCTCTAAAATAATAATGGTTATCCCATTTATCTGGTGCTGAGCTCTTTCACCATTGGAGAATTTGCTTCTCTTTTTCAAATGGACCCAGAACCTGAGGAGAGAATCAGCCCATAGCACCTCAGCAGGCCACTAGCTGAAACCATAGAACAACGGGGGAAATGAGCAAGAGTTCTGCTTTCTTGGTGAACCTGGTACCAACACAAGGGTGAAGTAGATGGACACAGAGAACACTCAACTCCTACCAAACCAGAGATTCAGAGCCACAGAGGCTCCTTAGACCCCATCACTGAAGTAGATCTTAAACAAACCCAACATGGCTCAGAGAAATTCATGGAAGAGGGGGCGGAAAGATTGTTAGAGCCACAAGTTGGGACATTATGCACAGAGACATTGCCTCTTCCCCATAACTGATGGCTACCCCCACAGTGCATGACCCACATTCCTCAATGAGGAGAATTTCTTCAGAGGGGGGAAGACAGGGAGGAGGCTAACAATGGTACCAGCATGACTATATATGCACTATCTACATAAGTAATTAAAATAAAATAAAAAGGGTAGAATGGTTCTTGGTCCATAGGAAATATTTCATATGTTTATGTTATTTTAATAGTGTTTTCTGATTCCTACTTCCTTTACTTTAATCACTCAGAACTTAATTTTCTGATTAACTGAAATAAAGCTAAATTTTTCCCTTAAAAGAAAAGTCACAGAAGCCAACAATAGCCCATACATGCAGTCCCTAAAACAGAAATCTAGATCCAATATTTAAGCAGTACTAGTTTCTTAAACATATGCACACACATGCATACATTTATTCACATCTGAGCTATCAACTGCTATCCTAATTAAACCATGGGACCTCTGAAACACACACACACACACATGCACACACTTGCATACATGCTTTCACATCTGAACCTAACACATGCCAGAGACCAATAGACAAGATTAGTCAGCTAGCTCTGGTGCGTGTTAACAGGCACTTTTAAACATCCTAATTGGTGTCAGAAGGGTGTTTGCACTGCATCCTTTAAATCTTTATATTCAGCGAATGATTTTACCTAAATCAGTATTGGTTTTGTTGCTATTTTTTTTAATTTTTTTATATTATTTTTTAAATTTATTTTTGGAGAGAGAGACAGAGAGAGATAGACAGAGGGAGAGAAAGACAGAGATGGGCGCTACAGCAGTCTCTCAGCTGCTGTGAAGGAAATCCAGGTGTGTGCACCCCCTTGTGGTCAAGTGCGGCATTGCACCCTTGCCTCACTTTGCATCTGGCTAAACATGGGACCTGGAGATTGGAACCACTGGAGATTGGAACCAGTGTTCTTAGGCTTAGCAGGCAGGCGCCTTAGCCGTTAAGCCATCTCTCCAGCCCTTGTTGCTATATTTAAAAAAAAAAATTTATTTATTTACCATGACAGAGAGAGAGAGAGGAGAGAGAGAGAGAGAATGAGAATGGGTGTGTTAGGACCTCTTACTGCTGCAAAGGAACTCCGGAGGCATGCACCACTATGCATCTGGACTGGCAAGGACCTTAAACCACTGAGCCATATTTCTAGCCCTTGTTGTTATGTTTGGCTGAGTTCTTTAATCTGATACATACACAAAGAGCAACGTTAACAATTATTCATGGGCAACTGCAACACGATGAGGTAACAACGCCTCCAACAACCCTTAAAGGAAAGTATTAGGAGACTAATGAGCTACCATGCTCTCCTGATTGGCACCTACACAACAGGAAGTAAAGGGATGGTGAGTTGGCATTAGACAGCCATGGAAAAGCAGAAAGGATAGTGGGCACTCGTCAGCTAGATAGGATTTCTGCCACATCTAACCCATTCTCAAAACTACAACCATGACCGCCTAACCACGAGCAATCAAAGGGGTGGAGAGGGAATCTACAAAGTAAAAGACTCCTGGAGATTTTTAAATAATCCACGTTTTCTAGAACTACATACATCTGAATGTTTTCAGATAAAGTAATGTGAATTGAAGGTTTAATTCAAAATAAACCAATTGGCAGAAAGTGGCTAGGAATATGGATGGGGAAATATTGGTCTGAGCAGATATTGCTGAAGTTAACTGGTCATCATGCTGGTCTCGCTATTTCTGCAGATTTCAACATTTTCCATAATGAAAACGTAAAAGAAAAAATTTAATTGAACCACTGTTTAAGGAGACTCGATAGAAGGACATTATGCCAATTGAAGGATATATGTGTCTTCAACAAATCAACAAAGTAGGAAGATAAGATAAACACAAACTTGAATATCAACAGCAATCCATATAAACTATTCAGGAGTGATACTAAATTCTCAGTCTCTGAGACTAATTCTAAGAGAAAATGGAAAATGGGTAAACTTTAAATTCAATGAAGCAATTAATTGATTTTAAGCACCATTAGATTCTATAGAGAGATTTATTAAAAAATAGAAAACCACAATCCAGTTATTCTAATTAAATAGTATTTAAGGAATATATATATATATATATATTTATTTATTAGCAATATACAAAGCAAGACAGATCAAACCAAAACTATTTGTGTGGTGGAAACATAAAGCGAAATATCAAAAAGCATGAGGTTATAATTCATGAAAGATTGAAGATGGGATGGAAAAGGATGTGAAGTACGTGACCCCCATGACTACACTTCATGAAGTGGGAAGAGGCTATCCCACCCCAGTCCTTTATTTTAGACTTTCTAAGCCTGGATCATCATTTCTCTGCACCTACGGTTTCTTGCTCTGCTTTATACACCAAATTGTCTCCAGGGTCAAATGCAGAGATTTATGCAAGCAAGTGCTCTGCCAACTGTAAAGCTAGCACTTTCCATCACCTAGAGAGACTGCAGTTCTTGGCACAGAATGGGTAATTAATAAGTCTAACTCTAGGACTGGAGCTCTGGGCCTGCTGTAGTTTAAATACAAACATGAGACAACTCCTGGCTTCAAGATTTCTCCTGTTTTGCACTTCAAATGCCTCTTCCAAACTAAAGTCTCAGCAATTTGACTCAGCATTATCACAAGGCCAAGAAGAAAGCGAGTTCAAAAACTGGCTTTGGGGTTTCTTTTTCTGGTTTTGTTTTGACTCTTGTTTGAAATATTGTTTTTTAAGGAAGTCTGTTTCTTGTAGAAACAGGTAAAAACAGCATGACTATTGAAGTTACAAGTATCTGGATACCTTCATTTCCAAGCACACTGACATTTAGGTGAATGACCTTACCGATCTTTGCAAGGGCATAGCATAATCATTCTCTATCTTTGGCCTGCCTTCAGTACCAGGAGCTCGGAGGGCTGAGAAAGCAGGATGGGGTAAGCCTAAAAGTTTGTGAGTTTATGACCAGCCTGGTCAACATGATAAGATTTGGTCTCAAAAGAAAAATAGCAGCTAGATGGACGATAGACAGACAGTCCTAGGAGACAGTAAGTGATTGTAACAAAAACATTATGACATTATGACGACCAATGATGCCACTTCTTTGAGGTCATCTGCTCCCAGATTTATGATTTGGAACAATTTTGCTTCTAGAGGCAGAGTCTCCCTATAGAGGCCAGGCTAGATTCAAATGTCTGACCTTCCTGCTTGGTCTCCTGAATGGTGGGATTACAGGTATGTAAGACTGTTGGTATCTTGCTATAGAGAAGTGAGTGCCTTGTCATGGCTGCAGTAGACCACACTGGAGCAAGTGGGATGAGGGATAGTTAAACTGTAAGTCCGATCCTGATCAAACACAAATTCCTCTCCAAGACAACACCGTTTCTTTACCCTTGTAGCTGAAGGCAACCCAAAACCCCAACCAGCTTACTATGGACTAACTTGCTTACCATATATAGACAGTCATTTACCCCAAGTATTTCAGCAGTAACCAGCCATTTGCACTAAGTCAACTGATATTTGCTTGTCCCCGCCCCCCGCCATAATGGAATGAATCTGTTTTCAATTCAATCATGATGCTCTGGAAATTCATTTCTCAGACCTACAACTGATAGTTAATGTCAGAGAAGTTAATGGAAAATAGAGTCACAGTATTGTTATTTTAAAACAATGTATTACAAATGGAACATCTCGAAACTGTGCTCTATTATATATCAGAATAGGAGTCCAGTAGCAGTTCTCCTAACTGAACCCCACTATCTACTTCCTCAGGTAACTACATTCACCTTCTGCTCTATGAACAACACACTAAGACATGAAGAAGTGACTTCCGGAATTGTCTGTGGACTTCCACTCAACAATGTGAAAAGTGAACATGTTAAAATTCAGTTGTGTTTGTTTACAAAACTTATCAAGATACTGGTATTTCTTTAATTAATTAATACATTTGGGTGTATGTTTTTTGTGTGTGTGTGTGTGTGTGTGTGTGTACATGTGAGTACAGGTGTGAGTGTGTGTGCCATGGTAAACATGTAGAGGCTAGAAGGCAACCCCTTTTTCCAGGCAGTCTCTTGCTGCTGAAAAGGAATGCCTATCTAGCTGGCCTAGGAACTTGGATTGTTCTGGCTCTGCCTACTATTGTCACAGGCACATTGGTGTCACAGATGCATGTACCACCTTCTTTCTGGTTTTATGTCAGTGCTAGAGAGGATCAAACTCAAGTTGACAGGCTTTGCAAGCAAGTGACTTTAATCAAGAGCTATCGCTCTAGCTGTGATAGTTGTATTTCTTACTAAACTTAGTACCAAGTACATTTAGGAAATTTGAACAGCCAGGCATGGTAGTGCAGTCCTGTTATGCCAGCGCTAAGGAGACTGAGGCAGGAGGATCACAAATTCAAGCTTAGCTCAGGTTGCATTGAGAGACCCTGCCTCAAAACTCTAAAAGCAAGCAAGCAAACAAAAATAAATAAAGAAGAAATAGGAAAGAAAAAGGAAAGGACTAAGTTAACTGTAATCTGTCATAGTAAACTAATAGTATATATCCAAACTATTATTTCTACATATAAGCACATATACTATATTCTATGAGATTTTGTACTAAACTTTGGTGGTCCATTGTAAACTTCTGCACAATTTTCTTCAGCCTGGCCACATTTCAAGTGCTCAATAACCAAATGTTGCAAGTACATACATATTAAACCACATCACTCTAAAGAGTTGCATTCAACTAACAGAGACAATTTTTCAAGGACCAGGAGGAGTTTTTAAAATATTTTTAATATTTTTTTTACTTATTTGCAAGAAGAAAGAGAGAGAAAGTAGAGAACTGGTGTACCAGGGCCTTCAGCTGTTGCAAAGTCCAGATGAGTGTGCCACTGGCTTTATGTGGGTACTGGGGAATCAAACCTGGATCATTAGGCTTTGCAGGCAAGGGCCTTAACCACTAAGCCATCTCTCCAGCCCAAGATGGAATTTTTAATAGAAACTATTACACTCAGATTATATCACAATTTAACAGGTCTATGAGTTGGAATTTTTAAATTATTCATCACTTGTTGGGGTCCCTCTTAGGGCCAGCCCAGGAAGGACAGCAGGGTCTTTGCTGAGTGGGGGGTGAGAGGCGTGGAGTCATGACACAGACTCGGAGAGTTGGGTAGAAGCAGGCAGAGTGCGAGCTGCTGCAAAACTCATTTATTCAAGGAAGTGTAGGGGGTTTAAAGGGTTTGGCTGGTCAATCATTGTATGGGGTGGTCCTCTTCTTGTGACTAATGACAGCCTGTCTCTGGGCAGATCATCTCACAGCAGGTTGCTCGCAAGCATGGGACTATAGCTGTTGTCACACCAGGTCTGTGCAGGATGTCACATCCACAGAAGCCATTTCCTGGTTTCCTGTAGCATGCAGTCTGGCTAGGGCCTGACCTGCATTATGCCATACATATCCTCCTTTTTGTTTTTATTATTGGCAACCCTGGGAGACATGGTTCTTTGCCAAGCCCTTGTTGACCCCAGGCCCCAAGGGATCATCACATGCAATGGTGCCTGTCTTAGGTTGCCCCATCTCATGGGGTCTTACCCATCATTGGCTACCTGCCATCCTGGTGCAAAACCCGAGGAGTGTGGCCTACTTTCTTTTAGCATGCGGTCTGGCTAGGGCCAGTCCTGCATTGTGCCATACAATCACTAGTATGACTAATGCAAGAGGGAAACCAGTAACTGGATTCAGTGAACCCAAACTCAAACAGAAGTCATTGACTCTACATTAAAAATATTAGCAAATGACGGGGCTAGGAAGATAAGGAAAGCACAAGTACCCGAGTTAGAAACTCCAGACCCCACACAAAAGCCAAAAGCCACGACAGGCTTATGTAATCTCAGAATGCCTGCAATGAGAGGGGAGGCAGAGGCAAGAGAATGTCGTGGAAGCTCATAGACAAGCTAGCCTGAATACAGCCTGTATATATATAACAAATAAAAGTAAGGTTTTTAAAAATATATTTATTTATTTATTTATTTATTCATTTATTTGAGAGAAAGAAAGAGGCAGGGGCGGGGAGAAAATGGGCACTCCAGGGCCTCCAACCACTGCAAACGAACTCCAAACACATGCGACCCTTGTGCATCTGGCTTACATGGGTCCTTACATGAGTCGAACCTGGATCCTTTGCTTTGCAGGCAAATGCCTTAACAGTTAAGCCATCTCTCCAGCCCTAAAAGTAAGTTTTAAGCTAAATGGTTTATGGGATACAAATCACTTTTTTAAAGGTTTGTTAGCATAAATCTTCCTTTTTGATTAACTAAAAATACACTATAGCAGTCATATTGTATAAAAGGTTTTCATTGTCTTTTCAGTGCCTTTATATTAACTAATTTCAGTTGATGTCCACCAATGTTTACTGAAGATCTTTCATTTGTGAAATCTTTGTTGTTATTGGCTTCAAGGATTGAAGGGATATTAGGGAGCTAGGGACAAATAAATAAAGACAGTGAGAACAAGTAACCAAAAAGTCCACAAAATAAACACACACGTATGTGTATAAAATTTGAGCTAAAGGACTGAAGAGAAGGCTCAGTACTTACCATGCAAGCATGAGTACCTGGGAGGGTCTGATTTTCTCTGGGTTCAATTCCCAGTACCCACGTTAACAGCTAGTGTGACCACACACCTCTAATCCCTGTCCTGTGTGGAGTGAAGACCATCGTCTGACCAAAAGTGGCAGCTTTGGATTCAATGAGAGACTCCATTTCAAGGAAACAAATAGAAAAATGATAGAGGAGGACACCTGATGTTCTCCACGTGCATGCACCTCACACATACCACACCATACACAGCACACATCTGCGTGCATGTGACGTCTTTGGAGACTAGTCTTGAAGAATGAGTAGATTTGCCACCCCAGAGATTAAGAGAGAAAAGGCAACTTTAGGCAACAGTTACCAGGTTTTTCAAATGTGCACTTTTCCTCTTGACATTACTGAGACTATTACCACATAAACAAAATACATATAAGCTCCCATAAAATATGTAGCACTTGGGTGCATGCTGGGGAGATGGTTCCATGGGTCAGAGCACTTGTTGCAAGCAAAAGGTTCTGAGATGGCCTAAATTGGCTGGAGTTCGATTCCCCAGGACTCACGTGAACATCTGGGTATGGCCACACAGATCGGTCTTCCAAGTTCTATAGGGACCAGAGACCAGAGAATCACTGGTGCCCACGGAAACTGCAGGTCCACACTCAGGGACAGACTCTGTCTCAGGGTACCATGTGAATGAGTGATAGAAAAAGCCACTCAGCGTTCTCCTCTGACCTCCATATGCCTGCAAGCACATCTACACATACATGTACATACACCACACACAGCATACCACATACTATGCCCACAAAAAAATATATATATATGTAGGGTTTATAATTGAGCATGTACCGAAAGTGGACCAGGAAAGAATGGTACCCACTTCAGGAAATACAAACAGTGGGAAAGGTTGATTGGCACATAGCTGCATGCTCAGGTGTAAAGGATGCTGGCCTGGGCCTGTTAGGCTAGGACCTGCACAGAAAGCAGTAGTTTGTAGTGCGATCATTCTGGCAGTAATGGGCGTGTTGCATCAGAATGAAGGAGGCTAAGAGCACAAAGGATACTCTGGAAGGGTTTAGGGTGGGGATATGCAATGGACTTTGGGATCAGAAGCAAAGATTTTCTCAACCTGCTCGCCCTGTAAGCCCGAGCCCATCCCTTAGCCACTCTGAACCTTGGTTTCCAAGATCACAAGAATCCTCTGGGGATTCAATGTACTAAGGAAGGTGAAATTTCCCAGCCAAGTGTGAGGTAGCACTCACATTTTAGGTCCTAGATATTGTGACTATTGTGACTATTAGCTCTGCCACGGAGAAGAGTTTTGTAGCTTGATGTCTGCATTAGTTGGCGTGCTCTGGAGGAACAGAACTGATAGAACGAGTGCATGTTATAAAGGGGAGTGATTAGATTAGCTTCCATCATACAACAATGGCTGTCTACAGGCTGGCCAGCCTGCCAACCCAATGGCTGCTCAGTCCATGTAGCTGGATACTTCAGCAGTCCTAATCTAACACTGAAAGCCTAGAGAATCCCTGGAGAGCTACTGGTCTGCAGTCCACACTGGAAGGCCAAAGAAGGCGAGTTTGGATGTCAGCGAAAGATGGCAGCAACAGGGTAGGCATATACACCAGTAAGGGGCAAAAATGGGCAGGGAATAAAAGTCCACTGATCCATGGAACCTTTTTGTCTATAAGCTGCCATGAGAAGGGCTTCCCACTATGAGGGAAGGTCTCCCCCGTCCCCAGTTAATCTGACCCCCCCATAGACTTGCCCAAGAGGTGTGTCTTTTACCTGCTTCCTTGTATGATCAAGCTGACGATAGAAATTAACCAGCATAATCCCTGTGTGAGGTAATAAGATCATGAATGGAACTGGGACAGGAAAGCATCAACAAGAGAAAGACAAAATAAATACACAGAAGAGAAAGTCAAATTTGATCATTAGTTCAATGTTAGGGGCTAGGGTCATAGAGATAAAGGATTTTGTTTTGTTTTTCTTCTGAATTCTAACCAAAGGAAACAAACTTCCACATACAAATTTGTAAGTCATCAATGGAAGCTTTTCTATGAAAGCCACCCAGGTATATCCACTAACCCCAACTTCCATATGAACGCAGGTCGAGCTTTATCTCAGTTGGCCTCTAGCCTGTAACTGGAACATGAAAGAGCAGGTGATTTGGTAGGTGAAAAGTCACTATGATTTATCTTATTTTTCTTCCAAGGGCAGGAATGAAAAATGGAATGCTGGACAGAGGCTGAGACTGATAAAATATGTTTAAAAATGATAGGATGCATACTGCCTTTCTACTCCCTGCTGGACACCAATAAATCAGCTGTCATAAAGCAATAACAACCTACACCTGCCAGTGGCCAGATATTGATTTCCCCTGCAGTCAGCAGCAATTAGAATTGTGCATCTGTATGAACACATACACACACAAGGTGCTACTTGGGCATTAGAGCCAAATCAATTAAATATGATCCTCTCAGAAAATGTGTCTTCATTCTAGGACAAAATTGGTTTTATTCTTTTAGTGAGAACTTGGTTTTTATATTTTATTTTTATTTATTTGAGACAAAGGGAGACAGAGAGAGAGAGAGATAGTGAGAATGGGCATGCCAGGGCTCTTGCCACTCAAACCAACTCCAGATGCATGTGCCACCATGTGCATCTGGCTTACATGGGACCTGAAGAATCGAACCTGGGTCCTTAGGCTTCATAGGCATGCGCCTTGCCACTAAGGCATCTCTCCAGCCTTAGAACTTGTTTTTATGCATCTTTGCATGTGAGTGGGCACACATGTGGGAGCACATGCATGCAGAGGTCAAAGAATGACATCAGGTATCTTCCTCAATCACTCTGCAACTTAGTTTTTGGTCTTTTACTGAACTTAGAATTCAATGTTTCAGCTATGCAAGATAGCCAGAAACCCCCCAGGAATATCTCCTATATCTACCTGTACAACACTGAGATTACAGGCATATGTCACAATGTCTAGCTTTTATGTAGGGATCAAATGTCAGGTCCTCATGATTATGAAGCCACTGAGCCACCTTCCCAGCCCTAGGACTCATTAATTTTTAAATTTATTTTTATTTATTTATTTATTTGAGAGAGAGAGAGAATGGGTGTGCTAGAGAAACCAGCTGCTGCAAATGAACTCCAGATACATGTGTCACTTTGTGTATCTGGCTTACATGGGTCCTGGGGAATCAAACCTGGGTCCTTTGGCTTTGTAGGCAAGCATTTTAACCACTAAGCCACCTCCCCAGCCCTAGAAATCATTTTTAATGAGACTATTAAAGGACTCATGATGAGTCATAACTACCCTAATCCCACACTCATGCCTACAAAAAGAACCAGATGGTGCTGGATGCATGGCTTCTCAATTGTGGTTATTCACATCAGATGTCCCCCATAAACTCATGTATTTTGAATGTTTGATCTCCAGATGATGGCAAAATGGGAGTATATGCACTGCTAGGGTGGGCTTGGGGTGTTATAGCCCAGCTTTCCCCTTGCCAGAGTTCATCTCATTCTCCTGTTATCCTCTACCTGTTGTAGCAGAAGTGATGCCCAGTTTCTGCTTGTGTCACACTTTCCCCTGGCATCATGAAACTTTCCCTCCAGACTGTTAGCCAAAATACACCAAAGTCAAATAATCTTGTCAGCTGCTTTGGGGTGGGTATTTTGTCCCAGAAACACAAACAGGAAATTGATACCAGGGAGTGGGTTCATTGCTGCTGGAACACTGACCACATGGCTTTTGAAGTCTTGGAACTGATTTGTGGGAGAAATATGGAAGGATTTGAAACTTCAGACCAAAAGGTACCTTGTAGTGCTATAAGCAGAGCTTGATGGACTATTCTAGTGAGGGTTTTGTAGAGATAAGTGCAGTAAGAACTATGGACTGTGAGGTCTGGTTTTGCTGGGAATGAACTAGAGGCAGTTTACGTGAGCGGCTACCTGTGTTCTGCCCCTGTCCTGAGAACTTGAGCAGAGCTGAGTTTAGAAGAAATGAAGTGGTGTGAGCACAGAAAGAAAGGAAAGTCTCAGGCTGGAGACTACAACCCAACTCACCGCAATTGCTTGAGAAATTAGCATTCTTGAGGACTGGACCAACGATTTTGCACTGGTACAGTGGGAAGAATGCTGATTCTTTAAGGTAGAAAGCCTAAAGAAAGAACGCTGAGGCATTTTCCTGCTCTTCAAGTAGGCTTTATCCCCCACCTGGATTAACAAATCCGGCAGCCTACCTGGTACTGGCTATGGAAGTATAACAACTGCCATCAAGAGAGTGTCTCTCTCTGGATTTTCAATGCAGTGTTTTTGGAGATTATCCCTAGACAATATGGAGCAGGGTCACAGTCCCGGAATAGAGGCCCTGGCAGGCCAGGGCATGGATAAATCACGAGTTGCTGTGGAAACCCCAGGATTTTGGTAATGTAAGGACTAAAGAAAGGCTCAGGATGGAATTTTCCCTGGACTGTGAGCAGCCAGCTTGAAGGATGGAATTGGAGCCCTAGAGACTTCATCACATTTAGTACATGTTAGACTTGAAGGTTCAGGATTTGGTGTTTGCCCCGCTTGTTCTAGATCTTACATTGGCTCGTTCTTTTCATGCTAAGCCCAATGCCTTCTTTTGCAATGGGAATATTCACTCTGTTCCACGATGTGTGTATAACTTGTGTTTGATTTTACAGGCTCACTGTTGAGACACCCTGGACTATAGGGATGTTGGGGCTGGTAAAGATTATGTGGACTTTAAAAGTTGAACTGAATGCATTTTGCAACATGGATGATTGTGAGTTTACAAGAGTTAGAGGCAGAATGTGGTAGTTTGGATCAGATGTTCCCCCTGATAAATTTGTGTATTTCAAATGCTGAGTCCCCAGTTGGTGGCAATTCAGGAGGTGGAGTCTTGCTGGGGGAGGTGTGTCACTGCAGGCAAACCTAGAAGTATATTAGATTCCAGTTTGCCGGTGCTACTCTCGTGCTGCTACATTCCACCTGCTATCACAGTAAATGATGTCCAGTCTCTGGTCTACCTTCCTTTCCCTTACAGAGTAGAGCTTCCCCGTGAACTGAAAACAAAAATAAACTCTCTCCTCCCATCAGCTGTTTTGTGTCTGGTGATTTGTCCAGCAATGCAAAGGTAAGAGCAACATCAATTGTTCACAAGATGCTCTATGATGAGTCTATTCTCTAAGCTCCAGAGGGAAAGTAGATAAGTTATTCATGGGATAGTAAAGGGACCAGGAAACAGGCATTGTCCCCTCTGCAGATCCAACTATACATGCCTGTCAATGTTGTCTATGGTTGTGAATTACATTGTTCAGCATTCCTCCATTAGAGTGCATCATGGAGCATTATCTATAATTTGCAAGATGTCTAATCCAGGAGCTGGCTATACCCAAGCAAAAATATGACATAGGGAAAATGAAGTCTTCAGGATCCTTGGATTTTTCTTCCAGATGTTTTCCTTGCCAGGCGAGCTTACTGTCTTTTCCTGTGCTTTCTTTGGTTCTCCACCCAGTAGTAATGTGCAAAAAGGATCTTTCTTGACTAATCCTGATTGAACAACTCTTACAATTGTCTATTATTTCTTTTTGTTGTTGTTGTTTATTTTTATTTATTTATTTTGAGAGTGACAGGCACAGAGAGAAAGAGGCAGAGAGAGAGAGAGAATGGGCGCACCAGGGCCTCCAGCCACTGTGAACGAACTCCAGATACATGTGCCACTTGTGCATCTGGCTTATGTGGGTACTGGGGAATCAAGCCTCAAACCTGGGGTCCTTAGGCTTCACAGACAAGTGTTTAATTGCCAAGGCACCTCTCCAGCCCTTGTCTATTATTTCTTAAAAGTTAAGGCCTCTGTTCATGAATATTACATCATTGTTTCCTTGGTAGTTGTAGCAGACAGCTTCAGGTTTGCTGAGATGAACTCCCAGACCAGGCACAGTTACAGAGGAAGGGATATTATTTATTGAAGCTTACAGATCCAGGGGAAGTTCCATAATGGCAGGAGAAGCAGGTCTGCTCTTACAGGACCAGACAGAGAGCAAAAGACACAAGCCAAAAGCCACAACTCAGGAACTCCTATTGGGCACACTGCATATCTTTACAATGGAATCTCAAACCCACCACCACACCTTAAGATCCGCCCAGTGGCATTGCCTCCAGCAAGGTGGCTGCAGATGCAAACTATAAACTAATAAAACACTGAATATATTGGGGGCCATATATTCAAACTACTACAGTGGTCTTAAGCTATAGGGATTTAAAATATCTCCAAATCATAGCCCCTAGCATCACACTCAAGGAGCTGAGCAACTAAAGAAAACTATATCTAAGATCTCAGTGACTCAACACTTCCCTAAACAAGAAGAATCATTAGTGTCACTGCTCCTGTGCCTACATAGGCTGGACCTGCCTTGTGCTGGCTTGTGGGAGCCAACTGTATATGTCTCTCCTTCAGCACCACATTCACTGACTCCATGCTGGCAGTTTGAAGCCAGCCACGGGGAAAGGTTTTACACCATGGTCATGGGCAGGTGCTATATATCAGGGTTTTCTGTCCCTCAGCACCACAAAGGATCCATTCACCAGCATACCGCTGCATAATATCATCTGTATTTAGAAGAGAGATAGCATCTTATAATATTTTTTATTTTAAAGAGTTACTCTTCTTTTCTGATTAGTTCTTTTCCATGCTAACACAATAGAAAATAATTTGTCCATGTTGTTATAAGCTCTACAACATCCTTCCTGTTTACTGGGATATGATTAGCAACTATATTATCTGATATATTTGAATATAAAAATATTCCTTAAGTAAATGAACATAATATGTAGACATACTTGATAACTATGTATGTGTGTATACATGCACATACACATACACACACCTGAGTCTAAATCAATATGAGAATGTATCTATTGAAAAACACTTTCATAAAAAAGGATGTTATCATATTCTTTTGCTTATTGCCAAAGGCTTAAATTTCCTAGAGAAGTGAATCCTGACAACTGCAATCTACATGTTCCAGAAAAGCATAGTCATAGTACTCGAGTTTTATCATCTTCTTAGGAAAGACGCAAAGTTTTGAAACGCAAGCTATCCAAAAATAAAAATAAATCATTGCAAGTCCTCACCAGGGCCTCTAGCCACTTCAGGTGAACTCCAGACGCACGTGTCACCTTGTGTACATGGCTTATGTGGGTACTGAGGATTAGAACCTGGATCCTTAGGCTTCAATGCACTAATAAGTGCAATGGGCAAAAATCACCACAACTGATCTGTACTTAAGATGTGAGGATCACTGCCTGCAAGTTCCCTGGGCTCTGGCCACTTCCTCCCTTCCCATGCAGTCCCCCGCTAGGCTCCACAAAAATGCCCTATGGCAGTTTCCAGCTACTGCCCTGGTTTCTGACCCTGTGTGGCATTTGCCCTGTTGCCCCGCCCTGAGCCTCCTGGCCATGTTCTATCTCTCAAGCCTGCAGTGACAGTCGGCTGCCTGCTCCTCCGCCCTTCCTGGCTCTCACTTCCTCTGCTCATTAGAGGAATGGCTTATGCCACACTCAGATGCCATTCCTCCACCTTGCTCCTGGAAGTGCCAGATCTCTGGTATGTAGAAGGTTCTTTACACATATCACAAATACACTCACAATCATGCTTCTTAGTGCTCGCGAGGGTGTGCACTTCTCACCTTCCTCAACCACATCACGCTCTCTTGCCACAATGCCCCTCTTTACTTGTACAGGGCAACCTGTGTCTCACTTCAAAAGCCTTTGCTGTAGTCTTCCCTCCCTTCAATTTCAGTGAGACTCCATCCACCCACTTGCCTTTACAGCCTTTTTTAAAACTTTATTTTATTTGTTTGAGAGATAGGCAGAGAGAGAAACAGAAAGGACACACCAGGGCCTTCAGTCATTGCAAATGAACTCCAGATACATGCGCCACCTTGTGCACATGGCTTACATGGGTCCTGGGGAATTGAACATGGTCATTTGGCTTTGCGGACAAGTACCTTAACCACTAAGCCATCTCTCCATCCCACAGTTTGTTTTGTCATTGTTGTTGTTGCTGTTGTTTTTGAAATCTACTCATGTCAGGGCCCCCTGCCGCCGTGTTTGAGGAAGGTGAAGTCAAGTGCTCACTCTCACGAGCAATAAGAAGGATGATGGTGAGTGTGTTCATGACACGTGTGAAGTAAAGAGCCTTCTATGTACAAGGGGTCTGGCACTCCCAAGAGCAAGGTGGAGGAAGGGCGTCGAGTGTGGCACATGCTGTTTCTCTAATGAAAAGAGGAAGTGAGAGCCAGGCGCATGGGCAGCTTTAGGCAGCTAGCTTTACTACAGTGATGGGGAATCAAACCTGGGTCACCAGGCTTTATAACCACTGAGCCATCTCTCTGGCTTCCTTTACAGTCTTTGTTACAGACCCCTCTCCATCTGTCCTTTCCTGAAAGGTAGAGGTGACATATGTACTATCTTTGGCTTTCTCTAGTCTCTATCCCCAAATTATTATTTCCCAGCATCCCATGGTTTGAACAATAAATTTACCCATAAATCTACCCATAAGCAGGTCTAGAAACCAGAATGAATCTCTCTTGTAGCTTCTACCAACACCAATACCATATGTTCGACATCTTTTCATCTTTTCCCCCTCAAACACATTTCACTTTCTGCTAGTGGCACTAGCAGGCCTGAATTACTCCTGTGAAAACGCCTACGTCAACTGTAATTCCTCCCTCTACCCCCAGATTCCATTCATTCACTAAGCACCAGAGGATTCAGCGTCTGCAAGACTGCTCAGCGTGTTTGCTCGTGGGATTTTTCTATTGCAGCCGCTGGTCAGACACCTCTTGGTGAGCTCTCACAGTCAAATGTTAACTAGCCACCTCCCATTCAGCCTTTCCCCCTTAACTCACCTGCCAACGCAGTCTTCCTAAGCCCGACTACTGTGACGCCACTCTGATATTTCTCATCTTCTACAGTGGTGTGTGCACACGGTTATTAGCAGGCTGCCTACATCAGAACTGTCCAGGAAGCTGGGTTACTATGTAGGCTTCTATACTTCAGTTCTGAATAACTGAATCAAGTCAAAGATCTCAGAAATCTAGCCATCATTCAAGTGTTCGGATGAGCCTTCAGACCTCGGAAGCTTGAGACCTGCTGGGTAGCACTTCCTGCACACGACACCAAAGGGCTGGTTTCCCCATCCTTGAGCCTGCTGTCCCTTTTCACCTGCCTTTCCTTATACCAGGCCTTCCTTCCTCCCTCTGTGCAGGGTGCTCCTTCTGCTTGGGAAGTCCTCTCCCCTTTGTGTGGAGGCCCAAGGACAACTTGGGAGCACTACCCTCCTTCCTTCCTTCCTTCCTTCCTTCCTTCCTTCCTTCCTTCCTTCCTTTTTCTTTCTTTCTTTCTTTCTTTATTAGTTGTCTTTTACTTTTTCTTTCTTTCTTTTATAGGCTACAGCAGCTGTTTGGCCAGTCTTAAGGATCCACCTTTCTCTGCCTCCCCAATGCTAGGATTACAGGTGCCTATCATCAAGCCAGGTATTTTTGTCTTTTCTTTCTAGTTGCAAATTTTCATACATGTATCTAAGGATTTTGATCATAATCCCTCCAATACCTGCTCTATCGCCTTCTCTTAGCCATGTTCCATTGAATACCTTTCTTCTTTCCAAATAGCCCCTCTTCTACTTTGATGTCTTATTTATTATTTATTTATTTACTCACCCTCCATTACTACCCATGACAGAAGGTGGGTGGGCCCAATGTTGTGCAGGTTTTCTACGGTTAACAATGGTCACGGTGAGGTCTGACAAAGAGTGAGTTTCCCCTTGTGGAGTAGACCTAAAATCCAATCAGAAAGCAATTGGTTACCCCCATAAAATCTGCTACTATTGCACCACTGGACACATCTTGCCTCAGTGCAGGCATTTTTATGTGGGCTTTGAGGATCAAACACAGGTCCCTGTGCTTGTGAAGTACACATTTGACCAACTGATCTCTCAAGCTGGGTAACTTTTTAAAGCGCCTATTTCTTTCATTTTTTAATTCTATTTTATTTATTAATTCTTATCTACAAGCAGAGAGACAGAGAGAGAAGAGACAGATAGACAGAGAATGGGCATTGCATGGCCCCCAGCCATTGCAAATAAACTCCAGATGCATGCACCACTTTGTGCTTCTGGCTTTATGTAGGTACTGGGGAATGGAACCTGGGTGACTAGGTTATGCAGACAAGGGCCCTAACCACTTAAAATTAACTACAGTCCACCTATTTCTTTTTTGGTAAAGTATTTCTGAAGAACCAAAAAAAAAATGTACTTTCCTTTTGACCCACAAAGACTGGCACACAGTAAGTGTTCAATTAAACATTTTTTGAGTGAATGGCTAAAGAAACACATATTGTCTCCATTACCCAGTATAATAATCACACCCCATGGATTGCAGTAGTCAGGAAAACACTTAGATCTAAACTTGATGGTGTTGGACAGTCTCTAATCTGAACGTGTTCTGCATTCCATTAGACCAAGAGGATGCTGTAGCAGACAGCTTCAGGTTCGCTGAGATGAACTTCCAGACCAGGCACAGTTATGGAGGAAGGGATATTATTTATTGAAGCTCACAGATCCAGGGGAAGTTCCATAAAGGCAGGAAAAGCAGCCTGCTTTCCCAGGGCCAAACAGAGAGAGAGAGAAAGCCAACCAGCCACCACAGCACACAGAGCAAAACTACTGCCAAAAGGTCACCCAGCACACTTCAGGAACTCCTGCTAGGCACATTTGCATATCTTTACAATGGAATCTCAAACCCACACCTTAAGACCAGCCCCCAGTGACATTGCCTCTAGCAAGGTGATTGCAGATGCAAACTATAACTAATGAAACACTGAATATATTGGGGGACATATATTCAAACTACCACATTCCGCCCCTGGCCCCAAATATATTTAGCTCCTGGCCCCTAATAGATTTATAACTATCACACATTGTAAATTGTACTCAGTCCAATTTCAAAGGTTCTCACAGTCTTGATCAACTTAAGATAGTGAGTTCTATAAAATCAAACAAGTTAAATACTTTCAACATGTAAAGGCACAGAGTAAACATTTTTAACTGGTATAAGGCATAGCAAGGAGAAACTAAAACAATGCAAACTCAACCACCATCAGCAGTCATCAAACTTCTGCAGTTCAAGTTCAATATAACCAGAGACTGATAGTCTCCAGGTTTTCCAATTCCGCCCCTCCAGCTGGGCAGAGTCGCCAGGGAAAACTTTCATCCCATGCCAACACTGCACTCCATGGTAGCCCTTTTGCACAGTCCTGGTATATCCAAAACATCTTCAGGTCTCCATGCAAACCACGGTCCATCTTCCAAAAGGCTCTTCCAGCCTATTCCTCAGGGACTTCATGCCCTGTCTCATGCCGCATTTCAGCAGTGGCTCCTGGAACCTTGTGCAATTCATGACCATTCTATGCATTTTTCATATTTCCAAAACTAATACCAGGTGTGCAGGACACAGCCATATTCTTAATCCAGGGACAAAGTAAATCATAGCCTTGAAAAACAGGTTCCTTCTCCGGTCAGCTCTTTCCAAGAATTTGCATTTTTAACAGTCTTTCCTCAGGCATCCTCTCCATTGTTTTAATGTAAATCAAGTCAGGCCACCTTCCTTCCACCTTCCTTAAGATTGCTAAAACGTTGACAATAGCAGCTCTAGTAACCTAAAACCGGTCTCAGTGCCTCTGCTTTTAACTTGCTTGACGTTTTCCAACTTAAAATCTTAAAATCTCAGTCCGATATCTTCAGCCAATCACATCAGTCCATTACAAATTTAACCTTGATCAAACTTTCTGGGCCTGGATAGCAGAACGTAGCCATCCCTTATGCCAGTAGCCCAGTTCCAACAAAGTCCTCTCCAGTCTTTCCTTCCCCTTAGAAACCTCATAAGCCAAGACTCGAAGTTCAGTACTATCTGCACTTAGCATTCTCAAACTCTCATCAGAATAGTCCATAAAACTTGGCTTACCACTCCAGAAGGCATCTTCAGTCGCAAGCACCAAGTCCATGTCCATTCCTCCAAAACAAAGGTTCCAAAAGACGAATATCCACATGGTCAGGTTCTTCTCACCCCACACTCCTCGGTACCACTTTACTGTAGCAGACAGCTTCAGGTTCGCTGAGATGAACTTCCAGACCAGGCACAGTTATGGAGGAAGGGATATTATTTATTGAAGCTCACAGATCCAGGGGAAGTTCCATAAAGGCAGGAAAAGCAGCCTGCTTTCCCAGGGCCAAACAGAGAGAGAGAGAAAGCCAACCAGCCACCACAGCACACAGAGCAAAACTACTGCCAAAAGGTCACCCAGCACACTTCAGGAACTCCTGCTAGGCACATTTGCATATCTTTACAATGGAATCTCAAACCCACACCTTAAGACCAGCCCCAGTGACATTGCTCTAGCAAGGTGATTGCAGATGCAAACTATAACTAATGAAACACTGAATATATTGGGGACATATATTCAAACTACCACACAGCAGTCATCAAACTTCTGCAGTTCAAGTTCAATATAACCAGAGACTGACAGTCTCCAGGTTTTCCAATTCCGCCCCTCCAGCTGGGCAGAGTCGCCAGGGAAAACTTTCATCCCATGCCAACACTGCACTCCATGGTAGCCCTTTTGCACAGTCCTGGTATATCCAAAACATCTTCAGGTCTCCATGCAAACCACGGTCCATCTTCCAAAAGGCTCTTCCAGCCTATTCCTCAGGGACTTCATGCCCTGTCTCATGCCGCATTTCAGCAGTGGCTCCTGGAACCTTGTGCAATTCATGACCATTCTATGCATTTTTCATATTTCCAAAACTAATACCAGGTGTGCAGGACACAGCCATATTCTTAATCCAGGGACAAAGTAAATCATAGCCTTGAAAAACAGGTTCCTTCTCTGGTCAGCTCTTTCCAAGAATTTGCATTTTTAACAGTCTTTCCTCAGGCATCCTCTCCATTGTTTTAATGTAAATCAAGTCAGGCCACCTTCCTTCCACCTTCCTTAAGATTGCTAAAACGTTGACAATAGCAGCTCTAGTAACCTAAAACCGGTCTCAGTGCCTCTGCTTTTAACTTGCTTGACGTTTTCCAACTTAAAATCTTAAAATCTCAGTCCGATATCTTCAGCCAATCACATCAGTCCATTACAAATTTAACCTTGATCAAACTTTCTGGGCCTGGATAGCAGAACGTAGCCATCCCTTATGCCAGTAGCCCAGTTCCAACAAAGTCCTCTCCAGTCTTTCCTTCCCCTTAGAAACCTCATAAGCCAAGACTCGAAGTTCAGTACTATCTGCACTTAGCATTCTCAAACTCTCATCAGAATAGTCCATAAAACTTGGCTTACCACTCCAGAAGGCATCTTTAAAAGCACCAAGTCCATGTCCATTCCTCCAAAACAAAGGTTCCAAAAGACGAATATCCACATGGTCAGGTTCTTCTCACCCCACACTCCTCGGTACCACTTTACTGTAGCAGACAGCTTCAGGTTCGCTGAGATGAACTTCCAGACCAGGCACAGTTATGGAGGAAGGGATATTATTTATTGAAGCTCACAGATCCAGGGGAAGTTCCATAAAGGCAGGAAAAGCAGCCTGCTTTCCCAGGGCCAAACAGAGAGAGAGAGAAAGCCAACCAGCCACCACAGCACACAGAGCAAAACTACTGCCAAAAGGTCACCCAGCACACTTCAGGAACTCCTGCTAGGCACATTTGCATATCTTTACAATGGAATCTCAAACCCACACCTTAAGACCAGCCCCCAGTGACATTGCCTCTAGCAAGGTGATTGCAGATGCAAACTATAACTAATAAAACACTGAATATATTGGGGGACATATATTCAAACTACCACATCCAGTATAATAATCACACCCCATGGGGTGCAGTAGTCAGGAAAACACTTAGATCTAAACTTGATGGTGTTGGACAGTCTCTAATCTGAACGTGTTCTGCATTCCATTAGACCAAGAGGATGCAAGTTTTACTCCTAAAATGAAGAGAACATTAGGAAGCAATTGTTTTCAAACCTCACTTCCAATCTAGGGCACACACACAGATTCCACTACTTCTCCTTAATAAAACTATTCTTTTTTTTTTTTTTTTTTGAGAGAGAGAGAGAGACAGTGAGAGAGATAGAGATAGAGAATGAGCAGCCTCTCAGCCACTGTGAATGAACTCCAGACACATTCGCCCCCTTGTGGGCAAGTGAGGCATTGCATACTTGGTCACTTTTGCATCTGGCTAAACATGGGACCTAGAGAATCAAATGGGCGTTCTTAGGCTTGGCAGGCAGGCACCTTAACTACTAAGCCATCTCTCTATCCCAGTAAAGCTATTCTTAAAGCAACTAGCATCTAAGACCTCACAGTCACCCTAAGGAGTAAAGACTACTTTTTTTTGGAGAAAGACAAAGAGAGAGAGAGAGACAGAGAGAGAGGGAGAGGAAGACAGATAGAGATGGGCGTGCCAGCAGCCTCTCAGCTGCTGCAAACGAAATCCAGATGTGTGCGCCCCCTTGTGGTCAAGTGTGGCATTGCGCCCTTGCGTCACTTTGCATCTGGCTAAACGTGGGACCTGGAGATTGGAACCGGCGTTTTTTGTTTGTTTTTTTTTTAGGCTTAGGAGGCAGGCGCCTTAACCGCTAAGCCATCTCTCCAGCCCAAGACTACTTTTTTTAAGTAATTGAATATTTGAATATGGCAGGGACACTGATACACACACCCGAGTGTGTGCGCATGCTCGCACCCACACACACACGTGTGTGAGCACGGCTCTGACACTTACTATCTCTCGTCCAGCCACAGCTGATGACATCATTTGAGTGGTCTCTCAGTTGGTGGTTAATACTGTGGTAAGACTGGATGAGGCAGAAAGAAGGAAGCCACATGGCCCCTGATTTGCAAGAGTTTACCCGCTAGCTAGAACGGCCAAATGTTGCATATGGCCAAAATCCAGGTATTAAAAACAAAATAGAATGACGAGAACTGCAAGCTGACCTAATATAAAAACAAAACCCATGGCTGCCAAGGGAATACAGGGGAAAGGAAGGGATTGGGGTTTGTTTATAATCCCAGAACACTGGCAGCAGACAAGAGCAGGGAGGCCACAGAATGCAAAGTTCTTATTTTACAAACAAAACTGACGCACAGACTAAAGTGACTCTCCCAAAGCCATTCAGATGGTTCATTTGGTCTGGATATTTGTTTTTCCAGATAGAAATGAGATGAGCCTGGGAAAGAGTTGGTGAGTTTTGCACACGAATTTTTGGAGGATGAACAAGGACAGATAAGAGGGAGAAAGAGGGAAGAGACAAACAAGCTAGCAGTGTGGGAGAAATGAAGCTGGAGTTCCCAGGGGTGCATGGAACAGCCATGACGGATGGAAAGTCCTGGTCACAGAAGGAGAGGGCTGGTGACAGACACAAATGAGATGCTGTGCTGTAAGTTGAACTCCCGCGTCATCAAAATCAACCTCTGAGCTGTGGTGGGTGAGTTTTAAGTCTACTTCAGTGATGAGCTCTCAGCAGCCTCTGGATTTCTGCTTTGCTAGGTGTTGAGTGTCCTCAGTGTCTGCCTCCTTCACCCTGGTGCTGCTGATTGTCAGGCTCACCAGGGAAGCAGCACTCCCCAGCGGAATGGGGGAAGGGACAAGGGAAAAGAGGGTACCAACACATGATGCATCCATATGAAACATCTTGTTAATTAATAATAATAATAATAAGCATAAAGAAATCAACCCCACAGATCATAAATTGCAAGAGCTAGTGGGACTTTGGAGGGTACCCAATAAGTTCATCTGGCAGAGGGGAAAGCCCAGGCTGGGAAGGAGGCAGAGGAAAGTGAATGGTTTTTGGAGCTATGTTGATTCTGGTTTCAAAACTCTGTCACATGCTACTGAGCCACTTATTTATATTTATATTTATTTATTTATTTATTTATTTATTTATTTATTTATTTATTTATTTTATGAGAAAAGGAGAATGAGAATTGGTGTACCAGGCCCTGCAGCCACTACAATCAAACTCCAGACACACGCACCATCTGGTGTGCAGGTGCAACCTGTGTCACCTTGTAAGTCTGGCTTATGTGGGACCTGGAGAGTCAAACATGGGTCCTTAGGCTTTGCAGGCAAGTGCCTTAACTGCTAAGCCATCTCTCCAGACCTGAGCCACTTATTGAAACTTTATTGGCTTCTATTGCTTTTCCACTATGATAGAGAAATACTCAGAGGCCATGAAGATAAGATTAGGATACTAGGGAGATGGATCAGTGGGTAAAGTACCTGCCTTGCAAGTATGAGGACCTGAGTTTGGACCCCAGCATCCATGTACAAGCCAGGCATGGTGGCATGAGCCTGAATCTTCAATCTAAGGAGGTGGAGACTGGAGGATCTCTAGGGATTCCTGACCAGCTGGCCTATCCAAATTGGGGAGTTCTAGGTCCAAAAGGAGACTTTATCTCAAAAAATAAGGTGGGACTGGGGAGGTGGGTCAGTGGTTGAAGACACTTGCTTATAAAGCCTGCCAGCCTGGGTTCGGTTCCCCAGTACCTATGTAATGCCAGATACACAAAGTGTGCATTCATCTGAATTTTTAAAACTCTTGTATTTATTTATTTATTTAAGAGTGAGAGAAAGAGGCAGAGAGAGAGAATGGAATTCCAGGGCCTCCAGCCACTGCAAACAAACCCCAAATACATGTGCCCCCTTGTGCATCTGGGTTACGTGGGTCCTGGAGAGTCGAACTGGGATCCTTTGGCCTCGCAGGCAAATGCCTTAACCTCTAAGCCATCTCTCCAACCCCTAAATTTTGTTTATAGTGGCAAAAGGCCCTGGCACACATATATTCTCTCTCTCTCTCTTTCTCTCTCTCTCTTTTTCTTTCTCTCTCTATTTCTTTCTCTCTCTCTCTCTCCCTCTCTGCCCCCCCTCTCTCCATGCAAATAAATAAATTTTATATACATTGGAGAGGAAGAGAAGAGGACATATGATATTAACCTCGGGCCTCCAGACATATATGCACAGGAACACACACGCGTGCACACACACACACACACACACACACCACATATTCATGCTAAATCAATAAACAAACATTAAATTATCATGCACTTCCAGTAACAGGCCCATTGAGGAGCCCACAAATGGGGTTCTATGCATGTTTCTGTCTCCTGTGCACTGACTGAGGAGTTGATTTGCCTGTGTCACCAGCCTGTGGGTATCAGAGACCCCTAAGTTTAAACTTGAACCCTACAGCTTCAGCCTTAGAACAGGCTATGCCTCTGACCCACCCTAACTCCCCCTACCCTCTGTCAATCAGGCTTCCACCCAAAGTCCTGAGCACCCTCCTCAAAGGCTGGCTCTGAAATTGCTCTGAGAGACTGTGGAAATTCACAATCTGAACTTCATTTCTTTCCTCCCTGACGTTTGTCTCTGGTGAGCTTATAGCCTTGATGAAGGAACAAACTCACCCGAAATAAACCAAAACTAAAGACAACACATCAAAGGCAAGCTTTCCATGAAAATATGTCAGCTGGGAAAAGTGGATAAAAGCTGATTTTTTTTTTTTTTTTTTTCCTGAATGACAGAGCTCTTTTGGTTCCATGATTTTCTAGGGATTATAACAACAGTGATCTGGATTACCAAGACAATTCTCATCTGAAAACGCTTGATATTGTTTTCCCAACCTGAGCACTTCAAGGCGAACTACTGAAAGACAGTGAACTACAGCCACGCAGAGGTGTGAAACACACAGGGCCTTCTGAGCTACAGGAAATTTCACCAATATGCTGGAAGGAGCTGGAATTTGTAGGGTATTCTTTGGGGATAAACTACAAAGCGGCCTTTAATTCCTGCTCAGCATGTAAACACAGAGAAATTAAAATTAAGGATTCAATTTGATGAGTACAAAGAAGTACTCTTATCAATGACCTGAAGCTGTGCTGTATATTTTTTTCTGTTTGGTGTTCATTTCCTAGGCTCCAGAAAACTTGCTGATGTGAGCGATACAGAGACGACTGAGTCAGAGTTCCTGTTTTCCAAACCCATTTTAACCCTTGGTCATGTCCCATCGCTCTCCTGCTTTGAGCCCTGCAAAGTCTCTGGAGCTCAGTCAGACCAAGCCAGAGTCCTTCCCAGGGCCACCACCTGTTAACTCTGTCCTTCCCATGGACCTTGTCTGTCCCCTACTGCTCTCTGTAGCTCATGCCACCCAGGCCCTCTTTGTGGAATTGGCTATGCCAGACATCCTTCTGCCTCTGTCAACGCAAGCGTTTTCATTTAAGTCAAAGAGGAAGCTTTGTGGAGAGGTATGAAAAAAAAATTGGATTTCAATCATACAAAAAGAAAACTCAGATGTTGACCTAAGACGCTTGTTGTCAGAGGCTGTCTCTGCAGGTTGCTAAGGTGGAAGGCAAGGGTACGTTTGATGGGAAAGTTACATTATTTGTGGTGAACCACCTGGCTAGGTGGATGGCTTGAGTCCCTAAAGGATAATGTCACCATGGCAGAGGAAGGTAACCATTGAAGGGCACCTGTCCCACTAGCCACACTTTTTTTTTTTTTTTTTTTTTTTTTTTTTTTTTTTGTTTTTGGTTTTGTTTTTGGTTTTTCAAGGTAGGGTCTCACTGTAGTCCAGGCTGACCTGGAACTCACTAAGGAGTCTCAGGGTGACCTCGAACTCATGGTGATCCTCCTACCTCTGCCTCCCAAGTG
Organism: Orientallactaga sibirica; assembly: GCA_036365145.1. NCBI lineage: Eukaryota > Metazoa > Chordata > Mammalia > Rodentia > Dipodidae > Orientallactaga > Orientallactaga sibirica. The sequence goes on from JAEOAD010000035.1 coordinate 5,032,378, forward strand.
CTGGATTAAAGGCGTGCGCCACCACACCTGGCTCACTATCCACACTTCTGCTCCTCATAATCCATCAAGCCCAGCCTATCTCCACTGTGCAAATGCTTACTGACTCTGTGAGAGGACAGAAAAGCTTTTTGGCCTATCAAGAATCTAAAATTATGGTTGGCAAGATGGCTCAGTGGATAAAGTGCTTGTTTCACAAGCATAGAGACCTGAGTTTGGACCCGCAGCACCCACATAGAATGCCGGGTGTGGTGGCCCGTGCCTATAATCCAAGCGTTTGGGAGGTGGAGACAGGAGCCTTCTGAAACAACAGTGAGCTCTAAAATCAGGGAAAGAACCTGTTTCAATAAGGAAATAAAATGAATAGCAACTGAGGAAGAGATTTGATGTCAACCTCATCTGATCTCCACACACATATGTACATATGCACACATGCATTCACACACATACATGTACCTATACACACACGTGCAAAAAGTCTGGAATCCTGAGTACAAAATTTTCATTAAAATTTTAATTGGCTTAGTTATAAGTGTGCTGGCTGCAAAAACATGGGAACCTGAGTTCAATCCCCAGCTAGGTATTGCCAGGCGTGGTGGCGCACGCCTTTCATCCCAGCACTCGGGAGGCAGAGATAGGAGGATCGCCGTGAGTTCGAGGCCACCCTGAGACTGCATAGTTAATTCCAGGTCAGCTTGGACCAGAGTGAGACCCTACCTTGAAAAACCAAAAAAAAATCTAGGTATACACACACACACACACACACACACACACACACACACACACACACACCTGTAACCCCAGTCTTGAGTGGGACAGAGACAAGAGAATCACTGGGGCTTGTTGGACCCTCCCTCCTCTCCCCTCCCCCCAAAAAGTCCCAGCCACTCTAGGTTCAGTGAGAGACCCCTTCTCAAGGAAACAAAGAGAAAAAGCAACAGAGGGGGAACCCAGCATTCTACTCTGGCCTCCACGTGTGTGTGTACTGGGAGCATGCGTATCTGCACACACACACACACACACACACACACACAGTATAATTGTCCCTAATCCCACCACTGTTTTGATGTCACTTAGGCCAACAATGCATGGAAGCTAAGATAGATCTCCAATACAAGCAACATGACCAGACAGTTTTATCATCCTGGTGCTTGGACAGTGAACACAGGAAGACTCACCCAGCATCCACCCCACATTCCACCAAGTCATACCTCATCTGTTAGGGCCAAGCCACAAACTCTCCTGAAAGCTTTAGTTGGGGAAACAGTGTTTGTTCCATAGCAACCTCTCCCAGGGCCACCTCTGTCTAGGCAACACACCCAAAGCTTTGCATATGCCCAGCATTTGCTGACCTTCTGGGTCCATCTCCAGGTTCCCTTCCAGTGCTGTGCTGGTCATGCTTTCTGTGCTCTCCCCCCCATAGCTCTGTCCCCTTCCCACCTTCTGCTCCCTCTTCTCCAGGCCGGGCCTGTGTTTCTTCCCTCTGCTGCCATACATCCACAGATAACCTGCCACACAAACCGTTCTTTTAGTTGCTCCTTAAATCCTAGTCATATTTGTGAATCAGATTTGTTTATTTGTCCATATTTGGGGGCAGGCTCATGTTTAAGGGTCATGTAATCCATCCCCTTGCACAGCTGGTAGGCACACAAACTGCAGCCCTTCCTGATGCTGTTCTGGATTCAGAAAGTGGAGTGAATTATGCCTTTTCGCTCAGGACACATTGCCATTCTTTTTAAAATTAAAATTTTAAAAACTTAATGAAAAATTTATATAACTTCCCTCCCACCACCCTCCTTAGTCCTTCCTCCTCCTCCTTTCTCTCAATTGAACCCCTTCTTTCCCACTCTTCCCTCTTCTAGTTTAATATCGGGATCTTTTTGGCCGTCCTCCATTATCCATGATAACTTGTTGAAAGTTATCTAGATATTGCGCAAGTCTTGTGTAGGTAATGACAGCCGGTGTGAGGTCATGAATCCAATGACCACTTTGTGTCTGGAAGACGTGCTCCAAAGCTTTGGCTCTAACATTCTTTCGGTCACCTCTTCTGCTAGTCCCTGTGGCACTGAAAGGGTGTGATAAAGCTGACTCATTTAAAGCTGAACACTCAGCTGTCACTGCCATCCGCAAAGAGAAACTTCTCCAACCAAAAGTCAAAGCATTAATAGATGAGCAAAGACACAGGTATGTAGGAGGCAATTTGGAGGGTGTAAAGGAACCGAATAGCTAAACAACAGCGGTAGCTTCCCCCCTTATGACCTGCAGCCAAAAGCTTTTGACTAGGTTTTCCGTATCAGGCATAAATTCCCTCATGAAATGAAGCGGATCTCATGTCCAACCAGAGAGCTATCAGTTACCCCCATAACAGACACACCACTATTGCACTAATGGGCACATGAAGCCTAGCTAGCCAGGTGCCCAGGTTGTAGGGTTCGCTGCTGATTAAGATCTCTGATGACTTTTCTCCTCCAGCAGACTGCGCAGCACTTTCCAGCCCTATGACTGCTAGCCAACAGGAAGGAGACTTCTAGCTCAGTTTTAGCCTATTTACTACTGAATTCTGGGGATGTCTTTAGCAATAAGGTATCACAATCTAGTTCTTGTGGGCAACCCAGAGCCTTAGCAATAGTCTGCATTGTTTTGGAGGCCCGAGAAGTCTCCATGGCCAACAACTCACTACAAGGCATCCAACTCCTGGCACAGAACATCTTTTATAACAACCTATGGCTTCTGGGAACAGCCTTATCCACCCCCACAGGGTACTTCTGCCCAAACATTCTCGTAGTTAACATATATTTTTAATTTGTTAGCAAATAAATAGGTTTTCCATATGGCTTATTTATAGCATCTTTAGTTTTGATTAGCCCTCCTCTCGCCCCCCTCCATTGCCATCCCTTGACCCCACTTAGACCATCCCAATCCAGGATTTCACCCCACTACTGACAAATCTATCTTTGTTTAAAAGGTTAGGAAATTTTATTTTTGGAGAGAGACCGAGAGAGAGAGGGAGAGGAAGACAGAGATGGGCGCACCAGCAGCCTCTCAGCTGCTTCGAATGAAATCCAGATGTGTGAGCCCCCTTATGGTCAAGTGCGGCATTGCGCCCTTGCATCACTTTGCATCTGGCTAAACATGGGACCTGGAGATTGGAACCGCTGGAGATTGGAACCAGCATTCTTAGGATTAGGAGGCAGGCACTTAACCGCTAAGCCATCTCTCCAGCCTGGGAAATATTTTTTTAAACAAGGTAATAAGTGAAAAGAAACAGCAGGTCCCTGACTCTGGGCCGTGCAGCAGGACAGGGACAGGAAGTCTTGGATGAGAAAAGGAGAGAGCTACACATGACCTGAGACCGCCACAGAAAGATGGGATCAAAGAGATTGCCCCTCTCTGCCCATGGGAATAAGTCTAGACAGCAGGGGGAGGCCACAGTGCCAGGATGGGGCAACTTGATGAGGACAAAGAACTGAGGGTGCCAGGTTGAAATGTCCCATGTAGAGTAACAGGGAAACCACGAATAGCAACAAGAAGCGGTGGGTCTAGAAGAGGCAAACAGGCACGCTGCATACTTCAAGGAAGCATCTATGAAAATGGTTAAATTTGATTATTCAAAACAATCTCCTTGGGCTTTAGCTTCACGCATGGGTTGTATTTAACCTGTGTTGCTCTGTGGCAGGTAAGGGCTCAATAAAGATCCCGGAAGCAGTCTAGCATCAGCTCTGGGCAGGTGCCCAAACATGTGAGGATGGGACAGTGGGCTCATCCAGACGGAAGGCCATGTGCTTAGACTGGTTGGACCTGGTTTGCAGGCTGGTCTCTTGGGCTGCTTGCTGTCTGCCACCCCTTCTTGAACATAAGGCTGGGATCCTGGCCTCTCTGGACCTTCCAGATCTGGAAGAATAAAAACCTGGGGTGATCACCATGTGCATCATCCATCCCATGAGGTGAGGTAGGACCACACCAAGAACAATCTCAAGGGATGGAGGTCCCTGAGCCAAGAAAGACATTTGGACCCAGATGCATTGTCAGATGCCAGCGATTGGGGCCCAAGGAGGTAGCTGTGGAGGTTTCACCCTAGGAAAGGCAGGGAGAACAGACAGAGGAGGGAAAGAGGTACAGAACCTGCACTGCACCGGCCAATGTTGGAAACAATACAAGAATATATTAAAAGGATTGCACATTTGTCTACAAGGATCCAGTGTCTCATGGCTGGGCAGGATGGTGAGGAAGAGACAGCAGCATCACAGTGGCCCCTGGCACAAGGTGTTCCCCAAGAGAGCTCACTGTAGAGGGTAGGGTGAGCAGCAGGTCACTGACAGCCAGGAAACACACACTGGAATCCCCTGAAGTTCTCTGCAAGCTTGTGCCAGTTCAGGAAAATAGCAATGGCTTTAGCTGTTTTGTCAGGGGCATCCTTGTAGACTGCACGGCCACACTGGGGTAAGACCTACATTGGGAACTTCCCCTACATCTGGCCAATGGTTAGATCTTTACCCAAACTGGGTTGGAGAGATGGCTTAGCAGTTATGGCACTTGCCTGTGAAGCCTAAAGACTCATGTTTGACTCTCCAGATCCCATGTAAGCCAGACACACAAAGTGATGCAAGTACACAAAGTTGCACATGCACACAAGGGAGTGTATGCATCTGGAGTTTGACTGCAGTGACTGAAGGCCCTGGCATGGCAATTCTCTGTGTGTGTGTGTCTCTCTCACTCTCTCTCATAAAAATGACGAGTCTGTTGGGCTTGCCTCAAAATAAATAAATAAATAAATAAATAAATAAATAAATAAATAAAATCTTTACCCAAACTATCAACACCAGCTAAGAGCAGCCATTTAGGAACAGGACAACTAAGAAAGAGATTGGATAAGCTTCAGAACCAGCCATTCCATTACTTTCCTGGTGTTGCCATTTCCATTGTCCACATGTAGCGATGGTCTTTCTTGGTCTCCATTATCATTCTTAGGTCCATGGCTTTCTCAACTGGGCTAGTTTGGTGCTCTTCTGTCACCATTCTTGATTCAGGCAAACGCTTGAATGGACTTAACTATTCCTCTTATTTTTCTCTTCATAGACAATTGCACTCATGTGTTTAATGTTTACGGTTTATTTGGGTCTTTGTAAATACATACATACATATACATATACATACATACATATATATGATATATGTATGTATGTATAAGATTCTAATATATAACTTACTACAGACCCAGTATTGGAGGAGCCTCTGTGGGAGTTTGAATGGATGTCTCCCAATATCGTCAGGAGTTTATCAAAGATTGTAATTTAGCCGGGCGTGGTGGCGCACGCCTTTAATCCCAGCACTCGGGAGGCAGAGGTAGGAGGATTGCCGTGGGTTTGAGGCCACCCTGAGACTACAGAGTTAATTTCAGATCAGCCTGGACCAGAGTGAGACCCGTCCTTGCAAAACCAAAAAAGCGAGAGAGAGAGAGATTGTAATTTAGATCTGCAGCCACCTGACTGGAGGAGTGTCACTGGGTGGGTTTTAGACTCCCACCCTGAGGTGTGGTGGCGGATTTGGAATTCCAGTCTAAGATTTGAAAAGAACCGGAGTTCTCCCTAGGGCTCCTGAAGTTTGCTGTGTGGTGTGGCTTTTGGGTTTTGGTTTGTGGCTTTTCTTTCTCTGCTTGGGCCTATGCACGTGGACCAGCTTCTCCTACCATTATGGAACTTACCCTCTATCTTCAATAAATCCCTTCCTCCATAACTGGTCCGGGTCTGGACATTCATCTCAGTGACCTGAAGCTCTGCTAGAGCTTCCCTAACTTCCACCTGCACACATAATCTCATTCTGAGAGTGTACTCTAATTTTACATTTACATAACACTATCTTCCCTCTGTTGGGAACAAACTCTCTTCTGAATTCTTAATGGCTGCTGCTTGTTAGTTTAGTGTCTATGCAAAGACAACATTCTTGGTTGCACACAAGTGCAATCTCTCCTCCGGGCTCTTAACCCCTGAGAAAAGGATTACTGTGCGAGTCATCTTGGTGACTCAGAAGTTGGAACATGGCTTTGAAGTTCATCAGAACTGATATCCATTCTCTTGCCTTTTAGGCAAGTCAATTAAAATCTCTTAAGCTTAGTTCCCAGGTGTAGATATTGTCTATCATAAAGTCTTATGGGTAATCTAACTGAAAGGTTGCATATAAAAATATTTCACCCAGTACCTAGCACATGATACAGGTTCATAAGGTAGAAGTTGCCTTGACCCCCGCCATCATCATCCTCATTATTAAGTACCTGACTAGATGAGGCACAGGTCCCCGAGAAGGGGACATGTAGTAACAGCTTTGAGAATGAGTAAGCTTCTGAAACACACACAGCCTTGTCCGAGGTCAAATGGCTGGAAAGAGCAGAACCCGACCCTCTTTGTGACCCCTCTTCTCTAAAACTATGCTAACTGGGATTTTTGAATTTAAAAAGCCACTAAGAAAAAAAGCTGTTCTTTATTACTTTTTAAAATATTTTATTTATTTATTTATTTATTTATTTATTTATTTATTTATTTATTTATTTTCAAGCAGAGAGAGAGGGGAAAATAATGGGAATGCCAGGGCCTTCCAGTTAATGCAAATGAACTCCAGATGCACGTGCTACTTTGTACATCTGGCTTTACATGGGCACTGGGGAATCAAACTTGGGTTGTTAGGTTTTGAAGACAAGTACCTCAACTGCCAAGCCATCTCTAAAGCCTGGGGTAACAAAGCTATTTGTAAGGTTTACATGGAGCAAGAGGAACTAGAAGAACTTTCTGTGTCAATTCAATCACAGACCACGAGTTGCATGTGTGGCCAAGGGCTGTACCTAGTCTCCATCTTGTGACACCACCTTGTGGTTTGTGGTGGTCTGGAAAGTTCTATGAGATGGCATACAGGCAGAACTCTAGACCAGTGCCAGCAGCAAGAGCTTGGTCATTCCATGATGGTTATCATTTCCTTGGCCTTCAGATGCCTGCTTCTGCCATATGCCATCGCCTCTGCCAGGCCTAAGGAAAGCCTCTGTTTGAACAACCTTCTAAAACCTGTCAAAGGAGGCCATTCCATTCAGATGCAGTAAAAGACAATCCTTGTTATCCCATGAACTTTTAGAAGCTCATTAAAAAGTTCCAATGAATTCCTCAACATCAAATGCTGTTTTGCAATCAATATTGTCCTACATCAGGATGAAAGAATTGAAATCTTGGAGATTAAATCCTTTCTCCCTTAGGAGAAGAAAAGGAAAGATAAAAAGCTCTACCTGTAATGAGAGAAGGAACATATGAGGGAGTGACCAGGCTGTCCCTCCCAGGAAAGACCCAGAACACTAGTTAGTTCCCAGTCGTGTGCTGAGGAAAGCGGCCAGGGCCATACAAGACCAACACGTAACTCACCCAGAGCAAGTGCACTATAGATGCCAGTAAAGGAAGAAAAGAAGCAGAATGTCCTCAGAAAGCTGTGACTAAAATCTGCTTCCAACTTCAGATGTCTAGGACAAGTTAGGACACAGGGTCCAGTGCAAGGGAGGGAGAGACTTCAGCAAAAAGGCCTGGACAAGGCTCTAGGGTTTGGGGCTTCTTTTAGATGAAAGAAAGAAAGAAAGAAAGAAAGAAAGAAAGAAAGAAAGAAAGAAAGAAAGAAAGAAAGAAAGAAAGAAAGAAAGGAAGAAGGGAGGGAGGGAGGGAGGGGAAAAGAAAAAGAAAAGAGAAGAGAAGAGAAGAGAAGAGAAGAGAAAAGAAAAGAAAAGAAAAGAAAAGAAAAGAAAAGAAAAGAAAAGAAAAGAAAAGGTCTATGGAGAACTGGAAATGCCCGTGGCAACTTCAAGCTGTACTGAAATCCCTGGAAATGTGAGTGCCGTCTTCTTGGGGTAACAAAGTCCCCTGAGATATCTGCCCAGCTTGCTGAAGGCTGCTGTGGCATTACAGAGCGAGCTATGGTGAAGGGGATTCCTGGCTTTACTCATATGCATGCAAGGGGTGCCAGTGTTTGAATTGGAATCATGGGGCCTCTTGGGGCTCTAAAGTATGAGGGTGAAGGAAGAAATGACATGGTCAGAGCAAAGGTCCAGGGAAGGAAGGCAGGCTGAGGAAAGGGGATGGGTCAGAGCACTGCACAGCAGATAAAGGGCAGGGAGCTTTCTAGAACACCAAGCTGATGGACACCACTACTCACAAAGAGTTTGGGTCTGAGTTAAAACTCCCTGTGCTGTTCAATCTTCCTAGAGTATTGAGTGCATTTGGGTGAGGCCTGGGTCCTCCCAAGGAGGAAGAGGCCCCAGCTAACTCCCTGTGCTCTTCTATTCTAGCTGCTGCAGGAAGTCCAGGCCCCTGGCCTTAGGACCTTCCATCCCTTTTCCCCAGTAAAGTCAAGGGCAGCATGGATCCTGCTAGGTTCTGCGAGGATCCACAGAGGCCCACCCCAGAGCAAAGAACCCAAGAAGACAGGCCAGCGGGGCCACAGAGACGGCTCACTGGATGAGGTGCTTGCCACACTTCATGAGGACCTGAGTTTGATGCCCAGCAGTCGTGTAAAAACTGGACATGATGGTATATGCCTATAATGCCACACTATGGAGGTAGAGACAGGGGGTCCCTGGGATTAACTGACTAGCTAGTCAAGCCAAGGGAGCGAGCTCCAAGTTTAGGGAGAGACCCACATCAAAACATAAAATGAAGCGAGATTTAGGAAGGCACCCAACATTGACCTCTGTCCTCCACATGCAGGTACACACACACACACACACACACACACACGTACAAGTCTGGAACATGGAGCTCTACCGATCTCCATGACACTGTGTCTACACTCAGCCAGTGTGGGAGTGTCTTACTGAAGAGCCATCAGCCCCTCCACATGAGCTGTCACCACCAGCTCTAAGGTGAGTGGCTCTCAGGGCATCAGAGGATGTGCACATGAACAAAAAGCCCTGTGTCTCTGCTCCTTTGCCCCTCGTATGCCCAGTTTATTTTCATCTCTCCAGCTCCATTCAGGCAGAACTCTCCACCCAGTCTCCCGGGGGTGGGGAGTGGGTGGCATGACCAGGTTATCCATCTTAATGAAATAACTGAAGTGGAGACACAGAAAGACGTCGATAGCAGTTGAGCACCACGTAATCGATGCGATCGTTGGTGATAAATCCAATCCAGGCATCTTAATGACTGAAAGCAGTTATTAAGACAACCAGTGACATTGCCCAGGCATGGCTATTTAAGGCTCTAGCATCGACACCTATGTGCAAGGCTGAGTCAACCACCAAGATGTAAGCAAAAAAAAAAAAAAAACAGACAGACATTTTCAAACAGACCAGTTGTAAAGCATTTGGTCAGTTCTCCAGGTAAATGTTTAACATAAATTCTTCCTCCAGCCAGACTTTTCACTTACCCTGGGAGGTTAATCTGTGGTCTACATGGTGAGATTGCTGCTAAACTAGGACAAGGCAAGGGCAGGTTGTGGAAGATACAAGTCACCTTCCACGTCCCAGTGCCTGCATGAAGGCTGTATAATGGGATTCATGCCCAAAACCCAATCTTATCTTCATTTTCTTCCTACTTATACCTGCCTACTTTGTTCCTCTTGAGGATCTAATGACACCCAAGAAGTTATAAGGAGTGGGTGAGGAGTAGAGAGCTGATCCTCCTGTGACAGCAGGTGCCCTCCATGACAAGGCTGGCTCCCAAGCTAACCATGACATCACCATCATCCTCCACAGTACAGCTTCCCCTCCACTGGAACGGACACACACACACATACACGCACACGCAAGATGGAACCACATCCTGCTTTTCTCACACTCTCTCAAGCCTATGCCTCTGTGAAGACAAAATGAGCTCCCAAGAGCAGAGAGAAGTGTGACAGCATGAGACGGATCTGCAGTGGACCAGAGAAGCCACCACATCTGAGGGCACGGATGGAATATGGACTGATTTATGGTCCATGGAGTCATTCGAGACAGGGACCTGGAGAGTTAAAGATATACCCGCCTGGGAGAGCGATGCCCTGGTTCACACCCCTCAGTGAATAGGGCAGATTGCACAATTCCTGAACCTTTGCTTTCACCTATTGTGGTAGTTTGAATATATGTCCCCCAATATATTCAGTGTTTTATTAGTTATAGTTTGTTTGCATTTGCAATCACCTTGCTAGAGGCAATGTCATTGGGGGCTGGTCTTAAGGTGTGGGTTTGAGATTCCATTGTAAAGATATGCAAATGTGCCTAGCAGGAGTTCCTGAAGTGTGCTGTGTGACCTTTTGGCTGTAGTTTTGCTCTGTGTGCTGTGGTGGCTGGTTGGCTTTTGCTCTCTTGCCTGGTCCTGTGAAGAGCAGGCTGCTTCTCCTGCCTTTATGGAACTTCCCCTGGATCTGTAAACTTCAATAAATAATATCCTGTCCTCCATAATTGTGCCCGGTCTGGAAGTTCATCTCAGCGAACCTGAAGCTGTCTGCTACACCTATAAAATCTGTTAAATGGATCTACCCATTCAATCCTTCCTTGACTGCTTGCTGATTCCCTCCTGAGGGTCAGGCACTCCACCGTTGCAGGCATGGATCACCTAGATGAACTGTGGCTCTCAGGGGAAATGGGGAAACCAGAACAATGAGAGCTGCATGCCAGGTTGTGGTCAATTCTATGAGGAGAGAGGAAGCAAGCTGCAGGGAGAGACAGTGATGAAGGTGATGCTGCCCACAACAGCCCAGGAACCTCTCCACGCAGATAGTGCACAAGCAGGGGGAGGGGATACGTTTTCAGTACAAGAAGCACCAGTGCAAAGGACTTGGAGGCAGAAGTGAGGTTAGCTGGTGTGATAGTTCACAGTGATTTGCAACTGGACAGCACCTAAAATCACCTGCACAGGATTACCTGCATTCGGTTATGTTAAGGGGATGCTTGTGAGGGATTATTTTGAGTAGGTTAATTAAGGTGGGAAGACCCATCGTCACTGTGGGTGGAATCATTCCACGGGCTGCACTCCTGCACTATGTACACAGGAGAGGACTGGCGGAGCACCAGGACTCTCTCATCACTCTGCTTTCTCACTGTGGGCTGAATGTGAGCAACTGCCTCGAGCTCCTGCCACCATGCCTTCCCCACCGTGATGGACTGCATCCTCAAATTTTAAGCTGATATAGATCGTTAAGCTGATTTCTGTCTGGGGTTCTGTCCCGGCAACAAGGAAGTAACTAAGATAGCTGGTCTGGAAGGTAAAAAATACCTTTTCTTCCCGGATATTGTAGAGGTCAGAGGAAGTAACCAGCATCACTCTCTATATAAAAGTACAAACAACTTGATTTTTGTTTATGAGGTTGAGCAGACAACGCAAAGCAGAACCATGGGAGAGAGAAGGCCAATGAGCAACAGAGCAGCTTCAAGACTATCCCATGAGCACAGTGTAACGCCAACATCCTGATAATGCTGGAGAAATGGTATAAGATATTATTTTATCACAGAGCAAACTGAAATAGCCACATGTATTTTATAAATAAAATAATAAAACTAGTGGACTATTTTTCTGAGGAGATTTAAAGCTACTCACTTGCTGACTGTACACAGAGCTACATGTTCAGCATGCGTGGGGCTCTGGGTTCCATCCCTGCACCACAAAAATCCAAACCTGGGGCTGGAGAGATGGCTCAGCAGTTAATGTGATTGCCTGCAAAGCCAAATGATCTGAGTTTGATTCCTCAGTACCAACATAAAGCCAGATACACAAAGTGGTGCATGCATCTGGAGTTCATTTACAACAGCTAGAGGCCCTGGCACATCCATATTCATTCTCTCTCTCCCCCCCCCCAAATGTGGTGTCACATGCCCTTAATCCTAGCACTCAGGAGGCCAAGGTAAGATGATGGCTGTGAATTCAAGGAGAGGCTGAAATTAATTTCAGGTCAGCAAGGGTTAGAGTGAGACCCTTCCTCAAAGAACCAAAATAAAACAAAATCTGAAACTGAAACAACAACAACAAAAACCCTAAACTTCTCAAGGGCCCACAGATGTGTGAATACAAAAGCAAACCATATTTAAGCCTTAAAATCCTGTTGGGGGCTGGAGAGATGGCTTAGTGGTTAAGGTATTTGCCTGCAAAGCCAAAAGACCAAGGTTCAATTCCCCAGGACCCACGTAAGACAGATGCATAAGGGGCACACGTCTGCAGTTCATTTGCAATGGCTAGAGGCCCTGGAGTGCCTATTCTCTCTGTGTGTCTATCTCTCTTCTCTCTGTCTCTCTCTCTCTCTCTGCTTGCAAATAAATAAAATTTTTAAAAAATCTTGTTGAAACTCAGGAGATGCTTACATGGGTAAGAAGACTTGCTGTGAAAGTAGGAGGACCTTAGTTGCATCTCCAGCACTCATGTAAAAAACCAGGTATGGCCACATATACCTGTACATGGTCAGCTAGGGTAAGTGGAAAAATAGTGTTAATTCCAGGTTCAGTGAGATGCCCAGCCTCAAGGACACGTAATGAGGTGGAAGAGCAGAAGAGGAGGACGCTAGGCATCACATTGTCTTGACCTCTGCCTGCATGCCTTTAGGGTGCATGAATCTGCACACACACACACACAACACAACACAACACAACACAACACACACAACACAACACAACACGCCAGTTCTTTGAAACTGGATGCAGTGGAGCATGCCTGTAATTTCAGAAGGCTAAGACAGAAGGATCAGGACTTGAAGATCATTCTCAGCTACATGTAAAGTTCAAGGGAAAGTCTGGGTTACTTGACACTATCTCAAAACAAACAAATCTATCAAGAATGATCACCGGAAATCATTTAATTTCTGAAACCTGAGTGCAATTTTGTTTTGTTTTGTGTTTTTTACAGAATTTATTATTTTTATTTATTTATTTGAGATAGAGAGAGAGAAAGAGTGAGAATGGGCATGCCAGGGCCTCTAGCCACTGCAAACAAACTCCAGATGCATGCACCACCATGTGCATCTGGCTTATGGGGGACCTGGAGAATTGAACTGGGGTCCTTGGGCTTTATAGGCATGTGCCTTGATCGTTAAGCCATCTCTCCAGCCCCCCCCCCAATTAGTCTTTATAGTGAAATGTTAACTAAAAACCCAATAAACAGCATGTTATAAAAACGGAGTTGCTTAGTTGGGGTCTGGGGACACCACACTGTGCTTCTCTCTTTCTCTCTCTCTCTCTCTCTCTCTCTCTCTCTCTCTCTCTCAGTTTCTCTCAGCCAGGCCCTGATGCTTAGGAACACAAGGATCAGGACACGGAGGAGCAGGTGAGGCGATGCTAATCAGCACAACAGGGTGGGCGTCAGAGCCAAGGGCCAAAGTCTTTCTTCTCATCAGAACATGGCTGAACATGGACCGACAAGTCAAGGACAAAGGAAATAGCTTCCATGGTAAGGAAGGCAGAGCTCAGAGCTGGAATGCTACAATGACTTATCGGGACCATTTCCTTCTAAAGTAATCCTCCTGGAAAGACCAGTGAGTAGATGAGATCAAAGTCTGAAAAACCACACACAAAAAAGCCAAAAAACAACATATTCTTCTCCTCTTTCTCTCTCCCGCTATTCCTATAGCCAGGGACTCAAAGGGCTCTTCAGTTATATGAAAATCTCTACATAATGAAGGCCAATAAACAAGTGAATTAGTCAGGATAAGGTAGATTATACTACTGTAACAAACATCACCAAAATCCAATCACAACAAAAGCTTTAAGCTCACTCCTACACAGTCTTCCTCAGGTATAAATACCTTTTCAGGGCTGCCTGAATCTCCTTGGGGTAGCTCAGTCCCCAGGCATTCTTACAGAAATTCCATCTCAATACTTGTCTCCACTGAGTCTCAGCAGAAGACTCAAGTTGCTACTCTTAAGTGTTACTACAGCTTGAAAATGGTACAGCACTTCCCATTCCAGCTCGGGTGGGAAGAGCTAGGCAACGTTGTCCTCCTCCACGTGTCCAGGAAGAGGAGACTCAGAAACATGCATGCACTGAGGAGCGTCAGTCACACCGCATGCGTAGCTACACTGCTGATCCCATGACTACCTATGAGATGCCGCCACATACAGTTCACATTTTCCAGAGGAAACATCCCACATTGAGAAAGAAAATCTGAGGGGCTGGAGAGGTGGCTTGGTTGGTCACGGGCCCCCAAGGCAGTGACATCAGGAGGTGAGGGCTCTGGGAGAGAGGGAGATCAGGAGAACTGAGATTAGTGACATCATAGAACACAGCCCAGGTTGCTGGCTTGTCCTTTCCGTGACAAGATGTCTATAAAGGAAGCAGCCCACGCCAGACACGAAATTGACAGGTGCCTTGATCTTGGACTTCCAAGCATCCAGAATTGTGAAAATAAATCCCTGTTACTTATAATTAATTATTCATTTTATGGTTTTTTTTTCTTTCTTTCTTTTTGCAGTAGGGTCTCAGATCAGCCAAGGCTGATCTAGAATTCACTATATATTCTCAGGCTGGCCTTGAACTCACCAGGATCCTGCTATCTCTATCTCCCGAGTGCTGGGATTAAAGGTGTGCGTCACCAACACCCAGCAGAGAGAGAGAGAGAATGGGTACACCAGGGCCTCTAGCCACTGCAAATGAAATCCAGACACTTACAGCACCCTGTGCATCTGGATTTACGTGGGTACTGGGAAATCAAAGTCTGGTCATTAAGCTTTGCAGGTAAGTAAGTGCCTTAACTGCTGAGCCAGCCTCAGTTTATGTTTTGTTAAAGTAGACCAAGAGAACTGAGACAAACACAGAAAACACAGTTCATAGTAAAATGGAACATAGGAGAGGCTGGGGAAATGGCTCAGTAGGTTAGATGCTTGCCACACAAGCATGGTGACCTGAATTTGAATCTTCGCTATCCAAATAAAAACTAGGTGTGGGGGCTCGTGCCTGTAAACCCAGCACTGGGGGAGGCAGAGATAATAGAATCCTTAGGGATTACTGGCTAGTTCATGTAGCAAAATCAGTGAGCTCTATGTTCAGTGCAAGAGTCTGTCTCAAAAATAAGGTGGAGAACAACAGAAGACGACATTGGGCACCAGCCTCTGTCTTCCAAATGCATGCACAAACACACACACACACACACACACACACACACAGGCATACAAATAGGCATACACACATGCACAAAATAAAATAAAATTATTATAAAATAATAAAATCTGAAACAAGCTCATGATCACATAGCCAAGTCCCTCCAAAGGCAGATGCAGTGCCCTTGTCACCATACCAGAACTCTACGGAAAGGGAAAAGCTATTGAGGGAACAACCAGGACCAATTGGTCAAATGAACGTATGTAGAAGAAGACTATATAACATCACTCTCTAAGTCTTTCATTTGCTGTGGGCAAAGGGCAGCGGTGAGCACAGGCAAGCAGTAGGAAGTAGGTGACCTTGGTGCAACCCATCTTGCCACATCAAAAACGCCTTGGCGATGAGTCGTCCCACTTGAGATACCAGGCCAGAGGATGTTTTCAGGCAGGGTTTGACTGTAGAGGAAAGTTCATGGTAAACAAGTAACTGGGTGCAATTTGTCAGGATGATTTGCATGCAAGGAGCTGTTGCTGTTTACAGATGATTTGCATATGCATGATCTCATCTGCATTCAGAGGTTCACTGGGGCCCTGGACAGGGATGAGGTTACCCTGGAGAAAGGTTTCAACTCAGTGTGGAAGATGCCGGAAACATCCTATCCAACCCTATCCAACAAGAAGTCCAGCCCAGGCCAGGTGGGCTTGGGGGGCTGGGGGTGGGGGACTCATTGGCTAAAATCCAGTGCTTACCCTGGGAACTGGGATTACAGTCAACATAACCCTCTCTTGCTGACCCTCATTCTTACGGCCTAGCCTCAAACATCTCAGCCAACCTGTCTCAGACCTTTCT
Organism: Orientallactaga sibirica; assembly: GCA_036365145.1. Lineage (NCBI taxonomy): Eukaryota > Metazoa > Chordata > Mammalia > Rodentia > Dipodidae > Orientallactaga > Orientallactaga sibirica. The sequence goes on from JAEOAD010000035.1 coordinate 5,048,241, forward strand.
CTCTGAGCTCCAGGAGACTATGAGCTCAGACAATTTGCCACTCCGAGGATTAAAAGCAGCATTGTTTCCCTGAGAGAAGGCACATCAGCGTGGCCATCAGAAAGGGGCAGGTGGTCTCGTATTGGCAATGGTATCATCGGTGCCTGGATGAAAGGGAGACACCTCAGCACATGGAGATGCACAAGACAGAATGTCAGAATGAGGTCAGCTCAGACTCCATCCCCAGCAGAGACCAGGAGGTGTAAAAGCAGACACCGGGGTCTGAAAAGCTGGCTCGGAGAGAGCAAGAGGAGATGGTCACATAGAGAGGGCAGGGACCTGCTGCCTTAAGGCTGTGGTCATTCTCCCTGGCTAGACGGGGTAAGATGGGAACAGAGCCTGTGTTGAGGGCAGCCTTTTCTTCCATTGCAGAGTGCAGGGCCTTACTGAAGCACACTTTCATTCACTGCCTGCTGGGCCACCCAGTCTCTAAGGCCCAGTGAGAGCCAGCGCTACTCCACAGCCCTGTCTGTAGACTCCTCAGTTCTTCCTGGAGCTGGTCTGAGAGTCTCTGACTCTACTGAGAGCAAGACTTCAACTACTTCCTCCCTCTAAGACAGCCTTTCACTCTCTGCTCCCGATTAATTCAGCTTGGTTTACCTCCTTTGACAACTCAGCTGCTGTTAAAAAAAAAAAAATCACTCTGAAGGTTGCCATCTTCCTTGGGTGTGTGTTACTGATACTCTGGGCCCTTGCAGAGTCTTCCCTTTTCAGCAACCTTCCTTCTAAATCAGAGATACAATTGGAAACCTCCACCTCTCACAAGGACACAAGGCTGTGGAGTCTGACAGGGATCAAAAGCCACGTGTGGTGGTTTGAATCAGACATCACATAAACTCATGTGTTCTGAACGCTTGGTCCCCAGTTGGTGGCAATTTAGGAGGTGGAGCCTTGTTAGAGGAGGTGTGTTTCTGGGGATGGGCATTGGGGTGTTATAGCCAGCTCCCCCTTGCTAGAGTTTGGCTCACTCTCTCACTGCTATCTTCCACCTGATGTGGCAGAGGTGATGCCCAGCCTCTTCTCGTGCCATGCTTTCCCCTGCCATCATGGAGCTTCCCCTGGAGACAGTAAGCCAAAGTCAACCCTTTCCTTCCTTCAGCTGCTTCTGGTCAGGGGTTTTGTCCCAGCAACAGGAAGGTGACTGTCACAACAGGTAACAAGGTGTGGTGTGGTGGTTTGGATGTGGAGTATCCCACACAGGCTCTTGTGTTTGAACATTTCTTCCCGGCCAGTGGTGCTGATTTGAAAGATTATAGAACATTTAGGTTTTACAGCCTGGTTCTACTTCCTGTTTGCTCTCTGCTTCCTGACTGGAGATGCAATGTCAGCAGCTACCTCACATGCCTGCTGCCACTCCTCCCCCACTCTGATGGACTGTACTGCCTCGAACTATGAGCCAAAATAAAGCCGTTCTCCCTTCAGTTGTCCTCCTGTCAGATATTAACAAGAAGAAAGTAACTAATACATAAGGGTTTAGGGGAGCTCAAGGTTAAACTTAACCCCAGTTCTCAGAAGCAGCAAACCCCCTCCCATGCAAGTCATTGTGCTCTGTGCATCTCAATTCTGGATGCTCATTGGAATCACCAGGTGTGTCTCATTCTTTAAAAAAGAAAGTGTCCAATTAAATTAGAACCCATAGAGCTTTCATCCATGTATTCGTATTTTCAAACACACTCCAATTATAATGCCTAAGAAATTGCCTATTGACAAATCACCTCTTCAGTGTGTTCTGCTGCTCTCAGTCTATGGATAAGGTTTCTCCATCCCTCCATTAATGACTGTGCCTTGTGATGACTCCATGCAGTACACAGGAGGTTCACATGAGCATTTTAGCCAGTCAATTAGGCCAGTGCTCCTCCACCACAGCTGAGGAGACAGAAACTGGGTCATACTATTAGTTTTATCCCCACACAGTGTCTTGTACAATACCAAGCATGAAATGGGTACTTATATAAGATTATTATACTATGACTTTGTGGTGGTTTGATTCAGGTGTCCCCATAAACTTAGGCATTCTGAATGCTAGGTTCCTGGCTGATGGATATTTGGGAATTAACACCTCCTGGAAGAAGTGTATTGTTGGGGGCAGGCTTGTGGGTGTTATGTCCAGTTTCTCCATGCCAGTGTTTGGCACACTCTTCTGTTCCTGTTTTCCACCTGATGTTGGCCAGAAGATGATGTCCACTCGCTGCTCATGCCATCATTTTCCCTGCCATCATGGAGCTTCCCCCTTGAGCCTGCAAGCCAAAATAAACCTCTTTTTTAGCCCCCAAAGCTGCTCTTGGTTGGATGATTTCTACCAGCAATGCGAACCTGACTGCAACAGACTTCATTATTAAAATTTTATTATTTATGAGAAAACTGGGGCCAAAAGAGGTGAAGTGGTTTTGTCCAATATTTATAGCCAGGATGAAGAAAGAGCAGGACTTGAATGCAGAGCTTCTAAGTGTGACAAGGTGCATCCTCCTGTCCACACACATGTGCTCGTGCACACACACACACACACACACACACACACACGATTAAATTTGAATATGTGGAGGAGTCCTTTGAGCCACACTTCTGTCCTGGTCAAGTTCTTCACACAGGTCTCTCCACTCTATTCTGAAAAGTGTCTAAGAGATCTCCAGGCTGAATCCTACTGTGACCACTACCCATGTTTCCCTCAGTCAGGACATGATGCCCAGGGGCATAGGTCATCTCTCATTCCTCCCAGGTTGGAGGAGGAAGATGTACACACTAGGTTTACCTATGAGCCTGAGTGAAGTCAAAGTGTTCAGTTGACCTTTGGATTTCTCTCTAGCCAAGTGCTTAGGGTAATACAAAATAAGCATGGGTCCCTAGTTAACTAAATTTGAGGTTTTGCCACATAAAAGAAGGGCAGGGAATTGGGACTGATTCAGTAGTGATATTAGAATCTCAGGTTATACTGGGAATAAACACATGCTGGGGGTGTGGAGTGGTGGTGTGGAGGCAAGAGGAATGTCTGGAAAGTTCTCTTATACTGTGCTCACCCACCCGTATCTGTGCCTATCCACATCCTATCCAGAGCCAGTGTTCCCACACTTCTCTACTGCACCTTTTAGGACCCCACCCTTCTTGGATAACCAGTAACATTGCTCCAGCAACCTTCCTTTATGACTTCTACATCAACAACTTATTTTCCTAAGTGCTCACTAATTCAACCCCAGGGTCAGACCCAGGACTTTACATATGCCTATCAAGTGCCTGCCTATGAGCACTGCCAGAAGAGTTCTTTGTATGTTTTACACAAACACATTTCTCATCTCAAAAAACAATACATAACTAAAATGCCCCGTTGATATCCTCAAGCTCTTCTAATTAACCACTCTTTCTCTTGTTTTTCTATCACACCTTATAACAAAACTCCTGAAAAGATTTGTAGTTATCCCCTATTCAGCTCCTCTTGCTCTGATGTTTTATTGGTTGCATTGAGGTTATATTTTATATAGAAAAGATGTGTGTGTGATGCATAACTACAGCTTAAAGAATAAATATGGGGTGTGGAGTGATGGCTCAGCAGTTAAGAGCATTTCCTGTGCAAGTGTTGGGCCTAAGAGACTGCTTGAGTCTCCAGGATGCACATAAACAGCTGAACATGACTGTTTGTCTGTGTAACCTCAGTCCCATAGGGGAGCAGAGACCTGAGAGTAGCCAGAACTCATGAAAAGACGCCAAGCTCTGAGATCAGTAACAGACTCTGGCTCAAATGAAAATGGGCAGAAGAGAGGAGTAGCAGGGCACCCAAAGTTCAGTTCCAGCCACCACAGGTAAATGCACCCCACTGCCAGTGAGCACATGAGGGGCTGCATGGACACACACATGTGGATTCACCTCACATGCAGGAGAAACAGAGAGAGAGGGAGAGGGAAGGTACCAAAGAAAAAGAAAAATAGGGCTGGAGAGATGACTTACTGGTTAAGGCACTTGCCTGCAAAGCCTAAGGACTCATAGTCGACTCTCTAGGTCCCACATAAGCCAGACTCACAGTGATGCTAGCACATAAGGTCGCACATGCGCACAAAAGGATGCATGCATCTGCAGTAGCTGGAGGCCCTGGCACACCAATTCTCTCTTCCTCTCTCTGTGTCTCTCTCACACACTCTCTTACTCACATAAAAAAGGCAGTCTGTTGGGCTTGCCTCAAAAAAAAAAAATGAAAAGGGCTGAAAAGATGACTTAGCAGTTAAGGTGCTTTCCTGCTAAGCCTAAAGACCCAGGTTCAATTCTCCAGGACCCATGTAAGCTAGATGCACATGGTGGCACATGCATCTGGAGTTCATTTGCAGTGGCTAGAGGACCTAACGTGCCCATTCTCTCCCTCCCTCTCTCTCTCTCTCTCTGCCTCCCTTTCTCTCTGTCTCAAATAAAAATAATTTTTTTAAGAAAGGGTGGGGAAAAATAATTAAAAATTAAAAAATAAATATGGAAAGCCGAAAAGGCCTCCTGAACCTATGACAGAACTCTGGATTTTGGCACCCCTCTACCATAGAAAATAACTAATTCAAATTTTAAGTTAAAAATCTTAGAATCTTAAGTTTAAAATCTCGAGGCACTCACTGATAACCGTCTTTCATTCGTATTTAACACTTCACTGGTAGAACATGTTGTTAGTATCCACACATACCCAGCGTCTGCATTTCTCACTGTTACCCTCTGTTAAATACGCCCTGCTCCAGGATGCACACGGCCCAAGCTGTCCTTGCAAATGCAAATCAGCTGGGTTGGTCCTGTGCTCAGAAGATCCCGTGGATTCCTGTCTCAGAAGACAATCCAGAGGCCTTCGTGGCGCCCCTGATCTAGCCCCTTGCTGCCTCTCAGTATCCTTTCATCTCCGCTCATCCTCACCGCCCCACCCCTGGCTTCCTAGATGTCCTTTGGCATACTAAGAAGCTTCCTGCCCACATGAACATTCCCTCATTTCCTGCAGATCCCTATTCAAAGCATTGTTCAGAAGGTCTTTCCTGGTCATTCTTACAATAGTGCCCCCCAAAATCTCTACTTCTTTTCTTGCATGTGTTCTTTTTCATCACACTCTTTACCACCTGCTTATGAAATTACATAGGATGATAGAAAAATGCTATGTGAAGATAGATGCAGGCATTATACTTATATTCCACTTATTTGTTTGTTTTTATAGTCTCCTGCTAACAGATTGTAAGCCTGTCACTGCTCCATTCCTAGCAGCTAATAATGTGTGTGGAGTATATGTGTTCAGCAAATATTGGTTTGACGAATGAATGTGCTAGAAACTTTCCTTCTGACTTTGCTCTTAATCACTAACCTACAGTGGGGGCCGAGAATGTATGGCCCGTGCTATTTCACAAGCTAAAATGTGCCAACTGTACAACAGATCCAGCGCTGGGTTCAGCATGTGTATTTCCTCCTCCCTCTGATTCATTTCCTGATGCTGAGGGTGGCTGTGCCCCCTCCCAACATTTCCACAACAGTCCTACTTCACATCTGTGTCCTAGCACAGTTATTCAGTGGGCCTGCTCCTTTTACTACCAAAATGCCCTGTTTGGAGTAACATCCGACCCCTGGTGCCAAGCTCCCAATATTCATTTCTGCATTCTCAAAGCTGGTGTCTAAGTGCTGAGAAGTGTGGGTCTTCTCAGCAGACACAGTTCTTAGATGTGCAATATGCATTTGCCCTGCTCACCTCACAGAGCATTTGTGAATACAAGATGTGAGATTTTTTTAAGTTTCTAGGCACATACTTACAGCTAAGTTATGTTAGGAAGGGAACTTTTGAGTTCCAAACCAGCCATTCAAATTCAGCTGCTAATTGTGATGTTTAATTGCTTGTTGTCAATTTTAAAGGATTTGTAACCCCCTTGGGGGGGGGGGATCTCTGGTCATGTCTGTAAGGGATTCTCTGGATTAAATTAGTTGAGATGGGAGGACCCACCCTAACTGGGTGACACCATCTCATAGGCTGAGTTCTTGGACTGTCTAACAAAGGAGAAAACCAGCTGAGCAACCTTGCATTCGTTGTTTCACTGCTGCTTCCCTGCTGATGTGAAGCCATGACGCCAGTTTCCTGCTTCTGCCATGGATTCCCTGTCATGATGGTCTTCCCCTCAAAACTGCCAGCCAAAAATAAATCCTCTCCTACCTTAAGCTGCAACAAGAAAGTAACTGATAAATTAAGCTGTCCATATGCTTGTCTAGAAGAGTTATGTGTCCTTCCTCCTCTGGAGACCAGGTGGTCACTATGATCTGAACACAGATGGGGCACATCAGGGTAGATAATATGAGTGTTATGTAAAGTTGCCATAGCTCCTTGGTTCCCCAAGAAAATTTTGTGTTATGCCCACCAACAAGGAAATCTCCTTTTAAGGTTCCCCTGGGAGTATCCTTCTACCCACCTCTTGACTGAGGGAACCAGGAGGTAGGAAAGACAAGGAGAGGACTCGACTCTCCTACTTGGCTGAGTAAGTACAGAGTAGCAAGAATCCCCAGCAGACAGTGGTCATGAGTCCAGAAGGTGTTTGCTTTTCTTAGCCTGCATTCTCTGAAGTTACCAGACCAACCCTCTGGAGCATACAGAAGAAAAGTATGGACAACTTGGACTCACAGCAGTCCATCATAGAAGGCTCAACAACTACAGAAGCAATATACAACACACAGCACAGGGGAGTTATATGCTACTGCTGGCCTCTGAATTATAGGAAAGGGATTTGGGAGGCTGGGGCGGGGAGAGGAGTAGACAGGTGTTCAGAGGAGATTTGTGAGAGTATAATAACTCTACTTCCTGTCCCTCTACTGGTGACATAGAGTTGCCTCGGCATAGCTCTGAATTGCCTTGGCATAGCTCTGCCAGGAAAGAAGCAGATTTATCAATGTCAGTAGAAGATAGCACCAAGGTTGGGGGAGTTTATAGTTAGGGGATGCGGTCTGCTCAGTCATTCCAGGGTCTATTGGAAGGATCTTCATGAGGGCTGTTAATCCCTGCTCCAATTTATTTCTTTATTCCTGCTTCTCATGCCTCCATCCTGACTGTCTCCACACACACAAAGGAAACTGGGAGATCCAGTGCTGACCATCAACCTAAAACCCACAGACTGAGAAAAAAGAAAGAAGTTTCTAGTAAACTGAGCTTTCAAAGATGAGATACCTGTCTGCTGGAGGGACTGGGTGTCCTTTCCCTTGAAGTTTTTAGGCTGCAGACAGCCTGCCTCTTGATGTCTCATCCTAAGGAAAATATACAGCATTGGATGGGTGGGTTCATGGGACCTTGAAGGTCATCAGAGATTCTGAGAGCCTCCATCAGTATGACCAATATTGGATACCAGCCTCCCAAGAAAGAAGATGAAATCTCAGACTAAATAAAAAAAAAAAAAGGAAAGAAAATGAAGGAAGGGAGGAAGGGGTGGGGGACAGAGAAAACAGAATTGCATTGAGAAATCCATGAAAGAACCACAGGTATAAACCGACACTGATGAGAAATATTAGTCCGAGTTTACAGAAAATAGAAGTGAAGCTCAGAAAGAGAAAATAATTTGTCTGAAGCCATAGTTAAAGGCCAAGAGGGCATCTTTTAAGATTCCTTGGTAGAGCAAAAGATAATATGGGACCCACTGTCAACCCATTCCCAGCAGTGGGCTGGAAAGTGTGCTCTGGAGCGCATAAAGATATATATATCCCAGCACTACCCATCCAGTGCAACTAAGATTCTGGTATATGGTACATTACTTCCAACTGCTATAAATATACTTAAAATACAATTTATCATTGCCACCACTTTGTCTACAAGTTGGTGGAATTTATTATACTCACAGTGTTATGTAATCTTCGTGATCATATATTTTAAAATGTTTTTATGTCCCACAAGGAGAGATTCTCTAACCCTTAAGCAATAACTTCTGCCCCTCCTTCTCTCCCACCAGTCCTTGAAAGCCTCTAATTTACTTTCTGCTCCTATAAATTTGACAATTTTAGGTGCATTGTATAAGTAGAATCCTGGAATCTGCTAGATTAGTTGCTAGGAAGATGGCTTAGTGGTGAGCAGTTTAAATATCATCAATGACAGATTCTACATTCTGAACAAAATAAAGAATGAGGTTTTTATTTTATTTTATTTTATTTTATTTTATTTTTTTATAGAGAGAAAGGGAGAGACAGACAAAGAAAGAAAGACAATTGGCACACAAGGGCCTCAGCCACTGAAATGGTACCCTGGACGCTTGCACTACCTAGTGGGCATGTGCAGTTTTGTGCTTGCCTCACCTTTGTGCATCTGACTTATAAGTGACTTGGAGAGTTGAACATGGGTCCTTAGGCTTTACAGTCAAGAGCCTTAACTGCTAAGCAATCTCTCCAACCCCAAAGAATGAGTATTTTGAACTCTAGTCTACGTGCTTGACGTGATTTTATATATATATATCTTTACAGGCAAATATAAAGAGATAGTTGAACTCAGAATATTCTTTAAGGATGGCTGCAGTAGATGTTGTACTATATTCATCAGAATGATACTTATGGGGATGTGAAAACAGCTCAGTGGAAAAAGTACCAGCTGCTCATGCCTGAGTAACTGGGTTCAGATCCCCAGACTCCATGTCAAGGCCAGAACCAGTGGTGGCTGCTGTAATCCCAACACACTGATGGGAAAATGAGAGGTGAGACAGAATTTCCTGGATGCTTTTGGACAAGCTAACCTGGTGAAAGCAGCAATGAGCAATAATAATGCCAGACCCTGCCCCCAAAACAAGGAAGGCAAGGATTAACATCCCAAAGTTGTCCTCTGGCTTCCAAATGTGTACCATGTCATGCACACACCCATACTCATATATATACATGAACATGCACTCACACACACATACACAGCATACACACACAAAAATTTACAAGAGAACATGTTAGCTATGTATCAATTAAAGAAACTACAAAAAGGCCCAAATCCCCTGAAGACATTGTTGGTGCTGAGCTAATACTGGGTAGGGTGGATATTCTAAGACCTGAATGTCAAACCCACCTATCCCAGATATCAGTAAAAAAATAAAATAAAATAAAATAAAATAAAATAAAAGAAAATAAAATAAAAAATTAGAGATATCTCACTATGAAAAATACCACATTCACCAATTGGACTACGAAGTGATACCTGATTAAATAAAAAGTAACCCATCAACTTCAAAACAATTTTTAAAATAAACATATTTGAGAAGTTGTTATTGTTTGACTATAAAATGCCTTCCCTTAAGGCTTCTGTTCTGTAGCATTTGGTTGGAACTCAGCTGGTGGACTGGTTTGGGAGGTTGTGCCTTTTGGACATAGGGTGTAGCTGGCAGCTACAGGGCCAGGCTCCAGCCTGAGGTCTCTGCAATCAGATCTATCATCATGATGATTATAGGCCACGTCACATCCAGGCTGCAGTGGATAGGAATCACTCCCAACACCATGAACACCACTATTCTATTCTTTCCCCACTATTAAAATTAACTAAAGAAAACAATCTTTCTTCCCCTAAGTTATGTCTGTCAGGTCTTTGTCCATCAATGAGGAAAGCAATAAATACAAGAAGCAAATTTAATTCAAGATTAAATCAATATGAAAAAGAACTCATTTTAAATTTTTTTAAATTTATTTATTTGAGAGAGAGAGAGAGAGAGAGAGAGAATGGGCACACCAGGGCCTCCAGCCACTGCAAACAAACTCCAGATGCATGCGCCACCTTGTGCATCTGGCTTACATGGGTACTGGGGAATTGAGCCTCGAACCAGGGTCCTTAGGCTTCACAGGCAAGCGCTTAACCTCTAAGCCATCTCTCCAGCCCTGAAAAAGAACTCATTTTAAACCCCTAAATAGACAAAATGAGGAGTGAGAATTTTATAAACATCAATATTAGAATAAAAGCCTCCAAAATATACCTCATATGAATTTCAGATAGGACGAGTCAGAAAAAAAAAAAAAAAAGAGGTAAGGGTTAGTACTTTTCAAAAATTAAAAAACATGAAGCAGCTGATTGAAAGAACCCAGGGAGTCTTGCAAAGTACTGAGGTAAAATAGCTGCCAACCTTGAGTTTTATACCCAGCTACAGTAACCTGAGTTAAAGGGTGTGTTAGTCAACTTTTCATTGCTGGGACAAAGTACCTAACAGAAACCAGCTTCAGGGTAAAAGGGTTTATTTCAACTTGCAGTTCCATGTTACAGTCCATCTCAGAGCAGGAAAGGCATGGTAGCAGGAGCCTGAGGCAGCTGGTCACTTTGAGCATGGTAAGGAAGCAGAGAGTGAAGAATGCTGCTGCTCAGCCAATGCTCTCCTGTCTATATAATCCAGGACTCCAGCCCATGGAATGGTACTGCCCAGAGTTATCTGGCTTTGTCCACCTCAACTATAACCTAATAAAGATATCCCTTACAGTTGAGATGTATTTCCATGGTGATTCTAAAGCCTGTCAAGTTGACAACCAGAGATTAACCATCACAAAGGGTTCACACTAAAGGCATAGCTTAATATTAAGCATAGGTTATTATGTATCCACTTACTAAAAAGTCCAATTATGAAAATATGAACTGAATGTTCAACAAATTCATTATATGAGTTGCTCTGGGAGGGAGAAGAATTGGGCCAAAGAGAATATGCATATGGTACATTGTATTTTACTCTTCAGAAAATTAAGGAACATGTTTCCGAGGTATGCAAATTTTTACAGCATTTTGCCATTTTATTTTTTAATTAAAAAATTTTAAATGGAAACTGCATAGATTTGAAATAGTTTTTAGTTCATAATTTTTTCGTGTTTTCTTCTTCAGCCTTTGGCAAACTGTTTGCCATATACTAGATGCTAAAGTTGTGTTTAAGAAATAAATTAAACCTTTCTTAAACACCTCATGACACAGTAAAGACAAATAGGTCTAAAGCCTGTGCGTGGACTGTTTCCAACTCATTCTTTTGTTCCTTTTTCCCATGAGCCTCCCAAGAAAAATATATTCTCTTGGTTACCTTCTCACCAATGTAACATAAGGGAGGAAGATTTTATTTTGGTTCACATTTCAGAGGAAAACAGTCCATCAATCATAGCAGGGAAGGTATAGTGGCAGAAGCACGAACCAGCTGGTCACATTGTGTCCACTGTCAGGAAGTAGAGTTAGATGATGCTGTTGCTCATCTGTCTGTCTCCATTTTCCATTTATTACTATTATTTTTTATTTTAGAGAGAAGGGGGAACAGAAAGAGAGAGAATGGGCACACTAGGGCCTCATCCACTGAAATAGAATGCCAGATACTTGCACCACCTAGGGGGCATGTGCAACCTTGCTCTTACCTCACCTTTGTGCACTTGGCTTATGTGGGATCTGGAGAGTCGAACATGGGTCCTTAGGCTCCACAGGCAAGAACATTAACCACTAAGCCAGCTCTCATTTTTCCTTTTTATTCAGTCCAGAACCAAAGCCCATAGATAGTACCACCCACATTCAGAGTGGGTCTTCCTCATTTGAACCTTTCTGGAAACACTCTTACAAGACCCAATGAAAGGCATACCTTATTAATGCTCTAAGTGATACTTGATATAATAAAGTTGACAATAAAGGTTAACTAGCGCATTAACTAAAGGAAGAGATTTGCACAAATAAATAAGATAGGTTCCCCCTCTTCATGAGCCCACATGTGAGATTCCACTAGTTATTCTACTAGAACACACAAGAAGTCCAGCTCACAGGCTTTGTACCACGTTGCCCTTCTAGAAAGTACTCAAGAATTTCCTTTTCCTCTCTCAAAATTAGATTCTCTTATGATGGCCTTATAAAACCAATGACCAGTAAAACTGCAGAAAAAAATGCAAGCAAAAAAGCAGAGCTACTGAAATCAATAACTTTCCCCCTCTGAGAACCCAACTGCTTGCCCAAAATATGAAAAGGAGATATATATATATATATATATATATATATATATATATATATATATATATATATATATTCCATTTCTTGGTCTAAAAAGTGTCACTCAGCATCCACTGCCTGTTTGAGATAAGCTCTTCATTGGTTAGGGACGAAAGCATGCCAGGAAATTGAGGACATGCGGGTATTTTCCCAAGCTGTATTAGCACTTCTTCTCATGCTTTGCAAAGATTAGAACTTTTATCACTGGCTCACACACATAAAAAATTGTATTAAGCTGTAATATTTTTAGGGTGGAACAGACCAAAATTGTTCTGTTTCTCAGAATGCTGTGAGATGACTGGACTGAACACTGACAAGTTATCTGAACCCTGCTGGGCCAAAGATCTCCCACTGAGCAGTGGGCATGCCTTCCCTGTGATGGGCAAGATGGATGATAAAGACAGATCTGTGGAAGTGTCTCCTTTGAGGAACGGAATGAAGGGCTACTTCTGAACTTAGGTGACATCTCTGGAAAGAAAAGAAGCAGGGATTACCAGGATAATGGCAAGAAGTCTGGACAGAAGCTTACAAATGAGAAGTAATTATACCATCAAGAACCCAGTTAAAGGCTGGAGACATGGATTAGTGGGTAAAGTACTTGCCATACAAACATAAAGACCTGAGTTCAGATGCCCAGCACTGACATGAGAAATGCCAGGTGTGGTGGCCTGCCCAGGAAATCCCAACCTCAGAGACAAACATAGGAGAATCCCCAGGACTTGCTAGCAAGGTAATATAGCCAAATTAATGAACACCAGGAGAGACCCTGCACACACACACACACACACACACACACACACACACACACACAGGTAGGCAGGCCATTGGCAGGTGGGAGTCAGAGCGAGTGATAGACAAAATGAACAGAAGACTGGGCAGAAGGAGTAGGGCGGTTTCAGGCCAAGATGCTTGCTGTGGGTCAGATTTCTTTTTGGCACTTTAACTCCATGAACTCATTTAGCCTTCATGATTACAGGTAGCTATAATTCTATATTCTACAGGTGAGGACCATTGAATTTAAGAAAACAAGTAGCTAGTGAGAAATGTAGTCTTGACTTAAACTTCAGTTCTATAGCTCCCAGGTTCATGGCCAGTGTATTACCCAGATCACCACACTGTGCCACCTCCATAGCACACCTCACTCTGTATACCACCTGACAAGGTGATGCTCTTCTTCAATGTCATCAGTCTTGGAAGTGATCCTGGAAGTGACCATCCAAAATCTTTAGACTCTGTGACAATGCAGCCAGACCCTGCAGAGTAGGGACAATGACTCAGTGTTTGCTATTTCTTATGAGCTGCATATGTTTAAAAAAGAAAGACCAAGATTCCATGCTAAGTGCACTGACAGTACTCATTCAGAAGGGGACAATAAAAACATTTAATTTTTTTATTATTTTATTTATTTTTGGAGAGAGACACAGAGAGAGACAGACAGAGAGGGAGAAGGAGACAGATAGAGATGGGTGTGCCAGCAGCCTCTCAGCTGCTGCAAACAGAATCCAGATGTGTGTGCCCCCTTGTGGTCAAGTGTGGCATTGCACCCTTGCGTCACTTTGCATCTGGCTAAACATGGGACCTGGAGATTGGAACCGGGTTCTTAGGCTTAGCAGGCAGGCGCCTTAACCACTAAGACATCTCTCCAGCCCAATAAAAACATTTAGATTTCAGAGTGGCCACAGGTCCAGGCATGGTGGAAAGCCATGGCTGCCAGTTTACCCACTCTACATAATAACTGGATTTCTGATTGAACACCTGTAACTTAGAGCTGATGTTTGGTGTTATGAACGATTAGGCAGGAGCTGACTACCTATGAAGAGCAATCATGCATTCCCACAACAGCATCAAGGTTCAGGAACCACCTAGAAAGAGGGGCTGTCATCTGACTTTATGAATGACCATTTTCTAAGAAAGAACAAAGTCATGGAAGGGTTTGACTCAGTCCATAAGGTGGAGCTTCCACTAAATGAAGAACATTGTGGGGAAGGACAAAGGCAAGAAGAGCCTCTGCATTCTTGAATTCCATCAATCTGCAATGAGAAAGGAACTTGCCATCCAAAAGACCAAATCAACAGTTGGTACCATCTGTGATTGAGTCCAGAGCAGGGGAGAGATGACTGGAGCCCAGGAAAGCCCAGATATTCTCCATGGAGAAGGTGAGGTTTGGGATGGGTCTTTAAGGATGAGCATCATTCTGGTGAGTAGAAAGGAGGGAAGGGCAGTCTAGACACTGGGAAGCATGTGAGCTACCCCACACAGGTGGTGACAGTTCTCTTATCGTTGCTGGGACAAAACATGCAGCCAGAAGCAGCTTCCAGAAGGAGAGAGTTTATTTTATCTTACAGTTTCAAGAGAAAGTCTCATCATGGCAGATAAAGTATGGCAGAGCAGACAATGAAGCATCACATCTTGTCACAGAAGCAGGGAAGAAGCAGCAAGCGTGAGCTGGCGGGGCATCACAACCCCACAGCAGCAGGAAGGAAGTCATCTGCGTACTGAGCTCAGAGCTCGGCTATATATTGCCCCAAAGCCCACCCCCTGTGACATACTTCCACTGGGAAGTCTCCACCTCCCAAAGGCCTGGCAAATTTCCCACAGGGCTTCATGCTAGCTATTTCCCACAAACTGGAACATTCTCTCCTGGAGGGAGGCTCAGTGAGATTCAGAAGTCAACAAAACTTACAAGGCTCAGGAAATAAACAACATTCAAAGTCCCAGGAAGCCCCTGAGATTTGGAAGAGTCACCAGACCATCCCCAAGGTCCTGGAAGCAGCCACAATTGCTGGGAAGAAAAGTCTCTCATCGGCTGATATGTCCTCAAACAATTTGTGTGGACTACCTTGCAACTCACCGTGGAAAATGTAACTCGTTGCTTTTATTTTCTTGTGTGGGTCTAAAATGATAGATTATACTTTGTTTATACTGGTGGAGGAGAAAGATAAATAGTAAATGCAATACTTCACTGCCTGGCTCCTTGTAGCCAGAACTTCCTGAAGCCCTTAAATACCATACTAGAGATTGCAAGCCCTCCACTTGCAGAGTGCATGACATTTAGTGGCAGCCATTAGACCTAGTAGCAGCGCTTCAATCCTAACCTCAGTCGAAAGGACAGCTAGGATTTCCTAACTGATTTCTTGCCCCACTTTGCAGTATTGTCTCCAAGGCTCTTTTGTTCCATGTACTTCTTCCACCATCCAATCCTCACCCATGAACATAAGCCATCACAGCATGTGTATGCATGAGTTGCTTGTGAGAGGTTCTACTGAAGCCTGTTGCCTTCAAAAGGCAACTTTCAAACTTTCATCAAGATTCACGTGTACAGAGTGGGGCTGGTGTATATTACTAAGAATCACATAAAAAGTCCATTCAAGTGTGCATTCTCCAGCCCACTAGAGGTTCTCATTTGGAGTATGTGAATAAGAAGTTTGTGTGTGTACACGTGTAAGTGTGTTCATGTGTGTGCATACACGTGTGTGCATGTAGGTTTCTTCCCTCAAGTGCTGTCAATCTTTCCTAAGACAGAGTCTCTCATAGGCCTGACACCAGTCAGACCAGACTGGCTAGCCAGCAAGTCTTAAGGATCTGCCCGTCTGTGCCTCACCAGTGCTCAGATTCCTGGCACACATCATCATGCCCAGAATTTGGCATGGGTTCTGGGGATGAAACTCAAGTTCACATGCTTAGAAGGCAGCATTTTACTGACTGAGCTGTGTTCCCACTCCAAAGCCCATGAAGTTCATTTATTTTTTAATATACTTTATCTATTTGTAAGCAGAGGGAGAGAGAAAAAAAGAGACAGAGAGGTAGAAAGAATGGGCACACCAGGGCCTATAGCCTCCACCAAAGAACTCCAGATGTCATTGTGCATCTGTCTTTATGAGGATACTGAAGAATTGAACTTGGGTCATTAGGCTTTGTAGGCAAACACTCAGCCACTGAGCCATCTCTCCAGCCCTCCTGAAGTTTAGTTTTAATCAGATTCTCAGGAGATTCTGACGGGCACAATGATGTTGAAATGTTCCACCAGTTTACAAATGTTTCGATCATCTGAATGCCCAAGTGAATGAAACAAATGCCAACAGGCACCCTGCCCTGCAGAGTTCATGCCTTCTGCCCCCATCTCACCTCAACAACCTCCACTATCCTAATTGCCATCATGTCCAGTCATGCCGACCTCCTAGTTGTCTTTGGTGTTGTGTCTACCAAGGACATTCCTCCCGCAGCCATGTCCTTCACTTATTTCATACCTCTGTTCCAACATGGTCTTCTAAGGGACTTCTATTCTAATTACCTCTATGGCAAACTGCACACACACCAATACACACTCACTACTCAGTAGCCCATTACCCCACTCAGGTCCTTTGAATAACAATTAGTGCTATGGTTTATATGAGAACTTACGGGTTTTTTTTTTTTACCTGCATTACTAGAATGTGAGCTCCTGAGAACCAGAGATGTCATTCTTTACCATGTTCACGTCTCCTCATGCCTGGAGGGCATTGCGCATTCAGTAAACAGTCAGTGAGTTAAGGAACAGAAGCACTGCTAGCTATCACAAAGACTCAGCATGAGGGCTGGAGAGATGGCTTAGCGGTTAAGGTGCCTGCCTGCTAAGCCTAAGAACCCTGGTTCCAATCTCCAGGTCCCACGTTTAGCAAGATGCAGTGACACAAGGGCGCAATGCCACACTTGACCACAAGGGGGCACACGCATCTGGATTTCATTCACAGCAGCTGAGAGACTGCTGGTGCGCCCATCTCTATCTGTCTTCCTCTCCCTCTCTGCCTGTCTCTCTCTGTGTCTCTCTCCAAAAATTAAAAAAATTTAAAAAAAAAAGACTCAGCATGAGTCTCAGCCTACTAAAATATCTTTTGAGATGGAAGATAAGAACATAAAATGTCACAAAAGGCTTCTGGCTCAACAAAGAACAGGGAAGGAAGATGAGTTAGTGCTCGATTTACTCCTGAAGAGCAAGTCACCCCTGTGCTCTATGAAGCTTTCCACCTTCATCAGATGAACTGGAAGGAAATTAGTTCTGAGGAATCTCTACGCACATCCTTGCAGTTGCTACTACTCCTAGAAAATGGTCAAGACTGCGAAGTGGAAACCAAGCAAGGTACCTGTGCATCATCCAAAGCTGTCACCAGCCCACTCTCAAATCTTCCAGGGCCATGGAGAGGGATCCAGATGCATTCAGTCTTGGGTTCTGGTGGCCAGTACTAAACCTAGCAGCCATGGGTGAGTTTTCAAAACAGAAACAAGAGGGGCAAGGCTGGAAGATGCTTTCTTAGTGAACTGGGTAAAATAAGTAAAATGAATAAATCAAAGTAAATGTGGCCTGTTTCTTCCACTAATCTACCTGTAATAAGCTAAAACCTGCTCTCAAATAAAAATTGTCCCAAGGAGATAAACTACCCCTCACACTTCAGCCAAGCAACAGCTGAAAGCACAGAAGAATTGGGGAGATGAGCAAGAGTGCTGCTTCCATGCTGAACCTGATAATCTGCCCCAGGGTGAAGGAAACAGATGCTGAGAAGACTCAACACCTACCAAAGCAAAAATCCAGAGGCTCCTAAGAGCTCATCACTGAAGTCAAATTAAAACTCACCCACAGGTAATTTTGCAGAAGAGGGGGCAAAAAGATTGTAAGAGCCACTGGTTGAGACATAATGTCCAGAGGCATTCCCCCCCCCCCCCAAATTAACTGACTTATGCTCCCACAACACATAACCCACAACCCAAAGGGGAATACCTGCAAACCTACTGAGGAGGGTCCACAGTGGAATGGGGGCAGGGATGAGGGAAAAGAGGGTACCAACACATGATGTATCCATACAAAATATGTTGTTAACTACAACAATAATAATAATAAAAGAAAAAATATTTTCCATTCCAGCTATTATGTTTGTGGCTTTACAGTTAGTATTTCAGACTGACGCTATTCAAACAAAAGTACACAAAATGTATTGTGTAGCTATAAAGCATTATTAGTGACCCTGTGGATATTTGCAAGTGCATATGAGGAAATAAGACAGTCAAATTCACCAAAACCCAAGAGAACAATTGGATCCAGAGAAATCCATACAGTATAATTTTCTTTTGTAT
The DNA here is from genome assembly GCA_036365145.1 of Orientallactaga sibirica. Taxonomy (NCBI): domain Eukaryota; kingdom Metazoa; phylum Chordata; class Mammalia; order Rodentia; family Dipodidae; genus Orientallactaga; species Orientallactaga sibirica. The sequence goes on from JAEOAD010000035.1 coordinate 5,066,296, forward strand.
GGATTTTATCATATATACTGTATCACAGAGGGTTTTGTCAAATTAAAATTTCCAAAGTAGATGACAGTATGGGGTACAAATTACAGAAAACCACCAGTATAGTGGAAAGATATTTCATGATAGCTAAATTAAACCATTAAATCATGCAGCTCATCAGAAAGACAAAGAAAGCACTGAGAGCACACACCCAAAGGGCTGAAGAAAGGGGTACAGCCTGGTGTTTCTGGCTGGGGAAAACCTCAGGGGATAAGGGCAGTCCCATAGGAGAAGGTTAATTATCTGTCTGATATAGTAATAAACACCTAGGCCAATCAACTTCTGCAGAGAGAGTGTCTATTTTGGCTCACATATATATTTTCTTTAAAAAAAACTAAGATTGGGCTGGAGGGATGGGTTAGCAATTCAGGCATTTGCCTTCAAAGCCAAAGGATCCAGGTTCAATTCCCCACAACCCACATTAGCCAGGTGCACAAGGAGGCACACGCATCTGGAGTTTGTTTGCAGTGGCTAGAGGCCCCGGCACACCCATTCTTTCTCTCCCTCTTTCTTTCTGTCAAATAAATAAATAAATAGAAATTAAAAAAGAAAGAAAGAAGAAAGAAAAATAGGGTCACTTAAATTCCTAGCAACCAGAATCAATGACACAAGTGAACAATCTATGTCTCGGTGTTGTTAGTGATGTTGCCACAGAAGGCCAACCACAAACTTCTACAGAATGCCCAGCATGAGCAGTGAAAAGTTCTCCCATGTTTACTCTGCTCCCCACCTACCTTATCCAAGGCAAAGGTGCCTCCCCTGATGACAAATGTTACCTTGAACATTTTAGCAGTTGATGGAAGAGCTGTCTAGAGTCTGACAGAACTTTTCACTTTCAATAGTAATCAAAAATTATTAGAGTCAATACACCTCCACTTGCTCATCTTCTAACATGTCCATCAGGCCTTGGGCTATTCCCTAACCTGTTTTCTTATCCATAAAAAAGGTATTACTATTTCCATACCTCAAGGGCTATTGTGAGACCTGAAAGAGAATGTCCATTCAAAATACACAAGGCAGTTTCTAGTACACTGTAAGTTGTAATACATATCATCATCATTGCCAGCCAGCCAGCCCTATTATCCTCACTCAGCACTGCAGCAGGGGGTGAGCTGACAGCCCTCCTCAGCATTCAGTTTCATTCAGTGAAACTCTCTCCATCTTGTCTTCTACAGCTGAACATCATGTAATGCCTTCTCTGAAATGTTCTCACAGATCTTCTATTCCCCACTTGTTGAGTGATGTTTGTTTTTTTACATGCTTTTTAGAGATAAAAATAAAAATAATGACTTCTTATTCTTATCAATTAGGCAATACCAAGTTTGTATTTCCCCTAACATTTTAATTTGAGTCCATCCTTGACCTATAATTCCAATTGAGTCATGATGGGCTGGGGAGATGGCTCAGTGGTTAAAGGTGCTTAATTTCCATTGAGTCATAAGATAAACATCTTGTATGGGGACACTTCATGTTACACTATTTAAATAATGCCCTGCAGATCTGTATATAAATTATTTACCTTCCCAATAGTATTCGCAATTTAAATACGAAAGAAAAATGATATTTCATATACCAAAAGTTAAATTATTTTTTATTTATATTTTTATTGACAACTTCCATAATTGTAGACAATATCCCATGGTACTTCCCTCCCTCCCCCCACTTTCCCCTTTGAAACTCCACTCTCCATCATATCCCCTCCACCTCTCAATCAGTCTCTCTTTTCAGTTTGATGTCATGATGGTCTTGTGTAGGTAGTGTCAGGCACTGTGAGGTCATGGATATCCAGGCCATTTTGTGTCTGGAGGAGCACATTGTAAGGAGTCCTACCTTTCCTTTGGCTCTTACATTCTTTCTGCCCCCTCTTCCACAATGGACCCCGAGCCTTGGAAGGTGGGTTTAAGATGTTTCAGTGCTGAGCACTCCTCTGTCCCTTCTACTCCACACCATGATGCCTTCTGAGTCATCCCAAGGTCACCACCATCTGGAAAGAGAAGCTTCTCTAACCAAAAGTGAGAATAGCATTAATATATGGGTGTGGACATTAAGAGAAGTGCTTACTGGGCAGTTTGGTGAGCATAATATATACATTTAGGGTGACACCAGCAGACATTACACCCCTAGGGCTCATGACTACCCCTGTCGTAGGTTTTCAGTATTAGGGATGTGTTCCCTCCCATGGAGTGGGCCTCTACTCCAATTGGAGAGTGGTTGGTTTCCCCCATAACAGACATGCCACTATTGCACCTGTTGGGTCATTTGGCCTGGCTGGCCAAATTTAAAGCTTGCAGTATTCACTGTTGAGTACCTTCAATGGTGTTTTCTCTCTCCCATTGACCTGCATGCAGCATAGCTTTTTCCAACTTTCTGTCAGCTGGTCCACATGGAGGAGGTTTTCAGCTCAGCTCCAGCAGGATTTCTCAGTGACCTTGCAGCCCAAGTATGTGGAGTCTTCAACAATAGGGTCTTACCATCTATTCCTGGTGGGAAACCAAGGGCCTCAGCAATGGCCTATAATGTTTAGGGGGTATCTGTGACCTCCCTGGCCAACAGCTCACTGGAAGGTATCCCATCCCTGGCACTGAAAATTTTCTAGTAACAATCTATGGCTTCTGAGTGTTCCATTGTCCAGAAAAGTAGGTTTCCCTATGACTTATTTATATCCTCTTAGATTTTTATTAGCCCTCCCTGCACCTTTCCTTTACTCAATCTCTTCCCCTAACCTCACTTGGGCATTTTCACCCCCATTAATTTGTTCTTCTACTTACATATATATAATGTCATCCTATTAAGTACCCCATCCCTCCCTTTTTATTCCCTTTATATCCCCTTTCTTCATTACTGGCTTCTGCTACATTTAATCTTAATATGATCATTCATGCCTTGATCTCTCTCTTTTGTGTTGAATTTTTTTTTTACCATATATGCTTAAAGCCTGACCTTGCTGTAGGTTTTTTGTCATTTTTTCCTACACCAAGATCATAAAATATATTCACTTTTATTTCTTTTCCTGAATGTTTTTTCTTTCCTTCCTTTACTTGTGTTAGTGTGTTCATATTTGACCAATAATGTTAATAGAAAGATAAACAAAAACACCCCTAGCCTTTCAAATATTGGACCCAAAGAGATCAGTTAAATGGATGATATGGAAGGTATAGGATCTGTCTTTGTTGTAAGCCAGAAAATTCTAATTCAGTCTTCAAAACACATTTCTTGGGTGAGAGCCACCATGATAATTGTATTTCCGGCTATGGTGATTATTCTATTTTCTCCACCTATTTTGCATAAATCTGAATAATACACTCAAGTGGCTCTAACCTCACATATGTAATAATTAGTGCAATTAATTAATATAAATTTTCTCCATTTCTGTATTGTAGGCATGACAGACATAAAGTGCATTACCTTGTGTGAAGACAATCAGTTTAATTATCTTCTAAATAACATTCCACAGAGACATACTAAGTGAGACAGTGAAGAATCAAAATACATAATCAGGGTCTTAAGAGAAGGCTACTATGACAGAGGGTGGGACTCTGAGGGTATATTGAAGGCTGCAACATCAGATTGGGAGTGTATGAGTTTAGGGACAAGGAAAGGCTGATTGTTGATGTAAGCAATTGTAAGGAGGTGGTTTACTGAGGTGTAGAATCCAGAATTCCCACAGGCTGGAGAATATAAGACTGCAGACTGCCCTAACGAAGCACTCCGGCATGCATTAAAGGGTCATCCCCTCTCCCTGGTCTCCGTCCACTCTTTTCTGAGAAGCAGGTCATGCAAAGCCAGGGAGCTTCAGCTGTTGCAATGTCGCTACAGTCCTATTCTATCAGTATGTCCTGCACATCTGTAGCCTTCAGCACTTATGCTTAAGGAGGAACAGGCTGTGTGCACCTCTATGGTGGCCATCCTGGACATAAAGGAGCTGATTAGGAGTGGTGGGAACGTTTTACTGTTCAATTGTCTAAGAGGCACAGGCCTGAGATGCTTGTGATACTGAGTAATGGTTGAACATCAGCACCTCCCAGGAAGCTTGAGTCCCAGCAAGTGCTGAGGGCTGGATCTGGTCATGATCAGTGTGACATCAGTGTGACATCCACATGATTTCAAAATGCTGTTACTCAAGGGAACTTTCAGAAAGCTGGTTATTTTTCATGACAATCCCTGAATCAGGACTTTCTCTGAGGCTCGAGCAGTTTTAAAAGGCACTTTCTTGTTTTCTTGTCTTGCAATAACTTATAATATAAGACTTGTGCTAGACATAAAGGACATGTGGATGGAGAATTTCACATAGTTTTCATCTCCGTGGAAGCGAGTAATATCTGAATGAACACACGAGTAAGACTTGTTGGGTCCCTGATTCTAAGCAGCTAGCCACAGATCTCACTTTGAGAACAGAAGCTCCAAGGGCCACAGTAATTTAGGTGTTCATGAAATTGTGCCTTTCGTCATGTGGTTTCATTCTTCCCATACCCTTGGCCTCTGTGTCTCCTTCATTCATCAGTTAGATCATCCAGAGGATCCTTTCCGCAGCAGTACCTGGCATATGATTACACTTTACAACATTGAACTGAACTAACAAGAAAAATGATTGGAAAACTCTGGCCCAAGAAAGCATGGTTATATTTCTTCATCAGTGGGAAATCAATTCCACTTTATCTGCTCCTTCCTTTCCCATGTCTTTCTATCACTATAATGAAATATCTGAGATAACCTGCTTAAGAACAGAGAGGTTTGTTTGGTTCCCAGTTTTAGAAGCCACAGTCCATGAGCAGCTGGCCATGTTGCTTTAGGCCTGGGCAAAACATTGGACAGTGACCACTTGGCAGAGCAGTACCACTCACCTCATGGCCAGGAAGCAAAAAAGAGAAACAAAGGGCAAGACCAGGGTCCCACTATCTCCTTCAAAGACATTCTTCTTAGGATCTAAAGACCTCTAAGGCCTGAAGAGATAAAGAGGTCCTGCCCAGGAAAGCTTCCACCTTCTCCCAACAGCATCACTCTGTGCATTAATCCTTTACCACGTGGACCCGCAGGGGGTCACCGAAGGTCCAAAGTACAATTCTTACCCGAAGCAAGCCGCTCTCAAATCATGGCTCCTGCACTAAGCATTTATCCCTTTTATAGGCAGGCAAAGCTCAGCATAGGTCTTCAAGTCACAAATGGGATACAGCTGAGAATTCTATGAAGATCAAAGGGTTAGAAAGAAATAGATCTTAGAGATGGAAAGTGATGTATAAAGCTAACAGTGATCTTCTGATCCACTATGGAGACCTAGGACCCCAGTGGAAACCATTTAGGTAGTATGGGTCTATTCTCATAGGTAGAGCCTTCTGGAGACCCGAGATCACAGAGAAGGAATTTATGTTGTTCCTTGGTCTTCTTCCAAAGTTCCCAAGAGACAAAGGCAAGCATCAATTCTTAATATTAAAAAAAAAAAAACAGAAATTTAGAAAACTCAAGCTTTGGTAGTAGGGCTGTCAGATTTAGCAGATCAATATATGGATTGCCCAGATCAATTGTCAGATGCAGAAGTATTAAATTTTCAGTGTATACCTCATTGGGCATAACTGGGTCTCCTGTATTTGTGTGTGTGTGTGTGTGTGCGTGCGTGCGTGTGTGTGTGTGTGTGTGTGTGTAGAGAGAGAGAGAGAGATTCAAAGAGAGAGACAGAGAGAGAGAGGGAGAGGAAGACAGATAGAGATGGGCGCGCCAGCAGCGTCTCAGCTGCTGTGAATGAAATCCAGATGTGTGCACCCCCTTGTGGTCAAGTGTGGCATTGCACCCTTGCATCACTTTGCATCTGGCTAAAAGTGGGACCTGGAGATTGGAACCGCTGGAGATTGGAACCAGTGTTCTTAGGCTTAGGAGGCAGGCACCTTAACCGCTAAGCCATCTCTCCAGCCCTTTTTCTGTTTTTTTAATTGACAAACTTCTATAATTACAGACAATAAACCAAAATATTTCCCTCCCCTCCCCCATTCCCCTTCATAACTCCACTCTCCATAGTATCCCCTCCCTCTCTCCATTAGTCTCTCTTAATTTGGTGTCATCATCTTTTTCTCCTATTATGAGGGTCTTGTGAAGGTGTTGCTAGGCACTGCAAGGTCATGGATATTGAGGCCAATTTCTATCTGGACAGTTGTATTGTAAGGAATCGTATAACCTTCCTTTGGCTCTTACATTCTTTCCACCCCTTCTTCCGCAATGGACCCTGAGCCTTGGAGGGTGTGACAGAGGTGTTTCAGTGCTGGACACTCCTCCATCCTTTCTCAGCACTATGTTGCATTTTGGGTCATCCCAGTGGTCATCACCATCTGAAAAGAGAAGCTTCTCTAACCAGAAGTGAGAGTAGCATGAACATTAAGTATAGTGCTTTCAGAACCCTAACTGGGTAAGAGTTTCCATGACACTTATTCCAACTAACTCTCAGAGGCCGACTACTAGTTCCAGTACTTTATAGAAGCAGGTATGCAATAGGGCCTCCACATTCACACGGAAAGAAGGGGAGTCGGTTTGGATAGTAAACCAAACTTATCAGCATCCAATATCTTAGCAAAACACAATTTCTGGGGCTAGGAAGATGCTTCAAAGGCTAAAGTGTTTGTTTTGTAACAATGAGGACCTGAAGTTAGATCCCAGAACTTTCATAATCACCCAGATATAGTGTCTCTGTAACCCCAGCTCCAGAGAGACAGAGATAAGGGATCCCTAGGGCTTGGTGCCTACCTAGTCTAGTGAACTGGGTGAGTTCCAGGTTCAGTGAGACACCCTGTCTCTAAAAATAAGATGAAGAGGGCTGGAGAGATGGCTTAGTGGTTAAGGCACCTGCCTCCTAAGCCTAAGAACACTGGTTCCAATCTCCAGCAGTTCCAATCTCCAGGTTCCACGTTTAGCCAGATGCAAAAGTAACACAAGGGCGCAATGCTGCACTTGACCACAAGGGGGCGCACGCATCTGGATTTCATTTGCAGCAGCTGAGAGGCTGCTGGCGTGCCCATCTCTGTCTTCCTCTCCCTCTCTCTCTCTGTCTCTCTCCACAAAAAAAGAAAAAAGAAAAAGAAGGTGAAGAGCTGGAGCAATGGCTTAGCAGTTAAGCCATTTGCCTGTGAAGCCAAAGGGTCCTGTTTCAATTCTCCAGGACCCACATAAGCCAGATACACAAGAGGCACATGCATCTGGAGTTCGTTTGCAGTGGCTGGAGGTCCTGGAATACCCATTCTCTCTCTGTCTGCCTCATTCTATCTCTCTCTCTGCTTGTGAATAAATAAATAATTTTTTTAAAAAAAGCACCTCTTTCTCTAAAAAATAAAATAAAATAAAATAAAAGTGGAGAGTGCTTGAGAAAGACCTCTGATATGACCTCTGACCTCCTCAAGCATGTGCACACGTGCGCTTGTACCTATACACATATATATGTGCATACCACACACATACACCACACAATACACATACACACATGCACACCACACACAGACACGTGAACACTATTACTTATCATACCCACAAAAATTCTGCAATGTACAAAGTGCTATCATTTGATAACAAGACCAAGGATGCCTAGAAATCTAAGTAACCCCATAGCTAGTAGGTGACACAGGCATGACACTCCAGCACCTCTGTCACTCCTGAGCCGCTCTTGCTTCATCACTGACCTGCCGCCTTCCTCCCTCACTCCTTTATGTCACCGTAACTTTCCTGACCTCCTGAGATCTGCATTTTGGCTTAAGAGACAAATAACTCTGTGTTCTCCCTTGAGAGAAGGTTGTTTCATGGAGGAGGGGACGCCCTAGATGACTTTTACAATATAGTTCCTGGTTCCAGGAGACGGCTGATACAGAACCCGTCGACCCATGTGTTTCTCAGTACAGTATAGTTCCTGGGGCCAGGAGACGGCTGATGCAGAACCCGTCGACCCATGTGTTTCTCACGACAATATAGTTCCTGGTGCCAGGAGACGGCTGATACAGAACCCGTCGACCCATGTGTTTCTCACTACAATATAGTTCCTGGTTCCAGGAGATGGCTGATACAGAACCCGTCGACCCATGTGTTTCTCACTACAATATAGTTCCTGGTGCCAGGAGACGGCTGATACAGAACCCGTCAACCCATGTGTAGTTCTGGGGCCACTACAGAACCCGTCGACCCATAGTAGTTCCTGGTGCCAGGAGACGGCTGATACAGAACCCGTTGACCCATGTGTTTCTCACGACAATATAGTTCCTGGGGCCAGGAGACAGCTGATACAGAACCCGTTGACCCATGTGTTTCTCACTACAATTGTACATCCTCTTGCTTGTGTCTATTGCAAGAAAAAAAAAAAACAGTTGGGAATATTTTTGACTTTGCCTCAGGTTTCAAAATTTCTTGTGAAAAAAAAAAAGTAAGCTGTCTTGAATAATTTAACATGCTTCAAGGAAGACTTCTCTTCTACCTAAGAAGCAAGAGAGAAAGCAGGCCATCCACATCCCCTCCCAGACTCCCTTCCCACTGGAAGAGAGGGAGCAAGTCTGTCTGTATGCCCTTGAGCTTCCAAAGCTCCACCATGGACCAGGAGCACGGCTGATGTTCTGTCAACATTTGTGGAAATGAATTATCTCAATGCCCGAGTGCCTGAACTACCATTCTTCTAAGTCTGGCATTTGATCTATTTGTGAAAAGAACAAAAACCACCCACATGTTGACCTGGATGAGTCATGAGCTCCTCTCCAGAAGTCAGGAGGCTGGAGGAACCCTCTTAGTGGAGAGTGTATCCTAGAGACAGGCCCAATAGAGGGGCCCCAAGTGGTGGGCACTGGCGCCCATCACGTCACCAGCCTCTACACACTAATTTTCAGTGGGTGGCTTAAACTGTGAGTTAGCTCCATTCTTTTTGCCTCATTTTCTTTATCTTCCTTTGTGGTTCTGTTCTAGGATTAAAAAAGAAAATTATGATAGTGCCTGGATCATAATCGGGTCTCACATAAATGCTAAATATAGGCTTCCTCAGAGAAAACATCAAACTGAAGTCACTCTAGAAAATATAGTATAAACTGCTTGCCACACACAAGGAGGAAGGCCTGAGCCAGATCCCCAGATCCCATGAAAAGCTGGACACTGTGGTGCTGGCAGCTGTAATCCCAGCATGCCTTGGGGCAAGAAGGGAGATAGAAGTGGGAGAATAAATTACCCAGAGGTTTTCCTGCCAGCCAGTCTGATGGTCACAGCAGCGAAAAGAGGGACCTCTCCTCAAACCAGGTGCAAGGTGAGGACAGATACCCAAAGTCCTTTGATCTCCACATGGGCACCATGCCATATTTATACACACACACACACACACACACACCATTCTCAATTTGAAAGGAAAGCAATTTGTAAAAATTTATTTCTTTTGGTGGGTAGAGAGTTTGCTCACTGGTTAAAGGCACTCACTTGCAAGCCTGCTGATTTGAGTTCAGTCCTCCTTGGCACCCACGCAAAGCCAGACACAAAGTGGCACAAGCATCTGTAATCCCAATGTCCCTTTGGCAATAAGGCTGAATCTCAAAAACAAACAAACAACAACAACAAAAAAGGAAAGATCCTGTCTCAAACACTGGAGGGAAAGGAGAAACAAACTGAAGTGGTCCTCCGACTGCCACACGTGTGCCCATACATAGACACACACGTATACATACACACGCACACAACTAAAAGATATGTCCCTTTAACTGTAAGATCAAATGACCAAACTTTGGAATATCTTAAGGAGGACAGATAAGCAGACAGCAAAGTGCAGGGGAATGCTCAGGGGCCCTGTCACCTGCTCCCCTCCACGGTGCCCTCAGGATGGAGCTACTGTACCTGCTCCTGGTTGGACAACACTTGCTGTCTGTGTCTGTCCCGTGCACTCATTTGTTTTGCTTGTTGTGTTTTTAGCCCCTTGGGTGGAGGCAGGCATAACAGAACAGGTTCACAAAGGTTTCTTTTATTCATTCAGCCAAGAACTTTTGTTTTTGTTTTTGTTTTTAGAGGTAGGGTTTCACTCTAGTTCAGGCTGATCTGGAATTCATTCTGTCATCTCAGGGTGGCCTCGAACTCACAGTGATCCTCCTCTGCCTCCCAAGTGCTGGGATTAAAGGTGTGCACCACCATGCCTGGCTTTTTCAGTATCTTTTTATTTTTTATTTTTATTTATTTATTTGAGAGAGTGAAAAAGGCAGAGAGACAGAGGGAGAGAATGGGCATACCAGGGCCTCCAGTCACTGCAAACGATCTCCAGATGCATGTGCCACTGTGTGCATCTGGCTTATGTGGATCCTGGGGAATCAAACCAAGGTCTGTGGCTTTGCAGGCAAACACTTTAACTGCTAAGCCATCTCCCAGCTCCCAAGAAATGTTTTTTGAGCCTAGGCACCATGTCCTTGGGCCAGGTGTGAGGACTCATGTGATGAGCAGCTGGGCACAATTATCCTGTTAAAGGCATCTTGGGCAATGGGGAGCACCACAAGAGGGATCACCTTCTCTCCTGTCCTCCTCTTTCAGAGCTTTGTTGGCACACAGGTTCACACAGCACCAGTAGCAGCCGATGGCCTGATGCTGGTTGAAATGGCATGTGCGTTTTTTCTTTGTGGATGCCTGGCTTTCAGATTCCACAGCCCAGGCCAGGATTCCAATGGGACATAGAGAATCAATTCAGGGGCTGGAGAGATGGCTTAGCAGTTAAGGCGCCTGCCTGCGAAGCCTAAGAACGCCGGTTCCACTCTCCAGGTTCCACATTTAGCCAGACACAAAGTGATGCAAGGACGCAATGCCACACTTGCCCACAAGGGGGCGCACGCGTCTGGAGTTGGTTCACAAGATGCCTCTGGCATGTCCATTCTCTGTCTTCTGTCTCTCTCTTTCTCTCTCTCTCTGACTCTCTCCAAAAGAAAAATGAGACTCAACTCAGTATATCTCCTCAAACCTCTAGTGTATGTCTCCTCATTCACCCAACAAATGCAGGCTGACTATTATCTGGTACTCTTCCTTAATCAAACTGCGTCCCAGTCCAGCTTTTAGTCAAGGATTCTGTCATCAGCTCCACAGAACCCTCACTCTGGGTGCCTTGCTGACCAATGAAGCTCCTCCTCCTCTACCCCTGCAACCTAGCCAAGGTCCTTGTCTCCCACTTCACTGTGAGTGCCTAACCATGTCTCTCTTGGGAACTTTCCAGGCATTCGGTGACGGTTAATCTTGACTATCAGCTTAACAGGATCTGAAATCAACTGAGGGACACACCTCGGAGAGGGTCTGTCTATGAGGACATTTCCTGGAAGGATCCATGGGGGGGGGGAATAGAAGACCCTCCCCAGATGAGCAGCACCTTCCAGCAGGAAGTCCAGACATAAAGAGGTCAATGGAAAAAAAGTCAGTGCTGCCTGCCTGCCTGCCTTCACTGCTTGCCAGTGAGTGTGGCTATCTCTGCCACCACTGAGGTTGCCATGCTTCACTGACATAGGGTTTTTGCTTCTTCTGACGTGGACTGAAGACCATTGACTCAGCAGGAATCCTCCAGGCCTTCAGCCCCAGGCTGGGACTGCTGAAACATCATTTTCGTGCACTGACCCGCTCCAGGATTCTCAACCACTCGGCCGTTGTTGGACAGCTCAGACCCAGCTAGTCTAATCAGTCCTCTTTTAGCCTCATCAGTTCTGTTCCTCTAGAAAATCTGCCGAATACACTCCCTCCCCCTGCATGTTATTCTGTAAATTCCCACCTGGCTCTGCTGTAAGTCAGAGTTGGGTTCAGTCTTTCCTTTGTTGCAACAGTCCCACCTAAAGACGTCTCCGTCCCTTGAACAAACCCCTGAGCAGTTTCTCTTTAGAACACTTTCTGGCGCGTGGAAATCAAAGGATAGGATGTGGCTTCACGTCCCATCTAGAAGGCCTACCTTCTGCAGATTGCTGCTCACCACATCCTTTGCACACCACACAGGTGCTTCGAGACCATGCCACTTTGTGCTGTTCTGAACATTCTAGAATCACTCATCCAATCTACTGCTCCAGTCCCAACTCAACTGATTTCCAGGAGGAAAAAAAAAAAAAAAACAGTCTGAGAGAGAATCCAGAATAAAGGTAGAGATCTTAGCACTGCAAAATATCTAAATACACAAATAAACATAAAACAAGTTCAAGTTTATTTTTGCCCTTTCTACCATCACATCCTTCCATAACATGCCTGTCCAGACCCCGTCAGCTTGGACTACATGGCGGCCTTTGGCAGCCGCTATAAATGTCGCAAGCAACAGTGAATCAAATCACTTTATAGGTTAGGAAGCAAAGGATCTTTATTACTTGCATGTAATCGCAGTCCTCCCATCTAGACACTGTAGATACTTGCCTAAGTCCTAAAAGCCATTTCCAAAACTTCGCTCCTCCAGTCAGTCTGCCCTCTTCAAGTCTCTCACATAAGTCAACTTTACAAGAGGCCCAGGGAAGGAGGCTGCGGGTACAGCTAGCCCTCGAGTCCAGCTGGAAAAAGACATGGCAGACAGGGTGTTGCAGCGTCGGCCCTGCTCAGGGCACAGTGTCACTCTCTCTGCATGATGAATTCCATTATCTTATAGGGTAAGAATTAAGATTTCGGAAACAGACAGTCCCTCAACAGACTCGCTGAAGATGGGACCTCTGCTGCGATCAAAGGTCTGGGGACAACAGCAGAGGCAGGGGTTGGGACAATACACACTGGAGGGTGACCTCCGCCCAGAGCTGCAAAGCTTTCCTCCTTTGCGTTTCTTGGTCGTTTTGTTACCAGTGGTCTCTGAGTGTTTCCAAGTCACTGGTGTCTTACTCAAAGCATTGGAGAAAGGCGCATACAAGTAGCGGCGAGAGCTTCATTAAGAGCAAAGCAATGATAAAGGGTTGAAAGACACTGCCAATGGTGGCTGTGAGCTACTCAGTACTCGAGTGGAAAGAGCTCAAGAAGCCTGGGGCCGCCTGTTAAAGAGTCCTCCAGAGGGAAGGGTAGGAGCCGTTGGTATGGGTAGAATGTGGGTGGTTCTCTGGTTTGGTTGGCACCCTTGGATTATATCACCTTTTCTTTACTGTGCATGTTCATTCCCACAATGCATCCGTTTCATCATATGTACACCCAGTTATGCACAGGCATAGGAGGGTAAATGGAAGTTTCTCCCTAAAATCTCAGACACAGTTTGCCTTATAGTGCATGTACCCAGAACCCGTCCAGGCTGGATGGCCCCTGCTGTTCCAATCCTTGATATATATCTAAGAACATATTTGAATAGGAATGGATCATAAATAATGGTTACTAGGGGAGGAGAAATCTGGTTCATTGTTTGGAGTGGAGTGTATGTGCAGCTTGATACAGGTGGGGGGGGGTCCCAGTTTCTAACAAGTTGCTCACATATGCTGTAAGAAAAGGGTGTGCTTCCTGCTCAACTAAGCAGTGCCCTATGTTGCTAAACTATTTTCTGTGCTTTCCTGCCTCACTCTGACTCTATAGGGAAGGAGGTAGGGGTTTGATTCTCATCTTGACTTAATGTGTCCTACAGTCAGGACAGTGGGAGGGCTTAGAGGTGGGGAGAGGAGACTCAGGCCTGGGCCAAGTTCATTCTGTATCATCTGTCAGATACCCATTTGGTGAGAAATGGCCGGGGGGAAGACTCTGACCTGGCACACCCCTTTTAATTTGACCCTCATCCCCAAGGAACGGAGAGCCACACCTCCTTTGGATATATATCAGCCAGGCTGATTTTATTTGGGTTCCTTCGTTCTATTCTAGTTTCTTTCCAAGCTGTGAATCTTCAACGAAAGCTGCTCAGCAGAAGTTCTGCATGAAAAGCCACACTGCCCTGCAGTGAGCGAGCTTCCCTGTCTAGGGTCACTGGAGGGGGTTGCTTCACTGTGAGCCTCCAACAAGCCCATTGGGCGCCGCCTGCATAGCCCTCAGGTCCAGTCTGTAGTAGCCCTACCCCAGGCTGGCACAGGGCACCTCAAGGTCACTACCTGCTTTGTAAGATGTTCCACCCTAGGCGCTTAGGATCTTCCTCATGCATCAGAAATTCATTGTCCCATCTCCCCCTCTTCTGTACCTCCATCCCTTCTTCATGCTGCCCTGTGGCTGGAGCTGTGTCCAGGAGCTTGCCTTTGTGATGCCACCAAAAGAGAAACAGCTCCAACGTCTCTTCAGCAGCCTGATACCTTAGGAGAGTTACAAAGCTCACCAGCCAGTGGAATTCTTCCTCTGCTTGTTTCTGGTTAATTAGCCTGTTGGAACTTTGGTTTCCTCATCTCTAAGTGGGTTTAGTGTGACTGCACAGAGCTGCCTCAATAACCACCCAGCACTGTCTGGACACTCTGCAGACAGCCAGCAAAGGAGCATTGCCTCGGCCCCTCCCCCCACAAGACTAAACACGAAGCTCCGCTGCACACAGTTGGAGAATCTCCAGAAGGGACCCTGAAACATGTCACGGAGATGTTGGCAGGCTCACCAGCACCATCAATTTAGGCTGTGAGCAGCTTCATAAATTTCCCCGGGACTTCTTGTTCCAGTATTTCTCCATTTCTCCCATTTATTTTATGTGATATTATATATTTAAGAGCATAGCGGTGGATGAAAAATTTTTATTAAATTTATTTTATACTGACCCAGGTAGGTAGGAAAGAATTGTTTTATTTGAGCCTCCACGAGTCAATCTCAAACATGAATAATATCCCTTTTACGTATTGTTATGGGCATTTTTCCATTTACACAGAAAGATGTCCTCCCCGAAAATAGGAATTTTCCTTGATTACCCATTTGCCTAACAGATTGACATAAACACAAATATTTTGTGTCTATTTTTACAGCTTTATTACTGACATGTGGGTGATTCTTCCATTTAGGATGAAAGTCTCATGTATTCAATGACTATTGAGAGACTTGGGAAAATTTCACTCAGAGTTCAATCACCAGTACAAAAGGAAGGGAGAGAGGGAAATCAAGGTTCTTTTGCAGGCATCCTTACTGCTCTAAGAGATGGGTTTAGAAGGCTCTGCCTGACTGGAGTCTGTTCCTGGCTCCCCCAGAAGTCTGAACCTAGAATCTGCCATCACCTAGTCATGCCACACTTAATCCTGACATGTTAATCCTCCACTGAGCTGAGCCCCATCCCTGGAAAATATCGAATTTACCTTTCTGCTCCCAGGTTAAACTTGAAATCAATAAAGTGTGATGGGCATGCTGGACCCACCAACCTGAGGAAGTTCTCTGAGACCCCCTCCCAGGGGAATTATTGGCCCTTGGGGGAGATGAGAACAAAGACGCCTGCAGGAGTGTGGGTCTTGTTCCATTCCATTCCCCGGGGTCATTGGCCACCGAAGTCCCAGGCGAGGGAGAGAGGAGTTGGGAGGGAAGCAGCAGGTCCTTCCTGGAGCAGCAG
The DNA here is from genome assembly GCA_036365145.1 of Orientallactaga sibirica. Taxonomy (NCBI): domain Eukaryota; kingdom Metazoa; phylum Chordata; class Mammalia; order Rodentia; family Dipodidae; genus Orientallactaga; species Orientallactaga sibirica. Next base: position 5,081,711 of record JAEOAD010000035.1, read on the forward strand.
GTGAGTGCGACGTGAACATGATGGGCAGTGAGCACCCGGGAGACCATCTGATGGACAGCACTCGTTTATTCAAAAGGGGAGTGGGTTTATAAACACTTGGGGAAGGTTGAGATGGCACATACAGACTATATGGCAATCAGATGCATAGTTTATGGGCTGTTATCTAGGTGGCAGAAGGACTGGTAACTTCAAAGCTATGGGGGAAGGATAAGGGAAGGTGGGGGAAGGGCGGAAGAGGAGATTAACAGGAGGCTGTGACTTCTGTTACTGTGGGGGGTGAGATGGCTACGTGACTCCAGCCACATGAGGGTCTCTTGGGCAGCTAGCCACAAGGTCAGGAATTGTGGGGGCCAAAGTATGGAATGGCCAGAGCCTTTTGGGGTCCAGGGGGAGGGTCTTGCCACTCTGGGCAATGATAGCACATTACAACCTACAACATAGGGAAGGCCGTCACCGTTACCAGGGACTCCTGACAGAGGGCCAGCTGCAACCCCACAGCCCAGGGTCCCTGGCCATGTCCAATAGTTCAGGCCAGCCTCCTCACAGGTCCAGCCCATTTCTAGCAAGGCCCAACACAGGAGACCATTTGAGACCAGCTTCTGGGCTTCTTCCTCCCACTCCAGACCAGCTCTCATGGGAAAACCTTTCCTAAGAGGTGAGATCCGAGGCAAAATTTAAACTATGTGAAGACAGCTTACCATCATCAGAATCTGGCCTTCTCCGGACATATTGTCCCAAACACACATTTCCCTATCTCCTTACAAGGGCTATTTTGTAAAACATTCCACAAATTAATGATATCCACCATCTGTGGAGTACATCACAATTTAGGAGCATTTCCTCCTATGCTTGTCTGAAGGCCTCTGATATAGGTCTCATTACACCCATTTGTGGACTCAGAATCCTTGGCTTAGAAAAGATAAGCCATTTGCCCAATTTCCCACTAGCAGCCTGCCTCAAGAGGCTGTGAACCTAACTGCTAAGTTCATTTGCTCTGTGATCAGACCTGGCCAGTGTAGAAGTGACCTTGCTTTACCTCTGGGCCTTTCTTCCATCTTTATCTTCCCTGAAAACCACACAGAGCTAGTGAATTTAGCCTGGGCTCCATCCACAGGCAAGTGAGCAGGTAGCATATATGTCTTTAAACTCTGTGCTCTTTACACATAAGGCCTGAGGTCTTACAGTTTACTGCCATGGTTTTCAAAATGGGGGTCCCTGGACCCGCCCTGTCAACATCACCCACAAGCTTGTTAGCAATGCATATTCTAGGCATGATCCAAAACCTGCTAAAACAGAAACTCCGGAGGTGGAACCCAACAGTTTCTTGGGGTTAGAGCTTGTTTGGTTGTTTTTATTTTTGGTGTATGTATATGGTGTATGTGTGTGTGCGCACACGCTTATGTTCATATGTGTGAGTATAGATGTGTGTGTGTGCAACAGCACAGGAGTGAAAATCAGAGACAACTTTTGGGAGTTGATCCTCATCTGCCACCTCATTTTGAGGCAGGATCTCTGGGGTTTTGTGGTTGGTTCCTGCTAGGTTCGTCTGGGTAGCTGCCTGAAAAGCTTCCAAGAAAGTGTCCTGTCTCTGCCTCCTATGTCACCATCAGCATGCTGGGATCTCAGAAGCGCACCATGTTTTTCAGCTTTTTTGTGGAATCTGGGGCTCCAAACTCAGGGTTGTGTGCAAGTGCTTTATCCACTGAGCAATTCCTTCAGTCCCGCCATCTGTTTTTTCTTTTTGTTTGTTTGTTTTTTAAGCCCACCAAGTGATTCCAATTCAAGCCCAAGTTGAAGAACCTCTGGTTTATAGAAAAGGAAGTCAGCCCTGGAGTCAGTGGAAGGCAGGAGGCTGGTACTTCCCAACCTTGTCTTGGGAATTTCCTATTTTTTTTTAATTTTTTTTGACTCTTGAGCATAATCTTCCCACCACCTTCCTTTTTATCCCACCTAAATACCGACTGCACTGAATCCCTTCTTTCCAATTAGTCTGCCTTCTATTGTATGTCATCATTTTTTAAATTTCCTATTATTCAGGTCTTGTGGAAGAAGTGTCAGCCACTGTGAGAACATGAATATCACAGCCACTTTGTGTCTGGAAGGTAGCATTGTGAGCACTCCTCTCTTTCCTTTGGCTCTTACCTTCTTTCTGCCATCTCCTCTACAATAGGTCCTAAACCTTGAAGGGTGTGATAGAGATGTCTCTCTCACTTACTGCTGAACACCCCACTGTTATTTCTTAGTATTCTGCTGAGTTCCAGCTCCGTAGTCACTGCCATCTGAAAAGAGAAGCTTATCTAACCAAAGGTAAAAATTACATTATTATATGGGCATAAAATAAATATTTAGAGGGCAGTTTGGTGGGTCTAATATATCAATTTAGCCAGAAAACAATATTAGATTGCCCCATAGGACTTATGCCCTCCCCAGCCCTAGGCTTTTGATTAGGTTTTCAGTACCAGGCAGGAATTCCCACCCTTGGAGCAGGCTTAAAATCCAAGCAGAGAGCATTTGGTTTTCCCCATAACAGAAAGGCCACCATTGCACTAGTTGGTACACTTGAGCTGGCTGTCCAGCCATAAAGCTTGCAGAGTTCACTGCTCATTAAGATCATTGATGACTTTTCTCCCTGAACAGGCTACAGGCTCTTTCTAGCATTCTTACAGCTAGTCAACAGTGAGGAGGTTTCTAGCTCAGCTCCAGCTTGATTTCTCAGTGACCTGCAGCCCAGGCATGTGGACTCTCCAGCAATAGGATCTTCCCATCTAGTTCTTGTGGGAAATCAAGTGCCATGGCAATGGCCTGTAATGTTTTGGGTGCATCAGGGACCTCCCTAACCAACAATTCCCTCAAAGGTATCACACCCCTGACACTGAAATTTTCTTTCAACAATCTTTGGTGTCTGGGTATGAGTTTCATATTTATAAGAAGCTCCCTAACTCAAATTACTCATTTTCCGCTTGAGAAAACTGATGTTCAGAGAAGCCAACCAAGCATGTGGCAAAGCCTTACACCATCACCCAAGCCTCCTGTTCACAGTTTCAAGGCAACTTCCGCAAATCCTACCTCCTTCCTAATGCCTGAATACACCCTGTTGCAGTTAGCATTGCTGGAATGACCACCTGAACAAAAGCAGCTCATAGGAAGAAAGGGTTTATTTCAGGCTTACAAATGCCATCAATAGTGGAAGAAGCTGGCTCACTTTCATAGATTAAAGCAGAGAAATGCCACCAAAAACCAGCACTACAAAACAACCAGAACCCAAACTGCTCTGTTCATACCTAGTCAGGCTGGACTCAGATCCACCCCCAGTGACATAGTTCCCGCAGTAGGACTCCACCTGTTAGGGACTCAAGTTGTAAGCTTAATTTGAGTAAAAATACTTGAGTCTATAGAGTCATACATTCAAACTATCACACTCAAACGACCACACACCCTAACAACCTGTGGCTACTTCCAAATCTTTGTCTACAGGCTAATAGTTACAGGTAGAAAATATCTTTCTCCATATTCTAAGCATAAATATAAGTGCCACTTTGTTTTCATACACTTACGCTATGCAGCATGCTATGTACTCATTATTTTTAGTGTGTTACATCAAACATTTATTCAAATTAGGCCCAAGGTGAATCACATGAAATTCTTGGGCAGGTAAGAAGAGAAACAATAACCAGGAAAAGCTCAATTGATGCTATGATTGAAATGTATCTGTCCCCTTTGGAAGCCCTGAAATGATCTGCTAAGTAGAAATATAGTTGCCCTCAAACAGAGGTTGTGAAATATCTATAGGGAAGAGTTAACAATACAAGATAGTGGGATCAACACAGAACCCCTCTTATGTTAGGGCTGATTCTAACATGTTTCTTAGATGCCTCTCTGGGGAGTCTAATACACATCCAGTCTTCTGAGCCTAAGAAAATCCAAATATATTCTGATTGAGGTTCTGTGTCACACACAAGAGTAAGCTCTAGCTCTTCTCTATTAGATTGACCACCTGTGTTCAGCAGCTATGCTTCTCAGATTGCTTCCAGCTACATTGATGCAGAAGAACAGTACTGACGGAGTAGCACAAAGAGCTACTGAAAAAAAAAACAGATATATCACTCAAAGAGAATGAAGATCCAGAAGTGATGGCTCATATCTATAATCCTAGCCCTCCAGGGGGAAGAAGCAGAAGAAGGACTGTCATGAGTTCAAGACCAGCCTGGGCTACAGAGTGAGACCTTGTCTCAGAAAGAAAGAAAGAAGGAAAGAAAGAAAGAAAGAAAGAAAGACAGAAAGAAAGAAAGAAAGAAAGAAAGAAAGAAAGAAAGAAAGAAAGAAAGAAAGAAAAAAAAAGGAAGGAAGGAAGGAAGGAAGAAAGGAAGGAAGGAGCTGAGAGATGGCTCAGTGTGTAATCACACTTGCCACAAAGCATAAAGGCCCGAGAGGACCTGTGTTCACTCCTCAGCAACTACATAAAAAGCTGGGCATAGCCATGCACACATGCAACCTCAGTCCTGTGGTGAGTGGAGACAGGAGCATCCCTGGGGTTCATGGGTCAGCCAGTCTGACCTCAAAACAGCAGCTCTGGGTTCAGTGAGAGACTCTTAAAGAAATGAGGCAGAAGAGCAATATGAGAAGACACCCAGCATTGTTCTCTGGCCTTCACAGGTGTGCACATTGGACACACACATCTGCATCTGTACCACATGTATGCAACACACACACCACACCACACACACTATACACATGCTCACACAAATACATAAAGAGGAAGGGATGAAGAGAGAGAAGGAAAGAGAGTGAGAATGAGTGGGGAAATGTTCTTCATTTTGATGAAAGGTGAATCAGGTTGAATTGTTAATGATCCATACAGAAGGTAAGACTCCATCTGACAAAGGGAGCCCACTGTAGGTTACCAGTGCCCTCAAAGAGCCCTGCAAAGATTTGTCATATAAGAACAAGCCATGAATCAAGGGTGTATAAATGCTTCTTACAACTACACAGGGAATGCCACTGTTGATGCACCATCCATACCCAATGCTCCCAAAGGGCTTGGCCCATCTATTAGCACTAGCCTGACTCATACCCCACATGCTGAGTGGTCTGAAGATCAGCATTCTGAGAAGCGACACTATAGGCTGCAGATGCCCACATGTTCTTTTCATGGTGCAGTGGAATAGTCATCAGTACACCATCCTCCAAAAGAGCAGTGTAGGTCATTATTCATCTTGGTAAATATGACCTAAACCACAATCATTTTTAGAAAATATATAAGCTGTCTATTTAAAATTCAACCTCCAAGGGCCTAATAAATTTAAGACTTCCTGTACAAAACAGGTGCTCGGAAACATCAATCTATAGCAAGAACACATGAACTCAAAAGAAAAATTTAAATCATCTTAGGCTATTTTTATCTTATGCATTGCTTCAGTATGACACTGGATAAAGTGAGATTTGCTCTTTTGATTAAAGAAGACAACAAATGCCAGGGAAAGAGGAAAGGAGGTGACCTTGACAAGTAACTGAGCTGCTGGTCAAATCAATGATTCACTACTGTCAATGAGTATTAAAGAAACAGCCATAGTTTGCTTATTAGCTAGCTGGGAAGTATTCACTTTTATTTTTTAGCCTGCAGTGTCTGGGCCATGAGTCCTTAACCTGTTTGGTTTTGTGCTTTTGGACCCACTCTTCTCTCCCTGGTAATCTGTGTTCTGCCTTCTGAGAGCTACTCGCTGTTGCCAGCATTTCCCCCTAGATTGCTTGCTTATCTGTTTCCTGAGCGTCTTTACCCACTTTAAATGCCTCTTTCTCCATTATATCTTCCTTCGTTCCCCATTCTTCATGCACCCTCTAAAAATTAACCATCCACATTGTTCTCTACATTGTCTTGAATGAACTTCTTTTCCAATATGTCTTATCTTGTTTACAGGTTAGACAATGGTCATCGGGAGACTGTGTCTCTTTCATCTTTGTGTCCTTCTGCCTTCCCTAGTTCCTGCCCATAATGGATTCCAATATGCACTTGTAAATGGGAAGTGGGGAAGGAGTAGGAGAGAGGAAGAAGATAGCAGACCAGGAGGAACAAGGGAAAGAAAAGAGGCAGAAGAAAGAAGGAATTTGGTTTGCCCTGGTTTAATTGACACTGAGGGAAGATTCCTACGTCTTCTCTTCCTACTTGCCTTCTCCCACCAACTCACTACCACTTGTACTAAACTTTTTCCTTACCTTTCCAATGAACAGTCTTGCCAAGGTCACCAATAAGCCCTAATTGCCAATCTGGCCCTCACTGCTTGGTGCCACCTCAACTTAACTAGTGACATTTAATAAATCCATGTGGTCCGTTCTTAGAAATCTCCCCACATTTATCTCCGTGGTACCCTTATTTTGCTTGTGCATGCAACTCTTTTATTCTTGCATCTCTGCCCTTACACTGCCCCATTTCCTCGGTCTGACATTTAAATATTGGTGATTTCCTGTTCTCTACCTCCCCTGTCACCTTTTCCTGCTGTTCTGTGGCTTCTATTGTCAACTTGACAAGACCTGGAATCACCTGTGAGGGATTAGCTCAATTAGGTTAACCTCTGGACATGCCTGTGAGTGATTATCTTAATTAAGTTAATTGAGGTGGGAAGACCCTAACTGTGGGCAGTACTATGCCATGGCCTGGACTCCTGGACTATATAAAAGAAGAGAGCTACCTGAGTACCGGCATTCATCCCTGTCTACTTCCTTTCTACTGATATGATGATATGACACTTGCTTCCTGTCCCTACCATGCCTTTCTCACCATGATGGACTCTACCCCCTGACATTATAAGCTGAATAAACCCCTTTCCTTCCATACGTTACTTCTGGTCACATACTTTGTCCCACAATGAGAATGTAACTAATACATGCTGCACACTCACGGGTTAAACCTACCTGACCCATTGCTGTGGCATCATATCATTTGCTATGGTTGATAATCCCCAGCATGCATTTCCCTGCTTTTTTTTTTCTCTCAACTCCATCCAGTTGTATGTGGCCCATTATGTGCTGGACATCTTCTCTCGGAACCCTCCTTCAGTTCAACATGTCATGAACAGAGAATCCCAAGACCTCCAAAGTCTTATTCCTCTTCCATGGATTTATATCAACTAATAACACCTTCATCTAGCCACCACACAAGGCCAAAAATAAGATATTTATTTGTATACCTGTTCCCCTCCACCTAGTTTACCCATAAGCCACCACTCACTAAAGTGTCTTCATGTTTTTCCAGTCTCCATACCACTATCTTCTTGGTGCAGAAGATACTTCATGCCCAGGGTCCCATAAAACCTTTCTGGTCTTTCATCCAGATCATCCTCTAAACTGTAGCTATTACACTTTACTTTCCTAAAATGTGAATATATTCATTTCACATACTATTTGTAATCCTGTAGTAGTAATTATTATCTTCAGAATAATTATGAACTCCTTAGTCTCATTTGTAAATGAGTATCTCTCTCTATCACTTTTGGCCTACCTTCTGACCAATAACTGTCTGTTCACATATAAATGAAATCAAGGTAAGGAGAGATTGACCAATGTCCCCTTTAGCCCTTTTCCTGTCAGAATTGTCTCGCAAAATCTAATCGGGTCTTGACTGTCTCTTTCTTATGCACATCTTGTTTTTGTTGACCATTTACAGGACACTTAGGTGGAGAGATATGACAAAAGAAATGAAAGTCATTTTATTAAAGTGTCCCAGAGGTCTCCTATAATAATATAGACTATAAAAAACAAAGACTGGCTTGTCATCTTATGAGACCACCCAGTTGTGCCACACAAGCAATCAAAAGTCAAACAGCCTTCTAGACGTAAACCCTTAATCATGCTCCCTGCGTGACAACCCCTCCTCCTCCCTCCATCTTCTTTCCTCTGGCAAGGTTTTGAAGTATTCTAGTCTTGTGCAATATCCAATCATAATAAAGACTTATTATCCCCCATAAGGTGAAGGAACTTCAGTCCTGAAACTCTCGCTCCCTCAGTACAATATGCAAAATTGAGGATTGGGTTCTGCCAGTTGTGATCAGATACTCTTTTCAGATAGGCTGAAGTTCATTTCTTGGAATTTAGGTGAAAAGATTTGAGTTAACTACACTCCTCCCACCCTTTACTCACTCCCCCACTTGAATAATAATCCCTGATGTATTATTTGTAGAGAAATTAGCAACTTTCCCAGGCCTGACAGAAATCTCAGGAGTCACTGCACTCACTGTAGATTGCTCTAGGATAGAATTCCTCCAAAATTGATACCTGGCAATCCCAATTTCAACTTTCCTTTCAGAAGAAAAAAGGAAAGAGCTTCATGTATCCACCACAATGACAGGACTTTTATCCTCCGGCACCATCAAGTTCCTTAGCCCCATCCTCCCTCCAGCCCCCTTACCACAAGACCCATGGGTTAGAGTACCCATGGGCCAGAGTGACTCCCAGGCCCACATCATGTATTCTGGTACTTCTATACCTTGGAGAATCTTCTTCACATTCATCCCTGTCTGTTACATGGCTATTCTATTAATCCTTGCTCCCCAGGTATCTTGTACTCATTAGTTAAAATCTTGAAAGATTTTCCATACTCTGTTTTCCTCTTCAGATACCCAGTGCTCTTAGTTCTCACATTGAATGGCTTTCTGCCTGGCACTTAAGTGTGCCTGAGGAATGTGTGTCTCAGCCATGAGTCTGAGAATAATTCAGTATGCTTCTTTGTAACCTTAAGAACTAGCAAAGTAGCTAGGTCTCAACCACTACTCATCAGTTATAGATAGATAGATGATAAATTAATAGATAGATAGGTAAATAGATGATAGATAGATGATAGATAGATAGATGATAGATAGATAGATAGATAGATAGATAGATAGATAGATAGATAGATAATAGACAGATAGACAAATGATAGATAGATAAAACCTTGATAAGATATTGAGGACATTATGAATATACTTATAATAGCTATACTATTCTCTGAGGCTTTGTATTCAGTTATTTTCTTTTCTAGTCTGTTTCATGGAAGCTATTGTGTTCTATTTCTCAATGTTCATCTAACCCTAGTAATGGACCTCATGAACCACTAATGCAAACCTCAGCCCCGGAAGGCTGGGATGGACTGAGTAGTGAGGGATGCTGAGCCCTTGTTCAGTACACAAGCTGTGCCTGCCTGACTGAGATGTACGCCCAGATCCATTTAGGTTACAGATGAGTGGGTAAGGGAAAGCCACAAACACAATATGAGAATGAGGTCGCCAGCCTCGTCACTACCCAGTGGTGGGAACCATCCCCCCACGGCTATGTGTGTCACTGCAGGAAGTCATCATTTTAACAAGGCCTGAAAGCAATGGATTTGTGGGATGCAATAATTCTGTGACATAATGGAACATTTTCTTCACTTGAGAACATCTGAAAATACTTTACTTGTTAGCAGCAAATCTTGTCTCTTGCCAGCACTCCTGGCTCCCCACTTCCCACCCTTGGTAACAGAATAATAGGTTTAATGAAAAATCACCCGGAGTGGAAATGACAGGCTTTTCAACAGCAGTCACCAATTTTAGAATAAGGGAGGCGTGAACTCACATCCTCTGTGACGTGTACTCAGGCTAACAGCGGCTGCTTCCCATCAAGGCCAGTTACATGAACCGCACCGAGCCTATGATGCTCCAGGCCTCCTCATGTCTCACGCAGGCTGTGCTATTTCCAACCTTTATGTCCGTGGTTTTGGTTGTTTATGCTTCTTCTCCTTTCACCTGCATTCAGACACATTTATCTCAAGAGTCCTGTCCACTATCTCCTCTCCACTTCATCGTGTCTTAGAGTATTTTCAGTTACAAGTAAAAAGATGATTAAGCAGTAAGCCTTGGCACATTACAGCTGTTTTGACAATTTTCAGTAGCAGAGATGATGTCTTGGGATCCGTGAGCTCTGCAACACCATGAGCTCGTTAAGGATCCAGGTGACTCTGATCCTGTGCCTTGCTGTCCCCAGGCAATGACTTCATGGGCTCAAAGTGGTGCCATGACTGTTGTGTGATGGTTAATCTTGATGCTCAACTTGTCTGCATGGAGAGATCCCTAGCTAAATGGCAATGTGTGTGTGTGTGTGTGTGTGTGTGAGAGAGAGAGAGAGAGAGAGAGAGAGGGGGAATTAGAGAAGACTGGCCAGCCCTGTGGGTTAGTGAACTGGTGCTAAAAATCCATTCGGAATATGGGTAATGCCGTCTGATAGGCCCAGGACATTGATACAGCAAGGAGCAGGAAGGGAATCACACTCTGTGGCCACAGTCAAGTCTTCTCACTCATTTGAGGTTTTACTGCTGTGGTGCCCACAGACATCAGACTCTAGATTCTTCTATCTTCAAAGGCAGATTCTCTCCTGGGAGTTTCCCAGGCCTTCAGCCTGAGTCCAGGCGACATGATTAGCACAGAGGCTTCCAGTTCCTTGGACCAAGTTGGTTTCCATGCCGCTCCAGCCTACAGACGGCCATTGTGGGACTATTCAGCCACTGATGGTATGAGGCAATCTATTGAGCCTCCTCATACATATATTCATTCCATAGGTTCTGTTCCTCTGCAGAGCCCAGACTAACACATGCCGCTCCCTCACACACCATGTGCTCATAAAAGGCGGAGATGATATTTCCTTTCCCCTCACACTTGCTATTCTCAGAAGTGTCCCTACAGGTGGACAGAACCCATTGGCCAGAATGAGGCTCCGTATTTATGCACCAATAGCAAGGGAAGCTGGGGAAAGGAAGTCTGACATTTTCAGTTTCTGCCATGGGAGGTGTTCCCTCCAGCAAGGGAATCAGGCACACCTCCCTACTCTTCTCTCCTCAGCAGCTCCCACTGCACTTTCAAACCAGCATTGATTTGACCATTGTGAGGAGAGTGATCACATGGATATAGCTCTCACACCATGAAGGTCAGGCAGCTCGGCCTTTTTTTTTTTTTTTTTTTTTTTTTTTTTTTTGAGAGAGTCATAAAGAGAGAGACAGATAGAAAATGAGCATGCCAGCAGCCTCTCAGCCACCATGAATGAACTCCAGATGCATGCACCCCCTTGGGGGCAAGTGCAGCATTGCACTCTTGCATCTTTGCATTGCTAAATGTGGGACCTGGAGAATCGAATTAGGCTTACCAGGCAGGCTCCTTAACTGCTAAGCCATCTCTCCAGCCCCAGCTTGCCTTTTTTGAAGTAGAACTGGCTTCTCTCCACTATGGTGTGAGAAGTCATCTCACAGGATGTCCATTGCTATTTGCGGGGACACTGGGTAGAGAGGGGAGGGTGAGGAAGGATCAGTGTGAAGCCATTTCCAAGTTGTAAAAACAACTAAAACAACAGTTACTTGGTGCTGAGTCAGGCGGGCAACTGTTTGCAACTAATAATGCAAATTTCCCATCAATGTTACTGTCTTTATTTCACAGAAGACTGGTGGTAAAAACATGTCCCCAAAGCCCCTTTATCCCAGGGTTGGTTCGATGGTGTCCCCAGCCTGTCATCTCGTTCTTCTCACGGAAGAACTGTGTCCGGATAGAACTTATTCTCAAGTAATAAGAATTTAGTTTATTTAATTTCCTGTGAATTAAAACTCTTTGAGATTCCATCTCATCCCATTCAGAATGACAACAAATGCTAGTGAGGATGTGGGGAGAGAGGAGCCTTTATTCACAGCTGGTGGGAATGTGAACTTGTGTAACCATCATAGAAACTTACTTGTTTACTAGGGGTGGCTTAAACCTCAAGGGATGATGAGGATCGTGGATGAACCTTCACTTATTCTTAGTAGGAATATAAAGTTATATAGTCATTATAGAAGAAGGATGGAGTTTACAAAAAAGAACATAGAACTACCCTATGATCCAGCAATCCTTCCTCTGGCTATATCTTCAAAGAAAATGAGTATATATGTCAGTATGTCAGAGAGATACCTGCAACCCCATGTTTATTGCATCACTGTCCACAATAGCCAGGAAGATGGAAATAAACTAAGTGTCCATCACCTGATGAGTGAGTGATGGAAATGTGGTTCATTGACACAACTGAATCCCATTCAGCCCATTGTTCACACGCCTTCTCTTCAACTCACACAGATCTTCACACTTTGGACACTGGGCTGGACCACCAAGAATCTCTCCTGGGGACAGTCCCTGAGATCTGAACCATTCATGGCAAACTTCACATTGTCCCAACTTTTCTTGCTATCCTACCTTCCACCCACACCAGTCATAGTTTGCTTAGACCAGGGACAATCAGAATTCACCCCAGTCATAGCAGCTCCAGCACTATTGGCTTAGGCTTCTGTGAATTAACAATGACTTTCTTGTTTTCATCACTCTCAGCAAGTTCTTCAACATAAGAAGAAGGCCGAAGGCTGGAGAGATGGCTTTGTGGTTACAGTGCTTGCCTGCAAAGCCTAAGGATCCAGGTTTGATTCCCCAGTACCCATGTAAAGCCAGATGCACAAGGTGGTTGATGCATCTGGAGTTCATTTACAGTGGCTAGAGGCCCTGGCATGCCCATAAAGAATAATAATAATAATAATAATAATAATAATAATAATAATAATAAGAAGAAGAAGAAGAAGAAGAAGAAGAAGAAGAAGAAGAAGAAGAAGAAGAACAACAACAACAACAACAACAACAACAACAACAACAACAACAACAACAACAAGACGGCTGAGAAATAAGGCATCATGGCTTGTTGGATCCAGTTGGGATTTCTCAGCACATCACTGGTCCCTTCTGTAGCCCACAAATGGCTTTCAATTCCTCCTTAGAGACCAGTCCTTGGTTTGAGCATCCTCTGTTCTCTCTGCACTGTCTGCTTAAGTACAGAAAGTCATTCTATACACACATTTGTAGAAAATGCTTCTTCCATTCTGAGATCACTGTTCATTCCAAGACCCCAGCTATGCATCTCTTTCTGCCCATGACTGAGAGTCTTCCTCACAATAATGCCATCCTCTCCTCATCACCATCCGTCCTGACTGTGTAGTCAGAGCTGCAGCAGGACATGGCAATGATCACAATCTCCTCACTTGGACAGCTTAGTGCATCAGCTCTTGTCTGCCTTCCCATCAAGGGCAACTTATCAATCTGACTTTATCTTTGGGTTTTATGATTATTAAATATGTTCATACTTTAATGATATATCTATGAAGTTATCAGTTCCCTAGGAATGACAGATAAAATAACAGTTATCGTTTTATCTCAAGAGCTCAGCTCAGAATTTCATGTATATAGATGCATAAAGAATACTATTACATTTAATTGGATCCAACTTTAAATTTTTCAGGTATCTTTTTATTCAAATCATGGAAACAAGAAGCTGCACTTCTGGGAGATGCAGCTCGATAGCAGAATGTTTACCTGGCATACCCTAGGTTTAGTCCTCGGAGGAGAAGAAAGAAGAAGACAGAAGGAGGGGAGGAGGAAAACTATAGAAAAACACAGAGAAGGTGACAAACTACAATCAAGATGGGATATCCATAGGAGACCAGTGTTCTAGACACTTAGATTTTCTGAAGGCCTTCAGCCTCCAGAACAGTGAGAAAATAAATTTCTGTAAATCCAACCAGTAAGAAGCCTATGTTAAAGAACTTGCCTGCAAAGACTAATGACCCAGGTTCAAATCCCCATGACCCACATAAATCCAGATGCACAAAGGAGTTTATTATTTCATTTGCAGCAGCTGGAGGCTCTCTCTCTCTCTCTCCTCTCTCTCTCTCTCTCTCTCTCTCTCTCTCTGTCTCTGTCTCTTTTCCAGGCATGATGGCACACACCTTTAATCCCAGCCTTGAGAGGCACAGATAGGAAGATTGCTATGATTTTGAGGTCATCCTGAGACAACATAGTGATTTCCAGGTCAGCCTGGGTTAGAGCAAGACCCTACCTTGAAAAAACAAAAACAATAATGATAATAATAATAATAATAATTATGATTATGATGAGAATAAGACGAACTTAGCATTTTTTCTCAGCTTTCCCACTTTTTATTTGTATTATGTTAAATTCTCAGAGGCAATCTAAAGGAAAAATAGAGCACAAGAATGTTTCTTGTCATCACAGTGATCAGATATTGACAGGCTTGACAATTAGACACCCATCTTTCCAGTTCAGATATCCTTTATTCTTTCTCTTGCTTAACTGCTCCTGCTATACCAAACTTCCTGTATATGTCCTAGCCCATATCTTAGAAAGAAAACTGTCAGCTTGTGCCCATTCAGTATGATGCTAGCTGTGGGCTTGTTATTCATGGTCTTTGTTATGTTGAGTCAAAAATGAAAGAATTTGGCTGGAGAGATGGCTTAGCAGTTAAGGCACCTGTGTGCTAAGCCTAAAAACACCCGTTCCATTCTCTAGGTCCCCTGTTTAGCCAGATGCAAGGGCGCAATGCCACACTTGCCCACAAGGAGGTGCACGCATCTGGAGTTTGTTCACATTGGCTGAGAGGCCACTGACGTGCCCATTCTCATCTCTCTCTGTCTCTCTGTCTCTCTCTCTCTCTCTCCAAACAAAGAAAAGAAGAAAGGAGAGGAGGGGAGGGGAGGGGAGGGGAGGGGAGGGGAGGGAAGGGAAGGGAAGGGAAGGGAAGGGAAGGGAAGGGAAGGAAAGGGAAGGAAAGGGAAGGAAAGGGAAGGAAAGGGAAGGAAAGGGAAGGAAAGGGAAGAGAAAAAGAAAGAATTGAGGGATGGGGATCTAGCTTGGTCAGTACAGCACTTGTCCTATAAGGGTAAAGTCTAGAGTCCTGGTCCCCAGCCTCCACCAAAAGGCTGTGCAGGCAGGTGGTGGCCACATGCAATTTGAGTGGCACAGGAGGCAGAAACAGGATCCTTGCACCAAGCAGGCTACTACACAAGCTGAATCAGGGAGCCGTTGCTCAGATGAGAGACCCTGCCTCAGAAAAATACAAAGGGGAATGATGGAATAAAACGCCTATCATCAACCTCTTGCCTATACACACACACATACACACACACACACACACACACACACAGGTACCCACGTGCACACACATGCATACTCATAGCACATGTACATGCAAAAAGGATGAAAGATTGTCCTGGTTCAGGTTTGTAATCCCAACTACTTGGAAGCTGTGGCTAGAGTATCATAAATTCACGGTTAATCTGGGTAACTAAGGGATACCTTGCCTTGAAATAAAAAGTTTAAAAAAAAGGGGGGGCTGGAAAAGATGGCTTTGTGATTAAGGGGCTTGCTTACAAAGCCCAAGGACGCATGTTCTCCAGATCCCATGTAAGCCAGATGCACAGGGAGATGCAAGCACGTGAGGGCACACATGCGCACAAGATGGCACACGCATCTGAAGTTCAATTGCAGTGGCTAGAGGCCCTGGGGTGCCAATTCTCTCTCTCCTCTCTCTCTCTCAAAAGAAGTAATTATTTAAAAAGAGCTGGGGAGATACAGCTCAGTGGTGGTGTTTGCTTAACCTGTGAATGGTCCTAGGTTCAATCCCCAAGGATGTAGAGAGGGAGGGAAGAGAGAGAAAGAGAGACAGAGAGTAATAAAGATGACACTACAAGGGCAATGGTAATAGAACTTATGAATTTATGATAACTGAGAAGTGGTGCTGACGGAAGGACACGATGGAATGGTAACTTTGTCCTTACCAGCCTTGCGGTGCCTCTGCCTCAGTCTTATTCTTGCTTGTGGCCATGTTGAATCCAACAGCACCCCATGAATCAGGCTGTGCTTTGTTTAAGCTATGATATGTCTCCAAGATCACTTAATAGATTTTTGCCCCTCTCTTTATCTTATTAAAAAGAATATTTAGTTAAGAGAACCTTTCCCCGAAGGAAAATTCTCACAGGAAAGAAAAAGAAGCCCTTCTCCTGGCTGTCCCTGGCATTACTACAATCACAATTAGCCAATATAGCCAGAATACCACAAGAGATGAAGAAGCTTGGCCCAGGGTTTCCTTTGGGGACAAAAAAAAAAATATTTAAGTCAAAAAAATATGCTTCACATTTAAAAAAAAACCAGATTTCTACTTTAATGAAAAACTTCAGCCCACATAAAAACAACCTCCAGGGGTTCTGTTGAAAACTGTTAAGATAAAATATATTACACATCTTACTGTTTGCAAAAAATGTTTATTATGTTCTCTCCCATTAATGTTCTCCTCCGGGTATTTCTGATGTCTGCAAAACATATTACAGCCATTTTCTGCTGGATGTTTTCACAGTGCTGTCACCCAATGATGTTCAAGAAATGACTGAAGCTGTGAGCAGCATTGGAGGGCTCCAGTGAGGACCCTTTAAATAACAGATAAAAAGGAAAATGTAAATACCCACCTGATCCCATCAGAAGACAAACCCAGAGGACATGGAGCAGGTTCTTCAAGGAACTCCCTTTCGCTCTGCTGGATGGATCCTATCAGTCAGGTGACTCACTTTCTCAAAATATTCCCATTTCTGCTCTCTAAAAAGCAAGCACTCTAGCTCAGGACAACAGTTTCCACTGGGTAGTGAACTTTGGTTTCTGTGAGTTCCCACCTATCTTTCCCCTTCATATTTGTCTGTAGGGACAAAGGACCTGTGTCCAGAAAAGAGATGGACCTGACTTATAAAGCCAGGGTGTGACTACACTCCACACCTACATCACCCTTTACCTACCTGTGATGACCATCCTGCCCCAGGTGTCCTCAAACGCATGTTTTAAGAGTCCACCCTGCACTACTTGACTGCTTGAACCCAGAAATGGAACAAGAGTCCCCCAACTTTAACTAAGGATGTGGACTTCTTCCAGAGACCATAACTTAAAGTCACCTTCTAGCCAGGCAGGGTGGTACACACCTTTAATCCCAGCACTTGGGAGGCAGAGGTAGGAGGAGTGCTATGAGTTCGAGGCCAGTTTAAGACTACATAGTGAATTCCAGGTCAGCCTGGGGCAGAGTACGAGAAAATAAGCAAAAGTAAATAAATAAGTAAATAAATAAAAAGGTCATCCTCTTATGATTTAACAGAGATCTCACCATCATAATTAGAAACATAAAATCAACATACATTCAAAACCTCATCATTCTGAGGTGGGGTGTATTTTAGAGGGAAAAGATGGAAGCAGGAGGGACTCAGCCTAGCTTCCCATGGGTTGGTACCATGGTGCCTCACCAGCTCCAAAGATTATAACCAAGGACTGCCACAGGGTCAGGCAGAGACAGCCTCGTTCATGCAAAGAGCGAAGGGCAGAGCCTTCCACATGACCCCAAAAGAACCACTGAGACTCCTCACAGGCAGCTTCCAGAGGCTTCCTCACACTATCATGAGTGACTCTGGGGTTCAGGGCTACAGGTCCACCTGTGCCCACACCAAGGGTTGAAGGAAGTGAGGGGCACCATCTGATCTTGGATGCTCCACACATACAGCTGAGGCTGCATGAGACTGCATCCCATTTAGTGGTGTCTTTAGAACCCAAAGAACTCCCCATAGATTCATCACCCAAAACTGCAGCATCAGATGACAGCAAGATTATGTCAAGATTATTGGACAGCCAGTAAGCCACATTCCTACCCTCCCTCACATATAAGACACCATCTTGGTGGGGCTCAAAGGGCACAGGTAAGAACATGAAAAACTGAGAACTTATCCCAAAGAGACAGAGCTAACCTAGGCTAACCTATGAGAGTACATTTGGGACTTCCCCTGTCCCACAGGATGGAAGGGAGGTGAGCTGGCAAGATGAACACTCCCAATGGTAGGCATGTTTCCGGGAAAAAGAAAGGCCACGTTACATAATCTCTGTGCAGCTGAGTCCAGAATAAGGACTTTTTCTACTTCCTTTCAGAATATTTTAAGTACCATTCTCAAGTATAAACTTTTTCCTGTATTTTTCATCTTTTCTTCAGCGTAGATTCCCTGAAGGGCTATAATTGGGTTTAAAGTGTTAAAGCATCATGGTATATACTGAAAGATCATTGTCCAAAAGAAATATGGGGGGGTTGACCCGTCAGAGCTGGGCAGAATAGCTCCTCTCTGTCCTGCTGTCTAGGAATCCCTTGCATTTCCAGTCACTAAACATGGGAAAGTATACCCCAAATCGCATATGTTCTGGGATGGGACATGAGCTCTGCCTTGACGCAGGACCTCTAAGACATATACTGAAGACTACAGATGCCCAAATCTCATTCACCAGGGAAAAGAACTTGGCAAACTGCTTTCATGCTGTGTGCTTTTGTGTCTCATATTCAAACGAGGTTAAAAGATACCTAGTGTGGGATCATTGTGGGACTGGGTGAAATACATTTAGAAGGTACACACTAACACCTAGAAGACAGAGCAAATTTGTTCATTATTTTATTTTTGGATGATAAATGCATTCGTGTTTACCCAACTTTACTTCTTGATGACTAGCAAAATGCCAGGTACATAACAGTATTTAAATATATATATAATTTATTTATTTCCAGGGCAAAAACTCTGTAATTCCAATCCAACTAAAGAACTAGTCAGTCCAGGACAAATCTCCCCGTTCATACAGCTTCCCAGCAAAAAGTCTGCACAATCTGTAGGAGCCATAATTTCACAAAGAGATGGAGGAGAGGGAGTTTAATAAACATTTGTCAAATAAATGCTGAATGAACCCGTTCATGTATTTTCATACTTCAAACCTGCTTGTCACAGTACAAGAAGAACTCAAGGCAAACTGTGTTGAATCCCAATGATACAAGACCTCAAGGTAACATGTGTTAGAAGGTCAACTCACAGACATGGGCAGAAAGCAGCCCCACTAAGAGGCTGTTAATCCAGCAAACCTGGGCTGGAGAAAGGGTTATGCACAGGACATCACAGCAAAACTTCAGAGGTGGAAAGATTAAACCAAGAAAACAGAGATGGATCAGTGGTTAAGGCACTTGCCTGCAAAGCTTTATGACCTGGGTTTGATTCCCTAGGACCAACAATACTCTGCCTCCAGGAGGTGTTAAAGTTGTACAAAGTAGTAGATGCATCAAACCACCACAACCTAGAAGACAGAGCAAATTTTTTCATTATTTTATTTTTGGATGATAAATGCATTCATGCTTACCCAACTTTACTTCTTGATGACTAGCAAAATGCCAGGTACATAACAGTATATATATATACATATATGTATTTCACAAAGAGATGGAGAGGGAGTTTAATAAACATTTGTCAAATAAATGCTGAATGAAGTTCATGTGTTAGAAGGTCAACTCACAGACATGGGCAGAAAGCAGCCCCACTAAGAGGCTGTTAATCCAGCAAACCTGGGCTGGAGAAAGGGTCATCAAAACTTCAGAGGTGGAAAGATTAAACCAAGAAAAAACAGAGGCAAGAAACCCTGGTGTGCCTATTCTCTCTCTCTCTCTCTCTCCTCTGTTTACAAATAAGTAACAATATTCTTAAAAATTATTTTAAAAGAAAACAGAAGAGGATTAAAAGGGTAGAGATAAGAGGAGGTATTTACAGACTGGGCTGATGGTTCAGCAGATAAATTGCTTGCCACTTAAGCCTGAATACCAGAGTTCAGGTCCCCACAATCCATATAAAAAGCCAGAAATGGTAGCCAGTGTCTGTAATCTCAGCATTCCTTCAGTAACATGGGAGGCAAGGACAGGAGCCTGGCTAATGCAGCAATGAATGGGAAGAGACTCTGACTCAGACAAGTCGGAAAATGTTCACTGTACACTAAGGACACTGTGTCCAAAGCTTCAATGCTGTACCGACGTGGCACTGGTCCCCATAAGGGGTCAGGTTGGAAGCCTCAAAGCTGTCCTGAGGTCAGTTTAGAAAAGGGATTTAAAATGGGAATGTCCTATTTCTGAGTGAATGGTGAGTGAATGTGTGAATGGTTATGAAGGCACCATGGACCCTGTGGCTATCCCCATTAGAAAATCCTTGCTTCATCTCACCATGGGCTTGACACACTCCTGGTGTCATCCCCCTAGCCCCTGGTTGATCCTTCAGACCATGCTTGATAATTTCAAGTGGGGATTTTCTGGCAACTAAGGAATCAAGATAAACCCTTTGAAATTGAGGACGCTGTGTGAAATGGACTGGCTCATATTCCATGTTAGATGGCCATCAGATGGAACTTTGGACTTGGCCCTCATTAGCAGGGTCTGAAAAATTTGCATGGGAATGCCAGGTCATCTGGACCATTTCCCATACATCAACTCATGCTATATGCTGGCCAGGGACCCCTGGGCTGGCTCCATAACCAGACCCCAGTCCCTCGCCTCAAGCTATCTTGGCTGTAAGAAGTACCAAACCTGAGTCTCTGAAACCTAAACCTGTGTCGCTCCCAGCCATGACAGAAGAAGACACTGTGCCACCACCCTACCAGCTCCCACAGACCTGTGCTGAACACCTCCCTCCTGCCAACCAGCCAGCTGAGGCTCCTCTTGACGACCCAGCACCAGACCTGGTTCTCTATACAACAGAACCCACCACCATCACAGCTGCTGCCACCAGACACCAGTAACTGCATGTGGCCACTCCCCACAAAACCAGCCAACTAAAATCCAGGGAAAACCCTGTGCTCCTCTGCCTGCTGTGGGAGATGCCAGGCCCACCCCTCCTGTGAGATGACTGCACATATAAATGACCCGGCCAGTGATTCTTGTCTATTGGCCCTTTGCCACCACTGACCTCTTGAATCAGTGGCAGCACGTCCCACCCTACTTCGAGAAGCCCCAGGCCGCGATAGACTTGCTGTGCTCCATTATGAAAACTGCAGGCCAACCAGGGACAACTGTCGCCAGCTCCTGACCACGCTCTTTGGCTCTAAAGAAAGACAGCAAGCCCTCCAGGCAGCGAGAACATAGCTCGCTGCACAGGCTCCAGCTGGGACAATAAATCCAGAGGGCTTTGCAAACAGTGCCCTGCCTAATGTCGAGTTGAACTGGACCCAAGTACAGATGTGGGGCCCAGTCTCTCAACTGGATGAGACAAGCTGTACTTGAAGTGGCTGGAACAGAAGCACAGAGTGCCACCTAACTGATGCAAGTAAGCAAAGTGATCCAGGGAGAACGCGAGCCCCCCAGCCAGTTTCATGAGACACTTTGTGATGCGTACCACAGGTACACTCCATTTGATCCAGAGCATCCCACCCAAAAGCTGGCCAATAGTCAACACAGCCTTCATAACTCAACCAGCCTATGTTGTGAGATGGAACTTGCAGTGCCTGAAAGGGTTTGTGGTAAAGAATATAAGAGAACTGCTTGGGCTGGAGAGATGGTGTAGGCACATGCCTACGAAGCCCAAGGACCCAGGTTTGATTCTCCAGATCCCATGTAAGCCAGATGCACACGGTGGCACATGCGTCTGGAGTTCATTTGCAGTGGCTAGAGAACCTGGCGTGCCCATTCTCACTCTCTGCTCAGTAGAAGATCACTGGGTCTATCATTGATTGCTGCATATGCCTGAGGTCCCAGGACCTCTACTAGGTAGAGACTTAATATCTAAACTGGGCACTACAGGGACCATGGGTCCCATAACCAGCCCTGGCCCCTGCCTGTACTAATGCTGGAAGCCATCCCAGAAGAAGAATGGAGGCTTCACCAGGATGCATCAAAGGAAAAGACTCCGAACGCCACAAATATTAACTGGTACCTGGAGCTGTTTCCCCAGGACTGGTACATACCAGGAGGGGTTAGTCTTGCCAGGGCCACCTACCAGTGATGGTGGCACTAAAACCAGGTACCACCCTGGCGAAGAAGAAACAATATCCAATTTCCCTAGAAGCCCAGCTTGGGATAAGCCCCCACATCAAAAGACTCAAGGATAAGGGGACCCAATGAGAAATCCAATCTCTACAGAACACCCCTTTGCTCCTGGTGAAGAAGCCAGGGACCAATGATGATTGGCCAGTCCAAGACCTCCGCAGGGTCAACAGTGCCACTGAGACTCTGCACCTCTTGGTCCCCAATCCGTATACTTTGCTGAGTCTGCTGGCTTCATGTGCCTGCACTGGCAGGATGCCTTTTCTGCCTGAGGTTAGCAGAAAGAAGCCAGTCCCTGTTGACCTTTGAGTGGGAAAACCCAGAGACTCGTTCAAAGGTGCAATTGCTGTTGGACTCACCTGCCACAAAGGTTCAAAAACTCCCTTCCCATTTGGGGGGAGGGCACTGGCAAAGGACTTAGAAAACTGCCAATCTGCTGGGAGCACCATCTTGGAGCACGTTAATGATCCGCTGCTGAGAGCTCTCATGAGAGAAGAGGGCGAGGAGCATGGAAGAGCTGCTACATTTCCTACAAGGGGCGGGACATCAGGCCTCTAAGAAAAGACTCAGCTCTGGCAGGAGGACGTCACCTCAGCCAGGGATAGAGAAGACTAGGGGAAGGATGAACACAGGTTCTGCTGACTCTGGATCCCAGAATTGTCCTCCATCACTAAGCCTCTTCATACTGCCCTCCAAGGGCCCATTCCAGACCCACTGAGATGGGAGAAAGAGCAAGAGCACACCTTGGACAAAGTCAAAGAAAGACTAAGTGAGGCTCCTGAACTGACACCTCCAGACATCACCCACACCTTTGCCCTCTCTGTACATGAATTGGATTAGGGGTCCTAACCCAGCAGCTAGGTCCATGGGAGAGACCAATGGCATACCTGTCCAAAAGACTGGATTCAGTGGCCTCAGGATAGCTCCCTTGCCACCAGGCACTGGTGGCCAATGTAGTACTGGTACGAGAAGCAGACAAATTAACTTTGGGACAGAGCATTGCTGTCAAAGTAACACACCGGGTCACCTCTTTGCTAAACGGGATACCCAGCCATTGGATGACTGGAGAACAAGTGGCCCAATATCAGGCCATGCTAGGAGAAAATCCCTGAGTATGGGTGGAAGCCACTCAAGCCCTAAACCCAGCCACGTACCTATCAGAAGAGGAGGGAAGTGCCCCTCCACACTTCTGAAGAGATGGAGGAGATCCCCTCTTCCTGAACGAGCTTAAAGGACGAGCCACTCCCCAGCTCACATATAGAACACTTTGCTGATGGGAGCCGAAGCCTACTACAAGGGGGGGTACCACCCTGGGTATACTGTGACCACTGCAGACCAGGTCATAGATGAAGGTTGACTGCTCAATCACTGGTCTGCCCAAAAGGCCGAGATCCATGAATTAACCAGAGCACTCCCCCTCACAGAGGGAAAGTGAGCCACCAGGTACACTGACTCCCAGCATGCCTTTACCACCCTGCACATTCACGAGCAATATATCAAAATGGTCACCAACTCTTTGAAGCTGTCTGGGCCCCTCAGGCTATAGCAGTGGTGCACTGCCAAGCTCACACGAGGAATCAGGACCAGGTGAGTCTGGGAAACCAGCTGGCAGACCAGACAGCAGAACAAGCGGCCCTCCATGAAGAGGTAACCGTATGGTCCTCGCCCACTACTTGTCAGCAACTTTGTTTCACACTCCCAGTGCTCCCAGAGCAGTGTGAATAAAATACAGAAGGAAGAAAAGAGGCAATGGACTAAGGAGAAACAGAATCCTGAGAACTGGCTAATCACCTCTGATGGGAAAATAATAGTCCCAGGAGGGGGGTGCACCCAACCTGGTCCAGTAGGTCCATGAAGTGACTCACCTGGTAAACACAGCCTTGAAAGACCTGTTGCAGAGATACCTGGGGGGTCCTAAGATTGGCAGAGTTAGCCCAACATGCCAGCAAAGCCTGCCTGCAGTGTACACAAAATAACCCTAAGCAGGGGCCCCAGGCCCCATTGTTGACACAAAGATGGGGATCCTACCCATTGGAGAATCTAGAAGTGGATGTCACAAAATTCCAGCCCAGTAATGTAATCTGTACTTGCGAGTTACGATCTGTACCTTCTCAGGATGGGTAGAGGCCTTTCCCATCCGCACAGAAAAAGCCCAAGAGGTATCCTGTGTTCTGGCCAGAAAAGTTATTCCATGCTTTGGGGTCCCAATGAGCATCAGGTCAGACAAGTGCCCAGCTTTTGCCAGCAGGATTGCTCAGCAGGTGTGCAAAGCAGTGGACCTAACTTGGAATCTACAAACGTGTATCACCCCCAATCCTCAGGTTGAGTTGAGAGAATGAACAGGACCTGGAAGGCTGCAGTGGCCAAATGCTGCCAGGAAACAAGCCTTCCTTGGCCAGAAATCTGGCTAAGTACTGCTCAAAATGTGCTGTACACCCTGAACATGTAGACTTCCCCTTCTGAAATTGTGTTCAGGTGCCCTCTTCCACTGCTCCCTAGAGACTCTGGGAACCTCTATGCATATAGACAAACTCACCTCCAGCAGTTCTTAAAGGACTTAGTCAGCTCTGAAAAGGAAATTGATGGACATGTGACTCTGTCCCTCCCCATCATGTTGCAGTCAGGTTCACATTGCTGGCAGAAAATACCCAACCAGGAGCAGCTTGTTGAAAAAGGGTGTTATTTTGGCTTATAGACTTGAGGGAAAGCTCCATGATGGCAGGGAAAATGATGGCATGAGCAGAGGGTAAACATCACCTCTTGGCCAAAATGGACAATAGTAACAGGAGAGTGGGCCAAATTACTGCCAGGGGAAGCTGCTATAATACCCATAAGCCCATCCCCAACAATACATCACCTCCAGAAATATCCAATTCCCAAATTGTCACCAGCTGGGGACCAGCATTCAGAACACATAAGTTTATGGGGGACACCTGAATCATACCATTACACTTGCCTCCATAAACTGATAACCATCCATGATGGAAAATGCAATGCATTCAGTCCAACTTTCAAAGTCCCCATAGGTTTGATCAATTCCAATGATGTTCAAACATCCTCATAGTCCAAGGTCTTTTAACTGAGTTGTAATACCAAAAAAAAGAAGACATAATGGCACAGAATGTGGTAGTACAGAATAAACATTCACACTGCAAAAGATGGCATTGGGCATAGCAAAGAAATAGTCAACTAATACAAGATTTAAAACAAACAGGGAAAACATCAAATTCTGTAACTCCAAGTCTGATAACTCTAACCAGTGACAAGTCTCCAATTCTAATCATTCTATACAGTGAGAGGTCTCTGAGGTTCCAATTCCACCCCTCCAGCTGAGCTACTCGCAGTCCTGGAAAACTTCATCAGGTGCCAGCAGCTCTCCTTGGAAGCCATCCCATAGTCCTGGCATCTCCACTTGGTCTCTACTGCAACCCATGGTTGATCCTCCTGGCTCCACTGAGTCTCTCTCCATGCAGGTGATCCAAAAAGCCTTCTTCACACTGCCCATGGCTATTTCTAAAAAACAAAACCATGTTACATGACCCTATCTTTCCTGTATCTTACACCCCATAATACCAGGTGGGCTACCAATTTGTTAATCCAAATATGACACTCCTTCAGAATTCAGGCCCTTACTTCTAAAGAGTCTACATTCTTCCTGCTGCACCAATGCAGATCAGCTGGCCCAATCTCAATGGCTGTAATCTCTGAAATAATTGCAGCTGAATGAGCAGCAGTTTCAGCCCAAAGATTCATTTTTTTCTGTGCCATATCCCTCTGCTCACACCAGTCCATTCCTATGCACTGCAACCCTGCACAAGTTCTCAAGACATGGGCATAACAGCAAGCCTCTCACATAAACTGCTTATAAACCAGTCCAGGCAAACTCTCTCACCCTCATAAGCCAAACTCTCAGTCCTTAGTTCTTACTGCATTCAGATCTTTCAACTCTGACCAGAATAGTCCAGTCCATCAAGCTGTACTTAGAGGACTGCAAAGGCATCTCTTAGGCCAAGATTTCAAACCTTTCCACATTCCTCTGAAAAATCACCTTCAAAATCCCAAAAAGCCACACAGGTTTCTAACATCAACAACATCACTTCTTGGAACCAATTTTACTGTTATTGTCAGGTTTGCATTGCTGGCAAAAAGTACCCAACCAAGAGCAGCTTGTTGGAGGAAAGGGTTTATTTTGGCTTATAGACTCAAGGGGGAGCTCCGTGATGGAAGGGGAAAATGATGGCATGAGCAGAGGGTGGACATTATCTCCTGACCAACATCAGATGAACAACAGCAACAGGAGAGTACACCAAACACTGACAAGGGGAAGCTGGCTATAACACCTGTAAGCTTGCCCCTTCAAGAGGATCCAATTCCCAAATTGCCACTAGCTGAAGACCTATCATTCAGACCTCATATGTTATGAGGGACATTTGAATCAAATCACCACACCTCATGGCTCAGGGCCCCCTAAATTCCCAGAACCCAGGAGACTGGGTCAGGGTAAAAAAAAAAATCCCAGTCTGGGGAAGCTTAGACCCCAGATGAGAGGGGCCATACCAAGTCATCCTAACCACACACTCAGCTCTTAACATTGCAGGTGTCAAGCTGTGGATCCATCGTACCCACTCAAGGGCAGCCTCTTACCCAGAGCAAACTTGGTTAGCAGTTGCACAGTTCCAAGACTCCTTGCAGCTGAAGCTTTCCAAGAAGAGCCAAGATGAAAACCCTACCAACAGCCCAGATCCTGATGGTGACGCGTGTGTGATGACAGCACACATCACAGCCAACACACTTCCAACCATGGAAGCCATGCTTACTGAAGACTCTGGGGGTCTTGCAGCTGTTGTACCCCAGACCTTGGGCATCCCCCCTATAACTACCAGTCTTATTCAAGGAATAGCCCTGGTACCATCTCCTTCAGGTGGTATATGGAACGGGACATCCACATGGCTGAATGAATGAGTCAGAACTGTAATGGAGGAAACAATTACTGGAAAATAAGTTGTTATTATTGGAATGGCTTTACCATATGGGGCTGAATGATCCGATCAGATGGTGACTGCCAGGTGGGGAGAAACTGGACATCCTCTAAAATGGTGGACAGATATTTACTATAGTAGCAGGGCGGTAAGAGGAACACTCAACTCCAGACAAGGGGTACAAAGTATCAAGAGCCTTCCCACAGATAGAAGGGGAGGTGCCCACATACAGTTGTCCCTTAAGAGCCCCATTACTTGAGGAACTCACAGACTGGCATTAAGATTAAGTGATTGGGAAAGCCGATGATCCACCATGATCCTCTGCTTGTTGATAGAACAACAAGTTACCATCCCAGTGAGTTAATTCAACTCCCTGGATAAGCCCTGGGCCCCTAGACAAAGAGAATTGCAACAATCAGTCCAGCCCAAGGTCACTTGACCCTGAAGCACCTACTCAAGCTGTTGTCCCTAGTAAATGCTAGTCATGAACTTCTTACCCAGGCAAGTCCCTCCTTGGGAAGAGATAGCTGGCTATGTCTGAGAGCCAGGCAGGTCTCTTATACTGGGGTGGAAATAACTAACCAGAGCCTAGCTAACTTGGCTGCCAGTTCAAGTTATAGGAGAGGCTCAATATGGTGGAACAGAGAAAAACTGAACTAGGCTGGCCACTAAGACAGTGGCCCCCAAGGGAACATATTTTTCCTGCCTTGAAGGTATCCATACTTGTTATCCAAGAGGGGACTGTAAGCTTGTATTCCTAGCCCTGACTTGAATATGTCCCCAAGAGATGAAGTTCACCAGTACTTACAACCTAGGGAAGAAAAACAGAAAAGAGTCCTGGTGCTTTTGCCCATTTTGTTCAGATTTGCCCTGGCAGGAATTGCAGCCATCAGTGCCACCCAGATAGGCCTCCAACAAGAACAGCATGGTCAACTCTCTAGCAGGATTCAAGAGGACCTGACCATTCTCCAACAGAACACAATCACCCTCCAGAACCAGATAGACTCACTGGCAGAGGTGGTCCTGCAGCACCTGAGAGGACTAGATTGGATAACTACAGAGAAAGGGGAAATATGCATATTCCTGGGTGAAGAATGTTGCTTTTATGCCAACCAATTGGGGTTAGTAAGAGAAAATGCTAGGCAATTGTCAAGAAGAATTAAGGCTAGGAGCAAAAAGGAAGGTACACAGTAGGAAGCTGTCTGGACAAAGTGGGGAACTTGGTTTGTATCTGTAGTGGGGCCCCTCACCATGACCTTATTGGGCCTGCTATTTGGACCCTGAATTCTCAACCTTCTACCTATGTTTGTCAAGAATCTGATAGAGGCAGTAAAATTGCAGGTGTTATGCCGGGAATACCAATGAGTTCCCACAAGCTAAGGGAAAAGCCGTATGGTACTATGTAGGTGAAGAGGAGGTAATGTGGTGGAACAATGGAAAATTACAAAATTGCAGGGAAGAAGGTGTGAGGCTACTGTAGCAATTTGCCTGCACAAGGACATGAGGCCAGCCAGGCCTGCTTGCTAAAAATAAGAACTGCACATACTTGGTTTTGGAATTGCTCCTTTGTACACCCCCTCTCCACTTCCTTGTGCAAATTGCAGCTGCCAACCACCGTGTATCTGCTTCTGGAACACTTGCTTGCTTGCTTACCTCCAATTGTCACTGAAACTATTAAAAATTGGAAGGACACACACCACCAGTGACCTGAGTCTTTCAGGCAATATTCTGGTGGCTCCAAACCACATGTGAATAAATGTCCTCTATTCCACCAAATTTGGTGTTGGGTCAATTTTTGGAGGGCATTTCTACAGCATGTGTTTAGCAAACTTTCCTGTTGCTATTGTCTACCTGTTGGCTAGGAGGTGATGTCCAGCCTCTGCTCATGCCACATTTTTCCCTGTCATCAAGTCTGTAAGCCAAAATATACCCTTTCGTACCACAAGTTTATCTCAGTTGGGTACTTTCTTCCAGTAACATGAAGCTAACAGCAACAAAGTCCTAGAGGCTATCAGAAATGCTTTTCTTAAGAGGGAGATAGGGAGAGACTTGACAAAGAAAAGATGGAGAAATGTGACCATGGAAGCACAGGTTGAAGCTGTTCAGCCCCTAGGCAGTGAGCCACTTGGCCACCAGAAGTTGCAAAGGGCAGAAACTGATTCCCCCAGCAGCCCCATGAAGCAGCTAACCTACAAAAAACCCAGATGTTTTGTCCCACAAAATGCTTCTCAAACTGTCACCTCCATAACTGTAGGAATATATGCTGGCACTAAGTCTGTTATGACTTGGTACAGTAGTCCCCAGATGTTAATACAGAGACTAAACAAGCCTGTTCCAGTGACCTTATTCATTCTGGTTTTCAACAGCCCCACCCCAAGGGCACATCAACATCTATGCATTATGGATGGGTATACCCACCATCATGGGTCTCCAAGCAGCATGAGGCCTGTCCATGGCACTCCCACTTGGACAATACCTTGGGCTTTACAACAGAAGGCTAGTTTGGACCCAGGCCTTACCAGGAGCTTAGGCTCATACTCGACCGTGAAGCTTTCTCCCTGGAGAAGCCCACCCATGTTCTCCTGGAAGAGATTTTGCTCTGTAGCTCTCCTGTGTTGGTGAGAGGGTGTGTGCCTCATCTCCTAGTTGGAGGAGCCTCCATTTCTACCTAAGAGAGCACACTCAGGAAAGTTGCACATCATTACGGGAACCTCTCTGATTCCCACACTTTCCAAGACAAGGAATCATTTTCCTGAGACAACTTTGTCTAATCCAGAGCTTACAGCTTGAAAGCCTATTGATTTGGCCTCCATGTTGTTAGAACGTACAGTATTTTGTTGTCACTATAATTTTTAATTCCCAATATTTAAACCAAATCTCCAAATTCTTTTTTTTAATTTTTTTAAAATTTATTTTTATTTATATTTATTTATTTGAGACACAGAGAGAGGGAGAGAATGCACCAGGGCCTTCTAGCCACTGCAAATAAACTCCAGATGCATGTGCCACCATGTGCATCTGGCTTATGTGGGACCTGGAGAATTGAACTTGGGTCATTAGGCTTCACAGGCAAGCGCCTTTACCACTAAGCCATCTCTCCAGCCCTCCAAATTCTTTTGAACATGGAGAAGGCAGACATCATTGAACTTGAATTTCCCCCAGCATAAACACCAGCCAAACCCAGCTACTCCCTTAAAAGAGACATAAGATCTTCATTCATTCTTTACCACCCCCTCACTGTACCAGAAACACTAACTCCTCCAGTCACAGTATGAGGCCACCTCAAGGAGGAACTTGGACCTGCTCCCTCTTGGACACAGTAGAGACTCTGCATTACTGTGTGGCGGAAGGTCAAATTCCAGCTGTCAAAGGCATAGGAACACTGTGCAGAAATCTCACCAGTCCATTCCAGCCACTCTTCATTGCCTGGATGAACGAACACACGGCTTAGGTTCATGTCCTCCCATATGGAATAGGAAGAGAGAGTCAGGGAACGTAAGACTTGTCTAGGGGAGATTTCTCTGGTCAAATAATTCTAATACACACAAAACTAATAATAATCCAAGGAGCAGGACGTGGGAAAGGATACAAATTCAGCAGAACCTACAGTCTAGGGTTGCCTCCCTGCCTTGAAATCATCAAGGTTCCTTCCACAGATGTTCTGGCATAGGCAAGAGTCTCCATCATCCCATGGGCTTGAAGAGGCTCTGTGAGGCAAGGTAGCCATGAACTCCTCCGAGGTCTTGACCTCATTTTCCTGGCAATGATGCCTTTGTGGAGTTCTCTCTGCCTCTGGCCTCTGAGGCTCAACACCACACTGATCCTTGCCCTGGAACTGAGTTCTTTCACAGTCACAGCCAAGAAATGGACCTTAAGGAAACGTTAATTTCCTCATTGCCTTCCTTTTATGATTTGGCTACTTTGATGTACTGAAATACAACATCCTGGTATTTTATTTGGATTTCAGTGATAAACAGAAAATTTGAACTTTTTAATCAAATTAGCTATGTGTATTTTTTTTGTAAATTGTTCATAGAATTCATAAGCTTTTCTAGCATACACCGTTCTTCACAAAGTTATAAAATCTGTCCATAAGGAAAGCATAATGGTGTGTTAAATTAGTTGGAGCTTTTTCTCTGTATATTTTCTCTACAATATGAATTATTTCTCTATGCCAATTTTATCATTATTTATGATCTTTCTAATTACTCTATCTGCACTGAGAGATGACAGATTAAGTTATATTCTAGATATTTATGGTCATATTTTATGCTTTATTTCTGTACTTCCTCTGGAATTTGAAGTATTAGGAAAATATTTGCTTTAATTATTTTATTATTTATTATTTTATTTATTTATTTATTTGAGAGAGAGAAAGACACAGGGAGAGGGTGGCACATGCATCTGGAGTTTGTTTGTAGTGGCAAGAGACCCCGATATGCCCATTTTCCTTCTCTCTTTTTCCTCTTTCTGTACCTCTATCTATCTATCTATCTATCTATCTATCTATCTATCTATCTATCTGTGAAGGTAAATAATAAAACTTTTAAGATCAACATCAAGCAGATTTATAGTTGTATTTGCTTACATGCCCATAAAAAATATCCTTATGAATATAGATTATTTTCCCCCTGTCCATTATTGGCTTGGATTGCTATTCAAAATTAGACACTGAATTAATCTGCAAAGGTCCTGTGGGATTCTACTGAGATCCAGGAGGCTTCAGCTTTGTCCTTCAAGATGGAAGAACGCTGGCAAATAAAGATGTAAAGAAGGGAATTCTAGACATAAGCAATAGCCTAGGTAGAAAGTCATACAGACAAGGAGGCATAGACTATTTGCAGCAATAGGTCAGCAGCTAGCTTAAATCCATTACATTCTGAAGCTGAAAGAGGGCTGGTTGAAACTTTTCACTGTGGATACGACATGATAATGACCTGTCTTTACCATTCAGCCAACAGGCAGCAAAGCCCAGAGGAGAGCCTGAGTATTCTGAAATAAGTTCACGTTCTTGTCATTTTCCTTTGCACTCTCAACTTCCAGACTTGAAGCTTCAAACTTCTTTTCCAAGCAATGGCACCCATTTTTGACCTACATGAAACTCCTCTACTTACATTTTTAATATTTATTTGTTTATTTGAGAGAGAGGCTCTGTGAGGCAAGGTAGCCATGAACTCCTCCGAGGTCTTGACCTCATTTTCCTGGCAATGATGCCTTTGTGGAGTTCTCTCTGCCTCTGGCCTCTGCCAGGGCCTCCTGCCACTGTAAATGAACTCCAGAAGCATGTGCTGCTTTGTGCATCTGTCTTTACATGGGTACTAAGCAATCAAACCAAGGCCATCAGGTTTGGCAAGCACGTGCCTTTAACTGTTCTCTCCAGCACCCTAGTACATTTTTATATGCAGTCAAGCAACCCATCCTTCTAAGAAATCTTTACAGTAGAGTTTGTGGTCTAACCATAAAATTTCTCTAGGCCCCACAAGTATTTGGATTGTGTCTTCATCTATGAAGGAATGACTGCTGTGTTTGCCAGACTGTCTACAATAACTAGTGAACCAGGCAAACTATTGTTAAAAGCTGTTTTCAGACAGAGCAAGATTGACATCCTGGGAGAAGTAAGCAAATGTAATGAATCCTATAAGAGTTGCAGTTACCTTTGAGTCTTGATTTATCTATTCACACATGGGCTAAAGTGCCAGCTAATTGGGAGGAATGGGCTCAACACCCCACAGTATACACAGGTCTTGAGATTGTTATCATTTTTATCAAGTAGAGTGAAAGACCTTTAGGGAAGACAGAATATTGGATTGGTCTTCAGAAAGATCACACTTTAATAATGGGGTTGCATCATTTCTACAATAAAAGATACTCCAATTTTCCAGACCAAACTTATAAATAAGTCCCAAAAATGTCAAAATGACTTATAAATGTCAAATAACTTTATCCATATGAAAAAATGCTTGTAATTTAAGCATTTTGAAAGCTAAGCAGAAGGATGGCCATGAATTTCTGGCCAACCTGGGATACAGGCCATTCTGGGATACAGAGTGAGAACCTGGCTTAGAAGAAAATAAGGAATGGAGGGAGGGAGAGAAATAAGCAATAAAAAATAAGAAGAAGAAAGAAAGAAAGAGAGAGAGACAAAAAGAGAGAGAAAGGGAAAAATACACCTTAAAAAGTCTCCAAGATCCCAGCACTCAGGAGGCAGAGGTAGGAGGATTGCCATGAGTTCAAAGCCACCCTGAGACTACAGAGTGACTTCCAGGTCAGCCTCGGCTAGAGTGAAACTGTACCTCAAAAAATTAATAACAATAATAATAATAAATAAGTCCATCTTCTTCACCCTAACAACCCACTTCCCTGAATCTGTTATAGAAATAAAAATACAGAAGACATTTTTTAAAAGTCTCCAGGACTCATTAAAAAGGGTAAATCAGATATAGCCCAGAAGCACACCAGCTGAGGGTCTAATAAATAACCATGAAGCATGCAATAGCCTACAGAAAGAGCAATCAATAGAAATAGATCCAGAAATGACAGAGATGATGAACTAGAAGTGAAGGACCTTTAGAGAGCTGTTATAAATAATATAAATGTGCTCATTGCATAAACAAGGACATAAATATAATAAATTAATGGGTATTGAAATAATGAAACAGAATTTCCAGAGAGAGGAAATAAAATGTCTGAAGTGAAGGATTATACAGATGGGATTAATATCAGACTAGATACTTAAGGAAGAAGAAATATCAGTGAGCTTGGTGAAATTACAAGAGAAACTAAATAGAATGATGGCAACAGCAGAAAGACTGAAATAATAATAGTGTCTCAGCCATATGTGGGACACTGTCAATAGATGTGCTATACATGCAATTGGGATCTCAGGACAGTAAGGAAAAATAAAGAGAAATGAGCATTCAGAAAAATTATTTGAAGGGATAGTGGCTAAAACCTGTCCAAATCCAATGAAAATTATAAACCCATTGCTATCATTTAAATCTGATATGTCCACTGCAGGGCTGGAGAGATGGGTCAGTGGTTAAAGGAACATGTTTGCAGTAAGTCCCCTGTAAGCTCCTATTCTCTGATTGCTTGTTCCCAGGCTGGTGTGCTATTTCCAGAGGCTGTGGAAACTTTGGAAGGCAGATCCCAGCTCATAGGAATAGGTCATTGAGGGAAGGCCTTTGAAAGTCACAGGCACCTCTCGTTCTGTTTCCTGGTCTGCCATGACATGAACAAGCTGTCACTTTACACCCCCCACCACAGATGGAAATAAGTCCACCATGCCTTAACTATGAAGGACTGAAATCCCTCTGAAACTGGGAGCCAAAATATCTTTCCTTCCTTAAGTTGTTTCTGTTGGGTGTTTTAGCCACAGTGACCAAAAAGTGATATGTCCACAAATCTAAGGAGCTTGATAAACCTTAGCCAGGACAAACAGTAAAAATAATAGTAAGTCGGCTAGTGGTGGTACATGACTTTAATCTCAGCAGTTGAGAGGCTGAAGCAGAAGAATCAAGGGTTTGAAGCTACCCTAGGATAGACAGTGACACACTATCTCAAAATAATAATAGTTCATTACGATTATTGCTAGAAACACAAGCAAGTATCAAATTTCCGAACGCCAGTATTAAAAGGAAATGCTCAAAACAGCCAGATAACAAGCATATAGAGAGGAATTAAGTATGAGGGTCATGAGGTTGGCTTCTGGGGTGACTCTTTTCTGCATTTAAGGTGCCTCTCAGCCTTAGTCTGTCGACTGTACCTTGATACATACATCAGGTCAGAAATCAGACGTCAGTGACTTCCATGCTCTTCATTCCAGGTTGAATTTCACTGCAAGGTGATAAGCTAACCCCAGCTACCAAGTCTTCTTCAAAAGTTGCTGACAGAACTTTCAACTCTAACAGCAGAGTGTGTCATAGCAATCCATGAGCCATGTTTCATATTGAAATAGCCGTCTTCAAACAGCATTCGGGTAGGCTTGCCTAGAGTTCATAACACTCTGTTGGAGAAAAAAAAAAAATCCTCCATGAGTTTTTATATTGAAGTATTAGTTGATTTTTAACACCCCACCACCACCTTGTCCATTTAAAAAGTAAAATAGTAGAGCCAAGCAGAGAAAGAATACAAAGGTCTGGGGTTCCTGGAGAGCCAGCTGATCCTTGGGAAGGCATTCTCTCCCTCCCATGCCCTCACTCTGCTATCACCACCTGAAACACACAGCCAGTCCACAGTAGCTATGCACATAACATTTAACTGAATGACTCCAAGCTAGCTTTCCTTCCTGTTTCTTAAAAAAAAAAAAAAAAAAAAAAAAAAAAAAAAAAAAAAACCTTTTTATTGAGGCTGAAGAGATGGCTCAGCAATTGAAGGCATTTGCTTACAAAGTCTGAAAGCCTGATGGCCCTGGTTCAATTCCCCAGTACTCACACAAAGCCAGATGTGCAAAGTGGCACATGTATCTGGAGTTTGTTTGCAGTGGCTGATGGCCCTGTCATGCCCATATTCATTCTTTTTCTGCTTCTTTCCTCCTGTCTCAATCCCACACACTCTGTCTCTCTCTCTCAAATAAATGAATAAAAATATTTTTTAAGTTGTATTGACAACTTCCACCATCCCCTACTTCCCCTCCCAAGTACCCCTCCACTAAATCCATTCTTTCCAACTCGTCTCCTGTTTTGATGTCCTCCTGTTCTTCCTCCTAGTATGCAGGTCTTGTGCAGGCAGTGTCAGCTGCTGTGACGTCATGAATATCAAGGCCACTTTGCATCTGGGAGACAGTGTTGGAAGCAATCTCCCTCTCCCTTCGGCTCCTACATTCTTTCCACCACCTTTTCTGCGTTGTGCTCTGAGCCTTGGAGGGTGTGAGAGACAGAGATTTTCACTTAGTGCTGAACACTCCACTCTTCCTTCTTCTCAGCACCCTGGTGAGTTTGGAGTCATCCCAGTAATCACCATCATCTGAAAAGAGAAACTTCTCTAACCAAAAGTGAGAGTAGCATTAACATCTGGACATCACCATAAGGGTTTAGAGGACAGGTTTTTTTCTTGAAGATTTTATTTTTATTTATTTATTTATTAGAGAGAGAGTGTGTGTGTGTGAAAGAGAGAGGGAGAGAATGGGCACGCCAGGGCCTCTAGCCACTGCAAACAAACTCCAGACTTATGTGCCATCATGTGCATCTGTCTTACGTGGGACCTGGAGAATCAAACGGGGGTCCTTAGGCTTTGCAGGCATGCGCCTTAACCACTAAGCCATCTCTCCAGCCTTAGAGGGCATTTTTTTTTTTTTGGTCATAAAATATCCATTTAGCCAAACACCAGTAGCAGTTTCCACCCTAGGGCTGATGACCTCCTCAACCTTAGGGTTTTTTTTTTACTAAATTTTCAGTACAAGACATGAAATGAGGAGGGTCCCTTTGAGGGGGGTGGGCAGGGATGAGGGTAAGGATGGCATCAACATGGGCTGTTTACACACTGAGTATGTACATAACTAATAAGAAAATAAATTTTAAAAAGAAGAAAAGGCTTGCTTTGACTCATAGTTTGAAGGTTCAGTTCACTAGGTTGAGGAAGTCATGGTGGCAGGAGCAAAGGTTGCAGGTCACATTGCACCCCAGTCAGGAAGGAGAGAGAGATGAATGCCAGTGCTCATGGGATGGCGCTGCTCACATGCAGGAGATGTCTTCCCACCTCAGTTAGAGCACTCTTAGAAGTCCCTCCAAGATACATCCAGAGGTGTGTCTCCTAGGTGATTCCAAACCTTGTCAGGTTGACAAAGAGGAGTCATCACCAGTGACAGTTCAGATTCCAAAATCAGAAAGCTGAGGGTCAAATCTGACGCCTCTGTTCAGGAACTTACAATCATTTAGCAATCCTGTCATATCCAAGTGTGATGGTTTGATTTAGCTGTCCCCCATAAACTTATGTGTTCTGAATACTAGGTAGCCGGCTGTGGCAGTTTAAATATATGTTCCCCCAATATATTCAGTGTTTTATTAGTTATAGTTTGCATCTGCAATCACCTTGCTAGAGGCAAGGTCACTGGGGGCCCGGTCTTAAGGTGTGGTGATGGTTTGAGATTCCATTGTAAAGATATGCAAATGTGTCTAGCAGGAGTTCCTGAAGTGTGCTGGGCTTTTGGCAGTAGTTTTGCTCTGTGTGCTGTGTGCCTGGTTGGTTTTTCTCTCTCTGCTTGGCCCTGTGAAAGCAGGCTGCTTCTCCTGCCTTTATGGAACTTCCCCTGGATCTGTAAGCTTCAATAACTAATATCCCTTCCTCCATAACTGTGCCTGGTCTGGAAGTTCATCTCAGCGAACCTGAAGCTGTCTGCTACACCGGCTAATGGCAATTTGGGGATTTAAGCCTTGTAGAGGTGTGTGTTGCGGGGGGGGGGGGGGCACATTTGTGGGTGTTGCAGCCAGCTTCCCCTTGCCAGTGTTTGGCTCACTGTCCTGCTGCAACGTTTCAGCTACTGTGGTAAACGTGACCCCAGCTTCTGCTCATATCATGTTTTCCCATCATGGGGTTTCCCCTTGAGTCAGTAAGCCAAAATAAACCCTTCCTTCCCACAAACTGTTTGTGGTTAGGTGCTTTCTGCTATCAACAAAGGTAACTGCAGCACCAAGGGTCTCACAGTCCCTCTTCCCCATGTCATCTCCTCCCTGTCTCCCTGCCCAGTCCTTTCCAACCTGTTTTTCATACTTCTCTTAGGAGAATGCACTTTTCCTGCTCCACCTTTGATCCCATCACCTCTGGACATTTTCCTACATCCTTATGGATCAGTTCTCTTTTCTCATTTCTGTGACAAAATGCCTGGCAAGAAGCACCCCGAGGATAGGCATGTCCATCATGGCAGAAAAGACGGGGTGTCAGGGGCGTGAAGCAGAGGTGCTCACACTGCATGCCCACTCAGGAAGCAGAGAGTGATGGACGCCGGTGCTCAGTGAGTTTTTATCTTTCGTTGCAATCCAGAAGCCCAGGCCATGAAGAATGCTGCCCACACTTAGGGTGGGTCTTCCTACCTCAGTTAACCTGACCCGAAGCCTCCCTCACAGACATGCGCAGAGATTTGATTCCATGATGATTCCAAATCCTCTCAAGTTGACAACCAAGATGAACCATCACACCTGGCCTGACTAGACTAAGAATTTAAACCGACACTTTTTCCTTTACTAACATTTTCTTTAAAACTTTCTTTTGATAGGGCCTGGAGAGATTACTTAGTGGTTAGGGCACTTGCCTGCAAAGCCTAAGGACCCAGGTTCAATTCCCTAGTACCCACGTAAAGCCAGATATACTAGGTTAAGTGTCACATGCATCTGGAAGTTTACTTGTAGTGGCCAGAGGCCCTGGTATGCCCATTCTCTCTCTCTCTCTCTCAAATATATATATATATAGGTTTTTCAAGGTAGGGTCTCACTCTAGCCAAGGCTGACCTGAAATTCACTGTGTAGTCTCAGGGTGGCCTGGAACTCATGGAGATCCTCCTATCTCTGCTTCCCAAGTGCTAGGATTAAAGGCGTGTGCCACCATGTCTGGCTAATAAGTGGAAAAAAAAAAAAAAAAAATATATATATATATATATATATATATATATATATTTTTTTTTTTTTTTTTTTTTTTTTTTGGTTTTCCGAGGTAGGGTCTCACTCTAGCTTAGGCTGACCTGGAATTCACTATGTAGTCTCAGGGTGGCCTCAAACTCATGGTGATTGTCCTACCTCTGCCTCCCGAGTGCTGGGATTAAAGACGTGTGCCACCATGCCCTGCTAGTAAATATATTTTTTTAAAACTTTCTTTTCATAGAACTTCATAACACTTTCTGGGGAAAAATAGCCACCACCACCCCCAAACTTCCTATCATTCCTTCTCACTTAATGTTCCAACACAATCACATTCGCCTCCTTTTTATCTATTGTTGTATTTATTTTAATATCTTATAACAATATATTTGTATAGCTATTTCCTAATTTGCCTAATTTAGGTATATAGAATTCTATAGAATTCTCATCTTAGAAAATAAACATTTAGCTAGATCCTAAACCGTCTCCCTTCCTATATAGACATATTTGAACTTTTCCTCTCTCATTCTCAGAAACAATTATATCCAAATGTGGGATTGAATTTATAGTTAGGTTTATATGACTCAAACCACATAAATATTATTCCAAATAAGCCACGCTGTATACCACAACTAAATTCCTTCTCTCTTAAGATATTTCCTTTGACTTAATAATCGCTTCTTTTTTTTTTTATTGCTGTTACAGGCAAAAGAACAGCTGTCCAAAAAAGCAGGTTCCAACCCCTGGAAGCTGTTCAGAGGATTTTTCATGGCAAACAACTTTGCAATGGGATAAATCAAGTGTACTAAGATCCAGCATGCTTGAGCCTGTTCCTGCTGCTGTAACAAAATACTTCAGACTCTCATATAGGGCAGAACAAAGTCTAATAGTCATGCAGATGCCTATGGAATGAGCCCTCTTTGCTTCTCTTAGACTGACTCTCAGCCTTAATCCACTGACCACACCTTCATGCACATATCATCAAGCCAGGCATGAGAGGTGAATAAGTGTCATAAGATTTATTTATCCAGGCTTTATTTTTCCACATAATACCATGGTAAACAGCAAAAGGAAATTTAAAAAAGAACTGAGAGGTCCAAGATCAAGGCACCGGCAGGTTCAGTGTTAGGGGAGAAGTCAGTCTTTCCTGCCAAGAGGATGCCTTGAATGCTATTTCCTCCACCGAGGTGTCCTCATACTGAAAAATGGATGGAACAAGCTAGTTAGTTCCTTCAAGTCCTTTTAAAGGTCATAAATCTCTTCCTTGAGAGATATCCCCTATCATTCGGTCAGCTTCTAAAGGTTCCATCTTTTAATACTGTCACGTTGACTGTTAAGTTTCAACATATGAGTTTGGGTAGAGGCACATTCAGACCATAGTAGAGACATTGTTCCACATTATCCAGGTGGGTCATAATACAGTCACAACTACCCTCATAAAAGGGAGATTCTGTTACAGAAGAGAGAAGGCATGTGACTCAGCTGGAGATGTGGAGATGGGATAAGGGTCTTTAAGCCAAAGAATACAAGAACTGCAAGAGGAGAAGCTAAGACAGGCAAGGAAATCGACTTTCCTTTAAAAGCCTCTGGAGAGAATGGGATCCTGCCAAAACCTTCACTTGGGACCAGTAAAACTTATTCGATATTTCTGGCCTCTGGAAATGTGTGAGAATAAATTTGTGTAGTTTTTAAGTCATTGTGTGGTAATTTGTCATTATATTCTATAGGAATCTAATTAATATACATGCTAAATTCTTGCAACTAATTTCTTTCCAAACTCTCTGCCCACAGTGTAAGTCTCCAGTCATTCAAATATGTCTGCTTTGCTCTGGAGTTCATTTTCTTATAGAATTTCTCCAAGCAGGCCTGCCTTGCAGGTCTGCTGAACAGCTGATCACCAAGTCACCCCAGAAGCAGCACCCAGGGGTCCCTGACCTCCTTCCTGTCTTGGAGCTGGTGCTTCCTGGGTCCTATTTCTTTCTCCCCTGTTTATCAGATTAGCCCCCCCACACACACACACACTTATTTACTAGTTTCTGGAGAAATGAGGTACAGGAAGTAAAAGTTGTGAAATCTTGCCTGCCACAAATATTTATATTCAAACTTCATACTGGATTCCGATTTTGTGCGACCATAGAATTACAGGCTGGAGCCGGACATGGTGGCACACACCTTTAACCCCAGCACTCGGGAAGCAGAGGTAGGAGGATCACCGTGAGTTCAAGGCCACCCTGAGACTACATAGGGAATTCCATGTCAGCCTGGGCCAGAATGAGACCCTATCTTGAAAAACCCAAAAAAATAATAACAATTACAGGCTGGGCATCATAAAACATGGAAGGCATTCTTCCTTTTGCTTTCAGATTTCATTTTTGGTGTTCAGATGAGTGAGTGATCTAACTCCAAATCTTATGTACATAGCCTCTCTTCTTCCTACAGAAGGTTGGGAACCTTCTCTTTGGTCCCAGTATTCTGAAATGTGACATCAGTGTCTACTGTACTAATAATCACTTACATTGGGCTCAGGGGACTTTTCAATCTGGAAACTTCATACTCCTCAGTTCGAGGAAATGTTCTCAAATTGCTTCTTTGATGATTTCCTTCAATTTTCTCTGTCCTAAAACTCATTTCTTAAAAGGTGGACCTTCAAGTATAACATGATAGTTTTTTTCCTGTTCCCATTTCTAACTGACTCCACTTTCTGGAACTCATCTACACTTTCTCATTTTATCTTCCAAAACTTTGACTGAACATTTTATGTTTTTAAAGAAAGTACTTATTGACCTATTGCACATATTTCTGTGTATGGGTGCACCAGGGTCTTTTGCTGCTACAAATGAAGACCTGCGGTCTTTATGTGGGTGCTGTGGAATTGAACCTGGGCTGCCAGTCTTTGCAAGCAAGCACCTTTAAAAACTAAATCATAAAAAACAAAAAAAAAAAAAAAAAACATCTTCTCAGTCACTGCATATTTTTGATCTTTTATAATCATTTTAATTTCACATAATTCTTGTGGACAATCTCACTGTCCCTCCTTTTATAACTTTGTCTCGTCACTTGTCTTATAGATGAATTTTCACCTTTTATTCCTCAAGTATACTTTTTAGAACAAGGTGTTCAACTTTTATAGATTTTATATTTCTTCTAGATGTTTTGGAGATTGTTTGTTGTGACTTTCTGTTTACTCTGTTCTCCATGTTAGAAGCTCTCTCCCTTCATATACAACTGATCACTGGCTATGTATTCATTTGTAAGTAGGAGGTGCTAAAAACCAGTAGTTAGAGCTGGAGAAATGGCTCAGTAGTTAAGGTACTTGTCTGCAAAGCCGGACGATCCAGGTTCCATTCCTCAGTATCCGTGTAAAGCTTGATGCACAAAGTAGTGCATGCATCTGGAGTTCATTTGCAGTGGGTAGAGGCCCTGGTATGCCCATTCTCCCTCTCCCTCTCTCTCAATCTCTCTCTCTCTCTCTCCATCTCTCTCTTCCCATCTCTCTTCTCCCCTCTGCCCTCTCCTCTTTCCTCTCTCCTCTCTCCTCTTTCTTGTGAAAACAAATAATATTTTTAAAAACCCAGTTAGTTTGTCCTTGCTATAGTGAGATATGAGAGGTAGCCATTCTCTTTAAGATCCCTAAACATTATTATTTGTAGTGCTTTTGTCTTGTGTACAAGAACTATTGAAAAACTGTGTTTAAGAAAACACACAGAGCTGGAGAGATGGCTCAGGGGTTAAAGGTGCTTGTTTGTAAAGTCTGCCAGCTTGAGTTCAATTCCCCAGTACCCATGTAAATTAGATGCATAAAGTGGTACACGTACTGGGAGTTCATTTGCAGTGGCAAGAAACCCTGGCAAGCCTCTTCTCTCTCTCTCTCTCTCTCTCTCTCTCTCTCTCTCATCTTTGCCTCTTCCTCAAATAAATATTTTAAACACTATTTGAACTCCTTGCCAACAGATTGGGCATATAATATGTATGATGTGAGTGCCAACCTAGCCTAAGTATGAAAGATTTATTTGGGGGCTTATGGTTTCAGAGTGCCTGGCCTCCAGGCACAGGTCAGAATGTTGTGATCATGAGGACACGTGGCAGAGGAGCTGTCACCTCACAGTGGACAGGAGCTGGAGAGAAGCAGAGGAAGGAGTGAGGCAAACAGCCCTCGGGTGTTACCAGGCAGCTGGCTGG
The DNA here is from genome assembly GCA_036365145.1 of Orientallactaga sibirica. Taxonomy (NCBI): domain Eukaryota; kingdom Metazoa; phylum Chordata; class Mammalia; order Rodentia; family Dipodidae; genus Orientallactaga; species Orientallactaga sibirica. Next base: position 5,124,141 of record JAEOAD010000035.1, read on the forward strand.
GGTTTGTTGCTCTACCAGACACAAATCACAAAAAAGCAAGAAGCTCCTTCAGTGTTGGTCTTCAGCAGTTGTCACTTCCTTCAGACTGTGGCAGCATTGAGGAGGGGCAGTGGGCAGCTGGGGCAGCAGTGTTGCAGTCCTCATGAGTCCCTCAAGAAATGCTATCAGTAAAATATAGTTACTTTGCCCCACTGTACAAGGTACAGTGGTGTCAATGGTCACACCAAGAGACTCAGGAAATTCCAGATTCAGGCCACCCAGTATTTGAGGGTGAAAAATATATACTGTTTACTATCAAGTGGATGGATGACATTAGCAATGAAAGGTGGCTACCTTAGTCTGGTTTGTTTTACTACAACAGAATACCCAAGGCTGGGTAATTTGTTAAAACAAACAAACAAACAAAGATTTATGTCTCCCAGTTCTAAGGGCCAGGAAGCCCAAGAATAAGGGCCTGGCATCTGAAAAATGACTTCTTACTTCATCATCCCACAGGAGAGGAGGGAAGGCAGTGTAGCAGACAGCTTCAGGTTTGCTGAGATGAACTTCCAGACCAGGCACAGTTATGGAGGAAGGGATTTATTATAGCTTACAGATCCAGGGAAGTTCCGTAATGGCAGAAGAGGTTGGCCTGATCTTACAAGACCAAACACAGAGAGAAAAGCCACACAGCACACCTCAGGAACTCCAGCTAGGCACACTTTGCATATCTTTACATTGAAATCTCAAACCTACCACCACACCTTAAGATCCGCCCAGTGACACTGCCTCCAGCCAGGTGGCTGCAGATGCAAACTGCAAACTAATAAAACACTGAATATATTGGGGGCATCTATTCAAACTACCACAGCAAGCAACAGGGTAAAGGAGACAATGAAAGAGGACCAAACTACCTTTTATGACAGATAGCAATAATAAGCCTATTCTCATGGTGAAAATAATCCGTTCATGAGATCAGAGCCCCAGTGACGTAGCTGACGGCTAACGCTCCACCTCTCCACACGGATACCTTGGGGGTTTGGTCCCTGTTTGTAGTCACCTTCATGTTGCTGGGGCAAAACACCCGACCAGAAGCAGCTGATAATGCAAAGGGTTTTCTTCTGGCTGACAGTTTCAAGGGGAAGCTTCATGATGGCAGGGACAGAGTAGTAGAGCAGAGGCTGGACGTCACATCCTGCCACAGCAGGTGGAAAATAGCAGCAGGAGAGTGAGCTGAGCTCTGTCAAGGGGGAGCTGGACTATAACACCCCTAAACTCACCCCCAGAAACACACCTCCTCCAGCAAGCCTCCACTTCCCAAATTGCCACCAGCTGAGGACCAAGCGTTCAGAACACATGAGTTTATGGGGGAACACCTGATTCAAACCACCACTCTTTCCCTACGCATGAATTTTGAGAAATGCACTCATGCTACAGCAATGACATACAATTGGATTTTATAGCGCACAATTTGAAGGACAGGCAGATAAATGATGTCCAACCAGGGTTGCCCTTAAATTCGCATTGGGACGTTCCTGTTAAGCCTACTTAACTAACTGTAAGCATCCAGTCTGTTCCACCACCTTCCACCAAAGCTTCCCAGGTGTCTCACACTCATCAGAGCAGGGTTTCGTTCCACACCAACATCTCCTTTTCTGACTGGCCTTATCAATCTTTGTCCAAAGGCCCCTGCACAAGCTCTCTTCCTCCCATCTTAATTAAAATGTACACTTTCTCATCAAATATATGGAATAGCCTCTAGAAGTGACACAATCAACTCTCTGCATGAAACACCCAGCTGTATGAGATGGAAGCGGAGCCTTTCCAAAGATACAGCACAACCCGGAGACTGTCCCTGTTTGAACACAGGAAACTGCTCAGAAGAGCCCAGCTGCTGACTCGATGACCTAATAAGGGCTTTTTCATCTGGAGTATCTGATTGTAGGCATGCCATTTCCAGTCCCATTTCAGACTAGATTTGTTACTTTCTAAAGATAAGGAGGAAAAAAAATTCTCTCATTTAGCTGTTTATGAGGCCAGAAGTATAAAATTTAGAGAGGCTAAGGTTTAAAGCACACCCGGCTTACCATATTAAGTCTCCACAGAAATAAGCTTAGTGCCAGTGTTCGAATGTGCGATATTGACGTTGAGACTCCTCAGAAGTCAAATCCCTTCACACACGTGTGATGTGCAGCTGTGAGATCCCACCATGTCCAAGACATCTCTCTACCTTTGGCCACCAGACCAAATTGTTTATAAATGTTACCTCAAATGAAACATTTTTAAAAATTTTTTTTATTTATTTATTTATTTATTTATTTATTTATTTGGGGGAGAGAGCAGGGGGAAAGAACGGGTGCACCGGCCTGTAGTCTATGCAAACAAACTCCAAACACATGCACCACCATATGCATCTGGCTTAACGTTGGACCTGGGGAATTGAACTTGGGTCCTTAGACTTTGCAGGCAAGTGCCTTAACCACTGAGCATCCCTCCAGCCCTCAAATGGAAATTTTTGATGTGATTTTAAATTTTAATTTCAGTTCAATGCTTTGCTCAGTTATATTCAAAACCAAGGCAGAAGGAGAAGACTGACTGTCAGGGTAGGGATCATATATATTCTAGTCATTAGAAGAAAATATGTTTAACATTGAACTTTCAAAGAGTGAAAAACAAGAACCACCCAAGTTATGTAGAAAGTAGAAATCATCCATGTCCACTCACTTAGCTAAAATGGCAGCATTTAAAAGATTTTTACATCACCTTAAAAAGACCAACATAGGGCTGAAGAGATGGCTTAGTGGTTAAGCACTTGCCTGTGAAGCCTAAGGACCCGAGTTCAAGGCTCGATTCCCCAGGATTCACGTAAGCCAGATGCACATGGTGGTGCATGCATCTGGAGTTTGTTTGCAGTGGCTGGAGGCCCTGGCGTGCCCATTCTCTCTCTCTCCCTTTCTCTGACTCTAATAAGTAAATAAATAAAAATTTAAAAAACTTAAAAAAAGAGACCAACATATAAGCCATGCCTGGGGATGTAGGCCTATAACCTTAGCTACTTGGAAGACTGAAGCAGAAGAATCACAAGTTCAAGGCTTGCCTAAGCAATTTAGATTCTGCCTCAAACTAAAAACTATGGAACAGGATAGGGATTGCTCAGCAGTAGAGGACTTGCCCGGCCTGTGTGAGGCCTTGTGTTTAATACTCAGTATTAAAAAAAAAAAAAGTAAAGAAAGAAAACAAGACCAAAGTGCTCTGGAATTTTATTTTTCCCTGGACTCAAGAAGCCAAACGTGAATACTTCTCGAAGTTTCTCCTCGGTTTCCTTGGTCCTAACCACCCCAGCCTGGAAGAAGTCACCACCCAGCCACATGGTTGGCCACCTCTGTGCAATACAGCCAGGGAAAACACTGAGAACCAAGCAAGTTCTGAAGACGTTTACTTGTGTCCCAATATCTGGGTACCAGGTGCCGTAGGAAGCCAAACAATCCGCTAAGTCACAGTCCAAATGCAGCACACGTTGCAAAAAAAAAAAAACAAAACAGGAAGTAATCACCAAGATTTTGGAAAGTTTTATTCTATATGATGTGCAAAGTTATACTGATAACCTTTACGTTAGCTGTAGTTTATTTAAGTGCACATTTCAATGAAGCGTACTGCTTCAGCTAGAAGTACCTTGGGCTTAGAACATAAATCTCTGAAGCCCAACGTGGAAGATCATGTGAACTTTATATTTAGACTGGCTAAAGTCCCACATTTCCCTACCCTCCCCCTTTTTATTAGAAAATACTTTTTTGGTTTTACTTCAAACTTTTTATATTTTGTTGACATGGTGTCAGCTTTATTTCAGACCTCACTGCTCGGACTGGACTGTCCAAAAATCATTTGCAGTTGAGAATCACAGCACTAAAATTCATAACATTCCAGTGATCCATGGACAGCCTGGCCCGGAGGGACTTTTAGTGATGCATTTCAGACATATGGGCCGGGGGGTGTCTCCACTGTGATTTTCATCATCTCTTCATTCCTATTAACATGGGCAGAAACTCCCTAGGATTTAATCAAGAAAAACATTCAGAGTTCCAGAGATGTAATGGTCAAAAATGCTGCTGTCTTACTGCGTATTTGTATGTTTGGGAACATCTGGGTTTGGGACAAAGACGTGTTAATCTGTCTTGAAGATATCAGGGAACAAATCTGAAGCTATAATGCACATCATGAAAGTGTCAGAATGTCCTTGCTTTTGAGGTGTTTATAGTAGGAAATACAGTATATGTTTGTGTGCAACTCCATGTATGCAAATATAGACCAGAATTCTAATTCTAAACAACTAGACCAGAATACTAATAAGAAACACTTTAGCCAGAGCTTAAGCTTCCCAGAATGACATCTCCATTGTTAGGCCTCAACAGGGCAGATAATAATATAATCGACTTGGTTCTAATTTCTTAAGTTGCCCATTAACAAATGTGTGGATGATCACAATTCTCCCTCTAAAGTCTATGTCCAGGCTTCAGAGTTAGTTCGGTGGGTAAAGTGCCAGCCATGCAAGTATGAGGACTTGAGTTCAGATCCTCAGCACTCGTAGAAAAGCTGGGGGCACGGCAGCATGTGCATAAAATCGAAGTGCTGGGACAGTAGAGGCAGGAGGAGCCCTGGGCCTTGCTGGCTAGATAGTCTAGCCAAATCGGTGAGCTCTCAGTTCAGTGCAAGACCCTGTCTCCAAACAATAGGAGGGAGAGCCACTGAGGAAAGCACCTGACATTGATCTCTGCACACACACACACACACACACACACACACACACACACACACGTGTCTATTTCCAATGCAATTTACTAAGAGTATAGATAACAGGGGAGATGTCAAGCCATTTTCAGTCTGAGCATGAATATACAAATGAACTAGATGTTATCCCTATTAAAACGTCAATTTAGAATATAGCATTTCAAGTGCAATGAAGCAGAGCTGAAATCAGGAAGTTAATTATAATCCCTATCATTATTCTGATTGGAAGTTTACAACTGCTTAAATATCAAAACAGAAAGAAAAGGTAATGGAAGGTACTATAGCTTAGATTTCAAATGCCCCCCAGAGATGCAATCTCTAAAGGCTTATTCCCCAACATGGTGGAACCTTTAAGAGCTTGTGACAATGAGGGACCTTCAGGTCAATGGAGTGTAGTCTGAAAGAGCTCACCATTTTTTGGTTATACTGGCTGACTAAGGAGCCCCAACAATCCTCCTGTCTCCACCCCCTCCAGTCCCTGCCAGCACGCGGGTAACAAGCATGCCTGGCTTTTCACATGTGTGCTGGGTGGGGATCGATGGCAGGCCCTTATGCTGATGCACTCTTACATGCTGAGCCATCTCGCCTGATTTCTATTTCTCTTTTTTGTATCTCTGCCCGAAGGAGAGCGGCTTTGCCTGCCATGAGCTTCTTCCCCATAGGTCCCAAAGCAATGGACCCAACTAACTATGGCTTGAGACTCCCAAGACAGCCTTTTCCTCTGCAAAAGTTGATCTCAGGTATTTTTTAGGGTAGAGCAGAGCGGACTAAGGCACAGGAGAAATCAGCAGAACTTCCCAGAGCAGGAAGTCTGGATGCTGGGCCTATCACACCAGCATCATGGAGGCAAGAAACAGGGCCCTCCTTTGTCCCATGTCTCTGTATTTCATAATCTGCAAAAGCTGGCACACTAAGATTGAAGGTAGGTAAAAACAGCGAGGCCTTTGTGGTCCCCAAATAATTAGTACAGATTTTTCTCATAGTAGAATTCACCCACCTACCCTTTAAATTTCAAATAATTATTTTCTTAAAATTTTTATTTACTTATTTGCAAGCAGAAAGAGACAGAAAGAAAGAGAAAGAATGGGTATGTCAGAACCACTACAAACAAACTCTAGAAGCATGTGCCACTTTGTGCATCTGGCTTTATATAGGTACTGAAGAATTGAACCTGGGTCCTTGGGCTTTGCAGGCAAGAACCTTAACCACTAAGCCATCTCTCCAGACCCTAGATTTCAAATATTTCTGCTTAGAAACAAGCACTGAGTTCTGCATAGGAATCAAAAAGGTAATGAACAAAAAGACCAACAACCCAATGTTTAAAAATAGGATAAAGGTAACTAAGCAGTACACACAGGGAACCAAATTGCTAATAAATGAGCTCAAAATTGTGGAAATCAGTAGCAGTAATACTGACTACTAGGAGGATGGGGATAGAGGGAGGGGCTGGAGGGGAACTGGGAGGATGGGATAGAGGGAAGGGCTGCAGGGGAACTGGGAGGATGGGATAGAGGGAGGGGCTGGAGGGGAACTGGGAGGATGGGATAGAGGGAGGGGCTGGAGGGGAACTGGGAGGATGGGATAGAGGGAGGGGCTGGAGGGGAACTGGGAGGATGGGATAGAGGGAGGGGCTGGAGGGGAACTGGGAGGATGGGATAGAGGGGAGGGGCTGGGGGAACTGGGGGGATGGGATAGAGGGAGGGGCTGGAGGGGAACTGGGGGGATGGGGAGAGGGAGGGGCTGGAGGGGAACTGGGGGATGGGATAGAGGAGGGGCTGGAGGGGAACTGGGAGGATGGGATAGAGGGAGGGGCTGCAGGGGAACTGGGAGGATGGGATAGAGGGAGGGGCTGGAGGGGAACTGGGAGGATGGGATAGAGGGAGGGGCCGGAGGGGAACTGGGAGGATAAGGATAGTTCAGCTCCTGGACTGCATAGTAGGGCCAGGATAAGTTGCCATATTTGACTATTAGTAAAGGGTTGGTTGATCAAGCCTGCCTGGAAATCAGCTCTCTCAACATCATCATAGTCTCTTCCTATGCTTGATTTGCTTTCTCTCTGTGAGGAACTCATTCAACTATGTTCCGACTTGGCTCACGACAGTGTGTTCACCCAGTGAGTGGCATGTGCCTGTCCTTTGCACCGTGAGGAACTATTGGGGCTGACTCTTGGCCTCACTACTCCTCTTTTCCTTAAAGTCAGGTTCTTTAGAAGCCCCTTTACCCCACAATTTCCTGGCAGGTAGGCCTTTCCTCCTCTGTGTGGACCCACTCCCCAAGGAAGTTCTCCACCCTTGGATAGTCTCACCACATGAAGGCCAAGTTCTGAGTTGGCTAGAGAGAAAATAGTATATTTTTACTAGATATTTCTTCATTTGGTTTGACGTCGGGGAGGAGATTGTGAAGTCCTATTTATCATATTGGAAAATAAAACAGATTTAGACAGGAGGAGAAAAAACTGCACCACTGGAAGATCAAACAATAGCGTAGAAGTGCCTAAGATACTGGAAAAGCAGGTCTCAGGAAATCCCCAAGGGCAGCATAGAGAGAGGACCAGGGGAATGATGGGTGATGAGCACTTGTAGCAGGTAGAAAGGGGAGACTGAAAACATCCTCCAGAGGAAGAGAACACTGGCCACACCGAGTTCTTTGTGATCCATGGCTGACAGCGTTCCAACACTGAGGATTCACTCAATGTGTCAGGGAAGGAGTGAGAGCTAAGCCACCTCTGTGCTTGCTTGATGGCACTTGACAGCGTTCCAACACTGAGGATTCACTCAATGTGTCAGGGAAGGAGTGAGAGCTAAGCCACCTCTGTGCTTGCTGGATGGCACTTGGGATGTAACACGATGGGTCGTGATTTTCTCCTCTAGATTCCTCTTCAGACTTCATCCACATAAAACTAAGAAAGCTGCCCGGCAGGTTATTTTTGCATCACTAGCATCCATGCAGGGCTTCGTAGAACTAGACTGACCCTTTGCTTCAACCTGCCATAGCTAGTAGACTGTGGGTCCTGAGAGTACCTACGACTGAATGAAGGGGCAGGCACTGTTGGCTGCGACTATTTCTCACACAGAGAGAGGGAATGAGCAGCAAAGGTCGGTGGGGAAGAAAACTCCATTCTAAAGGCAAGAGCTTTGTTCATGAGCTATAGAACCATTTCTGGGGCTGAGGAGATGACTCAGAGGGTAAAAACACTCATCATACAAACATGAGGGCCTGAATCCAATCCCCCAGCATGCATATAACAATTCAGATGTGGCCACACGTGCCTGTAACACCAGTCCTGTTGGGGACAGGGAGGTAGAGAGCAGAAACAGGAGAATCCTGGGGCTCACTGGTCAACCAGTCTGATGAAAAAATAGCAACTCTTGGTTCAGTGAGAGACTCCAAGGAAGAAATGCAGATGAGCAATAAAAGAGGACGCCTGACAATCTCCTCTGATGTCCACGAAACACGTGTGCATGCACTAGAAATATACACACCACACCACATATGTTACGGGGGGGGGGGAGGGATCTCTGAGACCTGTCCCACAACTTCATTATTCTCATTTATCCTGAGGTAGAGTTCTGGTGATGTGTAAAATAAAGCATTGAAAAGCATTGTCTTTAACCAGAAGCATGTCTGAGCAAGAACAAAGGCCAGAATAAAGTAGAAGAGAGAGAGCAGATAATGAGTTAAGTAAAACAAGAAAACAGCAACAAGGAACCATGAGTCATTGACCTTCAGTGGGATAAAAACCACGTGTGAGAGCAAAGGGAGGTCAACAAAACTTGGATGTCCTGAAAATGTCTCATCTTCATGCTATTGTACCAAATACCTAAGTTATGATGCAAACTGATAACTCTTGGCACTCGCAGAGGGTTTTTTTTTTTTCTTTTCATTTTTGCAGCCTCTATGCAAAGCCTAAGTAATTAATCCTGACAGCTATCCTTGGAGAGATGCTGGTTAGAAGCCAGCCAGAGAGCCCACAGCCTCATGCCGATTGCATAATTTTGACATACACTCATTCCTTTCCTCTTGGTCATCCACCACTGAAATTCTCTTCTTCAGCTTGTCCCACTATGTTCCTTCCAGGACTGTGAATCCTCTCAGAGTGCGCTGGCTTTGGTTTTACACTCAAATGTATCCCAGGACTCCAGTCTGGATGGAAGGAAGTACAATGAGCCCCGCCCCCATGCTCTGTCTGCGTGAGGATAAACATCCTTTCAGGTTGGTAGAGGGACACCTTTCCCTTTCAGGAGACTTCCCGCAAATGTGGAACAAAATCAAACACTAAAGAAATAAATGCAATTGCATTCATTACTCCAAAAGAGAGAGATAAAAGGGAAGAAATGAAATTCCACCCCTCTCCTCTATCCCATCATTCTTTCATCACTGAAAATCTAAACTGAAGTTAACTGACCTTATCTGCAAAACACTGAACCATCTTTCCATGTTGGGATGTCAGAGAATTCAAGTCTTAAACCACAGCTCACCGACATGAAGAAGTATAAGACGCATATCGATATTAAAAAGCGTGGCATGAGCCTACATTTAAAGTGTTCTGGCTCTGGTAGAAATTGAAAATGACTCATGTCACCTGCACTGAGTTCCACACCTGCACTATAGGACCTCCCTCTCACACTGTCCCATGACTGATGAATACATAGGATATTTGGTAGCAGATAAATGAAGTTCTTCCCTAAAATAATCTTAAGTGACCTTTATAAAACATCTAAGAAGGTATTGTCTCAGGAGCAATGATATGCAAAGACATGACAAACATACATGCACCAGCACACATGAGAGTCTGCATACATACACATGCATATACCATACCACACCACACACAAAACATATGGAGGGAAAATCTGGAAAACGATGGAAGCCCTATAGAACTATAGCAGTAGTAATCAAATAGCCATAAGTATTGCCACAAATGATAGGAATGCTTTACTGTCAAGCAAATGCAAGCCAACGAAAATAAAATCAGCACCAAGATTTAGAATTTAAGATGATAATCCAAGGAACAAAGAAGGAGAAATAAAAAAATTAAATGGGCCATTTTAATTAAACACTCCAGAAAGCCTGATTTTACAACCTCATTCGTTCTATAAATATGGCTTCTTGTTAATAATTTAACCTTAACAGTTCCCAGCTATGGGCTTTAGGGAGCACAATTTAACCATCCATTTATAATGGCTGTAAATTCCTCAAGCAAGACAAAGTTAAATGGTCACCAACCACTCAATATGTAAGTTAATGACTCCCTGATGTCCCATCTAATCTTTGAAACATTACTGTCTTGACATTCTCTCATTTTAATGTGACTTTGGAACTCTTAACCCTCGGGGGCTCCTCTCTAGGGACAGGCTTACTAAAGGCACCAAATTCCCGAAGTCTGTGTGCTTCATCTGTATTCTTCCCCTAATGGCTGTTGGCTTGAATTTCTCCTCTTGTCTTCCCAAGCCTTTGGGTGTCAAGAGGGTAGGACACCATGGTCAAAGGAAACTAAGAAAAATCAATTAAGACTTATGGAAAACAAGAACACTCATGTAATCTCCTCCAAAGAACCAGGGAGTAGAGATAACTTTAACTGAATCCCATGTCCGTGCAACATTCATGTGGTAGACCAGAAACCCGGGAGCCGTCATTAAACCAGATGCCAGGAAGAAACAGAGTAGTGTTTATTCCTCAGTGATGGTAAGACCAAGTTAACAGCACTGAGGTCTGAATAACAGTCCTGATGTGACACTCAAAGCTGAAGAAGAAAGAAGCCCGCATGGTGAGGCCACGTTCCAGCTTGGGTGAATGCTAAAACATCATGGGCTACCACCCATGGTTCAGAGGGGCTACCAGAAACCCACCGCAGCAAGGCAAAGACTGGATTGAGTCCTAAGGCAAGAAGTGGCTTCCGGTAGAAGGAGCCAAAGTCTGCACCTGGGGTGAGTTAGAGACAGCAGGAATGCAACTCAGAGTTCTCTCTGCCCACATAGGCTGTGAGATGACAAACAAAGATGGATATCAGACTTCTTATGCCCCGAAGCAACACCATGACCGGCTCCTTTAGAAATGAACCATTAAGTCAGTATTTGATGCCTTTAATAACTTGAAGTACATTTTAAATATGCTATTTAGTCCATTTGAAGACGAGTTGATTTTTTAAATTTTTTTTATTGACAACTTCCATAATTGTAGACAATATCCCATGGTACTTCCCTCCCTCCCCTTACTTTCCCCTTTGAAACTCCACTCTCCATCATATCCCCTCTCCCCTCTATCAGTCTCTCTTTTATTTTGATGTCATCCTCTTTTCCTCCTATTATGATGGTCTTGTGTAGTAGGTAGTGTCAGGCACTGTGAGGCCATTTTGTGTCTGGAGGAGTACATTGTAAGGAGTCCTACCCTTCCTTTGGCTCTTACATTCTTTCCACCCCCCTCTTCTGCAATGGACCCTGAGCCTTGGAAGGTGGGTTTGAGATGTTTCAGTGCTGAGCACTCCTCTGTCCCTTCTTCTCAGCACCATAGTGCCCTCTGAGTCATTCCCAAGGTCACCACGAGTTATTTCACATTTTAATATCTCTTGAGTTGAGATTTGTATAGTCATCAACCATACCTCACAACCACAGTTAGCCAAGGAGCTCATGGCAAACTACATTGTATGAACACACATCAACTTGACTTACACCTGTGGCTTATCTAGACAGCTAAAAACCCTGAGGGTTTCTGTATGGTTCCTTGTTGTCACTTTCTGGAAAGATCAAGAAAACACCTACATCAATATGGGGAAAAGGGTCAAGTAGCACTGAGTAAACCAAGAAACACGGTGAAGAACCTTGTAGAGAAGTCTCTTGAGGGCACAGAGAGCGAGAGTGGAAAAGGCAGATGGGAAATAGTCCTGAAAAGTAATTCAGAAACTCATCCTCTCAAAGTAAATATATTTCTAGGTACACAGTAATATTTCACTTTGTTTATGTTTTTCTTGTGTGGAATGCCCAATATGATATATAGATTTCATAAATATATATACATTTAAAAGTTGGGGAAGATACCCATAAGTCCTTTTTTAAAATGTTTTATATTTATTTGAGTGAGAGTAAGAGGCAAATAGAGAAAAAGAGAAAGAGATTGGAGAGAGAGAATGGTGCACCCAAGGCCTCTGGCCACTGCAAATGAACTCCAGATGCATGTGCCACCTAGTGCATCTGGCATAAGTGGTTTCTGGGGAATTGAACCTGGACCCTTTGGCTTTGCAGGCAAGCACCTTAACCACTAAGCCATCTCTCTAGCCCATCAAATATCAAATATACATATACATATATATGTTAATAATTCAATACATTTAAAATAAAATTCCTACTGTAATTTAAAAGTAACAAACTACAAACATGTATCAAATTGTCATGCTCTGTCCCAAACATAAGTATACATACTATACATCAATTCAATTTAAAAAAGTATGCATTACAAAAGGCATTTACATCACTTGATACGATGAAAATGTCCTTTTTTTAAGGGAGAGAGACAGAGAGGAAAGTTGGCACACCAGGGCCTCAGCCAATGCAATTGAACTGCAGATACTTGTGCCACCTAGTGGACATATGCAACCTTGCACTTGTGTCCTCTTTGTGTGTGTGGCTAACATGGGATCTGGAGAGTTGAACAATGATCCCTAGTTTTCTTTCACAGGCAAGCACGTTAACCACTAAGCCATCTCTCCAGCCTGAAAATGTTTTCTTGGTAGTATACAAAATATAATGGCTTATAATCAAAAGCATTTTGGATTTAATGAAATACAGCAGTAGTTCCTATTTTTTAGGTTCTATAATTTTATTTGACCCCTTCGAGAGACCTTTTTAAATATTTTATTAATGCATTTATTTGAGAGAGAGAAAGAGAGCATGTGAGTGTGCCAGAGCCTCTGGCCACTACAAATGAACTCCAGATGGACACATGTGCCAGCCTCCTTGTGCATCTGGCTTATGTGGGTTCTGGGGAGTTGAGCCTAGGTCCTTAGGCTTCACAGGCAAGCGCCTTAACCACTAAGCCATCTCTCCAACCCAAGAGTCCTTTTAAACAACTTACATGGACCAACTTGTAGTGACAGACATGGTGTGACAGAGAATGCTGGTACTGACCGCATCCTTGTTTCTCTGCTTATTCCAAGGCATGTGGCACTGTGACAATTCCCAGCCCTTTTGTGATTGAATGAACTCATGTATACAAGTTCCCACCAATGAACACTGATGGAACTTGAGGGTGCCACCTCCAGAGCTGCTCTCCAAAACCACTTATGTAATACTCACACTCGCTCTCAGCACATACTTCCTACTGACCTAAAGATAATGCCCAGCACAACTCTTGAGAGTCACTACTAAATGTAGAAGGCCCGTCCCCCCACTCAGCACACACACACGCACACACACATGCACGCACACACACATATAGCCTAGATGCTTGTCCATTGGAGTAGAATTCCCATACCTACCGCTAGTAGATCATACCTTCTTCTTGTACAAATTGGTTCATTAGCTGGAGTACCAGGCTTAAGAGATGTATAGACTACCAACTACGAAGCCTCTTTCACTAACTTTCAAATCCCGCACGCAAACATGACCATGGACACCTTATATTTGTTCTAGAATGTTTTGAAACTGTATACATCTAATCTACAGAAACTTGTCTAGAACAAGCTCACAATGTCAGAGACCCCCCTCAGTTCCACACAGCGAGGTGGAACAATTACATTTTCAGGGCAGAAATGGCTCGATCAATGAAGTGGTTCCCCCACACACGTGTGAGTAAGGACCCAGAACTCACATACATGCTGGCAATGGTAGAGCATGCCTGTAATTCTAGCACTGGTGGGGGAGACAGCTGAATCCCTGTGGCAACCTAGCTAGCTGGACTCACCAAATGGGTGAGCTAGGGTTTGGTGAGAGACCGTGTCTCAATAAATACTGCGAGATGGACAGCCTTAAAGAGCTTGATGTTCCACCATAGCACACACCCTGAATCAAATACTCAAACCTTACAGATTCATATCCCCTAAGTGGATGTTAAGGATTGAGAAGCACTTGGATGTTTCAATCAGTTTCCAAAACCATTTGACTAACAAATCTCTTATTTTTTTTCTTAATGCCTGTTAACTTCCCACTGACTTAATGTTCCTTGAAAGATATTTTGAAAAATGTGGCCCCATATCTTTTTTTTTTTTTATTTAGTTTTGGAGAGAGAGAGACAGACAGAGAGGGAGAGGAAGACAGATAGAGAATGGGCATGCCAGCAGTCTCTCAGCTGCTGTGAACAAAATCCAGATGTGTGCTCCCCCTTGTGGTCAAGTGCAGCATTGCGCCCTTGCGTCACTTTGCATCTGGCTAAACGTGGGACCTGGAGATTGGAACCGGGTTCTTAGGCTTAGGAGGCAGGCGCCTTAACCATTAAGCCATCTCTCCAGCCCCCATATCTTTTTTTTTTTGAGGTAGGGTCTCACTCTAGCCCACCTGACCTATGTAGTCTCAGGGTGGCCTCAAACTCACAGCAGTCCTCCTACCTCTGCCTCCAGAGTGCTGGGATTAAAGGCGTGCATCACTATACCCAGTTTGTGGCTCCATATCTTTAAAATCCTAGCCCTTCACATTCTCCCAACCACCCCCAGAACCAAACAACACAATCACCACTCACAACAAAATCAGTTCATGACTGAAAATAGTGCAACCCTGGCTCCAATATGGCTTAGTTCCTCTGGCAGGCATCCTGCAGCTCTGACCTGCTTCTGGTCCCAGAACTGCCCTTGGAGTCACAACCTTCCTCTGACCTTCTCCCTGCCATTTGCTCCGCTCCACCACCAGGGCCAGCAGCACTTGTCCCCCAAGAGTCATGTAATGACTGTGACCTGATTAGACCAAGCTGTCTGAATTCTGTAACTCCTCTCTCCACGTATCAACCTGTCACCCAGGCATTCTGCTCCAGGTTCTAAATGTTCCCTTCCATTTAAACAACCGCCTCATGGACTGCATTTAATTTGATCATAGACAAAGTTAGAGTTGCCCAATAGGCCAGGAAAGCAATCACTTGTGGCTCTCAAGTCAATTCCAATTATCTCCACTAATGAAATAAGAGACATGAGTTGAAGCTTCCTAAACCATATCAGCCGAAGCTTCCAGAACTTCTTTGAGGAAAATGTTAGACCCCCACCTGTGCAACCTACTTGTGATCCAAGCGTTGTCACGGAGTCTACCAATAGAACTTCATCCATGTAACCATTTCAGACAACTGACTTCAGAGGAAGTGGGCAAGGGGTTAGATAACTGCTCCTTACATCAGGACATGCCAACTGATCCATCCCCACACGATGTTTTCTAGAGACTTCTAGGCAAGGTTTCAACTGAATTATAAAACAGAACCAAGACCTAGCTGCTGCCTGGCATGAGCTTCACTATTAGAAGAAGGTTGCAGAGATGGCTTAACAGTTAAGGTGCTTGCCTGCGAAGCCAAAGGACCTAGGTTCAATTCCCCAGGCCTCGCATAAGCCAGATGCACAAGGGAGCACGTGCATCCAGAGTTCATTTGCAGTGGGCTAGAGGCCCTGGCATGCCAATTCTCTCTCTGTCTGTCTCCTCTCTATCTCTTCCCTGCTTGCAAATAAATAAATAAAATAAAATACAATTTTTAAAAAGGAAAAAAAGAAATGCCAGGTGCCAGTTACCTGTCCGGTACCTCATGTCAAATTAGAAAGCATAAACATAAGTTTCCAGATTCTAGATACTGGAAATGGGGACGAGGGAAAAAGTCTCAGTCCTAGGAACAGGTCTTGGCCTGCTGTTGGTTCCATTTTCAATCAGTTCTGAAAATCAGCACTCCTTCTCAACCCCTTTCAAGGCTTGTGACTTGGCGATCTACAGGAAGGATGAGTCACACTTGATGATGGATTAGGAAACATTGCCATCTTCCATACCCTTCAGGGGACACCCTTGAGCTGGAGTTCGCAACCTAGGTCAGAAGCTACTTAGACCTGCGGTAAAATCAGTTCACAGGGCCTAGTGGCTTTCAGGGACTTCCCACGTGTCTTAGTCATTTAGTGTTGCTATAATAAAATCACTGAGGCTGGGAAATTTGGTCAAAGAAGAAACACTGATGTTCACATTCTGGGAGCTGGGAGCACGCAAAGGGCCTCTTTCCATTGCACATGAACTCCAGATGCATGAGCCACTTTGTACATCTGTCCTTACATGGGTAGTGGGGAATTGAACCCAGGCCTTTAGGCATTGAAAGTAGTGCCTTTAACTGATGAACCATCTCTCCAACCCCCCATGCAATGTTTGTTTGTTTGTTTTCATTGACCCACTGAGTTAAATTAATGTCATGATCATGGGGGAGAGGTCATTTACTGGAGGGGTCCTGTTGACCCTCTCACTACTTTATCCCACGATGGACAAGAGAAATACATGGAAGACAATGATCTCGCTTTTATAACAAAGCCACTCTCACCATAACTAACCCACTCTCAAGAGAACTACCCCATTCTCATGATACTGGCAGGCATCCATTGAGGTTAGTGGAGACTCTATGATCTCATCACCTCCCAATAACATCATAGTGGCAACTAAATATCAGCAAGAATTGCAGAGGAGACATTCCAACCCTAGCATCATCGATAACAAAATGATAGCAATAAAAGGAACTGGAAGGGATCTGGAACACCAGTGGAGAAGACAGAAATAGCCAAGTGTGGTGGCGCACACCTTTAATCCCAGCACTCACGAGGCCCAAGTAGGAGGATTGCTGTGAGTTCAAGGCCAGCCTGAGACTGTATAGTGAATATCAGGTCAGCCTGGGCTACAGCGAGACCCAACCTTGAGAAACCATGCACATGCAAATGCTGTTAGCAATACTGCAGCAGCAGCTGTGCATGCATCATCAAAAAGGCAGACTAGTCCACAAAACTTGAAGGTCTGTGGAACTAGCTAACGAGTGAGAACAGTCACGAAAGAGAACTGTGACAACTTCCCCTGTGGAGGCAGACCTCTGAAACAGAGGGAGCAAAGACAAGACAGCTAGAAGCTCCTGAGGCAGAAATCTCTTTGAACTTGTACCTTATCAGGTATACTGCTGGGCACAAACTGGAAAAAAAAAAAAATCCCAGTATTTTAGTTTTCCACTCTCATAGTAAAGATGAATAGAAATAATTTTCCTCACATGTTTCTTTAAAGTTCAACAAAAATGCTCCACCAATCATTCCTTCCACAGCTGACACTGAAAATGCTATTAAAGATATTAGAGGAGGGCCCGGAGAGATGGCTTAGCGATTAAGCACTTGCCTGTGAAGTCCAAGGACCCCAGTTCGTGGCTTGATTCCCCAGGACCCCACGTAAACCAGATGCACAAGGTGGCGCATGCATCTGGAGTTCGTTTGCAGAGGCTGGAGGCCCTGGTGCACCCATTCTCTATCTGCCTCTTTCTCCCTCTGTCTGTCGCTCCCAAATAAATAAATAAATAATAAACAAAAAAATTTTTTAAAAGATATTAGAAGATTTTATTTTTTCCTTCCCCCCAGTCCTGGGGGTCAAATCTAGGACCTTACGCATGTTAGGCAAGAGCTCTACTACCACTGAGCCATACCCCCACCCTAAAAGGTACATTTTACGTACAGCAAATTCTGTCAGACATTCTCCCCCAACCCAGCCACTAAGGCTAAATAAACCAGTGAGTGCCCTAGGTTTCCCAGGATCATTTCCCTCCTGGTACATGTAGCCCCCACTCCTTCTGGATCCCCTTTAAGACCTGCTCTGATTCCACACAGCACCCAGGACAAGAGAGATAATGGGGAGAGATCCATGAAATAGAGAATTTCAATCTAGCAGTGAGTGCAGTTTAGAAATTAGTTAAATAAAAAGAAGATGTGGGCTGGAGAGATGGCTTAGCAGCTAAGGCACCTGCCTGCTAAGCCTAAGAATGCTGGTTCCAATGTCCAGCGGTTCCAATCTCCAGGTCCCACGTTTAGCCAGATGCAAAATGAGGCAAGGGCACAATGCCGCACTTGCCCACAAGGGGGCGTACACATCTGGATTTTGTTCACAGCAGCTGAGAGACTGCTGGTGCAACCATTTCTGTCTCCCTCTCCCTCTCTGTCTATCTCTCTCTGTCTCTCTCTCCAAAAATAAATTAAAAAATAATAAAAAGAAATTTTTAAAAAGATGTGTGCCACTTTGTGCACCTGTCTTTACATGGGTACTGGGCAACTGAACCCAGGCCCTCAGGCTTTCCAAGCAAGTGACTTTAACTGCTGAGCCATCTCTCTAGACCCCATGCACTGTTTTTTGTTTGTTGGTTTGTTTTCATTGACCCACTGAGTTAAATTAATGTCACTTGCCTGGTCACGGAGGAGAGGTTATTTACTGGAGGGGTCCTGTTGTTGAGTAATTTGTTAGCTTTTTTTTTGTTGTTGTTGTTAATTTTATACTTGTTTTTATTAAGAGGAGGTACATGAAGAATTTTTTATTATTAGTTATGAACATACTCAGTATGCACACAGCACATGCTGGTACCATCCTTACCCTCATTCCTGTCCCTTCCAAAGGGGCCCTCCTCATTGGGGATGCCAGTTATCCCCAAGGGGATTGTGGGTCATGCATTGTGTGAGTAGCCATCAGTTATGGGGGACAGGCAATGTCTCTGCGTAATGTCCCAATTTGTGGCTCTAACAATCTTTCCACACACTCTTCCACAAAATTCCCTGAGCCATGTTGGGTTCATTTTAGTTTGTTAGCTTTTTAAAAGTAGTGCTACGTGACCTTTTGACATAGGTTTAAAAAAACCTTTCACAGTCACATACTTGAGAAGTGACAGTTCAAGTTTTCTCCTGACTAGCAGGACACTGGAGCAAACCCACACACCAATGTTGATCTGCCATCAAAAGGTGATTTCCTGAACAAAATTAGTCTGCAAATTATCCTGCCACTAACTCTGTGCTTTTGAGTGCAAACATGAGGATGATTCATCTTTTCAGAGCAGAATGTAAAAGGCAAATTTATTGCCTTCATCTCACTTTTAGAGTAGAAAAAAAGAAGAAGAAGGCAGCCGCTCTGCTATTACTGAAAGAACTCCTTATTCAAGAGAGTCTGGCTGGAGCAGGAGAGCGCAGAAGCTGCCTGCATGCTTCAAGAACAGCTGGCCGACTTGCTGATCACAGTCAGCACATTTTCTAGCTGTGTCAGGGACTGCAGACTGGGAAGTAAAGACATTCCTTAGGCAGGTGGGAAAATCGGCTGTAGGCCCAGGAAACTTAGAAGTCCAAGTCCCGGGATATCCAAAACTCATCTCAGTCTCTTCCCTGTGTCTGAGCGCCAGACACCACAGAAAAATTCTTCATGCCATTAGCATCACCTATATTACAGGCATCATGCCGGGGATTAATCACACTCCCACCTGCATTCAGCACAGAACTTTGTACTATAGAAACAAATGGGAAGAATTCTCTCCCTCTCCCAGCTTCCTGCTGGATTCCTTCTGAGTCTAGTAAGCCACCTTGCATGTGAGTTAATGGTACAGGTGTGTGCAAGCATATATTTCTGCAGTCTAAGTCCCTGCACCAGAGCTATTGTGACTTACCCAATCTTTTTTGTTTACCACACACACCTAATCCAAGGATGATTACAAAGATGCAATGAGTGGACCCAAAGCAGAATTCATTGTCCAGCATAAAACTATCAAAGTGGTCTTTTATAGAAAAACACTTTGACAATTATGCGGTAATAAAAATTATACAGGTTATGAATATCTAAGCAATTCTCCATTATGCTCATTAGTGAAAAATAAATAGGACTGGAGAGATGGCTCAGCAGTTAAGGCACTTGCCTGCAAAGCCTATAGACCCAGGTTCCATTCCCCAGTACCCACATAAAGCCAGATGCACAAAGTGGCACATGCATCTAGAGTTTCTTTGCAGTGGCGGAAGGCCCTGGAGTGACCATTCTCATATTGTCTCTTCTCTCTCTTTCTCTCTGTCTCTCTCTCTCTCTGTCTCTCTCTCTCTCTCTCTCTCTCTCTCTCTCTCTCTCCTCAAATAAATAAAAATATTTTTGTAAAAATAATGCTAATTCAATGAGAACCAAATCAATACCCCAACAATAGTTGCCTTAGGACTGTTTTGTGATTTTTATGCAATGACAGAATATGTGCTCAGATCCCATAAAATTTTTGCCTTTTCTCAGTACACTAAGCCAGGTCACAGGGGAGTAAGTTTAGAATGTTGACAGCCAGTGAGAAATGAAATAAAGGAACAAGTATGGTGATATACATCTGTAATCCCAACACGTAGGAAATAGAGGCAGGAGGATGCAAATTTGAAGTCAGACTGGGATACATAGTAAGAAAAAAATAAACAACAACAAAGTGAAAAGCAGAAGAAATGAAATAGACACACTGAATCATAAATATAAACAAATGATGTATAGTACTGCATGGGCGTGAGTACATGAGTGTATATGTGTGCATGTGTACCTGAATATGCCTCTCCAGATCTTATTGTATTTCCCCAAATACAAAGGAATGGCACAAGTGTGTTAAATGATCATCTTTAAAATAGCCTTTCATATGCATGTATCATTTACTGTTTATTACATGTGTTCAAACAAGGAGCCATAATTTATGAACTATGGATCAAATATAGGCTAATGACTATTCTTGTTAATAAAGTTTTATTGTAACATGTAGTCATGCTCATTTATCTATGGGAGCTTCCATATTGAAATAGTGGTGAGAGAGACCACACAGCTCACAAAGCTATACTGTCCCCCTGGCCCTTTACAGAACAAGTTGCTAACTCCTATCCCAGGTACATTATAATGGATAATTAATTTATTCTTTTCCCCAGCCCTAAAAGCTATATCCCATTGTTCAAGGAAATCCATTTATACCTATCTAATTAAAGCATTATGGCAAGGACTGCACTACCTTATAAAAGCCCAGAACTAGAAAAGAATTAGAGTTCACAGTATCCTGAGATGTCTGTATTCTAACTACTCGTGGCCAATAAACTCAAGAAAGAAAGAAAAAAGATCATATCATAAAAGAAGACAACAGTGTAAGGTACTCAAGAGAGTCTTGAAGAAAAATCTCAGAACTAAAAAATAAAAATGTGATACAGGAGAAATATCAAGGACCAGAGAAAATGTATTGAAAAGAAAGATGGGTAAAGAGGTTCAACATTTATTTTCCTGATTCCCTGTAAAAGAAAACTTAAAAAGAAAACAAACAAATTGAGGTGAGATCATATCTCATTACAGTTTAGATTTATATTTCCTTGAAGGTTAATGATACTGAACATTTTTTTTATATATTCTTGGCCACCTATATTTCTTCTTTTGAAAAGAATCTACTGAAATCCTTTTCCCATTGTTACCTGGATTACTAGGGGTTTTGTTGTTGTTTTCTGAGTTCTTAATATATTCTGGTTAGCCATTTATAATACTGAAGGTATAAAATCATTACAGATGTCTGTAAACAGATGAATAGATAAAGGCATTTGACAAAGTTCAGCATGCCATATGACAAAAGTCCTGTTGAAATTAGAAACAGAAAAGCCGGGCGTGGTGGCGCACGTCTTTAATCCCAGCACTCGGGAGGCAGAGGTAGGAGGATCACCATGAGTTCGAGGCCACCCTGAGACTACATAGTGAATTCCAGGTCAGCCTGGACCAGAGTGAGACCCTACCTCGAAAAAAAAAAAAAAAAAAAAAAAAAAGAAAGAAAGAAATTAGAAACAGATGGAACATACTTCAAAATAATACAGCCTGCATAGAGCAAACCTATAGTCAACATTATACTAAACACTGAAAACTGAGAACAGTTCCTTTGAAATCTGAAATGAGACAAGGCTGCACACTTGCTGTAGTTACTTTTGCGTTGATGGCACAAAACACCTGACCAATAGCAGCTTGTGGGAGGAAAGGGTTTATTTTGGCTTACATACTCAAAGGGAAGCTCCATGATGTTGGGGAAAAGACAGTAGGGCAGAGGCTGGACATCTCCTCTGCTACAGCAGGTGGACAACAGCAGCAGGAGAGTGAGCCAAACTCTGGCAAAGGGAAGCTGACTCTAACACTCATAAGCCCACTACCAACAACACACCTACCCCCGCAAGGCTCTAATTCCCAAATCACCACCAGCTGGGGACCTAGCATTCAGAACACATGAGGTTATGGAGGGCCAGCTAATTCAAACCACCACAATACTCTTTCCACTCTTATTCAACATAGTACTTGAAGTCTTAGCTAGAGCAATAAGACAAAACAAAGATATAAAAATATTAAAATAGGAAAGAAAGCCAGGCATGGTGGTGCATGCCTTTCATCCCAGCACTCGGGAGAAATCACCCAACTGAGAGCATCTTGTGGGAAGAAAGGTTTATTTTGTCTTACAGACTCAAGGGGAAGCTCCATGATGGCAGGGGAAAACAATGGCATGAGCAGAGGGTGGACATCACCCCCTTGTCAATATCAGGTGGACAACAGGAACAGGAGAGTGTGCCAAACACTGGCATGGAGAATCTGGATATAACACTCATAAGCCTGCCCCCAACAGTAAGCGGCCTCCAGGAGGATTTAATTTCCAGTTGCCATCAGCTGGGGTGCCTAGCATTCAGAACACCTAAGTTTATGAGGGACACCTGAATCATAACACCACAGACAATCACTGTGAGTTCAAGGCCACCCAAAGACTACATAGTGAATTCCAGATAATCCTGAGCTAGAGTAAGACCCTGCCTTGAAAAAAAAAAAATAAAGAAGCCGGGCGTGGTGGCGCACGCCTTTAATCCCAGCACTCGGGAGGCAGGGGTAGGAGGATCGCTTGAGTTTGAGGCCACCCTGAGACTACATAGTTAATTCCAGGTCAGCCTGAACTAGAGGGAGACCCTACCTCGCAAAACCAAAAAAAAAAAAAAAAAAGAAGAAGAAGAAGAAAGGAAAAAGTCAATTATCTCTACCCGTAGATCACATGATACTATACTTAAAAAAAACACACACACACAATAGATTCTACCAGAGAACTTTTAGTTCTAAAACACTTTCAAAGTTGTAGAGCACAAAATCAAAATAGAAAATTCAACAGCTTCATATATACCAATAATTAACATATTGAGAAAGAAATTGGAAAAAATAACCCCATTCACAATATCACCTCCTCCACTAAAATAAAGTACCAAGGAATAATCTATACAGATAAGGGAAAGATCTCTATAAAGTCTATAAAGTCTAAGGTTTAAGATACTGAAAAAAAAGTTTTAAAAGATACATGACAATGGGGGCTGGGAAATGGCTTAGTGGTTAAGGCATTTGCCTGTGAAGCCAAAGGATCCCGGTTCGATTCTGCACATAAGCCAGATGCACAAGGGGCCCATGCATCTGGAGTTCATTTTCAGTGGCCTGAGGCCCTGACATGCCCATTCTCTCTGTGTCTGCCTCTCTTCTATCTCTCTCTCTTTCTCTCTGCTTGCAAATAAACAAAAAATATTTTTAAAAGATACATGACAATGGAAAGATTTTCCATACTCCTGGATTGGCAGGATTTATATTATGAAAATGACTATATTACCAAAAGTAATCTATAGATTCACTTCAATCTTCAACAAAATTCTAATGACATTCTTCACAGAAGCAGAAAAAAAAGCAATTTAAAAAATCATATAGAAGCAAAAAAAGATGAAAAATAGCCAAAATAATTCAAAGCAGAAAGAACGCTGCTGGAAGTATCACAATAACTGACCTTCAAGTCCACTACAGAGCTACAGGGATAAAGACAGCATGGTGCTGGCACAAAAAAAAACAGACATGTACACCAACCTAACAGAGTAGAGGAGCCAGAAATAAACCCACACGGCTATGGCCATCTGATTTTTGACAAAGGTATCAAAAAGGTATCCTGGGGTAGAGGGGTGGGGAAGACAGCATAGTCAGTGACTAGTGTTGGCAAAAGTGGATATATATCTACAGATCAGAATTAGGAAGGGAGGGTTAATTTTGGCTCACAGTTTCAGGTTACAGGGACTCTTGGCAGGGAAGGCATGGCGGCAAGAAAAAGAAGCAGGGATGGCCACACTGGGTCCACAGTCAGGAAGCAGAGAGGGAACAATGCTCATGCTCAGTTTGCCTTTGCCCTTTCATTCAGCCCAGGACCCCAGCCCATGAACTAGGTCCTCCCACCTCAATGAGCATAATCTAGAAACATTCCCACACAAGCGATTCCAGATATAATCAAGTCTCAATCCTGATGAACCACCACAGTGGGTGAAAGTGTGGGTACACCTCCTGGAAAGGAGACTGTGAAAGGAGGGAAGAAAGGCACTGTGGAGGGTGGAGAAGGGCAGTAAGACACGTGACATAAAAGCAGTCAGAAGGCCATGGGGAATTAGTGCAGATAAATCGGGAGACAAGGGAGGAAAATAAACTCTGTTGGAAAATGCCGTGATGAAAACCAGTATTTTGTATGTGGAAAAAGAGGAACCCTTCTATAGTATTGGTGGGAATATATTCTGGGAAGCCATTATGAAAATCAGTGTAGAGGTTCCTAAGACATCTAAAAATAGATTTACCATATGACCCAGCTATAGCACTCCTAGGCATACACACTAAGGATTATTCTCACTACCTTAGAAATATTTGCACAGCCATGTTTATTGCTGCTCTATTCACAGTAGCTAGGAAATGGAACCAGCCTAGATGCCCCTCAAATGATGAATGGATGATGAAGATGTGGTACATTTATACAATTGACTTCTATTCAGCAATAAAGAAAAATGAGATTATAAAATTTTCAGGGAAATGGATGGATCTGAACAGGATTATACTTAGTGAGATAACTCAGGCCCAGAAAGTCTAACATCATATGTTCTCTCTCATATGTGGATCCTAGCTTCAAATGTTTAGACTTGTGTGTGAGTTGGAGTAAAAATCGGTAGCAGAGGCCAGTAAGCTAGGAAAGGGTACCAAGGGAGGGAGGAGAGGGGAGGACTTAAGGGGATGGTACTGTATATATGTAAGTAGAACAGATTACTGCATGTGGAATGGCCTAAGTGAGGTTAGGGGAAGAGATTGAGGAAAAGGAATGTGGGGGGAGAGATAATAAAAATCCAGGATATTGGGCTGGAAAGATGGCTTAGCAGCTAAGGTGCCTGCCTGCTAAACCTAAAGAATGCTGGTTCCAATGTCCAGCGGTTCCAATCTCCAGGTCCCACGTTTAGCCAGATGCAGTGACGCAAGGGCGCAATGCCGCACTTGACCACAAGGGGGTGCATGCATCTGGATTTCGTTCACAGCAGCTGAGAGACTGCTGGCGCGCCCATTTCTGTCTCCCTCTCCCTCTCTGTCTATCTCTCTCTCTGTCTCTCTCTCCAAAAATAAATAAAAAATAATAATAATAATTAAAAATTTAAAAATCCAGGATATTGTGAATAAAATATATGAAAACCTACTTTTTTTGGCTAATGGCACACCCAGAAGCCATAGACTGTTACTAGAAAAATTTCAGTGCCAGGTATGAGATACCTTCCAGTGAGTTGTTGGCCAGGGAGGTTCCTGATGCCCCAAAACATTACCGGGTATTGCCAAGGCTCTTGGATTCCCACCAGACATAAATGGTAAGACCCAATTGCTAAAAACGCCACCTGCATGGGCTGAAAGGTCACTGAGAAATCAAGCTGGTGCTGAGCTGAAAACCTCTTCCTTGTAGACCAGCTGACAGAAGGCTGGAAAAAGCTCCACAGCATGCAGCCATGTGGGAGACAGAAGTCATCAGTGGTGATAAAACAACAGTGCACACTGCAGCCAGTCCAAATGAGCCAGCAGGGGCAATAGTGGCATGTCTGTTATGGGGGAAAACAACTGCTCTCTAATTGGACTACAGGCCCATTCTATGGGAGAGAATACATGTCTGCTACCTAGGCCCTAATCAAAAGCCTGTGGTGGGAGAGGTTTGAGCCTTAGGTGTGTAATGCCTGTTCTTGTCTGGCTAAATGCATATATTATGCTCACCAAACTGCCCTGTAAGCACTTTACTTAACATTCATACCCATACGTTAATGCTACTCTCACTTTTGTTAGAGAAGCTTCTCTTTTCAGATGGTGGTGACCACAGGGATGATCCAAAAGGCCCCAGAGTGCTGAGAAGAAGGGACAGAGGAGCGTTCAGCACTGAGACATCTCTATCACATCCATTGCAGAAGAGGTAGCAGAAAGAATGAAAGAGCCAAAGGAAGGGTAGGACTGCTTACACTTCAATTGTCCAGACAGAAATTGGCTTCCATATCCTTGACCTCACAGTGCCTAGAACTACCTTCACAAGATCCTCATGATAGGAGGAAAATATAATAACATCAAAATAAAAGACAGTCTAATGGAGAGAGGGAGGGGATATGATAGAGTGTGGATTTATGAAGGGAAAAGTGAGGAGAGGAAGGAATTATCATGGTTTGTTGTCTGTAAGTATGGAAGCTGTCAATAAAAAATAAAAAAATAAGAAAGAGGATGTGTTAAGCTGTTTTCCATCATTATGAAAAAGTGCCTGAGATAATCAAATTAAAAGGAAGAAATGTTTATTTTGGCTCATAGCTTCAGAGGTTTCAGTTTGGGTCACTTAGCCCTGCTGTTCTGGGCCTGTGATACTATACCCCATGTGGCAGAGGACCTCATTGTAACTGGAAAGTAAAAGAGAAGAAGAGTCAAGGACCTAACTTCCTCACACTAGACCATACTTCTTAAAAGTTCTACTGCCTCCCAGTTGTGCCACCGGCTGACTACCAAGCCGGTCACACATAGACCTTGGACACGTCCAAACCATACCAGAGGAGAAAACAGAAAATAGACTAATAAGGGCTGCACAGACAATCAGTGTGAAAGGACCTACTCAAAACTGACAGATATTAAACCTCAAAAAAGACTGAAAGTACCACAAATGTACTAAAACAAAAATCACCACTTAGAATAAAAATTAAATTCTTCCTAAAATAAAATTAAAAATTTAAGAGATGAAACAAGGTAAAATCAAGCAGAAAAGAAACAGAATTAACTTGGAAGTGTATACATAGTAATCACAAGGAAATATGGTGGGGCTAGAGTGAGATCCTACCTTGAATAAAACAATAAATAAATAAAACAATTAATTAATAGGCAAAAATTGTCTGGAGCTCCAATGACACTTTTGGAAAATCTGTTGGTTGGTCTGTGTCTACAGTCAGTGAGAAGCAAGCGCCTGCTCCCAGTGCTCTCTATGAGCACGGAGAACCTGGTATTTCCATCACACTCCAGAGCAGCAGACAGCATCCTGGTGTGTACACAGCACCACCGAAACAGGAGCTGCCAGGTGTCCTGCAGACAAAGGCCAAAGAGCATTGAAGTGCTGCAGCTTGCAGAACCCAGCAGGGGTGGAGAACACGGGTAAGAAACCAGAACGACAGGGATGGGGATTCAGAAAAGACAGCACCTAGGTACGGTAGGTTTTTAAAGCCCTTTCAAGGGGAAAGAAGTAATGAAACCCCTCCTGTGACCACAGAGAGATCACTTTCATCCGGGTTCACTATCATCCCTAACCCTGGACTTCTTAGAGAGACCACAGACACCTCAGGGGCAGAGATTCGCGTATTTAGCTTACTCTGTTCTTCCTCCAACTATAAGCAGAGCCATTCTCCCAGAACAAATCGCAGGCAGAAAAATCCCACTGCTTACCCAGGAAATGCATCCAAATGGAATATGAAGTGGCTGACCTTTTGGGGCCTCCTACCTCAAAATAAAATGCTTGTCTCTGACAAAGACTCACTAATGTTTGCTGGCTGTCTTCCATGTCCCTCACCCCATCTTCGCCTCCAGTCTCAAAGTGGCACATTTTTAACAGGATGAACTGTTCTCCGTATTGCACCCATAGGGTTTTTTGGCTCCTACTTGAGTCCAGCCTGGGAATGGTAACATGAAACAGGAGGGAGGAAGGGGGAGACAGAGTTAGTATGCCAGCCTCCCACCTTGCATAACATTGCTCCTACAAGACCACTCTCGACACCTACTTCTGTCCCTGTGTTCCAGTAAACTGTTCCTCCTCCTCTCCCTCCTCCTCCTCTGCACACACATACACACACTCCTCATCCATCCCATCCCTAGTCCTCACCACAAATGGCCCTCGGTCCTCCATGACTGCTTTGTGGCTTTTCTTTGCTTTCCCTTCTCATCTGAAAGCAGTTGCTTATTAATCTGCCTTCAAAAGCCTGCCATCCTCTGGCACGCTACTGCTGAGTGCCTAACTATACAGGTGAAGAAAATGAGCTGAAAAAGAAGATCAGGTGGCCAGGGGCAGTGTGGCTCAATCAATATGTCAGGTCTATCAGTTACCTTCTTGTTGCTGGGACGAAAGAGTCAACAAAATTGAGCGTGAAGGAGGATTTATTGTAGCCTACAGTTCTGAGTTACAGTACACAATGGCAGGGAAGGCCTGACCCCAGGAACTCCAAACACAGCTGCTCACATTCAGCCCACAGCAAGGGAGCAGAGATTGATGAAGGTTGCTGCTCAGCCAGTCATCGCCTTTATATATTTTTTTAATTTATTTATTTGAGAGGGAAAAAGAGGCAGAGAGAGAGCTGGGGAGAGAGAGAATGGGTGTGCCATGGCAAGAGGCCCTAATGCATGCATGTGTGTGCACACACACATGTGTATACATATACACACACACGTGCAAATAAATAAATGATTTTGGGAGGGGGGGGTTGAGGTAGGGTCTCACTCTAGCTCAGGCTGACCTGGAATTCACTATGTAGCCTCAGGATGGCCTCGAACTTGTGGCGATCCTCCTACCTCTGCCTCCCAAGTGCTAGGATTAAAAATGTGAGCCACCACGCCCATCAATAAATGAATTTAAAAAAATCAAATCCTTTATCAACTGGGTTGAAAGAAGAGAAGGAGTAATGTGGATACATTGGTATTAACATAAAAGTCTTTATAGAGGAATTCCGAATGCAATAATAATAGAAGTTAACATTTTTAAGTTTTTTTTTATAATTTTAAGGTAGAATCTTAAGCTGTTGACATATTAGCTCAGCCTTAAAACTATCACTACAGATAGTCATAATCTTCCACTTACAGAACTTAGGGTTCCGAGAATTCCAGTGGCTTGCTCAGTAAGCTCAACTAGACAAGTGAGGTTGGCATGAGCCTCACCACTCCAGTGACCATGCCTGCTCATGGCACCTCACAACACTATGACCACTCACTGAATGAGGTGCCTGTTTACAGTTTGAGTGTGAAATGATCTTCATGAGCTCATGTGTTTGACCACTTGGTTCTTAGCTGATAAGGCTCATCTGGAAAATTACAGAGCCTTTAGAAGGTGGAGGCCTCACTGGAGAACATGGGTCACTGGGGGGGGGAGTGAGTTTTGAGGACTGCAGCCCAGCCCTTCCTGCAGCTGTCACCTCTCTGTTTCCTGATTCCCAGAGAGATGAGAGCAAGCAGCCTCACATTCCCACTGCCATGCCTTTCCCATCACAATGGACTGTTCCCTCAAACTGTGAGCCAAAAATGACCTTTCTTCCCTTAAGGTGCTTCCTGTCAGGGACTTGGTTGCAGCAATGAGAAAAGTAAGTAACAAGGCACCTTCAGAACTGGGTGTGGTGGTGCACGCCTTTAATCGCAGCACTCGGGAGGCAGAGGTAGGAGGATCGCCATGAGTTTGAGGCCACCCTGAGACTACATAGAGAATTCCAGGTCAGCCTGAGCCAGAGTGAGACCCTACCTCCAAAAACAAAAACAAAACAAAACAAAAAAAAAAAAAAACAAGCACCTTCAGGCTATTCCCATCTTGACCCCATCTTATCCAGTGACTCAGTACAAATTAGGACAGGTTAGGGTTGGAGGGTTTGCTCAGTGGTTAAGGTGTTTTGCCTGCAAATCCTAAGGACCTAGGTTTGATTCCACAGTACCCACCTAAACTCAGATGAACAAAGTAGTGCATACATCTGGAGTCCATTGGCAGTGGCTAGCCACTCTGGCATGCCCATTCTCTCTTTCTCTCTCTGAGTCTCTCCTCTCTCTCTCTCTCTCTCTTTCTCTCTCTCTCTCTCTCGTGCATGCATTGCTTGCAAATAAATAAATAAATAAAATATTTTAAACAAAGAATTATGAGAGGTTGTGTTCATTTGAAGCTGTCACCGGCCCTCTCCCTCTTACCTCCCACTGCTCCCAGGTCCTGTGTACCATGAAGAAACCCTTCCTTGCTCTTGCTCTCAGAATAACTTGCTGCAGCAGAGCAAATTCACTGTGAGGTTCTTGAAAGCAAAAGAAGGAAGGGGCACTGCAGGGGAGGAAGAGTCACAGAGTCACAAGTCTCCCTGGAACGTCTCTCTGCACTCTTCCTTTCCTCCTGTAAAAGCTCTTTGTGCCCTGGACCCCCATCCCCCCACCTGCCAGAAACAGATATTTGGAACAAAGGGTTTCCTCCATCTTTCTCTTCAGAGCTTGCTTGAATATACCTGTTTCCTTCTACCAATTTCTTTCTTTCTTTCTTTCTTTCTTTCTTTCTTTCTTTCTTTCTTTCTTTTTTTTTTTGAGAGAGAGAGACACAGAGAAAGACAGAGAGAGAGGGAAAGGAAGACAGATAGAGATGGGCGCGCCAGCAGCCTCCCAGCTGCTGCAAACGAAATCCAGATGTGTGCACCCCCTTGTGGTCAAGGGCGGCATTGCGCCCTTGCGTCACTTTGCATCTGGCTAAACATGGGACCTGGAGATTGGAACCAGCGTTCTTAGGCTTAGGAGGCAGGTGCCTTAACCGCTAAGCCATCTCTCCAGCCCTCCTTCTACCAATTTCTGTATCCTAGGTCTTCAGTAGAGCAGCAAGCCAAATTCCAATAGCAGTTCTTCTTTCATATAAATAGGTGACACTTTTTTCCCTCAGAAAATGCAGTATCTTCTCCAATGCTTTCCTTCTAAATATTTGAAAAAGTGATTGTTTCACAGAAGAACCTAAACTATCAGGATCAAAGAAAATGTTACAATAAAAGGTAGTGACCTTTGAAAAATAGAAAACACTTAAATGACAAAATTGCTGTTACTATAACTAAGTTCTTTCATTATTGTTTGATGTAGACCCATGGATAAAGGGTAGATTTCAACTGTACTTGGTGATGACCAAGAGAAGCAAGTGAGTAAAGGTGGTGACCAGAGCCCAATCCCCTGCAGGGGTAGGGCCACTGGGTGCATACACTGTGATGAGTGGATCCCAGTTTGCTGGTGATACATGGATACAGAGGCTGGAGAAGCAAAAAAAATAATGCCTCTAGGAACCAGGCTAGCTTTCGGCTTGTCTCATTTCCTACAGACTAGTTGATGTCTCATTTTCCAGCTTCTCCAAATATACATTCCCTAATTCAGCAAGACACAGGGCTCCTAAATAAAAGAAGTAACAGGAGAATAGGAGAATAGAAGCAAGATGCTTTCCTTTCTCAGATTAATCTGTGTCACACCCTGACAGCAGAGAAGAGCCCCAAGGGAGCTCTGAGGACAAGTTTGTAAAGCCCTCCACTGACTGCCACACCTCCACAAACTCAGCATCCATTGATGGGAGGCAAAAACCAGTCAGAGAACTCTTCTGCTACTGCCAGATTCTCAGTTGGACAATGTCACGGGTGAGCAGGAACTAAGATGGGCCTTTGGATCAAGCGTGGAAACCTTAAAATACATAAAATGGAAATAATAAGATAGGGAAGAGCTGCCTTGTATTTTATTTTTGAAAAGCAAAAAGGGAAACATTAATAATGTTACCCAGGCTTGCCCTGTCTTTTGAATTAAGGAGAAATTTACTTGGCCTGGGAGGATGCAAGAATGGATAGGGTAGACATGTTGATGAGTATTTATTTATTCATTCATCAGTTCATTCATTCATAAATCATTCAGTAATTGTCAGAGAGCTGACTACATGCCAGATGCTCAAGCACAGGGCTAGAAGCAATGGGTGGGTGAGAAATAAATAAAACATAGTTCTCAGTAAGAGGAACTCAATCTAGTAGCAGGTGTAGTCATGAGTAGAGTTTATGTTTAATCATAAGATAGGTACAGGGCATCAGGGGACAGCAAAGGGGTGGGATGCAGAGGGAAGCTTCGTGGGGAAATGGCACTGTTGCTGAGCATACAGTGTCTGCAAAGGAGCAGGGACACTAGCTGCCAAGAAGACCTGCTGGGGTAAACAACTGCAATAAGCAAAAGAAGGGCTTGTGGGGGTAGCCCCACCTCCCCACCATGGTCAGTGTCACAGTTACCTTCATGTTGCTAGCAGAAAGCACCCAACCAAAAGCAGCCTGTGGGAGGAAAGGGTTTATTTTGGCTTATTTTGACTCAAAGGGAAACTCCATGATGGCAGAGGAAACCATGGCATGAGCAGAAGCTAGACATTACCTCCTGGTCAAAATCAGGTAGACAATAGCAGGAGAGAATGCTAAACATTGGCAAGTGAAAGCTGGCTGTAACATCTATAAGCCCACCTCCAACAACACACCTCCAGCAGGCTCCAACTTCCAAATTGCTACCATCTGGGGAACCAGCATTCAGAACACAGGAGTATGCAGAGGAGTCCTAATTCAAACTACCACCTTCTGCCCCTGGCCTCCATAAACTCACAACAACCCACGACATAAAATGCAATGCATTCAGTCTAACGTTAAGAGTCTCCATAGTTTTTATCAGTCCTAATGCTGTTCAAACGCCCTCATAGTCCAAGATAGCTTAATGGTTAGTCTGTAAAGCCAAAAAAAAAAAAAAAAACATGGGCTGGAGAGATGGTTTAGCGGTTAAGGCGCCTGCTTGCTAAGCCTAAGAACGCAGGTTCCAATCTCCAGGTCCCACGTTTAGCCAGATGCAAAGTGATGCAAGGGCGCAATGCCACACTTGACCACAAGGGGGCGCACACATCTGGATTTTCGTTCACAGCAGCTGAGAGACTGCTGGCGCACCCGTCTCTATTTTTCTCTCACTCCCTCTCTCTGTCTCTCTCTGTGTCTCTATCCAAAAATAAATAAAATAATTTTTAAAAACCATAATGGCACAGAATAAATTTTCACACTAGAAAAGATGGTATTGGGCATAACAAGGAAAATTGAACCAATACAAGATATAAAACAAACAGGGCACATGACAAATAATCAAGTTCCATAGCTCCAAGTCCAACATCTCTAACCAGTGACAAAGTCTAAAGTTCCAATTCCACCCATCCAGCTGGGCTGTTCGTGGCCAGGGAAACAGTCATCCCAAGATGGCAGCTCTCCATGGTGGCTGTTTCATGGTCCTGGCATTTCAAAAAGTCCTAAGGAGCTGGAGAGATTGTTCAGTGGTTAAGGTGCTTGCCTGTAATGTCGAGCAATCTGGGTTTAATTCCCTGGTAGCCATGTAAAACCAGATTCACAAAGTGTTACATGCATCTGCAGTTCATTTGCAGTGACTAGAGCCCCTGGTACATGCATGCATTCATTCTCTTTCTCTCCCTCTCTCACTTTCCTTGCAAATAAATAAATAATTTTTTTTAAGTCCTAGGATCTCCACTGCAACCCACAGTTCATCCTCATGACTCCATTGTATCATGCAGGTAATCCAACGACCTTGCTTCACATTGTCCAGGACCATTTCCCAAAAGCAACATCATTACAAATCCAATGGCCCTCTCTTCCTGTATTTATTGCACTCCATAATATCAAATAGGCCACCAACTTATAAGTCCAGGACATTCAGACCCCTTATTTTAAAAAGACTGCATTCTTTCTTCTGTTCCGATTCAGAACAACTGGCCCAATCTCAACGGTCATAATATTTCAAACAGTGACTGCTAAATGGGCATTGTTTCCAGCCTGAAACTTTCATTTCTTCCTGTGTCCTATCCATCTGCTCACACCAGCCCATTTTTATGCAACACCACCATGCACAAATTCTAAGGGCACAGACAAGCAGAATGCAGCAAGTCTTTCACACAAACTGCTTGTAGCCCTGTCTCTACACAAAATTATTTCTTCCCTCATAAGACAAACTTCACAGTCCAATGGTCCATCAACACTGCAAGTTGTCTCTTAGACCAATGTTTCCAATCCTTTCATGTTCCTCCCACAAATAAGTCCCAAAAGACCAAAAACCACACAAGCAGGTTTCTTGCGGAAACAACCCCACACCTCTGTCACCAATTTTGCTGTTGCAATTCCCTTCTCATTGCTGAAACAAAGAATCCTACCAAGAACAGCTGATGGGAGGAAAGAGTTTATTTGGGCTTACAGCTTAAGGGAGGCCCCATGACAGCAGGGAAAACCATAGCATGATCAGGGGTTGGGCATCACCTCATGGCCAACATCAGGTGGGCAACAGCAACAAGAGAATGTGCTAAACACTGGCAAGGAACATCTAGCTACAACACTCATAATCCCACCCCCCAACAACACACCTCCAGGAGGCTCATATTCCCAATTTGTCACCATCTGGGGACTCAGCATTCAGGACACATGAGTTTATGGGGGACACCTAATTCAAGCCACCACAGTGAGTTTGGTAGGTTGAATGTGAACTGGTCCCACAACCTCCTGTGTTTGTGATGAAGCCTTGTGTAGACTCCATCCCAGATGGTACTGGCAATTTGGGAGGTGGAACCTTGCTGGAGGAAGTGTGTTGCTTGCAGCAGGCCTGACATATCATGGCCAAGGCCCCCTTGCCAGAGAGAGCTAATTCTCTTGTTGTTTCTTGCAAGCTGCTGGAGCAAGATGGGATACCCAGTCTCTACTCTGTCCTGCGTTTCCCTGCCGTGATGAAACTTCCCCTGGAAACTGTCAGCCTGAAATAAACCCCCTTTTTCCTCATTGGCCGAGTCTGGTCAGGTGTTTGGTCACAGAAACTGGAAGGGAGGTGCAACAGTGGAAAGGGCAAGGCAGATAAAAGAGGGCAGAAAACTCAGAGGCTGGTGGGGACCAGACCACAGCAGGCTTTCTCAGAGAAAAGGCCAGTATTTTATCCCGTGGTCTAGAGATTCCCAAGTGTTCACATGTTTCATAGTTACCTAAAGGTCATCAGCATGGAGTGGAACAAATGGAAACTGTTATTTTCTTTCATGTGTGCCTTCCTTCTCAAATCCTCTCCATGGTTATACCCTGACCCATCTGTTTCACAGAACAGTCTAAGTTCTAGACAGCCTCTGTGTTAGCATCAGCAGGCTAGAAAGCCATGGAGGACATCCCCCTTCCTCATGATAATCTTTGATCCCTACCTCCCCAGCCCCTGGCAAAGGGAGGGAGATGGAAGTATCAGAGCTTTGTGGAAGGGAAGCTACTTCCTCCTGTTCAGAAGAATGGAATTTGAGTTGAACCTCTGGCCCTAGGTGGAGACAGTATTCTAAACCACCCAAAACATAAGAGCATGGTCCTCTCCCTTAAGAGCTAATCTAACTGATCCTGTTCATCACCTGGCCAAGAGACCACCCGTCACCTACAGACATGCTAATGAGGTGGGATGAACATGTATCCCCTTAATGAGATAATGGACTGAGACCAATCTGCAGAAGCTCCTCCCTCAAGGCAGTTACTTACTGATCCTCAAAAACATAACTTCCTTTTCTCCTTTTCCACCTCTTCTGCAAATACCAGCCAAACTCCTGAGCAGGCTTGCTCCGGCCCCTCTAGTTTTTCTTCCCTCTTCTCTGAAGACCAACTCTCCCCCCAACCACCATTGCAGCTGTTTGCAGACCTCTATCGCTGAGTCCACCTGCTTTCTGGACCCAATTTCAAATGGCATGACTTTCTATTATTCACCTCCCTCATCCTGGCAGCTGCCACGATTTACAGTTTGCCTCCCCTAGGTTTTTTTCTTTTTCCTCAAATTCTAATAAAATTGTCCTCAAACTTCCTCCTGAGTCCATTTTTACATTTTTATTAATAAGAATAAGAAGGCACAAAAGGGGAACGTTGAATCTCTGGTTGCATCTGCACTGCCCTCCTATCTCATTTCATAAAATCAGCTTGCAGAAAAGTAGTAATGGTTCCATGAAAAGAAAATACAAATGCCTGCCCCAGGAGGTCAAGGTCCCTGGTCAGAGAAGGACAGGGCACTCCCTAGAGCACTGGGCAAAACCTTAGGCAGTTAAAATCGACGAGAAATCACTTCTGGGGTTAAGTGACAAGTTTGCTGATTTCTTATTGTAAGCAATACTGGTGTTAATTTTCCCATTAATAAGCAAAAATGTTGGGAACGGAGCAATCTGATTTGGCGCCTCTGGACTCTCCTTGCTGCCCTGGCTGCCTTGAGCAAAGGAACTATCGGTCCAACAGCAAACCTGACTGCCTTCGGTCAGTGCCAGCCATCTCCATCACTCCCCCAGATAGCCCTGAAAAAGCTACACAGTGGCGGGCGCTTACTGCCGTGGCTCTCAAAGGCAGCCTCAGTCATGAAGCATCTTATGCCAGAATTTTTGCCTCTAGAAGCCTTGATGACCTCCTGATGACCCTGTAACCATGTCCACATACGCCAGATAAGGCACACTTTCCCTCATGATCTAGAAGAGGGACTGCGGTGGTTCAAAGAAGAAAGGCCGCGATTGTCCCAAAACACCACCTCAATGACTGCGATTGGTGCCAAGATGCAAGGTTGTGATTGGCCCAAACAAACGGCTCTGGTTGGTCCAAAACGAATGGTTGTGATGGGCTCAAGCAAATGACTGTGATAAGTCCAAACCCTCCTTTTCATTGTGCACAGGCAGATGGCCCAGGCTCACTGGGTGAATTGGCAGTGAGACGTTCTGCTGAGCGCTCCTTCCTGGTGTTGCAGCATTAGACCTGATAAAAGGCTTCTCTGGGGTGTTGTTTCCTCGCTTGCTTTCAGTGGTGCAGGATGAACTAGAAACGCAGAGAAAGACGCATCGGGAACAGGAGAAAAGGGGAGGCAATGACATGTCAGTGGCAGGGACAGCTGAGGAGTTGGCGGGCCAGACTGTGCACGCATCACATAGCCAACTGACAACCAAAGAAGTGGCAGCGGACTTTGCAGCAATTGATACAGAAGCCCAGCTCCCCAAACCTCGCTCCTGAGCAGCCCAGCCGAGTGCCCCAAACAGTCCTGGTGGAAGTGAGCACCCCACATAGTTCCCACCCGAGTTGTGGATGGGGTCAGGTTGCCAGCTGCCTGAGGGCCGAGGAAGCAGCTGAATGGCTCTGGGGCAGCCAGGGCAGGAAGAAGGGTGATGGAAGTAGAGAAATGACAAGTGTAGAGAGCTGAAAGTAGAGAAAATAAAGAAAAACAGGAGCCAGGAGAAGAGAAGCTGCAGGTCCCAGTTGCCAAGGGATCCCGAGAGCTGTCAAGGGTCCCCCAGCTAAGCTCTATAACACTGGCTGCTGCCAAGGGCTAAGGGTCCCAATACTCAAAGACTACCCAAAGACTGTAACACTGGTGGGATGCTATTGTTAGTTTCTTGAGTCAGAGTTTCTGATCTCAAAATCACAAAGGACAGTGAATAGGACAGCACAAGAAGAGCCGGCAAGTGACATTTTTAATGCGACATGGAAGTAAGGTAACTGGTCTCGGCAAAAGGTCCCAAGAGGGGCTGCCAAGAGGCACTCTGGACCATGGGGTTTCCATCTTAACAATGGCTGGACTGGATCCTGTTCATATGTAAGTTAGGCA
Source organism: Orientallactaga sibirica (assembly GCA_036365145.1). NCBI lineage: Eukaryota > Metazoa > Chordata > Mammalia > Rodentia > Dipodidae > Orientallactaga > Orientallactaga sibirica. The sequence continues at coordinate 5,161,553 of JAEOAD010000035.1, forward strand.
TCAAGCTGGTATAACCAAGTTGGTTAATTTAAACATATATGGGGGGGGGTCCTAATTGGTCAAGGAATGGGTGAAAGAGCAGACTCAGTAAAAGTTCGCTTAGTAAAAATCCACCAAAGTTCCTAAGAAGGACCTAAGAAAATAAATAGTAAGAAGAAAACAATCAAGGCTGGAGAGATGGGTGAGTGGTGGTTAAGACACTTTCCTGAGATGCCTAAGGACTGAGGTTTGATTCCCCAGGACCCACATAAGCCAGATGCACAAGGTGGTGCATGTGTTGGGAGTTTGTTTGCAGTGGCTGGAGTCTCTGGTGTACCCATATTCTCTTTCTCTCTCTCTCTCTCTTTCTTACATAAATAAATAAAAAGAAAATATTTGTTAGAAACATACCTCTACTTTTGGGCTGGAGAGATGGCTTAGGAGGTAAGACACTTGCCAGCAAAGCCAAAGTACCCAGGTTTGATTCCCCAGTACCCACATAAAGCCAGATGCACAAGATGGCGCATGCATCTGGAGTCCATCTGCAGTGGCTAGAAGTTCTGCTGGTGTGCCCATTCTTTCTTTCTCTTCCCCCTCTCTCATAAACAAATAAATACATAAAATACTTTTATAAAGGCTAGTGTTCAGTAGACATCTTGATAAGTCAGGGCTTTTTGGATTTTCTGCTCCCCAAACTTTGGTCTTTGGGCTTGTCACTGATGGTGCAAAGTTCACCGTGAAACTTCTGCATTATCAGAATTGACTTCTGTTGTTGCCAGGACATGTAGATATTTTGTTTTTGGGCCTGGATGCTAACTAACTGCCTACAAAGCGAGGGCTGCATTGCTTCAAATCCCTATCGCTATCTGTATCAGGAGACAGTAACACAGTGGTATTCGTACATCCTGAATGGTGTCTGGGATCTAACAAGTGGCTGCAGGGGATGCCAATTCTGTTTCTCCTTGCCTAAAGTCCCCTCTCTCAAGCCCATACTCTGGACGATGAAAGTGTACACAGAGCTGCAAGCAAGATGGTGGTGTCTTCTCTGTATCTCTCCCTGTCTCTCTGCTTGAAAATAAACATTTTTTAAATTTTTTTAATTATTTTTTATTTATTTTTGGAGAGAGAGACAGAGAGAGATAGACAGAGAGGGAGAGGAAGACAGAAATGGGTGCGCCAGCAGTCTCTCAGCTGCTGTGAACGAAATCCAGGTGTGTGTGCCCCCTTGTGGGCAAGTGCGGCATTGCGCCCTTGCATCACTTTGCATCTGGCTGAACATGGGACCTGGAGATTGGAACCGCTGGACATTGGAACCAGTGTTCTTAGGCTTAGCAGGCAGGCACCTTAGCCGCTAAGCCATCTCTCCAGTCCAGAAAATAAACATTTTTAAAACATTTAAAAAATGGAAAAAAAGAGCATCACCTATGGTCAACTGGGACTAAACAACTGACTAAAAGCAACTGATAAGAGAAATAGGCATATGGAAACTCTGTACCCACTTAGAAATGTTTCTTTAAATCAAAAACTCTGCTAAAATGATAAAGTTTACTTTAAAAATTAAAGGACTAGAAAAAAATAAGAACAAAGATGAAAATGACAAACTCAAAATTTATGGTACTGAGTAGATTAAAATTAAATTTGTGGAGCTGGAGAGATGGCTCAGCAGTTAAGGTGCACACCTGCAATGCCTAAAATTCTGGGTTCAATTCCCCAGTACCCACATAATGCCAGATGCACAAAGTGGCACATGCATCTGAAGTTCATTTGCAGTGGCTAAAGGCCCTGGTGTGTTATTCTCTCTCTCTCTCTTTCTCTCTCTCTGCTTACAAATAAATAAATAAAATATTTGAAAGTGAATTTCAGTAAGTATAACAGCAAGGAAAAGAATAGCAAAAAATATACACCTTTTTATTTAAAGAATGTGTATAGAAAAAAAAAGAATGTGTATAGGTAGATCAATTCTTATGCAGTGATAACTTTCATCATTCTGCAACTGTAAGAAGTTATGTGTGAAAGACAAGCCACACATTATAAAACATGCACACTTTGAAGAAACAGCATGTTTATGAATATTAAAGTTAACATGAAAAATGGTTTGCTTGACACTTGTGAAATATCTGAACTTGATCAAGTGTAGATTGATCACAGTGATTCTCCAACTGGTAAATTCTTTCAGTTTTATTTTAATTATACAATAAATCATCAGGCTCACAGAGTTTGGTTGACAGGAGGATCAAAGTGATTTTTAAGGGAGTTTTAGTAAGCTTAAGTTATTTATGTCTGATCTTCATGCAAACTAAAGAAAGCAATACAATGTTATTTTTCAATCTTTCTTTCATCAGTGACCACCTCAATAATTCCCATAAAGTTAAAAATAAATTTAAGTGATCTCTCAAATTAAAGGAATGGATGTGTGATTGATGAATCTTCTGTGTTAAGGATTTCTTTAACAAATGATAAAAGACAAAGATTTTATCAAAGTCTATGAGGTGAAGCTGGGCATGATGGTATATACCTGTATCCCTAGCAGTCAGAGGCCAGTCTGGCTACATAGAGAGACCTTCTCTCAAAAAGCACACACACACACACACACACACACACACACACACACACACACACACACAAAAAAAAAAATCCGTAAGGTGTTGGGTGATAACTTCTTGCATTTTTGGAACATCAAGATCTGGATTTATCTGATAACTGTCATTAGACTATAGAACATGTCATAACAATCTGTAGAAGCCATGTTCTCACAAGCTTTTTTCTTTCTGGTCCTTTGATCTAATCTGTCCTCCTTCCTTTCATGGAAGGATTGGGGTCATTATACTTTCTAAGGTACCAGACAAATGAGTATTTCCAGCTGTCCCTCTCACCTTTTGAAAAAAGATAAGGCCTAACAGCTTTCTTATCTTGCAAAATTTAAACTTTCTTCTATAGAACAAGCCTTCTCAACTTGTCTGCATAATCACTGTGCTTCAACATGCAATGACGTCCTTCCCCATTATCACATCATAAAGAAGATAATCCGAAATGTGATGTACCACCTTTTACTCGATTTACAGTTTTTGCAGTGTCACTTGGTACATGATTTTTTTTTTGGCTGGCAATTTTTCCATAGCAAGATTTTCCTGATAAAGGAAACAGTGTTGTTCTCCCTTCTGGCTCAAGGTCTTTGGTTGGCCTAATGACTCCAGAGCATTTTCTTGGCATTGCCGTGTGACATCAAAGCATACTTCTATATTAACTTACTCTACAACATACCTGTTAACCCTAACCCTTCAAAGTTTTATACAGTAAGGATCTAACTACAACTGTCGACAAAAATGAATGTTTCAAGCCACCATCACATTTGAATGGCACTTATATGAAAACAATCACAAATTAGTGGTAACATCTGTACGTCTATCAAGCTGCAAGCAAAAATTCTTTGGTAGGTTTGTTTAGTCTTGAGTTGGTCTTCTATATCATTAGCTAGACCAGAAATGCATCAAGCAATTGCTGAATTTCAAGGCGAATCTTCAACTACTGCCTTGGGGCAGGTTTACCTGACATATACTGTGAACACCTTGTACACAAGGTCAGCAGTTATGCCTGGTCTTCAGTGTTAGCAGTATGAGGTTTCATGTTATGCAGAAAGTATTGAATAACTATTTTCTCCATCTTTCCAATCAGCACATTTTAAAAGAATGCTATTGGATTTCAACTGATTTCTGTATGCTTTATATATACATACCAGCTACATGTTGATAGCTTTATTGAAGCTAGTATGTCTCTGAAAATTAAATCAACAATATATGAAAATCATGATCAATTAGTTTATCCCAAGAATGCAAAATCACAATATTATTTCAACAGATGGAAAAAGAGGCATTTGACAACTTCCAATACTAATTCCATGAAATGCTTATAAACACTATCAGTAGATCTGGGCATGGTGGTACACCTTTAATCCCAGCATTTGGGAGGTTGAGGTGACTGGATTACTATTAGTTGGAGGCTAGCCTGGGCTACAAAGCAAGTTCCAGGTAAGCCTGGGCTAGAGTGAGACTCTGCCTCAGAAAAACAATATTATCAGCAAACTAATAGAGAACTTCCTGAACTTGATAAGGAACACCTACAAAAAACCTACAACTAACATTGCACTTAAAGATCAGCACTTTGGAGTTCCTCCAAAATTCATGTTGACCCAGATGTTGTGGTATATACCTCTGATCCCAGCAATTTAGAAGGCTGAAGCAGGAGGATCACAAGTCCAAGTCCTGCTTGGCCTACCTAGGAAGTTCATAGCCAGCCAGACAACTTAATGAGACTGTCTCAAAATAAAAATTCAAAAGGGGGCTGGAGAGACGGCTTAGCAGTTAAGGCATTTTCCTGCAAAGCCAAAGGATTCCGGTTCAACTCTCCAGGACCCACCTAAGCCAGATGTACAAGGGGAGGGTGGGGTGCATTCATCTGGAATTCATTTGTAGTGGCTGGAGGCCTTGTCATGCCCATTCTCTCCCCCCTAAAGTAAATAAATAAAATATTTAAGAAATGTTAAAAAAATTCAAAAGGTCTGGGGATGTAGCTCTGTGGTACTTACTTCATATATGCAAGGGCGAGGGCAAAATTTCCAGTACCACACACAAAAATATGCTGAAATCCTAATTCATAGTAACTTAGCATGTGAGTATATTTAGAGACTGACCCTTTAAAAATAAAAATACCAATGTGATGTAAGGATAGATGAGTAGGCTTTCATATATCATACAATGGATATCCTTGTAAGGAGAAATGCTGGGCCAGCGCAGAGGGATGACCATGTGACACGGTCACAAGCCAAGGACAGAGTCCTCAGAAGAAACCAGGCTTGCCACGCTTCAATCTGATCTCTGGCCTCCAGAATGGTGAGAAAATAGGAAGTCGTATAGCTGGAACTCATGGCAGTACTATTTTTAATTCTTTGAGAAACCTTCAGACTGATTCCACAGCAGCTAGACTGTTTTGTATTCCCACCAGCAGGCTAGAAGGGATAATCCTTGCCCTTGGCATCCTCAACAACATTTCCTGGGTTTTGTCTCCTTGATGATAACCACTCTGACAGGGATGAGATGGAATCTAAAGTACCTATGATTTGCATTTCCCTGATGGCTAAGGATATTGAACTTTTTTTTTCATATATTTCTTGCCTATTTGTGCTTTGTTTTGAGAAGCAACCATTCAGCTCATTTGTTCATCTGTCAATTGAATTACTTGCTCTTTTGTTGTTTGGTATATATATGTGTACATTTGCACATATATAAATATGTGAATATATGATGATTTATGTTGATTGTTAACTTGACAGGACATAGAATCACCTGTGAACGATTAGGTTCAATTAGCTTCTGTGCTTAACTAGGAGGGATTATCTTGAATAGGTTAATTGAGATGGAAAGACCCATTTTAACTGTGGTGGCACCATCCATGGGTTAGGTCTTGGACTGTATAAAAAGGAGAGGGAAGGCTGAGCACCAGCATTCGTCTCCCTCTGCTTCCTCGCTGTGGTCTGAATGTGACCAGCTGCCTCAAGCTCCTGCCACCATGCCTTCCTTGTCATGATGCACTGTGACCTAGAACTGTGAGCTTAAATAAACCCTTCCTCTCTTAAACTGATTTTTGTCAGGTATTTTGTCCCAGCAACGAGAATGTAACTGACATAATATATTTTCATTACAACATATAAATATGTCAAAACAGGGCTGGAGAGATGGCTCAGTGGTTAAGATGCTTGCTTTTAAAGCCTAATGACCAATGTTCAATTCCCCAGTACCCACATAAAGCCAGATACAGTGGCGCATGCATCTGGAGTTTGTATTCAGTGGCTGCAGGTCCTGGTGTACCCATTCTCTCTCTCTCTCACCCTCTCTCTCTCTCTCTCCCCCCTCTCTCTCAACTCTCCATCTTTGCTTGCAAATAACAAATAAAAATATTTTTAAAAAATAAGGGGCTAGAGTGATTGCTTAGTGGTTAAGGCACTTGCCTGCCAAGCCTAAGGACTTAGGTTTGATTCCCCAGTATCCATGTAAGCCAGATGCACAAGGTGGTCTGTCTGGATTTCATTTTTAGTGGCTGGAGGCCCTAGTGTGCCAGTTCTCATTCTCTCTCTCTCTTTTAAATAAATAAATTATTTATTTTAAAATAAATAAAATTAATATAAATATGCCAAAACAACAAATTATGTGCTTTATATATTACAACTAAGGCATACTGATTATAGCTCAATAAAATGGGATCCTTGTATATTGTATGATGTGGTATCCTATAGATATATGCAATTATCATATGTCACAAATAGGACAAGTTACATTAAAAGTTGTTTAATATTTTATTTATTTATTTGAGAAAGGCAGAAAGAGGCAAACAGAAAGACAGTGAGTATGGGCATACCACAGACTCCCAGCACTGCAAACAAACTCCAGATGCACATGCCATTTTGTACATCTGGTTTTATATGGGCACTGGGGAATCAAACTCTGGTCATCAGGCTTTCAGGTTTTGTAAGCAAGCACCTTTAACTGCTGAGCCATTTCTCCAGCCCAATTTTGAAATGTTTATTTTGCTTCAAAAATTATCTTTTAATTTAAAACAAATGAATCACAACAAAGTCCCTACCATTTAAATCCCAAGTGTTACAGAACACAAAATTTCATAGAGATGCAAGCATACGGTAGAAAGACATCCAAGCTGGAACCTTGTTTGTTAGCAGATATAAGTAACTGGGAAGCTGGATGTGGTTTGATTCAGGTGTCCCCTATAATTGTAGGTGTTCTGAATGCTAGGTTCCCAGCTGATGGAGATTTGGGAATTAGCACCTGGAGGCAGAGTGTTGTTGGGAGCGGGCTTATGGGTGTTATAGCCAGTTTCCCCTTGCCAGTATTTGTCACACTCTCCTGTTGCCCACGTTATGTTGGCCAGGGGGTGATGTCCACTCTCTGCCCGTGCCATCATTTTCCCTTCCATCACAGAGTTTCCCCCTCAAGCCTGTAAACCAAAATAAACCTCTTTTTTCCCACAAGCTGCTCTTGGTCGGGTGATTTCTGCCAGCAATGCGAACCTGACTGTAACACTGGGTGTCACACACACACTATTCATTTTCTATCCATCTTGGATATTCTTCTTTTATTTTATTTTATTTTATTTTATTTTATTTTATTTTATTTATTAGAGACAGAGAGAGGGAGAGATTGAGAATGGGCGCGCCAGGGCCGCTAGCCACTGCAAAGAAACTCTAAATGCATGTACCACCATGCACATCTGGCTTACATGGGACCTGGAGAATCGAACAGGGGTCCTTAGGCTTTGCAATCATATGCCTTAACCGCTAAGCCATCTCTCCAGCCTCTATCCTGGATATTCTTTTTGTCCATCACAATGCAAAAGACTCCATAGACTACTGGATTACTTTGCCCCTGGTTCCTTTTCCCAGAGAACTATCAGTGTCTCCTCGAACCAGAACCCATGGATTATGCAGGGAAGGCAATTATAGGCTGTGGATGCCAGCTTGGATAAAAAAGAAGGAAATGAGTGGTAAATCCAGCCCTGATATTGTATACACCAGTGATGTTCAGCATTTGGACCTTGAAGCTGTACCCAAGTCAAGAAACACAGGCCTGCTACAAACCCTCTCACTTTTTAAATTTTTTTATTTTTATTTTTGGAGAGAGACACAGAGAGAGACAGAGAGAGAGAGAGAGAGAGGGAGAGAGAGAGAGAGAGGAAGGGAGAGGGAGACAGAGATGGGCGCGCCAGCAGTGTCTCAGCTGCTGCGAACGAAATCCAGATGCGTGCGCCCCCTTGTGGTCAAGTGCGGCATTGCGCCCTTGCGTCACTTTGCATCTGGCTAAACGTGGGACCTGGAGATTGGAACCACTAGAGATTGGAACCAGAGTTCTTAGGCTTAGGAGGCAGGCGCCTTAACCCCTAAGCCATCTCTCCAGCCCACTTTTTATATTATTAATTAAGTTTGAAATTTTATGAAAAGGAAGAGGAAATAAAAAGTGGAAAAGGAAATAAAAGTCTGCTTTTGCTTCTTGCAAGCTTTCTCCTATGCCAGATTTCTCTACCATCTTAGCTTCAGATTAACCTCTAAGCTTTGCAGGCTAAGTTAAACCACCTGTACAGTTTATACCTTTATGGTTCTGTGTATGAAGGTAGATAAGCATTAATTTCAAAAGCCTTGAAAAAATCACCCTAGTAAGAAATAAGATAAAAGCCACCACAGTGAATAAATGTGAGCATTTTATAGTTCTTTTTTTGTTGTTGTTGTTAGAGAAAGAGAGAGAAGGAAAGAGAAAATTGGAGACCCAGGGCCGGAGACACTGCAATTGAACTCCAGACGCACTCCTAGTGGGCATGTGTGACCTTGTACTTGCCTTACCTTTGTGTGTCTGGCTTACAGGGGATCTGCAGAGTAGAACATGGGGTCCTTAGGCTTCATAGGCAAGCACCTTAACTGCTAAGCCATCTCTCCAACCCTATATTCTTTTTAAAAATATTTTTAAATATTTATGTAGGTGCACCACAGCCTCTTGCTGCTGCAAACAAACTCGAGACACATGTATTACTTTTTGCATCTGACTTTATGTAGGTACTAGTGGATCTAACCTGAGCTGGCAGGCTTTGCAAGCAAACACCTTTAACTGCTGAGCCATCTCCCCAAACCCTCACTTTATATTCTTTATATACTTTTGTGTTTGTAAAAATAGTTATTGTTAAAACACATCCCTATTTGTTTGGGGCTCTTGGTACCCCTTATTTGCATATCTCCTTTCCTTACTCATCTCCCCAAAGATACTCTCTTGCATTCTAGAATTCCAAACCTCAATCTGCTTTGGAGTGACAGCAAAAAGGCAGTCTATCCAACCATCACTTGGAGGCCTTGCCAAACTCTCCAGGCTATTCATGCTCAGCTACTCTCACTAAGCCACCCCTGACCAGCCACTTCTAGGGGCACAGGACATCTTTTTCTATGTTCAGAAGTGAAACACAATCTTATATGCAGCTTCGGAGAAAAATTGATACTACAGAATTCAAGATTCGCACCCAGGTTTCATAAATACAGCTCACCCAGCCGTATACACATCTCATTCACACTCCTTTCTTTCTTCTCCTGATCTCCCGTCTTCTGGGGAGCCTGCAACCACCTCTGAGTAGTTGCTGAAAGTCACCGTGCCAGTAGAAAGCGCAGCAGTAGCCACAGTCGCAAACCATGTCTAGACATCTCCACTACTTGTCATCAGACGTCGCCTTGGGCTGCTGCGTGTACAGTGTTCCGATATTTGGTGGGTCCTGAGAGGGAAGACAAAGAAAATGCTATTTCTCACGAAAACCTTCTTTTATTGTATTTTCTTAAGTGTGGGCATTGCATAGAAATTCTTCGGCTACTATAAAAGCTTCTATCGTCTTGGACGTGTTCCCATGTTCCTATTGTGGTTCCTGTCAGACTGTATTACAGCTGTTTGTTAACATAGCTGTCTGCTTCAATCATGACAACAGACACTGGGTTACATGCCACTCAGTGAATGTGCTTTAAATTGAATCAGCATCAAGAATTATTTATTATGAATGGTTTGGCTCAAAAATTCTCCCATCTTTCTCTTTCTATCTCTCTCTTTCTCTCTGTCTTATACACACACACACACACACACACACACAGAGAGAGAGAGAGAGAGAGAGAGAGAGAGAGAGAGAAAGAGAGAGAGAGAAATGTAGGATCCATGAAGAGAAGATGCCTGTCTGGGTGCTCTGTCTTGTCATGTATTGAGACAAGCAGTCGGAGAGAGTGATTGATGGTGACAGCGAACATGCATAGAATAAACATGAAACACAATCAATGAGGACTTTTGCCTGAAGGAGCTCGAGTTACAATTAAGAAGAAATAATGCTGGCTTAGAGAACAGGAAAAAAAATCAAGAGATGTATCTGACTGAAGGCACACCTGAGTCCAGGGCATCAAATCATCCCACTTGGCTGCCCAGCACCACTTTTTTTTATATATTATTCTGATTTTACATTCATTGAATTGGTTCCATTGTCCTCCTCCCTGTCCTCCCTCTTCCAAAGGGACCCTCATCAATGGGGAATGTGGGTCATGCATTGTGGGAGTAGACAAGAGTTCTGGTGGGTAGGCCCCAGTCTCTGTGCATAATGCCCCAACTTGTGACTCTAACAATCTTTCCGACCCCTCTTCCGCGAGTTTCCCTGAGCCACTTTGGGGTCATTTTAGTTCTGCTTCAGCGATGAGGTTTTGGGAGCCTCTGTGTCTCTGGATATCTGGCTTAGTTGGAGTTGGATGTTCTCTGTGTTTATCTCCTTCTGCCTTTTTCTGGTGTCGTGATCGCCATGAAAGCTGTATTCTTGTCCTTCCCCTGCATTGTTCTATGGTAGGCTGGGGCCCTGGTGAGGTGTGATTAGCTGATCCTTCCTTGTCCATCTGAAAAAAAGATAAGCAAAATTCTCCAACGGAGAGAGAAGTTAGTACTAGATAGAAGGGATGACCCTATATGTTTTGGAGGGAATTTTATATATGTTGGCTCTCTTCTAGCCCACATTTGGTGGTATCTTGATCTTGGAGTCTGAGCTCATTTTTTGTACCTGGTTTTGACTTATTTCCCAGTTCCAGCAATGAGTTCCATTCCACTGAGTGGATCTATTAGCCAAATCAAGAGCAGTTGGTTACCCACCATGGCTGTTTGCCACTACTGCACTTGTATGAGCATTACGTAAAGTTGTTTCCTGCTGGGTATCTTAGACTGCAAGTTGTTTGGACCAATGTCAGACATTTTCCCCCAGTTGCTCGCGTAGCACCCTCTGGCACTAGACTAGCTAACTGTCTGGGGACTGACCCTCTTCCAGGTTCTGGCCAGGTCTCTCTGTGTTTGGTCTCACACACGTATGCTGTCTTCGACAGTAGGGTCTTACCATTAACCTTTGGTGGGTCATCAAGAACTCTGACAGAAGTCTGTCCTTTTTGGGAAACCTTGTAGGTGTCTCGGATCACCCAGCACCACTTTTAAGACTAAGTCATCTCTCCAGACCAATTTCTTACTGCTTTGACTAAAACAGACCATCACCATCTTTCATGTAAATAGCTATAGTAAATAGTCTTTGCTTCTTATGGTCAGTGGTCCACAGTGTAGTCAGAGAGCTATTTGAAAGCAAGCCAGACCTTGTCATTCTCTGAAACCCCTCCCCTTACTGCCTTCTCATCTCACTCCACGTGAACGCCATCTTTACTTTGGCTTACAAGGCCCTGCCTGCCTCCTTCTCCTCTTCAACCTCACGTTTTCCTCTCCCCCTCACTCATTCTGCTCCAGCCACACTGACCTCTTCATGCTCCCTCAAACACGGTGAGCCTGTGCTCACTTCAAGCTCTTTGCTGTGCCCTTTGCCCAAATGAACTTCCTCAGTATGTCCACATAACTCACACCCTTATGTCGTGCGTGTCTTTACACAAAGGTGTCACTTTCTCAGAAAGGCTGCCCTCGTGTGACCACAGCAGTCTATCCATCAGCAGCGGTATTCCCACCATTCTCTGATGTGCACTTCTGCGTCCCTCACGGCGTGGGCTGTGTGGGTTACCACTGTCTGGATTCATTGCCTCTTCCGCACTCAAATCTAAATTCCTTTCTCTGCTGGAGGATACTAGCTATAATCCATGAGAAATGATGGGTAGCTAGTCTTTCCCTTTGTCTTCACCTGGGCTTGAAATTTCATAAGATTCCTTGTTGTTGTTGTTGTTGTTTAAAAAAACACTCCTTCAAGCCGGGCGTGGTGGCGCACGCCTTTAATCTCAGCACTGGGGAGCAGAGGTGGGAGGATCGCTGTGAGTTCGAGGCCACCCTGAGATGACATAGTGAATTCCAGGTCAGCCTAGGCCAAAGTGAGACCCTACCTCAAAATAAATAAATAAATAAATAAATAAATAAATAAATAACTCTTTCAGACACATTTCCATCTTTTTCTTCTCATATGTAAAACTTAAAAATTGTTGTGTGTGTGTGTGTGTGTGTGTGTGTGTGTGTGTGTGTGTGTGTTGGTAGGTCACAAGCAAGAAAGGGGATCATGAGGAGGAGGAAGACAACTTAAGGGATGTGGGAAATAGAGTGATGTAATATATTTAATAGCAAAGCAGAAGTGGGAACTAAGTGAGGGAAGAAAGGGAACAAGCTGGAGGATACTGAAAACATGAGAGAGATGTAGGAAGGGGAAAATAACAAAATACGATGCTACTCTGTGAAGATGCCGTGGTGAAGCCCAGTACTTTGTATGCTCACATCAAAGAGCAATAATAATTTTAAAACATGCATTCAACTTTTTCCTGTGTTCCCATTTCCATTTGAGTCAGACCTGGTTCTAGAGCCAAATTATAATAGAAGACTCCTCTCTGATCCTTTTGGGAACGACTAGGTAGGCATATATTATTGTGGGCCACAGGTTTCCACAGCTAACTGCCAACTGGGACCATCGAATTTGTGACCCAGACCACTGGCCAGATGTACATCTTCTCCCTTCTTCAATAACAGAACTTTGGAACTTTCACTGGGCAGCCTGTGAGGCACTGGGAAACACATGTGAGAAATGATACGCGCCACCTTCAGGTCATGTCTGTTAAGAGAAATGTGCATGTACTTCCTGCCCCTTTCACTCTCCCAAGAGAAATGAAAGGAATTGATCATTTGCTATGGACAGAAAGGCGAAAGCTCTGGGTGGAGGACACCATTGCTCTCGAAGCCTTAGACCATTTCCTTTGGGGCTGAGATACAAAGGTGAGGTCAGGTTCTATGTCATCTGAGCCATTATACACTGGAGTGGCCTAGAGAATGCCCCAACTCATACAAAAAAAGACTCAGAGTGAATTTCTCAACATTGAGTAGGGGAGGAGCAAAAGACAAAACACGAGGGCTGTGATTAGGGAGAAGAACAGTGAGTGATTCTTGGAATCAGATCCAGGTGCACCACAGAATGGAGGAGGAGGAGATTTTCTAATTCATAAAACCTTAAAGTGACTGCCTGTCTTGGTACTGAATAACCACGTTCAAAATTGCTAGTATGGCCTGGAGAGTTGGGTCAGCAGTTAAGCTCTTGTCTGCAAAGCCTAAGGACCCAGGTTCATTTCCCCAGAACCCTTGTAAACCAGATGCACAAGATGGTGCATGCATCTGAAGTTCATTTGCAGTGAGTAAAGGTCTTGGCATGCCTCTCTCTCTCTCTCTCTCTCTCTCTCTCTCTCTCTCTCTGAATTAAATAAAGTATTGAAAAAATATAGTTTTAAAAATTGCTAGTATGCACTCCTTTTTATATCTATACATATGCAAGATCCGTAAGTATAGAATACTACATGAAGAACACCTGTGAAGAGTGTGACCTGAGAAGTGTAAAGAAAGCATTAGAGGATAATAACTTCCCTAGCGTGCCTATAAATATTATTTTCTGTTTGAATCCTCAAAAAAAATTAAACTTGAAAAGTCAACCAGGGAAATCAGTACGATCAAAGTACATCAAAATGTCATAACAGGGCTAGAGGGATGGCTCAGGGGTTAAGGCACTTGCCTGCAAAGCCAAAGGACCCAGGTTCGATTCCCCAGGACCCATGTTAGCCAGATGCACAAGGTGGTGCATGCGTCTGGAGTTCATTTGCAGTGGTTAGAAGCCCTGGTGCACCCATTCTCTCTCTCTGTCCCACTTTCTCTCTGTTGAATAAATAAATAAATTTTAAAAATATTAAAAATGTCATAGTAAAATTCAGTTTTGCACAATTAATATGTGTTAATTAAAAAGGAAGAATGTCAACCTATCTAAAATGAATTGATAGATGATGGATGGATAGATAGATAGATGGTAGATAATATATGTTGGTAGATAGATAATAGAAAAATGATGATTGATAGATGGATGACAGCAGACAGAACAGACATGATTAATAGAGATAGATTAGATAGATGATATATAAGTGATAGATAAATTAAAACAGAATAAGAAAGACAGCAAAATTGGGTCCTTTTCCAGTGCATGTTTGTCTATTTCTAGTGGAGGCAAAAATCAGCAGCGGCCTCACACCCTTGAGACATCTGCACCCCTCTCACCTTCACCTCCCCGCATACACATGTCACCATCTTGCAAAGGTCACCCTTTAGTGAAGGGCTGGTCAAATCATCCCTGAGCCCCGTCACAGCCCTGGTTGCTGCTTGCCAAGCCTCATCAGTGACCAAGTCAATGTGTTTCATCTGGACGCTAAAAGCAAGTCGTTGCTCTTCTGCAAGCAGCCATACTCCTGAAACAAACACTTCACAACGTCAGGTTGGAGGGGAGGATCACCTCACATCTGAAACTACTTCCCCTGTGACCTTAAGCTTCCATCACCTAGGTGCCAAGATAAAATCTCTGAGTCAAGATTTAGGCATAAATAATTAAGCACGAAAATGGGGGGGGGGGAGCCGTACTGAAATAAAAAGTAAGAGTTTGCATTTGTAGTTACAGTTTGTTTTGTGCACAAAATTATTGCAAGAAAAATAATTTTAAAGGCACACACAATAAAATGAAGATACAATTAATTGTCGGAACCTAACTCCGGAACCATGAAACACTGGATAGATTTCTGCCTCTTCTGTGAGTTTCCCTGGATCTACGGAATGTGTCCAGGGCTCCCAGACCCTGAACAGCAATGACAAATGACGGTGCTCAGTCCATCATCGTCAGGTTGGCTCCTCCCACCCCAGGCCACCCTTCCCAAGAAGAGAATAAATGCATGAGTGTGGGCAACCTGCCATTCATAGCCCTTTGGGCTCATCCAATGACATTCTGGGCTCACCTAATGTCTCCAACCCAACCCCTTACTTACATTCTCAACCTGCCCCCACCCCTGGCAGCATGGGCCCTCTGAGAGGAGCTGATATAATGAAACAAAAATAATAAGGCCTGGCGTAGTGGTGCACACTTTTAATCCCAGCACTAGGATGATTGCTGTGAGTTAGAGGCCACCCTGAGACTACAGAGTGAATTCCAGGTCAGCCTGGGCTAGAGAGAGACCCTGCCTCGAAAAACCAAAAAAATAAAAATAAAAAATAAAAATAAAAATAAATAAAAATAAAACCAATGGCCTTGGGGGAACATCTCAACCCCTCTCCAGGCAATGTAAAAAAATTTTATTTATATATACATACATACAAATAAAGAACCCTTCTTCCTTTACAGAAAAATTCAGCATTCCCAGAAAATCAGTCCCCAGTCCAGAAATTTGACTCCCTCTGTTCTAAACTCTCTGAAGAACCGAATATGCCTTCCCATCCATCCAGTTTCAAGCAAAGAACACACAGTAGTGTGCATGAGAGGAACCCCGAGAATAGGCAGCCTTTTTGCTTCCTGGTGAGAGACTGAAGCGTCAAGGAGCCAGGTACCTCCCAGCACTTCTGGGGATTAGTCCATGAGCAAGCACTAAAGCCCCTGCCCTCCTCCTGCATTCTGACGCCCAGAATCTAGCTACTATTGCTTGTTTTCAAACTCCTCTGATCTACCTCCTCGCTGAACTTATTGTTTTAGTATATTTATTTATTTATATGCAAGCAGAGAGAGAGAGAAACAAAAAGAGAGAATGGGAATACCAGGGCCTCTAGCCACTACAAATGAACATGTGCCATTTTGTGTATCTGGCTTTACATGGATACTGGGAATCAAACCTGGGTCATTAGGCTTTACAGGCAAGCAACTTAACCACTGGGCCAGCTCTCTGCCTCTAAACTCATTTTTCTCATGTATCCTCTGAAGAAAGACAACAGACCAAATTATACTGTACCGAAGCCAGTCCTTTCCAGCCCGGAACCATGCTCAGATTGGAAAAGCATAAGCTTACAGGTGGAGGGGGGGGTCTCTATTCCCTCATCCCATGGCCTCTGCTAATCACCTTTCCACTGACTACTTCTACGAGTTCAGTTGCTTTAGGTTCCATGTTGTCAACACAAAAGACACAACTTCCGTTCACAATACACAAGTGAGAACATGCAGTATTTGTCTTTCTGTTTGGGGCTATTTCACTTCCTGCACCGCCCCTCAGTTCCATACATGACATTGCAAATGGTATAAATTCATCCTTTTTTTTTATCATGCAGTGGATTAGGGGCCCAATTGAGCCCAGCATGACCTAGTTCTATCTCAACTAATTACATCTGTGACGATGACCTGTTTCCAAGGATTACAGCATGTACATTTAGCAGGATGGAATTCAATCTAGGACAGGGCCCATGAGTTTGACCATATGATGACAATCAAACAGCCCCATGGCCTGGTCCTGTGTGACATGAGAAATCTGACAGCCTTCTTTAGCTGAAGCTCATTTTCTACCCCCTTTAAGTTAGACTGGAAGTGTGTTTGCTAGTCTAATCTCATTGCTCTCCCTGCCTTCTGTTCAAACGGCTGATTAAATCCTGAGGCACGGTCTCCCCGCACCCACTACCTCACAGGGACTGACTGAGGCCTTTGTGATTCCACAGTGAACACCACCACCCCGCTGAGGAGGGCCCCCCAGAGTAACAGGAGCAAAGGCAAGGGGATATAAAGTATATAACTTGTCATATATATAAAACAAAAAAACAGGGCTGGAGAGATGGCTTAGCAGTTAAGGTGCCTGCCTGCCAAGCCTAAGAACGACCCGTTCAATTCTCCAGGTCCCACAGTTAGCCAGATGCAAGTGCTCAATGCCATGCTTGGCCACAAAGGGGTGCTCACATCTGGAGTTCGTTCACAGCGGCTGAAATGGCCCTGGCGGGCCCATTCTCTGTCTCTCTGCCTCTTCCTCTCTCTCTCTCTCCCTGACTCTGTATCTTTCTCAAGAAAAAAAAGTGAAAAGAATGCTGATTAAGTCATGAATTGCTCCCGGGATTTCTTTGCATATGGAAAGGAGAGTGGGTATATATTTGTATGTGTGTTGGTGCAGGTGTGTGTGTGTGTGTGTGTGCGCACGCACGCGCGCACACGTGCATGTGCCTATGGAAGCCAGAGTTTATTGTCAGGTGACATGTAAAGACAAACACAGAAAAGTGGCACATGCGTCTGGCCTTCATTTGCAGAGGCAAGAGATCATGGCACACCCATACACAAATATATGTGCAAATATATGGCCTCCAGCCACTGCAAAAGAATCCAGACACATGCGCCAACTGTGCATCTGGTTTATGTGGGTCCTGCGGAATCAAACCTGGGTCCTTTGGCTTCAAAGGGAAGCGCCTTAACCACTGAGCCATCTCTCAGCACAGTAATTTTCTTAAGTTTTTATTTTTATTTATTTACTTATTAGAGACAGAGAAAGGGGGAGAGAGAGAGAGAGAAAGATAATGGGCGCTCCATGGCCTCTAGCCACTGCAAATGAACTCCAGATGCAGGCACCACCATGTGCATCTGGCTTAGGTGGAAACTGGGGAATCAAGCCTTGAACCATGGTCCTTAGGCTTCACAGGTAAGTGCTTAACCACTAAGCCATCTCTCAAGCCCCCAATAAAGTTTTTTTAAGACTTTCCAAATCTTGGTGTTTTGCTAACAATCCTTCCATTTCCTCATTTTTTGCATTTTTCTCTCCCAATACTGTTTGGAAATCTCTCAAGCCTGGAACCAAACCCCAGGGCCTCTGTGCTCTGCCTTCTGCAAGACACTAGAGCAGAGACTGACCACATCACTTGCCACTTTAGGACAAGGGTCATATCCCTACTCCAGTTTCCAATAGCGTGATCCTCAGTTCTATCTGAGCCCTCAGTCATGTCTAGCATATACCTGAAAGCTCTTCCAGCCTCTACCCATCACCCACTTTCAAAGCTGCTTCCACATGGGTGAACATGCGGAGTGGCAGTACCTCACTTCTTAGAAACAGTATCTGTTTTAGCCTGGAGTCTCCAGGAAACACAGAACCAATAGGATATAGATACAGACAGCGACAGAGAGAATACTGTTTTTCTAATTAATTTTTTTAAATATTCTTTTTATTTGAGAGAGAGAGAGAGAGAGAGTATGGGCATACCAGGGCATTCTGCCACCACAAATGAACTCCAGACACATGCACCACTTTGTGAATCTAGCTTTACACAGGTACTGGGGACTTGAACTCGGGCTGTTAGGCTTTGCAAGCAAGTCCCTTTAACTGCTAAGCCATCTCTCCAGCCCATAGCTCTAATTCAGATATATGTACAGGTTCAGATGTGCATACACACGTGTGTGTGTGTGTGTGTGTGTGTGTGCGTGTGCGCGCGAGGGAAAGAGAGAGAAACCATAAGCAATTGCTCACCACAATTATGGAGGCTGAGAAGTTCCCAAGTCTGTCAATGACAAGCTGTAGACCCGAGAGATGCAACAATGTGGTTCCAGCCCAAGTCCAAAGGCCTGAGAACCAGGAAAGTGAGGTCTAAGTTCTAGCCCAGGTCTTTCCCCAAAGCAGGGAAAGAACAGGGTGCACGTAGAAGACAAGCAAGAAAACAAGCATTGTTCTCCTGGGGCTTCGGTGGGTTAGATGAGGACCACCACATTGACAGAGAAAGTGTTCTATTAGGGTTACCAATTAAAAAGTCAGTCTTAGAAACTGCCTCACTGGGGGCTGGGGAAATGGCTTAGTGGTTAAAGCACCTGCCTGCTAAGCCCAAGAACTCCAGTTCCAATCTCCAGGTCCCACGTTTAGCCAGATGTAGTGACACAAGGGCGCAATGCTGCACTTGCCCACAAGGGGGCGCACACATCTGGAGTTTGTTCACAGAGGCTGAGAGGCTGCTGGCGTGCCCATTCTCTCTCTCTGACTCTCCCTCTCTCTCTGCCTCTCTCCAAAAACAAAAAAAAGTTAAAATTAGAAACTGCCTCACTGGGGGCTGGGGAAATGGCTTAGCAGTTAAGGCATTTGCCTGCAAAGCCTAAGGACCTTGGTTCAATTCCCCAGGACCCACGTAAGCCAGATGCACAAGGGGGCTCATGCATCTGGAGTTCGTTTGCAGTGGCTGGAGGCCCTGATGCGCCCATTCTCTCTATCTGCCTCTTCCCCTCTCTCTCTCTCTCAAATAAATAAATCAAATATTTTTAAACAAGAAAAGAAATTGCCTCACCGACACCCAGAAAAATATTTAGCTATATATTTAATCCACACCCTAATTTGGTTGATGCACTAAAATTAATAAGAGCCAAGGAAAATGAGGGCACAGATCCTCAATAGGGTGATTTCTACTTGTACATTTCATTCCCCTCTGACTTGTTCCTTTTGGATTCCTAGAGACTAAATGAGATGAGGAGAGCAGAGAAAGATGGAGACAAAGATGAATGGAACAAAGAGAATTCCTAGATGAGTTTTGGACCAACAGACTTGAAAGGAAAATTGAATTTTGGCAATTTGCCAGTTTATTGAGGAGGGTTTGGAATAACTTCCATAAGTTTGACCTGTTTCTATAGCAGGAAAAACACCCATAGAGAGGGACGAGAATCTGGAAGGCACCAGGTTCTTGTGTCCTGGAACAAAGAATTGGACCAGGGACACATGACAGTAATGAAAACAGAGGCAATTTAATGAGGAAAGATAAGGAAAACGTACCCTGGAGAATTTAAATAAACGAGTGAGCCAGGCAGGTCCAATTCTCAAAAGCTTCTGGTGACCACAGCCATAGTCCTTGATCGATCATTTGTATAGTTGATGTTCACCTTCTCCCATATCCAGAGATAGCTGAGTGTTTCCTGCACATGATCTGTTTTGTTACATGTAGTCCACATGAGGAAGGGTTTTGCAGTCCTTTGCCAGCCAGCTTCTTGCATTCATTAATCTTGACGCCTCTGGAATGTCACACTCCAACCCATTCCCCAGTCTCGTACCTCAAACGCATTAAATGGGAATAAATGGTCACATTTAGAACTTGCAAAGGGATAAACAACATCAAGAACTTAAAAAAAAAATAGGAGGACTTAAGTTCCTACAATTCCTTGACCCTGTCCCATGACAGAAACCAACATTAACCGCGTAAAGACAAGCTCTTGCCACATGGCTGAGCAAGGAAACCCCGATTGGTGCTATTCCAGGACTCTATTCTTCACCCTCACATGCTCGCTTGTCCATGAGCAATACCCCCCTCTCTTTTCACAACATCTGCACATCTCAGGAGAACATTTGGCTCATATCAAAAGTGAATCAGAGACGTTAGCATCCTGAGCTCTGTAATCAATTAAGCCTTTTAACCCAAGATGAGCACCTCAAGAAGCTGCCAGTAGACTTATTCCAGGAAAAACTTTGGCCCATGTCTCATCAGTTCTAATCAGGTAATAATAACACCTTTTGATCCCACGCTCCACACCTAGAGGGTCATTGCTAATTACTTACACCTGTGACAGAGAGCGCTCCATTAGGACCTGAGCTGATACTGTCCCTTCTATGATTTTACATTTCTCCGGGACGGTCTGTGTCAAGATGAGAAGAAACATGCTCTTGCCTGTGCGCAAAGCCATGGAGAAGACATCAAATTTAATACAACTGTGATAGCGCCGGAGGCTATTCATCATAACTAATGGAGCTGAATTAAGGAGAAGTTGGATTTCTGGTCTCAATTTATCTACCAGCAAGGAAGGAATCATAGCATATTTCCACTCCTTGAGAAAATAACTGCAGAAAAATTGGGTTATTTGATGTGGTCAGACATAACATATTTTTCCCCTGTTAATCGTCATCTCCCATTTCAAGGAACTATGGACAGACTTGAGACTCCTCTTCCACAGTAATGAGACTGGGGGATTATACTCACTGATGAATTTCCCCATTTAGATTCAGATGACGCTCTCCCTCTCTGCTCTCTCTCTCTCTCTCTCTCTCTCTCTCTCTCTCTTTCTCTCTCTCTCTCTGTCTTTCTCTGACACCAAAGGCCACACGCTGACACCTGCATGTCTCATCACTACTTAATTGGTCATTCTGCTTTAAATAAAAGGGGGGTGATCACTCCTGCTTCAGCAGCTGGTTGAGAATGCTATCCAGGGAAGGAATAGAGGCGGGTAGTTTGGAACGTGTTACGAGCTTTGCACAAACAACAACAAAAAAGACGCAATGAAACCAAAGCCACTCACTCCAACCCCCAACTGCTCAATAATAAATTTCCTTCCCTGAAACATGGAGATGAAATTTGCAAAGCTGCGAATACCAGATTTCAATAGGTGAGAGGCAGTTTTCACTTTCTGATAGTGCTAATAGTGGATATCAAGCCACAAGACTATGAACATGCCCTGACCACAGAATATGGTCTGTATTAACTTCATGGCACGTAACCAATTCACACTGGCGCACATGTGTTTTCTATCTCGTCATTCCATGCCATCTGCTCTTTTTTCACTATCACCTATAGGGGGACATCTCAGCTGCCCTAGTGAGATGACATTGGACCCTCTGTCTGTGGTCTGCTATCAGACCCACATTTAATATCCATCTCCAGATCAAATGGGACTGGCATCATCTGAAGGGCAGTAATCCTTGGCAGGCTTGCCCCAGGCTGTCCTGCTAGGAAAAGCAGACTAAGAGTCTCTGGGGTTAATAGCCTCACCACATCACACAAAGCTCTAGTAAATGCTCCCTGCTGACATGTGTGAGCCATGAGGAAACTGCAAACACATTACCACTCTCTCTCCCCATGAGCTCTCTCTTCTTTTGATTTGTACCACACAGTGTATATTCACTCATTAAACATGTTCTAGCGCCTCAGCTGGGCTCTGACATACCATCCTCTTTCTCAGTGAGGGAAAAGGAGGCAGGAAGGCTAAGTCCTCACACTTTGGGATTCAAACTGAGGGTAGTAAAGTGGCACAGTAGTCCCAGGGAAACACTGAATGACTGAACACAGAGATGTGTGTGTGTCATTCTGACTTAAGCATATCCAGGCATCAGAATTCACCACATCTAACAAACTATGAACTGTAATGAAGCTCTGAGTGGAAATAAAATCACTGCATGGTTTTATGCTTGATGGCCTTAATTTGTTTAATGTGAACCTCCAAAGTGCACTATAAGAAAGGTCAGACTTTGATGTTTTAATACACTGAAAGCCTTTAAAAATGGAAGTGACTTGGATGCCCTCAGTCCCTAGAGGAGAAAGAGCAAGAAGAGGGTGGAGAGACATAAACTCGGGGCTAACCAGCACCCTGTGTTTCCCTAGATGCATCTTCTGTTGGTCTGGAATTCCACTCATGAATGTTGACCTGTATGCTAGTAGTCCCTCTTCCCCTGAATCAAAATAGTCTCTTGAAGCTTCAACGCACATGACACACTGAAATCATTTAAAAAATAATAGAGGTCAAGCCGGGCGTGGTGGCACACGCCTTTAATTCCAGCACTCGGGAGGCAGAGGTAAGAGGATTGCCGTAAGTTCAAGGCCACCCTGAGACTACAGAGTGAATTCCAGGTCAGCCTGAGCTAGAGTAAAACCCTACCTAAAATAAACAAATAAATAAAAATAATAGAGGTCTCTCAAAACCATGTTAGACGCTTGATAAAATATAATAACTTTTTAATTCAAGATCAATATGAAAGAAAGGAGATTGAAGAAGAAAAAAAAAAGAATCAAAATCAGAAAATAGTGGAGCTGAAAAGATGCCTCGGTGGTTACAGGCATTTGCTGTATAAGCCTGTGGACCAGGTGTCTAGCACCCACCTAAAGCTGGACACAAGTGGCACACATCTCTAACCTCAAAATGCTTCTGGCAATGGGGGGTGGAGGCAGGAGAATCCCAAAAATCACAGGTGGGCTGCGGAGCCAGCTAAGGATGTGTGCCTATGTTGCAGGGGAGCAGGAAGGCCAGGGTTCAGGAAGTGCTGATAACTTCGATCATTCATAAGCACAAGGAAGGGGAAACGACTCATTTCCTTACAGGATCCATGGCCTCCTTACCGCTGCAGTGGTGGCAACAAATAGTTTGGGAAACTGTTCAGGGTCTTTAAGTCCCTAAGCTTTTTTTTTTTTTTGTTGTTGTTTTTGTTGTTGTTTTTCAAGTCAAGGTCTCACTCTAGACAAAGCTGACCTAGAACTCATTCTGTAACCCAGGCTGCCCTCAAACTTACAGGGACCCAAAGGCTGGGACTAAAGGGGTGTGCTACCATGCCCAGCCATCCCTGTGCTTTTGCAAACAAGCACCTTTAATCTCTGAGCCATTGCCCCAGCCAATGCTTTTGTAGCTCTAAAGACCTGATGTGGGGATCTGGAGAGATGGCTTAGCAGTTAAGGCATTTGCCTGCAAAGCCTAAGGATCTCAGTTTGATTTTCCAGGACCCATGTAAGCTAGATGCACAAGGGGGTACATGCATCAGGAGTTCGTTTGCAGTGGCTGGAGACCCTGGAATGCCTATTCTCTCTGTATATATATATGTCTCCCTCTCTCCCTCTTTCTTTCTGTCAAATAAACAAATAAAATATATTAAAAAAAAAGACCTGACATGGTGCAGGATTCAGAAGAAAACCTTCTAACCTTATTACAAATGTGTGTAATTTTTGCCTATAGAAAAAAAAAATCCCAACTCGGGAAAGACCACACGTGGCTTTGAAGAAAGTACTAGAAGCAGTTGTTCTGCTCCAATAACTTGCTCTCACCCACTGAGTGCTCTTGTAACTGCCCAGGCACCTCATTGTGGACAAGAGGCTAGCCTTTTCACACAGCTTGAGACAGAAATCATCTATTTCTTCTGTCCTAGTTTGGCCTCGAAATGATCTCCCTTCACTTTCTATGTTATTTAAGGCTGACCTTTTCTCTCTGGACATGGCTTCCAATTTTAAGCTTACCGATCCAACTGACATCATCAATATTACTTTAGTGACAAAAGCCTCAGAGGTGAACACAACACTTAAGACAGGGGTCTCCCTTTGACAGTTGTATATTATATATCATCTGAAAATGCCTAGGTCCTCCTCAACTCAGTAATTCCTCTGATGGAAGTGCAATTGGTACCATGATTTTCAATGCAGAAAATCTGACAATCTCCATGTAGAAAGAGGCTGGAAGCCACCTGTCTAGCATTTCAGCTTCCTCTCTGAGACCTTTGCTAACAGAAGAGCTCACGCTATTAGAAATCCTGGACATGAGACGGCTTAGGGGTTAAGGCGCCTGCCTCCTAAGCCTAAGAATGCCCCATTTGATTCTCCGGGTCCCAAGTTAAGCCAGATGCAAAATGATACAAGGGGACAATGCTGCACTTGCCCACAAGGGGGCGCATGCATCTGGAGTTCGTTCACAGCAGCTGAGAGGCTGCTGGTGTGCCCATTCTCTATCTGTCTCTCTCTTTCTCGCTCTCTCTCTCTCTCTCTCTCTCTCTCTCTCTGATTCTCTCCAAAAACAAAAACAAAAAAAAAGAAATCCTGGAAGTCCAGGACTCTAACTAGAAAAGCCATCCTTATTTCATCTGAAATCTGGCCTGTGGCGTGCACACCCATAGCCTAGGTACCCCCTGCTTCTCCAAGAGAGCCCTTCAAATGTAAGAAGAGAAAACCCATCTCCCCAAATCTCCATGGGCCCAAAGCAGATATAGGCAGTTCCTCAACACCATTTCAAAGTGCTTTCCTGGTTGTTATTTCATTCAGGTAACACACACACACACACACACACACACACACACACACACATTTAGCACAGACCATTAGACCCACTTTTACCAGTCTAATGGGAAACACAAGATAAGAAAAGATAAGCCAGCTGGTGACAAGCCTTGGCTCAGTCAAGCCTCCTGGCCCTGAATCCTGCTCCTGTGCTAGTCCTCCCCTGCTGCCCTCTTATGGCTGTGGAGATGATGTGATTTTGAGTTCTCTGAAGATGTGTGGCACTTTTCTACACATGCAGACACAGCCCCCAACTGTGTGCACCACAAGGCACAGAGCTGTGTGGGACTCTCATGTCCTTTGTCCAGAACATACCATTTCAACCAGTACAACCAAGTTCAAAATGCTGTTGTTGGCACCAGGCCCTCACTATTTAAGTAACGTATTTTGTCATTTATGCAATAAAGGTATGATTACTAGAGAAAAGAACGACGAGCAAAAAGAGAGAAACACAGTCAGTCACCCCCACACACCTTTGTACTTATGAGTTCCTTATTTGTGCGCTCAACCAACCATAGGTAAAAGAGATCTGAAAGATTTTCATATGTCCTGAACACGTGCAGACTTTTTCTTGTCATCACACCCTAAACAATACAGTGTAAGTATTTACATGGTGCTGAGCACTGCAAGTAACTCAGAGATGCTTCAAAGTACACAGGAGGTTACACAGAAATACTGTGTGTTTTGTTACTTTTCTCATCATGGTGCCCAAATAAATACCTGACTAGAAGTGTCTTGAGGAAAAGAAGGATTTATTTGGACTCACAGTTTGAGGATGCTGTGGCAGCTGCTAGCTCACCTGTGAGCAGGTCAGGAAGGAGAGAAAGGGAGATGTGAGGCTCATGTGGATCTGTGTCTTTTCCTCTTGATTGAGTACGGGCACCATATTCATTACTTTATCCTTGCTGTGACATACCTGACAACAGCAGCTGGAGGAAGGAAGGATTGGTTTGGGATCACAGTTCGAGAAGATATTGTCCATCCCAGCCGGGAGGCATTACAGCTGGTCACACTGCGTCCCCAGTGAGGAAGCACTGATGAGAAAAGGCTCCTGCTCAGCTAGCTTTCTCCTTTGTGTACAGTCCACGACCCCAACCTGTGGGATGGTACCCACCACCCACCCACAGGGAGGGTCTTCCCACCTGAACCAAACTAATCTAGAAAATCCCTTACCCACGTAGGAAGACATTTGCTTCCATGATGACTCTAAAAGCTATCAAGTCGATGAAAGAGATTGGCCATCACAGGCACCCAGCCCACATTTAGGATGGGTCTTCATTCCTGAGTGACTTAACACTCTCAAAGAAGTACACAGAACATTGACTTTTGTTTTGTTTGGTTTTTCAAGGTAGGGTCTCAATTCTAGCCCAGGCTGACCTGGAATTTGCTATGTAGTCTCAGGGTAGCCTTGAACTCATGGCAATCCTCCCACCTCTGCTTCCGGAGTGTGAGGATAAAAGGCATGCGCCACCACACCCAGCAACTTTTTAATTCACTACTACTTCTAAGTGATACTGAAGTCCACGTAAGTTGACAATGAAGAATAACCAAAGCACTATGCGGTTTTCTATAAGAACCAAAGCACCCTCTCATTGTAGTGTCTGTAGAGAATCAGAAAGCCAATCCCCCCAATGATACCAAAGAAGGACTCTTCCACATTTCATCAGCCAGATGAAATCACTATTCATCATTTCCCTGTGCACATATTCTGCAATAAAAATAAAATCAGACTGGGTGTAGTGGTACATGTGTGTAATCTTAGGGAGGCAAGGATCAGAAGTTCAAGGCCAGCCTGGACTAAATAGTAACACCCTATCTAAAAAAAAATCATATATCATTTTATAGTCTGCTTTTTATATATAATCAGCTATGAATGTATTTAAATGTGTTTTCATGGCATCATTTAAACCATGTCAAATTGTATATGTTCATATAAACATGGTTTGTTTTACCAACCCCTATTGTACAGACTTCTTTCCAACTCTTATTATGCATTTTTATTTAATATATTTTATTTATTAGTTTATTTGAGAGAGAAAGAGGCAGAGAGAGAGAGAGAGGGGAGAGAATGGGCACACCAGGACCTCCAGCCACTGCAAATGAACTCCAGATGTGCTCCCCCTTGTGCATCTGGCTTATGTGGGTCATGGAGAATCAAACCAGGATCTTTGGGCTTGGCAGGCAAACATCTTAACCTCTAAGCCATCTCTCCAGGCCCCTATTCATTTTTTTAAACAGGTTCTCACTAAATGTCCCAATCCTGCTTCCGCCTCCTAAATACTAGGATTAGAGGCATAGACCACCATACCCAGATCTAATCTTTTTTGCTATTTTAACAATACAAGAATTGTACCTAAAACTTTATCTTTGTCATATTTTACTGAATCTGAACTTTTTTTTTTTTCAAAGTAAAGTCTCTCTCTGGCTTAGGATGACCTCAAATTGACTATGTAATCTCAGAGGAACCTTGAATCCATGGTGAGACTCCTACCTCTGCCTCTCAAGTACTGGGATTAAAGGTGTGCACCACCACGTCCAGCTTGAATCTGTACTTTCTGTTGCAATGAGTTATACGTCTCTGTTGAGAAATATGGGCTCTAAGACTTTAGGAAACACACTAGTCAACTACCACTCTCCTATCTAGTATATTTCCTATCGTTTGTGCAATTATTTATACTCCATTTACATGTCTCTCTATTAAATTTTATTTTGTTGAATTTTGTTGAATTCATAGCATTGTAATAACCCATTAAATTTATTTTGACCCCATTCTATCATATTTCTCCATGTTCTGTGATGACTACAAGTTTCATCCATATTACATTAACACATGTAGTAGATTATGATAAATGATATCATAAGACAGACATGACTGTACGGAGAATCTTCAGACTTCTCTTCAAAGAGACTTCATTCACCATTTCTTTCGCTGGTTCGTTCGGGCTATGTTGGAGTTATCATGCATTTATTAATGTGTGTTTTCCACTGAAGAGACAAATAATAAATCAAAGAAAACATGGCTTTAAGTCACAGGTGTCTGGGACTCCTGAGAAAGTCATCTATCAAAGAGTCAAGTGGACAAACATAATTGCTACGATAGCGACTACAATACAGGAGGGCTGTTCAGAACTATGACATGTAGGGATCCATCAGCTGCAATGTTCTAGGGTTGTTTGGTGTCGGTGGAGATGATGTAGAGAAACAGAAGTAGGACTGGGAGATGGCTGAGTGGGTATAATGCTTGCTGCACAAAAGCGCTGGCCAGAGTTTGGATCCCCAGAACCCACATAAAGCCAGACACAATAGCAAGAACCAAGTATCTGTAATCTCTGCAAACCTATGGTCAGACAGGAGAATCCCTGAAGCTCACAGGCCAGCGAGCCCAGTGTGTGCAGTGGCAGACAGGAGACCCTGTTGCAAACAAGGTGGAAGCAAAGAGGTACACCTGAGGTTGTCTTCTGACTATCACATCATGGTCTCCATGAACATGCACAGAGAGAGAGAGAGAGAAACAGAAGTACATAGACTTGAGAGGTATTTAAAAACAAAATCAAGGATATGGGAAAGAGAGTTGTCTAGGATGTCTTTGGGTTCAAGAGTGTGCAAATGAGATCCATGGATATTATCTGGGGTCCCACTTGTGTATACAAATTGTGTGTGTGTGAGTGTGCAAGCATGCATATGCATCTGTGTGTGTTTTATTCTAATGCCAATGTAAATATTTTTACACAGCCCACATGGCCATTCACCTAGTAAATAACATCACATTCTAGAACCCATGCTGTGTGTCCAAGAGGCCATTAGTACCAAGAATCACCTGGTGTGACTAGATCGAACCTTTGGGGGTCAGTCACCATGATTCACAGCCATAAATTTGTCAGGTCTCACAGTAACTGACCTTTGCAAGCAGAACGCCAAAATTGAATTCTTCTGGGCATAGTGACATACACCTTTAGTCCCAGCACTTGGGGAGCTGAGAGAGGAGGATTGTTGTGAGTTTGAGGCCAGCATGGGCTATAGAGGGAGTTTTAGGACAGCCTGGGCTAGAGTGAAACTATACAAAAAAAAAAAGAAAGAAAAAAGAAAGAAAGAAAGAAAGAAAGAAAGAAAGAAAGAAAGAAAAGAAAGGGAGGGAAAGAAAAGAAAGGAAGGAAGGAAAGGAAGGAAAAGAAGGAAAAGGAAAGAGGGAAGGAGGAGGGAGGGAGGGAGGAAGGAGGAAGGAAGGAAGGAAGGAGAAGGAAGGAAGGAGGGGAAGGGGGAGGGGGAGGAAGGGAAGGGAAGGAAGGAGGGGGAGGAAGGAAGGAAGGAGGAGGAGGGAGGGGGAGGGAGGGAAGGAGAAGGAGGGAGGAAGGAAGGAGGGAAGGAGGAGGAAGGAAGGAAGGAGGAAGGAAGGAGGAGGGGAAGGAGGGAGGAAGGAAGGAGGAGGAAGGAAGGAAGGAAGGAAGGAGGAAGGAAGGAAGGAAGGAAGGAAGGAAGGAAGAAGGAGGAAGAAGGGAAGGAAGGAAGGAAGGAAGGAAGGAAGAGGAAGGGAAGGAGGAAGGAAGGAAGGAAGGAAGGAAGGAAGGGAGGAAGGAGGAAGGGAGGAAGGGAGGAAGGGAGGAAGGGAGGAAGGGAGGAAGGAGGAGGAAGGAAGGAAGGAGGGAAGGAAGGAGGAAGGAGGGAAGAAGGAAGGAAGGAAGGAAGGAAGGAAGGAAGGAAGGAAGGAAGGAAGGAAGGAAGAGAAGAATTCTTTCACCAGTATCAAAATCTGATTTGGGAGCATTAGCTTAAATTTTCACTTTTTAAATTAGCGAATTAAAGCTGTGAATTGTCACTATGAAAACTTCAAAGTAAAGAAGCAATTTTTTTATAATTGTCACAAGCTACTTAGAACACTCTGGGGGAGATCTGAAAAAGTAAATAAATAAAAGATGGGCTCAAGCCAGAGAAAGAACAAATATCAGGCTATGGAAATGAAGGATTCTATAGTAGTTCAAAGAGAGAAAAGAGGCCTTAATTAACCCTCCTACTCAAAAGAAACAGAGTAGAAATAATAGGGACTATATACATAGCACCAACTGCAGTGAATTACATAAAATTAAGTCATTTTCAGAAAAAGTGCCATAAAAATAAATGCCAATAATAATGATTTTTACACATAAGCATAAATTCATAGATCAATGGTACAGGAGTAAGCCCAGACATAAGCTCTTAATTATGGTCAACTGATCTTTAACAAAAGTGCCAAGACAATGAAATGGAAACGTAATGTTTTGTTTTTTTAACCAGAAATCCAAGAATAAATTATATTCAGTCAAAAAACTGAAGCTGGACCCCTTATACCATATACACACACACACTTCAAAATGGGCTAGAGATGTAAATATAAAGCCCAAATCATAAAACTCTTGTGTACCCAGAAAAGTGAATATTTTTATTGATTTTTGAGATAGTGTCTCACTATGTAGTCCAAGCTGGCCTCAATCTGTTGATCTTCTTGCCTCTCCCTCCTGGAATGCAAGACTGCACTACTAGGCCTGACCATAAAAGGGAGAGTTATAGATAGCAATAAAAAGGAATGAAGTCATGAAATGTGGTGCAACATGGTTGAATCTGAATGAAATGAAATAAGCCAGATATATGAAATCACATATTATCTCTCCTATTTTACGGAATGTCTAAAATAGACAAATCTATATAAACAGACTGTCTAGGTCTAGGGTGGGTGGGAGGGAAGTAAAGGAAATAGAAGATGATTGCTAATGGATTTCTTTTGGAAGTGCTAAAATTGTTCAAAAATTGAAGTAATGGTTACACAACTGTGAAAACACTAAAAACCATTGGATTACATGCATTCAACAGACAGATTATGTGAACAAGTTACATACAATATATTGGACTGAAGGCCCTCTCCACCAGAGGGAATACATGCCTGATACTGAAAATCTATGAAGAGCGAAGTCATAAGCCCTAGAGGTATAACACCTTCTGGTGTCTGGTTATATGCATATATTATGCTCACCAAACTGCTCAGTAAGCATTTCTCTTAATGGCATGATTCAAAAGGCACCATAGTGCTGAGAAGTGACAGAGGAGTGCTCAGCACTGAGACATCTCCATCACACCTTCCAAGGCTCAGGGTTCGTTGCGGAAGAGGTGGCAGAAAGAATGTAAGAATCAAAGGAAGGATAGGACGCCTTACAGCATGCTCCTCCAGACACAAAATGGCCTGGATATCCATGAACTTGCAGTGCCTGACACTACCTACAAAAGACCATCATAATAGGAGGAAAAGATGATGACATCAAAATAAAAAAGAGACTGATTGAGAGGAGGAGGGGATATGATGGAGACTGGAGTTGTGAAGGGGAAAGTGGGTAAGGGACTTATCATAATTTATTGTCTATAATTATGGGAGTTGTCAATAATAAAAAATAAAAATAAAAAAATACCAATTTGGAGGGCTGGAGAGACAGTTAAGTGCTTGCCTATGAAGCCTAAGGACCCCAGTTCAAGGCTTGATTCCCAGTACTCATGTAAGCCAAATGCACAGGGTGGCACATGCATCTGGAGTTCGTTTGCAGTGGCTGGAGGCCCTGGTGCACATTCCTCTCTCTCTCTCTCTCTCTCTCTCCCCACCCCCTTTCTCTCTTTCTCTCTCTGTCACTCTCAAATAAATA
Organism: Orientallactaga sibirica; assembly: GCA_036365145.1. Taxonomy (NCBI): domain Eukaryota; kingdom Metazoa; phylum Chordata; class Mammalia; order Rodentia; family Dipodidae; genus Orientallactaga; species Orientallactaga sibirica. The sequence continues at coordinate 5,192,775 of JAEOAD010000035.1, forward strand.
AATAAAATGAAAAACAAAAAAGAATATTTAAAAAAATACCAACTTGGGCTTAAAACATTATGAGTTATCACAATTATAAATATACATATAACTAAAACTGCAAATAAAATATCAAAAACTTGCTCTCTCTTCTGATCCAGGCATGGTGGCTGTAATCCCAGCTAGTTGGAAAGTTGAAGCAGGAGAATCAAGACTCCAAGAAAAGCACCACAATGAGACCATATTGCAAGAATAAAATAAGTCTAGAGGGCTTCAGATACAGCTCAGTAGGTAGAGTACTCGACTAGCATTCACAAAAGCCCGAGTTCAATCCCCAGCATTGCATGGGGGCACATGTCTGCAATACCAGCACATAGGAGCTGGAGGCAGGAGGACCAGAAGTTCAAGGCCATCCTCAGATGTACAGCAAGTTCAAGGCTAGCCTAGAATACCAGAGACCCTCAAATAATGATGACAGTTCTGATGATTCTGGATCTGGAGAAATAGCTCAGTGGTTGAAAGCACTTGCTGAGCAAGAATGATGACCAAGATTTCAGAACTCACATAAAGGCAGACAAAAGTAGCATCCACATCTATAATCCCAATATGCATATCACAATGGGAGGTGGAGCCAGAAGAATCCCAAATCTCAAAAGGTCCAGCTAGATGCAGTCACAGCAGCAAACAAGAGAGGCAAGGATCAACACCCTACATTGTCCTCTGACTTCTATATGTGTGCATGGCATAGGCATGCCCATATGTACACACACATAATTATTATTATTAATATCAATAACACCACTCCATTTCCCAGAAACACTTTCCAAAAAAAGTGATCCTTTAATTTAAGTGCACTCATCTCCTAAAAGGAGATTTCATTTCTGATCTCTATCACTATAGCTTAAATATTTTATTTGTATTTATTTATTTATTTGACAGAAAAAGAGGAAAAGAGAGAGAAAGAAAGGGTGCACCAGGGCCTTCAGCCACTGAAAAAAAAATTCCAGATGTGTGTGTCCCCTTGTGCATCTGGCTAACGTGGGTCCTGGGGAATTGAACCTGGGTCCTTTGGCTTTGCAGGCAAATTCCTTAACAGCTAAGCCATCCCTCCAGCCCGACGGAATTATTTTATAGAATGAATCTTGTGTGCATAGATCTGGCTTCTTTAGCTCAGTGTGACCAAAGCCAGTGTTATATAGAGCAGAAGAATGATTCTGCAAAGCTCTATCTACATTCTTGACTCTCAAAGTCATAAGGGCTAATAAAATTATTGTTTTATGCCATTGACTTTGGGACTAATTTTTGATTTTTGCTTTTAGGTTTTACTTTTTTGCAGTATTAGAAACTGCACTCAAAGTCTTGTACATGGTAGGCAAGCTGTCTACTACTGAACTATAGTCCCAGCTCTCTTCTTACTTTTTGAAACAGGGACTTGCTAAGTTGTCCTGGCTGGCCTTGAACTCACTCTGCATCGCTGGAAGTCCTTCAATTTATGATCCCCCTGCCTCAGACTCCAGAGTAGCAAGGATTTTATAATCTATACACCCAGGCTCAGCTCTGGGGCTCTTTTCACACAGCACTAAATAACCAGAATAATGTTAATGTGGACCCATTTTATGACTTATGCCCTAAACTGGGTGGAATAGGGTCAACCTCAAATTCACACCCACCTAGGATCTCAGAATATGACCTTATTTGGGTAGATATGATTATGGGAAGAATCAAAATGAGATTATATTAAACCGGGGAGAAATTCCAAATTGACTGACAAATCTTACTAGGAGACAGAAAAAGGTGACAGAGACTCAGAAGACAATAGGAAAGCAGAGCCAGAGTGGAGTGATGCCACTATGAGCTAATGAGCACTGAATATTGTGGACATCCACCAGCAGGAGAAGGCTGAAAGGAAAGTGACTTTCTTGGAGCCTTTATAAGGGGCACAGCCCTGCTGACACCCTGACTGGAGTGCTGGCTTCCAGAACTACAAAGGGGTACACTTCTGCTGTGCTAAGCTACGGAGTCTGTGCTAAGCTACGGAGTTTGTGATGCTTCCTCCAGGCTCAACGGGAAGCATGAGGGTTAAGAAGCGCTTCGTTTCTACCCCAAAGCTGGTTAAGCAGTGAAGACAGCACATGTCCCTTCTCTCCTGAGAGAACATGCCCCCTCTGCCCTTCAGTGTGTTTACGTTGTTTTACATCTCTGGTTCTCGGATTTTTTTAAGTGGTTGTTTTGTAGTTAATATCGCCTTTTCATGTCAAGATGACAGCAGCGTTCTCTAGTGACTTCCTAAATCCGAACCACAAGCGTGTGTGTGTGTGTGTGTGTGTGTGTGTGTAACTTTTAAAATTCATCCTGCTTACATTTTTTTAATATTTTTAATTTTTATTTCTTTGAGAGAAAGAGAGAGAGGGGGAGAGAGAATGGGCGTGCCAGGATCTCTGGCACTGCAAACAAACTCCAGACACATGCACTACTTTGTGTATCTGGCCTTACCCAGGTACTGGGCAATCAAACCTGGGTGGGCAGGCTTTGCAAGCTTGCACCTTTAACTACTGAGCAATCTCCCTAACCCCTGCCTAAATTTCAATGAAAGAGTTATATAGTGAGTTCTACCTACTTATTTGGTCTTCCCACTTTTGTAATACTATCTTTTTTGGTATACCAAAAAGATGTGAATTAGCATTGAGACCTTAGAGAAGTTTTCTGATTAAATTCTCCTTAAGTTGGAGAGACAGTGGATAGGGTCCTCTAGTTCACTTGAATTTACCTCGTTTTATCCACTGCAACCCACAGCCCCTGTCTCTACACTTCTAGAGGATACAGCAAATGCACATTGCTTGTTAAATTTCTGATTTGTGGGCTGGAGAGATAGCTTAGCAGTTAAGGCGCCTGCCTGCTAAGCCTAAGAACCCGGTTCCAATCTCCAGGTCCCACGTTTAGCCAGATGCAAAGTGATGCAAGGGCGCAATGCTGCACTTTCCCACAAGGGGGCACATGCATCTGGATTTCATTCACAGCAGCTGAAAGACTGCTAGCGTGCCCATCTCTATCTGTCTCCCTCTCCCTCTCCCTCTCTCTCTCTCTCTCTCTCTCTCTCTCTCTCTGTCTCTCTCCCAAAAATAAAAATAAATAAATAAATTTCTGATTTGTTCTGTCTTCAGAATTCTTTTAATCTGCAAAAACATCAATACTCATGTAGACCCACACAGCGAAGATCCAAGTGTATGCATGGCGATAGGTATAGGTGCAGATATAGGCGCAAGCCCAAACGTGGTCACCTCAACTTGTTTAGTGAATTCATGCCAACTCCAAATAGTTATTACCTTCCATTTTCAGTGTTGGTGGCAAAAAAAAAAAAAAAAAAACCCACAAATCATGGATCTGGACTCTGTCAATCTCTCAGTTGTAACACGTTTACTGTATTTAAGCATTGTGTTGTCCTAGCTCTATTGCTGGCAGCTCCTTTTTGAAGCATGCATTATCTGTTCCACAAACCACTCCCTACCCATGAAAAAAATTCATGAAGTGAAAGCTGGGAGACAAAACATTACTTCCTTATTTTAGATGGTTCCTGAGTCTTGAATAGGTGCAGTCATTGGAAAAGGATGATTTTAGTTCAATCCACAGAAGTGGCAGGGTAAAACAGCATTTCCATTGAGTGTTTTGTATGAGGAAAACCTGACTGGACTTTACTAAGTTATTTAAATTATATCCAAGACAGTACACTTTCTGCTGAATTCCCATCAGCCTCACACAACATCCTAGTACAATTCCCACATATTTGCCCTTGTGGATAAAGCTATTAGAACCTAATATACCACATTTAACACTATATAAAATGTTGAGAAACTTAGAGAGAAGGTGCTGTCTCCATCAGCTCTGGGCCAGCACAAGTATAAAAAGTATTTATTTCTATAAATAAGTCAGATTTTCAAAGGCTAAAATAAACATGCAAATAAATGCACATCTCAATTCCTATGAGGGCAATGCTTCCTGTATCAGAGCAGATCTCATTCTGGATTTTAGGTCTTCTGAAAAATTGTGTGTGTGTGTGTGTGTGTGTGTGTGTGTGTGTGTGTGTGTGTGTGTGTAAGGTGTGTATATATGGGTACACAGAGTATATGTGGAAGCCAGAGGACAACCTCAGGGTGTCAGTCCTCATCTTTCACCTTGTTTATGACAGGGTCGCTCACTTTGTCCCTGTCTATATGTTTGTTTGTTTGTTTCTTTCTTTTTTCTTTTTTTTTTTAGGTAGGGTCTCGCTCTAGCCCAGGCTGACCTGAAATTCACTACATAGTCTCAGGGTGGCCTTGAACTAACGGTGACCTCCTACCTCTGCCTCCTGAGTGCTGGGATTAAAGGCATGCACCACCACTCCCTGGCTATATATGTTTGTTTTTGTCACTGAAAATGCCAGGCTAGCTGACTGGCAAGCCATGGGATTCTCCTGACTCTGCCCTCTATTGCCATGGGTGCCTTGAAATTACAGTTGCATGCCCTACTTGTCCATGGCTTTATTTGGGCTCTGGTGACCCAAATTACAATCACCAGGCTTATGCACCAAGTGCTTCTAACCATTGAGCCATCTCCCAGGCCCTCATTCTCTATAACAGTGGAGATTTCTAGAAAGGAAAAAAAATGATCTCATTAAGAGACTAAATGGAAGTGAATTCTGAATGTTAAGATTGGTGTTTGAAATGGAAAAAATGATGGTTCTTTTCATAGAGAAAGGAAAATGTAAAATCCCCTCTCATTAGGAATGAGTATCTTTTCCCAACTTCCCCGCAGGAAGTTCTGTCAGCAAACCTGAAATGCACACTGCTTAGCAGATGGAGTCACACTTGTGGCCGGGCCTGATGCCCACCACTGAATGCAGTGAAGCATTCCTTTGTGTGTACATCAGACACTAAGTGAGGATCTGGGGCCTGGGAGAATATAAATATTTTCATATAAGAAAGAATTATACTCTGATTTTTCTGATCCTTCACCCAAATGTTTGCATTGCTGGTATTTTTTTAATCAATTCCACTACACTGGTTGTCAAAATGACTCAAACTAGTGAGATGTTTTATTTTTCCTTTCTCTGTAATGATTTTTTTTAATGTTCCTCATGAAATGTGAAGGCACCTATCTTTAGAAACAATTCAAGCCAAGGTGTTTACAATATCTCCCTCCCCTCCCAGGGAGATAGAGCCAGGCCAGGAGGGATCCTGGCCAAGCAGACCAATGTTGTTTCCAGTTTCAGGGGACAGATTGACGTATAAAAAGGAAATGGAGAAATCCACTGAGTTAGTGCAAATTCCATGCAAATATGATGCTAAATATCAGTCTTCGTGACGCCAGACTCATTGTCATGTCTAAAGACAAACTCAGGAAGTCAAAAACTGAGCCACAGCAAGATAGAACTGGAAGGGACGTGCCCAGGAAAGAAGGAATCGTCAGTCCCAGCACAGTAATGTGATCAGATCCAGGTTCTTTCCGGGAACTCGCCACACCTTGACTGGGCTATGTATACTGTTTCAAAGACAGTGGTTTGCAAAGGACAAGAATTTCTGCCTCTGCAGACCCATTCAAGAAGCAGAAGGTTGTATAAGAGACGTTCTCATATTTCTCCCCAACTGGGAAGCTAGATGTTCCATTGGATCCAGTGCAATTGGGGAAAGTTCCACCTTTCCGCCCCAAATGACAGGATTCATTTAAACAGAACCCGGTGGCTCTCTGAGTTTGTATCTCATCTCCTCCCCTAGCCTCCACTGGGAACCTTCATTCTGACTAATGCCTCTTCAGTTCTCTTTGTTTTGGTTCTTTTTAAAAACATTTTATTATTTATTTATTTATTTATTTATTTATTTATTTATTTATTTATTTGAGAGCGTCAAATAGAGAGAGAAAGAGGCAGACAGACAGAGAATGGGCGCTAGGTAAGGGAAGGTCTCACACTAGCGCAGGCTGTCCTGGAACTCACTCTATAGCTTAGGATAGCTTCAACTCATGATGAGCCTTCTACATTGGCCTCCCAAGTGCTAGGATTAAAGGCATGAGCCACTATGCACAATGCAGCCTCTTCAATTCTATCTATGCCCTGAGATACCCCATCCAGCATTGCCCATAACTGGCCCCATGGCTTCAAGTTCCCAGAACCAGAACTCTAACTTACACTTGGAAGTTTTCTACCTGGGGTCACAAAGTGACCCTGAGTCTCAGAGGATGCCTAGAGCTCCAACACACACAGATCTCTCTTCTGAGTGAACCCACCTACTCAGGTTCAGGGGAAAGAAATCCCCAGAATTGCTATTACATTTTCTGACCACGTAAGGGGGCAAACACACCAGCTTGAGTTTTTGTTCTAACCCTTAGTCACCTGTGGCTATCGCCAGGTTCTCAGCAAGCACCTCCAGCCCACAACCCAGCCCAAGCATTCAGACTCAATGATGCAATGATGAGAGCAGCAGCATGTGGTTCATCATTTCCTAGATGCAACAGGACTAATGTTACATATCTGCATTGGTTCCCAGATGCAGAGTGCAGCAGTGGCCATTATCCAAAGCTGTCAGATCCACCCGACAACCAGGCAGGAGCAACGATCATGATTTGAAGAATAGGATAAGGGATGATTGCTTCAAATAGTTTGGTATTGGTGATTATAAAAAATACCTTAGGGCTGGAGAGATGGCTTAGCGGTTAAGGCACCCACCTGCTAAGCCTAAGAACCCGGTTCCAATCTCCAGGTCCCACGTTTAGCCAGATGCAAAGTGACGCAAGGGCGCAATGCCACACTTGCCCACAAGGGGGTGCATGCATCTGGATTTCATTCACAGCAGCTGAGAGACTGCTGGCACGCCCATCTCTAGGTCTCCCTCTCCCTCTCTGTCTGTCTGTCTCTCTATGTCTCTCTCCAAAAATAAATAAAATAATAATTTAAAAAATCTGCTTTAAAAAATACCTTAGGGGGCTGAAGAAATGGCTTAGCAGTTAAGGCGTTTGCCTGAGAAGCCAAAGGATCCCGGTTCGATTCTCCAGGACCCACATAAGTCAGATGCACAAGGGGCACATGCATCTGAAGTTCGTGTGCAATGGCTAGAGGCCCTGGCTTGCCCATTCTCTCTCTTTCTTCTTTTATCTTTCTCTCTCTCTCTCTCTCTCTCTCTGCTTGCAAATAAATAAGTAAAAAATTTGAAAATAAAAATAAAATGTCTTAGTTGAGTGTGATGGCACATACCTATAACCTCACCACTTTGGGAGGCAAGGAAAGGTGGATAAAGAGTTCAAGGTCAGCATGGGCTACATAGCAGGATCCTGTCTCAAAACAAAACATGAAACAGAGGCAAACATGTCCCTATATGTCAGAGATGTTAAAAGAACAGAGTCAGCAAAAATGGAGCTCGGCACAATGTGTAAGTTAGCTAACAATGTTCATCAAAACACTTTAAAATTCATTGTATTTATCCAATGACTGGAATTGCTCCATGTAGCAGACAGCTTCAGGTTCGCTGAGATGAACTTTCAGACCAGGCACAGTTATGGAGGAAGAAATATTATTTATTGAAGCTTACAGATCCAGGGGAAGTTCTATAATGGCCTTCACAGGGCCAAGCAGAGAGAGAAAAGCCACCAGCTACCTAGCACAGCACACTGCAGGAACTCCTGCTAGGCACACTTTGTTTATCTTTACAATGGAATCTCAAACCCACCACCACACCTTAAGAACCACCCAGTGACATTGCCTCCAGCAAGGTGGCTGCAGATGCAAACTATAAACTAATAAAACACTGAATATATTGGGGGACATTTATTCAAACTACCACACTCCATCTATTTTTATTTTATTTTCATTTTTGGAAAGAGACACAGAGAGAGACAGAGAGAGAGAGAGGAGAGGGAGACAGATAGAGAATGGGCATGCCAGCAGTCTCTCAGCTGCTGTAAACGAAATCCAGATGTGTGCGCCCCCTTGTGGTCAAGTGCAGCATTGCACACTTGCGTCACTTTGCATCTGGCTAAACGTGGGACCAGGTTCTTAGGCTTAGCAGGCAGGCGCCTTAACCGCTAAGCCATCTCTCCAGCCCCATGCTCCATTTTTGTAATTGCTGGACTAAAGCATCCAACCAAAAGCAACTAATGAGAGGAAAGTTTTGTTTTGTTTGTTTGTTTTTTTGGCTTACAGTCTTGAGAGGTAGCTTCATGATGGCAAGAGAAAGCATGGCGTGAGCAAGCCTGGACATCACCTTTGCCACAGCAGTTTGAAAAAGGCAGCAAGAGAGTGAGCTGAGCTCTGGCCAGGGGTAGCTGGCTATAGCATCCTAAAGCTCACCCCAACAACACACCTCCTCCAGCAGAAAGGCTCCCAAATTGCCTTCAGCTGCAGACTAAGCACTCTGCATACATCAGTTTAGGGAGAAGAGCTGATTCAAACCACTGGTCTGCTATAGTTTAGCTGGGGTTTGTCTCACAAAAGCTCCTGTGCTTGGTTCCCAGCATTATCGGGAGTTGACAGAAATTGAGAAGCTTAGTGGAAGGTTACCCACTCCCCCGCTGACAATACCACCCTCAGAAGAGATGAATGTAGTTATTTCAGGACCCTAGATAGTTCTCAGGACTTCAGGTTGTTATGAGAAGAGCAGGCCTGGCCCCTGAGGCCCTCTCACTTCCTGGTTCTCCACGTGATGACCTTCCCCCACCCCTTTTTGCTCCCAACATGATGGCATCACAGTTTTGGGGTCACTATGTTGTGACCCAGCCAGTGGAGGTGGGGTCTTCACCAGACATGTCACAGAACTGTGACTCAACATCCCTTCAAAAAGATTAAACTAATTCATGGCGATTGCAGCAGTACTTTCTTATAGCTGGGACAAAACACCCAACCAGAAGCAGCTTATGGAGGACAAGGGTTTATTTTGGCATACAGGTTTGAGGGGAAGTTTCATCATGGTAGAAAAAAAAAAACATGACACAGCAGGCAGCTGGGTTGTCACATGTCACACGTCACATCAGCAGGTAGGGGCAGTAGAGTAAGCTGGCAGCACTAGCAAGTGGGATGGACTATAAAATACCAAGGCCCTCCCTTGGTGCCATGCCTCCTTCCTCAAGGCTCCACCTTCCAAAGGCTGCACAACCTTCCCCAATTGCCACTAGCTGGGGACTCGCTATTCGAAACATGTGAGCCTATTGGGGAACATTTCAGTCAGACCACCACACTGATGTATGGCGGAAATATATCTTAAAGGCAATTTAATAAATTTTTGCATTTTTTATCAAAAATTAGTGGGGTTGATTCTGAATTTTTCCATCTTTTCAGTAACATCTCAGGTTCTTCTCCTTTCACTTACTACTTCCTCAATCCACCTGCATCAACACGCTTCATCCTCAGGAGGGAAAAATGTTGTCCCTGAGAGACCCACAACCTAATCAGAGGAAATCTCTGGGTGGCATGACCATACTCCAGCTCTCCCCTAATTAACAGAAAAACAAAGTTTATACTTTTATTTTTTTTTTAGAATTTTTATTTTTATTTATTTATTTATTTATTAGAGATGGAGGAGGGAGAGAGAGTGAGAATGAGTACACCAGGGGCTCCAGCCACTGCAAACGAACTCCAGACTCATATACCACCATGTGCATCTGGCTTACATGGGACCTAGAGAATCAAACCAGGGTCCTTAGGCTTCACAGGCAAACACTTTAACCACTAAGCCATCCCCCCAGCCCCCAAAGGTTATACTTTTAGGATTATATTTTTCTTCATCTATGTACTGAAGATTATTAGCAAGCCTATTTTGCTGTCTTCATTATTTTTCATCTTTTTATCAACGATGATAACTTATTGTCAGCTATCATAACCATCACCAAGTTCCATTTCTGGATCAGGCAGCATGCTTGGAGTATTGTATATGTGGTGTTTTACTTAATCCTCACAACCCTTCAGTGTATTCACTACAGTTGCTATTGTTATAACTCTGTCACAGATGGGAAGTCAATAAGAAGGAGCTAGAGGCCTCATCTAAACCAGTATTCAGCAGATGATGTCAGTAGACATCAAACCCAGGAATCGCAACACTCAAGCCAACTCCCATAACCTTTACACACTGCTGTATTGTCTCCCAAAATTATTCAAATCCTCTTTACTCCCTGTCCACTGTCTTGTGATTAATAATTTGTTTAATACTACATTTATATAATTTTGACAAGATTATGTCTTTCCCATACTAATGCTGAAAAACATAAGTTATATGAGAATGTATGACACAAAGAAAGAATATTGAAATTAGCAAGAGAGAAGCAACTCATCACAAACAAAGATACTCAATAAGACTGTTAGATTCTCATAAGAAATTCAAGAAGCAAGGAAACAATGGATCAAGAGAGTCAATGTGCTAAAAGAAAAATACTATCAACCATAACAAAAACTGTCCTTCAAAACTAACCTGGGGCTAGGGAGGTGGCTTAGCAGTTAAGGCTCTTGCCTGCAAAGCCTAAGGACCCAGGTTGAATTCCCCAGGACCCACATAAGCCAGATGCACAAAGTGGTGCATGTGTCTGGAATTCATTTGCAGTAGCTAGAGGGACTGACATGCCCATTCTCTCCTCTCTCTCTTGCTCTCTCTTTTTCTCTCTCTCTCTCTCCCTCTCTCTCTCATCAAATAAACAAATAAATAGCATGGGTGCACATCCTGGTAATCCCATTACTGTGGAGGCTGAGGCAGGATTGCCCCACTACAAAGTGAGTTTGCAGCTGGCTGGGGATACACAGAAATCCTTATAAAAATAAATAAATAAAAAGCTATTGAGAGGGACTTTAGTATGTTCACAGAGAGTAGCTCAAAGCCATATAAAGAAATAAAGGGGAGTAGAAGAGATGGCTCAGCAGTTAAAAGTGTTTTGCCTTGCAAAGCCTGATGGACCAGGTTCGATTCCCCAGTAGCTATGTAAAACCGCAAAATGGTACATGCATCTGGAGTTTTATTTGCAGTGGCAGGCCCTGGTGTATCAGTTCTCATTCATTCTCTTGCTATTGCTCTCTCTCTCTTTCTCTCTCTGTCTCATAAATAAATAATTTTTTATTTGTAAGGAGAGAGAGAAAGAGAATGGGTTTGCCAGTGGCTCCTGCTGCTACAAATGAAATCCAGACACATGCACCACTTTGTGCATCTGACTCTACATGGGTACTGGGAATTGAACCCTTCACCACTGAAACTCTCCAGCCCATGATTTTTTTTTTTTTTTTTTTTTTTTTAGTTTTTCAAGCTAGGGTTTCACTTTAGTCCAGGCTGACCTGTAATTCACTATATAGTCTCAGGGTGGCCTTGAACTCACAGTGATCCTCCTAGCTCTGCCTCCTGAGTGCTGGGATTAAAGGCGTGCACCACCATGCCTGGCCCATGAATTTTTTTAAATTAAGAAATAAAATAAGCTGTGTGTGATGGTGCACATCTTTAATTCCAGCACTCGAAAAACTAAAAAGAAGAAGAAGAGGAGGAGGAAGAAGAAGAAGGAGAAATAAAAAAGAAAAAAAGGTAGAGACAAGGAAAATAATAAAAGCTGGCATTATTATAGTTATGGTTTGTATGTCCATTTTGTCATCTAAATTATTAGTTATTAGTTTAAAAGCTAATACTATTGTAACTATGTAAATTTGTATTTAGTTTTCTATGTAGTTTTAGAGACTAATCTCTTAGAACCATTATAGGTTTATTTTTCAGTTCTTCTGCATAAAGATACAAATCTGTGACATCAGTGCAGAATGGGTTGAGGGCCGAGCTGTGAAGCAGCATCACTTTGTATGCTGTGAAGTTAGCTGGGATACATTCAAAGGAAATGCTGGGCCAGGAAATGTGAGCCCCATGACATCTGGTACAAAGAACCTACCTAGAGAATATGCACATTTCCCAACTAATCCAAAAGAAAGAAGGAACAAAAAAGCTATAAGGCGTACAGAGGACAAATAGAAAAATAGCACAATTATCAAGAACTACCTTAAATTTAAGAGAGGGAAAGTCTCCAGTCAAAAGAGGAAATTAGCAGAATGGATTTTGAAACTAATCCAACTATATGTTACCTATAAGAGACACTTCAGGGGCTGGAGAGATGGCTTAGCATTTAAGGCACTTGCCTGCAAAGCCAAAGAACCCAGGTTTGATTCCCCAAGACCCACATGAGCCAGGTGCACAAGGGGGCACGTGCATCTGGAGCTCATTTGCAGCAGCTGAAGGCCCTGCACACCACTCTCTCTCTATCTCTATCTGCCTCTCTCTCTCTCTCTCTGCTCTCTCTCTCTCTCTCTCTTTCTCTCAAATAAATAAATAATAATCAAAAAGAGACACTGTGGGTTGCTTTACACACAAAAACACAAACAGATTAAAAGTCAAAGGGTGAAATAAGACAGTCTATGAAAATAGTACCCAAAAGAGTGAGGGTGGATATACTAACAGAATAAAAACAGACTAAACAAAAAAGAAGTTTACGTGAAACAAAAAATGACATTGTACACTGTTAGTGGGGTGTGAAATGGTATAGCTACTGTACTCAATAATATGGTCAATCTTCAAAAATTTGTAAATAGGATTACCAGTACCATATGCCCTGCAACCCCATTTCTGGGTATAGATCCAAAAGATTTGAAAGCATATCTCAAAGATGTATTTGTATCCCTATAGTGGCATTATTATTCACAATAGCTAAAATATAAAAGCAACCCTATTGTCCCTTGGCAAATGAATGGATAAGCAAGCTGCAGTCTATATTTACAATGGATTATTATTCAGACTTAAAAAAAATCCAACATACATTACAACACAAATAAACCTGTGGATGTTATCCTAAGTGGTAGAACTAGCCACACACATATATTGTATGGTTCCATTTGTGTGAGGAACTCATGGCAAGCAATATCACAAAGACAGAAGGACAGAGTGTTGGGGTTTGGGAAAGACGGGCAGTGTTCAGTGGATACAGAATATTGGTCCTGCAAAATGAACAGAGCTCTGAGGTTGAAGGAGAGTGATGCTGTACCACACTTTAAGTGTATTCCACAGCACTGAACTGTGCACTTAAAATGATTATGATGTTGTATGTATAAAAGTTATCAATAAGCCCTGGAGAGATGGCTCAGCAGTTAAGGCATTTGCCTACAATGCCTAATGATCCCAGTTCAATTCCTCAGTACCCATGTAAAGCCAGATGCACAAAGTGGTGCATGCATCTAGAGTTTGTTTGCAGTGGCAAGAGACCCTGGCATACCCATCCCCCCCTCTTTTTCTCCCTGCAAATAAATAATAAAAAATGGCAAGTTGTATGTTGTGTGTACTTTATCACAATAAGAAAACTCAAGGAAAGCTATCTCCAGAAGTCAAGCCCAGCTCCCACTGGAGGAACTTCCATTCTCATGTCACATTTCCATTCTGTATGGTCGAGCCTCAGAGCCACCCCAAAATGCAATGAGCAGAGCCACCACACAGGGTCAGCCCTTCCCTTTTAGCTTGGACTTAGAGAGCCCTGGCCATTACTGATGCAGCCTCCTGTTCTTACTGTTGCTCTTTGGACACATTGTCATTTGAGGTGTTTCAGGCCATGGCAGGTAAGCCTAAAGCAATCAGCAACAACAGATTCCTACTCAGAGCTATTTGGAACTGTCTGGTGACCTCAAGGTCCTCCCGATTCATGTGACAACTGGTAACCCACCTTACCATCATCAGAGAAATATGCAACTTCATTTCTGCCCAATGTCTTCTCCCCTCTCCACCAATAGGCAGCCTTGGTCCTTGAGCACACAGCATGGCAAAGAAGGCATACATTATAATGAATGACTTACATAACCATGTAATTACGCTGAGAAATATTATAGAAATGGATCATAAGGTGCTGTGCGAGCTTACTACTTCAGGACATACTCTCTCTGCTCCCGTCCAAAGATTCAGAGGAGGTGTGCCTGATATATAAACATTTCAGTTACAACCTGGAAGATGAAAAGATGAAGTTTGTCAAGCATAGAGAACTAGTGCCATTTCAGGGGCCTGGGATGGCCCAGTGGCTAAAGAGCTTGCCACACAAGCATGTCCATGAGGACGTGAGTTCAGATTCTAAGCACCCATGTAAACTAGCTGAGTGTTTACAGAGTGTGCCTGGGGAGGTGGAGGCAGGAGAAACCCAATGACCTGCTGGCTAGCTAGTCTACTTGAATTAGTGAACTCTGAGTCCAGTGAGACACCTTGTCTCAAAAAATAAATAAATAAAATAAAATAAAGAGCAATTGATCAATTATCAGCCACTGTCCACACACATGTATGCACACATGTATACAGATACACACATAGGAACACATTTACACATGCAAAACAAACCTAAAGTAATGATAATGATGGCACTTCAAATAGGACACAAGCTCTTTGGTGATGCCAAGGCAGGAGCTGGGCTGGGCTTCTTGGAAAGAACGAACAGTAAGGAAGCCGCAGTGTGGCGACCGACAGGAAGTATTGTGGGAGATGAAGGATCCATTTTCATCAGTGACTGAGATCTTTGTGCTAGCGCCCCCTCACTATGACAAAACACCTACTTAAATTATATACACAAAAAAGGTTACTTGGGCTCACAGTTTTCTCCAAGTCCCTGATTAACCAGTTCTGTAGCTTTGTGCCTGTGGCCAATCAGGACCTCGTAGTAGACATAATTCATGGAAGGCCAAACTGCTCACCTCATAGCCAGGAAGCCAGAGTGAGGGGCAGGTGCAGGTTCACGATCACCTTCAAGGGCATGCTTCGAATAACCTAAAAGCTCTCAATCAAGCCCATCCTTTCAAATACTTCCTCACCTCCCTACTGCACCACCTTAGGGACCAAGCCCCTGGGGGCCATTCAGCCCCCAAACAAGATGATTTTCCTGATTTTCGAGCATTGGGAGTCTAGAGCTGTTATAGCATGGGTGAAATCTTTCCTAGGGCAGGGTGAGATGTGGGAATGAAGTGTAAGAGTGAAACATGGAAATGAACTATGGGAAAGAACTAGGGGAATATTTCTTATGGATCTTGCAAATAACTTTGTCTGAGATTATTACCGTGAGATGCTAAATTCCTTAGCTGTAATTAATCTTACAACTATGTGACCCACCAGCTTAAAGCAATATGACTAGGTTTCCTCTGCTTTGGTGTACCTTGGGCCAGAGGAGCACATGCCCAATACTGACGAGAGATGTTTAGAGATGCTGACCGATCTTAAGCTCTGCTCTTTGCCCAATTTCTTCAGTGGCCTGACTGGACTTTCAACTCAGAGCAAGCATATACGTGTAAGAAGAGCTGACCATACCATTGAAGACAGCGAGGTCCGTAACTAGGGGCCACAGATCTGTTGAAGACAGCAGATAGACTCAGTGTGATTGCTCTTGTGATCAGAGGATATGTGTGTTCCGGATCAGCAGAGTCCAGCAGGCCATACCCGTAAATCCCTCCCTTTAACAACGATGTAAGGATTATCCAAAGTCAAAAGTTCCTACCCTTTGCTCAAAATTCACTTCAGTTTCTTTTTCCTTCAGGCTGCTGCTAGAGGACTGGGTATACCAGGAGTTAGCTCTCCCAATCTCAGGCTCTGCTCCTAGAAGCAGTTTGCACGCTTCTGAATAAGAAAGTTCCAGGAGTTAGTCTTCTAAATTCAGGGCTATGCACCCCTAAATAGGGCAGAGATGAAAAGTTCCCAGTATATTTCAAACACCAGAGGCACTTTAATCTCTAAGCAGTGGCTTCAGGCTTTTAGTCAATAGTTTCCCAAGACAAGACCTAACATTCCTGCAAAGACAAATAAGCCAGAGCCACCAGGGACAATGTGGACATTTGGGGAGCAATATAATAAAAAATATTCACTGCTGCTTGCAGAGTCCAAGATATATACAAGTTCATTTATCTCTACAGACATTTTTGTTGGATAATAGGAGGTTTCAGATTAAACTCGTTAGTTATTGTCCTAAAAGTTGTTCTTGGAAAGGAAAACAGAGAAGAAACTTCTGATTATAAAAGTTCAAATGGGGGCTGGAAAGATAGCTTAGCAGTTAAGGATCTTGCCTGCACAGCCTAAGGACCCAGGTTCAATTCCCCAGGACCCACATAAGCCAGATGCACAAGATGACACATGCATCTGAAGTTTGTTTGTACTACCTAGAGGGCCTAGAGTGCCCATTCTCTTTCTCTCTTTTTTTAAAAGATTTTATTTTTACTTATTTGTTTATTAGAGACAGAGAGAGGGAAAGAGAGAGAGGGAGATGAGAATAGGCACGCCAGGGCCTCTAGCCACTGCAAATGAACTCCAGACGTGCACACCCCCCTTGTGCATCTGGCTTACATGGGACCTGGAGAATCAAAGCAGGATCCTTAGGCTTCACAGGCAAATGCCTTAAGTGCTAAGCCGTTCTCTTTCTCTATCCATCTACTCCTCTTTCTCTCTTTCTCTCTCCCTCTCTCTCTCAAATAAATAAAATAATTTGTTTTTTAAGTTCAAACGAAATATCCACAGAGAAAGTTTTCCGAAAATTCCTATCTTGAGTGGGAATTAGAAATAAAAGGTGTTAAGAGAGAAGGGAAAAAAAATAAACTCGTGTGATGAGGACAACTGTAACTTTGGGACTAAAGTGAAGCTAAGGACCACAGGAAGTCAAGAGAGAGCTGCGGGCCTATGGACACCCTAAAGGCTGTTCCCTTGAGGCCACAGCTGCTGGCACACTCAGGCTCCACCCTCATGGCTCCTGTGATACATCCTGTCCTGGAATTTCTGAGATCAGAATGTTCACACTCACAGGAAGGCAAGACATGGAGCAAAGCTGTGTGGCCCCTAGACAAATGCCATAAATAGAGTCAGTTCTTCCTCATTCTTCCTTCAGACATAACATTGCCCTGAAGAGAGAGAGAGTGACAGAGAGAGAAGAGGGAAGGAGAAAGGGAGAACAAAGACCAAAGGAAGTCCTGGATTTAGTGGCTGAATTTTACTTTCCACCTTTGAGTATTTCTCAATGGCACTGTTTCCAGCAAGAGAACCAGCTTCTCTCTGCTTACGCCATGAACACACCCACAATTCTCCGAGTGCGTGTTTTGCTGAATTCACACGTGATGACGTCTTGCGACAGATCTCTATTGAAATAGATGAAGGCAGGATGCCCTGACTGGGGAAATGTCTGCAGTCACTATGTAGCTTGACAAATAGTGCTTTCAGATGATGCGTTTTCAGGAAAGATGCTACGATTGCACGTGTGAGGTGTCTGGACAAGCATCACAGGAGCAGAAGGCCCTTGTCCAGTAAGCATCTCTGCTAGGCCAGAGCTCAGGGATTAAAGTGCCAGGAGCTGTCTGGAGAGGAACACGCAGCTCCTGGGTTTGGAGGAGAGCTGACAGCTACAGTGTGGCCTGGCACAAACAGGCTGAGGCCAACAGATAAGGATGTATGCTATGATTTCCAACATAGACGTGTACCACTGTGAATTCTCAGGAACTGTGATTTCAATGATACTCATTTCTGATTTTAAAAGATATGAACAATGTCTTTTTCCTTATTTTTAAATATTTTATTCATTTATTTACATGTGTGAGAGAGAGGGGCAGATAGAGAGAATGGGGATGCCGGCCTCTAGCCACTGAAAGTGCCGCCCAGTGCACCTGGCTTTATGTGGGCACTGGGGAATCGAACCCAGGTCCTTAGGCTTTGCCGACAAGCACATTAACCACTGAGTCATCTCTTCAGCCCTTTTTTTTTTTAATTTTTAAAATGATGCATACTCACTGTGGGCTCCTTAAGTAAGGTGCCTGGCCCTTGGTTTCCCACCAGGAATAGATGGTAAGACCCTATTGCTGAAGACTCCACATACTTGGGTGGCAAGTTCACTGAGAAAACCTGCTAGAGCTGAGCTGAAAGCCTCCTCCATGTGGACCAGCTGACAGAAAGCTGGAAAAAGCTACGCCGCATGCAGTTCAATGGGAGAGAGAAATCACCAGTGGAGCTACTCAACAGTGGACACTGCAAGCTTTAAATTTGGCCAGCCAGGCCAAATGAGCCAACGGGTGCAATAGGGGCATGTCTGTTATGGGGAAACCAACTGCTCTCTAATTGGACTGGAGGCCTGCTCCATGGGAGGGAACACATCCCTGATACTGAAAATATACAACAGGGGTAGTCATGAGCCCTAAGGGTGTAATGTTTGCTGGTGACTTGCTAAATGTATATACTATGCTCACCAAACTGCCCAGTAAGCACTTCTCTTAATGTCCACACCCATATATTAATGCTATTCTCACTTTTGGTTAGAGAAGCTTCTCTTTTCAGTTGGTGGCAACCTTGGGATGACTCAGAAGGCACCATGGTGCTGAGAAGAAGTGACAGAGGAGTGCTCAGCACTTAAACATCTCAAACCTACCTGCCAAGGCTCAGGGTCCATTGCAGAAGAGGGGGTGGAATGAATGTAAGAGCCAAAGGAAGAGCAGGACTCCTTACAACGTGCTCCTCCAGACACAAAATGGCCTGGATATCCATGACCTCACAGTGCCTGACACTACCTACATAAGACCATCATAATAGGAGGAAAAGATCATGACATCAAACTAAAAAGAGAGACTGATTGAGAGGGGGCAGGGATATGATGGAGAGTGAAGTTTCAAAGGGGAAAGTGGGGGGAAGGAGGGAATAACATGGGATATTGTCTACAATTAAAGAAGTTGTCAATAAAAATAATAATTAAAAAAAAAGAATGTAAGAGCCAAAGGAAGAGTAAGACTCCTTACAACGTGCTCCACCAGACACAAAATGACCTGGATATCCATGACCTCGCAGTGCCTGACACTACCTACACAAGACCATCATAATAGGAGGAAAAGATCATGACATCAAAACAAAAGAGAGACTGATTGAGAGGGGGAGGGGATATGATGGAGAGTGGAGTTTCAAAGAGAAAAGTGGGGGAGGGAGGGAATTACCATGGGATATTATCTACAATTATGGAAGTTGTCAGTAAAAAAAAATTAAAATTAAAAAAAATAGCTGGGCGTGGTGGCGCACGCCTTTAATCCCAGCACTCAGGAGGCAGAGGTAGGAGGATTGCCATGAGTTTGAGGCCACCCTGAGACTACATAGCTAATTCCAGGTCAGCCTGGACCAGAGTGAGACCCTACCTTGAAAAACCAAAATAAATAAATAAATAAATAAATAAATAAATAAAAATAAGATGCCTGAAGGTTGGTGGGGGTGGGTGGGGGGGAGTCTACCAACCAGCAATAGCCATACTCAGGTTGTGGGGAGCAGGCTTCCATTTTGCTATATGGATTTGCCAACACAAGCACACACATGTGCAAGCACACATGTGCACAAATGTACACAGGCACACAAGCACATCCACTTTATATAAGTGGAATGTACTCAAAATGCTGTCCTGTGATCTATTTTATCAGCTTTGTAGCCACAGATATACAGATAATGTTCCAAGTGCTTGAAGTCATATAGATGCACAATGTCAGATTTCATCCCATCATATACATATATATTAGTATAATATATTATACTATAATAGTATAATTTAACCATTCCCTGAACAGTGAGTGACAGAACTAGTTTTATTTTGTTTTGTTTTCTTTTGTTTTGTTTTCTATGTTAAACATTTTCTTATACACCATCTTTGTTCACTTCTGTGAACATTTTCTCAGGAAAGTTCTTAAAAGTGGAACTGGGGAATTTCCTGGAAGTTCAGTTCTTGGAAATCTAGGCACATATCACTGAGCAGGAAATGGTCTGACACCCTGGGAGCCCTTTGTTCCCAGGGTTTCCCTCCCAGCGGATGAGGCCCTCCTTTGAGGCCCTTTCTTGGCCTGGCTGGGGTCTTCCTTTACCCAGAAAGCACTGGCACACCTGGTTTCCCAGGCACCTCCAAGAGAAAAGGCTCCAGCTGCTCCACAGTGAGCAGGACTCGGAGGAAGAGGTCCCTGTCTTTTCTTCACTCTCATGATCCCTCCCTCCACACTGGACACCAACGATAGGGGGTGCCTAGTGGGTGCCTCCTGTGTTACCACACCCCCTCCCAGGGCCTATGTTCTAAGTAAGTGGGGCTGTATGAGGACTGCAGGCAGGCACTGATGGTATACAATCATGTGTTAGTGTGCACATGAATGGTTCTTAACTGAGAGGGAGAGCCATTTTACACCCAGAGAACACTTGGTGATGTCTAGAGAAATTGTACATTGTCGCAACCTGGGGCAATGTGTTGCTAGGTTGCTAGGGAGTAAGGAGTTGGGGCCAGCCCGCCTACTAACTGTCCTGCACACAGAACCGCCTCACAAGAAAGGACGATCTAGGGCTGGGGAGATGGCTTAGCGGTTAAGGCATTTGCCTACAAAGCCAAAGGATCCCAGTTCGATTATCCACGGCCCACGTGAGCCAAATGCACAAGGGGGTGCATGCATCTGGAGTTCGTTTGCAGTGGCTGGCACACCCATTCTCTCTTTCTGCCTCTTTCCCTCAAATAAATAAATAAATAAAATATTTTTTGAAGGAAGGAAGGAAGGAAGGAAGGAAGGAAGGAAGGAAGGAAGGAAGGAAGGAAGGGAGAAAGGAAGGAAGAAAGGAAGGAAGAAAGGAAGGAAGGGGGGATGATCTAGGCCACGTGTCACTCCTGCTGGTTGAGGCGTTCCAGGTACATGCTGTGTTCTCTGTTCTTGGTTCTCTCTGTTCGTTTTGCTGAATTCCAAGGACATAATATGTGCAAATGGGCAAATATCTTCATTCTCAATACAGTAACTTCCTCTTTTTAAAAATATTTTATTTTTATTTATTTATTTAACAGAAAGAAATAGGGAGGGAGAGAGAGAGAGAATGGGTATGCCAGCCACTGCAAACGAACTCCAGATGCATGCACCCCCTTGTGCATATGGCTAACGTGGGTCCTGGGGAATCAAACCCTGGTCTTTTGGCTTTGCAGGCAAACGCCTTAACCGCTAAGCCATCCCTCCAGCCCAACTTTCTCTTTTTGTTTGTTTGTTTTTCATTTGTTAGCTTTGGTTTTGTTTCAAGACAAGATTGTACTGTGTAACCTAGGCTGACCTCAAATTTGCAATCCTCCTGCCTCAGCACCCCACATGCTGGGTTTACATGTATATATCATCATGCCTGGTTCATAAGGATACTTCAAAAATAAACCCATACCTTATCGTTTCATCCGTCACTGCCTCTCCACTTTCTGCTTTTCCTTCCTACCCAAGGCCTACAAACCCCGTTATTTGCTTGAGTTCCACCACGCACCTACTTTGAAGTCCAAATGGCCTTGGGGTGGGGAACCTTGGTTTTCCTTTTGTGCCTATTTGTTTCAACACAGGTAACTGGCCGAACATGAAGAACGGCTTCCTGCTTCCTGCCTGTGGTGGGACTTTTACTCGCTGTGATGATTTTAACATGCCATCCCCTCTTTGAGTACAAATTACTTGAAAAAGTGAAGGAAACTTTCTGGGAATAACTCCGAATGAGTTCCAATATTCAGACTAGGGATGTAGCTCAGGTGGTAGAGTGCTTACCCAGCATGCAAAAGTCCTGGGTTAGCCGGGCGTGGTGGCACACGCCTTTAATCCCAGCAGGTAGGGGAGGCAGAGGTAGGAGGATTGCCGAGAGTTCGAGGCCACCCTGAGACTACATAGTTAATTCCAGGTCAGCCTGGACTAGAGTGAAACCCTACCTCGAAAAAACAAAACAAAAACAACAACAACAAAAAATGTCCTGGGTTAGACCCCCAGCACTGCATCAAACCAGACATGGTGGCATATGCTTGCAATTCCATCACTTAGAAGATGTGGCGGGAGAATCAGAAGTTCAAAGTCACTGTTGGCTACATAGTGAGTTCTAGGCCAGGTTGGGATACATGAAACAAATAATTTAAAAAAACAAGATCAAGAAAGAAAACTGGGGGTGGAGTGGCTGGAAAGATGGCTTAGTGGTGAAAAGGTGATTGCTTGCAAACTCTGCTGGTCTGGGTTCAATTCCCCAGCCACCCATGTAAATCTGGGCAGGCATTTGTTTGTAATGGCCAGAGACCCTGGTACACCCATACACACACACACACACACACACACACACACACACACACACAATTTAAAATTAAAATAAATAATTTTAAAAAAGAATTAAGTTCCAACATCCCACATGCTGCCTCCTCCTGTCTCTCCACCACTTTTAGACAAATCAAGGACAGATGTGAGGCATTTGATCCCATTCACTGGACGTGCCCCACTGCTCAGAGAGGATCTCATAGTTTATATTTTATTCAGATTTGGACCCATTCCAACCTTCTGTGGGGTTCATCCCTTGAGTGAGAACTCAAGTGGTGTCATGGGCAGGTCCAAACTGGCTCTCTCAGAAGAAAAAGCAGTGAGCCATGAGTGAAAAGTCTTAGGTAAACTAGGACGGCTCCTATGATAACAGTCACATCAATGTTCCCTGGCTGCACTGGAAACCCTCAGGAAACATTAAAAGGCTCTGCGAGTCATAAGAAGAGAACTTTATTACAAAACCAAATTGAGTTCCCAGCCCACGCATGTGTACACACATACAAATATCCCAACCTGCCCCCTCATGTCAAAGAAGCCTTGTCTGATTTACATCCCTGTCACCCAAATGACTCATCCACAGGCAGGAAACAGCCAAGTTCTCTCCCGGCTCAGGACAAGCATGGCCTTCTTCTGTTCGTAAAAACCATCAGAGGCAAAACCATCGCTCGTGCAGCGACTCAGGAGGAAAGTCTCACTGATGGTCTGAGGGAATACTGAGGTCGTGGCGTTCAAGGTTTTGTCCACACCTTACAGAAAAATAGCTTCTTAAATATTAGTTCTCAAATATAAGGAAAGATCTTTTAAATAAAAGTCGCAAAGTCTCTCTTTGCACAGAGATCGGCAGGGCATGCACAGGCTAAGAAAAATATACATCAACACCCGCCGCCAACACCTAGCTAAATAAATTATTGAATGAATTCTTCACATCAGAAAAGTCCAATAAGGCTGGGGAGTTGGCTCTGCGGGTAAAGGGTTTATAGCACACACATGGGAAGCTGAGTTTGGATCCCCAGAAACTACATAAAATGTATGGTGTGGTGTCACATGCCTGTAACCCCAGCACTGGCAGAGACAAAAATAATAATTATCATTATCATCATTATTATTATTATAAGGTGGAGAGAGACTGAGGGGGACACTGACATCAACTCTGACCTCCATATGTACGCACACATATACACACATACATGGGTCTACATACATGAGCATCCATACATGCAACACACATACACACACACATGCATACCATGAACATATACACATACTCCTCCAAAAAGAAAACCAGGGAAAGGCCCCCATAACCAGCCTTGGCCTACATTCTTGCTATTCACACAATGATCTGCACAGCAGTAGCCCCCTCCCACCCCAGGAACTCATTAGAAAGGCAAGCTCAGGCCCCTCCCCAAACCTCACTATGTACTCTGAATTCTAATGAGATCCCAGGTGACTCATATGCTTATTAAAATTTGATAAGCACCGTTTTAAACAAACTCACTTAACAAAATGCAGGAACTCTGCCCCAAGACAGCTAAGGGCTTATTCAATCTATCAATCACCAGAACGCTACCTGACAGCCTGCTCCTCCGTGCGTGATGCCAGCAGGGTGGGGAATGCAGTATCCAGTCACTAGATAGAACATGAGGGCAAGACAGCATCAAGAGAATGATGCTTTGACAGTAGTCCTTCTAGAAGGTTCTGGGCATACCACAGAGGGACAAATGCGAGGCAACTTTGGTCCTGGTGGGATCTTTCTAGAAAGAGGGGCGTCGGTACAGCAGTGATGACTCTGTCATCTTCCACAGGCCTTCCCAAGGTGCTTCTCCTGATAAATGGGCAGGCAGATCTGAATGAAGATGTTAAATTAGAGATAACAGGAAATGAGCAAGCAGGCATCAGAGTGGAGCAAAAGCGGACGAAGGCTCTGCTGTGACTTTAATACTTGACTAATCTTCTGGGCTGCCAGAGGCAATCTCCAACAACAGCCTTGAGCGGGCAACGATAGCTTGTGGCCACTGTGACTCCATAATCCAGTTAGGGAACCAAGGAGCTCCTTGCCTGGTGGGACTGGTCCTTCAAATAAAAGAGGAACGCTGGGGAGCAATCAAACCCTCTTCTTCTGGCTTCTGTTTGGGTTTGATGATGAGAACGTGCAGAAGACAGAGGGCAGGCTGAGAGGGACATCTGGTACATTCCCTCCTCCCCTCGCCAGCCTCACCCATTGCTCTTGTCTGCCATAGACAATATCCCTTTATGGCAGTGGTTCTCAGCCAGGTCTGAATTGGCTTATGGGGGACAGGTGGCAACAGCAAGGTTGGGACACATTGGACTATCACCGACAAGAATACCATGATGTGGGCAAAAGCCAGGGATTCTCTTAACCATCCTGCAATGCTCAGGTGAGATGCCCCCACAAAAAAGCACTCTCACCGAAAGTGTTAGCAGTGTCACGGTTCAGCAACAACTCCCTTTCCACGTGGCCCTTTGTGAAGTGCTAGATTCCCACTGGCTTTCTTCCCCTGAGCCTCATCACCCCATGAGGATGCCAAGAACTCACCTGAAACTCATCATAAACCCAAGCGAATGAGCTTCTTGGTGGCTTTGAGGAGTTAGTTAGGATCAAGACAAAACCAGTCATTAGAAAAAAATAGTCCTATTTGTTCTGCGGGATTGTGTACATGTGTGTGCGCTCTCAGATGCATATGTGTATGCAGGGGTGTATGTGTGTAGAGGCTAAAGGATAACCTCACATGTTAACCACAGAAACACTACCCACCTCTTTTTGAGACAGAGTCTCTCATTGGCTGAGAGCTCACCAATTCAGACAGACAGTGAGCCCCAAGAATCCCAATCCTCACCTTCCCAGTGCTGGGATTATCACAGTGTGCCACCATGCCCAGCATTTTATGTGGGCACTAAGGATCAAGCTCAGGTGCTCACACTTGTAAGGCAAGCACTTAATACCCTGAGCCACCTGCCCAGAACCCCTGGGGTGCTGAGTCTTAACTGACTCAGGCTAACAAAAAGAAGTAGGGAAATCTGGAGACTGGAGCTCCACAGCTCAGAGGCACCTTTGAGGGAAGATGTTCTGCATGTGGCTGTGAGGGGGACTGTAGGTCTGGGATACCCTCTCCAGGTCAGGAGAGGACAGGAGAGCTGATGAGGACCTAAGAGCCTTTCTAACCCTCTGCATTCAAATGCAGCTTCCCCATGGAGTTAAAGAAGCCACAGGGCAGTGTCCCTAACTTACGCAAGCACCTTCCAAGGATGTAGGAGGAACATAGCAATTGGCTTACATAATTATATGTTTGTAAATAGTTCAAAGTAAGATATTGTTACTGCGGCCGATTAACCTTATTGTCTCTTTCCAAAACAACTTTCTATTTGGAAAGTCAACTTCCGGCATATTTGCTTTCTTCTTAGGGAGCATCAGAGGATCCAGAATAAAACAAAATTGTAGTGGAGAATTCATATAATTTGGGTTTCGTGGGATATGTGTATGCAGATCACAGACATTTGAGAGGATAATCCCCACATGTAAGAATGGTCCCCAGGCCACGCATGGTGGCACGCGCCTTTAATGCCAGCCCTTGGGAGGCAGCGGTAGGAGGATGGTGATGAGTTTGAGGCCAGCCTGAGACTACATAGTGAATTCCAAGTCAGCCTGGACTAGAGTGCGACGACCTCAAAAAACTGAAAAAAATAAAATAAAATAAAAAGAAAGGCTCCCAGGAGTATTTCTATTATGCACAACAAGAGCCTGCCTGGCACTGTGGCAGAAAGGGCCAAATCCAGAGTTCATGGAACAATGTGAAAGCTTCCGTCAGCACTAGTGGACTGGGAAGATGCACAGAGACCAAAGCCAGGCTATGCAAAGATCTTCCAGGCACTGGATCCTGGAAATGCTAAAAAGAAGCTGGGGACGGTGGCACACACTCGTAGTTCCTGCACTCGGAGATGAGGGCAGGAGAACTGCCACAAGTTCAAGACCCGCCTTGGCTACATAGTTTAAGGCTAGCCTAGGCCAAGTTGTAATATCCTGTCTCAAAAAGAAACTAATAAATAAATAACAAAGAGGAATGGGTTCTTTCCTTCTGGGATATACTCAAAAATTGTAAATGGGCTGCACATTGCTTTTGTTTTTCCTTATGGAGTGGGGGGGGGAGTTCAGAGAGTAAGGAATTATCAAGCTAGACTTCAGCTTTTCCTGGTCCACACAGCAAAGGCCCCTTTCAAGAACACAAATTACACAAATACTCAAGCAGTTGGTTGGATGACAAGAGTGAGAATGCTGTACCCAGAGCCAATTAGTGCATGGCATACAGATGCTAAACAAACTGAATGAGTGAGTGAATGAATGAACAGATGAATGAATGAATTATCCTGAAGTAGTTGCAGTAGCTTCATGGAAGAGGTTCTCCTCTTGGTCAAGAAAGTACAAGACAAGGTCTAGAAAGAAACCCAGTGTGGAAGAGGACCAGCCATCCAGGGGAACCCTGAGCGCCCACATTGCCAGGAAGGCACGGAAGTCCTTGGAAGACAGCTCGGCTTGATTTTATATGCTGAGTGACAGAAAGCTGTCACCGTTTCTAGAGCAGGGCAGTGTACGATGCTGACTTGTGTTTACTAAGATAAACCTGGCAGTCAGCTGACCCAAAACAGACCCGGGGCAGGGAGCAATCAGGCCCACAGAAGCGTGGCAGTCATTAAAGTCTGCGATGTACAGCTCTGAACCCGGGCACTGGGAATGACCTCATTTTGATTCTCAGAATCAGGATGGTGTTGTAGGCCCTTTCTTGGAATCAGCCACGTCCATAAACATAGCTTTGTGGGTGAGAGTTCTGAGAAGAGTAGCTAGAACACGAGAGACCCTAGGGTTCCATGATTTATGCCAGAAAAAGCTCTCCAGATATGTGTGTAAGGAAACTCTCTGTGCACCAGTGACTTAGCCCTCATCTGCATACCCAGAGCCAGCTGCAGCCGCTGTCCTCCTCTGCAGCTGCTCTGTAGCATGTGACCTCCCAAGTGGCACTTCACTAGAAACCCAGCGGGTGGTGATGCCCAGTTTTAGGGCCTACATTATACATTGCACCACCAGCCCCCCGCCCCAGGATGACAAGTCTGTTCGGGAGCTCTCATTCAGATAAGAAGGCATATACATCTCCAGAGGAGCGTTGGTAATTAATTAAATCATTGCCTGACAGTCCCCCTGATTGGGTATCCAATTGTCTTTCCTGGGTTTTCTTCCTGCCCTCTAAGACCTTGCTTCTAATCTCTGGCAGAAGAAAGTCAGTCCAGCAAACGAGCAAATGGATTATTCATAACTTTTGACAATACAGTCATTAAAGTGCTGTTGCTAAATGACTCTGCATTATTTATCCCTCTTCCTTACTCTGCAATTCCGGGCTGCAGGATGTACTTACTGTGCAGAAATTTAAAGTAATGACAGTCTCCCGTGAGCAACACCCAGGGCCACTTTGTGTTGTGGCTCACAGGGCCCATATGGAATTGGTCAGATCAAAGACTGGCTTGGGGAAATGAAAAGCCCATCATGATAAATTTCTTCTTGAAGCCTGAGTTGTTTTTTTAATTTTTTTATTATTTTATTTATTTTTTGGAGAGAGACAGACAGAGAGGGAGAGGGAGAGAGATAGAGATGGGCGCACCAGCAGTCTCTCAGCTGCTGTGAACGAAATCCAGATGCGTGCGCCCCCTTGTGGGCAAGTGCGGCATTGCGCCCTTGCCTCACTTTGCATCTGGCTAAACATGGGACCTGGAGATTGGAACGGGCGTTCTTTTTTTAGGCTTAGGAGGCAGGAGCCTTAACCGCTAAGCCATCTCTCCAGCCCTTGAAGCCTGAGTTTTTATTTCAAGTAGTTAAAAAATCCTTCCCTGGGATTTCTTGTGCCTTGCTGTGCTCCTACAAACCCTTCATCCGGGTTCATCAGGTTAAGTTCTTGGGTCTAAATAACTATTGAATGATGACCAGAAGCCAGGAAAAGGGGAAGAATGAACAATACAGAATCCAGTCACGGTGCAAACTGTGACATCCTTGGGGCTAGGGAGATGGCTCGGTGGACGAAGTGCTTGCCATGGAAGCATGAGGATGTGAGTTCTGATGCCCAGGTAAAAAGCCAGAAGCTCTGTGCAGCTTAATCTCAACAAGCCTCTACATATGGTGAGACAGGAGATAGAGATAGGAGAATTTTCCAGAAGCTCACAGGACAACTAGCCTGGTAAATGCAAAAGTAAACAATTAGAGACCCTGCCTCAAATGAGGTAGAAGGCAAGGACCAATCAGAAAGTTGCCCTCAGACCACCATATGCATGTCATGGCACACTTACATACCTATATCACACTGTGAGCGCGCACACACACACACACACACACACAAAAACAAATGTGACAACCTTGATGAGAAAGTTCAAAGTTCCATTAATGCTAATCACCATGCTAAACAATGAGGGACTGCTCATGCAGGGTTGAGAGAGAGCTCAAGAACTCAGCAGTTCAAGGCACTGGCTTGCAAAGCCTGCTGGCCAGGGTTCAATTCCCCAGTACCCATGTAAGGCCAGATGCACAAAGTGGCACGTGGGTCTGGAGTTTGTTTGTAGCAGCAAGAGGCCCTGGCACACCCATCCTCCTTCTCTCTCTCTCTCTCTCTCTCTGTCTGTCTGTCTCTCTTGCTCTCTCTCTTCCTCTCTGTTTCTCTCTTCCCAAATAAATAAATACAATATTTTTAAAAGAACCTTTGACGAAATGATTCTTAAATCTACAATTAGTAGTTGGACTTTTAAGTTTAATTTGGGGGCTGGAGCACATGGTTCAGAGAATGCTTCTATTCTCTCTCTCATTGCTCTGCATTTGAGGGCCAATGGTGAGGTAGAAGAAATACCAGAAGTCCAGACTGAGAGGAGAATCTCATTCCTGCCTCTTGAAACAGTTGAGGAAAGGCCATCCTTTGGAGTTAAAAGAAAAGGACGCAAGGACAAAGGAAAAGAGCCTCTTTCTTTAACCCTCTCAACCCCCTCCTGACGCCATGATGTTTTGTGAAAGTGAAGGAAATAGGAGTGAGGCCAGCATTGCACCCAATCCCATCAGTGTGGCAAATCTCAGCTCCGCTCAAAAGAGTGGTTAACTCTAGTAGCTCCAAAGTTTCTCTAAAAACCTGCTTAAAACTATAGGATAGATGCTCATTGAGAAACCTTTTGTGATTGCCAAGGTAATGGTTTTAATGGTAATCTAAATTCAAAATCAAACTTAAATATTTTAATAGTTTGAATTCAAATCTGCCCAAATAAGTTATCAACTGTAAAATTATTTTTAAAAAGTTGTAAAGTACAGAGAGATACATAAATGCATTAGTACTGTTGAAACAGATGGACTTGGTCACTGCAAGGGCTCCATCTTGTGTCACATGTTTTGTCACCAAAGGTAACCTTCACTTGGGACTTTGATACACACTGTCTAAAGCCCTGGAGAAACTCAAATGCAAAATTCTCACTGGGCAAACCCCACGTCCATTTTAAGTTGGGCTTTTTCAAACTCGCAAGGAACATTTGACTTACATTAAGCAACACGGTGTCTTTCAGAGAGAAGGAGAGAAAGAAAGACGAAAAAGCATCAATGGGTCACAGGCTTCATGGAAAAGCCATTCAGGACAGCATTCAGGCCCAGACAGCAGCCCAGCCTCCCCTCCTCTCCCCTCCTCTCCCCTCTCCTCCCCTCTGGGTGTCATTTCCTTTGGAGTCTCTTCTCTCAACTCCTCTAGGCTCTGTGCTGACTCAGGGTTCTCCTCCTTTCTGGTTTCTGCAGCTCTTAATATGTGCAGCCATTCTCTGCAGCCATCTGTGCCCACATGACACCTCCCCATAAGGGACCAGCAAAAAGGAAGGGGAGGGAAACAGTGAATAGAAATAAGGGATATGCCTATATTTTCATACATACATACATACATACATATGTATGTATATGAAGTGGTGAATAGGAGCAAGGAATATATTTTTCTCCCATATACATATGAATGTATGTATGTATGTATGAATGAAAATGTCATCATAGAACCCATTATTTTCTACCAACTAAAAAATTTTTTTGGTTTTCATCTCCCCAAAGCAAGGGCTTGAAAATGGATTCACCTGCCCACAATCATCCAGAGACTTTTAATTTTAAAAACTTTTAATTTACAAAAATTCCTTCAGACCTGAGAAGGTGGATTAGTCAGTAAGGTGTTCACTGTGTCAACATGGGGACTTGAGTTCAGATTACCAGCACCCACATACATGCTGGGCATAGTGGTACAAGTCTGTCCTCCCAGGGCTGGGTCAGCGAAGACAGATGATCCCCAGGGTCTACTGGCTAGTCTATCCAGATCACTGAGCTATGGGTTTAGCGAGAGGTCCTGTCTCAAAATTAAGGTGGACAGGGGCTGAAGAGATGGCTTAGCGATTAAGGCAACTACCTGCAAAGCCAAAGGACCCAGTTTCAATTCCCCGGGACCAACAAAGCCAGATGCACAAGGTGGTGCATGCATCTGGAGTTTGTTTGCAGTAGCTGGAGGCCCTGGTGCACCCATTCTCTCTATCTGCCTCTTCCTCTCTCTCTCTCTCTCTCAAAATAAATAAATAAAAACAAAAAATACTGAGATGGAGAATGATAGAGGGACATAACCGAGTTCAGCACACATATCATGCACGCTTGCACACATATATGCACCCACACACATACAAACATACAGACAAACGTACATGCATACCATACACCTAAACACACGCAAAAGCATTCCTCTTAAAAGTCTCATTTGAGGGCTGGAGAGATGACTTAGCAGTTTAGGCGCCTGCCTGCTAAGCCCAAGAACGCTGGTTCCAATCTCCAGGTCCCACGTTTAGCCAGATGCAAAGTGATGCAAGGGTGCAATGCTGCACTTGCCCACAAGGGGGCGCACGCATCTGGAGTTCATTCACAACAGCTGAGAGGCTGCTGGCATGCCCATCTCTATCTGTCTCCCTCTCCCTCCCCCCCCCCGTCTCTCAAAAAAAAAAAAGACTCATTTGGGGTAGGAGGATCGCTGTGAGTTCAAGGCCACCCTGAGACTACATAGTGAATTCCAGGTTAGCCTGAGGTAGAGTGAGACCCGACCTCAAAAAAAAAAAAAAAAAAAAAAAAAAGACTCATTTGGGAGGTCTTATTCACTAACGTAGGCACTCAGCCAAGGTTTGATGTGGACTGAGAACCTCTCCCACAATTCCGTGGACTGGAAGCTTGAGTCTCTTCATGGCAATAATGACAGGTGGAGAGACCTTTAAGAGCTGGGAGTCTAATGGCGTTGTTTTTGTCACTTGCACCACTGGTCTCAGAGGAGACTAAAGTAGTTCTTTGTTATGACCTTGTACTAGCTCTGACAAGAGTATCTTATATAAAAAGAGCCTCAGGTTAGGGAGATGATGGTTCAGTGGTTAAAGGCATGTGCTTGCAAAGCCTGCCAGCCCTGGGTTCAATTCCCCAGTACCAAGTAAAATCAGAAGCACAAAGTAGCATAATCATCTGGAGCTTGTTTGCAGCTACAGGAGGCCCTGGCATGCCCCCCTCTCTCTGCTCACAAATAAATAAAAATGTTAATAAAAAATAAATAATAGGGTTGGAGAGATGGCTCAGCAATTAAAATGCTTGCCTGAAAAGTCAAAGGACCCAGGTTTGATTTGTCATATCCCATGTAAAGCCAGATGCATAGGGTAGTGCATGCATCTGGAGTTCATTTGCAGTGGCTAGAGGCTCTGGAACACCCATTTTTTCTCTCTCTCTCCATATATATATATATATATATATATATATATATATATATAAAATAAATTTTTAGATAGCTTTTATTTTTTTTATTTTTTTGTTGTTGTTTCATGAGAGAGAGAATTGGCACACCAGGGCCTCTTGACATTACAGTCAAACTCCAGACACTTGCACCACCTGTGCACGTGCATCACCTTGTGCATCTGGCTTATGTGGGTTCTGGATAGTCAAACCTGAGTCCTTAGGCTTCATAGGCAAGTGCCTTAACCACTAAGCCATCTCTCCATCCCAATAAATATATTTTTAAATAAACAATAAATGATAAAAGAGCAAGCCTGATCCCTGACTCGATCAATCACCCTCGGACTTTCTGTGTAATGATATGACCACTCCCTGATGTACAAATTCCCAACACTGTGACACCCTCCACCATGGGTTCCTCACCAGAGTCAGTGCCATGCTGTTTGGGCTTTAAACTTCTAAAACTGTAAGTTATATAAACTTCTCTTTATAAGTTACCCAGTCTTGGGTATCTTGTCATTGTGATGGAAAATGGGCTCTGTAGTGGTTTGATTCAAGTGTCCCCCATAAACTCTGGTGTTCTGAATGCTAGGTTCCCAGCTGATGGAGATTTAGAAACTAACACCTCCTGGAGGCAGTGTATTGTTGGGGGCGGGCTTATGGGTGTTAGAGCCAGTGTCCCCTTGCCAGTGTTTGGCACACTCTCCTGTTGCTATTGTCCACCCAACAAGCTGCTCTTGGTCAGGTGTTTTCTGCCAGCAATGCGAACCCGATTGTAATAGGCTAGGATAAACCTTCGTTGGTCAGAATTTTCTCAAGAGTCATCTAAGTGGCCCCTGAGACAGGCACCGGTCTGTGAAATCCAAGTAACAGGGACACCTGGCACAACTTATTCACAGTGACTTTCCTTTGAAAAGGGAAGTGAGTATGGTGGCAACTCAGAACACCTGAGCTAGTGCCATTGGGTCGTACAGCATGCAGCTCCAAGTAACATTTACAGCAACAAAGTTTAAAGAATTATTATATATTATAAAATTACTAGGGCTGGAGAGATGGCTTAGTGGTTAAGGCGCCTGCTTCCTAAGCCTAAGAACGCTGGTTCCAATCTCCAGGTCCCACGTTTAGCCAGATGCAAAGTGACACAAGGGCGCAATGCCGCACTTGACCACAAGGGGGCACACGCATCTGGATTTTGTTCGCAGAGGCTGAGAGGCTGCTGGCGTGCCCATCTCTGTCTTCCTCTCCCTCTCTCTCTGTCTCTCTCTCAAAAAAAAAAAAATTACTAGCCTCTTCCCATATATAACTTTGTGCTACAGTTTTATGAAAATTTAACCATCTACTGTAGCAGACAGCTTCAGGTTCGCTGAGATGAACTTCCAGACCAGGCACAGTTATGGAGGAAGGGATATTATTTATTGAAGCTTACAGATCCAGGGGAAGTTCCATAATGGCAGAAGAAACTGGCCTGCCTTCACAGGACCAAGCAAGAGAGAAAAACCAACCAGCCACCCAGAACACAGAGCAAAACTACAGCCAAAAGCCCAGCACACTTCAGGAACTCCTGCTAGGCACACTTTGCATATCTTTACAATGGAATCTCAAACCCACCATCAACACCTTAAGACCAGCCCCCAGTAACATTGCCTCTAGCAAGGTGATTGCAGATGCAAACTATAAAGTAATAAAATACTGAATATATTGGGGGACATATATTCAAACTACCACACCTTCCAACGTCTCTATCCTCCCTAAAATGTCATCGAGAGGAGAGGCAGGGTATAAAGACTCCTGAGGCAGGCCGGTGACCATTCTGTTCACAAACCAGCATTCTTACCGTACAGCACAGTGCACCCTCCATGTGTAACTTTATATTATTAAATTTGTTATGCTATGTCTTCAACAGTAATGAACTTTGTCAAAAGCCTACCTGGGACAGGAGAGATGACTTAGCAGTTAAGGCACTTGCCTGTGAAGCCTAAGGACCCAGGTTCGATTCCCCAGTATCCACATAAGCCAGATGCACAAGGTGGCACATGCATCTGAAGTTTGTCCGCAGTGGTTAGAGGACCTGGCATGCCCATTCTCTCTGTCTCTCTATCTGCCTCTTTTTTTTTTCTCTCTCTCAAATAAATTAATTAATTAAATAAAACTTAAAAAAAAAAAAAGCCCAGTTGAAATCTATGAGTATCCTAATGATGGGATTCTGGCTCCTGCTGCTCTCTGAAGAAGAATAGACTTACACCAAAAAAAAAAAAAAAAAAAAAATTCTCAAATTTGCATGCTCCCCTTTAACTCAAGCTGTTCTCACTCTTGTTTGGAGAACCTGCTTTGTTTTACAAATGAAAGAGAAAACACAGGAGAACCAAGAGCCATTGATAAGACAAGAAGATAGCCAACTACCCACCATGAGATGTGTCACCTCTACCACATCTTCCAGGGCCCAGGAGAAATTGCAGGGCAAGTGATGACATGGACACTGCTCATAGTGCTAGCCTGACAACCAGCCCAGATGGATGGTGACAAACACTGTGGTCAATCAAAAAAATAAATTAATTAAAATAAATCCAGAGGCTAAATCAGACTACCAACCTTCTATGGCTCAGGGAATATTGCAGTCAGGTTTGCATTGCTGACAACAATCACCTGACCAAGAGCAGCTTTTGGGAAAAGGGAGTTTATTTTGGCTTATAGACTCGAGGGGAAGCTCCATGATGGCAGGGGAAAACAATGGCATGAGCAGAGAGTGAACATCACCCCCTTGCCAACATAAGGTGGACAACAGCAACAGGAGAGTGTGCCAAACACTGGCAAGGGGACACTGGCTATAACACCCATATGCCCGCCCCCAACAATACACTGCCTCCAGGAGGTGTTAATTCCCAAATCTCCATCAGCTGGGAACCTAGCATTCAGAACACCTAAGTTTACTGGGGACACCTGAATCAAACCACCACAGGGAATAGGGATCGTGGAAGAAGGAGCAGAAAGTCTGTAAGAGCCAGAGTGAGCAGGACTAATCCGAGACCCTGTACCCCTGCTATCTCACAGGCACTGACAGGCCTTCATGCCCCACAGTGAATACCATAACTCCACTGGGAAGGACCTCCAGAGCAGCAGGAGCTGAGGCCAGGGGATAAAAGAGAATAACCTGTTATTAATATAAAATGAAAATTAATATTTAAAAATAAAACCTTCCTTTTGCACAAAAAAAGAAGTCCATTGAAACCAATACTGAGATGAACCACGTGTTGGAACTATCATGCAAGAATTTTAAGGAATATGTCACAATAAAAATGTCTCAACAACAACAACCAAAACAAAGAGCCTAGCTGACAGTAAGCTGCCTTGTAGATTTGGGAAGTTTGGTTCTCTGGTTCTCAGTTGTCCGTAAAGCCTGTGTCATGACTGCCTAGACCTTTAATAGAATTAAATAGCATTAGAAAACATTGCTGGGGCTGGAGGGATGGCTTAGCAGTTAAGGTGTTTGCCTGCAAAGCCAAAGGACCCTGGTTCGATTCCCCAGGACCCACGTAAGTCAGATGCACAAGGGAGTACATGCCCTGGCGTGCACATTCTCTCTCTCTCTGAGTCAAATAAAAACTTTAAAACAAAATAATAATAATAATAATATATAGCATTTCTCTCATAGAAAATGAAATTAAAGCAAGCACAGGTGCCTGTTGCCTGGTCTAGCAGTCTAGTGACCCCATCCCCGTGGGAGCAAGCTTGGCATGACATGTCCTCAATGAATTGGTGTGAGCTTCTACTGTCATTAGTAGTCCTTTGGGGCAATCAAGCCCTCTCTTAAAGGGCACCAGATAACAGTTTGTTCTCTCTAAACTCCAGCTTGCCCCATTCTCAAGAAAGGCCTTTCCTTAACTGAGCTGTATTCGTTCCCAGAAGTTCTCACTAGAGCACACACACAGTCTTCATTCCCAATGCAAAACAACAGCAGCAACAAAACCCCAGAAAGATGATGAGTGGGGCGGGGAGAGCTGACATTCAAAGATGTTTCTAGAAAGCTTTTCTTTTACTGAGTGTGTATGTGGAGAATGTGTTTGCATGTTTATACTATGTATGGGTGTGCACGTGTATGCAAACATGGGGAGACCAGAGGTCAGGCGTCTTACTCAATCACTCTCCATCTTACTTTTTGAAGCAGGGTCTCTCATTGAATCTAGAACTCGCTGATCTGGCTAGGCTAGCCAGCCAGTGAGTCCAGGGGATTCCCTGTCTCCACCTTCCCAGAGCTGGGTGTATAGACATGCAACACCATGCCTAGCATTTTACATAGTAGGTACTTGTGATCTGAACTCAGATCACATGCTTTTAAATCATGCTTTTAAATCCTCATGCTTTTAGATCCTCATGCTTTTAAAGCAAGTACATTACCACTGAGCCATCATACCAGTTCACACATTCTTACTAGTGGTGCCCTTTGTAATAGGGTCTTCCATCTAGTTCTGACTGACAGACAAGAGCCTTGGCATCATTGGGAGTGTCGTTTGGTAGTCTGGGGGGCCTTCATTATCAACAGCTCACTGGGAGCTATTCCACCCCAGCACTGGGGTTTTCCTGTAACAACCTATTGAGTTTGAGAGCAGTTTTATCCACTCCCATAAGAAGTTTCTGCCCAAACTAAAGCTTTCTGTTTTTCTCTAAATTATATTTTAATTAGTTAACAAATAAGTGGCCTTGTGGCCTTCCTTATGGCTTTTTAATACATCTTTAATTTTGGTTGTCCTTCCTCTCACTCCATTCTCTTCCCTCTTCCCTTTCCCCAACTCCACTTTAACCCAAAATCAAGCTGGAATGAAACTGGGAAGCCTCCTCCCTTTTGACTAGCTGCCATAGTGCTGAAAAAATGCTATGCAGTTTTCTAGGAGAGAAAAGTAAGAAAATAAAAGCCATCAAAATAGAAAAGGGACTAGTTGGGGAAAAAAGAGTTCAGTGGGGGCTGGAGAGATGGCTTAGCAGTCAATGCACCTTCCTGCTAAGCCTAAAGAAAGCCCGTTAAATTCTCCAGGCCCCACATTTAGCCAGACACAAAAGTGATGCAAAGGCACAATGCCGCACTTGCCCACAAGGGGGTGCATGTGTCTGGAATTCATTCACAATGGCTGAGAGGCTGCTAGTGTGCCCATTCTCCCTCCCTCCCTCTCTCTCTCTCTCTCTCTCCCTCTCTCTCTTTCTCTCTCTCTCTCTCTCTCTCTCTCTCTCTCTCTCTCTGACTCTCTCAAAAACATTTCAGTGGAAGGGAAAAGGAGGAGGGAGAAAGCATTGAGAGGTTATTATGACCAAATTATATTATGTTCAAGTATGAAAATTGTCAATTAAAAGACAATTTTTTTAATGCACATTGGTGAATCCAGAAGGAAATAAAGGTTCTTGCTAAATGAGAGCTCCACTTTCTCCTCATGCATACTGCAAATGATTGGAATGTGACACAGTGCAGTACAGCAACATGAGCTGAAGGGCAAGCTCCCTCAGGGTCTCTCTACCTATGGCTCTCAGACCCAATTGTCTGCAGGCATCTCCTTGAGAACATCTTCCTGCAAACAAACAAACAAACAAACAAACAAATTTATATACCACAGGAACGGCTGAACTCCTTGGTTTCTGATTAATTAAGCAGCTATGGTTTGCATGGGTGTTTGCCAAAGGCCTGTGACTCTCTTCCTTTTGTCTTGCTTTGCTTCCTGGCTGATGGTGTGAGCAATCTGTTCCTCCACTCATGCCCCTTCATTGCCATTCAGTCTCCTCACCAGAGGCCCCAGTTAATGTGGTTATTCAATCTTATTTTTTTAATTTTTTACTTTAATTTTATTTTTTTGGTTTTTCTAGGTAGGGTTTCACACTAGCCCAGGCTGGCCTGGAAGTCACTATGTAGTCTCAGGGTGGCTTTGAACTCATGGAGATCCTCCTACCTCTGCCTCCCGAGTGCTGGAATTAAAGGCGTGTGTCACCACGCCCGGCTTAGGTTATTCAGTCTTGCACAACAACCTCCAGAGCCATGAGCTCAATAAACCTTTGCTCTTTATAAGTTAATTAACTCAGGCATTCCGTTATAACTGATTAGCACACATGCAATCAGCCAGTACATAGTAATCCCAGATTCCCCTGGTTTGAGACATCTTTAGCCTATAACCAAATGCACCTGTCTCGGTTATTTAGCCCTTAATACCTTGTTTACCACATGGATATGTGTGCACATTTTTTCACATACACATCTCATCTCTAACAATATGAAAGTACTTTGAAGCCGTGAAATGGATCTTGAAATTTTGAGGGTGCAGTACTAAAGAGAGAGACCTAGTATGGAGAGGATACAGCATAAATGCTGGTAGCTAATCCAATGATTACAAACTGAATTGTATTGTTCCCTTCCATCCAGAACGAAGAGCCAGCAAATAGATTAGGGATGTCATAGGAAATAATTTTTTCAAAGGCAGAAATTAAACAAAAAAATTGATAACCACCAGGACCTTGACTTGATGCTATGAACTGTTTAAATGCCTATATTGTGAGCTGCTGTCTTGAGTCCAAATCCAGTGTCTTTAAAATAAGTTTATTTTTATTTTTTTAATTTTTATTTATTTTTGGAGAGAGACACAGAGAGAGAGAGAGAGAGAGGGAGAGGGAGAGGGAGACAGAGATGGGCACGCCAGCAGTCTCTCAGCTGCTGTGAACGAAATCCAGATGTGTGCACCCCCTTGTGGTCAAGTGCGGCATTGCGCCCTTGCGTCACTTTGCATCTGCCTAAACATGGGACCTGGAGATTGGAACCAGCATTCTTAGGGTTAGCAGGCAGGTGCCTTAACCGCTAAGCCATCTCTCCAGCCCTACAATAAGTTTTTATCATTCAGAGGGAGAGAGTTCGCTGGTGCTTACTTCAATTTGGTTTTCAGGTGAATGGTCCATGAATGAAAGAAGTAAAAACTTCGGCTCCCATTCTATTTAAGCAGCATCAAGCCAGGAATCACTCAGCA
This sequence comes from Orientallactaga sibirica, assembly GCA_036365145.1. Taxonomy (NCBI): domain Eukaryota; kingdom Metazoa; phylum Chordata; class Mammalia; order Rodentia; family Dipodidae; genus Orientallactaga; species Orientallactaga sibirica. The sequence continues at coordinate 5,231,584 of JAEOAD010000035.1, forward strand.
GGTATAATGTAGCAGACTTCCTAGTGCCAATTGCTGCATTAAAATTTACTTTCAGAGAACAAAATTTAAGCACTGAAACAAGATATGCTTTATAGATTTGAGGGGTGGGAGGAGGCTGGGCTTTTCTCAGACTCATGACACTTAGGTGATTGAGAAAGCTTCGCCTGCCAGAGGAGGTCCTACTGTGTCGGAATTACTGCTTTTTGGGCTGGTATTTTTTAGATAGAAATTCCAGGAAACCTGGAAACTTTTGAGAAGCACAAATCAATAACGCACCTCCACATTCAAATGTCACTCTGAAATTCACAGGGTCTTCATGCACAACACTTTACTTGGGCCTTTCACTAACCCAAGCAGAAAACACAGTAGGTATTATATCTCCATTTTTAATTTTAGGATTGGAAACTGAGGCTCACATGTTATTAGATCATTATAAGTACTAGTCATGGGGCTGGAGAATGGCTCAATGGTTAAGGCGCTTGCCTGTAAAAGCCAAAGGACCTAGATTCAACTCCCCAGTACCCACGTAAGCCAGATGCACAAGGGGTTACACACATCTGGAGTTCATTAGCAGTGGCTGGAGGACCTGGCATGCCCATCCTCCCTCCCCTCTCTCTCTCTTTCTTTCTCTCTCTCTCTCTCCCTATTTCTCTCTCAAATAAGTAAAGAAAATAAATGTTTTTTTAAAAAGAATTAGTCATATGAGGGGCATCTGCATCACTGATCGTCTCTGCCTCCAAGGGCCTCCTTTAAAACTAAGAGAACTCTCCATGCTGAAATGATGGGGAAATATAAGCTCAGATTCATCTGATAAAATGGAATTTTTTGTTGTGTGTGTTCTGTACATCATATTGATATGCATATAGAAGCATGTGTGTACACATATGGAAGACCAAAGTTAATGTCATGTCCTCATTTCTCCCTACTTTATTCCTTGAGACAAGGTCTCTCACTGAATCTAAAGCTCACCAATATGGCGAGGCTACTAGCCAGGGAGCCCCAGAGTTTCCCTGTCTCCATCCCTAACCCCACCTTTGCGCTGGGATTAGAGGCATGTATCATCATGCCTGGTATTTTATGTGGGTGCTGGGGACCCTCACATTTGTGTAACAAGCCCTTTACCCACTGAACCACCTCCTCAGCTCTCTATGCAAAAGATTTTCATGCTCATTTTAGCATCATAGACCCAATGACCAGCTCTAATAGATTTGCACCTAATGTTTCCTGTATTTTCCCATTTATGTCTATGAATTGGCTCCCTGTTCTTCTTCATTCTTTCTTTTTGCTTAAAATGAAATGCAGTTGGTGTTAGAGATGTAGCTCAGTGGTAAACATTTGCTTGGCTTGCACGAGGCCCTGGGTTTGACCCCTAGTGCCACAAAACAAGTTAAATTAATAGAGCCCTGTTGTGGGGTTGACTTCCTGGCACCAACTCACTGACCCCAACTAGGGAACACAAAGGACTTGGAAATATCTGTTTTAAAGCATCTTAGCCACCAGGGTAGTGAGGACTTACAAGTTCAATATCGCACAGAGAAGGGAAACTCAGAGAAATTAACCTTACATGTGGTATCCTTGCCGCCTCAAGGTACTTGCCAATTTAAAAGCAACAGTAGAGAGTTTGAGAAATTAAATGGACTTGGGTAAGTCTCCCAGGAGTGGAAGTTAAGAATAGGGGTTTAGGGGCTGGAGGGATGGCTTAGCAGTTAAGGAGTTGGCCTGCAAAGCCAAAGGACCCAGGTTCGATTCGTTAGCCAGATGCATAAGGGGGCACACGCATCTCGAGTTCATTTGCAGTGGCTAGAGGCCCTGGCACACCCATTCTCTCTCTCTATCTCCCCCTCTTTTTCTGTCAAATAAATAAGTAAAAATAAATAAAAAAAAAAAAGAATTTGAGTTTAGGGCTTTGAAGGAAAAGAGTCTCAGGCAAATATTCTAGGATATTGCTTATGATACAGAAGAACCACAGCCAAGAAGAAAGCATGAAAAAGACTCGCAGAGAATGAAACACAGTAAGATCAGACCATTTCCCAAGTGCACTCAGGTAATAATCAGACCTAACGTCCTGCTAAAAGCAATCTTTTGTGGAGGAAGTCAGCAGCCCTAACTCCACCCTCTCTCTACGATTCTTCACTACGGTGTCTAGTGCACATGTAATATAAAATAGGCCTGCAAAGAGATAAAAAGCTAGCCATATAGTAAATGAAAGGGGCAGTGAGATAGGATAAGACGCTGGGATACAATGGGAACAGACTCACGTGGACACATGTATCATGACTGTGATGAAGGCGTTCCAGAAAACAAATGACAAGATGGAAATTATAAGTGAAAGCTAGAAACAACAAAAAGAAGATGAATGAAAACTTTTAACAGGAGTCAAGAGCGCAGGGTGTGTGAAACATTACATGCAGGTGAAATGATCAGAAGGAAATTTCCTAGTTGAAGCACAAAGAAATCCAAGGATAAGATTACTAAAGAGCGAATGAGAGACATACGGAATGTCTTTTAATCGTCTAAATAAATGAAATATGATCAACTGCTGTTCTATAAAAAGACAAGAAATAGAGCTGGGAAAGCCTTTAATCCCAGAGGTAGGAGGATGAGTTCAAGGCCACCCTGAGACTACATAGTTAATTCCAGGTCAGCCTGGGCCAGAGTGAGACCCTACCTCAAAAAACAAAAAAAAAAAAAAAAAAAAAAAAGACAAGAAATAGAATGAGGCAAAATCAATATTTGAGAAAATAGCAGTTGAGAATATTTAAAACTGATGAAAGACTTTAAACCATAGTCATAAAAAAGAAGCATAAGTCTCAAGAAGGATAAACAAACAAACAAAAAAAAAAAAGTCCCAGAAGACAGAGGTGTTAAGTCTTCATAGTGTTCAAAGGAAAATCATGAGAATATAGAATTTTTATGCACTGAAATTATCATCCCATAGCAAAGGCTTAATAAGAGAATTTTGAGAAATGCCATAGAACTTTTCAGCAACTTACCTCACTAAAGGAAATACTAAAGAGAGCTCCTCAAAGAAAATAATCCCAGGAAGAAAATGGAAATCCAATAAGGAATAGAAAATAATAAAAATTAAATGTGTGGGCAAATATAAATGGTCACTGAAAATAAGAAGAACAGCGTGTGGGATTTGTAACAAATAGAAAGATAATAGAGAGATAGAATAGAAAAGATAGAAGACAGATATAGATGATAGATAGATATAAAGATAGAATAGAAAAGATAGAAGACAGATATAGATGATAGATAGATATAAAGATAGAATAGAAAAGATAGAAGACAGATATAGATGATAGATAGATATAAAGATAGAATAGAAAAGATAGAAGACAGATATAGATGATAGATAGATATAAAGATAGAATAGAAAAGATAGAAGACAGATATAGATGATAGATAGATATAAAGATAGAATAGAAAAGATAGAACTTAGAGACAGATGGGACTGGAGAAATGGCTTAGCACTTAAGGCACATACCTGTGAAGCCTAAGGACCCCAGTTCGATTCTAAAGGTCCCACTTAAGCCAGATGCACATGGTGGCGCATGCTTCAAGTTCGTTTGTAGTGCCTAGAGGCCCTGGCGCACCCATTCTCACTCTCCCTCTCTTTGTTTCTAATAAATAAATAAATAAAAATAAGATCTTTAAAAATTTTTTAAAAGAAGTTATAGACAGACAGGTAGGTAAGATGTTAGAAAAAAATGTAAAAGGTAGAAGATAGGTATAGATATATAATACACATGTAGAGGTAGATAGATGATAGATAGGTGATAGGTGCATGATAGATAAATGATGCATACATTTTTAAATGACTGCCAGCAAAATGATGGAAAGGAATAAAGAGAATTAAAGAATTCTCAGGTCCTTTTATTGTCCACAAAAAGATATATATATATATACACACACACACTATGTAATGTATATGGTAATTACTAAAACAACATGTAACTAACAAGCTGAGAGGAGAAAATAATGTCAATATGAGTATTTAATTTAAATTTTTATAGCATATTAAGAATAAAACAATCCAATAGAAAACAAAAGATTCACAGAATTAAAATACTACCCAAAAGAAGGCGTCTAACTGGCCACTAAATGAACAAAAAGGTGATCGACTTTACCAGGCATAAATGGAATGCTAACTCATTAGCATGGCACGTGTGCATGTAATAGCAAAATTAAAGAGTGAGAGCCGGGCGTGGTGGCACACGCCTTTAATCCCAGCATTCGGGAGGCAGAGGTAGGAGGATCACCGTGAGTTTGAGGCCACCCTGAGACTACATAGTGAATTCCAGGTCAGTCTGAACTAGAGTGAAACCCTACCTCAAAAAATCAAAAATAAATAAATAAATAAATAGTGATAAAGTCAAATGTTCACACAGATTTCAGAAAACTAAAACCTTCACACACTGGAAGTATATCGTGGTACTAATTCTGAAAGCAATCTGGCAATATCTTCTAAGGATGAACCTACCTTATACGTGAGCAATTTCACTCCCAGGTAGAAATGTAACAGAATATACGCATCTGAACACAAAGAAACATAAGGGAATATTCATAAGAGTTTTAAATGACTCCAGTCCTCAGCAGTAGACTGAATAGATTCATAGCTTAGAATACAACACAGTGATTAACATGAAAATAATTCTATACATTAAAACGTAGATGGATCTTCCAAAACTGCATAATGTTAAGTGAATAAACTCACATACATTGAAATATGTATTGCATGATCACATTTACCTAGTGATAATTTTAAAAGACGGCCAAGCTGTTGGGCTAGATTATATATATAGTAGAAGTGATATTGTAGGATGAATGAGTTCTGTGGAGTAGCCTGGTAAAAGCTTTGGGAGGGCTGGAGAAATGGCTTAGCATTTAAGGCGTTTGCCCACGAAGCCAAAGAATCCCAGTTTGGTTCTCCAGGACCCACGTAAGCCAGATGTACAAAGGTCACATGCATCTAGAGTTCGTTTGCAGTGGCTAGAGGCCCTAGCGTGCCCATTTTCTCCCTGTCTGTCTCTCTTCTATCTCTCTCTGCTTGCAAATAAATTAATTAATTAATTTTTAAAAAAAGCTTCTGGAGCATGGTGGCCTAGGTGAAAGTGGTGGCCACACTGGGGACATTCACATTCTGACTCTGTGCACATGATTTCTGCATTTCTTGCATTAAAATTATGCTTCACTTTAAAATTTGGGAATAACAAAATTAAGTTAACTTTTTAAACCTGTTTACCATGATTTTTGAAAGCAATCATTTTGCAAATAAATGTTTCCCAATAATTATGCTTTGGGTAACTTATACTAAGGAAATATTTCTGCTCCTGGTATTTTACCTTGATAAAGTAATTTTAATGAACTATAATAATTTTATTTTTAGGAAATATTTGTAATGGAAAATATTCTATGGTATATATTCTCTATGTTTTGCAAAGCCATTCCTCTTCTTTTATATACCAGCTTTCTTTCCAATAATGCTGTCATCAAAACCAAACAATGGTCTAGTCCTTTTTTTTTTCCTTTATTTAAATGCATCTGTCTAAGCCAGATGTGATGGCACACGCCTTTAATCCCAGCACTCAGTTGGCAGAGGTAGGCAGATCGCCGGGCATTTGAGGCCACCCTGATTCTACATAGTAAATTCCAGGTTAGCCTGGGCTAGAGTGAGACGACCCTACCCACCCCCCAAAAAAATGTATCTGACCCTCATATTTACAAGGCCAGCACTTTACCAGTTGAGCTATTTCCTCAGCCCTCCACTTACTTTTATGACTCTGTGTTAATCTCCCCTATTAATCTGAACTCTGTGAGGGCAAAGGCAGTGTCTGATTTGCTTGCCATTGTATCCCTAAGCCTAGCATAATTTCTGGAACATATTAGCCATTCAATAAACAGGTACTGAATCCTTCTATTTTACAGCTAAGATCCCTGTCACTGTACACATTGCTCTTAGAGGCAACCTGTGCAAGGATATATGTTCATTTCCAGTCTTTTTGAATGGTCACTTTCCACTCACAATACTATTACATTCCCTCCGACTAAGCAGTGAACACATGTAAGCCCACTCCTCCAGAATGCAGAGCTCACATCTATATTACTGTCTCATACATTCTTCTAATAACACCAAAGTGTTGTGTTTATACAGTCCCTCTCTTTAAATGACGACTTGTCAAGTGCCTACTCTACACCAAACACAAAAAGGGCTAAGGAATTAATGACCATTTATTCTTTTTATTTTCATAACAGTTCCTCAAATTGGTTGATATGATTCTTCTTATGCCAAGAAGTCAAGTAACTCAGCAAAGCACTGGATGTCAGACTCCGGAACTCAGGGTGTTCTCCACCAGGCTTTCGTACTTTCTTTTCCTGAGCCTTAGGACAACTCTACGGTTCGCTTCTATGAAACACACACTCACTAGGGAAACCAATGAACTCCTACAAGGCTCTGTGGGCTTTCGGAGATAGATAAAATAGGGAAAGAAAAAAAGTTAACTTGTAAATCAAGTCACAGAGTGCAAATGAGTTTAGAGTCAATGAATTTACATAGCATAAGCCTTATGGTCAATAACACTTGTAAAACAATTATATACACATGAATGCATGTGTGTATGCCCTAATCCTCACACACACAAATATGTGTGCACTGCAAATATATCATTAATAGTTCTCGTGATCTGTGCTACAAGGGGGTCCAAGACAGGATTCTCCAGGCCAGCAATTTTAAGTTTGACCTGGTTTATATTTCTTTTCCTTTCCAAAAGAGCAACACTCATTGTCCTTGTTCCAGATCTTTCCTGCTCAAAAATGTGGCAACTTCAACCAGCTCATATGATGGGAAACAGAGGACTCACTAAACATCAAGCTTTGTCTTTGATGAAGTCAAACATTCTCACTGTAGCTCTAACTGTCTGTGACTAAGAAAATGCAACTAGTTCTTTGGGCAGAAGCATTGATCAAAGCATTGGGAACGGGACTTCTGTTTCCTCTTCTAAAACCACCACTCAGACAGCACTGATTCCTATCAGTCTGGGTCGACATCTGTTCCACGGAGCCAGGAAGGTACGCTCCCTCCTCCTTCCATTCTGTAAGTACAATGAAGCATGGCTGAACAGAGTGCCATCAGATGAACAGACTTGCTAATTCAGCCTTGTGAGGACATCCCCTGAGCTGTCTCTAGCCCCAGTCATGATATCTCCAGATGCCACCAGACACGCCCACTTAGAAGGATTTCTGTCCATGGAGTGAAGCATTTCAAAAGGATCTCATCAGTCAGTAACGGTTTGACTTGAAAGCACAGGGACCTGAATTCTATCCCCATCCCCCCCCAACCCCGTGTAAAATGCCAGGTGTGGCAGTGCACACACCTGTAATCCAAGGTTTGGAAGGTGAAGATAGAAGGAGGGCTAGAGCTCACTGGTCATCTGATCTATCTTCTTGGGTGAGCTCCAGGTCAGTCAGAGACCCTGACTCAAAAATAAAGGTGGGGGAGCAGGGCGTGGTGGCTCACACCTTTAATCCCAGCAATTGGGAGGCAGAGGTAGGAGGATCACCATGAGTTCAAGGCCACCCTGAGACTACATAGTGAATTCCAGGTCAGCCTGAGCTAGAGTGTGACCGTACCTCAAAAAACCAAAATAATAAAATAAAATAAATAAAAAAAATAAAGGTGGGGGCTGGAGGGATGGCTTAGTGGTTAAGGCATTTGCCTGCAAAGCCAAAGGACCCAGGTTCAATTCCCCCAGGACCCATGTTAGCCAGATGCACAAGGGGGCGCACACATCTGGAGTTCGTTTGTAGTGGCTGGAGTCCCTGGTGTGCCCATTCTCTCTCCCTCTCTCTCTCTCTTTCTCTCTCTCTCTCTCCCTCTTTCTCTGTCAACTAAATAAATAACTATAAAATATTTAATAAAATAAAATTAAAAGGTGGACAGTGCCTGCAGAATGACACCAAGGTTGTCTTCTAACCTCCTCATTCGTGTGAACACATGTGCAGATGTGCATCATCCTGCACCACAAACAGGAAAGAAGCGCTTCTTGTCTTGTCTTCCCTCTTTACCGTGAGAACATTTCCACCCATCCGGTCTAACAAGCAAGAAACCGAACAGTCTCCTCCACTATACTTTCTCCACCACTGTTCCCTGCTGATCAACACCTCTTGTTGGTGTCTCTCTCTCAGAATGCCCTCTGCAGCCCCGCATACAATTTCTAAAATGGGGACAATTACGATGGCATTTCTGTTTCCAATGTCCAAGCTGCAAATCTTTTTCCATTACGCTGGTGGAGTTACCCACCAAGAGAACAAAACAAAACTTACCAAATGATTTCAAATGTATTCGTATCTATAGACTCTACATTACCTCAAGAATAAAGGAAAGGGCTGGGGAGATGGCTTAGCAGTTAAGGATACAAGTCCCACACAAGCCAGATGCACAAGGTGGTGCATGCATCTGAATTTGTTTGCAGTGGCTAGAGGCCCTGGTGTGCCCATTTTCTCTCTCTCTCTCTCTCTCTCTCTCTCTTTTCTAATAAATAAATAAAATAAATATTAAAAATAGAATAAAGGAAAGTTCCTTAGTTTGAAATTCAGAAAACTGGTAAGGATGGTTTGGCAATATAAACATGGACCATGAGTGTGTGCTTGTGTGTGTGTGTATGGTTTCTACTTTGTAATTTTCAGAGGCTTAATTTCCTTTGTTCTCTCAATAAATCTAGATGTGCAAGTATGACCATGTGGTAGTTTGTATAGATGGCCCCCAATATATTCAGTGTTTTATTACTTTGTTGTTTGCATCTGCAGCCACCTTGCTGGAGGCAGTGTCTCTGGGCGGTTCTTAAGGTGTGGTGGTGGGTTTAGGATTTCAATCTAAGGATATGCACAGTGTGCCTAGCTGGAATTCCTGAAGTGTGCTGTGCTGTGTGACTTTTGGCTTTTGGCTTTTCTTTCTTGCCTAGTCCTGTAAGAGCAGGCCAGCTTCTTCTGCCATTATGGAACTTCCCCTGGATCTGTAAGCTTCAATAAATCCCTTCCTCCATAATTTTGCCTTGTCTGGAAGTTCATCTCAGCAAACCTGAAGCTGTCTGCTACAGACCACAGCCAGCCAGCAAAGAGAGAGACTCCTTCTTCATAGACTGTTTTGACTGAGGAAAGCCTTGCTCAGAATCCCACAGCAAGCCTTGTTTTGTGCCTTACCTGCCACGGTTTCCTACCTTGTTCATGAATAAATCAAGCTCACATTAAAAAAAATTCTCGGGTCACTTATGTATAGAATCATGTCATCTGCAAATAGGGCTAACTTAGCTTCTTCATTTACAGTTTCTATCCCTTTGATTTCTTTCTCCTGTCTTATTGCTTGAGCTAGTACTTCTAGCATTATGTTGAAGAGCAGAGGTGAGAGTGGACACCCCTGCCTTGCTCCTGATCTCAATGGGAATTCCTTCAGTCTCTCCCCATTGAGAATTACTTGGGCTTTAGGAGCTTTATATATAGCCTTTATTATGTTGAGATATAAACCATCCATTCCTATTCTCCCCAATGTTTTGATCATGAAGTGATGTTGTATTTTGTCAAAGGCCATTTCTGCATCTATCGAAATGATCATGTGGTTTTTGCTTAAGCTTGTTTATGTGGTGTATTACAAGATAGCATACGTGGGTGAGACAAAACATGGAGAGGCCTGGTCGGAATCTGGAACAGGGTCAGTCCCCAGACAGTTAGCTATTCTAGTGCCAGAGGGTGCTACACAAGCGACTGGGGGAAAATGACCAACATCTGTCCAAACAACTCACAGTCTAAGCTACCCAGCAAGAAACAACGTGACCTGATGCTCAAACAAGTGCAGTAGTGTCACACAGCCACGGTGGGTAACCAATTGCTCTTGATTTGGCTAATAGATCCACTCAGTGGAATGGAACTCATTGCTGGAACTGGGAAATACGTCAAAACCATGTACAAAAAATGAGCTCAGTCTCCAAGATCAAGCTCCCACCAAATGTGGGCTAGAAGAGGGCCTATGCATATAAAATTCTCTCTAAAATAACTATGGCCATTCCATCTATCTAGTACTAACTTCTCTCCGTTGGAGAATTTGCTTACCTTTTTCAGGTGGATGATGAACCTGAAGGGAGGATCTGCCTATCACACTTCATCAGGGCCCCAGCTGAAACCATAGAGTAATGCGGAGAAAGGGAAAGAGTGCAGCTTTCTCGGTGAACCGGACACCAGAAAAGGGCTGAAGGAGATAAACACAGAGAACATCCAACTCCAACTAAGCCAGATATCCAGAGACACAGAGGCTCCCAAAACCTCATCACTGAAGTAGAACTAAAATGACCCCAATGTGGCTCAGGGAAACTCATGGAAGAGGGGGCAGAAAGATTGTTAGAGCCACAAGTTGGGGCATTATGCATAGAGACTTAGCCTATCCCCCATAACTCTTGATGACCCCCACAATGCATGACCCACATTCCCCATTAGGGTCCCTTTGGAAAGGGGAGGACAAGGAAGAGGATAATGGAGTCACCAATATGAATGTAAAATTAGAATAATATAAATAAAAAAATAAATTATAAAAATATCCAAATGTCTTGATAGACTCAAACTAATTAAGGACCTCTTGGGACCGGGTTAGGGTCACCTCATGTGGGATAACCTGTTAAATGTGTTTGTTCTTTGCCTGTGGTTCCCTAGCAAAGAGCTCAAACACCCTCAAAATTCCCCTAGTAATGACATAGAAGTCTGAACAGCCTTGCGACAATAGTCTGGAACTTTTGCAAGCATTTGGATTAAGTTTAAAATCTTTCAATTCATCACTTTCCTGTGTTGCCTTCAAAATAAAATCAAGGCATAAGAATTATCATTAAAATAGCAGAAATAGTCTCCACAACAAGAAAGACCCATAATGCTTGTATTTTCTAAATGGTTTCCCTGTGGTTTTAAATAGCCCATGTTGACTTTCAAATCCTTGTTCTGGTGCATAAAATGGTTCTTCTTTGCAGTTTTCTACATGGGGTGTGGTAGTTTGAATAGATGGCCCCCAATATATTTAGTGTTTTATTAGTTTGTAGTTTGCATCTGCAGCACCTGGCTGGAGGCAGTGTCTCTGGGCAGATCTTAAGGTGTGGTGGTGGGTTTGAGATTATTCCAATCTAAAAATATGCAAAGTGTGCCTAGCTGGAGTTCCTGAGGTGTGCTGTGCTGTGTGGCTTTTGGCTTTTCTCTCCCTTGCCTGGTCCTATAAGAGCAGGCAAGCTTCTTCTGCTATTATGGAACTTCCCGTTCAATAAATCCCTTCCTCCATAACTGTGCCTGGTCTGGAAGTTCATCTCAGTGAACCTGAAGCTGTCTGCTACATGGGAAGTCCCTGATGGGTAGAAACTATGGGTAGCCTTTCCATGTCTTCCCTCTGAACCCTACAACAGTGACTAGGAAGATCTGCCCACAGCAGATAAATTCTGTTCGGTGACTGATGATAGCCTTTGGAACGGAGAAAAGCACCCCTCCACGTCCTCCGTGGTTTCCGGATTAGAGCAGAAGAACAATGTGCCTTCTATGGGATTGACATGATAATAACTACAAGGCCATTTGGCAGCTAACTGGAGTGTTGCTCATCTGCCAGCTTTGCATAGAAATCAGCATGGGGCCAGGAACGAGGATCAAGGGCAAATGGCTTCCTCTCACTCTAGAGGCAGAGAAAGAGGAGATGATGCCACGGCCAGAGAGTCCACGTCATCGGCAGGAAACTGAGCTACTGGCCTCCAAGACATATAACTTAAGGACAGTAGAAAAGGGGTTTACCATTGGTGTTAAAAAAAAAGTACTCATAATTCACATATTTCCACCAAAATCAGGAAAGCAGCAGGAAGCCTTGCCTGCTTAGGAATCCAATGAGAAACTTCATGGGTGTGAACCAAACCATTTCTGCCCACGCTGCATTTCCAAGACACAGTTGATAAAATTATTCTCCATTTTGTAAAATGCAGAAGAGAAGGGTGTTTTTAAAGACAGTGAGAAGGAGTCAGATAGCTCTTTTAGGCATTTGCCTGCAAAGCCAAAGGACCCAGGTTCAATTCCCCAGGACCCATGTTAGCCAGATACACAAGGGGGCGCACACATCTGGAGTTCGTTTGTAGTGGCTGGAGTCCCTGGTGTGCCCATTCTCTCTCCCTCTCTCTCTCTCTTTCTCTCTCTCTCTCTCCCTCTTTCTCTGTCAACTAAATAAATAACTATAAAATATTTATAAAATAAAATTAAAAGGTGGACAGTGCCTGCAGAATGACACCAAGGTTGTCTTCTAACCTCCTCATTCGTGTGAACACATGTGCAGATGTGCATCATCCTGCACCACAAACAGGAAAGAAGCGCTTCTTGTCTTGTCTTCCCTCTTTACAGTGAGAACATTTCCACCCATCCGGTCTAACAAGCAAGAAACCAAACAGTCTCCTCCACTATACTTTCTCCACCACTGTTCCCTGCTGATCAACACCTCTTGTTGACACCTCTTGTTGGTGTCTCTCTCTCAGAATGCCCTCTGCAGCCCTGCATACAATTTCTAAAATGGGGACAATTACGATGGCATTTCTGTTTCCAATGTCCAAGCTGCAAATCTTTTTCCATTACGCTGGTGGAGTTACCCACCAAGAGAACAAAACAAAACTTACCAAATGATTTCAAATGTATTCGTATCTATAGACTCTACATTACCTCAAGAATAAAGGAAAGGGCTGGGAAGATGGCTTAGCAGTTAAGGATACAAGTCCCACACAAGCCAGATGCACAAGGTGGTGCATGCATCTGGAATTTGTTTGCAGTGGCTAGAGGCCCTGGTGTGCCCATTTTCTCTCTCTCTCTCTCTCTCTCTCTCTCTCTCTCTCTTTCTCTCTCTTTTTCTAATAAATAAATAAAATAAATATTAAAAATAGAATAAAGGAAAGTTCCTTAGTTTGAAATTCAGAAAACTGGTAAGGATGGTTTGGCAATATAAACATGGACCATGAGTGTGTGCTTGTGTGTGTGTGTATGGTTTCTACTTTGTAATTTTCAGAGGCTTAATTTCCTTTGTTCTCTCAATAAATCTAGATGTGCAAGTATGACCATGTGGTAGTTTGTATAGATGGCCCCCAATATATTCAGTGTTTTATTACTTTGTTGTTTGCATCTGCAGCCACCTTGCTGGAGGCAGTGTCTCTGGGCGGTTCTTAAGGTGTGGTGGTGGGTTTAGGATTTCAATCTAAGGATATGCAAAGTGTGCCTAGCTGGAATTCCTGAAGTGTGCTGTGCTGTGTGACTTTTGGCTTTTGGCTTTTCTTTCTTGCCTAGTCCTGTAAGAGCAGGCCAGCTTCTTCTGCCATTATGGAACTTCCCTGGATCTGTAAGCTTCAATAAATCCCTTCCTCCATAATTTTGCCTTGTCTGGAAGTTCATCTCAGCAAACCTGAAGCTGTCTGCTACAGACCACAGCCAGCCAGCAAAGAGAGAGACTCCTTCTTCATAGACTGTTTTGACTGAGGAAAGCCTTGCTCAGAATCCCACAGCAAGCCTTGTTTTGTGCCTTACCTGCCACGGTTTCCTACCTTGTTCATGAATAAATCAAGCTCACATTAAAAAAAATTCTCGGGTCACTTATGTATAGAATCATGTCATCTGCAAATAGGGCTAACTTAGCTTCTTCATTTACAGTTTCTATCCCTTTGATTTCTTTCTCCTGTCTTATTGCTTGATCTAGTACTTCTAGCACTATGTTGAAGAGCAGAGGTGAGAGTGGACACCCCTGCCTTGCTCCTGATCTCAATGGGAATTCCTTCAGTCTCTCCCCATTGAGAATTACTTGGGCTTTAGGAGCTTTATATATAGCCTTTATTATGTTGAGATATAAACCATCCATTCCTATTCTCCCCAATGTTTTGATCATGAAGTGATGTTGTATTTTGTCAAAGGCCATTTCTGCATCTATCGAAATGATCATGTGGTTTTTGCTTAAGCTTGTTTATGTGGTGTATTACAAGATAGCATACGTGGGTGAGACAAAACATGGAGAGGCCTGGTCGGAATCTGGAACAGGGTCAGTCCCAGACAGTTAGCTATTCTAGTGCCAGAGGGTGCTACACAAGCGACTGGGGGAAAATGACCAACATCTGTCCAAACAACTCACAGTCTAAGCTACCCAGCAAGAAACAACGTGACCTGATGCTCAAACAAGTGCAGTAGTGTCACACAGCCACGGTGGGTAACCAATTGCTCTTGATTTGGCTAATAGATCCACTCAGTGGAATGGAACTCATTGCTGGAACTGGGAAATACGTCAAAACCATGTACAAAAAATGAGCTCAGTCTCCAAGATCAAGCTCCCACCAAATGTGGGCTAGAAGAGGGCCTATGCATATAAAATTCTCTCTAAAATAACTATGGCCATTCCATCTATCTAGTACTAACTTCTCTCTCCGTTGGAGAATTTGCTTACCTTTTTCAGGTGGATGATGAACCTGAAGGGAGGATCTGCCTATCACACTTCATCAGGGCCCCAGCTGAAACCATAGAGTAATGCGGAGAAAGGGAAAGAGTGCAGCTTTCTCGGTGAACCGGACACCAGAAAAGGGCTGAAGGAGATAAACACAGAGAACATCCAACTCCAACTAAGCCAGATATCCAGAGACACAGAGGCTCCCAAAACCTCATCACTGAAGTAGAACTAAAATGACCCCAATGTGGCTCAGGGAAACTCGCGGAAGAGGGGGCAGAAAGATTGTTAGAGCCACAAGTTGGGGCATTATGCATAGAGACTTAGCCTATCCCCCATAACTCTTGACGACCCCCACAATGCATGACCCACATTCCCCATTAGGGTCCCTTTGGAAAGGGGAGGACAAGGAAGAGGATAATGGAGTCACCAATATGAATGTAAAATTAGAATAATATAAATAAAAAAATAAATTATAAAAATATCCAAATGTCTTGATAGACTCAAACTAATTAAGGACCTCTTGGGACCGGGTTAGGGTCACCTCATGTGGGATAACCTGTTAAATGTGTTTGTTCTTTGCCTGTGGTTCCCTAGCAAAGAGCTCAAACACCCTCAAAATTCCCCTAGTAATGACATAGAAGTCTGAACAGCCTTGCGACAATAGTCTGGAACTTTTGCAAGCATTTGGATTAAGTTTAAAATCTTTCAATTCATCACTTTCCTGTGTTGCCTTCAAAATAAAATCAAGGCATAAGAATTATCATTAAAATAGCAGAAATAGTCTCCACAACAAGAAAGACCCATAATGCTTGTATTTTCTAAATGGTTTCCCTGTGGTTTTAAATAGCCCATGTTGACTTTCAAATCCTTGTTCTGGTGCATAAAATGGTTCTTCTTTGCAGTTTTCTACATGGGGTGTGGTAGTTTGAATAGATGGCCCCCAATATATTTAGTGTTTTATTAGTTTGTAGTTTGCATCTGCAGCACCTGGCTGGAGGCAGTGTCTCTGGGCAGATCTTAAGGTGTGGTGGTGGGTTTGAGATTATTCCAATCTAAAAATATGCAAAGTGTGCCTAGCTGGAGTTCCTGAGGTGTGCTGTGCTGTGTGGCTTTTGGCTTTCTCTCTCCCTTGCCTGGTCCTATAAGAGCAGGCAAGCTTCTTCTGCTATTATGGAACTTCCCGTTCAATAAATCCCTTCCTCCATAACTGTGCCTGGTCTGGAAGTTCATCTCAGTGAACCTGAAGCTGTCTGCTACATGGGAAGTCCCTGATGGGTAGAAACTATGGGTAGCCTTTCCATGTCTTCCCTCTGAACCCTACAACAGTGACTAGGAAGATCTGCCCACAGCAGATAAATTCTGTTCGGTGACTGATGATAGCCTTTGGAACGGAGAAAAGCACCCCTCCACGTCCTCCGTGGTTTCCGGATTAGAGCAGAAGAACAATGTGCCTTCTATGGGATTGACATGATAATAACTACAAGGCCATTTGGCAGCTAACTGGAGTGTTGCTCATCTGCCAGCTTTGCATAGAAATCAGCATGGGGCCAGGAACGAGGATCAAGGGCAAATGGCTTCCTCTCACTCTAGAGGCAGAGAAAGAGGAGATGATGCCACGGCCAGAGAGTCCAAGTCATCAGCAGGAATCTGAGCTACTGGCCTCCAAGACATATAACTTAAGGACAGTAGGAAAGGGGTTTACCATTGGTGTTAAAAAAAAGTACTCATAATTCACATATTTCCACCAAAATCAGGAAAGCAGCAGGAAGCCTTGCCTGCTTAGGAATCCAATGAGAAACTTCATGGGTGTGAACCAAACCATTTCTGCCCACGCTGCATTTCCAAGACACAGTTGATAAAATTATTCTCCATTTTGTAAAATGCAGAAGAGAAGGGTGTTTTTAAAGACAGTGAGAAGGAGTCAGATAGCTCTTTTAGGCACTTAGGCTGACACCTGACAGTTAAAAGGCACAGGCAAGAAATTGCCGGGCGTGGTGGCGCATGCCTTTAATCCCAGCACTCAGGAGGCAGTGGTAGGAGGATCGCTGTGAGTTCGAGGCCACCCTGAGACTACATAGTGAATTCCAGGTCAGCCTGAGCTACGGTGAGACCCTACCTTGAAAAACCAAAAAAAAAACAAAAAGGCACTGGCAAGAAATGAAAGGATGGTCTGACTTCTTCTCTCTTGCCTGGTTCCCTAGACCTGTCTTTCCTCAAACAGCCCAGGCCCTTCCTGGGAGGGAATTCTCTCCTAGGATTTAAATCTAGCCCTAACATTGTGGTTGATCAAAGTTCAGCCCCTCTTCCTGAGACAACCCCTAGCCCAAACCAATCAGCTGTCTCTCAGGTGAGTTGAGCCCAAAAGGAAGGCCCACCACCCTAAGGTTATAAATGCCTTTGCAAGGGGAGGGTATGCTGTCTGAGCTGCCTGACCACTTGGGAACCTCCAGCTGCTGTTGAGGTTCCCCTCGACTCAGCTCAGGCCCAGCCAGCATAGGGGAGCCCCCAGCCCTTCCTTTCCACATGGGCTCTTTACCCTCTCCAGCTCCCCACAAGGCAGGAGTTCTTTGTACTTTCTTTCCTTTTTCTTCACTCCCACCACGTGGGCTCTCAAACCACGTGGGTGTCTTCATTCTCCTTCCCTTGGCTCTGTGCTTCCCTCACCAAATGTGACAATTTACTAATTATCCTCCCCCGTCTAATTTTATTCAATTCTTTGGTGACAAGTCGAAATGAACCTAGGATTTGGGGATTCAAGGACTTTCCTGAACCCCTAGTCCCCCCCCCCATTTCAATACAATTGATTCGACCTAACTACCTGCTAAGAAGTCACAGCAAAATGGATCTCATTCCTCGTCACATCACGTCCTGCACCCTGATGCACCTGTGACCGTGTCCAGCACTCATTAAGTGCTCATTAAGTGCCTCGTTCAGAATGGAGCAAGCCCTGCTCCAGTCAAAGGCAGGACATCCTTTCAGCCCCCAGAGCCCAGAATTGCACCATTAGTTTTTGGATGCTGATGAAAGGTCAGAGGTTCCCTGAGCCTGTCTGGAATTAAAGAGACCTCACCGATCCTTCCATCAGAGATTCTGGTGGAATCACCAAGAGAGGAAAAATACCTCGACATTATGAAACTCAAGGGTAGATCTGAGACAAGAGAAAGCATAGCTCCATGGAAACGTTTAACCTGGCCCCGGGGTTCTCTTTGCCATGTCTTTCTCACAATAACCCAGGGACCTTGAAATAGTTTGTTTTAGAATGTTCTTTTTCATATTACAAAGAACCACAAATGTCAAGAGGGAAAAATAATACAAGTTTTCTGGTTACCATAGCTTATAGTTGAAAATGTATATGAGTTTGCACGAATGCTGAAGGAGTTTACAAATGGCAATTCAGACAGTCTTGTACTTGGGATTGCTTCAATATATCTTTCTGAGAAAAATCAACATTTTAAAATCCAAGTTTAAAGGGGTCCTGTAGGAATACATTGGAGAGTTGTTTCTCATTTTATTAACTTGAACTTGACATTCCTACTTATTTCTATGGTTTTTCACAGCTCTCCATGCAATGTTCCCCTCAAGGTCTACAGACATACCATGCAGAGCCTTGATGTCTCCAGCTCAGCTGGAAGTCATGTTGTTTTCTTGAGAATAGAAAAGAAGAAAATGTCCTAGCCAGAGACTCTGAAGTGCCCCATGCTGTCTGGACATGACTCAACAAGTCAGTGTTGTGGCCATACTGTTAGGAATGAAGAGACACTTGCGTCCCCATGTGGCTATCAGACTATTGAAACAATGGGCCCCAAGAAATTGTAATTTCTCCAAGAATCTCGTGTTAGGAGAAAGAAGGGGCTGATTCCCGGTGCCAGCCAGACAAGGAGCTGATCTCCCCTGAAGAGGTTTGACACAATTCTTACAACTTCTCAGACCACCTTGAAGGACAGACTGAGCCCAAGACAATAAGAGACAAGAACACACCTTGACCAGACCTACTTAGCTCTGCTTAAACCTAAACCTCCAGCCAGGACTCCAGAAATGGTCATGGGGGAAGGAGGGTCACTGGACCTCTTTATTCTTTCCAGTGTGGCCACACTGACTAAATCTCTCTTCTCTGCTTTCCATTACTTGTCTCTTTCATTGGCCTGCTGAGGATTACCAGTAAAGCTAGCTTGTTACACCTGCCAGGACCCAGGCTTCGATATCATGAGAGACAACCTGACTACACCAGCTGATGAGGAAAGATAGTCAGGAACATGGAAAGTTCTAGACTTGTGTGATTGTCAGAAGACCTGGTTCCAGTATCATTTGATCAAAACCTAGCCACTCTGAGTGTCTTCATGAAATGACTCTACTAAGGCTGAGCTGGCCATCATTTGTGTTGTTGCTGTGACCGTTAATGGTTTCCTGCGCCATAGCCATCTAACCCCTCTACCCATCATGCTTTGCAGGCTACCCTCCTGTGACACCTCCTTCCCATCCAGCATGTGCCTGTATTTTACAGCCATAATTATTTGAGAAAAGTGGGGTGGAGAAGAAGAGACATTGAGAATGATTTGACTCACATCCCACACCCATCAAGGTTGGCCCAGGCTGGTACTTTAGGCTGGAAATGAGTCTCTGGTCAGGGATAAAGAAACAATTTTCCCGGCCTTCTCCCTCAAGTGGATGGAAGACTTTGGATTCTGATCTACCATACAAAGTCCATTTCTGTGATGTGTATGTTGAGTCCTCTGTGATACTTACATGTGTCAACACAGATCTCTCGTAATTAATTCAAACATGTTAATCAGGAAAAAGGGGCAAGAGGTTGTAAAGGCGGCTCAGTAGGTTAAAGGTGCTTGTTTGCATTTCTCATTGACCTGGGTTCAATTTCCAAGCCACCCACCTGAAAAAGTTGAATTGAAACGTGGTGCAAGTGTTTGCAGGAGCAAGAGGCTCTGGTACACAAATAAATATCTAGGCTGGGGAGATGGCTCAGCCAGTAAGGACATATGCTTGCAAAGTCTACCAGACCAGGTTCAAGTCTCCAGCATCTACATAAGCCAGACACACAAACTGGTGTTTGTGTCCAGAGTTCACTTGCAATTGCAAAAGACACCAGTGCTAGTGAACTTATTCTCTTTCTCTCTCTCCCTTTCTGTCATATAAACAAATAAACATATTTTAAAATGAAAGCTCTCAATAACAAAAATTTTTAAGAGGAAAGAGCAAGAATCTAAGCAGGGAGTAAAAAGAAGGAAGGAGCTAGCCACTGTGGCACATTTCTGTCAGATTCTGGGTTCAAAAGAGACAGGAACTGGAGACAAATTGTTTCTTGCTATTTAATGTCAGTTTCTCCTAGCAGGATCAAAAGTGATCAAGATAGAGGTGTGGACTTCAAAAGCGACAAGTGAAGAGATTTATGGAGATTTATGGAAATAAACAGGAAGAGGAAAACTGCCCTGCAAGGGAGTGTCCTTGAGTGACTGACTGAGGTGGGAGCTAGGGGGAAGTGACACACTCTCTTCTCATCCCAGGTGTGGTCAATTTCCGTAGCAGGATATGGTGCAAATCCCAGCCCTAGGCTGAGCTTGGATACGTGGGAGGAGGGGAAGAATAGACAGCTTTTGAACTCACAATACCTCTAATCTCAGCACTCAGGAGGCTGAGGTAGGAGGAACATGAGTTTGAAATCAGCCTGGGCTATATAGCAAGTCTCGCCAGAGCTATATAGTAAGAGTCTATCTCAAAAGAAGGAAAGAAAACAGGCCATTCCAGTTAACTTCATGTTACTGGCACAAAGCACCTGAACGAAAGCAGCTTATGGGAGGAAAGGGTTTATTTTGGCTTACAAACCCAAGGGTAAACTCCATGATGGCAGGGAAAATGATGATGGCATAAGAAGAGGCTGGACATCACCTCTGTCGCAGTGGGTAGAAAACACCAACAGAAGAGTGTGCCAAACACTGGCAAAGGGAAGCTGGCTATAACACCCATAAGCTTGCCCCAGCAACACACCTCCTCAAGGAGGCTCCAGGTCCCAAATTGCCATCAGCTGGACACCTAGCATTCAGCACTTGAAGGAGTTAGCAAATCTCTCTAATGAGGCTCTGGGCAATTCATCATACTTCTGCTGACCGCCAAGAAAACTGTCAAGAGACTTCCCCCTGCTATCTCAATGACCTCAGAGGAGGCTGAAGAGATGGCTTAGCGGTTAAGGCACCTGCCTGCAAAGCCTAAGAACACCCATTCGAATCTCCAGTTCCCACATTTAGACAGATGCAAAAGTGATGCAAGCACGCATGCCCACAAGGGGGCGCACGTGTCTGGAATTCATTCACGCCAGCTGAGAGGCCGCTGGCACACCCATTCTCTCTCTGTCTCTCTTTCTCTCTGTGTTTCTCGCTCTCTGTGTGTCTCTCTCAAGTTAAAAATAAATAAATAAGGGCTGGAGAGATGGCTTAGTGGTTAAGGCATTTGCCTGCAAAGCCAAAGGATCCCAGTTCAACTCTCCATGACCCATGTAAGCCAGATGCACAAGGGGGATGCATGCATCTGGAGTTCATTTGCAGTGGCTGGAGGCTCTGGCATGAGCATCTCTCTCTCTCTCTCTCTCTCTCTCTCTCTCTCTCTCTCTCTCTCTCCTCTTTCTCCCTCAAATAAATAAATAAAATATTTTTTTAATTATAAATAAATAAATAAAATATTTCAATGACCTCAGAGGAGCCAGACACCTGGCTACCTATCTCTAAAGAAAGAAGTTCACTGCCTTCATAGTCATCCCTCCCACTCCTTGAACATAAAACCTCCCTGGCCCTATGCTGGATGGACACCTTGCCTTTCCAGAGTCTCCACGGCTGAGATGTAAAGTGTCCCTCTACGACTGGACTCTCCCCTTGTTGGGCATTGCTAAAAATGGGCTGGGGCTGTGAGGGAGCTGGCCTGAACTGTTGGACACGGCCAGTGACCTTGGGCTGTGGGGAATGCAGCTGGCCTTATCATCAGGAACCCACCCTGGCGATGGTGACTGGCCCTCCTTGCCCTCGGGCAAGGTTGTAGTGCGCCCTGTCATCGCCCAGAGTGGGCAGAACTGGCGAGGCCCTCCCCTTGATCCCAAAAAGCATCTGACCATTCCATAGACAGGCTTCCCCCCCCACACACAGTTCCTGACCTTGTGGCTAGCTGTCCAAGAGACCCTTATGTGGCTGAAGTCACTTAGCTTTCCCACCACTATCTCCCTTACACTTCTGCCTTTCAACCAGTTAGACAGCAACCCATAAACTATGTATCCGATCACCATATAGTCTGTATGTGCAGTCTCAACCTTTCTCAAGTGTTTATAAACCCACTCCCCTTTTGAATAAACGAGTGCTGTCCATCAGACGGTCTCCCGGGTGTTCATTGCCCATCATAGCACTCACCTGCTGCTCTAGGACCTTGCTTCTTCCCCCAACTCCTCCTGCACCCAGGACATCAGTGGCCAACAACCCTGAGGAACGGTGAGGACTCACATCCTCTAATAAAGCCTAATTCTTCTATCAAAGATATTCCTACTTGCTTCTGGTCTTTTTCTAAGAGAACACATGGGTTTCTCAGGTACACCTAATTCACACCACCACAGAGGCTCTACACTGACCCCTCTAACAAGCTCTACTTCATAACTCCACTCCATAGATATAAAATGAGTCCCATGATGGGCAACAGCAAGGTGCTCGGTCTCGTTAGCTTCCTTTATATTTTACAAGGAGAACCAGTGATAAGCAAGACAAATAACTTTTCTTTTTTAGCTGCTTGTGGTGATGTGTGCCTGTATGTGCCTATAACTAATGCAGGTGCTATGATTATGTGTTGACTGTACTGGGGTCACTGGTGATATTGAAAAGAAGTTATGAGGACAATATCATGACCAGAAGAGCAAAGAGAGATTGGGTATGAGAAAAGAGAAGGACAGCGCAAAAGGAAACAGATTGTGGAAATAGATGCACAACAATGTACACCAAACTGTAGGATGAAAATTGGTACCCATGGGAAATTTTATGTCTTGCACATTTTATCATATTTAGAAAGAAAGAGGAAGAAAATGACAGGCAAAGGGCAGTGTTGAATAATCAAAAGAAATTTGCAGAACGAAGAGAGAAATAGCTTGTGTATTTTCTTACAGGCATGATTAATCCTATAGGGAATAAAATTTAAAAATTCCAGAAAGTTAACATTAATTACAGGATGAAATCCCTTGTGTAAAAGACAACTGGAACGCAGAATCAGATGATGCTGTGGGGTGGGATCCATGGGTATGTGGCTGAGGCGCAGGTACGCTGGAAGATTTGCTAGTGAACTAAATGTGAAGGCACATGGGGGGGAGGGGGGAAAGTATGGAGAGTTTATAGAGAGAGAAGAAAGTGTGAAATAAGTCTACTGAAAGGCAGAAAATAAGCAAGACTTCCTGATGTATGTGCTTAGGAATTTAAAGAGAAACCCATTGGTACAGTCCTGAGTTTCCTAGCTATATTTGGCTACTCAAGAAGTAAAGAGCAGGCAGAGCATTGGATTTAACCAGAATCTGGATACTGCTGGGCAAGGATGATGGAGGGGGAAGGTAGCAGAAAATAGAGAGTATTTTCAAGGAAAAGAAAAAAAAAACATGGAATGAATCTAAACTGAGTTAGGAAGGAAATGAAATCCCCAGAGGTTGTGCACAATAACCAATGGATGAAGTCATTGACTTACAGATCCACAGAGTCAGAGAATGGTCAAAGTAGTTAATTCCACAATAAGAAACGAAGATCTGAGGTAGTAGAAGAGGCTGGCAGTCTCGATTTTAGAAGGAGCCACGCCAAACCAGATCAGGGAGGGATTTAAACAAAACTACACTTTTCTTGGAAAAGATCAGAATATTTTTTCCGGGAAACAGCGGAAATCTCACTTTGGGGGTTGTGGCCCGACACGCTCCACAGCAGCTGAAGCAGCCGCCCCAATCCGCGGCGCTAAGCCGCTGCTCAGATCAGCTGAGACTCGCTGAGCTTCCCCTGCAGCCGCTGCCGCTGCCGCTGCTGCTGTCGCCGCCGCTGCCGCCACCGCAGAAACAAACAACAACAACAACAAAAATAATAAATAAACGGGGAACTTTCCAACCTCATCAGTCTCCTCTCAGAGTCCAGAAAGTGAAGAAACGTCTGCTGAACTACTGAAAGAGCTACAGGAGAACACGGTGAGCCACTACAAGCTTCCTGAACTCGCCCATCCCCCAACCATCAGATCCCCAGTGAATTGGCAGAATTCAACCATTAGCAGCAGCCTGTACTACATCACCAACACCTGACCCAGCACAGCTAAGCCAAGTTCCACAGCTCAGGGAACGAGGTGGGCACTCAGCATTGGTGAGTTTGGAAGCCACACCAAAAGGTAACAAAGACCTGCATTGGAAGTGCTAACCTCCCTTTCCAGGTCAGGGCAGGTTATGGGTTACATATTGGTGGTTGGCCTTACCATTTTCAAATAAGCTGAATATGAGGTGTTGAATATTGCTGCCTGTAATACTTTTGGATTTAAAGGGTCTTTATCTTTTGCTTCTGTCATTATTGGGGGCAGGGTCTGATTCCTAGCTGACAAGATTAAAGGTGTGGAAGAAACACACCCTTAGGGATTTTGACATTATAAGACTCTTTGTTTCAATTCCCACACTTGTATACTCTGTGCTCATGTTAATTGAATGTGCATTTGGCTCAATTGAAGTTTAGAACTTGCTACTAAATTGTTCCAGCAGTCCACTACAATACTTGCTTACTAAGCAAAGTCAACATCTAGGATTACCTCTGAGGTGGACCTGGGTACAAGTGCTACACTTGGCACCTTAAACCCATATCCACACATAAGAACACTGCAGATAACTAGAAACCCTAAGCATTAAATCAATCCAGGATGCAAAAATCACTACATTATAATACAAGAAACACAAAGAATCAAGACAATGCAATGCAATCCCACAAAAATTACAAATCCATCAGAATTGTTCACCAATGAAACAGTTTTAGATGAAATTCCTGACAAAGATTTCAAGGGAATGATGTTATCTATACTCAAAGAAATAAAAGAAGAAATGAAAGCAATCCGAGAAGAAAACAAAGGAATTAGAGAAGAAAACAAAC
The DNA here is from genome assembly GCA_036365145.1 of Orientallactaga sibirica. Lineage (NCBI taxonomy): Eukaryota > Metazoa > Chordata > Mammalia > Rodentia > Dipodidae > Orientallactaga > Orientallactaga sibirica. The sequence goes on from JAEOAD010000035.1 coordinate 5,256,175, forward strand.
TGTTGAAGGAGATTACAGAGAAACAGTTTAATGAAATAAAAAGGTCATTAGAGGACATGAATAAGGAAATAGAACTACTGAAGAAAAACCAGGCTGAAATCCTAGCCCGGAAGAACACAGTCAGTGAAATAAAAACCTCTGTGGAAAGTGTCACTAGTAGAATGGATGAAGGAGAGGACAGAATATCTAAACTAGAAGACCAGATGGCAGACCTATCACAGTCCAACAAAGAGAAAGACAAGCTAATAGAAAGGTATGAATGGGAACTCCAAGACATGCGGGACTCTATGAAAAGATCAAACATAAGAATTCAAGGTATAGCAGAAGGGGAAGAATTTCAATCCAGAGGCTTAGTAGGTGTTTTCCACAAAATCATAGAAGAAAATTTTCCCCAAATTGGGAAAGAAATGCCAATGCAGATACAGGAAGCATTTAGAAAACCAAACAGACAAAACCTAGAAAGATCCTCTTCTCGCCATGTTATAATTAAACTACTAAATACGCAAACCAAAGAAAATATATTGAAAGCAGTTAGAGAGAAAAAGCAAATGACCTACAAGGGGAAACCCATCAGGGTCACAGCAGATTACTCAACACAAACTTTAAAAGCCAGACGGGCCTGGAGTGATGTATTCCAAGTCCTGAAAGATAAAAACTGCCAACCAAGATTACTTTATCCTGCAAAGCTTTCTATCCAAATTGATGGAGAAACAAGGACATTCCACAACAAAGACAGGCTAAAGGAATTTATGACAACTAAACCAGCTCTACAGAAAATACTTGCAGGAATCATTCATGCTGAAGAAAAAGCAAAACACACACAGCAGGAAATAGGAAAAAAGAAATCATACTCAACAGTTAGAACAAGTGAGTAAAACGAAAACCAGGAAGAACTACAAAACAAGAAAAATGGAGAGATCAAATACATATCTTTCAATAATAACTCTCAATATCAATGGCCTCAATGCCCCAACCAAAAGACATAGACTGGCAGACTGGATTAGAAAGCAGGATCCTACCATCTGTTGCCTCCAGGAAACTCACCTCTCATTAAAAGATAGAAACATTCTTAGGGTGAAAGGATGGAAAAAGACATATCAAGCAAATGGACCTAGAAAACAAGCAGGGGTTGCCATCCTAATTTCTGACAGGATAGACTTCAAACCAACATTGGTGAGGAAAGATAAAGCAGGTCACTTTATATTGATTAAAGGAACACTCCAACAGGAGGACATCACAATCCTAAACATTTATGCTCCCAACATGGGGCCCCCAATTACATCAAACAAACACTATCGGACTTAAGGTCAGAGATAACCCCTAACACAATAGTAGTGGGTGACTTCAATACCCCGCTCTCACCACTTGACAGGTCTACCCAACAAAAAATAAACAGAGAGACATCTGCATTAAATGATATCATGGAACAAATGGACCTAACAGATATATACAGAACATTCCATCCAAATGCTGCAGAATATACATTCTTCTCAGCAGCACATGGGACATTCTCTAAAATAGACCATATGATAGGGCACAAATCAAATCTTAACAAATACAGGAAAATTGAAATAATCCCTTGTATGCTATCTGACCACAACGGGATTAAACTGCAAATCAACAACAAGAAAAACTACAGAGCATACAGAAATTCATGGAGACTAAACAGTACATTATTGAATGATGTATGGGTCATTGAAGAAATTAAAAAGGAAATCAAGAAATTCATAGAATCAAATGATGATGAGAATACAACATACCAAAACCTATGGGACACAATGAAGGCTGTCCTATGAGGGAAATTTATAGCTCTAAGTGCTTATATTAAGAAATCAGAGAGTTCACAACTAAACAATTTAATGCTCCACCTTAAGGCCTTGGAAAGAGAGGAACAAGACAAACCAAAAATCAGTAGATGGGAAGAAATAATAAAGGTTAGGGCAGAAATTAATGAAATAGAAACCAAAAAAACAATTAAAAAAATCAATGAAACAAAAAGTTGGTTCTTTGAAAGGATAAACAAGATTGACAAACCCTTAGCAAATCTGACCAAAAGAAAGAGAGAAGAGACAAAAATTGATAAGATTAGAGATGAAAAAGGCAACATCACAACAGATACCAAAGAAATTCAGAAAATCATACGGACATACTTTAAGAATATATATGCCTCTAAGTTTGAAAACCTGAAAGAAATGGATGATTTCCTTGATTCATATGACCTACCAAAATTGAATCAAGATGAGATAAACCATTTAAATAGACCTATAACAACCACAGAGATCCAGGCAGTCATAAAAAGTCTCCCAACTAAAAAAAGCCCAGGCCCAGATGGATTCACTGCTGAATTTTACCAGACATTCCTGGAAGATCTAACACCAATTCTTCTCAAACTTTTCCAGAAAATAGAAAAGGAAGGAATTCTACCAAAATCCTTCTATGAAGCCAGCATCACCCTGATACCAAAACCGGACAAAGACAGATCAAAAAAAGAAAATTATAGACCAATCTCCCTCATGAACATAGATGCAAAAATTCTCAACAAAATACTGGCAAACAGAATACAAGAATATATCAGACAGATTATTCACCCTGACCAAGTAGGCTTTATCCCAGAGATGCAGGGATGGTTCAACATACGCAAGTCCATAAATGTAATACACCATATTAATGGTCTGAAGGACAAAAATCATATGGTCATCTCAATAGATGCAGAAAAGGCATTTGACAAAATCCAACACCCCTTTATGGTGAAAGTATTACAGAAACTGGGAATAGAAGGAACATATCTCAACATAATAAAAGCTATTTATGACAAACCTACAGCCAACATAATACTAAATGGGGAAAAACTTGAAGCTTTTCCTCTAAATTCAGGAACAAGACAAGGGTGTCCACTTTCCCCACTACTATTTAATATAGTACTGGAAGTCTTAGCCATAGCAATAAGGCAAGAGACACTCATAAAGGGGATACAAATCGGAAGGGAAGAGATCAAATTATCATTATTTGCAGATGATATGATTCTATACATAACAGACCCTAAAGACTCTACCAGCAAACTGTTAGAGCTGATAAACACTTTTAGCAATGTAGCAGGATACAAAATAAACACACAGAAATCAGTAGCTTTTCTATACACTAACAACAAACATGCAGAGGATGAAATCAGGAAATCTCTCCCATTCACAATTGCCTCAAAAAAATAAAATACCTTGGAATAAACTTAACCAAGGAAGTGAAGGACCTCTACAATGAGAACTTTAAAAACTCGAGCGACAAATTACAGAAGACACAAGGAAATGGAAAGACATTCCATGCTCCTGGATGGAAGAAGAATCAATATTGTGAAAATGTCAATCTTACCAAAAGCAATCTACACATTTAATGCAATCCCCATTAAAATTCCAATAGCATTCTTCACAGAAATAGAAAAAACAATACTAAAATTCATCTGGAAACACAAAAAACCTCGAATAGCCAAAACAATTTTTGCAACAAAAATCAGGCAGGGGTATAACCATACCCGATTTTCAAGTTATACTACAAAGCCATAGTAACAAAAACAGCATGGTACTGGCACAAGGACAGACAGGTAGATCAATGGAACAGAATAGAAGACCCAAATATTAATCCAAGCAGCTACAGATACCTGATCTTTGACAAAAATGCCAAAAATATTCATTGGAGAAAAGATAGCCTCTTTAACAAGTGGTGCTGGGAAAACTGGACATCTGTATGTAAAAGGATAAACATAGATCCTTGTCTCTCTCCATGCACAAGAGTCAAGTCCAAATGGATCAGAGACCTTAATATCAGACCTGAAACTCTGAAACTGCTAGAGGAAAAAGTAGGGGAAACTCTTCAACATATTGGAATAGGCAAAGACTTCCTGAATATAACTCCAATTGCTCAGAGAATAAAACCACTAATCAACCACTGGGACCTTATGAAATTACAAAGCTTTTGTACAGCAAAGGATACTGTGAATAGAGCAAAAAGACAACCTACAGAATGGGAGAAAATCTTTGCCAGCTATACATCTGACAGAGGATTAATATCCAGAATATACAAAGAACTCAAAAAACAGAATAATATGAATTCAAACAACCCAGTTAAAAATGGGCTATGGAACTAAATAGAGAATTCATGGAAGATGAAATACAGATGGCATATAAACATCTAAAAAAATGTTCCACATCCTTAGCCATCAGGGAAATGCAAATTAAAACCACTTTGAGATTCCATTTCACTCCTGTCAGAATGGCTACCATCAAGAAAACAAATGACAATAAGTGTTGGCGTGGATGCGGAAAAACAGGAACACTTCTACACTGTTGGTGGGAATGTAAGCTGGTCCAGCCATTGTGGAAATCAGTGTGGAGGTTCTTGAGACAGCTAGAGATAGATTTACCATATGATCCAGCTATAGCACTCCTAGGCATATATCCAGAGGACTCTTCTCACTACCTTAGAGATACTTGCAAAACCATGTTTATTGCTGCTCTATTCACAATAGCTAGGAAATGGAAGCAGCCTAGATGTCCCTCCACAGATGAGTGGATAATAAAGATGTGGTACATTTACACAATGGAGTTCTATTCAGCGGTAAAGAAAAACGAAATTATGCAATTTGCAGGGAAATGGATGGATCTGGAAAGGATTATACTAAGTGAGGTAACCCAGGCTCAGAAAGCCAAACGTCACATGTTCTCTCTCATATGTGGATCCTAGCTACCAATGTATAGACTTGTGTGTGAACTGGAACCAAAAATAGGTACCAGAAACCAGTAAGCTGGTAAAAGGCTATAAGGGAGGGAGGAAAGGGAAGGACTTAAGTGTATGGTAATGCACATATGTAAGTAGAAGAACTGATTTCAGGGAGGGGAATGTCCTAAGTGAGGCCATGGGAAGAGAATGCATACAAGAAGGGCAGGGGGAGGATCAATCTAAACTCAAGATATTGTGAATAAGACATATGTAAAAAAATTTTTTTTTTTTAATAAGGGCACGTCTAGAAGCTGTAGACTGTTACTAGAAAATTTTCAGTACTTGGGATGGAATACCTTCCAGTGAGTTGTTGGCCAAGGAGATCCCGGTAGCCTCCAAAACATTAAAGGCTCTTGCCAAAGCCCTTGGTTTCCCTAGAGAAACAGATAGTAAGACCCTATTGCTGAAGACATCTCATGCCTGAGAAGCATGGTCACTGAGAAAGCAACCTGGTGTGGAGCAGAAAATCTTCTCCCTGTAGACCAGCCAACTGAAAGCTGGAAAAAGCTGCATTGCACACAGCGTATGGGAGACAGAAGTCATCTACAGTGAAAACAGTGGACGTTGAATATTCAAGCTTGGCCAGACAGGCCTGATGACTGAACGGGTGCAATAGTGGCATGTCTAGTCTTGGGGTAACCAACTGCTCCATAATTGTACTGAAGGCCCTCTCTACGGGAGGGAATACATACCTGGTACTGAAAAACCTAAGTAAAAGTCTTTGGTAGGTGAGGTCATGAGCCTTAGGGGTATAAGCCTGCTCCCATCTGACTAAATGTATATATTATTCCCACCAAGCTGCCCTGAAAGCACTACACTTAATGTTCATATTCACATATTAACGCTACTCTCACTTCTGGTTAGAGAAGCTTCTCTTTTCAGATGGTGATGACCACTGGGATGACCCAAAAGGCAACATAGTGCTGAGAAGAAGGGATGGAGGAATGCCCAGCACTGAAACACCTCTGTCACACCCTACAAGGCTCAGGGACCATTGTGGAAGAGGGGCGGATAGAATGGAAGAGCCAAAGGAAGGGTATAACCTCTTACAATGCAACTGTCCAGACAGAAACTGGCCTCGATATCCATGACCTTGCAGTGCCTAGCAATACCTTTGCAAAACCCTCAAAATAGAAGAAAAAGATGATGACATCAAATTAGAGAAAGAGAGACTAATGAGAGAGGGGAATGGGGGAGGGGGGATATGATAGAGACTTGAGTTAAAAACAATTAAAAAAAAAAAAAGAACTGGGGGAATGCTAAGGGGGAGGGAAGGGAAATATCAGGGCCACTCAGTGAGATCCCCTGATGCCCCATTTTTCTTTGTATCAGGGTGAGTAGAGCACCCATTCTCTCTCTCTCTCTCTCTTTCTCTCTCTCTCTCTCTCCCTCTCTCTTCCTCTCTCTTGTTCTCTCAAATTAAAAAAAAAAAATGCATCGCTTTTGTCTTTAACATGGGCCATGCTTTCCAGAAGGAAAGCACCTGTGAATGAGGAGGTATGTTTCTTGGGAATTAGGTGAGCCTAAAGTTATATAGAGCCATGAGGGATATGTGAGCAGGTGGTAACTTCCTCCCGGGAGGCCAAAGCCTTTTGTCTGAGATAAATGGAACAAGGAGGTGGAAGAACGGTAGTATACCTAATAGCTTCCTGAAGGAAGTTTCTTGTTGAGAGCTGCTCCTGGAAACCAGTGTTTGGGCATTATGCAGTCTTGTAAGCCCTATACCCTCTATACACCCAGTCCTGCTATTGATCCTTGCGATTACAAAACAAATAGAAATTCTCCCCTAAGTTCTTCTGCTCATTCATTCAGTAACTGTTATTGAGACAGGGACCCTTCTGGGTGTTAGGAAAACAAATGAGTAATACACTCAGGCCAATGGAGCAGACAGATCCCTAAACATACAAATAAAAAGACAGTAAGTACAGGGGCTGGAGGGATGGCTTAGTGGTTAAAGCATTTGCCTGCAAAGCAAAAGGACCCAGGTTTGATTCTCCAGGACTCACGTAAGCCAGATGCACAAGGTGGCGTGTGCGTCTGGAGTTCATTTGCAAGTGGCTAGAGGCCCTGTTGTGCCCATCCTCTCCGCCCCCCCTCAAATAAAATTTTTAAAAACACAGTAACACAGTAAGCACAATGCTAACTATAGACACAAGGTCAGAGAAGCCTTTATGGAGTACAAGAATCTGCTTTTCAGGGTGGCGCTTGAAGTCTTGCTGAAGGGGTTGTCATCAGAACTGAGACCAGAAAAGGGAAGGAGGAGCTGGAGAAATGGAGTCAGGAAGAAGAAGATGTTACCAGAAAAAGGAACCTTGTGTATCCTCTCCTCAAGACAGAAAGGTTTGTATGCATGGCCAGAATGTGCAGGGCAGTAGAGGATCTAAGACTGTATCTCAAGAAAATTAGCAGGATTGAGAGATGGCTTAGTGGTTAAGACACTTGCCTACAAATCCAAAGGATCAAGGTTCCATTCCCCAGAACCCATGTAAGCAAGATGCTCAAGGTGGTACGTGCATCTGGAGCCTGTTTGCAGTGGCTGGAGACCCTGACACACCCATTCTTTTCTTCTCTGTCTCTGTCTCTGTCTCTCTCTCTCTCTCTGCTTCTCTCTTTTTCTCTACCTACCTTTCTCTCTGTCGAATAAATAAATAAAAATAAAAATGTTTTTTAAGCCAGGCATGGTGGCGCATGCCTTTAATCCCAGCATTCGGAAGGCAAAGGTAGGAGGATCGCCATGAGTTCGAGGGCACCCTGAGACTACATAGTGAATTCCAGGTCAGCCTGGGCTAGAGTGAGACCCTACCTTGAAAAACCAAAAAATGAAAAAGCAAAAAAATGTTTTTTAAATATAACAAAAAATAAAATTAGCATTAACAAAAGTAGCATGGAGGGAATATCACCAACTTTTATCCTTATTTTCTGCATGTTCCAATTTTTAAAATATTAAGGATTGAACCTGGAGTCTCACACATGCTAAGCAAGCACTCTATCACTGAACCATAACCCTAGCCTACTTTCCAGTTTTCTACAATGGCCATATCATACTTTGGTAATCAGAAAGTGCGAGGTTATAATGACTTTGAAAGCAGCGAGTCCCTCTTGCCTTCCACAGCCATCCCTTCATCACTACAGGTTGGAGTCAATGAATACAGTGGTTCTGGCAACAGATGAGAGCAGTTCTGAAATTCTCAAGTATAATGTCTAGATATATCCCTTCTAGAACAATTTTTCCCCAAGTCTTTCTTGCTCCCTATAACATTTTCCCCAACAGCCTAGACAGCCTTTCTTAATTCATTTTATTTAATGGGCCATGATTAAAATATTAAAGTGGGGAGGGTGTATATGCATTTTGTTTTGTGTGTGTGTGTGTGTGTGTGTGTGTGTGTGTGTGTGTGTGCAGGAATGCATTTGTGGAAGTCAGAGGACAAGCCTGGGTACCATTCCTCGCCTTCTAACTTGTTTAAGGCAGGATCTCTCATTGTTCACCACCGTATCCACCAGGCCAGCTGGCCTTATGAGCTTCTAAAAGATTCTCCCATTTCCACCTCCCATATTACCACACCATTACCTGGGATGACAATTGCTCATGCTATCATGTCCAGCTTTACACGGATTTGGGGATCTGATCTCAGGTCATGATGCTTGAGCAGTAAGCACTGCATCCAGTGAGCCATCTCCCGGGCCAAGGTTTAGTGGTTTTTTTTGTTTGTTTGTTTGTTTTTTTTTTTTTGAGGTAGGGTCTTGCTCTAGCCCAGGCTGACCTGGAATTCACTATGTAGTCTCTGGGTGCCCTTGAACTCATGGCGATCCTCCCACCTTTGCCTCCCAAGTGCTGGGATTAAAGGCGTGCGCCACCACGCCTGACTCAAGGTTTAGTTTTTATGGCCATTTTGTTATGTCCATCTCCAAGACAGGCTTGGTTCTGAAAAGCTGTGTGGAGTGCTCAGTCACCCTTGTGGGCAAGGAATGACATTGCTGTATGACAAGCTGTGAATTTCCGCCAGATTCAGCCTGAGAAGATGGAAGTGTGTCAGGGACAAGGATGTCAGAGGAAGCAAGGCCTCCAGGCAAGGTCCCTGCGTTAGCTAGTATTTGGAGTGGACGTTGATTGAGCATTTACCAAGTGTTAGGAACCCCTGGCACCACCATTGTACTTTCTGCTTCTATTTGATTATCTTGTATTTAATTATTTTTGGATACCTCCCTTTAGTGGAATCATGGAATATTTGTCTCCATGTGGCTGGCTTATTTCACTAGAATAAGAGAGAAAATGCTTTACTATACCCCCAAAGCCATGTGTCCCCTTCAGAGTTTTCAATAATAGGAGAGGTATTTGTTTTTTGGAGAGACACAGAGAGAGGGGGAGAGGAAGACAGAGAGATGGGCACGTTGCCAATGAAATCCAGATGTGTGCGCCCCCTTGTGGTCAAGTGCGGCATTGCGCCCTGGCATCACTGCATCTGGCTAAACGTGGGACCTGGAGATTGAAACTGGCATTCTTAGGCTTAGCAAGCAGGCACCTTAACCGCTAAGCCATCTCTCCAGCCCAGGAGAAGTATTTTTATCCCCATCTCTCTAACTCCCACGTCTATCTCTCAATAGTTTCCAAACTCACAAGGGGAAGAGAGTTGTGATGTATCAGCTCCATAAAACCGGAATGAAATGGAGATTGAAGTCAGCATAGTTTAAATGGGATAAGCATTATTAATTTAGGGAGACTTTGATGTATGTAACCCCTCTTTTAGCCAAAGACTAGTGAGAGCTTGACACTGGAGAACATAATCTTTGTCTCCATAGGATTCTGATCTGGTTCCCAGTTCCAGGTGTGGGTTCCTTTACACTGCGTAGATCTCTTAGACAATCAGAAAGCTATTGGTTACCCAGTGAGGTTGTGTGCCACTAATGCACTGGTGTTTACAGCCTGTCAGGAGGTTTGCTTCTGAGTAGCTTAGACCTCTGGTTGCTCAATCCGTTGTTGGCCACTTTCCCCCAGTAGCTCATGTAGCGATTTCCAGCACTAGGCAGGCTAACGGTCTGGGGACTGGCTCTCTTCTGAATTCCAGCCAGGACTCTCTGTGCTCTGTGTCAGCAGCATTTGGTGTCTTCAGCAACAGGGTCTTAGCTTTTGCCTCAGGCAGGTAATCAAGTGCTTTGACAGAAAGCTGTCTAGACAATTCCATTTTAATGATGGTTCCTATTTCCTGTTATCTCTGAAGCTTTCTTTACCATAGCATGAAGTTCCTCCACCTCAATACTACAGACATAATGATTCCCACAGTTCTCTCTATGGGAGATAGTCCTGAGCTTAGGGAGAGGGAGGGTTGGGGTTTAGCAGTGTCTCTGGCCTTTACCCACTAGATGCCCTCACCCCAGTTATAACAAACAAAAGTATCCCCCAGCAAATACTGAATGAATTGCTAAATGAATGAAGACAACATTTGCCCTGGCTGAGGACCACTGCTGTAGGGTGTCTTTAAATGTGCCTTTAAGAGAAAAGACCAGCTTTATAGAAGATTGACGCATCAAAAACATAGCTGTGGGGCTGGAGAGATGGCTTAGCAGTTAAGGTGGCTGCTTGCAAAGCTTAAAATCGCCCGGTCAATTCTCCAGATCCCATGTTTAGCCAGAGGCAAAAGTGATGCAAGCACTCAATGTCACACATGCGCACAAGGGGGCGCACACGTCTGGAGTTTGTTCGCAGCGGCTGAGAGGTCACTGGTGCACCCATTCTCTCTCTCTCTCTCTCTCTCTCCATATATATCTCAAAAAAGAAAACATGGCTGTGAAAGTATGGCATTAAAGTGAGCATACATGTCCTTGGCTGAGTCTGTAGATAAGGCCATAGGGTCCTCATCTCTGATGACCTGGCCAAGGTGCCCTCTGAAGATAGTACAATGGGGTGAGGAACGTCCCCAGGCACTCCCAGCTCCAGGTGCCTGTGACTGATGAGGGGGAAAGAGAGAGTAGCCCACCTGGTTAGGTAACCTGACTGGTACTTCTGTACCTCGAGTTCCAGAGACAGAATATAGACAGGCAGGGGGATAATTTAGTAAGTGCTTTCCCAGCACTAAGATCCCTGGAACTCACTGGCTAGCCAGTTCAGGCCACTGAGAGAACCTATCTCAGAAAAGATGGATTGTGTCCAAGGAACAACACCCAATGTGATCCTCTGGCCTCTACATATATACACACACATGCATGTGAATCACATACCCATGCACCTACATACACACACACACACACACACACACACACACACACACACATCCCAAAAGGAAATGGAAAAACACAGACATATAACACGAAAACAAGGGGAGAGAAAAGGAGCCATAAACAGAGAAAGGAGATGTTTACCAGTGCTATGACAGCCCGTTTGGGAGGAGCCAGCAGAAGACGTACAGATAAGCAAATAAAAGAGAGCCCACGAGAGGCAGGCAGGTGCCCCCAGCAGACTACTGACCAGCGTGTCCTGGTCAAGCTCTGGCTGTCAGTCCATCAGACACAGCTCAAGTGCCAGAGCTCACAGGCTAGAACGGCCCCTTCTGCATATTGTAGAGCTCCGGCCAAAAGTTCAGAGTCCCTTGCTTGTTTGAGTTTGGCATAATCTAAATGACAAAAGGCCAAATCAGTTCTTTATCTCCATCTGTATATTTTCAGTACATTTCAAGGGAAACCCAGGCCATCTGTTTCTGCCTGGCAACTCTACAACTACTACATTGCTATGGGGAGATGCAGGTACCACCCAGAAAATCACATGAACGTTGTAATGTGCCTGTTCAAAATATTTAGATCTTAGCCGGGCGTGGTGGCTCACACGTTTAATCCCAGCACTCGGGAGGCAGAGGTAGGAGGATCACTGTGAGTTCAAGGCCACCCTGAGACTACATAGTTAATTTCAGGTCAGCCTGAGACAGAGTGACACCCTACCTCGAAAAACCAAAAAAAAAAAAAATATATATATATATATATATATATATATATATATATACACATATATATATATCTTCTATAAAGTATTGGGTGGGTTGAGTTATTTTAAATGAGAAAAACTGGTTTCTCTTAGAGAAAAGAATCAGTGATCCAGGTCAATAAGCCAAGTACATCCCAAGCTTCTTTTCCAATGTCCTACATGTGTCACATGGAGAAAATCCATACTCGAGGACAGTGCTCAGTCACATGTCACTAAATGTCCAATGGGCAGTATACATAGAGCACAGATGACATTTATCTGTCTGATCATTTCGTTCAGATGGTATGAAATAAATAATAGGAACTGTGACTGTGCTTCATCCTCATCAAAAGAAAGGGATGAGCCAGGGGTGGTGGTGCACACCTTTAATCCCAGCACTCGGGAGGCAGAGGTAGGAGAATTGCTGAGTTTGAGGTCACCCTGAGACTGCATAGTGAATTTCAGGTCAGCCTGGGCTAAAGAGACCCTATCCTGAAAAAATAAGAAATTAATAATAAAAATAATAAGGAAAGGAAGGGATGGCTCAGTAGGTAAAAAGCTCTTGCTGTGCAACCATGAGGAGCTGAGTTCAATCCCCAGCACCCATATAGAAAGCTGGGCATGGCCACACTTGACTGTGACCTCAGTGTTCCAGGGAGGGGCAGGGACAAGAGGATGGCTAGATTCACTGCTCGGCCAGTCTAACCAAAAAACAGCATGAATTCCAGGTCAGCCTGGCTTAGTGAGAGACTCTGTCTCCAGGAAACAAGATGAAAGAGCAATAGAGGAGGGTGCCTGGCAGTCTCCTCTGGCCCTATACCCATGCTCCTGGGGTCCATGCATCTGCATACACGGTTGCATATAACAAATATATACAATGTTCCCTAAACAAATTAATTATAAAAGTATTTTTCAAAATACTTTATTCATTTATGAGAGAGAGAGAATGGGCACACCAGGGCCTCCAGCCACTATAAACAAACTCCAAACACATGTGCCACCATGTGCATGCATCTGGCTCACATGAGTCCTGGAGAATCGAACCAGAGTCCTTAGGTTTCACAGGCAGCTCCTTAACCACTAAGCCATCTCTCCAGCCCTAAAAATATTTTTAAATAGGAAAGATAGGTAGATAACATAGAAGTGTGTATTCATCAGGGTTCTCTAGAGGAACAGAATGGATAGAATGAATTGTATTAAAAGGGAATTTATTGGATTGGCTTACAACAGTCCAGCAATAGCAGGTTGCAGGCCCAAGAGTCAAGGAACCCAGTAGCTGCTCAGTCCCCAAGGCTGGAGGCCTCAGCAGTCCCCATCCGGCACTGAAGGCCTGAAGGCATCCTGGAGAGTTGCTGTTCTTCAGTTCATCCTGGAAAGCAGCAAGCGCCAAGCAGAGAACAGCGAGCAGCACCGGCAGCCAGGTGGGAGGCAAGGATACCTTTCTTCCCAGAGCTTCTTTTTATCAACCAGCCCCCTCCTCCAAGAGGGGCCGCCCACTCTGGGGGAAGGGTTCACCCTGGGGGAAGGATTCTTCCTTTAGTTAATCCTTCCTAGAGGCAACCTCAGAGACACACTTATGAGGAATGTCTGTGGATTCCTAAACAGATCAAGTTGACACAAACTTAAACATCACAAAGTGGCAAGTAGCCTGGAGCTTACCATAGCAAAAGAAAGTGATTAGCGAATAACGATTTCCCAACAAGACCACAGAACAGCAAACCGTCCATCTTGTCAATGGTTCTTCTACTTTATTTCTTCACATAATACCTGGCATGCAATAAGCCCTCCAGAAGGATTTGCTTATTAGTGAGTCTACACACTCCAAAACATTACAGCCTATTACCAAGGCTCTTGGTTGCCTACCAGAACTATATGGTAAGAACCTATTGCTGAAGACTCCATGCTCAGACTGTGGGTCATTGAGAAATCAAGCTGGAGCTGAGCTGGAAGCCTCCTCCCTGTCAACTAGTTGTCAGGATGCTGGAAAGTCCTAGGCATCCTGCTGGGAGAATAAAGTCATCAAGAGTGTTAACTAGCAGTAGACTCTGCAAGCTTTATGGCTGGCCAGCCAGGTCAAATGTACCAACTGGTACAATGGTGGCATGTCTGTTATGGGGAAACCAACTACTCTCTGATTGGACTTGAGGCCTGCTCCATGAGAGGGAATTGCTGCCTGGTACTAAAAACCTAATCAAAAGCCTATCAAGCCAGGCATGGTGGCGCACGCCTTTAATCCCAGCACACGGGAGGCAGAGGTAGGAAGATCTCCATGAGTTTGAGGCTACCCTGAGATTACATTGTGAATTCCAGATCAGCCTAGGCTACAGTGAGACCCTACCTCAAAAAAAAAAAAAATGTCTGTGGTATGGGAGATCATAAGTCCTAGGGGGGAACTTACTACTGTGTCTGGTTAAGTAGATATATTATGTCCACCAGACTGCCTTCTAAATACTTATATTTATGTGCCGGGGTTTTTTCCCTCCACCACCGGCAGGTAGAGTGGAAGAGAGAACCAGGCCAGCCGCTTCTCTTGAGGCTGAGCAAGAAGGCGGGTGTCAGCGACTCAAACCCCTCCCCCCCAAAACACCAGGGAGAAAAACCACATTGAGCCGGGAGACCGTCTGGGGCGGGAATCTCCCCGTTTATTGTCACGGGAAGGTATTTATATATTTTGAGGAAGGGGGCGGGAAGAGAGGATGAGAGAAAGGTATAAGGGCCAATAGTATTTCACCACGTCAGCAGCAGCTGGGAGGAGGCAGTTTCAGCTTAGGTGCTGAGTCACTCCAAGGACAGGTCGTGAAACTCTACTCAGGCTCTGGAAGCTCGACTAGGCCTCACCGGGAGTAGGCCAAGACTGGCTGGGCTAACCACTCGGCTTCACACCGGGCAGGGCCCAACATTTATGGCCATATATTAATGCTACTCTCACTTTTGGTTAGAGAAGTTTCTCTTTTTAGATGGTGGTGACCACTTGCATTACTCAAGTACAGAGAAGTAACAGTGGAGTGTTCATCACTAAATGAGACATCTCTAGCACACCCTCCAAAGCTCAGGAACCATAAAAATCATGTTAGAGGGGCTGGAGAGATGGCTTAGCAGTTAAGGCATTTGCCTGCAAAGCCAAAGGACCTCGGTTCAATTCCCAAGTTCCACATGAGCAAGCTACACAAAGGGGCACATGCGTCTGGAGTTCGTTTGAAGTGGCTGGAGTCCCTGGTGCACCCATTTTCTCTCTCTCTCTCTCTCTTTCTGTCTCTGTCTGTGTGTGTGTGTGTGTGTGTGTGCACACACACGCATGTGCACCTCTTTCCTGCTCTCTCAAATAAATAAATAAATAATTTTTTTAAATCATATCAAAGGGGCTGGGTGTTTGTGTCAGTAGTTACAGGTGTTTGTTCTGCAAGCCTGACACCTAGAGTTTGAACCTCTAGAATACATGTAACACCAGATGCAAGTTGCACACACACGTTTGTAATCTCAACACACCTACAACAGTGGGAGACAGAGTCAGAAAACTCCGGAAGCTTGCAGGTTAACAAGTTTAGAGCTCACGGTGGAAAACAAGAGAGACTCTGTCTCAAACAAGATGGAAGGCAAAGATCAAGGACCAATACCCCAAGGTTGTCCTCTGACCTCCACATACACACCAGAGCACATGTGCACATGTGTTCCCATACACACACACACATACATACATACATACATACGCACACATATCATAGTTCAGTCAGGAGTGTAATCTGTAATCCTAGTGCTTGGGAGACTGAGGCAGGAGGAGTAGGAGCTTGAGACCAGCCTGGGCTATGGAGCGAGACCTTGTCTCCAAACACAATCACATTAAGGAGATCACGGAAAGTTTTTAACACATTAGGTGAAAACATAGTGTATGCAGTTATAGCACCCACATTGCCCTCCTCAGTACATTGACACACCACTTGCTTAGCTGTTAGGGTCACCCACGTGAAAAGGCTGCTTCCTTCTTCTTGCACCCCGTCCTACCTTCAAGCCAACTCAAAACAAGCAGTCCCTGAGACCTCTCGGACTTTCCTCCACACCATCTTGTAGACTATGGCACATACATTGTTAGCAAAGGGAGACATTTCTTCCAACAGACAGAGAAAGGAAGTCAGGAGAGCAGTGGGAGAGCTGGTTTGACCAGAGGCAGATGGGGCGCCTGCCTGCCCTTTTAGAACTAAAGCTTCATGAGGGGAGTCAGAGCACCAGGCCACAGGCTGCACACAGCCAAGTCCCAGAGCCAGGAAGGAAAGAAACAAGCTTCTTGCTTTTTATAAGCTTTCAGGGGAGAGGAGTAGTTCTACCGTACATGACTCAGCCTACTAGCTAGAAGCCATGGAGGCACTAGACAGGATCAAAGGCCAAAACTTAGGTGGCCTTGGGAGTCCCTGGCAATAGCGGACTAGCCTCACTTTCCCACTTGACCTGGCCTTCACAGCATGAGACTCTTAAAGTGACTGCAGCTATGTTGTGACACCAGCCTACTATATTTCCAAGAGATTTCCACTCAAGAATCCTTTCCCTACGTGAAGAAAGACTGTTACAAGAAATTATATGGGGACTGGGGACATGGCTCAGTGGTTAAAGGTGCTTGCTTGCTTGAAACACCTGCTAGACTAGGTTCAATTCCCGAGCCACCCATGTGAGGGTGGATGCAAAACGTAGCACAAGTATCTGGGATTTGTTTGAAGCAGAAAGAGGCCCTGGCACACCCATACACATACACACACACACACGCACAGCACACACACATGCAAGCAAATAAATAAATAAATTTTAAAAGAAATAATTTCAGGCTGGAGAGATGGCTTAGTGGTTAAGATGCCTGCCTCCTAAGCCTGAGAATGCCAGTTCCAATCTCCAGGTCCCACGTTTAGCCAGATGCAAAGTGATGCAAGGGCATACACATCTGGATTTAGTTCGCAGCAACTGAGAGGCTGCTGGCATGCCCATTCTCTGTCTCCCTCTCCCTTTCTCTCTGTCTCTCTCTCTATGTCTCTCTCCAAAAAAAGAAAGAAAGAAAGAAAAAAAAAAAAGAAAGAAAGAAAGAGAGAAAGAATTTCAAAATCGAGGCATATATTTAGTCCCAGCACTCAGGAGGCTGAGGTAGGGGGATTGTCATGAGAAATCTACATTGTGGGGTGCTAACGACTCATCTTCAATGGCCCACATGTTTGTCTAGGGAGACCATTCATTCACTGGGCCAACATGTTGCTTTTCATGTTCTGGGTTCAGTGGCAGTTTCTCCTCCTGGCTTTGTAAAGTCTGGTACCGTTCTCAGTTGCTTTCTCCTTGCTGGGACGAAATCCACAACCGAAAGCAATCGAAGGAAGGAAGGGGTTTGTTTGGCTTCTAGTTTCAAGAGGATTTCTATCATGATACAGAAATCATGGCAGGAAATCATGCTTAGCATCACATCTTCACATCATCAAGGAATAAGAAGTGAGAGCCAGGGCTGGAGAAATGGCTTAGTGGTTAAGCGCTTGCCTGTGAAGCCTAAGGACCCCGTTCAAGGCTCAATTCTCCAGGACCCACATAAGCCAGATGCACAAGGTGGCACATGCGTCTGGAGTTCATTTGCAGTGGCTGGAGGCCCTACCATGCCCATTCTCTATCTATCTGCCTCTTTCTCTCTCTGTTGGTTGTTCGCAAATAAATCAATTAATTAATTAACAACACAAAATTAAAAAATAAAATAAAGAAGTGAGAGCCAGAAGGGCTGCACTACAGCACCCAAAGGCCTGCCTCCAGTAACATGCTTCCTCCAGCCAGGCTTCACTTCCTCCCAGAACCTTTGAAACCTTCCAGAACAGTGCCACCGGCTGAGAACTGAGTATCAAACCCATGAGTCTATGGGGGACATATTACAATCAACCTGCCACAATACCCATCAGAATAGTTCACCTTCTTTGAGAACTTTATCCATTCAGCTTTATTAGTAAATACATTAAGAAAGATTTCTGTGGGTCACAGTGGGGTAGGGTGAGAGCCATGAATCCCCACCATGACCTCAAACCTGCTTCATGGGCCTCAATACAACTTACCAAGAAGCAATACTAGTTGAGGATATAGGCTGACTTCCCAGAGTAATAAGGCAGTACTTCATTTCCCACTTGGCTGGCTTGCACTGATGAGATCTCTGGCCTCTAAAGTCCTGGAAGAGGAGAGGTGAGGGGCAGTTCAATTCGGTTCTCCCCAGCACTTAGCAATTGCTCTCAAGTACTGATCTTTCCATGCTCTGATGACGCTTTGCTACCAAACAAGATTTTATAATCTTTGAAAGCAACAATATCTTATAGTGCTTATAACCTGCTCTAGAAGCCACCATAGTGGGTCGGTCATGTGAGTGACTGATATTTAACAGATTGCTTGATGACAATAGTATCCGTACTCAGTGATCCATCCACAAGTCGATAACCGTGGCCTTGCGCCACCAGCTCTGCTAAGCAAGCTCAGTGGTTGAGTGAAAAGCTAGACCCGAAAGGTCATTTGAATTCCCCCGTGTGTTTTATTTGTTTCTTCCATTGGCACAGGATAAAGAAACATCTCATCCCTTGTCTGTGGATCTCAACACTGCTAAGGTAATATAGATCATATCTCTGGTCCATTTAATCGAGCATAAAAAGCAAGGTCACTACAGCCATTGGGTCCCTGCGATTTTAAGGCCACCACGCCAACCAAGAGGGAGGATTTAGCTCTCCTGCCACCTTCTGTTTAGGAACAAGACAAACGGCTTTAATGGCTCTTTAATCTTCTCATTAAGGCAGACATATGGGTTGGGAACTGTGACAGGACCACAATGCGTATGAGAAAAATAAGTCCTTATGGTTCTTTCTGATAAGACTTAAGATATCCAGGGAACTGAAAACGCTGGTCTCCGCCGCATGTCACATACAACAATTTTTGAGAGAGGAAGGGGACTGTAGCAGACAGCTTCAGGTTCACTGAGATGAACTTCCAGACCAGGCACAGTTATGGAGGAAGGGATATTATTTATTGAAGCTTACAGATCCAGGGGAAGTTCCATAATGGCAAGAGAAGCAGCCTGCTCTCCACAGGGCCAAGCAGAGAGAGAGAGAAACCAACCAGCCACCACAGCACACAGAGCAAAACTACAGCCAAAAGGTCACAAAGCACACTTCAGGAAATCCTGCTAGGCACATTTGCATATCTTTACAATGGAATCTCAAACCATCACCACACCTTAAGACCAGGCCCCCAGTGACCTTGCCTCTAGCAAGGTGATTGCAGATGCAAACTATAAAGTAATAAAACACTGAATATATTGGGGGACATATATTCAAACTACCACAGGGACATAACGCATTCTAGCCATGTTTTTATTTGATCTCTCTTGCTTTGGGTTAAATTCATCTTTGCTCTCTAGCACTATCGTTATATTGATGACATTTATTAACATAGAAGGAAAAACAGGGAATACCTTGAAAGATGAAGTAAATGGAGCCAGGCATTGTGGCACACACCCGTGACCTTCCACTAGGGACAATCATGAGTAAGAGGCCAGCATGAGAGTGAGGAAGGGAGAAAGGGAGGGAAGGGTAGAGAGAGTAAGGGAAGAGAGGAGAGAGAGAGAAAAGTCAAATGCATCACCCAGGCCTAACTAATGGCCTCTAAACTTGACCTCGGTCATATAAGCTCTTTACCAGAGGAACCCAGACATCTAACAAACATTGACTGTTCCCATGTAAACATGACCTCCCTCAGAGACTAAACCGTGAAGTATTCACTAAGATGCTGTGACTCACTGGAGAGCATATCCCACCAAGTTTGGACAGTATTAACCAGTGGGCCTGGATTTCCCTAGCAGGACCTTTGAGACTTAGTCCCCATAGCGAAGCGGATGCCTGCCCCTTGCAATCACGGAACACCCGCTTTGTGCCAAGTTCACTGCATCTTGGGTTGAAGGTTAAATATGGTTGTCTTGACTATCAGTAAAGATATCATCTCACAAGAAAGACGGAAGCATGAAATGAGTGCTGTGATCAGCACAAAGGGAAAATTGAGAGCAGGCGTGGATTAGGCAACATGACAACACATGACTCAGAAAACCTTGAGAGAAATTCTAACCAGACTATAAAGTTCTCAACACACTCCTCCACCCCCGACAGAGGGTTCAAGCAGATCTCAAGCATTCAGCAATGAGCTTAGCCAACTCCCTTTCCCTTTCTTCCTGGGAAATACAAGGGGGAAAAAAGGTGAGGAAGTTAGGTGATTTTCCAAGGAACCCAGGAAGCACCTGTCAGCCTCTGACCCATGACACCATCTCACCTCCCGGACACTTGAAGCCCACCTGCTCTATTCTTCTCTACCACCAAAGGCAGCCCCACCTCCCCAGCGTCCATTTCCTAAACGAAGAACTTGGTCCTGCATGGCAATCTTCTTCACCCACACAGAATGCAGTGTACCAGGGTTTGGACTCGCTGTCTCAGAACATCTACATACCCTAGGCAGCCTATGAAAGTATAAATGTTTATCAAGCCTTCCCAGGCACTTAATCATGGCCTCTTATAACTTCGACCTTATATCCTACTCACAAGCCAGCCCTGTTCTTGTCCCAGGTTTTCTGATGAGGCAATACAAACACACAGAAAGCTCTGGTTACCTGCCTAACTAGCCACTCTCAGTCATAGTGGCCCAAAACACAATTAGATTACTATTTCCCATGCTGAGGTAGGTTGCCTGGAGCTCAGTAGGCAGAATTCTTCCTGGGATCTCTCAAGCCATCCTAGCTGGATGTCAGCTGAAGCTACAGTTCCTCTATGGCCCAACCAGGCCAGATACCCAAGCTGCCTTCTTTATTTGCATTTGTTGCCTCCAGTTGCCTCCCTGGGAGCCCTCTCTTGAGCTGGGTACTCAGACTTCGGACACAGCAACTGAGGCCTCAAACCACACAGCTCTGGGCCTGCGGAGATGGCTGAGAGAGTAAAGCGCTTGCCGTGCGTGCACAAGGACTTGAATTTGGAACACCCACACCTACATAAACGTGGGGTGTGATAGTACACACCTATAATCCCAGCACTCAGAAGGCAGAGACAGGTGGCTCCCTGGGGCAAGCTGGCTAGCTAGACTAGGCGAACGTGCAAGCTCTGAGTTCAGTGAGAGACACCGTCTCAATAAAACATGTGGAAAGCCATCAAGGAAAACACCTGATGTCAACCTCCGGCCTTCACATGCAAATACACACATGTACCTCCACACATACAAACATGTATACACACACACACACACACACACACACACACACACACACACACACATAATGTTTATGAAAGTCAGACCTAGAGCTGGCTGAGCATTGAATGTACTATGCTGTACTCTTCAGAGCTGTCTCAAAACCAGCCCAGATTCATCCCTTGATAGGAGAGGGTAAAATAACGTAGGGCCATCTTTAATCTGCCACATAGAGGGTAAATAACTTCCCAAAGGTCATGCAGTAAGTATTTGAGCTGAGACTCAACCCTGGCCAGTCCAACTCCAGTCCCATTTACCACTCAATCTACTGTACTTAACCCCCATGCAGGCTCTTCCATTCAGCTGCCAGTGCAGATCACAAGTAGAACTACAGGGAGTAGGATAACTGAGGCACAGCCTCCCTGAGGACCTTGGCCCTTCACTGAGTCCCAGTGAAGCTACTGACCATTGTCTGTGGGTACATGAACCAAGGCTCCATGCCCTGGGGCGGTTTCTCTGAAGAGAGTTCTGGTCTTGTAAGATATACCCACAAATGATCGCGACTTCTTGTGAGAACCCCTGAATATGTAGTGGAGAAGACAAGGGGAAAGTATTGTGTTGTGGTGCCAAGTTCTAGAAGTTCTAGGCCAGGCCAAGTACAGACATCATCCAGGTGTCTTTCTGGAAGAATAATGAGAGCAGGAGGGAGCATACCAGCAATCTGGAGCCCTGCATGGTACTCTGCATGGACGCTCTACTACCCAGACATGGACATTACTTCATGACCAAACTGGCAGTGTTCCTAACGAGTCTATCAGTAAAGAACCAGGGGAATGGAGAGTGCACGTGCAGGAAAATGACTGCACAGGGCAAAGGAGAGGGAAGGCCAGAATCTCCAGGAGGAGGGAGCATTCTGGGCCAGGCTATCCTTGGCCCACGTAAGGGCAATTGGCCTTTCTCAGCCTTCCCTGAAATGACTTGGACTTCTTGGCACCACTCAGATTCCTTGGATTCTGGTCCTGGAAAGGGGGACACATCTCCAAGCACCTTGCCTCTCTTCCAGACTGCCCCATCACCCTCCTTTATCTCTCTAGGGGTAGCTAGCATCTTGATCATACTGTCTTTCAATAATTACACCAGCCATCCCAAACTGCAGGGACATCGTTACCTTCCCTGAGAACCCTCTGTTCATCCACAGCCATTACTAGAAATCCACAAATTGCTACCCGCACTTTCATTTGCCCAAGGCAGTTGTTTTCATGAACAGTGGTGAAAACAAAATTCTATTATGTCCAAGTTAATTCCTCTGCAGTACATCGATAGATGTTGCTCAGAGGCACTGCAACAGACCAGCTGCAGCCAGGACTGACCAAATTAAAATTCTGGTGAGACAGTCACTGCTAGAATCTGACAGCCAGCCCTGCCATTTACACAGAGCTACCGCATCTGGATGACTCCCAAAATGCATCACGAGCTGCCTATGCGTGGCCTGTTCATCAGTTAAAATGCAGTATCCATGAGGACTAACCCCAACGAGGGTCCTCCTGCCTCCACTTAAAACCAAAGAAACATGACCTCAGGAACAGCTCACAGAGCACTAATCAGCTGTGACCTGCCTTCCTCCTCCCTGCTTGTCAGTCTGCTCTCCCAGGAATTCTCCGTGCTCAGGGATCTCTCAGCTGCTTTCCACGGGCAGAGGCAGATGGCATGGTCACACACGGGAGCCGCAGAGCCACACGGCGGAGGAAGGCAGGTGTGGGTTCATTCTGCTGAGGTGGCTTCCTCTACACTAAGCTTTAGATGAGAACAGAACCTTGTGTTCTTCCTTCTCACCACAGGAAAAGGGGATGCGTCATCCTGAATCCGGTGAGAGAAAGACAGTGCAACACAAGGGACAGAAAGGATTACTGAACAGGAAGGAAGGGACACCTCATCCACTCACCAAGGGAAAGTTGATCCTTTTGTTTTTTTATTGACAACTTCCTTAATTGTAGACAACAACCCATGGTACTTTCCTCCCTCCCCCCCCAACTTTCCCCTTTGAAACTTCACTTTCCATCATATCCCCTTCCCCTCTCAATCAGTCTCTCTTTTCAGTTTGATGTCATCATCTTTTCCTCCTATTATGATGGTCTTGTGTAGGTAGTTTCAGGCACTGTGAGGTCATGGATATACAGGCCATTCTGTGTCTGGAGGAGCACATTGTAAGGAGTCCTATTCTTCCTTTGTCTCTTACATTCTTTCCGCCCCCTCTCTTCTGCAATGGACCCTGAGCCTTGGAAGGTGTATTAGAGATGTTTCAGTGCTGAGCACTCTTCTGTCCCTTCTTCCCAGCACCATGGTGCCTTCTGAGTCATCCCAAGGTTGCCAGCATCTGAAAAGAGAAACTTCTCTAACCAAAAGTGAGAGTAGCATTAATATATGGGTGTGGACATTAATAGAAGTGCTTACTGGGCAGTTTGGTGAGCATAAATGTATAGACTATGATCCTTTTAATTAAAGGAAATGGGGGAGATCTTTGAGAGTCCAGAGAGACTAGAAACTAATGACTGAGAACAGAATTGAAAGTATCTTCCCACACACTCCCAATATTATCTTTCTCTGTAAATTGACAAAATCGTTTTGACCTACTCATAGCCGCATCTGTTTCTTTTACTGCAGCTTAAGCACATGACACTACTACCGTCCGTGTACCACTGGGGTCAAGGATGCTAATATTTGTCAAGGAAGAGTGATTTTCATCCATCAAAGAATAAAAACAATCTGAAAGAAGAAATGCTGCTTGCCTGCTAGCTACACTGGGCAAGGTTACTGGATCACTTCCCACATCCATTTATACCTTTTCTTCATGAGCTTGGGCAGCCAGTAAATCTTAATGCCCAAGAAGCCCAGCAAGGCCAAAAGTGGTGGAAGAGAAGGCTGCTGGCAGGGAGCTGAGGCCATGACTCAAGCTGAGAGGTAGCCAACGTGTGTCCTGGGATCAGTTGGAAAGTGGAAGGGGCGTGGGTGTGACGTGATGGCTGAGAATCTTCACGTATTAGTTACTTTACTCATTCCTGTGACCAAATACCTGAGAGAAAAGCCCTTCAGGAGAGGGTTTATTCTGGCTTACAGCTTCAAGGCTTAGGAAACATATGGTGGCAGAAGCTTAAAGTCCAGTGGTCACATTGCTGCAGAGTGAACAGGAAAGTAGGGCCAGGCTATAAAACTTCAAGGTCCACCCCCCACACACACACACACACTGACCTATTTCCTCAAGCCAGGTTCCACCTTCTAAAGGTCCCAAACAGCGCCCCCTGCCGGGGACCAAGTGTTCAAACACATGAGCCTACAGGGGGCATCCTACTTCCAAATCACCACGCTTGAGTAGGGACAATGCAGCTGTCAGGAGTGAGAGAGCGTTTGGGGGATACTGAAATATTCTGGAACTCCACACTCGGGCTGTCTGCAATCATTCCTTGCAATATTAAAAAGTAATTGAAAGTGAATGACTGGAGGTGACTTGCACTCCAAAGTCCAATGAAGAAAAGGGAATGTTTCCCAGAAGTTGTGGGGTTTAGGAAGTATTTGGGTTATTTGCAATATCCATGTTTGAGATGAATTTTTTTCCATGCCTGCATCATACGTCTCCCCCTTCCCAGGTGGAGCTGTCAATAGAAGAATGGTGAAGGCACAACACGGTGTTGTTCATCAGTGGAGAGGAGATGAGAAGCCCCATAGTGCAGGACTTAGGAAGCAAAACTAAGTTGAAGTACATGGCTCAGGACGGAAGACCTAAGCTGAGCCCCCCACCTCTTCCCAGAGCATATTTTGACTCCTACATGGCTGAGGAGTGAGGAATGTGGTGGAATTTTCATAAGATGTCTATTGAAAGAGACCAGCCAGTACTTCTCTGCAGACCCAAAGATACAATGGGCATGAATAATCCCTCCTTGCCAGGGAGACAGGGTCCATGCTGAGCAGGGGAAGAGGAAAGAGAGGTGAAGTGTTTCTCAGTATTTGTTCCGAGTAAGGCGATGCCCTCTGTTGAGTTGCTTTCAATGGTGAAACATAAGAAAAACACACAAAGATTATATGAACAAGAAATATCAAGAAAATGACACATCCAGTGAGTTATTTACTGATAAATTCCTTCTGAAGAGAGGTAGAGAGCTCATCTACCCAGCTAACAAACCAACAGGGCCTGAGCATAGAAGGTTCAACGTAAGGTAATATCCTCTAAGTATAGTGAACAAAGTGCAGGCACTGAGTCATCACAGAGAACACAGACGCAGAGAAAATGCCCTAATGGTGCAGAGAAGGCTGTGTCCACATACTTAGAAGCCGGGCATGAGTCCTCGGGCTTTATTAAATAGGCTACCCAAAGGGGATGATGGCAAGCCCCTCTGTAACACTGCCTCAGCCCATTTGTAGTTGGAGAGGAACCTCGAGTATGGCTTGGCGCTTTGTGACACTGACTCAGGAGAATTTGATAGCATGAATATGCTGACTGTCCAGAACAGGTTCAAGGGCTTGGCTGCTTGACCAGCTGCCTGAGAGTGAAGATGTCCTTGGACCAATACTGTGCCCTCTATGTTCTGTCCATAATAGAAATTTAGAAAAAGAAAGAAAGAAAGAATGTTGAGCTGCACAGAAGTAACTTTATTTGGAAGGAAGAAAGAGAGAGAGAATAAAATCCTTTTGCCCTGAAAGTTCCACCCTCACTATTTCAAGCTCTTCAAGGTGTTTCCAGGCCAAAAAGAGGGGAGGCAGGCAAAATTCCCACCCCCTTCGATCACAGTCACTCAGTTTTATATTCATTTATGCAAATTTATGCCAAATTTCATTTGGCAAAAAGCGGAAGTTTTCCAAACAGAGCAGATACAGAATAAGCACTCCTCATAGAACACACAGCAAGCTCTTGGCCTCTAACATACCCACTTACTTCCCCTGAGCATTCCTGGAATTGGAGCTGCTGTCTTCTGACCTGCTTGCCCTCTCTGTTCTTGCCCACAGTTCAACAACCCCAAAAGGGAAGGGTAAAGGAAAGAACCCCGACATCAGACCTATGAGACATGATGTGACAGTTTGCACCTTTCATCTGCCACCATGTGCTAATCACCCAACCTCCCTGAGCCTTCCCTTACTTCTCTACACAGTAAAAGGAAATCATGATTCATCCTCAAAGGGTCTGAGGATAATTTATATGAAAGCATGGTTTCCTCTGAAAGAGCACTGTGAAAATTGTTTGCAGTATCTTGTTGAGCTTGTGTGCTTCCCACTGGTCTATGGATTCCAGGACATGTTTCAGTCCTGAATCACTGGATCAAATGATCCCAGCCTGCAGACAGGCAGGGGTGGGTGAATGAGCTAAAGAATCTTTTTTTTTTTTTTTTAAGTATTTATTTGTGTGTTTGAGAGAGA